>CM051516.1:18709592-20104592 GCA_028015205.1 Mytilisepta virgata | reverse complement strand
CATAATCGTATCATACAATATAAGTAATTGGTTAACAGTAGAATCTTTATGTCTAAAACCTGACTGTGATCCCAAATGATCTGGTTTTGAAGAAGGTAATTGTGAAGATGCTTAAATATAATTTTTTCCAATAATCTGGCAAAAACAATATTTGTAACAGAAAGTGGTCTATAATTAGTCACACTATCACTACCTCCTTTACTGTTATACACTGCAGTTACATTTGCTAGTTTCCAGTCACTAGCCACTACACCGTAACGTACACTTTTATTGAACAATCTAGTTAGTGGTTTGACTAGTGAATGGAAAATAGCTTTCAAGAATTTCGGAGGAAGATTATCAGGTCCGGGTGGTTTGTTATAATTTAAAATTTGAAACTGATCACTGAACTCTTGTTCCGTGATCTCAATATCTGACAACTCGCAGGGTGCAAGTGGTTGTACATTTGGAAGATCAGGTACAGCATCAAAATTCACCATTAACTTTAATTGGATTATTTGTATTACACTTATTTTTAAATCTTGTCACACGTTTGGCAATCCTGGTGGTATTGATTTATCAATCAAAGAGTTCTGAAGATTAACAACATAATTCCTTTTTGCCTCACGTATCATACCAATTATTTGGAATGACCAATTATATCTTAATAATAACTAATAAGAATATTTTGAAATCAATCTTGAAACAAAAGTTGGTTGATGGACCAGTTTATTCAACATCGGTTTTCTCAAATTTGATTCATCTTCTCGGCAGGGGGGTGGGGAGGGGGGGTTATATTCAAAATTCAAAAATGTGTTTAAATTAGGACCGTATTTATTGAAACTCAATTCTTCCGAAAGATTATATATTACAAACTTTAGGTGTTCTATAGGTTTTCCTATAGAAACTGGTATTACTTTCAATATGTCATGTACAATTTTATAATCAATATTTCTAAAAAATATCATTAAAGTTCTATAAGTTTATTAAACACATTTATTACATTATTATCATACTGTTGAAAATCATATATGTACACAATGTATGTCCAAATTGTATATGATATAGAATGTTCGTACTATTGGTATTCAGTATTGATGTTATGATTGCCACATATGCTTATATATAATTATGTTTTTCCTCTTGTACACGTTATGTGTCTGAGGTGAATAAAGAATTTGAATTGAATTGAATTGGTACATTCGTACCATAAAGAGGAACACAATTTGTGCACAACTGCACATACATGTCTGTTTGTACAGGTATAAAATGATCCCATGGTTTAAGTAATAGTTATCCCGGATGACCCCGTGTGTCTGTATAACATCATCCCGAGGGCTGTAGGCAGTTAGATACATGTAAGGCTCAATCTTGCACAGACCCAGGCTAACCTTTTCGTTCATAAACAACATTAGTTTTTATTTGAAAAAAAATCGAGAGTACCTAGATAAAAATCTAACACTAAGGATGGCAAAAACTGACAAGTTTGTTGTACGCGCATAATACATTGTATAATATAGAATAAAACTTTATATGTAAATGTTTATTAAAATTCTTTCATATTTTTGTTGTAATTTTATGAAGTCAGTCATAGTGTTTTATGGCCAAGTATCGGTATTATGTTTTGATCTTTGAATTTTTAAAAACCTTTCAAATCATATAAGATAAAACTCCATGCTAGTTTTTTAGCATTTGAAATTGATAATGATAATTATTACATACTGTTACAGATATACTTTATGCCTACATATGTATACAAAGCTAAAAATTTACCAAGAAATCCTTAAATTTAGCAAAGGATGGCTAGCATAGCTTTAACAAATTAGATTAAAAAACAGAACTATTTAATTCGGGCAAGTTGTCAAATTTCCAATCAAATATTTTCTTCTAAGACATTCTATTAAAATAAAGGAGAAGCAATTGTATAAAAATATATTGAGGATGAAATAAATGATCAAACTATCAATTGTATGCACATTAAGTCATTTTATATTATTATACCTTTCTTCTTTTTTGCTATGTAAAATTCATTGTCAGAAAATACTATTTTCTTCAAACTGCCTGAAAAGTACTATTAAGCGGCGAATAGCACTTTTCAGCAGCAACTTTCATTGGACAACGTCATGGTTATGAGTGTGTCAGGTTAGAATGAATGACATCTATAATCACGTTGGTGTAGTCCCGTTGGGCGTGATCTTAAAGAAAACACATTTTTAATATATTTTCTTGGCATTTTTCTTAAAATTTTTGGTAGAATAAAATAGGTATTTAACAGTTATTTCGGGATATAGCCATTTTATTTGTCCCCTCGACACATTGAATATTTCCCTCCGCTACGCCGCTACGCGTCCGGAAAATAGTCGGTGTCTCGGGACAAATAAAATGGCTTTATCCCTCAATATTGTTAAATAACTGTATACATGCATTCAATATAATACAAAATGAACCGTCGACGACAGAATTTCAGTCCCTTTTTATGCGCCATGCAACCCAAGCTCTAGGTAAAGGTCCTTTGTTCATTTTGTTTTCATAAAAGTTAAATGGGAATGAACCATTGGTATATGCATGTATTTAGGAGTAGACATATTTATACGTATTCTTCGTATAATCCAAGGGCATGCAAGGATGTCACCACCAAGTCTGAGATATTAGTTATGGCCAACTTGCACCGATGTCAAAAACTTTAAAATACAGTTTGATAAAATGGCCGCCTTCTTACTCTAGAGATTAATCAGTCTCTAACAGTTTTGACAGAGTTCTAGATTCCGTCTGCCAAATGTGAAATTTAAATCTTTGAAGTCTAGCAAGAAGTTGGGTAGTAATTAGAGACCTGCTCTAACAATGTCGCAATTCTGAATATACAGTTAAATAACTGCAAAATATTGGTATGTTGGACCAGTTCATGAGCGAAACTTTTACTACTATTACAATCATGTCGTTTCGTAGAAGAAAGTTATCAGAAACCTTATGTCTTTTTTGCGACTAAGCATGATACCAGTTTTGAGGCAAAATATGTGCACATTTCGTCTATTTACGACTCACCAGTTGTGCTCAAGGCCTGAAATGTTGGAAGCCAAGACGATGAGGAATACATTCAAATGTCAAAATGAGCAAAACAAGTAAATTCAAAACCATCTAAAAACAGAGCGATGCGCGAGGAGAAACTACACAGTGAAAAAAAAACTTCTATATACACAGAAACTTACATATATGACTCCTATATATTTGGAACAGACTATACAATTGTCATTGTCAGTAGTTGTCATCCTCATTCTCCCACCTTTAATCCTTATATACTGTATATAAATATATTAATTAGAGAATGTTGTGATAGTACATATAGTTTATTTCTGATAAAGATTACCTGTAATTTACAATTTTATTGTACTACCAGATAATTATAAATCTTTTTAAATTAAATGAAAATTTTGCCACTTTAGAGATCGAATTTGACTTTTTATGTCAGATTTTTAACTATTTGAAAATACAAATAAGCATCTTAGGTTCACAATTTATATGAAATGGGTGAATAATTACTTGCTGAAATTAATTATTTACTTAACATTCTCATAATGAGCAAATTATATTTGAATTCTGCGTCTAGATGTAATTTAAGAACTTATTTATGGCACAAAAGGTCTTATGTACATGTGTAGCTACATGTGTATCTCTCATGGACTTAAATATAGCATAATGGAATTGCCTCTCAGAAATTTGAATATGAAATGTTGCCCTTTTCACAAAATATCTTAATAAAATTACTCGTAGGTTATATAAGAATATGTACGACTTAAGAGTTATTTTATTCTTAAGATTTTTTGTGAAAAGTGTTGCTGAATCTTAATATTTCATCAGAGGAAGTAAGTGTCTTTGTGTATGCAATATTTTTGCTTTTTAGTTGTGTTTGCGTATCAATTGTGGTGCTGTCATTTCGAGTAACAGGCCGTATGAGTACAACTTCATGTAATTTGTATATCCCCAGCCTAGTAAAGGGGGAGGTGTATATAGTGATTGGAGAGTCTGTCTGTTCGTCCGTCCGTCCGTCCGTCCGTTAGTCCGTCCGCCCACACCTATTTACGGCAATTACTCTTACACCAGTGAATGGATTTCATTGAAACTTGCTTAGAATCTTCAATACAAAATGGCATTGTGCATACCCTATTTTATTTTAATCAGAATTATTTTTGGGGCGTCCAACAGATAAACATAGATTTTGCCATTTCTTCATAATATGGTAATTTAAGGCAGGTAAACATGGCCCGCCCACAAATCCTTAGCCTTAACAAGTGAATAGATTTCTGTGAAACTTTTAGGGAATCTTTAGCGTGCATCTTCTATTTTGTCTTTTGATCAGAATAATTTTTGAGTTCTTATAGACAAACATGGTACCTGTAATACATCTATTGATATTATCATAGCCATAGCGGGAGATATACATTTCCTTGAAGAACACAAATGTTTATGACTCTCCCATTATATTGCTATTCACAATATATGGAATAAAGTCTGTTGCTGACTGTCCCACCAGTCGTTTAAATGGAACAGACTATACTATTGCATGGTCAATGATTCCTTTGAAGTTTTTGTTTATGTAAAATTTGTTAATTAGGATAATTAAAAGTGGGAGAATCAGGAATAAATATTGTCCGTAAACACGTTGTCATTTTTGTTTATTTAACTGATTGATAAGTGTTTAATTAAATATGGGCAAAACAGGATTAAACCAAATGCGCATGCGTCGTCCTATGACGAAAAAAGAACTGTATCCCTGAACGACAACAAGGGTTAAATTTTCTCTTACCTTTACAGGTAAATTAGACGGATGGTCAATTGTGTAGTAAAATAAGAAGAAAGGCAATAATATATAGTACGAAGATTTATTAACTGTATTGAGGTTTATTTCTATTATTTATACAAAATCAATAACACTACAAATTAATAACACTATTTATTAACTATTTATTTACAATCATAATAAATCACAGATATTATATACAAATAATATACAATTTATTTACAAATCTTAAAATAATTTAACCAAGGTGCAAAAGTTTTGAACCGTCGCCAATGTAAGTCATCAGGTCGATGCTGTTGCTTGTGAGTCTGTCTTTCATTACTATAAGTCGGTTGTCAATTCTTCTGTAGTTATTTGGTCGCGGTCTCTGTGAACCACCTGCTTGGAGATGAAGCCTGCTTTCATTTCTTTCTTGCCAAGGGTATCCCGACCCTAACTATGTCTCTAACTATGTGCCAAATTACCCACACTAGTAACATTCCGTTCCTTGGGTTATAGTACTGTCTCAGACAAAAACATTTTTAAATCAATTTCCAATAGGGTCCTAAGTTAAACTAAGTTAGGCAGTGGCGGCCATCTTGGTTGATCGTCCGGGTCATCGGACACAATTCTGAAAGAGGAGCATATTAGGACCATTGCTGCTAAGTTTGGTTTCAATTGGCTCAGTAGTGTCAGACTAAGAGATGGTTTTTGAAATTCACCCCCTCCCTTTTAGTTACAGCAGCCGTGTCGGTTGGAAGTCGGGAACAGATTTGGGAGAGGGCCACACAAGGACCATTCCACCAAATTTTGGTCTTAATTGGCCCAGTCGTTTCAGAGGAGAAGATCTTTAAAGGAAAAGTTTACTCGGGACGACGATGGAAGACGGATGCCAAGTGATGGCAATAGCTCACATGGCCTTTTAGGCAAGTTGAGCTAAAAATCACTTTTGTCATATATTGCACACTCTGACGGAGCTAAATTGGATCAAGTATGAACCTAAAATTGGTTTAAAAGCTAAATTTTGTATTTTTTCAGTGTGAAATTGAAATTGTTTTCATATAAAAATACTAAGGTAAGTCTCAGGAAAGTCTTTTTAGATACCGTAAGAAAGGTATGAACTAAATTCATGTTAAAACTTCATAAAAGTACGAAATAAGCAAATGTCAAGTTTGAAAAAGTAAATTGATTGTGCTTTCACAGTGAAATTGAAATTTTTGTGATTTAAGAAGTATAACAGTAAGTGGCAGACAAAAAACACTTGTGTTATAACAAAAATCCCCTTTGTCTTATATCGCACACTCTGATAGGCATAATTTGATTTATACCTAAAATTGGTTAAAAGGCTAAATTTTGTGTTTTCGTACTATTTAATCTAACAAGTATGACGATAAGTTACAGATAGGCTTTTTAGGATACCGTAACAAACTTATCAATTTTTCTGCAAATTTGTATTCACTAATTGGTATATAAGGTATGATGAATGAAAACAATGAAAAAATAGAGATAAAAGACTATAGTTGAAGGAAAAAGTTACTTAAAAATTATCTATACTAAATACGAATAATTTTGTGAAATAAACGGTGATAGTCTTCGAATTTATTAAACATGAAACATTTTAACAAGATCAGCTGAACGTCTTGGAATGAAATTATTTGTTTTGATTTAAAGAATGTAAACTATGCAAGCGCCATCCTGACGACCAGTCACAGAATGCAAGTACATTTGATATACTACGCATGCGCCGTCCTTACGACTAAATCAGAGACATATTTGGTCATCTTACTAAAAAATTGAAAAATTCAGGAATGTGCACACAGATTCATATATGAAGACTATAACAGCTCATACACCACTTTACTGGGAAAATTTCAGCTACCGTCACTTAAGGTAAGAAGAATGAGAACCATGACATTAGAGACCTATAAAATCATCAACAACTCGGGTCCTTAATTCCTACATGATCTGGTCAATATTAAAAATAATTCATATAATTTTAGGTACAAAGGCACAGCTGAACAACCAGGTATGGTAAGAGCAGTTTTTGGCTATGAGGCAGAAAGTCTGTGGGACTCCTTGCCTAATGCTTTTGGAAAATTCCAAAAATTTATATCTTCTTGGTGTTTTACAGAAAATTGTTCTTGCAGTGCTTTGTCGATGAGCTTACTTGCTGTCCTGTAGCCAATCCCTCTAGCCTCTTTTTTATATGCTGTTTTATCCCTGCTTTTGCTTATTTTATCTGCTTTATTGCTACATAATGTATGTGCTTTTGGTCTAGTTTTTATCCATGTGCTGCTTATTTTCACTGTTTTTGTTTATGCATGCTTTATTGCTTAACTTGTGTGTCGCTGCTAGTACTTATGTATGTATGCATGTATTTGTTTTTGTTATTAAATATCTATCACCGGTTAAAAAGCTCTACAGAGCTCATGTTGTCAGTCTCATTATGTATATATCCTGTGCCAATTACTTACTTACTTACTTACTTATCTACTTATTTACTTATAATCTCTTATCCAAGTTTACGTAAAAAAGTTAAAAACCCTATCCTGCAGTATAGTAGTATGTCTAACCACTTGACATACTACTATACTCAGACATTACGAGATGCACGATTTTAGATACTGATGTAGTGATGACACTTTGATTCGATAACATCTCTTTATTGCTTGTGAATAAGCTGGTTAGTCGAAATCAGGAGAGTAGTATATGGGCACAGTTCAGTTATGATTTGTGGTGGTGGTGTGGTGGAGGTGGAGCGAGGTGGAGCAAGATATGACGTCACCGGAAATGGCAGTGACATGACAGGAACCGGAAATGACCTGAAGTGATTTGTTTTCCCGCCATATTCCATTATTTGTGACGTCACGTGCTTGGAACCGGATGTGTCGACTGTGCATGCGTGACCCTTAAGTGGTTTGTGTGCATGCGTGACCCTTAAGTGGTTTGTGCGCATGCTACACCGGAAGTAGTGGATTTCCCCCAACATTTTTCCATAATTGTTTACCGAAGTGACGTCAGTCACGTGCTTGGACGCGGCAGTGTCGTCTGCATATGCTTGACCGGAATTGGGATTGGGTTATCTCCCCTTTTTACCGCGCTTTTCACCCCGGGTGATGTTTTTGGCTTGTTCAAGGGAATTCCAGTGGAGGGTTGGATTATGCCCCCTTACCTGCAGCTGATACTGTCACCGTTAGGGTGTCCTTAGCAAACGCCTTAGCAACGACGGTCCATTCCATTAATCTATGCTGCTCATCGCCCCTCTTCTCTTGCTCCCTGCTGCTCATCGATGCTCATCGCTGCTCTTCTCTTGCTCAATGCTGCTCACCACTGCTCTTCTCTTGCTCTTCGCTGCTCATTGCTGCTCATCGCCGTTCTTCTCTGCTCCGTGCTGCTCACCACTGGTCTGCTCTTGCTCTTCGCTGCTCATTGCTGTTCATCGCTTCTCTTCTCTCGCCCTTCGCTGCTCATCGCTGCTCTTCTCTTGCTCTTCGCTGCTCTTCTCCTGCTCCGTACTGCTCATCGCTGTTCTTCTCTTGCTCCGTGCTCCCCATCACTAACCAGCTCCATGCTCGCGTGCTCATTTCGGCTTTTTGCTGCTGCTGCTCTTCTCTTGCTCCATGCCGCTCTTTGCTGCTCATTGCAGCTTATCGCTGTTCTTCTCTTGCTCCGTGCTCCCCATCACTAACCAGCTCCATGCTCGCGTGCTCATTTCGGCTTTTTGCTGCTGCTGCTCTTCTCTTGCTCCATGCCGCTCTTTGCTGCTCATTGCAGCTTATCGCTGTTCTTCTCTTGCTCCGTGCTGCTCATGGCCGCTCTTTGCTGCTCTTTGCTGCTCTGCGCTGCTCATCGCTTGCTCTGTGTAGCTCTTTACTGCTCATGGCTGCTCTGCATTGTACTCATTTTGCTCTTCTATTGCTCCATGCTGCTAATCACCGCTCTTTACCATGCTGTCGGGATCATTTCATTTTTTTGCTGCTGCTGCTAGTGGTGGTCGATTGTTGTAAGTCAAAGATTGGATCTGTGCGAGAGCACTCGTACTTCTGGGTGTCTTTGAAAGTCCACTCTGCATTTGTCCAGGCTTGTGACTGGCTATCATAAGATAGACTGCATAAGTCCTCCCCTATTTTTTTAGGCCACTCTGCATTTGTCCAGGCTTATGACTGGCTATATATGTATTAACATATATACTTACGTTTTTCTACGGCATATTCCCATGATTCTTTTGATTCGGAGTCCTCCCCTTCTCTCAAGCATTTAGCCGTTTTCTTGATATTTCTATGTTCGCGGTCTTTATTCATGTCTTGATGCCAGGACATCGGTCCGAGGTAATGTTTTCGCATTTCGTCTCTGTATGAGTCAAACATGTCTCTATATGCTGCCAAGGGTGCCTTGCCTTCTTCCATCCTGGATTCGACTAGTTCGTTTACTTTCTGTGAGTATTCCGGTTGATGTACTTGAAATCTTCTATTCAAAATGACATCCCACGGAGACTGTTCGCATTGCTCTTCCGAGTCTTCGTTGGATCCATGGTCACTGCTTTGTTCCGATTCCTCGTTATCGGCTTCTGAGGTGGTTTCAGAGACTGAATCATATCCACTATACTGTACTGAATCCTCTTCCATACCGTGTGCATTCTTTTTGTGACGCACTAGATTTCGCTTAAACTGGTATCCACATATGTTACAGTTATACATTTAAGACGTCTTTCATTCCTGGGACTCGATAGTCGAATGAGCTCCGGTGAGTGCGTATATTAGCTACAGGTTCCTCAACGGCTTGTTGATGCAAACGTTTGGCATTGTTACAGTTCAGATTTCACTTTCCTGATGAGGACTCTATTAAGTCTTGTCCACTCGTTGTCAATCCTTCTACATCCCTTGCAGATATTCATGTTTTTGTAGAATTCCGCAAAGCTCTTGTTCATTTGATACTTTGTACATTCCTTGTTTGGATCCACTTTGTTGGGTCCTCCACTTGTGTTTTCCAGCCGTTTGGGTTCTCTTCACTTTGGTTGGAAGTATTTTCCTTTTTATTTCTGGTTTCACGTCAGTGGTTAACTGGTGCAAGCGTGACAAACATGAGGCGAACAGTCACGATTGCTTCAGTGAACCATCGACGACGGGGTTATGGTCGGTTAGAGGCAAACTACGATACTATGAGCATCGAAGAGCAAGAGAAGAGCAGTGGTGAGCAGCACGGAGCAAGAGAAGAGCAGCGATGAGCAGCACGGACCAAGAGATGAGGGCGATGAGCAGCATAGAGTAATGAAATACACCATCGTTGCTAAGGCGGTTGCTAAGGAGACCCCTCAATTGACCTAACGGTGACAGTATCAGCTGCAGGTAAGGGAACATAATCCAAGCCTACCACTCAAACAGAAAACATCACCCGGGGTGAAAAGCGCGGAAAAAAGGGGAGATAACACAATCCTAATTCCGGTCAAGCATGTGCAGACGATACTGCCGCGTCCAAGCATGTGAATGACGTCACTTCCGTAAACAATTAATGGAAAAATTGCGGGAAAATTCACTACTTCCGGTTTTGCATGCGCGGTTCCGGTTTCCCGCTCAATACACTACTCAGGTGCCTTTTATCTTTTACTGTTCATTGTCGTTTTTACCTGTGATGGATCACAGGGGTTCAACCCATGGAGCTGCCTAGCGCGTCCCCAGGTGGCGGATAGTGGAGACCCTCTCGTTGGGGGGGGGGGGGGGGGGGGGTCAGATCATAATACGGAAAGCCTGACCGCGGACCATAGTGGGTAACATGTTTGGAAAATGCCTCAATCCCTGCACGCTAAAGACCCCTTCTTTAGTTTAGAAGAGAAGGCTGAATTATCCGACCCTATCCAACCATCCTCCTTTACAGTGGCAGTCAAAATTGGTTCCCATTTGTGTCCCATCCCATCCCTAGTTGAATTGTTTGATAAATTGAGCTGGTTCTCGTCCTGAATAAGCATGAAATATTTGCCACTGGACGTTAATAACAATCAATCAATCAATCTTACTTAGTTAGCCCATTCTACAGCTCTCTGACCCTTTTTCGTTAGTTTATTTATAAATGCAATCTATTCAGAAATTTTTTTTATTTTAAAATTGGCGCATTTATTGGAGCAAAACATTTGTAATTGCATCTGATTTTAGGAAATATTGAATTTAAAGATTCTTCGGAAACGGTAAAAATTCATAGTCATGATATTTTACGAATTACCTTTACTATGAGACAACAAGTTTAAAAGATTAAGTTATATCGGTATTCTTCGCAAATTGTTTAAATTGAACATACTTCGGACTTCATAAATTTAAGCCAGAATGAAATTTTAGATAAAATCTTGGAAATTACAAAAAATGCAGATTATTATACCATTTGAGTTTCAACACAGATGTAATATGCATTATATTGCTTGTTTTGCTGTCTATTTACTTTGACAAAGGTAAGTGTCTATGAGACAACAATTTGGAATCTAAAAGTACGAAAATATATACAACTTTTAACAGGGCACACATGCCTACATTGCGTAACGCTCTTTTAATTGGTCATTGTGAAAAAAAATCTACTGAACCCTTCATATTTCCATCCGTGACAGTGGCAAAACGAATATAGAAATAGACATGCAATTAAAACTTAATTACAATTATCGTTTTAAAATTAAAATAAAAGATAAACAGGTAAATATCAAGACATACATGTAAAAGAGCTAATTGGTGAATGTTAAAACCTCAAATTTAAAAAATTGTCAATTACAAATCCTCAAGTCTTCTCTCTTATATTGCATCAATCGGTAAACATATGAATAGGATTTTTGCTATATTATTCTATTTCATATCACTTCTTTCATAAAATGAAGGGGGAAATGTGACAATGGGCTGTGGAAGTTTTAGAGAAATTAAGAAGGAAGACCGAAAAAGCGGAAGTCCAATAATCCTGATCCACGTTCTAGGTGCCTAATGTCGAAATTGGAGTAAAACCCAAATCGGTCGAAATAAATTATGGTGAAATTATATAACTGGAGATAATGTTACACTGTACTGCAAATGACAAGTTTCCTTGAACGTATAATGATGTTATATATAACATGTTTAAACCAGAAGCTTCGATTGAACATTTTGAACGAGTCTATCCTACTTACTTAAGGGGGTAGGCCTAGGTTAGGCCAAAATTTTCCACTCGTTTAATTTTTTTCATATTTTCGTAATGCATTATTTATGTCTCAATACACCACTTGAGAAAAATTTATTGAAATTCAACCACGTGTTTCCTTCACAATGTTCTTTTAAAATGGGCATTTAGGGGGTATCCTTCATTCCAGGAGATGACACAAGTTAATGAATATTACTACCTTTCATAACACATATGTTTGATAAAAAATTGTTATAATTGTTGAACTGAAGAACAGGGATATAGTCTTAATCAAAAATGAAATATAATGGTAAAATTCATTCTTTATATGCAAATTCAAAGGTGAAAAATACCAGACATATTAGGAATTCATTCATTTTCAGTTGCCTAATTAAATTTTCAAACACTGCTGTCAAAAAATTCTGTAGTTTAATTTTTACAAATAACTGTTAGAACAAATATCATATATACGTGTGTTATATGACAAAATATAATGAAATTTTAACCATAAGTTTTCACAAAATACTGGATCAATTTTGATATTAAGACATTGAAAAAAATGAAGATTTTGCCATTATACTTTTATTACATATTTGGAGCTGCATTATCATTCATTATATCCAGTTTATATATGCTATACAACAGATCATGGTTACTTGTGTAATAGGAGGGATTCGATTGGATAAGGTTTGCAAGGTTCTTATGATACGGCCTCAATGTATGATGCACTTTAAGCTTGACTAATGCCCAGTGATAGCTCAACTCACTAAACTCAAACCGGTATGCTGTTGATAACTTGTATTCTATATTTTTACTCTGTATTTTTTAAAGGTGTTCTCTATTCAGACTTCTATTTTTATCCTGTATGTTTATTTGTACTCTATGGAGCTAAAAGAGACTTAATGCTGTTTCAACAATAAACTTTTATTAAAAAAATACAACAAGGCAAGCAAATTCAACAAGTGTAAAGTAGTATCAAAAAATGTAGACGAAAATTGTATCAAAAGTAAATGGGGAGTATAATTTTGTACTGGAATTGTAATTCCGGAAATTTTTCGTAGTTTTTCCATTAAGGTTCTTGAGTAGTCATTGCCACAATGTTATTTGTTTACATGCTCGCTCCTTTTAACGCTCGTTAAAAACCTTCCAGCTCACAGTGTAAGTTATATACTATGTAAACATGGTCGTTTTTATCTCAGCTTATTTATACCTACCTGAAATTATCCCCGACATGAGTAATTTTTACGATAAAGATGTTTCTTGTAGCGACGACCCACGCTAAAACTTTCTTCAAGTATGGAGCGCCATTCCTAACACAATTTTGATTATTGATTTTTCTAAAATGTTTCCTTCAGCAACCCTTCACTAGATTTTGTATTTTTATGATATATGGTATACTTTAAGTTCATTTTATCTCATGTTTATTACTATTGAATACCATTCATTTTGTATTTTTGTATGACATACATGAACATACATTGTACATTTGTTTGCACTGCTGGCAGCCTTATGGTTCTATTTGGTATAGTTCAAATCATATATATATTATTTAATCCCTGGCAGTTAATAATTTTACTGGTGATTTTATAAACTACACTCATTTTTAATAACCTGTACTATTCATTGTCATTTTGAATAATTTGTGCTATTTTCATGCAAATATTAGGAAACTTTGTGAACATTTTTTGTTTCTTTTTCTTTACAGCTTTTCACCACTTTCATCACTTTGTTGATCACACACTTTATTAACTGATGCATACTAGATGTACTTCAACAATAAAGTTTATGCTGGTTAGCTGTCTGCAATTATTTACTTTTTTACGCCATAAGTGGTAGAGAAGCAGCACAGTGAAAAGACTCTCCAACATGGATGACCAGGCCAGTTTGACCAGTGGTAATGGTAAAAGCGAGAAACGAGTTGTCACGATGACGGAGGAGGCTAGAAACAGATACGAAGAAATAAAACAGTGATTAACCAAGAAGGTCCAAGTTTCAGGATTTATGCTATCAGAATGTTATAACAATTTAAAAACTTTGCCAAAATCACTGAAATCTCTTGAATCAGCAGAAAATGAGTTACAGATGGTCTACAATCGGTATCATGCAAATGCCGAAGAATATTTAGATTTTTTGTCACGTTCGAGACAACCAGAAGATAGCACTGCAATTGAAAATTACTTCCCAATAAAGAGTCAATTTTCAAAAGATTACAAACTTTTGTTAGATAGAATTCAAAGAGACTGTAGAGGTTGCTTCTCGTCATTCTTCCCGATAAAATGGTTCTTCAAGGTCATCAGTTAATTTAGCAGTTAGTAAAAGAGCTAAAGCAGTTTCAGAAATGGTCAAATTACAATTTGTTAAACAAGAAGCCATTCTTAAAAAAGAACAGTTAGAAAAAGAAGTTCAATTAACTGTATTAGATCAGCAGAAAGCAGCAGCAGCTGCAGATGCCAAAGCAACTTATTTAGAAAAAACAATATCAAAATGGTGAAAATTTAGAAGATCAGGCAATGAATCTTCCCATGGAAGAAATAACACCTTTTGAAAAAACAATGCACTTTCTTGAAGGTTTAAATAATCCTGACATATGCGAAAATAAGGTTCAAACAGATAAATTAGACCCTGAAGCTAAAACCTTTGTTCCTCAGTCAACTTGTGAACCAAATACAAATTACACCTCTACTCCCGCATTGCATCACAGACACAGCGAACCACTACAAAAAGGTGATATGCTCATGCGTACTACAATGTTTGATCAAACTAATATCAATTCAAACTTCATGATCAGAAAAAACTTAATTCTGGACAGTTGTAAAAACCAGAAATTCAACGGTAGACCCGATCAGTTTCTAATCTGGAAAACACCGTTCAAAGTTATGGTAAAAGAAATTCAGTGTTCTGCTTCAGACGAAATAACTTTAATTCTCAACTGTATAGAGAAAGATTCCGATAATTCCACTTCCGCTCATAACTCCGACTTGTGCATTGACAACATATGGAAACGCCTTGACGAAAGGTTCGGTTCACCCGAGTTACTTGAAGCGGCTTTGAAAACTAGATTGTCTAAAATTCCTGATTCAGTAGATAAACAAAAACTGTATGATCTTCATGACGTGTTATCTGAAATCGAAGCTCTAAAGTCTTTAGAACAATATTCAGTCATTTTCTCCTATTTTGATTCATTGCTAGGAATTAAGCCCATTGTTCAAAAGCTTCCAAGATTTCTGCAGGATAAATGGATCTCGAGAGTGGTCAGATACAGGTCTCAATATCGGGTACTCTTTCCTCCCTTCAGTGAATTTGTAAATTTTATTGGAGAAATGAGTAAAATCAGAAATGATCCCAGTCTTATTTACGATGCTTCGAAAGATTCATCCAGTCGCAAGCCTTTCACAAAAGACAGACAGAGACAATTAGTATCTACCCGCAAAACTGAAGTACAGAATATGAACTGTAAATCAAAGCAAGGGCATCCATGTCTTATACATAAAGGTTCAAAACACACAATTAATGAATGTAGGTCTTTCAGAATGATTAAAAAGAACAATATATATCTTAAATGTGCCGAAACGACCGATCATTTTGCCAAAAAATGTCCAAATCAGATTAAGTGTGAAGTATGTAAAAGTGATACTCATTGTACTGCTTTGCATGTTGAAAGGTCCTATACACCTGTACAACAGAATGGCGAGGAGTCGGTTGCTAGCATGTCAATGCCGAGTGTTAACTCAACATGTACAGAGGTTTGTGGCAAATTTAACGGAAAATCTTGTGCAAGAATTGTACCGGTAGAAGTTTACCTTGACGAACACCCACAAAACAAGGTAAAAGCTTACGCGATGCTCGATGACCAGAGCAACAAAACACTGGGAAAAAGTGAGCTTTTTGACTCTTTAAACATTAATTCAGAACCTATTCAGTACTCCATGCAGTCCTGCTCCGGTAAGGACATTCGAACTGGAGGAATATGTAGTGGGCTAGTCATCAAAGGTTTTCATGAAGATGTTAAACTTAAGGTACCATCAATCATTGAGTGTGATAATATTCCAGACAATAAAATGAAGATTCCTACTCCTCAAATTGCACGTCGCTTTCAACACATGAGAGATATCTCGACGCACCTTTCTGACATTGATCCCAAAATGCATGTACTTCTGCTTATAGGGCGTGACGTTCCTGATGCTCACCATGTCATCGATCAACGGATTGGTCCTCCCCATTCACCGTTTGCTCAACAGTCACCTTTGGGGTGGACAATTATAGGTGATGTTTGTCTGTCAGGTCAGCATTATCAGTCTGTCAAAGTCAGTAAAACATTTATTAGCACCAATGGTCGAACTTCTATTCTTAAACCTTGTGAGCAGGTTGTGAAGGTAAAAGCTAATTTTCCTACGGAAAGATATGAGTGTTCAGACAGCATATTTGAGACGACTAAAGACGACAATTAGCGAGGACTTTCCATTGATGACAGGAAGTTTCTTGACATTATGGACAGAGAGTTCAAAATTGGAGATGAGGGAAGGTGGGTTGCGCCACTTTCATTTCGTTCCCCTCGTGAACAGTTACAAGACAATTTTCAGCTTGCTCATCGTCGTGCAATGTCTTTAGATGCCTCACTTAATAAGAACCCTCAAAGGAAAGAACACTTCATTGCATTCATGCAAAGAGTTTTCGACGACCATCATACTGAACCTGCTCCGTGTATTCCTCCTGATAAGGAACAATGGTACCTCCCACTTTTTGGCGTTTACCATCCCCGTAAACCGAACCAAATCCGCGGAGTATTTGATTCCTCTGCTACCTTCGATGGAATTTCCCTCAACGATTCACTTCTTCAAAGCCCTGACATGATCAATAGTCTTCTCGGAATATTAATTCGTTTTCGTAAAGAAATGATAGGTGTTGTTGCTGATATAGAACAGATGTTCTATTCTTTTCTTGTGAGAGAAGATTATCGCGATTTTCTTAGGTTTCTCTGGCATACGGACAATATTTTTGAAAATCCACTTGCTGTTTACAGAATGAAAGCTCATGTTTTTGGGAATAGGCCCTCGCCCTCCATAGCAATGTATGGAGTCAGGAAAATCGGACAATTAGCAGAACAAAGTCATGGGCCTGAGGTCAAAAATTTCATTGAGAACAATGTCTACGTCGATGACGGCTTAAAGTCTTGTGCAACCAGTGATGAAGCGATAGAAAACACAAGATGCTATGAAGTAATCTCAGACTCCACAAATTTGCCTCCAATAGCAAGACAGTCATGGAAGCCCTAGAACCCTCCGACTTAGCAAAAGGGCTAATAGACTAAGATTTTGATTCCGACACACTTACCCAGAGAAGTTTAGGTATGTTATGGGATCTCAGGGATGATTCTTTCAAGTTTAATGTATCTTGTGACAAAAAAACTACCACGCGCAGAGGGATTCTTTCGATCGTAAATAGCTTGTACGACCCTCTAGGTTTCATTTCGCCTGTGACGATTCAAGGAAAAATTATTCTACGAAGGATCACGTCTACGACAAGTAATTGGGATGACCCTGTACCCCAAGATTTCCTCTCAGAATGGGAAAACTGGAAAACTAATCTGCCAAATCTTGAGACTTTCCGTATTCCGAGGGTCGTGGTCCCTTATCTGAGTCAAGCTATCAAGAAAGAACTTCTTGTCTATTGCGATGCGTCCGAACTCGCCATTGCAGCAGTGTGCTATTTGAAAGTTTGGTATAAAGACAACACAACATCTATAGGTTATGTGTTAGGCAAGGCAAAAGTAGCTCCCGTAAGTTGCCATACAATCCCGAGGCTCGAACTTTGTGCTTCCGTCCTGGCAGTGGATATTGCACTAATAGCGATCGAACAGCTACACTTGGACATTGAAAATGTGAAATTCTTTAGTGACAGTCGTGTAGTATTAGGCTATATTACAAACGATAAGAAACGCTTCTTCATGTATGTTGCGAATCGTGTTGCCCACATACGGCGTCACAGTAGTCCGTCTCAGTGGTTCTACATAAGAACAGATAAAAATCCAGCGGACGCTGGTACAAGAGGGATAAGTGCTTTAGAAATGACTAATAGTGCTTGGCTCATAGGCCCAAATGATACTAATTTAAGCTCGATATGTGATGATACTGTATTGGAACACCCGCTAGTGGACCCTGAATCAGATAAGGAGGTACGATGTAATAAGGTCAGTGTAGATTCCAAGAAAACATTGATTCTAGAAGCTGAACATTACTCAAGGTTTTCGAGCTTCGATAAACTCATCAGAGCAATAGCTCTAATTCGAAAGCTTTTTTCGCAGAAGGAAAGGTGTAGATTCTAAACCTGTTAGTGCCTTATCAGACATTACTCTTACTCGTGATACTGAGCGTCTTGTGATCAGGGACATTCAAAGGAATTCTTACTCTAACGAAATCTCTTCCCTTCTTTCGTCAAAACCTCTCAGTAAAAACAGTGCCTTGATTCGTCTCGATCCTTTTCTTGATGAGGATGGACTTCTTCGCATCGGAGGTCGCCTTAATCGTACTGTTATGGATCCTTGTTTTAAGAATCCAGTGATTCTTCCAGCTAAACATCATCTATCGACTCTTATTGTACGGAAATTTCATAATGATGTTCATCACCAAGGAAGGCACATTACAGAAGGGAAAATAAGGTCTTCAGGATTCTGGATTGTCGGAGGTAAAAGACTGATTTCGTCTATTTTATACAATTGTGTCACATGTAAAAGGCTGAGAAAAGGACTAGAAAATCAGAAAATGTATAACTTGCCTGAAGATCGCATAATGTATATGTGCCCACCATTTACCTCGGTTTGAGTGGATATGTTTGGTCTGTGGGAAATTGTTACACGACGCACTCGAGGCGGTGCCGCAAACAGTAAACGATGGGCTGCATTGTTTACTTGCCTTGTAACAAGAGCTATACACTTGGAAATAGTTGAAGAAATGTCCGCTTCCTCTTTCATTAACGCTTTACGAAGATTTCTTACGATACGAGGCAGAGTAACGATATTCAGATCGGATAAGGGCACAAATTTTGTTGGAGCTGTCAGTGAGCTCAACATGCAGTCGATAAATGATCACGATGGACCAGTACATGACTTTCTTAACAGTAAAGGAACTGTATGGATCTTTAATCCCCCACACTCCTCACATATGGGAGGAGTGTGGGAGCGAATGATAGGGGTCACACGACGCATTCTTGATGTCATGTTGCTCGAGTATGGATCTCGTACTCTGACACACGAAGTTTTGTCAACCTTTCTGGCTGAAGCCAGTGCAATCGTAAACTCCAGACCCCTAGTTTCAGTTTCTACCGACCCTGAAAACCCGTTTGTTCTCACGCCAGCAACACTTCTAACTCAAAAAGGTGATTCTTTGGACACAGTCTATATGGACGATCATCAAGATCCTAAAGATCTTTTGCGCAAACTATGGAAAAGAGTACAACATTTAGCATCCGTATTCTGGAAAAGGTGGAAGGTTGAATACATTAACACTTTACAAACACGTCAAAAGTGGCATTCAACACAACCAAAATGTTTCGCCTGGTGATGTAGTTTTAGTCCGAGACAAATCACTCTGTAGAAATAGTTGGCCATTGGGATTCATACTAGAAGTGTTTCCGAGTGACGATACTTTAGTTCGGAAAGTTGTTGTGCGCGTAATGGTAGATGGTGAACCGAAAAAATATGTGCGACCAATCAGTGAGCTTGTCCTGTTAATCTCACAGTGAACAATTAGTCTCAATAACTATTTGATAGCAAATTGTTTTGAATCAAAGTTATGCAATATTTTTTTTGGAATATCATTGGTAATATGATATATGCCTCTCTCTGTAAAAATGTTTATTTTTGGAGATTTTAAAGATTTTTTTTTAATTATTGTGATATTGGTATATCAGGCGAGGAGTGTACTGGAATTGTAATTCCGGAAATTTTTCGTAGTTTTTCCATTAAGGTTCTTGAGTAGTCATTGTTACAATGTTATTTGTTTACATGCTGCTCCTTTTAACGCTCGTTTACATTTGTTTGCACTGCTGGCAGCCTTATGGTTCTGTTTGGTATAGTTCAAATCATATATATTATTTAATCCCTGGCAGTTAATAATTTTACTGGTGATTTTATAAACTACACTCATTTTTATTAACCTGTGCTTTTCATTGTCATTTTGAATAATTTGTGCTATTTTTATGCAAATATTAGAAAACTTTGTGTACATTTTTTGTTTCTTTTTCTTTACAGCTTTTCACCACTTTCATCACTTTGTTGATCACACACTTTATTAACTGATGCATACTAGATGTACTTCAACAATAAAGTTTATGCTGGTTAGCTGTCTGCAATTATTTACTTATTTACGCCATAAGTGGTAGAGAGGCAGCACAAATTTAGCAATATAAACTAATATCAAAAATAGAGCGGTATCAAGGAGCAAATTAGACTACATAAATTTACTCTAAATAAACATGGATCAATCTATAAATTGAGCGTTTAGAACAGACCAGGTTAACTTACCAGCAGAGTGGAAAGCTTCACCATATCAGACAGGTAACCCGTCTTTAGACAAATTTAAACATAATCCGGTAATGGCAATATATATATGTGAAAGTGTATAAATTAAGGTATGATAAGAAATTTGGAAGTACAACAACTTATTAATAAATTATAACAACTTACTCCTGAATAACTAAAAGATTTCAATTATAGACGATCTTATTATAAATTAAATGCCAAAGATAAAACTGAACATATGATAAAGTAATTAGTGAAAAGTTAATTAAACATTTGTCATGGAACATAACTCCGTTTTCCTACACTAGTATATGATTCAAGGCAGAAAATATCTCAAAAACATTCGATTCATAAAATAAATGCTATTTAAAATAATCCTGAAAATGTCAGGAGTGTGACATTTTATGTGTGATGGACTATCACTGCTACATTATACAGTATAAGACTAACAGGATAATGTGACATAAGCAAACACACACTGAGGTGAGGACGAGATAAACACATACTTCTCAGACGGGCGGGGGGGGGGGGGGGGGGGCTGCTAATTCAAGTTTATATATTGCGAATTTACGGGTAGAGTAGAAAATTCTAGTAAGGATTTATGAAATTATTGCAAATATTGACTGATATTGAGTTTTGTTCATTTCGAACGACTTTTTCAACATCTTAATCAAATGTCGGGTCGAATTGATCATGTAATTATCTCCATTCCTGTTAAGAATTTTATACTGGAATAATGCTTGAACTTTGATAATTGAACGAATCAGTACTAACAAAAACAAGCGCTGGGAGCATAATAACTAGATCTTAATCCCAGACTACTGCCATGACTATGTGTCTCATATACTGAGTTCCACATAAAATGCTCCAGACTTCACTATTATTCTGTACTTTTAATATAACAATTTGGTATGTCTTAATGGTCAACATGGAACAAACTTTCGGACCGTCAACATGGATCAAACTTCCGGAGACGTAACTTGCACACATTCTGCAACGTCAAATTTGTCTGTGGTGACGTCATTTATGATGCAAATATTAGGACGTTACGCGCGATGTTCGTACACATTAGGGTAACGTTACGTCGTCCGTCACAAGCGACGTTTTTCAATGATGAAAGTTAAGTATGTTCTGCTTTTACACATTTGCATGTTAAAATAATAATTGAAATACCAAACTCGTACAAAATTTAATATACCTCAATGCAATGAAATAACTTGGTTTCTCATTTTCGACGATCACCAATAACTTAAAACCATTTCATTAAGTTTTATCTCCTTTTATTTTTTTTTCTAAATTAAGTACATAAACAATATCCATCAAAAATAAAACCAAAAAACCCCAAAAACAGATTTTTTTTAAATCTCACACTCTCCCTCCTCTTTTGAAATTTGTAAATAAAGTAAACATTTCTACCAGCATAACTTTAATCATTTTACAAGACAGTACAATTACACTAACAATCACACAGCCTTTAACATGGTTTAATAAGATTAATTACAGATTAAGATAAATAATGTATAAAAACTAAACTGGATAAAAACACTTCATTTTTATAGATTTTAAAAAAAAATAGTTAATTCACTTGATTCAATGTACAAAATGGTTTAGGTGAAGCAGAGGATTCATTCATCGAATAAAATAAACTTCAAAAATAACACTAGATGTGACACGGTTTCTACAAATTAATGAAAAGTAAAGTCCCAATACCACATGTATTCGGGAAAAAAAATTAATAACAAGTATCATTGTCTGTTTTTTTTTTTTGGTTTTTTTTTTTATTTGATCTTTTATTTCTTACGATGTATTAAAACAAAAGGATTTTAAGAAACTTGTACGACGTCCGATTTAGACGTTATTTTAAGAAAATCGCCTCTGTGACATTTTTGTCACTATTTTTGAGAGGCATATAATTTTCTTACTGTTCATGTTATGTTCATAAGTTTAGTTTTTAAATAAAGTAGACGAAAATAACATTTCATAACTAGATTTAAAATGTGTTTAAACTAACCAAAGTTAACCCAGGAAAGAATATAAAAAGTTATTTGTCGCAGTGTGTTAAAAAAAATCACAAGTGTGACATTTGATTCACACAAAATGAAAGTGTCGTGATTTTTCAATGATTGACTGAAAATATATTTCCATTGGAATTTTTTATCTGCTTGAAAATAACATTTGATATATAAAGCGATTTTTAACCGACGGCCAGAAATTTGTCTTTTTTCACACAAGATTTAGGATGACTGAATCGCAAAAAGTTGCACGGGACAGGAAAACTTTGTGAACTTAAATGGGCTTATCTGTTTATGACGTCATCATAACGTCACAACAAGTTACGTCAGAAAATTTTGCAACTGTGGCAGCAATGTGGCAAAAAGTTGGGGATATGCGCCCAAAAATAAAAATACAAGACCAACTTAAAGCTGAAATAATTTTGATAAATGTTACCTGGGACAGCAAACATTTTCCCGTAAATCTATCTTTAAATGCGCGTAATATTTATGTATAACAGTTTATTAAAATTTAAACAAGTAAAATTGGCCGTCCTATTTAAGATCTACAAGAAAATATATATATTGGCATACATTTCTATATTTTCTTAAAATTCTGGACAGTTTTATAGCAGAACACGTTGTATGTCTTCAAAGGCATGAACATCGCGCGTAACGTCTAGTGAAATGCACAATAAAATCGGGAGATCAGCTGTCGTTAAGTATTTGGGGCATTTCAACAGCGGAAAGGCAATAATTCGTTACGACTACTGCAAACAAAAGATAGTGTAATACTTTTTACTTTCATTTTAAAGAAACTTTTGAGATATTCCCGAAAAACCATTTGCAGTTTGAAAAAAGACGCACAGATCAACAAATACAAAACAACGAAGATCAACAAATACAAAACACGCACTACTGGATGCAAAGTATCCCTGGTCACTACGTATACGGATTCGAGTGCCTTCTGTCCTCATAGAATCCAATGTAAACAATCCGTGTAATAAAGATGCTTGAAACGAAGTTCCTCTGCTTACAAACGCATCGACGATTATTAAAAGTCAATAGGAGTTATCTCCCTTACCCCAAGTCTACCCCCTTAAATTTAAGGTAGGAGCTACCTATTATAAATTGGGCTATATTTCAGATTTTTATCAAATTTACCATGCAACTATAGTACGTTGAACTACATCTGAATATACAAAAAATATTAATACGTCCAGAAATGTGGTGTTTCAAGTTTTGGCAAACAGATGTGTAAATACATAGAATGCACGTAGATATAGCTGCAAAACGTCAAATATTAGATTTTAAATTAGGATTTCTCAAAATTCAGTCCCTAGAATTGAAAAAAAAGAAGATATATTATGGCCATTGAAGTTCTCTTTTTATTGATATAAAATTTATTAGGAGTCAACACATTCATTTTTTAGTATATTAGATTTATTACTATATGAAGAGTGAAAATAAGCGTCAAAAAGCCAAAATGATCGTAACGTCGTCACGACGTAGCGATAAAAAAATTTTGTTTAGGGTTTTTACAGACAGGACGTATAGTTAAATGATTTCCACAACGAAAACTAAGCTGGTGACCCTATGTTTATTTGGGTGTGACTAAACATCGAGTTCGAGTTCGAGTTAAAGTTAGAGTTAGGGTTCGAGTTAGAGTTCGAGTTAAAGTTAGAGTTCGAGTTGAAGTTCGAGTTATAATTCGAGTTCGAGTTGAAGTTTGAGTGAACTCGAGATATTAATTTCTTATGTCATTTATCGAGTTACATTACGAGTTAAAGTTACAGTTCGAGTTAAAGTTCGAGTTAAGATAAAGGCACTTGTTCCTGGTACAATTTTTTTTCTAATACGGAAATCAGTGACGAATTAGAAGTGTTGTTCAATAGACATTTTGGCACAGTTCACATGATAAAATGCTGCTATGTGGGCCTTTAGAGTGCTTCATTTGCTAACAATTTGTAATTTTTAATTTTTTAATAAAATTTCAATGAGAATATAAGCCTTCTTTTATTCCGGGTGTAGACCATCAATCCTAGCAAAACAAGTCAACCAGACTCTACCATACGATTTTCAATATATGGACGGAGGTATATACACACTATATTTGTCCCAAATTTAGAAAAATGTGAACACGACATATCAAGCCTACAAGTACTCTATACTACAAACAATATTTCAAACAAACTAGAGGCTGCAAGGAGCATATATAAGCTTTCAACATTCAACTTCAATGTTTTTTTTTTAATTTTGGTTTGAATTTTTTTTTCAAAGTATGGACACAATATTATTTTTTTTTTCGAATACAATCAAACCAAATTATTTTTTTCTTACCAAGTCGAATCAGAATTTTTTTTAGCAATGCCCAGAAAGTAAAAGGTGTATTTATTCCTATGAAATCACTAGCAGTAAATAAAACTGTTATATACTATGAATTTGTTTTAATAATAAAACATTTGCATATTTCTGATATGTTAATGACTTTTAATTTGTTTTTGTATATTAATTCTTTAAGAAATGGAATATAACATCATTTTCTCTGTACTTTGTATTTTATTATAACAATCATAATCCACACAGTAATGAGAAGCCACACATTGGGTATATGTACATGTATGCATATTTAAGGTGACGGGTACGTAAATGGATAATCCCACGGAATTTTATGAGATTTTGCATACAACTAGAGCATGAGGAACTGCACATGGACATCGAAAAAATGATATATATAACTTTTACAATTTCTGAGATATAGCAAATTAAATATCCAGAAAATATTAGTACAAATATACAGAATACACGTAAATATCGTAAAAAAGTTCAGCAATTTTGACTACAAATTAACATTTCTCGAAATCCTGTCCTACGAATTTTCTTTAAAAGTGATATGTTTTTGCTACTGGAATTTCCGTTTTATTGATATAAAATTTATAGGGGGTCACCGAATTCGTTTTTTGAGTATGGATAGTTGAATCTGCTGTACAGCGTGGAAAAAGCGCCGAAAAGGCAAAAAAATTCGTGACGTCGTGGTTCTAAATCTTAGTTTTCGACGTTTTTAGGTATTGCATAGACACTTGGATGATTTATACTGCAAAAACGAATTCGGTGACCCCCTATTGCTTTCATATCAATAAAATGGAAATTTTAGTGGCAATAACATATCAATTTTAAATAAAATTCGTAGGACACGTTTTTGAGAAAAGGCAATTTAAAGTAAAATTTTTAAATACTTCTTGCGATATTTACGTGCATCCTATACATTTGTACTTCTTTCTACAGAATATTCAATGTGCTATATATCCGAAAGTATAAAAGTTACTTATATATTTTTTCGATATTCATATGCAGTTCCGCACGCTCTAATTGCTTGCAAAATTTCATAAAAATCCGTGAGATATCCCATTTACGTACCTGTTACCTTAAACTAGAGGCTCAGAGGCCTGAGCCTGTATCGCTCACCTGGCAGAAACAAGAATTGCCCATGGTGGACATGTTTGTCACATGATCTAAACAATGAGAAAAGTTTGTAAAAAACCTCCTACAGATGCTTCTTTTCAAGTATCGCTTCATTTGGCCAAACTGTTTCAGAGAAGAAGGTTTCTTTATATCAGCCTATCGGAAACAAGAATTGCCCATGGCAACCATGTTTGCCGTCCAATCAGGATGTAAACGATTCATTTCATAAGACTTTCCAAACGGATACTTTCTGTCAAGTTTGGCTGACAGTTTTGGCCAAGTAGTTCCAGAATTTTTTTTTAAATCAACCAATGAGAAAAAAGAATTGCCCATGACGGCCATGTTTGTTGCCCGATCGGGACGAAATGAGGAAACTTTGTAAAGAACCTCCCATAGATGTTTCCTGTCAAGTTTCGTTCCATTTGGCCAAGCGATTTCAGAGGAGAAGATTTTTATATATCAGCCAATAAGAAGCAAGAACTGCCCATGGTGGCCATATTTGTGGTCCTATCGGGAAAAAATGAGGAGACTTTGTGCAGAACCTCCAATAGATGCTTCCTGTCAGGTTTCATTCCATTTGGCTAAGCAATTTCAGAGGAGAAGATTTTTTTTCATTCAGCCAATCAGAAACAAGAACTGCCCAAAAAAAAGGAACAATGCTTTGATTGTCATGATTGTTGCTCTTCATCTTGATGGTTAATCACTTAAAGGTCAAGTATGACTGAAAAACTAAGGAAAATCTCATATTAAATTCAAAATAAATCAAGTCAGGTTTGTATTAAATAATGATCTTAAGCTTTTCTTGTAATGCTTGTGATTTATTAAATCAACTCTCGGATTCAAATATATATTTTGGAAAAAATATATCTAAACCAGAAAATTTGTTTCCATAGTTTTGTAAAACAGATTATTTTTTTTTCCTTCCCTTTGGAATCAAATTTTTTTTCACAAAAAAACATGCCCCCCCCCTCCCCCACCCCTTTGAAGTTAAATTGTTGTTCCCTAAATGTTATTGGTTCGGTGCATCCTTCGACACAATATTGAAACTGGACACCCCTAATGATGAATTAGGCTAAATTGCCCAGTGGATTTAGAGGAGGCCACCGTGGTAGCAGAGGTCGGAATTAGCTGACACCGTTTTGGAAGGGGACCATCTTAAGATCATTAAAGTAAAATTTGGTTGATGCTGACTTTGTATAGTTTCAGAGGAAAAGATTTTAAAAATTTCCTTCCCCCCTTTCTATAATTAGCTCCGGCAACTGTCTTGGTTGAAGGTCGGGGACAACAGACATATTTTAGAAGGGGACCCTCAAGGACTTTTCCACCAAAGTTTGGTTCCAATAGGCCCAGCAGTTTCAGAGGAGATCATCAAATTGTATTCCCCACAGGTCCTAAGTTTAAGTATGTCGGGCCGTCTTGGATGACGGACGAACACGCCAGACAAAAAGTTTAAACGGGACCATCCCATAACTATTATAACCATTTTTGGTTCCAATTGGCCCTGTAGTTTTAGAGGAGAAGATTTTTATATTAAAAAACAATAACAAAAAGCTAAAAATCAACAATTCAGGGGGGCAATAACTCCAAGACGGGTAATACGATTTCTACAAAAAGAGAAACGCAAGTAGATCTTGTCCTGATCGTTTTTAACATGCCAGATTTTCTCTAAAAGACTTTTCTTCTGAGATAATTCTGACCCATATGCTCTATTTTTAGTAACATAGGCAATGTGGTTTGGCTTCCACGTCAGTCAGATACGGAATATAAAAAAAAACAATAAACAATAAAATGGTTCCTAAACTATTCACAACGTTTATATTATTTTGAAGGATATAATTTTGTATCACAAATCCCATAATTCAGTGTACGGATTTTTTTAAGGAAATTTTGAAAAAAACTTTTTTAAATTATACAGGATCCACATGCATTTGATAGCTATATCCGGTGTCCAGATGATTATAAACGGCGAAGAATAAAACTCTACGCACAGTAACTTAATCAAAAAATGAAGAGGGGGGAGGGTACTCTCCAAAATGTTCTGCACGTAGGCTAGTACTATTTATTTCTTGATTTTGCTACATTGTTTAGGGGTCCCAAAAATTGCAGGTATTTTGGTGGGTGCGTTCAAAACAACGAAAATAATAGCCTATATTTCTGGGTATAAAAATGGTAGAGATATCTTTATGGGGGTGTCAACAAATTTAGCTATTTTTTATGAGCCTATGTACAGGCAATTTTTTTACCTCCCTCCTCCTAATCTTAATCCGTAACTCGAATTTTAACTCGACATGCAACTCGATAAATGACATTAGAAATCAATATCTCGAGTTAACTCGAAGATTAACTTGAACTCGAACTTTAACTCGACCTCTAACTCGAACTTTAACTCGAACTCGAACTCTAAATCGAACTGTAACTCGAACTCTAACTCGAACTTTAACTCTAACTAACTCGAACTCGATGTTAAGTCACACCCTGTTTATTTTGTATCATTAAAACGAAAAAATTCACAGCAATAACATATCGTTTTTATAGAAAATTCTATGGATTTTTTTTTGCAAAATGACGATTTAAACCGAAATTATTAATTATTTTCGGTAGATTTTATATGAAATCTACAGTAAAAGACCTTTATTTTAAGGATTTTAAATCAACCTTATTGAAGAAATATAAGAGCTAAATATGAAATTTCTTTGATATTTATATGCAGTTTTGAATATTCTAGCTGCACGTAAAATTTCAGGAAAATCCATAATTAAGCCGATTTAGATACCCCCTACCTTAAGAATACGTCATGAAAACAATGAACTGTATAATATTCAATAGTACTTATATAAATGTATACCACAAAATCCGGTATGTGATCTCTCTATCACTACAAATGCAAGCAGAACTCCATAAATTTTCAAATTCTGAAAAAAAAGAACGACATAAAAAATTCAGAACGTGCGAGTTGTATCATATTGTTAGGTAGTTATAGGTGTGTAATGATAATCGTGTTGGGATGTGTTGAATTTGAATAATCGTTCAGACACCCGATAGTTTTGTATGTCCATGTTTTAGTAGGATTTTAATTGTTAAACCTGTGTTGGTCTTGAACAAAACTTTTAAAACAAAAATGTCTTTTAATCTAACAAGCACTGACTTTCAGAATGCCAAAAATGTTAAAGAAATGAAAAAAAAAGATGATATATATCGTGGTAGAAATGACCGTGACTTTATTCAGACCAATTTAGGCTCGTACAAACAAAATATATGTAATTTCATTGAAAAAAATTACCCTTGTTTAATTGATGTGCATGACAATACGTCGATTGTTTTTTTTTTTTTTTTTGTCTTGTTAATTAAGTAATGTATAAAGATAAGCCACATCTTATATCATATCGTTTTGTCCTCTTATTCCTGTTCTGTTAATAAAAAAAAGGTTAATTACTTCCAGAATCGGTGAAGCCTGTCAACTCTACAAATGTCAGTATTTAGAGAGGGCAACTATTCTACCAAAATCAATTAAGAATTGTAATTGGCTTATACCCCCCCCCCCCCCCCCCCCCCCCCCGTGGTATCCGTTAATAACTCGTCACAACTCGCAGACACTCGTGAGGATCCTTGAAAGTAGAGGCAAATTTTTTTACATGTCAACATTATTTTTGCGATTGTTCATGGATTACATTTTCCGTCAATAACTGGTAAATAACTTGTAACAATCTTTAAGTATCGTAAACCGGTCGCAACAACACGTAACCCTCCGTAAACTACTCACAAGAATCCGTAAAATGTCTCGTAAATAATTTGTTTTACGATTTGTTACTGTTAGTTTACGATTTGTTTACGGATTATTACGAGTACTTAAGTGATGTTTACGATTTCATTCACGCCGTGTTACAATGGCCTTACGGATTGTTAAGATTTATTACGAGTAAAGGCGGTTAACCGAAATCAGATACAGAGTAAGGAAAATCTCGCTGGATGTCAGTTGGCGGGTCAGTTGTCGAATGATGATACATAAATAATTGCACAATCTTTTGCAAAAAACACAAGGACTCGTAAGTACTCGTGACTAACTCGCAACTATTCGTAAAAACACGTTAACAGGTCCTAATTTATATCGTAATAACTCGTAATAAACTGTAAATAGCTCGTAATTACTCGTAACCACTCTTAAATCGCTCATAAAAGTGGTAAAATCTTAAGGATCCATGTACTTTTACGAATTTGTGCCATAAGTAAGGATTCGTTATGTGAAGGTACCATAATTTAATTCACCCTACAATTGTCAAAGTCAGATTTTAATTACTTTTAAACATTTTGTTATCAGTAATATATTTTAGCAAGTTTTATACCTTGTGTATACTAGTACTAAACCATTGATTGTACTGAATGTTTAAATTATGTAAGCATGATTTATAATACAATAAATTCCAAGGTATCTAAGATTTTGACAGCTGTGAATTGGTTTTGAACATATTTCAAAAAATAAATTAATCAATAGTTTCTATTTGAAAGATTACCTGGTGGATTTTAATATCATATCTAAGATGAAGTATAGGTCTGACTCATTTGTTGGGTAAATCCACGTTCTTTTCCCAATTATAGTTTTAAAACATGTTTCATTTGACATTTTAATGAAAATGGTGCACGGCAATATTTTCTCATTTCAGAAACTGGATAGTATTTTTTATACCGAAAGTAGTAATATTATTAGACCTGGTTTGAATATGGAAATCTGCAAAACTATAAGCCTGAGTCGGAACATGTTTCTCGGCAACTATTCTAATTTAAAATTTCAAGATTTCTCTCTCTTGATCCATTTTTCTTACTCTGTATCTGATTTCGGTTAACCGCCTTTACTCCAAGAAAGTGGGATTCCACCATTTCATACTTAGTGGTTTGCCATGGTGCCACAATTTAACCGTCGAAATGCTACAGTATGGTAGTAGTTCGATATCTCTCTCTTACGCACGAGGTAAACATTTTTTTTAGTTTTGGAAAAATTCTATTGAAATTTGTTTTCCAATGGACTGAAGTGAGACAGATTTTGTACATGAAATTGCTACACGTAGCCATATGTCCCCCGCCGCTGCAGACTCAGCTTGCACAGGCAATCGGCCAAGCATTTTTTTTTTGTTGAATCAAAATGGCGGTAAAGTATGCACATCTACACTTCATCACAATAAATCCTACCAAATATGGAAGCAATCCACAAAGCGGTGTCAGAGGAGATGCGTCCAAAAGGTCTTCTATTGTTGAGAAATGTGGAAAATAGTCTAAGTCCAATAACACATACGAAATTTGTTGAATCAAAATGGCGGTATAGAATGCACATCTACACTTCATAACAATAAATCCTACCAAATATGAAAGCAACCTGCAAAGCCATTTCAGAGGAGATGCGTCCACAAGGTGTTGCGGACGGACGGACGTACGGATACCGTTACCATGTCCCTCCGTCGCTTTGCGGCGAGGGACAATTAGCAAATCCAGAACCCATTCTAATAAATTCTTGGGATATCACACAGAAAGCCATATATCTGATTTATTTTGCAGTGCTGCAGGTGTGAAACCCCGCGTTTGTGCGGGTAACTTTCTATCAGATTCAAAATATATATATACAAAATCTTTGTCGATAATCTGCCAGAACTTTTTAAAAATAACTTGCATGTGATTTTAGCTTAGATTGTATGAAATAAGAAGGTACTGTTTGTTCAGAGATTACTTTTATCGTCAGCATTCCACATTTGTAAATTAATCAATCAAACCGAGTTAAATTGACACTTAAAAGATAATTTCATAAAACTGATATATTTCTTTATACTGCATTTTCAAAGTTTACTAATATTGATATCCAGTTTGATCAATTAATACAGGTGGGGGAAAACTCTCAATTCTATCATCATTTTTAAAATAAAAGTTTTCATGTTACTTCGAGGTCTACTTTATGTCCCACAAGTTCCGCAGAAACCGATTTATCAAGTAATGAAAAAGGGTTGAAGCTAATATAGTTTGTACTTTTCAAATAACGATCAGACATGGCCTTGTTCAGTCATTTAGATAAAATAAAACTTGTAAAATGACGACAAGTTAAGCGTATTGAAAACACATAGAAAACCTTCTCTACAAAATTTGAAACATATAAATACTAGTAAGTATTTGGAATGCTAATATAATTAAATACTAGTAAATGGGGAATACAATACAATAAGATTTTTTATTAGCATTTAAAGGACATTTTTGAGATACTGTAGCTATATTCAACAGTTTTGTTTGAGGAACTACAGAATAGTTTATCATCAAAATTCCAGTATATAACTATTTTGTTGCTATGCTTTGAGTAAAACCGCCTCGGTGGTCTGCTGATAACGTGCTGCCCTCGAATGCAGAAAGGTCGCTGGTTCGATCCATGTTCGGGTTAAACCAAAGACATTGGTATTTGGTGCTTCTTCGCCAATCACACGGCATCTCTGAGTAAGAACAAAGGTGTAGTAGGCTCGGGGTCAGTATAATGTGTCCGGGTAGTAGTATGTCTCCCTGCGGACTGGTACATCGTGAGATAACACGGTAATAATCCGCCCCAGCGTGTCGGTCTAGTACAAATCAGGGTTCATATTCATATCATATCAACATGTTCTTGTAATGAAATGTATTTATTAATTGCCGATGGACGCTAAACAATAATTCACCAAACATCTTTTGAGTGAATGGTAATCAGATGATGCAGTATAATTTCCAACAGTTAATGATCCTCTGGAAGGCACAGAAATTTCAATGACCATGTGTAGTTTTTTTATAGAGTTATTACTAGTAGCAAATTCGAACTACCATTTCAGATAACCTGCTTTAAAACATCTTGGATGATTGGTTCAAATTTCTCAAATTTTCGGCCTGAGCAATACTGGCTCTATCAGATTATGATAATGAAAACTAGTAGTCGCGAACGACATCTACCAATCTCCTATTGGCGCATAACTTTACCTTGGGCACGGTGTGAGTTTGTACCTCTCCCGGAGCACACGACTTCACTTCCTGCATGTTTAGCATTGTTCCGTATTTGAGTACTTGTATTGTATGTCTGTTGTTTGCTGTTCGTGTCTGTCTTGTGTGTCTTGTTTATTGTTCGTGTATTTGTATTGTATGTCTTTTGTTTTTTGTTCGTATCTTTTGTATTGAACGTCTGTTGTTTGCTGTTCGTGTCTGTCTTGTGTGTATATTGTTTATTGTTCGTGTATTTGTATTGTATGTCTGTTGATTTTTGTTCGTATCTTTTGTATTGAACGTCTGTTGTTTGCTGTTCGTGTCTGTCTTGTGTGTATGTTGTTTATTGTTCGTGTCTTTGTATTGTATGTCTGTTGTTTGTTTGTTCGTGTCTTTCTATTATATGTCTGTTGTTTGTTTGTCCGTGTCTTTGTATTGTATGTCTAATGTTTGTTTGTTCGTGTCTTTGTCTTGTGTGTCTGTTGTTTGGTTTTCATGTCTTTGTATTGTATGTATGTTGTTTTTTGTTCATGTCTTTTTATTGTATGTTTGTTGTTTGTTTGTTCGTGTGTTTGTATTATGTCTGCTGTTTGCTGTTCTTGTCTTTGTCTTGTGTGTCTGTTGTTTGTTGTTGGTCTTTGTATTGTATGTATGTTTTTTGTTTGTGTCTTTGTACTGTGTGTCTGTTGTTTGTGTGTTCGTCTTTGTATTGTATATCTGTTGTTTGTTTGTTCGTGTCTTTGTATTGTATGTCTGTTTTTTATGTTCTTGACTTTGTCGTGTATGTCTTCTGTTTATTGTTCGTGTCTTTGTATTGTTTGTCTGTTTGTTTGTTCGTGTCATTGCATTGTATGTATGTTGTTTTCTTGTTCTTGTCTTTGTCTTTGTCTTTGTCACTAGATTTACAATCAGTGATTTATCCTTTGGTCTACTCAAATCGTTTCTTGTGACAATTTATATTATATACATACAACGTAGCACAAACTTACCATTTTAAAAGTTTCCCAGCATTCTATCTTAGTCTGATCACCACAAAATTAAGTTCAATATAATCAAAATTTATGTACTTCCCGGTGCATCAATAAAATTATAAAGTGTCACAAAATAAACAAAACAGCTGATAAAATCCGTCTCAAATATTTCAAACGATTGAGAACTTTAAACTCTATTGAACTTTGATAAGCGATACGCTCCTGAGCTATATCGATACCAAATACAAACGTTATCATATAAATGTCTTCTTTATAGCTTGTATTTAACATATATTAAAAGTTTCAATCTATTGGTTTGAAAACTAACACAATGGAAAGGTACTTACCATGACTTTGTATACCTATGCCGATCTTTGGAGACGGCAAAAGTTAACAAATTCCGTTGCTTGCGCGCCGTCTTGAGAATGTAGTACCGTTGCTCATCTTTGTGATTTGAATCCGATGTGGATTCTAAAATATTCTGACGACTTACAGGAATATCTCTCTTCTAGTGACCTTACCTATTATGATTAATTATAATCTGTTTTTCGTGAGCTAATTTACCAATGTTTTTACACTTAACAAGCTTTACAAAGATATGTCTATCTGGTATAAGGTAAGGACAAGGCTTACTTTGTCAAAAAGTACCCCGAGACTGATATTGTTAACATGCTGGAATTTCTCATCGACATCTTTGTTGAGTTTGGAGGACATGTTTTCAGCAAACGATCGTCATTCCAATGGGGACAAACTGTGCGCCGCTTCTTTGGCCGATCTGTCCTTGTTTTCGTATGAAGCTAAATTTTTACAGGGGCTAATGAATCTGAAAGAAAAGAAACTAGCTCAGTCCTTTAATTTCAGTTTCCGCTGTATAAATGATGTTTTGTCACTTAATAATCCTAACTTTAAAGATTACCTACATCTCATCTATCACAGCGAACTTGAAATTAAAGAGACCATAGACATACCAACGTCTGCTTTATATCTAGATTTGTACTTGTACATAGATAATGATGGGCGGTTGAAATCAAAACTTTGACAAACGCGATGATTTCAATTTTCCGATTGTGAACTTCCCCTTTCTTAGCAGTAACATACCAAGGTCGCCCGCCTATGGTGTGTACATTTCACAGTTGATGCGTTACTGCTGCGCATGTGATTGATACTGCGACTTTCTCAGCAGGGCTAGATTGCTGTCACATAAATTTCTAAGACGGGTTATGTTCAGTCTATGTTAATTCATCACTCCAAAAGTTTTACGGTCGTCATCACGAATTGAGTAGCCGATACGAAGTTACTATCTCGCGTATGAGACTAGATATCTTCAGTTAGATTTCACGTCCTTCTGGAATTGACACCTTACCGGACTTGACACATCACTAGACTTGACAATATGACGGCTGCCGTCAACGAAGCAGAACAAGGTTACCCTTCGCGAGCATCGGATGCCACTCCCTGTTTTTTTTTATGGGAGTTCACATTGTTAGTGCTTTAGTTTCTGTGTTTGTTTTCTTTTGTCTTTTAGTTTATTATACTTTTTTTTCTTTTAGTTATACGTGTATTCTTGTGATGTTTGTTTGTTGTGTTCCATTCTCCTGACTTTGTCCCTTCCTTATACTTCGAATTTGTGGACTTTTTCACTGTTTTGTTGCTTCGGTATTCTCTTGTCGATACTTTTAAACAATTTTATATTTTCATCTTACCGACTAAATCAACCAGACACATAATAAAAGGATACTTTATCTGAAGATATTATTTCTCATAGTATTGGTTTCCTTAATGTGCTGGAATTTTAGGCTTTTTTTACCTTTTAATAGTTGCATAGTTGCATATGATGTGCTTGAAAGCATCTATAATCTTATTTCGGTTTTCTGCCATTTACGAAAATAGGATGCAGGTTAAGATTGGCACAAGGCAGTGAATCATGTTCAAATGGCATATCATTTATAACCATTTCCATTGGAAAAAAATTAAATGAGAATTTTGAAACTTGTATATTGATTGTTTTTCAGAAGAGCAAGTGAATAGACATGTTCTGTCCCACTGCATCATATAAATATTTTACGCCTTAAGACGATTACTACATAAAATGTGAACTTGACAAAAAGGAGATTGAAATCTTCGCTGGATCAAATAAGTTTGTCATTCATTTTAGATTAATACATAATGGGAATCTCATCCGGGAATAACACCCGGTCCGATATGGATAAGCTCATGTATTAATCTGTTTATCGTACGTATGTCCGACGCTCCCAGTTTGATACTACCATAGCCAGACTACATGACTCTCTCGCTCTGATATGATCATATCAACGCGGGCGTGTTCGAATAGTACTTGAATGATGGGTTGTTAGCCTGGTGTGTACATAGGTTGTTACCTGATCTAGTTATCATTTGTCCATTTGAGTCAATTGCTAGAAATAAATCGAAATATGAAGCAGATTTACTGGTTTTTATATTATCTTTGATTTGAAGTTTAAAAGCCATTGGATATCTGTAAAAACTCACTAAAAATAGTTTTGTTTAGCATACGGGTGTAATAAACATAAAAGTGATATCAACGTATTTTGTTAGGTACAAATAGTTCGAAACTGCATGGTATTGTTTAAAAAAGATGTAAATGATCAACAAAGTATCAATTTAGAATGAAGAATGTTAGTGAGGAGCCTTGAAAAGTGGAAAATGCCAGATTTGTGAAAAGGTATGTAGTTTTTATTGAGAACTTTCTGGTAAATAGCTTGGATTTTCAAGAATCCACATTTGATTAACACTCGTAGTATATCTTGAAATCAAAATATTTAGGAAGGTCTTCCTTGGCTGAAGTAAAATCAGTTGTACATATAAAAATATTGTCAAGTGGTCCACTGCCAGTGAACTGTAGTTGTGGGATGAATTTTGGGGATTTTATAAATATTGGAATATAAAGATAATTTTTGTTGTAGCAATATTTTCCCAACCGCCGCTACAGGAGAGTAATTTAGTTTTTAAATCACTTATGGGCATGCTTGGTCAGAAGACGAGGAATAATTGTAATAATAATTGGCAAACGGTTTCAAGGAGTAGCATTCGCAAGATTTTATTGAGTTATAAAAGGGCGAAAAATAATCAAAGTCCCGAAACTACTAACACAAATGTCGAATCAAAATGGTGGGATAGCATGAAGAGCTACACATCGTGACCAACAATCCTACAAAATATGAAAGCAATCCAACGAACGGTCTCAGAGGAGATAATAAACTAAGTCTCATAACTCCTATAAAATCAAAGAATCAAAATGGCAGTATAGTATGATAATCTTCATATCATAGGTAACAAAATATAAACCAAATTTGCCAAGTACATGTAGTTTCAAAGTAGTGTCTACAGGGTATGCATACATGTATGAACAATGTGAAAAAATATAACAAAGCCCACGAACTCCTATACAAATCAATGAATCAAAATGGCGGTATAGAGTGATCATCTTTATGCTATAGGTAACACTCATGCAAAATGTAAACCAAATATGTCCGATAGTCTAAGTGTACTTGCGTCCACAAGGACAGTGATACAGTGTGATAAAAAAACAACAGCCAACAAAGTCCTATAACTCCTGTAAAAATCGCTGAATCAAAATGGCGGTATATTGTGATCATTTTCTTGCCATAGGTAGCATTCCTGAAAAATATAAACCAAACCCACCCAGTATTAATTTCAGAGCAGTTGCGACAACAAAGTTATTGGAATGTACGGACGGACGGACGCAGACCATTACCAAGTCCCTACGTCGCATTGCGGCGGGGGACAAAAAAATCAATGACAAAATTATTTTTGTTCTTTGTTCTCTTTAAGACATGATCTAGTTCATAATTTTCTTTTCTTTCTCTTTTCTGTATCACCGTAAAGTCAAGGGACAAGGGATTTACATTACCACCATTGTATGGATTGGATTATCTCTCCTTTTCATGCCCTTTACATTCTGGGTTTTATCTGGTTTTGCATGGTAATGTATAGGGTTGTGAAGTCCTAATGAAGTCTATAGGGTTAAATTTATCACTGCTGGATCAAGGACTGAAAGAATACGAATACAGAATGCCAATGGCATGGCTGTGTTATTTTCCCTTTCCCGCAGATTTTATTCCAATTGCTTTCTTGGCCTTTCATCGAAATGTATACGGTAAAAGTGTCCCTTTGGAGTCAATCGGGGTTGGTCTTGTAATCGAAGGTCAATTGACCCTTTTCCAAAAACCAGATGTTAGGGGCAGTTAATCCAAATTTACGTGTAAAACTTCTTTTAGTTTCAATAGACTGTACAGTAAAAATAGCTGGGGGTTGTGTTTAATCTCAAATTTAAGCACTTATACTTTTTATAAACATAAACAAATTTTGTTTCAAATAGTTAAAATATTTTCCTCCATGCTTATGAGTTTTTGAGGTATGAAAATTAGTTTAAAATAAAGAAAATAAAGCTATAAAAGGGCATATACTTACTTGTAATATTTTGAGTATATGCATTGAAAACTGAACATTTTATTGTTCAAATACCTTGTGATGTGTTGTCAAAGCCCAGGTAAAATGTGTTTGTTGTTTGTAAATTTATTATCTGTTTTGTTCCAGTTGATTGGTGTTATAGTAGATGTTACACCTGAGTTTACCTAAGGAAAAACGTATGACATTACACAATCAAGGATTAATAAACCTAAGCTGGAAATAATAACTAGTTTTGCAATAATTTTGTTCATACCTTGAATACGTTGAAATCAAATAATAAAAAAAAACTATAGATTTAATAACAATAAAACTTAAGAAATGATAATAATAATAATAATGATTATTATAATAATAATTCAAAGAAAGGTGTTATACTTATTTTTTACAATGTTTTTGTGATTGATTCCTATTGTTTTTAATGTTGTGACAATAGTATTTGAATGTTTTTATTAAATTAGAACTTTCATTTAGCTTTTATAACTAATACCAGTTCAAAAGAAAATTTATGTTTTGATAAACCAGATGAGTAAAATCAAATCATATGGTGGACATTTCGGACAAGAATATTTCGGACAAGGACATTTTGGGCATTTTTTATGACATATATATATAGTATAAGTAATCATACATTTTGAATATCAAAATAAGACCACGAGTGACCGAAGTACGCATAAGGATTAAACGAGTTTAATCCTTAAATGCGTCTTCGGTCACGAGTGGTCTTATTTTGATATTCAAAATGTACGATTTAGTTATACTGTTTATTATATAGATTTACAAAGTTTTTAATACATTTTTTTTATTGTGTGTATTTTTTTATCAACGCGTATGAATATCAATATGCGAGTAATAGTGTGACAATCAATGGCCGCACAGGTATTACCACTTCGGTGAAAAAAATGTAAATTCAAATGAAGGATGGTATCTCTGTGTTTTATTGGAATATAACCGGTTCTGTTAAATTGTTGTGGAATGTTTCAGTGCAATTGTGACTCCTGTCAGTACGTTCTATCACCATCAACATGAACTAAACAAGGCACGACGCGATGCCCGGTGAAAATGTTGTGTAGTTTTGTGTAACAGGATGTGTGGTTATGGCGCTTAATTTCGAAAGAGAAAAACGCTGTAGTGGATGATCATGTTGTCATAACATGAGAAACTGTCTAGTATTTATTTCGCTTCCGGACAAGGCTAGGGGTGGTGAGTAGATTTTTTAGGCCAAAAATTGCCGTTAAAAAGTATAATACATTAAAACAAACCACATTCCACAACCAACCAAGTTGTACCAAACCAAAAGACAAATTTTTCTAGATTTAAGACAAAAACAAACAACTCTAAACACTCAAAAGTATTATTATTCTGAACAACCAAAAACACATTCTCAGGATGTTTTTTTCTAACAGCTGCCCATTACTATGGCCAAACTTTTTCTACATCAAAGGTGATTTGTTTTTTCCAGATTTGGGCTTTATCATGAACATGTCAAACAATTTATTAGAGCGCTACAACTTTATTTTCAAAGGTTTAGCGGTTTCATTTTACAATCATGTGTGTATTCACCATTACACAACAAGGGACGTAACCGAGAACACACTTTTAGTTCAGTAAAAGTAGTTCTGGCGGGAACCTGATATCTCACACGTGAGATATCGGAATTTATTTCACGGATAAATCCTTATAATTCACACCTATCTATATAATAAATTGTGTTACCTAGGACATTTCAGAAACTTTCTTATGAAGTGTATATTGTGTTACCTATGACGCAGGTAAGACAATATACACTTTACGTTCTAGAAATTTTCATTCTTAATATATAGTGAATGTAATGAATAAAGCACTATATTCATTTCAATGCACTATCAATATAACAATCCAAAGATACTAATATTATATATAGTAAATTTATACTATGCTGTATACGACGCATTTCAAGGAGTAACCTCTCATCAGTAGCATTAAAACCGAAACATTTGTGTTAAATACTGGTAATTTCTATAACAAATCAATGAATAATCATGTCAGACAAGTCTGACGATTGGGTTGGCGAATACCCTCGGGGACCTAGGGTCCACTAGCAGAAGCATCATACCAGGAGTTTCAAAATAACAATCCAAAGATACTAATATTAGATATAGTAAATTTATACTATGTTGTATACGACGCATTTCAAGGAGTTACCTCTCATCAGCAGCATTAAAACCGAAACATTTCGAAAACCAAAAACCAAACTTATATTAAACAAGAAGTACTCAACCAAAAATACCGAAATAGGAAGCCAAATTTCAGCTAAAGAGATCTACCATGTGTAATACAAGGAATGAAACCTTAGTATTTCTATTATTTTTTAATTTTGTTAAATACTGGTAATTTCTATAACAAATCAATGAATAATCATGTCAGACAAGTCTGACGATTGGGTTGGCGAATACCCTCGGGGACTTAGGGTCCACCAGCAGAGGCACCATCCCAGGAGTTTCAAAATAACAGTCCAAAGATACTAATATTAGATATAGTAAATTTATACTATGTTGTATACGACGCATTTTAAGGAGTTACCTCTCATCAGCAGCATTAAAACCGAAACATTTGGAAGACCAAAAACCAAACTTATATTAAACAAGAAGTATTCAACCAAAAATACCGAAATAGGAAGCCAAATTTCAGCTAAGGAGATCTACCATGTGCAATACAAGGAATGAACCCTTAGTATTTCTGTTATTTTTGAATGTTGTTAAAAACTGGTAATTTCTATAACAAATCAATGAATAATCATGTCAGAGGGGTCTGACGACTGGGTTGGCAAATACCTTCGGGGATCTAGGGTCCACCAGCAGAGGCATCATCCCAGGAGTTTCAAAATAACAATCATAGATACTAATATTAGATATAGTAAATTTATACTATGCTGTATACAACGCATTTCAAGGAGTTACCTCTCATCAGTAGCATTAAAACCGAAACATTTGGAAGACCAAAAACCAAATTTATATTAAACAAGAAGTACTCAACCAAAAATACCGAAATAGGAAGCCAAATTTCAGATAAGGAGATCTACCATGTGCAATACAAGGAATGAACCCTTAGTATTTCTATTATTTTTTAATTTTGTTAAATACTGGTAATTTCTATAACAAATAAATGAATAATCATGTCAGACAAGTCTGACGACTGGCTTGGCGAATACCTTTGGGGACCTAGGGTCCACCAACAGAGGCATCACCCAAGGAGTTTCAAAATAACAATCCAAAGATACTAATATTAGATATAGTAAATTTATACTATGTTGTATACGACGCATTTCAAGGAGTTACCTCTCATCAGCAGCATTAAAGCCGAAACATTTTCGAAGATCAAAAAACCAAACTTATATTAAACAAGAAGTACTTAACCAAAAATACCGAAATAGGAAGCCAAATTTAAGGTAAGGAGATCTACCATGTGCAATACAAGGAATGAACCGTTAGTATTTGTATTATTTTTGAATTTTGTTAAATACTGGTAATTTCTATAACAAAACAATGAATAATCATGTCAGACATGTCTGACGACTGGGTTGGCGACTAACCTCGGGGACCTAGGATCCACCAGCAGAGGCATCATCCCAGGAGTTTCAAAACAACAATCCAAAGATACTAATAATAGAGATATTAAATTTATACTATGCTGTATACGACGCATTTCAAGGAGTTACCTCTCATCAGAGCATTAAAACCGAAACATTTGGAAGACCAAAAAACCAAACTTATATTAAATGGAAGTACTCAACCAAAAATACCGAAATAGGAAGCCAAATTTTAGCTCAGGAGATCTACCATGTGCAATACAAGGAATGAACCCTTAGTATTTCTATTATTTTTTAATTGTGTTAAATACTGGTAATTTCTATAACAAATCAATGAATAATCATGTCAGAGGGGTCTGACGACTGGGTTGGCAAATACCCTTGGGGATCTAGGGTCCACCAGCAGAGGCATCATCCCAGGAGTTTCAAAATAACAATCATAGATACTAATATTACATATAGTAAATTTATACTATGCTGTATACAACGCATTTCAAGGAGTTACCTCTCATCAGTAGCATTAAAACCGAAACATTTGGAAGACCAAAAACCAAACTTATATTAAACAAGAAGTACTCAACCAAAAACACCGAAATAGGAAGCCAAATTTCAGATAAGGAGATCTACCATGTGCAATACAAGGAATGAACCCTTAGTATTTCTATTATTTTTGAATGTTGTTAAATACTGGTAATTTCTATAACAAATCAATGAATAATCATGTCAGAGGGGTCTGACGACTGGGTTGGCAAATACCCTCGGGGATCTAGGGTCCACCAGCAGAGGCATCATCCCAGGAGTTTCAAAATAACAATCATAGATACTAATATTAGATATAGTAAATTTATACTATGCTGTATACAACGCATTTCAAGGAGTTACCTCTCATCAGTGGCATTAAAACCGAAACATTTGGAAGACCAAAAACCAAACTTTTATTAAACAAGAAGTACTCAACCAAAAATACCAAAATAGGAAGCCAAATTTCAGATAAGGAGATCTACCATGTGCAATACAAGGAATGAACCCTTAGTATTTCTATTATTTCTGAATTTTGTTAAATACTGGTAATTTCTATAACAAAACAATGAATAATCATGTCAGACATGTCTGACGACTGGGTTGGCGACTACCCTCGGGGACCTAGGATCAGGATCCACCAGCAGAGGCATCATCCCAGGAGTTTCAAAATAACAATCCAAAGATACTAATATTAGATATAGTAAATTTATACTATGTTGTATACGACGCATTTCAAGGAGTTACCTCTCATCAGCAGCATTAAAACCGAAACATTTGGAAGACCAAAAACCAAACTTATATTAAACAGGAAGTACTCAACCAAAAATACCGAAATAGGAAGCCAAATTTCAGCCAAGGAGATCTACCATGTGCAATACAAGGAATGAACCCTTAGTATTTCTGTTATTTTTGAATGTTGTTAAATACTGGTAATTTCTATAATAAATCAATGAATAATCATGTCAGAGGGGTCTGACGACTGGGTTGGCAAATACCCTGGGGGATCTAGGATCCACCAGCAGAGGCATCATCCCAGGAGTTTCAAAATAACAATCATAGATACTAATATTAGATATAGTAAATTTATACTATGCTGTATACAACGCATTTCAAGGAGTTACCTCTCATCAGTAGAATTAAAACCGAAACATTTGGAAGACCAAAAACCAAACTTATATTAAACAAGAAGTACTCAACCAAAAATACCGAAATAGGAAGCCAAATTTCAGATAAGGAGATCTACCATGTGCAATACAAGGAATGAACCCTTAGTATTTCTATTATTTTTGAATGTTGTTAAATACTGGTAATTTCTATAACAAATCAATGAATAATCATGTCAGACATGTCTGACGACTGGGTTGGCAAATACCCTCGGGGATCTAGGGTCCACCACCAGAGGCATCATCCCAGGAGTTTCAAAATAACAATCATAGACACTAATATTAGATATAGTAAATTTATACTATGCTGTATACAACGCATTTCAAGGAGTTACCTCTCATCAGTAGCATTAAAACCGAAACATTTGGAAGACCAAAAACCAAACTTATATTAAACAAGAAGTACTCAACCAAAAATACCGAAATAGGAAGCCAAATTTCAGATAAGGAGATCTACCATCTGCAATACAAGGAATGAACCCTTAGTATTTCTATTATTTTTGAATTTTGTTAAATACTGGTAATTTCTATAACAAATAAATGAATAATCATGTCAGACAAGTCTGACGACTGGCTTGGCGAATACCCTCGGGGACCTAGGATCCACCAGCAGAGGCATCATCCCAGGAGTTTCAAAATAACAATCCAAAGATACTAATAATAGAGATATTAAATTTATACTATGCTGTATACGACTCATTTCAAGGAGTTACTTCTCATCAGAGCATTAAAATCGAAACATTTGGAAGACCAAAAAACCAAACTTATATTAAACAAGAAGTACTCAACCAAAAATACCGAAATAGGAAGCCAAATTTTAGCTCAGGAGATCTACCATGTGCAATACAAGGAATGAACCCTTAGTATTTCTATTATTTTTGAATTTTGTTAAATACAGGTAATTTCTATAACAAATCAATGAATAATCATGTCAGACAAGTCTGACGATTGGGTTGGCGAATTCCCTCGGGGACTTAGGGTCCACCAGAGGAGGCACCATCCCAGGAGTTTCAAAATAACAATCCAAAGATACTAATATTAGATATAGTAAATTTATACTATGTTGTATACGACGCATTTCAAGGAGTTACCTCTCATCAGCAGCATTAAAACTGAAACATTTGGAAGACCAAAAACCAAACTTATATTAAACAAGAAGTCCTCAACCAAAAATACCGAAATAGGAAGCCAAATTTCAGCCAAGGAGATCTACCATGTGCAATACAAGGAATGAACCCTTAGTATTTTTGTTATTTTTGAATGTTGTTAAATACTGGCAATTTCTATCACAAATCAATGAATAATCATGTCAGAGGGGTGTGACGACTGGGTTGGCAAATACCTTTGGGGATCCAGGGTCCACCAGCAGAGGCATCATCCCAGGAGTTTCAAAATAACAATCCAAAGATACTAATATTAGATATAGTAAATTTATACTATGTTGTATACGACGCATTTCAAGGAGTTACCTCTCATCAGCAGCATTAAAACTGAAACATTTGGAAGACCAAAAACCAAACTTATATTAAACAAGAAGTCCTCAACCAAAAATACCGAAATAGGAAGCCAAATTTCAGCCAAGGAGATCTACCATGTGCAATACAAGGAATGAACCCTTAGTATTTCTATTATTTTTGAATTTTGTTAAATACTGGTAATTTCTATAACAAATAAATAAATAATCATGTCAGACAAGTCTGACGACTGGCTTGGCGAATACCCTCGGGGACCTAGGGTCCACCAGCAGAGGCATCATCCCAGGAGTTTCAAAATAACAATCATAGATACTAATATTAGATATAGTAAATTTATACTATGCTGTATACGACGCATTTCAAGGAGTTACCTCTCATCAGCAGCATTAAAACCGAAACATTTTCGAAGATCGAAAAACCAAACTTATATTAAACAAGAAGTACTCAACCAAAAATACCGAAACAGGAACCCAAATTTAAGGTAAGGAGATCAACCATGTGCAATACAAGGAATGAACCCTTAGTATTTCTATTATTTCTGAATTTTGTTAAATACTGGTAATTTCTATAACAAATCAATGAATAATCATGTCGGACATGTCTGACGACTGGGTTGGCGACTACCCTCGGGGACCTAGGATCCACCAGCAGAGGCATCATCCCAGGAGTTTCAAAATAACAATCCAAAGATACTAATAATAGAGATATTAAATTTATACTATGCTGTATACGACGCATTTCAAGGACTTACCTCTCATCAGAGCATTAAAACCGAAACATTTGGAGGACCAAAAAACCAAACTTATATTAAACAGGAAGTACTCAACCAAAAATACCGAAATAGAAAGCCAAATTTTAGCTCAGGAGATCTATCATGTGCAATACAAGGAATGAACCCTTAGTATTTCTATTATTTTTTAATTTTGTCAAATACTGGTAATTTCTATAACAAATCAATGAATAATCATGTCAGACAAGTCTGACGATTGGGTTGGCGAATACCCTCTGGGACTTAAGGTCCACCAGCAGAGGCACCATCCCAGGAGTTTCAAAATAACAATCCAAAGATACTAATATTAGATATAGTAAATTTATACTATGTTGTATACGACGCATTTCAAGGAGTTACCTCTCATCAGCAGCATTAAAACCGAAACATTTTGAAGACCAAAAACCAAACTTATATTAAACAAGAAGTACTCAACCAAAAATACCGAAATAGGAAGCCAAATTTCAACTAAAGAGATCTATCATGTGCAATACAAGGAATGAACCCTTAGTATTTCTGTTATTTTTGAAAGTTGTTAAATACTGGTAATTTCTATAACAAATCAATGAATAATCATGTCAGAGGGGTCTGACAACTGGGTTGACAAATACCCTCGGGGATCTAGGGTCCACCAGCAGAGGCATCATCCCAGGAGTTTCAAAATAACAATCATAGATACTAATATTAGATATAGTAAATTTATACTATGCTGTATACAACCCATTTCAAGGAGTTACCTCTCATCAGTAGCATTAAAACCGAAACATTTGGAAGACCAAAAAACAAACTTATATTAAACAAGAAGTACTCAACCAAAAATACCGAAATAGGAAGCCAAATTTCCGATAAGGAGATCTACCATGTGCAATACAAGGAATGAACCCTTAGTATTTCTATTATTTTTGAATTTTGTTAAATACTGGTAATTTCTATAACAAATAAATGAATAATCATGTCAGACAAGTCTGACGACTGGCTTGGCGAATACCCTCGGGGACCTAAGGTCCACCAACAGAGGCATCACCACAGGAGTTTCAAAATAATCCAGATACTAATATTAGATATGGTAAATTTATACTATGTTGTATACGACGCATTTCAAGGAGTTACCTCTCATCAGAGCATTAAAACTGAAACATTTGGAAGACCAAAAAACCAAACTTATATTAAACAGGAAGTACTCAACCAAAAATACCGAAATAGGAAGCCAAATTTTAGCTCAGGAGATCTACCATGTGCAATACAAGGAATGAACCGTTAGTATTTCTATTATTTCTGAATTTTGTTAAATACTGGTAATTTCTATAACAAATCAATGAATAATCATGTCAGACATGTCTGACGACTGGGTTGGCGACTACCCTCGGGGACTTAGGATCCACCAGCAGAGGCATCATCCCAGGAGTTTCAAAATAACAATCCAAAGATACTAATAATAGAGATATTAAATTTATACTATGCTGTATACGACGCATTTCAAGGAGTTACCTCTCATCAGAGCATTAAAACCGAAACACTTGGAAGACCAAAAAACCAAACTTATATTAAACAGGAAGTACTCAACCAAAAATACCAAAATAGGAAGCCAAATTTTAGCTCAGAAGATCTACCATGTGCAATACAAGGAATGAACCCTTAGTATTTCTGTTATTTTTGAATGTTGTTAAATACTAGTAATTTCTATAACAAATCAATGAATAATCATGTCAGAGGGGTCTGACGACTGGGTTGGCGAATACCCTCGGGAAACTAGGGTCCACCAGCAGAAGCATCATCCCAGGAGTTTCAAAATAACAATTCAAAGATACTAATATTAGATATAGTAAATTTATACTGTGCTGTATACGACGCATTTCAAGGAGTTACCTCTCATCAGCAGCATTAAAACCGAAACATTTGGAAGACCAAAAACCAAACTTATATTAAACAAGAAGTACTCAACCAAAAATACCGAAACCGGAACCCAAATTTAAGGTAAGGAGATCAACCATGTGCAATACAAGGAATGAACCCTTAGTATTTCTATTATTTCTGAATTTTGTTAAATACTGGTAATTTCTATAACAAATCAATGAATAATCATGTCAGACATGTCTGACGACTGGGTTGGCGACTACCCTCGGGGACCTAGGATCCACCAGCAGAGGCATCATCCCAGGAGTTTCAAAATAACAATCCAAAGATACTAATATTAGATATAGTAAATTTATACTGTGCTGTATACGACGCATTTCAAGGAGTTACCTCTCATCAGCAGCATTAAAACCGAAACATTTGGAAGACCAAAAACCAAACTTATATTAAACAAGAAGTACTCAACCAAAAATACCGAAATAGGAAGACAAATTTCAGCTAAGGAGATCTACCATGTGCAATACAAGGAATGAACCCTTAGTATTTCTGTTATTTTTGAAAGTTGTTAAATACTGGTAATTTCTATAACAAATCAATGAATAATCATGTCAGAGGGGTCTGACAACTGGGTTTGCAAATACCCTCGGGGATCTAGGATCCACCAGCAGAGGCATCATCCCAGGAGTTTCAAAATAACAATCATAGATACTAATATTAGATATAGTAAATTTATACTATGCTGTATCCAACCCATTTCAAGGAGTTACCTCTCATCAGTAGCATTTAAACCGAAACATTTGGAAGACCAAAAACCAAACTTATATGAAACAAGAAGTACTCAACCAAAAATACCGAAATAGGAAGCCAAATTTTAGCTCAGGAGATCTACCATGTGCAATACAAGGAATGAACCCTTAGTATTTCTATTATTTCTGAATTTTGTTAAATACTGGTAATTTCTATAACAAATCAATGAATAATCATGTCAGACATATCTGACGACTGGGTTGGCGACTACCCTCGGGGACTTAGGATCCACCAGCAGAGGCATCATCCCAGGAGTTTCAAAATAACAATCCAAACATACTAATAATAGAGATATTAAATTTATACTATGCTGTATACGACGCATTTCAAGGAGTTACCTCTCATCAGAGCATTGAAACCGAAACATTTGGAAGACCAAAAAACCAAACTTATATTAAACAGGAAGTACTCAACCAAAAATACCGAAATAGGAAGCCAAATTTTAGCTCAGGAGATCTACCATGTGCAATACAAGGAATGAACCCTTAGTATTTCTATTATTTTTAAATTTTGTTAAATACTGGTAATTTCTATAACAAATCAATGAATAATCATGTCAGACAAGTCTGACGATTGGGTTGGCGAATACCCTCGGGGACTTAGGATCCACCAGCAGAGGCACCATCCCAGGAGTTTCAAAATAACAATCCAAAGATACTAATATTAGATATAGTAAATTTATACTATGTTGTATACGACGCATTTCAAGGAGTTACCTCTCATCAGCAGCATTAAAACCGAAACATTTGGACCAAAAAACTAACCTTATATTAGACAAGAAGTACTCAACCAAAAATACCGAAATAGGAAGCCAAATTTCAGCTAAGGAGATCAACCATGTGCAATACAAGGAATGAACCCTTAGTATTTCTGTTAATTTTGAATGTTGTTAAATACTGGTAATTTCTATAACAAATCAATGAATAAACATGTCAGAGGGGTCTGACGACTGGGTTGGCGAATACCCTCGGGACCTAGGGTCCACCAGCAGAGGAATCATCCCAGGATGTTCAAAATAACAATCATAGATACTAATATTAGATATAGTAAATTTATACTATGCTGTATACAACGCATTTCAAGGAGTTACCTCTCATCAGTAGCATTTAAACCGAAACATTTGGAAGACCAAAAACCAAACTTATATGAAACAAGAAGTACTCAACCAAAAATACCGAAATAGGAAGCCAAATTTTAGCTCAGGAGATCTACCATGTGCAATACAAGGAATGAACCCTTAGTATTTCTATTATTTCTGAATTTTGTTAAATACTGGTAATTTCTATAACAAATCAATGAATAATCATGTCAGACATATCTGACGACTGGGTTGGCGACTACCCTCGGGGACTTAGGATCCACCAGCAGAGGTATCATCCCAGGAGTTTCAAAATAACAATCCAAACATACTAATAATAGAGATATTAAATTTATACTATGCTGTATACGACGCATTTCAAGGAGTTACCTCTCATCAGAGCATTGAAACCGAAACATTTGGAAGACCAAAAAACCAAACTTATATTAAACAGGAAGTACTCAACCAAAAATACCGAAATAGGAAGCCAAATTTTAGCTCAGGAGATCTACCATGTGCAATACAAGGAATGAACCCTTAGTATTTCTATTATTTTTAAATTTTGTTAAATACTGGTAATTTCTATAACAAATCAATGAATAATCATGTCAGACAAGTCTGACGATTGGGTTGGCGAATACCCTCGGGGACTTAGGATCCACCAGCAGAGGCACCATCCCAGGAGTTTCAAAATAACAATCCAAAGATACTAATATTAGATATAGTAAATTTATACTATGTTGTATACGACGCATTTCAAGGAGTTACCTCTCATCAGCAGCATTAAAACCGAAACATTTGGACCAAAAAACTAACCTTATATTAGACAAGAAGTACTCAACCAAAAATACCGAAATAGGAAGCCAAATTTCAGCTAAGGAGATCAACCATGTGCAATACAAGGAATGAACCCTTAGTATTTCTGTTAATTTTGAATGTTGTTAAATACTGGTAATTTCTATAACAAATCAATGAATAAACATGTCAGAGGGGTCTGACGACTGGGTTGGCGAATACCCTCGGGGACCTAGGGTCCACCAGCAGAGGAATCATCCCAGGATGTTCAAAATAACAATCATAGATACTAATATTAGATATAGTAAATTTATACTATGCTGTATACAACGCATTTCAAGGAGTTACCTCTCATCAGTAGCATTAAAACCGAAACATTTGGAAGACCAAAAACCAAACTTATATTAAACAAGAAGTACTCAACCAAAAATACCGAAATAGGAAGCCAAATTTCAGCTCAGGAGATCTACCATGTGCAATACAAGGAATGAACCCTTAGTATTTCTATTATTTTTTAAATTTTGTTAAATACTGGTAATTTCTATAACAAATCAATGAATAATCATGTCAGACAAGTTTGACGATTGGGTTGGCGAATATCCTGGGGGAACTAGGGTCCACCAGCAGAGGCATCATCCCAGGAGTTTCAAAATAACAATCCAAAGATATTAATATTAGATATAGTAAATTTATACTATGCTAAATACGACGCATTTCAGGGAGTTTCCTCTCATCAGCAGCATTAAAGCCGAAACATTTGGAAGACCAAAAACCAAACTTATATTATACAAGAAGTACTCAACCAAAAATACTGAAATAGGAAGACAAATTTCAGCTAAACAGATTTACCATGTGCAATACAAGGAATGAACCCTTAGTATTTGTATTATTTTTGAATTTTGTTAAATACTGGTAATTTCTATAACAAATCAATGAATAATCATGTCAGACAAGTCTGACGACTGGGTTGGCGAATACCCTCGGGGACCTAGAGTCCACCAACAGATGCATCATCCCAGGAGTTTCAAAATAACAATCCAAAGATACTAATATTAGATATAGTAAATTTATACTATGTTGTATACGACGCATTTCAAGGAGTTACCTCTCATCAGCAGCATTAAAACCGAAACATTTGGAATACCAAAAACCAAACTTATATTAAACAAGAAGTACTCAACCAAAAATGTCGAAATAGGAAGCCGAATTTCAGCTAAAGAGATCTACCATGTGCAATACAAGGAATGAACCCTTAGTATTTGTATTATTTTTGAATTTTGTTAAATACTGGTATATTCTATAACAAATCAAAGAATAATCATGTCAGACAAGTCTGACGACTGGGTTGGTAAATACCCTCGGGGACCTAGGGTTCACCAGAAGAGGCATCATCCCAGGAGTTTCAAAATAACAATCATATATATTAATATTAGATATTGTAAATTTATACTATGTTGTATACGACGCATTTCAAGGAGTTACCTCTCATCAGCAGCATTAAAACCGAAACACTTGGTAGAACAAAAAACCAAACTTATATTAAACAAGAAGTACTCAATCAAAAATACCGAAATAGGAAGCCAAATTTTAGCTCAGGAGATCTACCATGTGCAATACAAGGAATGAACCCTTATTTCTATTATTTTTGAATTTTGTTAAATACTGGTAATTTCTATAACAAATCAATGAATAATCATGTCAGACAAGTATGACGACTGGGTTGGCGAATACCCTCGCTGACCTTGGGTCAACCAGCAGAGGCACCATCCCAGGAGTTTCAAAATAACAATCCAAAGATACTAATATTAGATATAGTAAATTTATACTATGTTGTATACGACGCATTTCAAGGAGTTACCTCTCATCAGCAGCATTAAAACCGAAACATTTGGAAGACCAAAAACCAAACTTATATTAAACAAGAAGTACTCAACCAAAAATACCGAAATAGGAAGCCAAATTTCAGCTCAGCAGATCTACCATGTGCAATACAAGGAATTAACCCTTAGTATTTCTATTATTTTTGAATTTTGTTAAATACTGGTAATTTCTATAACAAATCAATGAATAATCATGTCAAACAAGTCTGACGATTGGGTTGGCGAATACCCTCGGGGACTTAGGGTCCACCAGCAGAGGCACCATCCCAGGAGTTTCAAAATAACAATCCAAAGATACTAATATTAGATATAGTAAATTTATACTATGTTGTATACGACGCATTTCAAGGAGTTACCTCTCATCAGCAGCATTAAAACCGAAACATTTGGAAGACCAAAAACCAAACTTATATTAAACAAGAAGTACTCAACCAAAAATACCGAAATAGGAAGCCAAATTTCAGCTCAGGAGATCTACCATGTGCAATACAAGGAATGAACCCTTAGTATTTCTGTTATTTTTGAATGTTGTTAAATACTGGTAATTTCTATAACAAATCAATGAATAATCATGTCAGAGGGGTCTGACGATTGGGTTGGCAAATACCCTCCGGGACTTAGGGTCCACCAGCAGAGGCAACATCCCAGGAGTTTCAAAATAACAATCCAAAGATACTAATATTAGATATAGTAAATTTATACTATGTAGTATACGACGCATTTCAAGGAGTTACCTCTCATCAGCAGCATTAAAGCCGAAACATTTGGAAGACCAAAAACCAAACTTATATTAAACAAGGAGTACTTAACCAAAAATACCGAAATAGGAAGCCAAATTTCAGCTAAGGAGATCTACCATTTGCAATACAAGGAATGAACCCTTAGTATCTGTATTATTTTTGAATTTTGTTAAATACTGGTAATTTCTATAACAAATCAATGAATAATCATGTCAAACAAGTCTGACGACTGGGTTGGCGAATACCCTTGGGGACCTACGGTCCACCAACAGATGCATCATCCCAGGAGTTTCAAAATAACAATCCAAAGATACTAATATTAGATATAGTAAATTTATACTATGTTGTATACGACGCATTTCAAGGAGTTACCTCTCATCAGCAGCATTAAAACCGAAACATTTGGAAGACCAAAAACCAAACTTATATTAAACAAGAAGTACGCAACCAAAAATACCGAAATAGGAAGCCAAATTTCAGCTAAAGAGGTCTACCATGTGCAATACAAGGAATGAACCCTTAGTATTTGTGTTATTTTTGAATGTTGTTAAATACTGGTAATTTCTATAACAAATCAATCAATAAACATGTCAGAGGGGTCTGACGACTGGGTTGGCGAATACCCTCGGGGACTTAGGGTCCACCAGCAGAGGCACCATCCCAGGAGTTTCAAAATAACAATCATAGATACTAATATTAGATATTGTAAATTTATACTATGCTGTATACAACGCATTTCAAGGAGTTACTTCTCAACAGTAGCATTAAAACCGAAACATTTGGAAGACCAAAAACCAAACTTATATTAAACAAGGAGTACTTAACCAAAAATACCGAAATAGGAAGCCAAATTTCAGCTAAGGAGATCTACCATTTGCAATACAAGGAATGAACCCTTAGTATTTGTATTATTTTTGAATTTTGTTAAATACTGGTAATTTCTATAACAAATCAATGAATAATCATGTCAATTAAGTCTGACGACTGGGTTGGCGAATACCCTTGGGGACCTAGGGTCCACCAACAGATGCATCATCCCAGGAGTTTCAAAATAACAATCCAAAGATACTAATATTAGATATAGTAAATTTATACTATGTTGTATACGACGCATTTCAAGGAGTTACCTCTCATCAGCAGCATTAAAACCGAAACATTTGGAAGACCAAAAACCAAACTTATATTAAACAAGAAGTACGCAACCAAAAATTCCGAAATAGGAAGCCAAATTTCAGCTAAGGAGATCTACCATGTGCAATACAAGGAATGAACCCTTATTATTTCTATTATTTTTGAATTTTGTTAAATACTGCTAATTTCGCTAACAAATCAATGAATAATCATGTCAGACAAGTCTGACGATTGGGTTGGCGAATATCCTCGGGACTTAGGGTCCACCAGCAGAAACAACATCCCAGGAGTTTCAAAATAACAATCCAAAGATACTAATATTAGATATAGTAAATTTATACTATGTTGTATACGACGCATTTCAAGGAGTTACCTCTCATCAGCAGCATTAAAGCCGAAACATTTGGAAGACCAAAAACCAAACTTATATTAAACAAGAAATACTCAACCAAAAATACCGAAATAGGAAGCCAAATTTCAGCTAAAAAGATTTACCATGTGCAATACAAGGAATGAACCCTTAGTATTTCTATTATTTTTGAATTTTGTTAAATACTGGTAATTTCTATAACAAATCAATGAATAATCATGTCAGACAAGTCTGACGACTGGGTTGGCGAATACCCTCGGAGACCTAGGGTCCACCAACAGATGCATCATCCCAGGAGTTTTAAAATGGCAATCCAAAGATACTAATATTAGATGTAGTAAATTTATACTATGTTCTATACGACGCATTGCAAGGAGTTACCTCTCATCAGCAGCATTAAAACCGAAACATTTTCGAAGATCAAAAAACCAAACTTATATTAAACAAGAAGTACTCAACCAAAAATACCGAAATAGGAAGCCAAATTTCAGGTAAGGAGATCACCATGTGCAATACAAGGAATGAACCCTTAGTATTTCTATTATTTTTGAATTTTGTTAAATACTGGTAATTTCTATAACAAATCAATGAATAATCATGTCAGACAAGTCTGACGATTGGGTTGGCGAATATCCTCGGGGACTTAGGATCCACCAGCAGAGGCACCATCCCAGGAGTTTCAAAATAACAATTCAAAGATACTAATATTAGATATAGTAAATTTATACTATGTTGTATACGACGCATTTCAAGGAGTTACCTCTCATCAGCAGCATTAAAACCGAAACATTTGGAAGACCAAAAACCAAACTTATATTAAACAAGAAGTACTCAACCAAAAATACCGAAAGAGAAAGCCAAATTTCCGCTAAGGAGATCTACCATGTGCAATACAAGGAATGAACCTTTAGTATTTGTATTATTTTTGAATTTTGTTAAATACTGGTAATTTCTATAACAAATCAATGAATAATCATGTCAGACAAGTCTGATGATTGGGTTGGCGAATACCCTCGGGGAACTAGGGTCCACCAGCAGAGCCATCATCCCAGGAGTTTCAAAATAACAATCCTAGATACTAATATTAGATATAGTAAATTTATACTATGTTGTATACGACGCATTTCAAGGAGTTACCTCTCATCAGCAGCATAAAAACCGAAACATTTGGAAGAACAAAAAACCAAACTTATATTAAACAAGAAGTACTCAATCAAAAATACCGAAATAGGAGGCCAAATTTTAGCTCAGGAGATCTACCATGTGCAATACAAGGAATGAACCCTTATTATTTCTATTATTTTTGAATTTTGTTAAATACTGGTAATTTCTATAACAAATCAATGAATAATCATGTCAGACAAGTATGACGACTGGGTTGGCGAATACCCTCGCGGACCTTAGGTCCACCAGCAGAGGCATCATCCCAGGAGTTTCAAAATAACAATCGTAGATACTAATATTAGATATAGTAAATTTATACTATGCTGTATACGACGCATTTCAAGGAGTTACCTCTCATCAGCAGCATTAAAACCGAAACATTTTGAAGACCAAAAAACTAAACTTATATTAAACAGGAAGTACTCAACCAAAAATACCGAAATAGGAAGCCAAATTTCAGCTAAGGAGATCTACCATGTGCAATACAAGGAATGAATCCTTAGTATTTCTATTATTTTTGAATTTTGTTAAATACTGGTAATTCTATAACAAATCAATGAATAATCATGTCAGACAAGTCTGATGATTGGGTTGGCGAATACCCTCGGGGAACTAGGGTCCACCAGCAGAGCCATCATCCCAGCAGTTTCAAAATAACAATCCTAGATACTAATATTAGATATAGTAAATTTATACTATGTTGTATACGACGCATTTCAAGGAGTTACCTCTCATCAGCAGCATTAAAACCGAAACATTTGGAAGACCAAAAACCAAACTTATATTAAACAAGAAGTACTCAACCAAAAATACCGAAATAGGAAGCCAAATTTCAGCTAAGGAGATCTACCATGTGCAATACAAGGAATGAACCCTTAGTATTTCTATTATTTTTTAATTTTGTTAAATACTGGTAATTTCTATAACAAATCAATGAATAATCATGTCAGACAAGTCTGACGACTGGGTTGGCGAATACCCTCGGGGACCTAGGGTCCACCAACAGATGCATCATCCCAGGAGTTTCAAAATAACAATCCAAAGATACTAATATTAGGTATAGTAAATTTATACTATGTTGTATACGACGCATTTCAAGGAGTTACCTCTCATCAGCAGCATTAAAACCGAAACATTTTCGAAGATCAAAAAACCAAACTTATATTAAACAAGAAGAACTCAACCAAAAATACCGAAATAGGAAGCCAAATTTCAGGTAAGGAGATCTACCATGTGCAATACAAGGAATGAACCCTTATTATTTCTATTATTTTTGAATTTTGTTAAATACTGGTAATTTCTATAACAAATCAATGAATAATCATGTCAGACAAGTATGACGACTGGGTTGGCGAATACCCTCGCGGACCTTAGGTCCACCAGCAGAGGCATCATCCCAGGAGTTTCAAAATAACAATCGTAGATACTAATATTAGATATAGTAAATTTATACTATGCTGTATACGACGCATTTCAAGGAGTTACCTCTCATCAGCAGCATTAAAACCGAAACATTTTGAAGACCAAAAAACTAAACTTATATTAAACAGGAAGTACTCAACCAAAAATACAGAAATAGGAAGCCAAATTTCAGCTAAGGAGATCTACCATGTGCAATACAAGGAATGAACCCTTAGTATTTCTATTATTTTTGAATTTTGTTAAATACTGGTAATTTCTATAACATATCAATGAATAATCATGTCAGACAAGTCTGATGATTGGGTTGGCGAATACCCTCGGGGAACTAGGGTCCACCAGCAGAGCCATCATCCCAGCAGTTTCAAAATAACAATCCTAGATACTAATATTAGATATAGTAAATTTATACTATGTTGTATACGACGCATTTCAAGGAGTTACCTCTCATCAGCAGCATTAAAACCGAAACATTTGGAAGACCAAAAACCAAACTTATATTAAACAAGAAGTACTCAACCAAAAATACCGAAATAGGAAGCCAAATTTCAGCTAAGGAGATCTACCATGTGCAATACAAGGAATGAACCCTTAGTATTTGTATTATTTTTTAATTTTGTTAAATACTGGTAATTTCTATAACAAATCAATGAATAATCATGTCAGACAAGTCTGACGACTCGGTTGGCGAATACCCTCGGGGACCTAGGGTCCACCAACAGATGCATCATCCCAGGAGTTTCAAAATAACAATCCAAAGATACTAATATTAGATATAGTAAATTTATACTATGTTGTATACGACGCATTTCAAGGAGTTACCTCTCATCAGCAGCATTAAAACCGAAACATTTTCGAAGATCAAAAAACCAAACTTATATTAAACAAGAAGTACTCAACCAAAAATACCGAAATAGGAAGGCACATTTCAGCTAAGGAGATCTACCATGTGCAATACAAGGAATGAACCCTTAGTATTTGTATTATTTTTTAATTTTGTTAAATACTGGTAATTTCTATTGTTATGATATTATATTATTATATTTATTTTGATATGATAATTGTATTATTATGTTTGTTTGTCTTGGCCTGATTTGTTTTGTGTGGCCTTATAACATGTATACTATGTTTACATAATATTTATAGTTGTTTACCAAATAATGTTATAACTGCGCAGTTTAGAAATCACTGGAACAATAATGGATACTGGTGGAATAACTAGAACTTTCTATTTGACTTACGTAATAATTATGGTGTGATTCGAACTTCTACCGTATTCCAGAAGTTTCCGTTCTACAGTATATATATGGACACGAAAGTTAAACTTGCAGAGTATAGCATATTGGACCGTACATAGACATTCTTGTGTTCTCAGCTGTTGGATTTATTTACGTTTCATACATCGTACTTGACAGACTGTGATTTTCATTACATCATACTAGATTGTGACTGATTGGATATAATACTCCGTTTGGATTCAGGCAACAGTGACCAGAATTCCGGATCAAGAAAAAACAGGATTTTGAACAGTTAAGTTGACATTTTAGTTTTTTTTTGTAATATTTTTGTAAACTTTGTATATATAATAAATCTTGTTAAATTTTATTATTGATTTGTGTCTTTTGTTGGCTAAATTTTAAAGGTGATTTCGGCCGTAACAGAAATTGGGGGCTCGTCTCGGGAGAACGTTAATATCTTAATAATTTTTTTCAGTATTTTTATTAGAATTAGCCAACAAAATTCTACAAAATGGAATTTGATGCTGGTAAATTTTTGAAAACGCCAGACCTGGAAGGGTTTGATAAATTAAAGAAAGAAGAATTAGTGTTGCTTGCTAAACATCTAAAAATAGATTTTAGAACATCTATGAGAAAACAAATTATAAAAAATTTGGTAATAGACAATTTAGTTGATTTAGAAATTTTTGGTGAAGAGGCTCTTGACCTCAAGGTCGAAAATGTTGATGCTTTAAAATTAAAACAGCTTGAATTAGAACATGAACTTAAATTAAAACAATTAGAAAAAGAAGAAAAACAATTACAGGCAGAACTTCAAATGAGGGAAAGGTTAGAGATGGAGAAAATAAAAATAGAAATGGCTAAAGTAGAAAGCAACACTAAGTCAAAATCAGAACATTTTGAGGCAGCAAAAAATATACGTTTGGTTCCTAAATTTTGTGAAAAAACGGTGGATAAATTTTTTCCACAATTTGAGAAAATTGCTCAAAATCTGAAATGGCCAAAGCCTTATTGGACTACTATGTTGCAAAGTGTTTTTGTGGGCAAGGCCGCTGAAATTTACTCAGCACTTTCTTCAGAAAAAAGTTCTGATTATGACACTGTTAAACAGGAAGTTTTGAAAGCTTATGAGCTAGTGCCAGAAGCATATAGACAGAAATTTAGGTCTTATAAAAAGTTTGAAACACAAACCTATGTTGAATTTGCTAGGGAAAAAGAAGATTTATTTGATAAATGGCTTACGTCAAAGAAAATAGATAAAAATTTTGATAAATTAAGACAATTAATGTTATTAGAAGAGTTCAAGCAGTGTGTTAATTTAGACTTAAAAACACATTTAGATGACAAAACTGTTGAGACATTGCAAGATGCAGCTGTTGTTTCCGATAATTATACCATTTCACATAAAAGGAGTTTCAAAGGTCACAATTTTAATACTTCAAGCGGAAATTACAAAAATCAAAGCACTGAGCGTACTGATATTAAGCCTGTTGCACAGAATAAGAGTCCGTCTAGTTATAACATGTCTGGTCCAAAATTTGATACTTTTGAGAAGAAGTCACTAACTTGTGCTTATTGTAAGAAAAATGGTCACCTGATGGCTGATTGTTTTAGACTCCAGAAGAAGAATGAAAGAGATCATAAGCCCAAGTCCAGTGCTTGTACGACACCCGTTGTTACCAATAAGTTGGAATGTCCTGCGAGTCAGGCTTTTAAGTCCAGTTTTTGTGATTACATGGAGGATTATAAGCCCTTTATGTCTGATGGGTTTGTTTCTGTTGTTGATAATACTACTCCTCAGCCTATTAAGATTTTACGGGACACTGGAGCTTCTCAGTCTTTGTTGTTAGAAGGTGTGTTGCCTTTGTCCGAGGAGACGTCCGTTGGTGCCTCCGTTTTGTTACGAGGTGTGGAGTTAGGTTGTATAGATGTTCCCCTCCATCGTATTTATTTGAAGTCAGATTTAATTACTGGACCAGTTGTTGTGGGTGTTCGTCCTACACTCCCTGTTGAGGGTGTTTCATTATTGCTAGGAAATGATCTAGCTAGGAACAAAGTGGTCGCTGAACCAATTGTTACAAGTGAACCGGTGGTGGATGTTAAATCACCTGAAGAAGATGCTGAACTGTATCCAGCTTGTGTTGTTACTAGGGCAATGGCAAGAAAACAACAAGATGAGGATTTACAAGAAGGCCAGTATGATTATATGGACCTTTCTGACACTTTCTTTGCCGACATTGAAGGTCCCGGTAGCTCAGAAAAGGCCATAATCAGACCACCTGGTACTAACAAACGTGTAATTATGCCATGGCCAGACGTGAATAGCCATTCATTAGACAAAAGAACATTTAGGGAAGAACAGAATAAAGACCCTGAGGTTCTTCAGCTCGGCAAGAGGGCTCTACCCCAAGAAGAAGCAGACAAAGTGGCCGAATGTTACTACCATCAAGACGGCATTTTAATGAGGAAGTGGAGGCCCCCTGATGCTATCCCAGAGGAGGAATGGAGAGTGTTATACCAAGTGGTGGTGCCTAAAGTCTATAGGCAAGAAATTATTGGTCTTGCCCATGACACCCCCTTGGCTGGACATTTAGGTATAAGGAAGACTTGCCTTAAGATATTACAACATTTCTACTGGCCCAGACTTAGAAATGATGTCACAGAATACTGCAAATCATGCCATATATGCCAGGTTGTTGGCAAGCCTAACCAGAAAATACCACCAGCACCACTTCTGCCAATTCCAGCCTTTGAAGAACCTTTCAGCCGAGTGCTTATTGATTGCGTTGGACCTTTACCAAAGACCAAGACAGGAAATGCTTATTTATTAACGATCATGTGTACATCCACTCGCTTTCCTGAGGCTATTCCCTTAAGGAATATCAAGACACCAACTATTGTCAAAGCTCTTATCAAATTTTTCACATTAGTAGGACTTCCTAAGTCTATACAGTCCGACCAGGGTTCAAATTTTATGTCAGGTTTATTTCAGCAGGTCGTTTACCAGTTAGGGATTGCTCAGTATAGATCAAGTGCTTATCATCCAGAATCTCAAGGTGCCTTAGAACGTTTTCATCAAACACTGAAGAACATGATTAGAACTTTTTGTCTTCAATTTGACAGGGACTGGGATGATGGTGTTCACTTTCTACTTTTTGCGGTCCGAGAGGCTGTTCAAGAATCCCTTGGTTTTAGCCCCTTTGAGTTAGTGTTTGGTCATACTGTAAGGGGACCTTTGAAATTGATTAAGGAAAAATGGCTTACTGAACACACTGACTTGAATCTTCTAGACTATGTATCTAGATTTAAAGAAAAATTGTATACTGCTTGTCAAATTGCTCAGAAAAACTTAAAAACTGTACAAAATAAGATGAAAATATGGTATGATAAAGATGCCAGGGACAGAGTTTTTGAGCCTGGTGATAAGGTACTTGTATTTTTGCCAGTCCCTGGGCATCCTTTACAGGCTAAATACTGTGGTCCTTATACAATCGACAGTAAAATCAATGATTTGAATTATATTGTAAAAACTCCAGGTCGGCGTAAACAAAATAGAGTGTGTCACATTAATATGTTAAAACCATATTTTGAGCGTACTAATGAAGGTGAGAGTAAACCAGTTGCCACTTTAGCCATGGTTAAATCGGAGAACGATCATGACAAACCAGATATAATTGAACCATCTTTTGATTCGAAGACTATGGAACAAACTGTTAGATTGAAAAATTCTGAAATTTTGTCACATTTAGACTCAAAACTTGCACATCTGACTTTCGATCGCAGAGAAAAATTGAAAACTTTGGTATTTTCTTTTAAAAATCTTTTTCCAGATGTGCCAAACAAAACCACTGCTGTTTGTCATGATGTTGATGTAGGCGATGCTTCTCCAATTAAGCAACATCCTTACCGGCTCAATCCACTTAAACTTGATATTATGAGACAAGAAATTAGATATATGATTTATCTAGATTTTATTAAAACACTGTATACATACTATATATTTTTGTATATATTGTTCATGCGAAGTTCTCGTTACCCTCCAACTTCTTTTAAGGGGGGAGGTGTTATGATATTATATTATTATATTTATTTTGATATGATAATTGTATTATTATGTTTGTTTGTCTTGGCCTGATTTGTTTTGTGTGGCCTTATAACATGTATACTATGTTTACATAATATTTATAGTTGTTTACCAAATAATGTTATAACTGCGCAGTTTAGAAATCACTGGAACAATAATGGATACTGGTGGAATAACTAGAACTTTCTATTTGACTTACGTAATAATTATGGTGTGATTCGAACTTCTACCGTATTCCAGAAGTTTCCGTTCTACAGTATATATATGGACACGAAAGTTAAACTTGCAGAGTATAGCATATTGGACCGTACATAGACATTCTTGTGTTCTCAGCTGTTGGATTTATTTACGTTTCATACATCGTACTTGACAGACTGTGATTTTCATTACATCATACTAGATTGTGACTGATTGGATATAATACTCCGTTTGGATTCAGGCAACAGTGACCAGAATTCCGGATCAAGAAAAAACAGGATTTTGAACAGTTAAGTTGACATTTTAGTTTTTTTTTGTAATATTTTTGTAAACTTTGTATATATAATAAATCTTGTTAAATTTTATTATTGATTTGTGTCTTTTGTTGGCTAAATTTTAAAGGTGATTTCGGCCGTAACACTATAACAAATCAATGAATAATCATGTCAGACAAGTCTGACGACTGAATTGGCGAATACCCTCGGGAACTAGGGTCCACCAGAAGAGGCATCATCCCAGGAGTTTCAAAATAACAATCCAAAGATACTAATATTAGATATAGTAAATTTATACTATGCTGTATATGACGCATTTCAAGGAGTTACCTCTCATCAGCAGCATAAAAACCGAAACATTTGGAAGAACAAAAAACCAAACTTATATTAAACAAGAAGTACTCAATCAAAAATACCGAAATAGGAGGCCAAATTTTAGCTCAGGAGATCTACCATGTGCAATACAAGGAATGAACCCTTAGTATTTCTATTATTTTTTGAATTTTGTTAAATACTGGTAATTTCTATAACAAATCAATGAATAATCATGTCAGACAAGTATGACGACTGGGTTGGCGAATACCCTCGCGGACCTTAGGTCCACCAGCAGAGGCATCATCCAGGAGTTTCAAAATAACAATCGTAGATACTAATATTAGATATAGTAAATTTATACTATGCTGTATACGACGCATTTCAAGGAGTTACCTCTCATCAGCAGCATTAAAACCGAAACATTTTGAAGACCAAAAAACTAAACTTATATTAAACAGGAAGTACTCAACCAAAAATACCGAAATAGGAAGCCAAATTTCAGCTAAGGAGATCTACCATGTGCAATACAAGGAATGAACCCTTAGTATTTCTATTATTTTTGAATTTTGTTAAATACTGGTAACTCTATAACAAATCAATGAATAATCATGTCAGACAAGTCTGATGATTGGGTTGGCGAATACCCTCGGGGAACTAGGGTCCACCAGCAGAGCCATCATCCCAGCAGTTTCAAAATAACAATCCTAGATACTAATATTAGATATAGTAAATTTATACTATGCTGTATACGACGCATTTCAAGGAGTTACCTCTCATCAGCAGCATTAAAACCGAAACATTTGGAAGACCAAAAACCAAACTTATATTAAACAAGAAGTACTCAACCAAAAATACCGAAATAGGAAGCCAAATTTCAGCTAAGGAGATCTACCATGTGCAATACAAGGAATGAACCCTTAGTATTTCTATTACTTTTTAATTTTGTTAAATACTGGTAATTTCTATAACAAATCAATGAATAATCATGTCAGACAAGTCTGACGACTGGGTTGGCGAATACCCTCGGGGACCTAGGGTCCACCAACAGATGCATCATCCCAGGAGTTTCAAAATAACAATCCAAAGATACTAATATTAGGTATAGTAAATTTATACTATGTTGTATACGACGCATTTCAAGGAGTTACCTCTCATCAGCAGCATTAAAACCGAAACATTTTCGAAGATCAAAAAACCAAACTTATATTAAACAAGAAGTACTCAACCAAAAATACCGAAATAGGAAGCCAAATTTTACCTCAGGAGATCTACCATGTGCAATACAAGGAATGAACCCTTAGTATTTCTATTATTTTTGAATTTTGTTAAATACTGGTAATTTCTATAACAAATCAATGAATAATCATGTCAGACAAGTCTGACGATTGGGTTGGCGAATACCCTCGGGGACTTAGGATCCACCAGCAGAGGCACCATCCCAGGAGTTTCAAAATAACAATTCAAAGATACTAATATTAGATATAGTAAATTTATACTATGTTGTATACGACGCATTTTAAAGAGTTACCTCTCATCAGCAGCATTAAAACCGAAACATTTGGAAGACCAAAAACCAAACTTATATTAAACAAGAAGTACTCAACCAAAAATACCGAAATAGGAAGCCAAATTTCAGCTAAGGAGATCTACCATGTGCAATACAAGGAATGAACCCTTAGTATTTGTATTATTTTTGAATTTTGTTAACTACTGGTAATTTCTATAACAAATCAATGAATAATCATGTCAGACAAGTATGACGATTGGGTTGGCGAATACCCTCGGGGACTTAGGGTCCACCAGCAGAGGCAACATCCCAGGAGTTTCAAAACAACAATCCTAGATACTAATATTAGATATAGTAAATTTATACTATGTTGTATACGACGCATTTCAAGGAGTTACCTCTCATCAGCAGCATTAAAACCGAAACATTTGGAAGACCAAAAACCAAACTTATATTAAACAAGAAGTACTCAACCAAAAATACCGAAATAGGAAGCCAAATTTCAGCTAAGGAGATCTACCATGTGCAATACAAGGAATGAACCCTAAGTATTTCTATTATTTTTTAATTTTGTTAAATACTGGTAATTTCTATAACAAATCAATGAATAATCATGTCAGACAAGTCTGACGACTGGGTTGGCGAATATCCTCGGGGACCTAGGGTCCACCAACAGATGCATCATCCCAGGAGTTTCAAAATAACAATCCAAAGATACTAATATTAGATATAGTAAATTTATACTATGTTGTATACGACGCATTTCAAGGAGTTACCTCTCATCAGCAGCATTAAAACCGAAACATTTTCGAAGATCAAAAAACCAAACTTATATTAAACAAGAAGTACTCAACCAAAAATACCGAAATAGGAAGCCAAATTTCAGCTAAGGAGATCTACCATGTGCAATACAAGGAATGAACCCTTAGTATTTGTATTATTTTTGAATTTTGTTAAATACTGGTAATTTCAAAAACAAATCAATGAATAATCATGTCAGACAAGTCTGACGACTGAGTTGGCGAATACCCTCGGGGATTAGGGTCCACCAGAAGAGGCATCATCCCAGGAGTTTCAAAATAACAATCCAAAGATACTAATATTAGATATAGTAAATTTATACTATGCTGTATACGACGCATTTCAAGGAGTTACCTCTCATCAGCAGCATAAAAACCGAAACATTTGGAAGAACAAAAAACCAAACTTATATGAAACAAGAAGTACTCAATCAAAAATACCGAAATAGGAAGCCAAATTTTAGCAAAGGAGATCTACCATGTGCAATACAAGGAATGAACCCTTAGTATTTCTATTATTTTGAAATTTTGTTAAATACTGGTAATTTCTATAACAAATCAATGAATAATCATGTCAGACAAGTCTGACGACTGGGTTGGCGAATACCCTCGGGGACCTAGGGTCCACCAACAGATGCATCATCCCAGGAGTTTCAAAATAACAATCCAAAGATACTAATATTAGATATAGTAAATTTATACTATGTTGTATACGACGCATTTCAAGGAGTTATCTCTCATCAGCAGCATTAAAACCGAAACATTTGGAAGACCAAAAACCAAACTTATATTACACAAGAAGTACTCAACCAAAAATACCGAAATAGAAAGCCAAATTTCAGCTAAGGAGATCTACCATGTGCAATACAAGGAATGAACCCTTAGTATTTGTATTATTTTTGAATTTTGTTAAATACTGGTAATTTCTATAACAAATCAATGAATAATCATGTCAGACAAGTATGACGACTGGGTTGGCGAATACCCTCGGGGACCTAGGGTCCACCAACAGAGGCATCATCCCAGGAGTTTCAAAATAACAATCCTAGATACTAATATTAGATATAGTAAATTTATACTATGTTGTATACGACGCATTTCAAGGAGTTAACTCTCATCAGCAGCATTAAAACCGAAACATTTGGACCAAAAAACCAAACTTATATTAAACAGGAAGTACTCAACCAAAAATACCGAAATAGGAAGCCAAATTTTACCTCAGGAGATCTACCATGTGCAATACAAGGAATGAACCCTTAGTATTTGTATTATTTTTGAATTTTGTTAAATACTGGTAATTTCTATAACAAATCAATGAATAATCATGTCAGACAAGTCTGACGATTGGGTTGGCGAATACCCTCGGGGACTTAGGATCCACCAGCAGAGGCACCATCCCAGGAGTTTCAAAATAACAATCCAAAGATACTAATATTAGATATAGTAAATTTATACTATGTTGTATACGACGCATTTCAAGGAGTTACCTCTCATCAGCAGCATTAAAACCGAAACATTTGGAAGACCAAAAACCAAACTTATATTAAACAAGAAGTACTCAACCAAAAATACCGAAATAGGAAGCCAAATTTCAGCTAAGGAGATCTACCATGTGCAATACAAGGAATGAACCCTTAGTATTTCTATTATTTTTTAATTTTGTTAAATACTGGTAATTTCTATAACAAATCAATGAATAATCATGTCAGACAAGTCTGATGACTCGGTTGGCGAATACCCTCGGGAAACTAGGGTCCACCAGCAGAGCCATCATCCCAGGAGTTTCAAAATAACAATCCAAAGATACTAATATTAGATATAGTAAATTTATACTATGTTGTATAGGACGCATTTCAAGGAGTTACCTCTCATCAGCAGCATTAAAACCGAAACATTTGGAAGACCAAAAACCAAACTTATATTAAACAAGAAATACTCAACCAAAAATACCGAAATAGGAAGCCAAATTTCAGCTAAAGAGATCTACCATGTGCAATACAAGGAATGAACCCTTAGTATTTCTATTATTTTTTAATTTTGTTAAATACTGGTAATTTCTATAACAAATCAATGAATAATCATGTCAGACAAGTCTGATGACTGGGTTGGCGAATACCCTCGGGGAACTAGGGTCCACCAGCAGAGCCATCATCCCAGGAGTTTCAAAATAACAATCCAAAGATACTAATATTAGATATAGTAAATTTATACTATGTTGTATACGACGCATTTCAAGGAGTTACCTCTCATCAGCAGCATTAAAACCGAAACATTTGGAAGACCAAAAACCAAACTTATATTAAACAAGAAATACTCAACCAAAAATACCGAAATAGGAAGCCAAATTTCAGCTAAAGAGATCTACCATGTGCAATACAAGGAATGAACCCTTAGTATTTGTATTATTTTTGAATTTTGTTAAATACTGGTAATTTCTATAACAAATCAATGAATAATCATGTCAGACAAGTATGACGACTGGGTTGGCGAATACCCTCGGGGACTTAGGGTCCACCAGCAGAGGCATCATCCCAGGAGTTTCAAAATAACAATCCTAGATACCAATATTAGATATAGTAAATTTATACTATGTTGTATACGACGCATTTCAAGGAGTTACCTCTCATCAGCAGCATTAAAACCGAAACATTTGGAAGACCAAAAACCAAACTTATATTAAATAAGAAGTACTCAACCAAAAATACCGAAATAGGAAGCCAAATTTCAGCTAAGGAGATCTACCATGTGCAATACAAGGAATGAACCCTTAGTATTTCTATTATTTTTTAATTTTGTTAAATACTGGTAATTTCTATAACAAATCAATGAATAATCATGTCAGACAAGTCTGACGATTGGGTTGGCGAATACCCTCGGGGACCTAGGGTCCACCAACAGATGCATCATCCCAGGAGTTTCAAAATAACAATCCAAAGATACTAATATTAGATATAGTAAATTTATACTATGTTGTATACGACGCATTTCAAGGAGTTACCTCTCATCAGCAGCATTAAAACCGAAACATTTGGAAGACCAAAAACCAAACTTATATTAAACAAGAAGTACTCAACCAAAAATACCGAAATAGGAAGCCAAATTTCAGCTAAGGAGATCTACCATGTGCAATACAAGGAATGAACCCTTAGTATTTCTATTATTTTTTAATTTTGTTAAATACTGGTAATTTCTATAACAAATCAATGAATAATCATGTCAGACAAGTCTGATGACTGGGTTGGCGAATACCCTCGGGAAACTAGGGTCCACCAGCAGAGCCATCATCCCAGGAGTTTCAAAATAACAATCCAAAGATACTAATATTAGATATAGTAAATTTATACTATGTTGTATACGACGCATTTCAAGGAGTTACCTCTCATCAGCAGCATTAAAACCGAAACATTTGGAAGACCAAAAACCAAACTTATATTAAACAAGAAATACTCAACCAAAAATACCGAAATAGGAAGCCAAATTTCAGCTAAAGAGATCTACCATGTGCAATACAAGGAATGAACCCTTAGTATTTCTATTATTTTTGAATTTTGTTAAATACTGGTAATTTCTATAACAAATCAATGAATAATCATGTCAGACAAGTCTGATGACTGGGTTGGCGAATACCCTCGGGGAACTAGGGTCCACCAGCAGAGCCATCATCCCAGGAGTTTCAAAATAACAATCCAAAGATACTAATATTAGATATAGTAAATTTATACTATGTTGTATACGACGCATTTCAAGGAGTTACCTCTCATCAGCAGCATTAAAACCGAAACATTTGGAAGACCAAAAACCAAACTTATATTAAACAAGAAATACTCAACCAAAAATACCGAAATAGGAAGCCAAATTTCAGCTAAAGAGATCTACCATGTGCAATACAAGGAATGAACCCTTAGTATTTGTATTATTTTTGAATTTTGTTAAATACTGGTCATTTCTATAACAAATCAATGAATAATCATGTCAGACAAGTATGACGACTGGGTTGGCGAATACCCTCGGGGACTTAGGGTCCACCAGCAGAGGCATCATCCCAGGAGTTTCAAAATAACAATCCTAGATACCAATATTAGATATAGTAAATTTATACTATGTTGTATACGACGCATTTCAAGGAGTTACCTCTCATCAGCAGCATTAAAACCGAAACATTTGGAAGACGGAAAACCAAACTTATATTAAACAAGAAGTACTCAACCAAAAATACCGAAATAGGAAGCCAAATTTCAGCTAAGGAGATCTACCATGTGCAATACAAGGAATGAACCCTTAGTATTTCTATTATTTTTTAATTTTGTTAAATACTGGTAATTTCTATAACAAATCAATGAATAATCATGTCAGACAAGTCTGACGATTGGGTTGGCGAATACCCTCGGGGACCTGGGGTCCACCAACAGATCCATCATCCCAGGAGTTTCAAAATAACAATCCAAAGATACTAATATTAGATATAGTAAATTTATACTATGTTGTATACGACGCATTTCAAGGAGTTACCTCTCATCAGCAGCATTAAAACCGAAACATTTTCGAAGATCAAAAAACCAAACTTATATTAAACAAGAAGTACTCAACCAAAAATACCGAAATAGGAACCCAAATTTCAGCTAAGGAGATCTACCATGTGCAATACAAGGAATGAACCCTTAGTATTTGTATTATTTTTGAATTTTGTTAAATACTGGTAATTTCTATAACAAATCAATGAATAATCATGTCAGACAAGTCTGACGACTGAATTGGCGAATACCCTCGGGAACTAGGGTCCACCAGAAGAGGCATCATCCCAGGAGTTTCAAAATAACAATCCAAAGATACTAATATTAGATATAGTAAATTTATACTATGCTGTATACGACGCATTTCAAGGAGTTACCTCTCATCAGCAGCATAAAAACCGAATTATTTGGAAGAACAAAAAACCAAACTTATATTAAACAAGAAGTACTCAATCAAAAATACCGAAATAGGAGGCCAAATTTTAGCTCAGGAGATCTACCATGTGCAATACAAGGAATGAACCCTTATTATTTCTATTATTTTTTAATTTTGTTAAATACTGGTCATTTCTATAACAAATCAATGAATAATCATGTCAGACAAGTATGACGACTCGGTTGGCGAATACCCTCGCGGACCTTAGGTCCACCAGCAGAGGCATCATCCCAGGAGTTTCAAAATAACAATCGTAGATACTAATATTAGATATAGTAAATTTATACTATGCTGTATACGACGCATTTCAAGGAGTTACCTCTCATCAGCAGCATTAAAACCGAAACATTTTGAAGACCAAAAAACTAAACTTATATTAAACAGGAAGTACTCAACCAAAAATACAGAAATAGGAAGCCAAATTTCAGCTAAGGAGATCTACCATGTGCAATACAAGGAATGAACCCTTAGTATTTCTATTATTTTTGAATTTTGTTAAATACTGGTAATTCTATAACAAATCAATGAATAATCATGTCAGACAAGTCTGATGATTGGGTTGGCGAATACCCTCGGGGAACTAGGGTCCACCAGCAGAGCCATCATCCCAGCAGTTTCAAAATAACAATCCTAGATACTAATATTAGATATAGTAAATTTATACTATGTTGTATACGACGCATTTCAAGGAGTTACCTCTCATCAGCAGCATTAAAACCGAAACATTTGGAAGACCAAAAACCAAACTTATATTAAACAAGAAGTACTCAACCAAAAATACCGAAATAGGAAGCCAAATTTCAGCTAAAGAGATCTACCATGTGCAATACAAGGAATGAACCCTTAGTATTTCTATTATTTTTTAATTTTGTTAAATACTGGTAATTTCTATAACAAATCAATGAATAATCATGTCAGACAAGTCTGATGACTGGGTTGGCGAATACCCTCGGGAAACTAGGGTCCACCAGCAGAGCCATCATCCCAGGAGTTTCAAAATAACAATCCAAAGATACTAATATTAGATATAGTAAATTTATACTATGTTGTATACGACGCATTTCAAGGAGTTACCTCTCATCAGCAGCATTAAAACCGAAACATTTGGAAGACCAAAAACCAAACTTATATTAAACAAGAAATACTCAACCAAAAATACCGAAATAGGAAGCCAAATTTCAGCTAAAGAGATCTACCATGTGCAATACAAGGAATGAACCCTTAGTATTTCTATTATTTTTGAATTTTGTTAAATACTGGTAATTTCTATAACAAATCAATGAATAATCATGTCAGACAAGTCTGATGACTGGGTTGGCGAATACCCTCGGGGAACTAGGGTCCACCAGCAGAGCCATCATCCCAGGAGTTTCAAAATAACAATCCAAAGATACTAATATTAGATATAGTAAATTTATACTATGTTGTATACGACGCATTTCAAGGAGTTACCTCTCATCAGCAGCATTAAAACCGAAACATTTGGAAGACCAAAAACCAAACTTATATTAAACAAGAAATACTCAACCAAAAATACCGAAATAGGAAGCCAAATTTCAGCTAAAGAGATCTACCATGTGCAATACAAGGAATGAACCCTTAGTATTTGTATTATTTTTGAATTTTGTTAAATACTGGTCATTTCTATAACAAATCAATGAATAATCATGTCAGACAAGTATGACGACTGGGTTGGCGAATACCCTGGGGGACTTAGGGTCCACCAGCAGAGGCATCATCCCAGGAGTTTCAAAATAACAATCCTAGATACCAATATTAGATATAGTAAATTTATACTATGTTGTATACGACGCATTTCAAGGAGTTACCTCTCATCAGCAGCATTAAAACCGAAACATTTGGAAGACGAAAAACCAAACTTATATTAAACAAGAAGTACTCAACCAAAAATACCGAAATAGGAAGCCAAATTTCAGCTAAGGAGATCTACCATGTGCAATACAAGGAATGAACCCTTAGTATTTCTATTATTTTTTAATTTTGTTAAATACTGGTAATTTCTATAACAAATCAATGAATAATCATGTCAGACAAGTCTGACGATTGGGTTGGCGAATACCCTCGGGGACCTGGGGTCCACCAACAGATGCATCATCCCAGGAGTTTCAAAATAACAATCCAAAGATACTAATATTAGATATAGTAAATTTATACTATGTTGTATACGACGCATTTCAAGGAGTTACCTCTCATCAGCAGCATTAAAACCGAAACATTTTCGAAGATCAAAAAACCAAACTTATATTAAACAAGAAGTACTCAACCAAAAATACCGAAATAGGAAGGCACATTTCAGCTAAGGAGATCTACCATGTGCAATACAAGGAATGAACCCTTAGTATTTGTATTATTTTTTAATTTTGTTAAATACTGGTAATTTCTATAACAAATCAATGAATAATCATGTCAGACAAGTCTGACGACTGAATTGGCGAATACCCTCGGGAACTAGGGTCCACCAGAAGAGGCATCATCCCAGGAGTTTCAAAAAAACAATCCAAAGATACTAATATTAGATATAGTAAATTTATACTATGCTGTATACGACGCATTTCAAGGAGTTACCTCTCATCAGCAGCATAAAAACCGAAACATTTGGAAGAACAAAAAACCAAACTTATATTAAACAAGAAGTACTCAATCAAAAATACCGAAATAGGAGGCCAAATTTTAGCTCAGGAGATCTACCATGTGCAATACAAGGAATGAACCCTTATTATTTCTATTATATTTGAATTTTGTTAAATACTGGTAATTTCTATAACAAATCAATGAATAATCATGTCAGACAAGTATGACGACTGGGTTGGCGAATACCCTCGCGGACCTTAGGTCCACCAGCAGAGGCATCATCCCAGGAGTGTCAAAATAACAATCGTAGATACTAATATTAGATATAGTAAATTTATACTATGCTGTATACGACGCATTTCAAGGAGTTACCTCTCATCAGCAGCATTAAAACCGAAACATTTTGAAGACCAAAAAACTAAACTTATATTAAACAGGAAGTACTCAACCAAAAATACAGAAATAGGAAGCCAAATTTCAGCTAAGGAGATCTACCATGTGCAATACAAGGAATGAACCCTTAGTATTTCTATTATTTTTGAATTTTGTTAAATACTGGTAATTCTATAACAAATCAATGAATAATCATGTCAGACAAGTCTGATGATTGGGTTGGCGAATACCCTCGGGGAACTAGGGTCCACCAGCAGAGCCATCATCCCAGCAGTTTCAAAATAACAATCCTAGATACTAATATTAGATATAGTAAATTTATACTATGTTGTATACGACGCATTTCAAGGAGTTACCTCTCATCAGCAGCATTAAAACCGAAACATTTGGAAGACCAAAAACCAAACTTATATTAAACAAGAAGTACTCAACCAAAAATACCGAAATAGGAAGCCAAATTTCAGCTAAGGAGATCTACCATGTGCAATACAAGGAATGAACCCTTAGTATTTCTATTATTTTTTAATTTTGTTAAATACTGGTAATTTCTATAACAAATCAATGAATAATCATGTCAGACAAGTCTGATGACTGGGTTGGCGAATACCCTCGGGGAACTAGGGTCCACCAGCAGAGCCATCATCCCAGGAGTTTCAAAATAACAATCCAAAGATACTAATATTAGATATAGTAAATTTATACTATGTTGTATACGACGCATTTCAAGGAGTTACCTCTCATCAGCAGCATTAAAACCGAAACATTTGGAAGACCAAAAACCAAACTTATATTAAACAAGAAATACTCAACCAAAAATACCGAAATAGGAAGCCAAATTTCAGCTAAAGAGATCTACCATGTGCAATACAAGGAATGAACCCTTAGTATTTGTATTATTTTTGAATTTTGTTAAATACTGGTCATTTCTATAACAAATCAATGAATAATCATGTCAGACAAGTATGACGACTGGGTTGGCGAATACCCTCGGGGACTTAGGGTCCACCAGCAGAGGCATCATCCCAGGAGTTTCAAAATAACAATCCTAGATACCAATATTAGATATAGTAAATTTATACTATGTTGTATACGACGCATTTCAAGGAGTTACCTCTCATCAGCAGCATTAAAACCGAAACATTTGGAAGACGAAAAACCAAACTTATATTAAACAAGAAGTACTCAACCAAAAATACCGAAATAGGAAGCCAAATTTCAGCTAAGGAGATCTACCATGTGCAATACAAGGAATGAACCCTTAGTATTTGTATTATTTTTTAATTTTGTTAAATACTGGTAATTTCTATAACAAATCAATGAATAATCATGTCAGACAAGTCTGACGACTGAATTGGCGAATACCCTCGGGAACTAGGGTCCACCAGAAGAGGCATCATCCCAGGAGTTTCAAAATAACAATCCAAAGATACTAATATTAGATATAGTAAATTTATACTATGCTGTATACGACGCATTTCAAGGAGTTACCTCTCATCAGCAGCATAAAAACCGAATTATTTGGAAGAACAAAAAACCAAACTTATATTAAACAAGAAGTACTCAATCAAAAATACCGAAATAGGAGGCCAAATTTTAGCTCAGGAGATCTACCATGTGCAATACAAGGAATGAACCCTTATTATTTCTATTATTTTTTAATTTTGTTAAATACTGGTCATTTCTATAACAAATCAATGAATAATCATGTCAGACAAGTATGACGACTCGGTTGGCGAATACCCTCGCGGACCTTAGGTCCACCAGCAGAGGCATCATCCCAGGAGTTTCAAAATAACAATCGTAGATACTAATATTAGATATAGTAAATTTATACTATGCTGTATACGACGCATTTCAAGGAGTTACCTCTCATCAGCAGCATTAAAACCGAAACATTTTGAAGACCAAAAAACTAAACTTATATTAAACAGGAAGTACTCAACCAAAAATACAGAAATAGGAAGCCAAATTTCAGCTAAGGAGATCTACCATGTGCAATACAAGGAATGAACCCTTAGTATTTCTATTATTTTTGAATTTTGTTAAATACTGGTAATTCTATAACAAATCAATGAATAATCATGTCAGACAAGTCTGATGATTGGGTTGGCGAATACCCTCGGGGAACTAGGGTCCACCAGCAGAGCCATCATCCCAGCAGTTTCAAAATAACAATCCTAGATACTAATATTAGATATAGTAAATTTATACTATGTTGTATACGACGCATTTCAAGGAGTTACCTCTCATCAGCAGCATTAAAACCGAAACATTTGGAAGACCAAAAACCAAACTTATATTAAACAAGAAGTACTCAACCAAAAATACCGAAATAGGAAGCCAAATTTCAGCTAAGGAGATCTACCATGTGCAATACAAGGAATGAACCCTTAGTATTTCTATTATTTTTTAATTTTGTTAAATACTGGTAATTTCTATAACAAATCAATGAATAATCATGTCAGACAAGTCTGACGACTGGGTTGGCGAATACCCTCGGGGACCTAGGGTCCACCAACAGATGCATCATCCCAGGAGTTTCAAAATAACAATCCAAAGATACTAATATTAGATATAGTAAATTTATACTATGTTGTATACGACGCATTTCAAGGAGTTACCTCTCATCAGCAGCATTAAAACCGAAACATTTTCGAAGATCAAAAAACCAAACTTATATTAAACAAGAAGTACTCAACCAAAAATACCGAAATAGGAACCCAAATTTCAGCTAAGGAGATCTACCATGTGCAATACAAGGAATGAACCCTTAGTATTTGTATTATTTTTGAATTTTGTTAAATACTGGTAATTTCTATAACAAATCAATGAATAATCATGTCAGACAAGTCTGACGACTGAATTGGCGAATACCCTCGGGAACTAGGGTCCACCAGAAGAGGCATCATCCCAGGAGTTTCAAAATAACAATCCAAAGATACTAATATTAGATATAGTAAATTTATACTATGCTGTATACGACGCATTTCAAGGAGTTACCTCTCATCAGCAGCATAAAAACCGAAACATTTGGAAGAACAAAAAACCAAACTTATATTAAACAAGAAGTACTCAATCAAAAATACCGAAATAGGAGGCCAAATTTTAGCTCAGGAGATCTACCATGTGCAATACAAGGAATGAACCCTTATTATTTCTATTATTTTTTAATTTTGTTAAATACTGGTCATTTCTATAACAAATCAATGAATAATCATGTCAGACAAGTATGACGACTCGGTTGGCGAATACCCTCGCGGACCTTAGGTCCACCAGCAGAGGCATCATCCCAGGAGTTTCAAAATAACAATCGTAGATACTAATATTAGATATAGTAAATTTATACTATGCTGTATACGACGCATTTCAAGGAGTTACCTCTCATCAGCAGCATTAAAACCGAAACATTTTGAAGACCAAAAAACTAAACTTATATTAAACAGGAAGTACTCAACCAAAAATACAGAAATAGGAAGCCAAATTTCAGCTAAGGAGATCTACCATGTGCAATACAAGGAATGAACCCTTAGTATTTCTATTATTTTTGAATTTTGTTAAATACTGGTAATTCTATAACAAATCAATGAATAATCATGTCAGACAAGTCTGATGATTGGGTTGGCGAATACCCTCGGGGAACTAGGGTCCACCAGCAGAGCCATCATCCCAGCAGTTTCAAAATAACAATCCTAGATACTAATATTAGATATAGTAAATTTATACTATGTTGTATACGACGCATTTCAAGGAGTTACCTCTCATCAGCAGCATTAAAACCGAAACATTTGGAAGACCAAAAACCAAACTTATATTAAACAAGAAGTACTCAACCAAAAATACCGAAATAGGAAGCCAAATTTCAGCTAAGGAGATCTACCATGTGCAATACAAGGAATGAACCCTTAGTATTTCTATTATTTTTTAATTTTGTTAAATACTGGTAATTTCTATAACAAATCAATGAATAATCATGTCAGACAAGTCTGACGACTGGGTTGGCGAATACCCTCGGGGACCTAGGGTCCACCAACAGATGCATCATCCCAGGAGTTTCAAAATAACAATCCAAAGATACTAATATTAGATATAGTAAATTTATACTATGTTGTATACGACGCATTTCAAGGAGTTACCTCTCATCAGCAGCATTAAAACCGAAACATTTTCGAAGATCAAAAAACCAAACTTATATTAAACAAGAAGTACTCAACCAAAAATACCGAAATAGGAACCCAAATTTCAGCTAAGGAGATCTACCATGTGCAATACAAGGAATGAACCCTTAGTATTTGTATTATTTTTGAATTTTGTTAAATACTGGTAATTTCTATAACAAATCAATGAATAATCATGTCAGACAAGTCTGACGACTGAATTGGCGAATACCCTCGGGAACTAGGGTCCACCAGAAGAGGCATCATCCCAGGAGTTTCAAAATAACAATCCAAAGATACTAATATTAGATATAGTAAATTTATACTATGCTGTATACGACGCATTTCAAGGAGTTACCTCTCATCAGCAGCATAAAAACCGAAACATTTGGAAGAACAAAAAACCAAACTTATATTAAACAAGAAGTACTCAATCAAAAATACCGAAATAGGAGGCCAAATTTTAGCTCAGGAGATCTACCATGTGCAATACAAGGAATGAACCCTTATTATTTCTATTATTTTTTAATTTTGTTAAATACTGGTCATTTCTATAACAAATCAATGAATAATCATGTCAGACAAGTATGACGACTCGGTTGGCGAATACCCTCGCGGACCTTAGGTCCACCAGCAGAGGCATCATCCCAGGAGTTTCAAAATAACAATCGTAGATACTAATATTAGATATAGTAAATTTATACTATGCTGTATACGACGCATTTCAAGGAGTTACCTCTCATCAGCAGCATTAAAACCGAAACATTTTGAAGACCAAAAAACTAAACTTATATTAAACAGGAAGTACTCAACCAAAAATACAGAAATAGGAAGCCAAATTTCAGCTAAGGAGATCTACCATGTGCAATACAAGGAATGAACCCTTAGTATTTCTATTATTTTTGAATTTTGTTAAATACTGGTAATTCTATAACAAATCAATGAATAATCATGTCAGACAAGTCTGATGATTGGGTTGGCGAATACCCTCGGGGAACTAGGGTCCACCAGCAGAGCCATCATCCCAGCAGTTTCAAAATAACAATCCTAGATACTAATATTAGATATAGTAAATTTATACTATGTTGTATACGACGCATTTCAAGGAGTTACATCTCATCAGCAGCATTAAAACCGAAACATTTGGAAGACGAAAAACCAAACTTATATTAAACAAGAAGTACTCAACCAAAAATACCGAAATAGGAAGCCAAATTTCAGCTAAGGAGATCTACCATGTGCAATACAAGGAATGAACCCTTAGTATTTCTATTATTTTTTAATTTTGTTAAATACTGGTAATTTCTATAACAAATCAATGAATAATCATGTCAGACAAGTCTGACGACTGGGTTGGCGAATACCCTCGGGGACATAGGGTCCACCAACAGATGCATCATCCCAGGAGTTTCAAAATAACAATCCAAAGATACTAATATTAGATATAGTAAATTTATACTATGCTGTATACGACGCATTTCAAGGAGTTACCTCTCATCAGCAGCATAAAAACCGAAACATTTGGAAGAACAAAAAACCAAACTTATATTAAACAAGAAGTACTCAATCAAAAATACCGAAATAGGAAGCCAAATTTTAGCTCAGGAGATCTACCATGTGCAATACAAGGAATGAACCCTATCATTTCTATTATTTTTGAATTTTGTTAAATACTGGTAATTTCTATAACAAATCAATGAATAATCATGTCAGACAAGTATGACGACTGGGTTGGCGAATACCCTCGGGGACTTAGGATCCACCAGCAGAGGCACCATCCCAGGAGTTTCAAAATAACAATCCAAAGATACTAATATTAGATATAGTAAATTTATACTATGTTGTATACGACGCATTTCAAGGAGTTACCTCTCATCAGCAGCATTAAAACCGAAACATTTGGAAGACCAAAAACCAAACTTATATTAAACAAGAAGTACTCAACCAAAAATACCGAAATAGGAAGCCAAATTTCAGCTAAGGAGATCTACCATGTGCAATACAAGGAATGAACCCTTAGTATTTCTATTGTTTTTGAATTTTGTTAAATACTGGTAATTTCTATAACAAATCAATGAATAATCATGTCAGACAAGTCTGATGACTGGGTTGGCGAATACCCTCGGGAAACTAGGGTCCACCAGCAGAGCCATCATCCCAGGAGTTTCAAAATAACAATCCAAAGATACTAATATTAGATATAGTAGATTTATACTATGTTGTATACGACGCATTTCAAGGAGTTACCTCTCATCAGCAGCATTAAAACCGAAACATTTGGAAGACCAAAAACCAAATTTATATTAAACAAGAAATACTCAACCAAAAATACCGAAATAGGAAGCCAAATTTCAGCTAAAGAGATCTACCATGTGCAATACAAGGAATAAACCCTTAGTATTTGTATTATTTTTGAATTTTGTTAAATACTGGTAATTTCTATAACAAATCAATGAATAATCATGTCAGACAAGTCTGATGACTGGGTTGGCGAATACCCTCGGGGAACTAGGGTCCACCAGCAGAGGCATCATCCCAGCAGTTTCAAAATAACAATCCTAGATACCAATATTAGATATAGTAAATTTATACTATGTTGTATACGACGCATTTCAAGGAGTTACCTCTTATGAGCAGCATTAAAACCGAAACATTTGGAAGACCAAAAACCAAACTTATATTAAACAAGAAGTACTCAACCAAAAATACCGATATAGGAAGCCAAATTTCAGCTAAGGAGATCTACCATGTGCAATACAAGGAATGAACCCTTAGTATTTCTATTATTTTTTAATTTTGTTAAATACTGGTAATTTCTATAACAAATCAATGAATAATCATGTCAGACAAGTCTGACGACTGGGTTGGCGAATACCCTCGGGGACCTAGGGTCCACCAACAGATGCATCATCCCAGGAGTTTCAAAATAACAATCCAAAGATACTAATATTAGATATAGTAAATTTATACTATGTTGTATACGACGCATTTCAAGGAGTTACCTCTCATCAGCAGCATTAAAACCGAAACATTTTCGAAGATCAAAAAACCAAACTTATATTAAACAAGAAGTACTCAACCAAAAATACCGAAATAGGAAGGCACATTTCAGCTAAGGAGATCTACCATGTGCAATACAAGGAATGAACCCTTAGTATTTGTATTATTTTTGAATTTTGTTCAATACTGGTAATTTCTATAACAAATCAATGAATAATAATGCCAAACAAGTCTGACAAGTCTGATGATTGGGTTGGCGAATACCCTCGGGGAACTAGGGTCCACCAGCAGAGCAATCATCCCAGCAGTTTCAAAATAACAATCCTAGATACTAATATTAGATATAGTAAATTTATACTATGTTGTATACGACGCATTTCAAGGAGTTACCTCTCATCAGCAGCATTAAAACCGAAACATTTGGAAGAGCAAAAACCAAACTTATATTAAACAAGAAGTACTCAACCAAAAATACCGATATAGGAAGCCAAATTTCAGCTAAGGAGATCTACCATGTGCAATACAAGGAATGAACCCTTAGTATTTCTATTATTTTTTAATTTTGTTAAATACTGGTAATTTCTATAACAAATCAATGAATAATCATGTCAGACAAGTCTGACGACTGGGTTGGCGAATACCCTCGGGGACCTAGGGTCCACCAACAGAGGCATCATCCCAGGAGTTTCAAAATAACAATCCAAAGATACTAATATTAGATATAGTAAATTTATACTATGTTGTATACGACGCATTTCAAGGAGTTACCTCTCATCAGCAGCATTAAAACCGAAACATTTTCGAAGATCAAAAAACCAAACTTATATTAAACAAGAAGTACTCAACCAAAAATACCGAAATAGGAACCCAAATTTCAGCTAAGGAGATCTACCATGTGCAATACAAGGAATGAACCCTTAGTATTTGTATTATTTTTGAATTTTGTTAAATACTGGTAATTTCTATAACAAATCAATGAATAATCATGTCAGACAAGTCTGACGACTGGGTTGGCGAATACCCTCGGGAACTAGGGTCCACCAGAAGAGGCATCATCCCAGGAGTTTCAAAATAACAATCCAAAGATACTAATATTAGATATAGCAAATTTATACTATGCTGTATACGACGCATTTCAAGGAGTTACCTCTCATCAGCAGCATAAAAACCGAAACATTTGGAAGAACAAAAAACCAAACTTATATTAAACAAGAAGTACTCAATCAAAAATACAGAAATAGGAAGCCAAATTTTAGCTCAGGAGATCTACCATGTGCAATACAAGGAATGAACCCTATCATTTCTATTATTTTTGAATTTTGTTAAATACTGGTAATTTCTATAACAAATCAATGAATAATCATGTCAGACAAGTATGACGACTGGGTTGGCGAATACCCTCGGGGACTTAGGATCCACCAGCAGAGGCACCATCCCAGGAGTTTCAAAATAACAATCCAAAGATACTAATATTAGATATAGTAAATTTATACTATGTTGTATACGACGCATTTCAAGGAGTTACCTCTCATCAGCAGCATTAAAACCGAAACATTTGGAAGACCAAAAACCAAACTTATATTAAACAAGAAGTACTCAACCAAAAATACCGAAATAGGAAGCCAAATTTCAGCTAAGGAGATCTACCATGTGCAATACAAGGAATGAACCCTTAGTATTTCTATTGTTTTTGAATTTTGTTAAATACTGGTAATTTCTATAACAAATCAATGAATAATCATGTCAGACAAGTCTGATGACTGGGTTGGCGAATACCCTCGGGAAACTAGGGTCCACCAGCAGAGCCATCATCCCAGGAGTTTCAAAATAACAATCCAAAGATACTAATATTAGATATAGTAAATTTATACTATGTTGTATACGACGCATTTCAAGGAGTTACCTCTCATCAGCAGCATTAAAACCGAAACATTTGGAAGACCAAAAACCAAACTTATATTAAACAAGAAATACTCGACCAAAAATACCGAAATAGGAAGCCAAATTTCAGCTAAAGAGATCTACCATGTGCAATACAAGGAATAAACCCTTAGTATTTCTATTATTTTTGAATTTTGTTAAATACTGGTAATTTCTATAACAAATCAATGAATAATCATGTCAGACAAGTCTGACGACTGGGTTGGCGAATACCCTCGGGGAACTAGGGTCCACCAGCAGAGCCATCATCCCAGGAGTTTCAAAATAACAATCCAAAGATACTAATATTAGATATAGTAAATTTATACTATGTTGTATACGACGCATTTCAAGGAGTTACCTCTCATCAGCAGCATTAAAACCGAAACATTTGGAAGACCAAAAACCAAACTTATATTAAACAAGAAATACTCAACCAAAAATACCGAAATAGGAAGCCAAATTTCAGCTAAAGAGATCTACCATGTGCAATACAAGGAATGAACCCTTAGTATTTGTATTATTTTTGAATTTTGTTAAATACTGGTAATTTCTATAACAAATCAATGAATAATCATGTCAGACAAGTCTGATGACTGGGTTGGCGAATACCCTCGGGGAACTAGGGTCCACCAGCAGAGGCATCATCCCAGCAGTTTCAAAATAACAATCCTAGATACCAATATTAGATATAGTAAATTTATACTATGTTGTATACGACGCATTTCAAGGAGTTACCTCTTATCAGCAGCATTAAAACCGAAACATTTGGAAGACCAAAAACCAAACTTATATTAAACAAGAAGTACTCAACCAAAAATACCGATATAGGAAGCCAAATTTCAGCTAAGGAGATCTACCATGTGCAATACAAGGAATGAACCCTTAGTATTTCTATTATTTTTTAATTTTGTTAAATACTGGTAATTTCTATAACAAATCAATGAATAATCATGTCAGACAAGTCTGACGACTGGGTTGGCGAATACCCTCGGGGACCTAGGGTCCACCAACAAATGCATCATCCCAGGAGTTTCAAAATAACAATCCAAAGATACTAATATTAGATATAGTAAATTTATACTATGTTGTATACGACGTATTTCAAGGAGTTACCTCTCATCAGCAGCATTAAAACCGAAACATTTTCGAAGATCAAAAAACCAAACTTATATTAAACAAGAAGTACTCAACCAAAAATACCGAAATAGGAAGGCACATTTCAGCTAAGGAGATCTACCATGTGCAATACAAGGAATGAACCCTTAGTATTTGTATTATTTTTGAATTTTGTTCAATACTGGTAATTTCTATAACAAATCAATGAATAATCATGTCAGACAAGTCTGACGACTGAATTGGCGAATACCCTCGGGAACTAGGGTCCACCAGAAGAGGCATCATCCCAGGAGTTTCAAAATAACAATCCAAAGATACTAATATTAGATATAGTAAATTTATACTATGCTGTATACGACGCATTTCAAGGAGTTACCTCTCATCAGCAGCATAAAAACCGAAACATTTGGAAGAACAAAAAACCAAACTTATATTAAACAAGAAGTACTCAATCAAAAATACCGAAATAGGAGGCCAAATTTTAGCTCAGGAGATCTACCATGTGCAATACAAGGAATGAACCCTTATTATTTCTATTATTTTTGAATTTTGTTAAATACTGGTAATTTCTATAACAAATCAATGAATAATCATGTCAGACAAGTATGACGACTGGGTTGGCGAATACCCTCGCGGACCTTAGGTCCACCAGCAGAGGCATCATCCCAGGAGTTTCAAAATAACAATCGTAGATACTAATATTAGATATAGTAAATTTATACTATGCTGTATACGACGCATTTCAAGGAGTTACCTCTCATCAGCAGCATTAAAACCGAAACATTTTGAAGACCAAAAAACTAAACTTATATTAAACAGGAAGTACTCAACCAAAAATACAGAAATAGGAAGCCAAATTTCAGCTAAGGAGATCTACCATGTGCAATACAAGGAATGAACCCTTAGTATTTCTATTATTTTTGAATTTTGTTAAATACTGGTAATTCTATAACAAATCAATGACTAATCATGTCAGACGAGTCTGATGATTGGGTTTGCGAATACCCTCGGGGAACTAGGGTCCACCAGCAGAGCCATCATCCCAGCAGTTTCAAAATAACAATCCTAGATACTAATATTAGATATAGTAAATTTATACCATGTTGTATACGACGCATTTCAAGGAGTTACCTATCATCAGCAGCATTAAAACCGAAACATTTGGAAGACCAAAAACCAAACTTATATTAAACAAGAAGTACTCAACCAAAAATACCGAAATAGGAAGCCAAATTTTAGCTCAGGAGATCTACCATGTGCAATACAAGGAATGAACCCTTAGTATTTCTATTATTTTTGAATTTTGTTAAATACTGGTAATTTCTATAACAAATCAATGAATAATAATGCCAAACAAGTCTGACAATTGGGTTGGCGAATACCCTCGGGGACTTAGGGTCCACCAGCAGAGGCATCATCCCAGGAGTTTCAAAATAACAATCCAAAGATACTAATATTAGATATAGTAAATTTATACTATGTTGTATACGACGCATTTCAAGGAGTTACCTCTCATCATCAGCATTAAAACCGAAACATTTGGAAGACCAAAAACCAAACTTATATTAAACAAGAAGTACTCAACCAAAAATACCGAAATAGGAAGCCAAATTTCAGCTCAGGAGATCTACCATGTGCAATACAAGGAATGAACCCTTAGTATTTCTGTTATTTTTGAATGTTGTTAAATACTGGTAATTTCTATAACAAATCAATGAATAATCATGTCAGAGGGGTCTGACGACTGGGTTGGCGAATACCCTCGGGGATCTAGGGTCCACCAGCAGAGGAATCATCCCAGGAGTTTCAAAATAATAATCATAGATACTAATATTAGATATAGTAAATTTATACTATGCTGTATACAACGCATTTCAAGGAGTTACCTCTCATCAGCAGCATTAAAACCGAAACATTTGGAAGACCAAAAAACTAAACTTATATTAAACAGGAAGTACTCAACCAAAAATACAGAAATAGGAAGCCAAATTTTAGCTCAGGAGATCTACCATGTGCAATACAAGGAATGAACCCTTAGTATTTCTATTATTTTTGAATTTTGTTAAATACTGGTAATTTCTATAACAAATCAATGAATAATAATGCCAAACAAGTCTGACGATTGGGTTGCGAATACCCTCGGGGACTTAGGGTCCACCAGCAGAGGCATCATCCCAGGAGTTTCAAAATAACAATCCTAGATACCAATATTAGATATAGTAAATTTATACTATGTTGTATACGACGCATTTCAAGGAGTTACCTCTCATCAACAGCATTAAAACCGAAACATTTGAAAGACCAAAAACAAAACTTATATTAAACAAGAAGTACCCAACCAAAAATACCGAAATAGGAAGCCAAATTTCAGCTAAGGAGATCTACCATGTGCAATACAAGGAATGAACCCTTAGTATTTCTATTATTTTTTAATTTTGTTAAATACTGGTAATTTCTATAACAAATCAATGAATAATCATGTCAGACAAGTCTGACGACTGGGTTGGCGAATACCCTCGGGGACCTAGGGTCCACCAACAGATGCATCATCCCAGGAGTTTCAAAATAACAATCCAAAGATACTAATATTAGATATAGTAAATTTATACTATGTTGTATACGACGCATTTCAAGGAGTTACCTCTCATCAGCAGCATTAAAACCGAAACATTTTCGAAGATCAAAAAACCAAACTTATATTAAACAAGAAGTACTCAACCAAAAATACCGAAACAGGAAGGCACATTTCAGCTAAGGAGATCTACCATGTGCAATACAAGGAATGAACCCTTAGTATTTCTATTATTTTTGAATTTTGTTAAATACTGGTAATTTCTATAACAAATCAATGAATAATCATGTCAGACAAGTCTGACGACTGAATTGGCGAATACCCTCGGGGAACTAGGGTCCACCAGCAGAGCCATCATCCCAGCAGTTTCAAAATAACAATCCTAGATACTAATATTAGATATAGTAAATTTATACTATGTTGTATACGACGCATTTCAAGGAGTTACCTCTCATCAGCAGCATTAAAACCGAAACATTTGGAAGACCAAAAACCAAACTTATATTAAACAAGAAGTACTCAACCAAAAATACCGAAATAGGAAGCCAAATTTTAGCTCAGGAGATCTACCATGTGCAATACAAGGAATGAACCCTTAGTATTTCTATTATTTTTGAATTTTGTTAAATACTGGTAATTTCTATAACAAATCAATGAATAATAATGCCAAACAAGTCTGACAATTGGGTTGGCGAATACCCTCGGGGACTTAGGGTCCACCAGCAGAGGCATCATCCCAGGAGTTTCAAAATAACAATCCAAAGATACTAATATTAGATATAGTAAATTTATACTATGTTGTATACGACGCATTTCAAGGAGTTACCTCTCATCATCAGCATTAAAACCGAAACATTTGGAAGACCAAAAACCAAACTTATATTAAACAAGAAGTACTCAACCAAAAATACCGAAATAGGAAGCCAAATTTCAGCTCAGGAGATCTACCATGTGCAATACAAGGAATGAACCCTTAGTATTTCTGTTATTTTTGAATGTTGTTAAATACTGGTAATTTCTATAACAAATCAATGAATAATCATGTCAGAGGGGTCTGACGACTGGGTTGGCGAATACCCTCGGGGATCTAGGGTCCACCAGCAGAGGAATCATCCCAGGAGTTTCAAAATAATAATCATAGATACTAATATTAGATATAGTAAATTTATACTATGCTGTATACAACGCATTTCAAGGAGTTACCTCTCATCAGCAGCATTAAAACCGAAACATTTGGAAGACCAAAAAACTAAACTTATATTAAACAGGAAGTACTCAACCAAAAATACAGAAATAGGAAGCCAAATTTTAGCTCAGGAGATCTACCATGTGCAATACAAGGAATGAACCCTTAGTATTTCTATTATTTTTGAATTTTGTTAAATACTGGTAATTTCTATAACAAATCAATGAATAATAATGCCAAACAAGTCTGACGATTGGGTTGCGAATACCCTCGGGGACTTAGGGTCCACCAGCAGAGGCATCATCCCAGGAGTTTCAAAATAACAATCCTAGATACCAATATTAGATATAGTAAATTTATACTATGTTGTATACGACGCATTTCAAGGAGTTACCTCTCATCAACAGCATTAAAACCGAAACATTTGAAAGACCAAAAACAAAACTTATATTAAACAAGAAGTACCCAACCAAAAATACCGAAATAGGAAGCCAAATTTCAGCTAAGGAGATCTACCATGTGCAATACAAGGAATGAACCCTTAGTATTTCTATTATTTTTTAATTTTGTTAAATACTGGTAATTTCTATAACAAATCAATGAATAATCATGTCAGACAAGTCTGACGACTGGGTTGGCGAATACCCTCGGGGACCTAGGGTCCACCAACAGATGCATCATCCCAGGAGTTTCAAAATAACAATCCAAAGATACTAATATTAGATATAGTAAATTTATACTATGTTGTATACGACGCATTTCAAGGAGTTACCTCTCATCAGCAGCATTAAAACCGAAACATTTTCGAAGATCAAAAAACCAAACTTATATTAAACAAGAAGTACTCAACCAAAAATACCGAAATAGGAAGGCACATTTCAGCTAAGGAGATCTACCATGTGCAATACAAGGAATGAACCCTTAGTATTTCTATTATTTTTGAATTTTGTTAAATACTGGTAATTTCTATAACAAATCAATGAATAATCATGTCAGACAAGTCTGACGACTGAATTGGCGAATACCCTCGGGAACTAGGGTCCACCAGCAGAGGCATCATCCCAGGAGTTTCAAAATAACAATCGTAGATACTAATATTAGATATAGTAAATTTATACTATGCTGTATACGACGCATTTCAAGGAGTTACCTCTCATCAGCAGCATTAAAACCGAAACATTTGGAAGACCAAAAAACTAAAATTATATTAAACAGGAAGTACTCAACCAAAAATACAGAAATAGGAAGCCAAATTTTAGCTCAGGAGATCTACCATGTCCAATACAAGGAATGAACCCTTAGTATTTCTATTATTTTTGAATTTTGTTAAATACTGGTAATTTCTATAACAAATCAATGAATAATCATGTCAGACAAGTCTGACGATTGGGTTGGCGAATACCCTCGGGGACTTAGGGTCCACCAGCAGAGGCACCATCCCAGGAGTTTCAAAATAACAATCCAAAGATACTAATATTAGATATAGTAAATTTGTACTATGCTGTATACGACGCATTTCAAGGAGTTACCTCTCATCAGCAGCATTAAAACCGAAACATTTGGAAGACCAAAAACCAAACTTATATTAAACAAGAAGTACTCAACCAAAAATACAGAAATAGGAAGCCAAATTTCAGCTAAGGAGATCTACCATGTGCAATACAAGGAATGAACCCTTAGTATTTCTATTATTTTTGAATTTTGTTAAATACTGGTAATTCTATAACAAATCAATGAATAATCATGTCAGACGAGTCTGATGATTGGGTTGGCGAATACCCTCGGGGAACTAGGGTCCACCAGCAGAGCCATCATCCCAGCAGTTTCAAAATAACAATCCTAGATACTAATATTAGATATAGTAAATTTATACTATGTTGTATACGACGCATTTCAAGGAGTTACCTCTCATCAGCAGCATTAAAACCGAAACATTAGGAAGATCAAAAAACTAAACTTATATTAAACAGGAAGTACTCAACCAAAAATACAGAAATAGGAAGCCAAATTTTAGCTCAGGAGATCTACCATGTGCAATACAAGGAATGAACCCTTAGTATTTCTATTATTTTTGAATTTTGTTAAATACTGGTAATTTCTATAACAAATCAATGAATAATAATGCCAAACAAGTCTGACGATTGGGTTGGCGAATACCCTCGGGGATCTAGGGTCCACCAGCAGAGGCATCATCCCAGGAGTTTCAAGATAACAATCATAGATACTAATATCAGATATAGTAAATTTATACTATGCTGTATACAACGCATTTCAAGGAGTTACCTCTCATCAGTAGCATTAAAACCGAAACATTCGGAAGACCAAAAACCAAACTTATATTAAACAAGAAGTACTCAACCAAAAATACCGAAATAGGAAGCCAAATTTCAGCTAAGGAGATCTACCATGTGCAATACAAGGAATGAACCCTTATTATTTCTATTATTTTTGAATTTTGTTAAATACTGGTAATTTCTGTAACAAATCAATGAATAATCATGTCAGACAAGTCTGACGATTGGGTTGGCGAATACCCTCCGGGACTTAGGGTCCACCAGCAGAGGCAACATCCCAGGAGTTTCAAAATAACAATCCAAAGATACTAATATTAGATATAGTAAATTTATACTATGTTGTATACGACGCATTTCAAGGAGTTACCTCTCATCAGCAGCATTAAAACCGAAACATTTGGAAGACCAAAAACCAAACTTATATTAAACAAGAAGTACTCAACCAAAAATACCGAAATAGGAAGCCAAATTTCAGCTAAGGAGATCTACCATGTGCAATACAAGGAATGAACCCTTAGTATTTCTATTATTTTTTAATTTTGTTAAATACTGGTAATTTCTATAACAAATCAATGAATAATCATGTCAGACAAGTCTGACGACTGGGTTGGCGAATATCTTCGGGGACCTAGGGTCCACCAACAGATGCATCATCCCAGGAGTTTCAAAATAACAATCCAAAGATACTAATATTAGATATAGTAAATTTATACTATGTTGTATACGACGCATTTCAAGGAGTTACCTCTCATCACCAGCATTAAAACCGAAACATTTTCGAAGATCAAAAAACCAAACTTATATTAAACAAGAAGTACTCAACCAAAAATACCGAAATAGGAAGCCAAATTTCAGCTAAGGAGATCTACCATGTGCAATACAAGGAATGAACCCTTAGTATTTCTATTATTTTTGAATTTTGTTAAATACTGGTAATTTCTATAACAAATCAATGAATAATCATGTCAGACAAGTCTGACGATTGGGTGGCGAATACACTCGGGAACTAGGGTCCACCAGAAGAGGCATCATCCCAGGAGTTTCAAAATAACAATCCAAAGATACTAATATTAGATATAGTAAATTTATACTATGCTGTATACGACGCATTTCAAGGAGTTACCTCTCATCAGCAGCATTAAAACCGAAACATTTGGAAGAACAAAAAACCAAACTTATATTAAACAAGAAGTACTCAATCAAAAATACCGAAATAGGAAGCCAAATTTTAGCTCAGGAGATCTACCATGTGCAATACAAGGAATGAACCCTTAGTATTTGTATTATTTTTGAATTTTGTTAAATACTGGTAATTTCTATAACAAATCAATGAATAATCATGTCAGCCAAGTATGACGACTGGGTTGGCGAATACCCTCGCGGACCTTGGGTCCACCAGCAGAGGCATCATCCCAGGAGTTTCAAAATAACAATCGTAGATACTAATATTAGATATAGTAAATTTATACTATGCTGTATACGACGCATTTCAAGGAGTTACCTCTCATCAGCAGCATTAAAACCGAAACATTTGGAAGACCAAAAAACTAAAATTATATTAAACAGGAAGTACTCAACAAAAAATACAGAAATAGGAAGCCAAATTTTAGCTCAGGAGATCTACCATGTGCAATACAAGGAATGAACCCTTAGTATTTCTATTATTTTTTAATTTTGTTAAATACTGGTAATTTCTATAACAAATCAATGAATAATCATGTCAAACAAGTCTGACGATTGGGTTGGCGAATACCCTCGGGGACTTAGGGTCCACCAGCAGAGGCACCATCCCAGGAGTTTCAAAATAACAATCCAAAGATACTAATATTAGATATAGTGAATTTATACTATGTTGTATACGACGCATTTCAAGGAGTTACCTCTCATCAGCAGCATTAAAACCGAAACATTTGGAAGACCAAAAACCAAACTTATATTAAACAGGAAGTACTCAACCAAAAATACCGAAATAGGAAGCCAAATTTCAGCTAAACAGATTTACCATGTGCAATACAAGGAATGAACCCTTAGTATTTCTGCTATTTTTGAATGTTGTTAAATACTGGTAATTTCTATAACAAATCAATGAATAATCATGTCAGACACGTCTGACGATTGGGTTGGCGAATACCCTCGGGGACCTAGGGTCCACCAGCAGAGGCATCATCCCAAGAGTTTCAAAATAACAATCCAAAGATACTAATATTAGATATAGTAAATTTATACTATGTTGTATACGACGCATTTCAAGGAGTTACCTCTCATCAGCAGAATTAAAACTGAAACATTTGGACCAAAAAACCAAACTTATATCAAACAGGAAGTACTCAACCAAAAATACCGAAATAGGAAGCCAAATTTCAGCTAAACAGATTTACCATGTGCAATACAAGGAATGAACCCTTAGTATTTGTATTATTTTTGAATTTTGTTAAATACTGGTAATTTCTATAACAAATCAATGAATAATCATGTCAGACAAGTCTGACGACTGGGTTGGCGAATACCCTCGGGGACCTAGGGTCCACCAACAGATGCATCATCCCAGGAGTTTCAAAATAACAATCCAAAGATACTAATATTAGATATAGTAAATTTATACTATGTTGTATACGACGCATTTCAAGGAGTTACCTCTCATCAGCAGCATTAAAACCGAAACATTTTCGAAGATCAAAAAACCAAACTTATATTAAGCAAGAAGTACTCAACCAAAAATACCGAAATAGGAACCTAAATTTCAGCTAAGGAGATCTACCATGTGCAATACAAGGAATGAACCCTTAGTATTTCTATTATTTTTTAATTTTGTTAAATACTGGTAATTTCTATAACAAATCAATGAATAATCATGTCAGACAAGTCTGATGACTGGGTTGGCGAAAACCCTCGGGGAACTAGGGTCCACCAGCAGAGGCATCATCCCAGGAGTTTCAAAATAACAATCCAAAGATACTAATATTAGATATAGTAAATTTATACTATGTTGTATACGACGCATTTCAACGAGTTACCTCTAATCAGCAGCATTAAAACCGAAACATTTGGAAGACCAAAAACCAAACTTATATTGAACAAGAAATACTCAACCAAAAATACCGAAATAGGAAGCCAAATTTCAGCTAAGGAGATCTACCATGTGCAATACAAGGAATGAACACTTACTATTTGTATTATTTTTGAATTTTGTTCAATACTGGTAATTTCTATAACAAATCAATGAATAATCATGTCAGACAAGTATGACGACTGGGTTGGCGAATACCCTCCGGGACTTAGGGTCCACCAGCAGAGGCATCATCCCAGGAGTTTCAAAATAACAATCCTAGATACTAATATTAGATATAGTAAATTTATACTATGTTGTATACGACGCATTTCAAGGAGTTACCTCTCATCAGCAGCATTAACACCGAAACATTTGGAAGACCAAAAACCAAACTTCTATTAAACAAGAAGTACTCAACCAAAAATACCGATATAGGAAGCCAAATTTCAGCTAAGGAGGTCAGCCATCTGCAATACAAGGAATGAACCCTTAGTATTTGTGTTATTTTTGAATGCTGTTAAATACTGGTAATTTCTATAACAAATCAATGAATAATAATGTCAGACAAGTATGACGACTGGGTTGGCGAATACCCTCGGGGATCTAGGGTCCACCAGCAGAGGCATCATCCCAGGAGTTTCAAAATAACAATCCTAGATACTAATATTAGATATAGTAAATTTATACTATGTTGTATACGACGCATTTCAAGGAGTTACCTCTCATTAGCAGAATTAAAACCGAAACATTTGGACCAAAAAACCAAACTTATATCAAACAGGAAGTACTCAACCAAAAATACCGAAATAGGAAGCCAAATTTCAGCTAAACAGATTTACCATGTGCAATACAAGGAATGAACCCTTAGTATTTGTATTATTTTTGAATTTTGTTAAATACTGGTAATTTCTATAACAAATCAATGAATAATCATGTCAGACAAGTCTGACGACTGGGTTGGCGAATACCCTCGGGGACCTAGGGTCCACCAACAGATGCATCATCCCAGGAGTTTCAAAATAACAATCCAAAGATACTAATATTAGATATACTAAATTTAGACTATGTTGCATACGACGCATTTCAAGGAGTTACCTCTTATCAGCAGCATTAAAACCGAAACATTTTCGAAGATCAAAAAACCAAACTTATATTAAACAAGAAGTACTCAACCAAAAATACCCAAATAGGAAGCCAAATTTCAGCTAAGGAGATCTACCATTTGCAATACAAGGAATGAACCCTTAGTATTTCTATTATTTTTGAATTTTGTTAAATACTGGTAATTTCTATAACAAATCAATGAATAATCATGTCAGACAAGTCTGATGACTGGGTTGGCGAATACCCTCGGGGAACTAGGGTCCACCAGCAGAGGCATCATCCCAGGAGTTTCAAAATAACAATCCAAAGATACTAATATTAGATATAGTAAATTTATACTATGTTGTATACGACGCATTTCAAGGAATTACCTCTCATCAGCAGCATTAAAGCCGAAACATTCGGAAGACCAAAACCAAACTTATATTAAACAAGAAGTACTCAACCAAAAATACCAAAATACGAAGCCAAATTTCAGCTAAGTAGGTCTACCATGTGCAATACAAGGAATGAACCCTTAGTATTTCTGTTATTTTTGAATGTTGTTAAATACTGGTAATTTCTATAACAAATCAATGAATAAACATGTCAGAGGGGTCTGACGACTGGGTTGGCGAATACCCTCGGGGACTTAGGGTCCACCAGCAGAGGCACCATCCCAGGAGTTTCAAAATAACAATCATAGATACTAATATTAGATATAGTAAATTTATACTATGTTGTATACGACGCATTTCAAGGAGTTACCTCTTATCAGTAGCATTAAAACCGAAACATTCGGAAGACCAAAAACCAAACTTATATTAAACAAGAAGTACTCAACCAAAAATACCGAAATAGGAAGCCAAATTTTAGCTCAGGAGATCTACCATGTGCAATACAAGGAATGAACCCTTAGTATTTCTATTATTTTTGAATTTTGTTAAATACTGGTAATTTCTATAACAAATCAATGAATAATAATGCCAAACAAGTCTGACGATTGGGTTGGCGAATACCCTCGGGGATCTAGGGTCCACCAGCAGAGGCATCATCCCAGGAGTTTCAAGATAACAATCATAGATACTAATATCAGATATAGTAAATTTATACTATGCTGTATACAACGCATTTCAAGGAGTTACCTCTCATCAGTAGCATTAAAACCGAAACATTCGGAAGACCAAAAACCAAACTTATATTAAACAAGAAGTACTCAACCAAAAATACCGAAATAGGAAGCCAAATTTCAGCTAAGGAGATCTACCATGTGCAATACAAGGAATGAACCCTTATTATTTCTATTATTTTTGAATTTTGTTAAATACTGGTAATTTCTGTAACAAATCAATGAATAATCATGTCAGACAAGTCTGACGATTGGGTTGGCGAATACCCTCCGGGACTTAGGGTCCACCAGCAGAGGCAACATCCCAGGAGTTTCAAAATAACAATCCAAAGATACTAATATTAGATATAGTAAATTTATACTATGTTGTATACGACGCATTTCAAGGAGTTACCTCTCATCAGCAGCATTAAAACCGAAACATTTGGAAGACCAAAAACCAAACTTATATTAAACAAGAAGTACTCAACCAAAAATACCGAAATAGGAAGCCAAATTTCAGCTAAGGAGATCTACCATGTGCAATACAAGGAATGAACCCTTAGTATTTCTATTATTTTTTAATTTTGTTAAATACTGGTAATTTCTATAACAAATCAATGAATAATCATGTCAGACAAGTCTGACGACTGGGTTGGCGAATATCTTCGGGGACCTAGGGTCCACCAACAGATGCATCATCCCAGGAGTTTCAAAATAACAATCCAAAGATACTAATATTAGATATAGTAAATTTATACTATGTTGTATACGACGCATTTCAAGGAGTTACCTCTCATCACCAGCATTAAAACCGAAACATTTTCGAAGATCAAAAAACCAAACTTATATTAAACAAGAAGTACTCAACCAAAAATACCGAAATAGGAAGCCAAATTTCAGCTAAGGAGATCTACCATGTGCAATACAAGGAATGAACCCTTAGTATTTCTATTATTTTTGAATTTTGTTAAATACTGGTAATTTCTATAACAAATCAATGAATAATCATGTCAGACAAGTCTGACGATTGGGTGGCGAATACACTCGGGAACTAGGGTCCACCAGAAGAGGCATCATCCCAGGAGTTTCAAAATAACAATCCAAAGATACTAATATTAGATATAGTAAATTTATACTATGCTGTATACGACGCATTTCAAGGAGTTACCTCTCATCAGCAGCATTAAAACCGAAACATTTGGAAGAACAAAAAACCAAACTTATATTAAACAAGAAGTACTCAATCAAAAATACCGAAATAGGAAGCCAAATTTTAGCTCAGGAGATCTACCATGTGCAATACAAGGAATGAACCCTTAGTATTTGTATTATTTTTGAATTTTGTTAAATACTGGTAATTTCTATAACAAATCAATGAATAATCATGTCAGCCAAGTATGACGACTGGGTTGGCGAATACCCTCGCGGACCTTGGGTCCACCAGCAGAGGCATCATCCCAGGAGTTTCAAAATAACAATCGTAGATACTAATATTAGATATAGTAAATTTATACTATGCTGTATACGACGCATTTCAAGGAGTTACCTCTCATCAGCAGCATTAAAACCGAAACATTTGGAAGACCAAAAAACTAAAATTATATTAAACAGGAAGTACTCAACAAAAAATACAGAAATAGGAAGCCAAATTTTAGCTCAGGAGATCTACCATGTGCAATACAAGGAATGAACCCTTAGTATTTCTATTATTTTTTAATTTTGTTAAATACTGGTAATTTCTATAACAAATCAATGAATAATCATGTCAAACAAGTCTGACGATTGGGTTGGCGAATACCCTCGGGGACTTAGGGTCCACCAGCAGAGGCACCATCCCAGGAGTTTCAAAATAACAATCCAAAGATACTAATATTAGATATAGTGAATTTATACTATGTTGTATACGACGCATTTCAAGGAGTTACCTCTCATCAGCAGCATTAAAACCGAAACATTTGGAAGACCAAAAACCAAACTTATATTAAACAGGAAGTACTCAACCAAAAATACCGAAATAGGAAGCCAAATTTCAGCTAAACAGATTTACCATGTGCAATACAAGGAATGAACCCTTAGTATTTCTGCTATTTTTGAATGTTGTTAAATACTGGTAATTTCTATAACAAATCAATGAATAATCATGTCAGACACGTCTGACGATTGGGTTGGCGAATACCCTCGGGGACCTAGGGTCCACCAGCAGAGGCATCATCCCAAGAGTTTCAAAATAACAATCCAAAGATACTAATATTAGATATAGTAAATTTATACTATGTTGTATACGACGCATTTCAAGGAGTTACCTCTCATCAGCAGAATTAAAACTGAAACATTTGGACCAAAAAACCAAACTTATATCAAACAGGAAGTACTCAACCAAAAATACCGAAATAGGAAGCCAAATTTCAGCTAAACAGATTTACCATGTGCAATACAAGGAATGAACCCTTAGTATTTGTATTATTTTTGAATTTTGTTAAATACTGGTAATTTCTATAACAAATCAATGAATAATCATGTCAGACAAGTCTGACGACTGGGTTGGCGAATACCCTCGGGGACCTAGGGTCCACCAACAGATGCATCATCCCAGGAGTTTCAAAATAACAATCCAAAGATACTAATATTAGATATAGTAAATTTATACTATGTTGTATACGACGCATTTCAAGGAGTTACCTCTCATCAGCAGCATTAAAACCGAAACATTTTCGAAGATCAAAAAACCAAACTTATATTAAGCAAGAAGTACTCAACCAAAAATACCGAAATAGGAACCTAAATTTCAGCTAAGGAGATCTACCATGTGCAATACAAGGAATGAACCCTTAGTATTTCTATTATTTTTTAATTTTGTTAAATACTGGTAATTTCTATAACAAATCAATGAATAATCATGTCAGACAAGTCTGATGACTGGGTTGGCGAAAACCCTCGGGGAACTAGGGTCCACCAGCAGAGGCATCATCCCAGGAGTTTCAAAATAACAATCCAAAGATACTAATATTAGATATAGTAAATTTATACTATGTTGTATACGACGCATTTCAACGAGTTACCTCTAATCAGCAGCATTAAAACCGAAACATTTGGAAGACCAAAAACCAAACTTATATTGAACAAGAAATACTCAACCAAAAATACCGAAATAGGAAGCCAAATTTCAGCTAAGGAGATCTACCATGTGCAATACAAGGAATGAACACTTACTATTTGTATTATTTTTGAATTTTGTTCAATACTGGTAATTTCTATAACAAATCAATGAATAATCATGTCAGACAAGTATGACGACTGGGTTGGCGAATACCCTCCGGGACTTAGGGTCCACCAGCAGAGGCATCATCCCAGGAGTTTCAAAATAACAATCCTAGATACTAATATTAGATATAGTAAATTTATACTATGTTGTATACGACGCATTTCAAGGAGTTACCTCTCATCAGCAGCATTAACACCGAAACATTTGGAAGACCAAAAACCAAACTTCTATTAAACAAGAAGTACTCAACCAAAAATACCGATATAGGAAGCCAAATTTCAGCTAAGGAGGTCAGCCATCTGCAATACAAGGAATGAACCCTTAGTATTTGTGTTATTTTTGAATGCTGTTAAATACTGGTAATTTCTATAACAAATCAATGAATAATAATGTCAGACAAGTATGACGACTGGGTTGGCGAATACCCTCGGGGATCTAGGGTCCACCAGCAGAGGCATCATCCCAGGAGTTTCAAAATAACAATCCTAGATACTAATATTAGATATAGTAAATTTATACTATGTTGTATACGACGCATTTCAAGGAGTTACCTCTCATTAGCAGAATTAAAACCGAAACATTTGGACCAAAAAACCAAACTTATATCAAACAGGAAGTACTCAACCAAAAATACCGAAATAGGAAGCCAAATTTCAGCTAAACAGATTTACCATGTGCAATACAAGGAATGAACCCTTAGTATTTGTATTATTTTTGAATTTTGTTAAATACTGGTAATTTCTATAACAAATCAATGAATAATCATGTCAGACAAGTCTGACGACTGGGTTGGCGAATACCCTCGGGGACCTAGGGTCCACCAACAGATGCATCATCCCAGGAGTTTCAAAATAACAATCCAAAGATACTAATATTAGATATACTAAATTTAGACTATGTTGCATACGACGCATTTCAAGGAGTTACCTCTTATCAGCAGCATTAAAACCGAAACATTTTCGAAGATCAAAAAACCAAACTTATATTAAACAAGAAGTACTCAACCAAAAATACCCAAATAGGAAGCCAAATTTCAGCTAAGGAGATCTACCATTTGCAATACAAGGAATGAACCCTTAGTATTTCTATTATTTTTGAATTTTGTTAAATACTGGTAATTTCTATAACAAATCAATGAATAATCATGTCAGACAAGTCTGATGACTGGGTTGGCGAATACCCTCGGGGAACTAGGGTCCACCAGCAGAGGCATCATCCCAGGAGTTTCAAAATAACAATCCAAAGATACTAATATTAGATATAGTAAATTTATACTATGTTGTATACGACGCATTTCAAGGAATTACCTCTCATCAGCAGCATTAAAGCCGAAACATTCGGAAGACCAAAACCAAACTTATATTAAACAAGAAGTACTCAACCAAAAATACCAAAATACGAAGCCAAATTTCAGCTAAGTAGGTCTACCATGTGCAATACAAGGAATGAACCCTTAGTATTTCTGTTATTTTTGAATGTTGTTAAATACTGGTAATTTCTATAACAAATCAATGAATAAACATGTCAGAGGGGTCTGACGACTGGGTTGGCGAATACCCTCGGGGACTTAGGGTCCACCAGCAGAGGCACCATCCCAGGAGTTTCAAAATAACAATCATAGATACTAATATTAGATATAGTAAATTTATACTATGCTGTATACAACTTATTTCAAGGAGTTACCTCTCATCAGTAGCATTAAAACCGAAACATTTGGAAGACCAAAAACCAAACTTATATTAAACAAGAAGTACTCAACCAAAAATACCGAAATAGGAAGCCAAATTTCAGGTAAGGAGATCTACCATGTGCAATCCAAGGAATGAACCCTGAGTATTTCTATTATTTTTGAATGTTATTAAATACTGGTAATTTCTATAACAAATCAATGAATAATCATGTCAGACAAGTCTGACGACTGGGTTGGCGAATACCCTCGGGGAACTAGGGTCCACCAGCAGAGGCATCATCCCAGGAGTTTCAAAATAACAATCCAAAGATACTAATATTAGATATAGTAAATTTATACTATGTTGTATACGACGCATTTCAAGGAGTTACCTCTCATCAGCAGCATTAAAACCGAAACATTTGGACCAAAAAACCAAACTTATATCAAACAGGAAGTACTCAACCAAAAATACCGAAATAGGCAGCCAAATTTCAGCTAAACAGATTTACCATGTGCAATACAAGGAATGAACCCTTAGTATTTGTATTATTTTTGAATTTTGTTAAATACTGGTAATTTCTATAACAAATCAATGAATAATCATGTCAGACAAGTCTGACGACTGGGTTGGCGAATACCCTCGGGGACCTAGGGTCCACCAACAGATGCATCATCCCGGGAGTTTCAAAATAACAATCCAAAGATACTAATAATCTATATAGTAAATTTATATTATGTTGCATACGACGCATTTCAAGGAGTTACCTCTCATCAGCAGCATTAAAACCGAAACATTTTCGAAGATCAAAAAACCAAACTTATATTAAACAAGAAGTACTCAACCAAAAATACCCAAATAGAAATTAAAATTTCAGCTAAGGAGATCTATCATGTGCAATACAAGGAATGAACCCTTAGTATTTCTATTATTTTTGAATTTTGTTAAATACTGGTAATTTCTATAACAAATCAATGAATAATCATGTCAGACAAGTCTGATGACTGGGTTGGCGAATACCCTCGGGGAACTAGGGTCCACCAGCAGAGGCATCATCCCAGGAGTTTCAAAATAACAATCATAGATACTAATATTAGATGTAGTAAATTTATTCTATGCTGTATACAACTTATTTCAAGGAGTTACCTCTCATCAGTAGCATTAAAACCGAAACATTTGGAAGACCAAAAACCAAACTTATATTAAACAAGAAGTACTCAACCAAAAATACCGAAATAGGAAGCCAAATTTCAGCTCAGGAGATCTACCATGTGCAATACAAGGAATGAACCCTTAGTATTTCTATTATTTTTGAATTTTGTTAAATACTGGTAATTTCTATAACAAATCAATGAATAATCATGTCAGACAAGTCTGACGACTGGGTTGGCGAATACCCTCGGGGACCTAGGGTCCACCAACAGAGGCATCATCCCAGGAGTTTCAAAATAACAATCCAAAGATACTAATATTAGATATAGTAAATTTATACTATGTTGTATACGACGCATTTCAAGGAGTTACCTCTCATCAGCAGCATTAAAACCGAAACATTTTCGAAGATCAGAAGACCAAACTTATATTAAACAAGAAGTACTCAACCAAAAATACCGAAATAGGAAGCCAAATTTCAGGTAAGGAGATCTACCATGTGCAATACAAGGAATGAACTCTTAGTATTTCTATTATTTTTGAATGTTGTTAAATACTGGTAATTTCTATAACAAATCAATGAATAATCATGTCAGACAAGTCTGATGACTGGGTTGGCGAATACCCTCGGGGAACTAGGGTCCACCAGCAGAGGCATCATCCCAGGAGTTTCAAAATAACAATCCAAAGATACTAATATTAGATATAGTAAATTTATACTATGTTGTATACGACGCATTTCAAGGAGTTACCTCTCATCAGCAGCATTAAAACCGAAACATTTTCGAAGATCAAAAAACCAAACTTATATTATACAAGAAGTACTCAACCAAAAATACCGAAATAGGAAGCCAAATTTCAGCTAAGGAGATCTACCATGTGCAATACAAGGAATGAACCCTTAGTATTTCTATTATTTTTTAAATTTTGTTAAATACTGGTAATTTCTATAACAAATCAATGAATAATCATGTCAGACAAGTCTGACGACTGGGTTGGCGAATACCCTGGGGGACCTAGGGTCCACCAACAGAAGCATCATCCCAGGAGTTTCAAAATAACAATCCAATGATACTAATATTAGATATAGTAAATTTATACTATGCTGTATACGACGCATTTCAAGGAGTTACCTCTCATCAGCAGCATTAAAACCGAAACATTTGGAAGACCAAAAACCAAACTTATATTAAACAAGAAGTACTCAACCAAAAATACCGAAATAGGAAGCCAAATTTCAGCTAAGGAGATCTACCATGTGCAATACAAGGAATGAACCCTTAGTATTTCTATTATTTTTGAATTTTGTTAAATACTGGTAATTTCTATAACAAATCAATGAATAATCATGTCAGACAAGTCTGACGACTGGGTTGGCGAATACCCTCGGGGACCTAGGGTCCACCAGCTGGGCATCATCCCAGGATATTATGAATAAAGATAAAGAAGAATAAAAAACACTTATACAAAGGAATCAAAGTCAATTGTAAATATCTAAGCAAAAGAAGTCATACAAATATGAGTAATGTTCTAAAATATAAAAAAACGAGGCAAAAATGTTAAACACAATAGATATAAGATGATGATTGCTTTTGATGCTTGCCTCTATTGTTTTGGCTATTTAATCAATTAATATTAAAAACCTAATCTGCTGTTGATTAATAACAATAATTATCAGCTTTGAGAAAATTGTTAGTGTCCGAAATGTTCTACATTCGAACAGGTTTCTGATTTATTTATCTCATTCTGCATTCTAGGTACCTGTGATGGATCACGGGAGCTCAATCCAAAGAGCTGCATAGCGCCTCCCCGGGTGGCAGATAGGGGGACCTCTCGTTTGGGGGTTGTCAGGTCATAAAACGGAAAGACTGACCGCGGACCATACTGGTTAACGTGTTTGGAGAATGCCACATTCCGTGCACGCTAAAGACCCCTTCTGTAGTTTTCGAAAAAGAGTAAGCTAATTCCGCTACAGAAGGCTAAACTATCCGACCCTAAGTAGTGTAGACAGACCTATTCTACATCATCTCTCAATTTCAAGGACAAAATAACAATCCAAAGATACTAATATTAGATATAGTAAATTTAAACTATGCTGTATACGACGCATTTCAAGGAGTTACCTCTCATCAGCAGCATTAAAACCGAAACATTTGGAAGACCAAAAACCAAACTTATATTAAACAAGAAGTACTCAACCAAAAATACCGAAATAGGAAGCCAAATTTCAGCTAAGGAGATCTACCATGTGCAATACAAGGAATGAACCCTTAGTATTTCAATTATTTTTGAATTTTGCTAAATACTGGTAATTTCTGTAACAATCAATGAATAATCATGTCAGACAAGTCTGACGACTGGGTTGGCGAATACCCTCGGGGACCTAGGGTCCACCAGCAGAGGCATCATCCCAGGAGTTTCAAAATAACAATCCAAAGATACTAATATTAGATATAGTAAATTTAAACTATGCTGTATACGACGCATTTCAAGGAGTTACCTCTCATCAGCAGCATTAAAACCGAAACATTTGGAAGACCAAAAACCAAACTTACAAATCCTGCATAGGACCCCCAACCCAGAAGTAAAATGCAAACGGACTGTGTCAAAATTATCCCTAGGGTAAATACAAGTATGGCTTTCGCACAAAAAATGGATCAGTTGAGAAGTCCCATGATGGGACAGGAAGACAACGACTTTATCAGCGAAGACGTCTTTCAGGAAAAGGCGAAGGACCAGGGCCTGGAAACGATGAAATGGAAGGAATTCGGGGTGATCTACAAAATCCTGGAAGTAGTAGAAGTGGATGGCATGCCGAAGAGGGGGATTTTCTTGAACGGGCTGTTGGCTCCTAAGATGAGGCCGGATCCTTCATGGAATTGCTTCAAATACCGCTTATCGCCATAGTTGATCCAAGCGGTTGAAGGTTTCATATAGAGGCCGTTGCCGCTGGGTGTCACTGAGAAAACGCATTCACATCACGTTTCAGGTACAATCCAGATCCCAGCGCCTTGTTGACGGCTACACATCTTCAATTGGGTGGAGCTCAGCTCCAGGTTCATACCGCCAGAGTCTTTTCTGTAGGAGCTTGGTAATCTTTTGGACCTGGCGGGCGGTGAGCAACATCTTGTGTTCACCTCTCAGTTTGTGAGGGACAAACGAATGGTGACCGGGAAACCTTTCTTGGCCGCCCGCTGTAGTTTATATGCTTGACCTTTTGTCAGGTTCAAACCATACTCGTGATACATCCTTTATTTATACGCATGGTGAGGAGTTCGCCGCGGAGATCGATGGGGATGCCGTTCTGGTCGGCGAGGTACGTTTGCATGCGATTGATGGTCCTCAGGGTCACAGGCAAGTACACAAGATTTTTGGGGGTTGGAATGATCTTCATGCCTATATCGACGCCGGGAAAGAAACTGTAGATGGTGAACTGCTGGGTGGCATTCACGTAACTCCCATGGATGATGTCGCTGTTCAGCAGGATGTTGTTCATGTTGATGACGTTCACGCTCTGTTCACCCTCTGTGTAACCTTTCGTGGTTGTCGAAAGTGTAGATCTGACACTCAAATCCCAACACGGTATTGATACTGTTTTCGAGATTAAAGTCCACTTGATAGTTTTTGGCTAGAGTCAGCGTTGCTCTCAGCGTCCCCCGGTTGGCATCGAGGATGATCTTAGCTTTGTGTTTGTTGAGACGAAGCTGCCGCTGGATCTCGTCGTTGATGTCGTCAATGCCGTACGACCCGGTGCTCAGCACAATGGGAAACCAGTTGGCGCCTTCGTCGGGGAGTAATGGAAGGAATTGTTGCCGCGTGAATTTTGGGGATGGAGTAGTAGATCTCCAGGTTCACTAATGCCATCTCGTAGGTCTTTCCTTCTTTGAGTTGCAGTGGGTGGGGGAGGGGTGAACCGGGTAAAGATTCGACTAGGGTCCAGAGACGATGAATGAAAACCCCTGCTTAGGGTCTATGTTGTCGGCGATTTGCTGCAAAAGTGTGCTGTTAATTTATTTATGGGTCGCTGTGTAGACCATTGTCACATAGGTCTGCCTCCACTCTTTGAGGTCGTCATACTGCTTCTTGGGCTGCTTGCCGGCCTTCACCCCGATCGCATAGACCTCGGTTGCGCGAGTGGCAAAGATGAGTTGCATGTGAATCTTATCCATTTACTATTAGAACACGACCGTCGGACTCGATTTGGAGGATTCTATCGGAGATGTCGGTGTTGGTGTGCACATTTCGCTGGAACTGGGCCCGGATATGAAAGTCGAAGGTCGACTCTTTCAGCCGCTGGGACTGATGACTCACGTCAATGACAAACAGCGGATACAAGTCGATGAAATCGGAGGGGTTGATGTTACTGCTCCTGATGAGGCGATCCATGTTGAAGTAGTTTTTTCTGGAACTCGGCGGCATTCCTGTACACCCTGGCGATCCTGTTTTGTGTAAAACCTGCATTGAAGTCGATGGCCGGGTAGCGTACTGCGTTGAGGGTGACCTATATGTTTTGCAACCGACAGTGGTCGAACACGGCTGCATTTTGGGTTTGGTCATTGCTTTTGACGGTTTGGAATGCTACGATGATGTATCTAGGCTTCTCCAGGCCGCTCTTAGCAGATAGATGCCATTGAACTGTGAGGTTTGGGGGACGGCTATCGAATTGCACTGCCGCATTCGGAAACCGCAATTGATCCTGCTCTTGCTCTGGATGGTCTTGTACAACCGCAGTTTCTCCTGATTGGAGGGGATGACGTGGGGGACGAACCCAGAGATCTTACTCAGGTTGATTTTGGTCACGTCGTCGACGGCGGGGGCTTTTAGGATGGCAATGGCGTCTGAATCACACACGTGACAATTCATGCTTGAACCCGTACAAGATCTTGTCGTAGTCGTCCGCAAAACCGAAAATGTGTTTCAGGGGAATGGTGAATGAAAACGAACCCTCGTTCGTCGGCTTGGTAATGATGTAGCCATGGCGCGCTGCAAAGCCGGTGTTTTCTGTCGCGGAGTCGGCCGATGAATCTTTGAACCACAACTGGTTGAGACCTTGCGATTTGGAGAAATGTCTGGGTAGGTCAGCATTCCCAGCATAGTGGTGGCGACGCCGGGACCGGTCATGTGCTCGATCTGCTGGCCGAAGAGCTTATAACTTATAGTCGTGAATGGTGGCGATATCGGAGCCGCAGATGAGGTTGTTCAATCGGGCCTGCTTTTGGGGTGTTGCAGTGGGCTAGCGGCGTTGAACGCTGGGTTTGGGTTTCTTTTTGTGGGCACTTTGTCAATGACATTGTCAACATCTTTGGTAGCCCCCTTTTCAACATCTTTCAGCGCTGCATTGGTGGCGGCACTCATGGCCTAACTCCCCAATGTCTTGGCGGCGGAAGAGGTGAATTTGCGCCCGGCTAAACTGGCGACAGTGTCAAACAGACCCAGCCCAACAGCATATTTTCGGCGGAAACCGTTGTTTAACACTAAGGGCATCGTGTATTTATTTATAGGAGGTTACGATGGATCTTGTACTCTTCGCCGCCGATGTGGCCGAATTTCTTAGTTTGTTCAATTGCCGATCTCGTTGCGTACGTAATTCTTTCCAGCTCTATAGGCGGCGGTACACAGGTCCAGGCGATCTAGGAGCTGGTCGAAGTTCGTTGGTAGAAACACAGTTTGCAACCCACTGCCGCACTTATCTTGTTTATAGATGCGTGACACGATGTTCACCCACTTGTAACTCCTACTAGCTTTAGGAGTCGTGGAGAGAACAGAGTTGCCTTGGTACATGGTGTTGTTGCTTTTCAAGATCTCGCCATAGTTGTCCAAGTCCGCGGGCTCAAACTTTTCCGGTCGTTTCTTCACCTGTATCGTACACCATCTACAAAGATATCATCTCCATCGAAGGTGACCGGCGAGCCCCCGATGAAGATACCGCTGTCTTCAGATCGCAATCCAAATGTGTGGTCGGCGTGAGGGGTCATACTGAGCTGGAGATATTGCTGTGCTCGGAGTCCAAGGACGGTGTCTGTGGGTGGTTCAATGAGCAATGGATCGGCGAACTCAGCGGGTGGTGGTAGCGCTGACACCGGCGCTGGCAAATCCTCGATTGTTTTAGTGATTTGCGAAGCCGCTTCCTTCTGAGCCTCAACCACGGGCTTAAACAGCTTGGAGAGATCTCGGCTGAGTCCAATCTTGTTAAGGCGGTGCTGAATGCTGACTGGGTCCCAATCGAACTTGCATTCGCAGGACCAAGGGTCGCCCGGGTCCTCATTACCGACCTCCATGTCCAGGTAGTGCTTACCGAACTCGATGTCCAGGTCGCGGATTCTCCAAAAAAGCATACTCAAGAAAATCCATTGTTTAGTTTATACATCATAGAACTCATCGAATTTGCATCGGTATTTGCCAGCCGCCTTGGGGCTTGTGAGATCGATGATCATGAACCCAAAGGACTCGGACCAGCAGCGACTACACAGTGTGTCGAACTGCTCCTTGGTGAGATCGTTGCAGTGGTATAAATAGAAGCAGTCGACGTTGTTGTGGCGTACGCGCACGTAATAGTCCTCACACTTGTTCTGCTTGCTCAGCATGGTCAAGGGTACTTCACCCAGAGCATGCCCAAATAGGTTGATGCACCTCCTCTGTACCACAGTGCTGAACACCATGAGGTTCTTGTGGGTGGGGTCGAGCTCGCGCGGGTCCGGCACGTCTTCCCCTCGTTCGAAGAAGAATGCGTCGATGCCGCTACGTCGCCTCGGTGGGGGTAGTGCGTTAACGACGTCGATCAGCGATGTGGGGCATCGGTCCTTGATGGAGAGAATCTCGCGGATGTCTTTCTTCGAAAAACCTTCCCAGCGCCCGCTGCAGCGGCTGGTGGATGGCTTGGTGGAGCGACATGCCGAAGACGTGCAGGCGATCGTAGTCCAACCACCCCGGTCGCAAGAGGATGTTTTTCAGCAGCGTCGTCTTGCCGCAGTCCGACCTCCTGATGATCGGACCCCGGATCGACCGCCGCGGGAGAAGGAAGTGGTTGTTCCTGCCTGTGGTAGTCTTGTTGTAGGAGATGTCTTCGACGTCCATTTAAATGACGATTTACTGCTTGAAGTGAAAACGGCCGACCGAGACACACGACCGCTTCGAGGATACGACCAGCAACGGGCGGCGGCGAAGGGGCGGTACATGCGCTGTGTGCGGGACGAGGAAGTCACATTTCGATGGCTGCCACGGGCGCAGGCGTCATGAACAAGCTCATCAACCGTTTGCAGGTCGAAATGCATCTGCCGGTACCAAACTCCACAAGCGACTACTCCCTGAACTCACCCCGAAAGCTTGGTCGATGCCCGTCAACAGAGTCGACCAAGCCGCATACCGCCACGATCTGTGCTCTGTCCAGCACAAGGACACGGCCGGTGTTCGCTGTTTGGATCAACTAGCATAGCAGTTGCACAAACCCGCCCGACGTAAGTTCGTTCGCCGCCTCGTGATCGTGGGGGGGGGGGGGCGTGAACAAGACGTGGGTGGCCGATCTGGTCGACATGAGTGTCTTCTCCCGGGACAACAAGGGTACAAGTTTACCCTGAGCATCATCGATGTCTTCTCTAAATACGGCTGGCTGCTGCCGCTCAAGAACAAGAAAGGGGCCACGGTGGGAGAAGCGCGCGTGCCTGAAAAGTGACAGGACAAGGGCATTGAGTTCTACAATAAGGAGGTCAAGCAGCTGCTAGAGAAGCACTGTATGGAGCTCTACTCCACTGAAAACGAGAAGTCGAGTGTGGTCGAACGCTGGAACCATACCATGAAAGAGAAGATGTTCAAGTATTTCCCGGCCAACTCAACGCGCACCTACCTACCTGTCTTGGATGATCTGGTTCGCCAGCACAACACCACCAGGATGACTGCCGCCGCTGCAAGCCTGAAAGAGCAAGAAAACAATGTGTATTGGAACCTTTACGGTACCATACCACCAATGCAGCCGCCGCGATTTCGTGTTGGTGACAAAGTCCGTATCACCAAGAAGAAGGGTACATTCGGACCTGAGGTAGAGGTGTAAGTTTTCTAGTCCTGGTTGTAGAACTGGAAAACTTGGTGTGTGAACTTACCCTAGTATTTTCTTAATGTTATCGATATACCGATCCTCCTCAGATACAGCATCGAGCTACCGTGACCTACCTTTGATTTTCTGCTCGAGGGCGTTCATCTTACAGGTGAGGTTTAAGACCAGTTCTTGCCAGTTCTTTGCATACCAGCCTTTGGTCACAGGTTCATCAGAGGTCCCCGGGGCCGGGAGATTAACGATCGAGTGTCCCTGCATATATATATTGCCATTCATCCCGCCGCCGGCCATAGGCAAACACTTGGCCACATCTTTCTCAATGTCGTTCAGGCGTTTCCTCTCCGCCTCGAGCGCTTTCGAGGTTGCATCGTGAGGCTCCTCCAGCTCATCGATGTCGTTCATACCATCTTCAATTGTAGGTTGTGGTTTTGGAACCTACGAAGGTCCCTCTGTCGGCATCTCGCTCCTGACCGCCTCCTTCTGACCTCACTACCCCAAGACGTCCTGCCTGGAAAAGTTGCACGGCACCTGCGGCAGAAGAAGAGCTCGTGACCATGCTCTGTTTCTTGTGAGCTCAAGAGCCGTGACAAGCTCTTGATCCAGCAGTAATGCTGCTTGCTGGCGTTGGTCAGGGAGAAGAGGTCCACGTGTCTCACCCCGCTGCTCTTGGATATCCTCAGGGGGTATACTTTGAGTTCCTCTTCTTCATCCTCACCCTTCTTCACGCATTCAAAACAGAACACATTGGCGTTGATGCCCGTGTTTTGCCTCTCGAATTTGTCGATCGCCTTGGGGGACACCGGTAATTCGATACCGTCGAACTTGAGGTCCTCCGGCTTCAAGGGTTCAATGGCTACCGTGCCGAATGCACCATTCAGCGCCACGCGTCTTCCCTTGACTTCGATCTCGTCTTCGAGCGGGGCATTTTCGATGTCCTTTTCCAGCAGTTCCTGCAGATTTGCTCCTTAGCCATCGTATTCGGTGATGCCGCGTCTCTTTGCGAGTGCTTTGACCAGCTTCTTGGTGAAGACCTCTTCGCGGGCAAATTTCCGGCTGGTTTTCTCCTCGCACTGCGGACAGACCAAATGACTGAAAAGACCAATGTCAATCGTTTTTTAACTGCAAAGGACATGTTTTGACTGTAAATGTCTGCAAACGTTGTGTCAGACAAAATATTTGGTGCTATTGTTGAAATATGATTGCCTTGTTTTGTTCATGTCAGTCGATTTTTAACTGTTAAAACGTTTTTTTGAGTTGGTACATCGCAATCTGGCTATTTACCTGGGTTGTGATAGACTGATAATGACTGCATCATCGTTTTACTTGTTGTCGCAGACACATTTCGTTCAATCAAACATCATGAGGTGATCTGTTTAACTTTTTGGATGTTAAGATTCGAATAAATTTAATTAAAAAAATCGGTTATGAAATAAAATAAACGCATGGAGAAAATATATTTATATCAGATTACTTAGAAAATATACAAATAATAAATAACCTATTTCATATATATTTGAATTTTAACTTTATGACACTGAAATTAATATGTTTTATAAAATATGAGTTGTTGTTATGACAGTGTCACATGCAAAATATAATTAGCAGACACCTTGCTGTGATTAGAACAGTAGGAGGTGTTAAAGTATCTCGCGTTATGTAGATAAACTGAACTGCAGTACGCAAGAGGCGTAATGTAGGAATTTTTAACTAATAAGATTTCATTGACTTTTTAAAAACGACTGACATTGGTTTCAGTGCTGAATGATAATCCATTGTTTAATCAAAAAAAAATATGGAATGAATTAATTAATATATCCATATTTTTTAAAGGTATTATGCAGATAAATTTTACATCGCATTTTATAATAGAAATAACAATCTATCTTTCATATATTTTGTCTTTGATTGTCTTTATTTTAATGTCTATTTATTTATTTATTTTGTAGACTTTATAAAGTAAGGGGCTGAAAGGATTTTATCCATTTATACACTCTGTAAATGCACACAATAAAATTTCAAGAAAAGGATTAACACTTTTTTTCACTGTTTCTCTGACTGGGAGGTTTTTAACGTCCTTGACTACCTATTTAGGTCTCGCACGGACGATACTGTTTCTCACCAAGTAAAACAATTTTTTTTTAAAAAAGATGAAAGAGAAAACTATTCGTTAATGTTGAGAATTTTCACCTTTTTATGATAAATTCTTTAAATTTATTATTTTTATTTCTTTTTGTTTTATGGATTGTCTTAATTTATTTTATTTATATTCTTTCATTTAGTAAAATATGTCTTTCTTTAAAGATCTAAAAATTAAAGGTAGAATTATTTATTAACATAAAAAGACCAAGCCTGGATTACTTATTAATTTTTTTTATATAATATAATATACTCTTGACATTAAATAAAACAATTAATGATATAGACTCATCAATATTTCTTATTTAAGGAGCTGTTTAAATAGCTTCAGTCATGTACACACAGTGAAATAAATTTCAAATACATGTATCATGATCACATTACCAGCCACCTTTTGTTTTTTCATCTTTTTACAGGATGTTTATTTGACACCTGCTGACACATCTTGTCCTTTAAATTTAATTAATACCTATCAATTTGAAACCCATAAACTTAAATCGGCATTTAGAATTTCTGAAATCTACAACTGCATGAGTTGTTTAATTTGATAAAAGAAGAATTAATTGTCATATAATACAAAGTCGTACTTTTTAAATAACTAAAGGGTATTTAAATGAAACAAAATGTTATAATGGAATACAATTTCTATATTATAGAATATAATAAGATACTAACTTAATAATTTTAATGACTGAATGTCTTAAAACAATTTGTGTTGGTCATATATAAAACATTTAATGTTATTATAATATACAGTGAACAGTTTATTAATTCATTAGATTTCAGAAATTCTTAATATAATAAATATATATTATTGAAATTTCATTGTGTTCATTAGCATACTTTATAATTGGATTTAATTATCCAGCCCCTCCATTTATGAAAATTTGTAGAAAAAAAATAAATATATAAAATACAGACAATCGACAGATAATGTTATTTTCTGTTATAAAATTCGATATAGGTTTTTGCATAAGTTTTTAAAAAAATGTGCATATGTTTATTAATTCATTACTGAACTATTAAAGAAAATCAATGAAATCTTATTAGTTGAAAATTCCTAAACCACGCCTCTTGTGTACTACTATTAAGTTTATCTACATAACTGCGAGATACCTTCACACCTCCTACCCTTCTAATCACAGCAAGGTGTCTCCTATTTATATTTATGAGGTGGACACTGTCATAACAACTCATATTTCATGAACATGTTTTTTATTTCAAAATTATTTAAGTTAAAGTGTCAAATACAAATGAAATATGTTACTTATTACTTGTATATCTTCTAAGTAATCTGAGGAAAATAAATTTTCTCCATGCGTTTATAACATATTATTTTTTCAATTAAATTATTTGAATCTTAACATCCAAAAAGTTAAACAGATCACCTCATGATGTTTGTTTGAACGAAATGTGTCTGTGGCAACATGTAAAACGATGATCCAGTCATTATCAGTCTATCACAACCCAGGTAAATAGCCAGATTGCGTTGTACCAACTCAAAAAACGCTTTAACAGTTAAAAATCAACTGACATGAACAAAATGCATCTGTTACAACTTTAAAAGGTTGTCACAAATAAATTTCTATCGCCACAACACATGTAAGTGCTGTGTCAGTTAAAATATATCTGACCAAACGCTAGAAAAGGTTGAAGCAGTGACTTGTCATATTTCAACCATAGCAGCAAATATTTTGTCTGAGGTCATATTTTGTCATTGCAGTCATTTGCAACTAGTTTTGCAGTCATTTACAGTCAAAACATGTCCTTTGCAGTTCAAAAACGACTGACATTGGTCGTGTCAGTCATTTGTTCTGTCAGCAGTGTCGATGAGCTTGATCAACTTCTCCTTCGAAATCCTGCTGTACCCCTCAGACCCCCATCCTTAGCTATTCGATGGAGGACCTTCATGGTCTCTTTCACCATGATCTTGTCTCCTATTGGGATCGGCTCGTCTTCCTCCTGCTGGCGCGGTTGTTTGCTGTGCCTCCAGAAGAACCCATCCTTTCCCGGCTTACTCCTACAAAAGTGTCCCTTCTTCCTCTTCAGTGGAGCGATGCAGGTCAAGGGTACTTCACCCAGAGCATGCCCAAATAGGTTGATGCACCTCCTCTGTACCACAGTGCTGACACATACGGATCCTGTCATCCATAGTTGCCATCTGGAGGTTGCTGCAGCATTGCTGCTTTCGGGTGGTTGGGGTTGGGGTTCTGTCCTCCTCATTCTCCAGGTAGAATTCTGCATCTACACTTTATTCAGCTGGGGCATGGTCAACGACTGGCGTTGGGGATCCTATGCAGGATTTGTCCTTGAAATTGGGGAGGTGTTGTAGAATCGGCCTTTCTACACTACTACCCTACCCAACCATTCTTATTTATTGGCAGTCAAAATTGGTCCCCCTTTGTGTCCTGTCCCACCTCCAATTGAATTGTTTGATAAATTGAACTAGTTCTCGTCCTGAAGAAGCATGAAATGTTTGCCACTTGACGCTAAGCAACAATCAATCAATCATTCTGTACATAAACCACTAAACAGTGAGCAACTTAAACACCAATAAACTTTAATTGAAAAATACATATACTGAGGTGGGTCCATTTTTGACCAGGTGAGCTTTTGTCATCACTTGACGTCCGTCGTCCGTCGTCTGTTAACTTTTCACATTTTAATCTTCGCCTCTGAAACTACTGGGCCAAATGAAATTAAATTGGCAGGAAGCTCCTATGCAAGGTCCTTAATAAAGTTTGCTCATTTCGTCCCGATCGGGAAACAAACATGGCCGTCATGGGCAATTCTTGTTTCTCATTGGCTGATTATTTTTTGATTTTTTTTTGTTTTGGAACTGCTTGGCCAAATGGAATGAAACCTTACAGGAAGCATCTACGGGAGGATCTGTACAAAGTATCCTCATTTTGTCCCGATCGGACTACAAATATGGCCAGTTCTTGTTTCTGATTGACTGATATAGAAAAATCTTCTCCGAAAGCACTGGACCAAATGGAACAAAACATAACTAGAAGCTCTCAAGAGCCTGTATCGCTCACCTGGATTTAACTTTTCCACCTTCAGCAGGACTGAAAATTTAAGTGTAGTAGTTAGCTTGGCTGGTTTTCCCATCAGGTACAATGTTAAACAAAGTTACGCTGTTGTGGCCATCTTAGTTGACAATCAAGGTCATCAAACACATTTCTAAAAGAGGACCATTGTTGCCAGTAGTTCCAAATGGCCAAGTTCAACGTATGATGATCTGTAAATTAAATTTTTCCATAGGGTCCTATATTAAACTAAGTTTAGCTTTAAGTTAAGCTTTGGTAGCCATGTTGATTCACAGGCCAGGTCAGCGGCTATACTTCTGGAAGAGGACTAACTAAAGATCATTTCTGCTAACTTTGGTTCCAATTGGCTCAGTAGTTTAAAAAAAAAATTAATTAATTCCCAATAGGGTCCAATGTTAAACTATGTTCGGCTGTGGCGGCCATCTTGGTTGACAGTCGAGGTCATCGGACACATTTCCGAAAGAGGGCCATTTAAGGACTATTGCTGCCAAGTCTTGTTCCAATTGGCTCAGTGGTTTCAGACAAGATTATTTAATGAATTTTCCCATAGTGTCCTAGGTTAAACTTAGTTCGGTTGTGGCGGCCATCTTGGTTGACATTCTGGGTCATCGGACACAATTCTGACAGAGGACCATGTAAGGACCATTGCTGCCAAGTCTGGTTCCAATTGGCTCAGTAGTTTCAGACAAGAAACTTTTTTTAATGAGTTTTCCCATAGGATCTTATGTTAAACTATGTATGGCTGAAGCAACCATCTTGGTTTACAGTCCAGGTCATTGGACACAATTCTGAAAGATGACCATCTAAGGACCATTGCTGCCAAGTCTGTTCCAATTGGCCCAGTTGTTTCAGACAAGAAGATTTTTAAATGAATTCCACATAGGGTCCTAAGTTGAGTTTTTTATATCAGCCAATCAGAAACAAGAACTGTCTATGGTGGCCATATTTGCAGTCCGATCAGGGCAAAATGAGGAAACTTTGTAAAGAGCTCTCATAGATGCTTCCTGTCAAGTTTCGTTCCATTTGGCCCAGTAGTTCCACAGAATTTGTTTTTAATCAACCATTTTCCACAGCGGCCATGTTTGATGCCCGATCATGTCGAAATGAGGAAATTTTGTAAACAACCTCCCATAGATGCTTCCTGTCAAGTTTCGTGTCACTTCGACAAGCGATTTCAGAGAAGATTTTTTTTATATCAGCCAATCAGAAACAAGAACTGTCCATTACGGCCATATCTTTAGTCCGATCGGAACGAAATGGGGAAACTTTATAAAGTGTTATGATATTGTAATTATTATTTTTATTTATCTTGGCCTAATTTGTTTTGTTTGGCCTTATAACATGTATAATATGCTTACATAATACGTATAGTTGTTTACCAAATAATGTTATAACTATGCAGTTTAGAAATCACTGGAACAATCATAGATACTGATGGAATGATTAGAACTTTCTATTTGACTTACATAATAATTCTGGAATGATCATAATATACGATGTGTAATTCAAACTTCTACCGTATTCTAGAAGTTTCCGTTCTATCGTTTCTACGCGTTTCCCTTCTACAGTCTTCTAGAGATTTCCGTGACAACTATATATATACAGATACTAAAGTTAGACTCTCAAATCAGACATTAACATTCTTGTGTTCTCAGATGTTGGATTGACACTTTTATTTACGTTAACTGCATCATACTAGATTGTAACTTATTGGACATAATATTCTGTTTGGATTCCCGCAACAGTGACGAGAAGAATTCCGGGTAAAGAAAAGTCAAAAGGATCGGACACATATATTTTAACAGTTAAGTTGACATTTCAATTGTATATTTCTTGTAAACTTGTGTATAATAAATCTTCTTAAATTTTATTATTGATTTGTGTCTTTTGTTGGCTACATTTAAAAGGTGATTTCTGGCCGTAACAAAAGGACCCCCTCTCAAGTTTTGTTTCATTTGGCCTAGCAGATTCGGAGGAGAAGATTTTTGAAAACTCAGCCAATCAGAAACAACAATTGCCCATGGCGGCCATGTTTGTTGTCCGATCGGGACGAAATGAGCAATCTTTATAAAGGACCTCCCATAGATGCTTTCTGTTAAGTTTCGTTCCATTTGGCCCAGTAGTTCCACTGAAAATTGTTTCTTAAGTTCACCTGGCCACAGGCCATCTGAGCTTTTGCCATCACTTGGCGTCCGTGGTCTGTCGTCGTCCGTCGTCTGTCGTCCGTCGTCCGTCGTCTGTCGTCCGTCGTCCGTCGTAAACTTTTCACATTTTCATCTTCTCCTCTGAAACCGCAAAGTTTCCTCATTTTGTCCAGATCATGCGACAAACATGGCCGCCATGGCCGAACTAAGTTTAACATAGGGCCCTATGGTAAAATTCATTGAAAAATCTTTTCTGAAACCACTTGACCAATTGGAACCAGACTTGGCAGCAATGGTCCTTAGGAGGTCCTCTTTCAGAAATATGTCCGATGACCTGGACTGTGAACGAAGATGGCCGCCACAGCCGAACTTATTTTAACTTAGGGACCTATGGTAAAATTCATTGAAAAGTCTTCTTGTCTGAAACCACTTGACCAATTAGAACCAGACTTGGCAGCAATGGTCCTTAGGAGGTCCACGTTCAGAAATATCTGATTTCGTGGACTGAGAACCAAGATGGCCGCCACAGCTGAACTTGGTTTAACATAGGTCCCTATGGCAAATTCACTCAAAAATCTTTTCGTCTGAAACTACTGAGCCAATTGAAACTAAAGTTGGCAGCACTGGTCCTTAGATGGTTCTCTCAGAATTGTGTCCGATCAACCGGATTGTCAACCAAGACGGCCGCCACAGCCGAACTTAGTTTCATATGGGACCCTATGGGAAAATTCATTGAAAAATCTTCTTGTCTGAAAACACTTAGCTAGTTGGAAGAAAACTTAGCAGTAATGGTCCTTAGATGGTCCTCTTTTAGAATTGTGTCCATTGACCTGGACTGTCAACGAGGATGGCTGCCACAGCCGAACTTAGTTTAACATAGAACCCTATAGAAACACTTAAATCTTTAATCCTGTTCAAGGTGAAAAGTTAAATCCAGGTGAGCGATACAGGCTTTTGAGAGCCTCTAGTTTAATAAACCAATGAGAAACAAAAATTTTCCATAGCGGCCATGTTTGTTGCCCGATCAGGATGAAATGAGGAAACTTTGTAAACAACCTCCCATAGATGCTTCCTGTCAACTTTCGTTCCATTTGGACAAGCGATTTCAGATGAGAAGATTTTTTATATCAGCCAATCAGAAAGAAGAACTTCCCACTACGGCCATATTTGTAGTCCGATCGGAACGAAATGATGAAACTTTATAAAAGGACCCCCCATAAATGCTTCCTGTCGAGTTTTGTTCCATTTGGCCTAGCAGTTTCAGAGGAGAAGATTTTTGAAAACTCAGCCAGTCAGAAACAATAATTGCTCATGGCGGTCATGTTTGTTGTCCGATCGGGACGAAATGAGCAATTTTTATAAAGGACTTTACAAAGATGCTTTCTGTCAAGTTTAATTCCATTTGGCCCAGTGGTTTCAGAGGAGAAGATGAAAATGTGAAAAGTTGACGACGGACGACGTCAGACGACGAACGACGGACGCCAAGTGATGGTAAAAGCTCACATGACCTTTGGCCAGTTGAGCTAACAAGAAGCATATATGGGAGGTCCTTTATAAAATTTCCTCATTTCGTCCCGATTGGACTACAAATATGGACGCCATATGATTCTTGATTCTCATTGGTTGATTTAAAAAAAATGCTGGAACTACTTGGCCAAAACTGTCAGCCAAACTTGACAGGAAACATCTATGGAAAGTCTTTTATAAAAAAAAATGTTCATCCTGATTGGACGACAAGCATGGCTGCCATGGGCAATTATTGTTTCTGATATGCTGATAAAAAGATATCTGCCTCTCTGAAACCGCTTGCCCAAATGAAACAATACTTGACAAGAAGCATCTGTGGGAGGTTTATAACAAAGTTTTCTCATGTTGTCCAGATTATGCGACAAACATGGCCGCCATGGGCAATTCTTGTTTCTGCGAGGTGAGCGATACAGGCTCAGCCCTCTGAGTCTCTAGTTATGTATGTATAGAAACTTGTGTATTATCTGACAGACTACAGACATCGAAAGTCATAATAAACTTAAATAAAATGTATTCTTTAAGATATTTAATAAAAGTGGCATAAACATGTATACAAGTCTACAAGTATATGCGGTGAGATTAGTGAATGCATTTTCTTTAGGTACATTTGTAGTAAAACTGCCACCATAGATGGGACCTGTTATAATTACCGTGAGGTATGGTCACATGAACAAATACATAACGCCTTAAGAGACTAAAAGTGTTTCAAAATATGGAATAAGTCATATACAATTCTTAAATAAAAGACTTAAAAGTTGAATCTAATAAACAGACTGAGTTTCCTTTAGGTATGTACTAACAACAATAGAATAAAAATAATTACTAAATACTGGAGTTTTGAATATATGATAAAGCCCACTATGTTGGGCCGTATCTGACGTCTATGATGTCATACCCTTCATCGCATGGCTTAAGGTGCGTTTACACGGTACGATTTTCCATTCGATTTTCATTCGATTTTTACCTGTGCACCTGCTTTCGACTAAAATCGGAAGTCGAATGTCAAGTCGAAACGTCGTTTTCAAATCGAAACGTACGCTATTTCCATTCGACTTTTTGACTGTAATCGGATCGTGTGAACGCCAAATCGACTAAATTAATTAGTCGACTGAAAAAATCAAGCAAATAATTTTAATCGACAATATTCCGACTTTCACATCATTAAAAAAGTTTTTAATTCGTGACAGGAACAGTTATCTTTTGTTCATAGAAATTATTCTTTCAGATAGTGAAGTGGCCATAATACAATTTTCGTACATTTTCCCTCTAAATTAAGTCTTTTTTCCAGGAAATTCTCACTAATTCATTTTTGGTTAGATTTTGATGATATTTTTACCATTGATCGCAGCCTTTATTGTAGTTTTTAAATAATTTTTACTGAATTTTACGAAAGACCATTTTAGGAGTTGTCATTATTCTTAATTTAGAAATGGAAAATTCAATATACCTGTTTGCATCTGAACTTCAATATTTAAATTTTTTTTTGCATTAGCATTTCAAAACTACAAATCACAATTGTTTGAGAAAATTGTCAAAAGAAACAGCAATAAATTCTGCAAATAATTTTATTAAAATATGTGGAATTAAACAGGCCGATTATTGAGAATTTTTCAAGTAAGATGGAGAGTTTGTACTTATCGGTTTTATTATTGGTTAATTGTAAGATCAATAAAAAAAATTAATAACGTATTAACGTATTATAAGAGGGAGATGAATAATGTGAAAGATTCCAAGAGAAGTGGCGATGGTACATGTGAAGTCTATGAGACTAAATGGCCTATGTACCAGAGTATGGATAAATTTCTCAGGGCTCAAGTCAGAAAATGGGTATCTAAATCAAATATTGTAAGTACGGAGGCCGAATAGGAACCCCCCGCCCCCCCCCCCCCAAAAAAAAAAAAAAAAAAAAAAAAAACAGTAAAAAAACAAGTCGAAATTTCGACTTCAAACTCGAATATAAAACGACTTATACGGGTCGAAATAACGACTCAGAAACTCGAAATCATGCAGAAGTTGCGAATTGCAGGATGTAATCCTATACTAATGTTATGGAGGTACAACCCCTATATTTATTTCCTATTTGGAACCCCCAATAAACACCTGTTTGAAAAATAAATAAGGCAACATGCACAACTACACAGTATACCAAGTATGTCATGTATGTTGTATATCAAATAGGGGAAAAATGCAATATAAGGTTCAACACTTTCACTCCTTATTCTGAAGAATCTGTGCAAGTTTGGTTTGTTTCTGTTGAGTCATATTCGGCTTACGTAATATGTAAATCATTTAAGTTAATCATGATTATGGCCTTTGGTCAAGTTGGCTAAAAACTCTTTTTTAAAATAAATATCTTCTTCATTAGATCATATAACGTATATATATATATATATATCATAGAAGATATACAAAATGTGTCGACTATACCAAATAAATTGCACAGAATAGTTTCTTATTTATAGGAAACTATTAGTATACCGACTGTGGTTCACGTACTGCATGCTTTCTGACACTTAAAATAGCTCTTTGAAACTAAGCTTTTCCCCCATCGTGTAGCTGAATAATTGCATAATTAGCATTTTACAATGATGTGTCAAAATCATCCTATCGACAAATATAGAAAATAGTTATCCTTCGCATATCTACAATTGTGAACAATAAAATTGTTTTCATTTGATTCGCTTTTTGAGATATTACAAAAACTATATTATTTTGAAGCTTAGGGGACGACTATTCCATTTGATTTCTTTGTGGCAGAAGGATTTTGAAAATAAATAACCTGACCTAGCAAGAACTGAAAATAAATAACTTTGCACAAGACAGGCTAAAAATGCATATGTTCTGCATCTTAAAATTCGGGATAAATCAGATACAAACGTATACAAAAGTGAAAATAAATTTCCGCGCGGAAGAAAAATACGGATGCATAGCAATTGGTTGGTGAAAATAAGTATAGAAACAAACCCCCCCCCCCCACCCTTGCCCAGAATATCAAATGGTCGTCACCCTTAGGTTTGTAATCCGTTGGTGAAATGGTGAAATGGTGAAAGATGACGCGTTCGGATAAATGACGTAATGTTCATCAATTCAATAATGATTATGTCATAAATTGTGTGAATAGGCAATCACGGAGAATCGTTTAGTTCCATTTTTAGCTCATCTGTCCCAAAGGGTCATGTGAACTATTGCCATCAGTTTGCGTCCGCGTGAGAATTCATATGACAAATATTATCGAGGCAATTTGTCATTTGTCAAATTTTTCAGTTGGAAAGTTGTCTCACATTTTGGTTTTTACCTTTTCTTGGCTAATGTGGATCAGATGGAGCCTCTGGTTAAAAGTTATTAACCAATTGCTAATCATTAATTCAATTATATCATTTTTTTTAATTTTGATAAGTTAATTGCCGATTACACGCCGTACAGATAATTTCGGACGTTGCTGCGTTTCGAAATATATTAAAAGCACCTGTTCAAATCTGTTCAAAATGGAATGGAAAATCGTATCGTGTGAACAGAACGCTGTACGATTTACCTGGGCGACGGTATTAAATCGGATGGAAAATCGAAAGGAAAATCGTATCGTGTAAACGCACTTTTATTTTCTCCTTCGTTTCTCTCATCCGAAAATAAATATTGTCTTTCCTACTATAGGAATGATACAAGAAAACAAGATAAATTAGGATAAGTGGTTCGCTACAACTTCGCAACAAGCACCCTTTATTACCATTTCTCCTATTCTTGACGTGTTTAATCGATGGGATAAAAATACATAATGTGTTTAACCACTTGCCGGTGATTAAATTTCTACGTGGGAATTACCGCCGTTTTTTCTAAAGTTATTGGAACGATAAATTAGAGAAGTCACGAAATGACGTCTACGTAAACAAACTACATAGCAACGACATTTACTTGAGGTTTTTGTCGAAAATCATAGGAGAAACAGATTCTCCTTCAATTTACGCGTGAGTTATGGAATTTCTCCACCCTCAATAGTTAAAGTTTTAGATTTTAACACGCTCGCAAAAGCTCGCGTGTTGAAAATCGAAAATTTAACTATCTCTGGTGGAGAAATTCCATAACTCACTGGTACCTGAAGGAGAATCTATATATAATACACATGTATATAATCCAATAATGTTGTAATTTTGAAAACAGTTCAATACCCAAATTTTTAAATATATCTCCAGTTTTTAATAATTTCATAAGGCAAGCTGCAGATCAACGTTTAAGCGTTGTAGCGAGACTCGATGACAAATACTTTGCTTTTTTTGTTTAAATACCTAGACCCCCTACGATGTCACGAGATATTCAAGGAGTTATATAAAACAAAGGTGTATTCGACTACCACATCTACTACCGTAAATACCATAATACGTAAAGAAATTAATTTATTTTCTCCGTTTCTCTCATCCGAAAATAAATATTGTCTTTCCTACTATAGGAATGATACAAGAAAACAAGATAAATTAGGATAACTTCGAGTACAAAGATACCTGCAGGTAGAGACAAATATAATTATAAATCCAAATTTCTGGAAACAGCTAATTTGCTGTATAAATTATCTTTAATGTATCCATCTTTAGATTTGTCCGTTACCCATCTACCATGATCTCGGAGAAGCCTGTCGGAAACATTATTCTGAGCAGCAACTGAAACACACCACTCCTCAAACTATGTAAACAAAACTTCGACTTGTCCTCTGCCACAACTTGATATATTTATGAACACAGTGACAGAAAAACTCAAAAAGTTAGACATTTTGGATGATATTTTTGTAAGGGTGGTAGCAATGGAGGGGCAGTTCAAAAAACTTGACAGTGAATTAACAGAAATAAAATCTAAAGTATCAACAAATACAGACAATACAATAAAAATAGATCAAGGTTTAGTGGAGGCACATCATAGAATTAATGGGATGCATAGACACTTAGATGAATTAATCTCTGAAAACAATGAACTAAGAGAAAGAATAGTGGAACAACAAAGTAGGTCAATGAGGGATAAACTCATCTTTAGAGGCATTGAAGATGACTATGACCCAGATGAGAACACTGAAGAAAAAAGTTGTATAATTCATAAAGAACAAATTAGAAATAGAAGATGTAATTCCTTTTCATGTGGTTCATAGACTGAAATTTAAGCAAGATAAATCTCCTAGAGGAATAATTGCCAAATTTGAGAAAAGAAAGGACAGGAACAAGGTGTTAGAGGCAGCCATTGATAAGCTTAAAGATCAGAATCAATATGTGGTACATGAACAATTCCCAATAGAAATAATCAACAAGAGAAAAGAATTGTTACCATTCATGAAGGATGCAAGGGATAAAGGCCACCATGCAGTTATGGTAGAAGATAAACTTTATATAAACAAGAGAAGATTTATTCCCAGGGGTCCATTTCAACCCCCACCTAGAGATATTGGGCCACCTTTCAGAAATCCTGGACCTGGGGCTGGACCTGGTTTTCATAGATCAGAACAGACTAGACCCAAAACAGCAGACCAGAACAGACAGGAAAAACAGAGAATGGTAGACACTGAAACCAAGGAACATGAATAGGACAGGTGTACAAGAGAACTGAAAAACTATAGGGCCAATGTAAAAACTTGTAGCTCAAATAGTTTAAAATTGTTATTCTTAAATGTATGTGGGCTAAAATCAAAAATTAAATTTAATGAACCTAGTGAAACTGTAGAAAAATTTGATATAAGTTTTTTGTAGAGACAAAACTTGATGACATGATGTTTTGGTTTTACCTGAGGGCTATAGTTATGTGACAAAAAACAGAGAAAATATGTCAAGAAAATTTGGGGTGATAGCTGTATTATAAATATGTATGAAAAGTTTATTGAGTTTATTCAGACTGAGAGTCAGTTTGTACAGTGGGTAAAAATCTCAAAAGAAATACTTAATATTGATAAAGATATGGTGATAGGATGTGTTTATGTGCCTCCAGAGGGATCAAAATACTCAAATGCAGAAGCTTTTGATGAAATAGAACAAGAGTTACTAGTTATATTGAAAGAGTCTGAGTTATATTATGCGTTGGTTGGAGATTTTAATGCTAAAACAAGTACATTGAAAGACTATATTATACCAGATGATACTATTATTGATCTTTTCCATATAGATGATGATATTGATATTATATCTTGCATGCTAGATTATAAAAAATTGTTGTCTGAAAATATCCCTTTAGAAAGAGTCACTCAGTGTACTTGCCAACCAAATACATATGGTCATAAACTGTTAAATATGTTTAGAAAAAATAATTTATATATTGCAAATTCTAGAATAGGAAATGACAAAGGTATTGGTAAAAAAAACTTGTAAAAATACGAGTGTTATTGATTATCTGTTAGTATCTTCTGATGTGTTTTCGCTTATAGCGGAATTTGATATTGATGTTTTTGATCCTATTTTGTCTGATGTGCATAATTCAATACACTTTACAATAAAAGCAAAAATATGCAACGACAATGCAAATAAAAATGATCAACAAGAGTCAAAACCAGTCAGATGGAACGACAATAATAAAAACGGATAACAAGAAAAATAAATGGAAATGGTGAGCTGTCAAAAGGGGCGTAAAACGACTAAAATGTATGAATTACACAAGTCGAACAAAACCAAATATAAAATCGTGGAACAACAACAACAAACTAAAAAGTTAAAAATACTCAACGTTTCGACCAATATGGTCTTGATCACGAGTATGTAAAAAATAAAAATAAAAAGGTGTTAACTCTTTGAAACCCAGAGCAAGACTGATAATAATAAAAACGAATTCGTCAATCAAGTTCATTGTAACCAAAACGAGATTACCGATATACTTAGTGACCTTGAAAGGTTACATTCACTAGACCATTTAGACCAATATGATATTGACACAGTTATGAATAAAATATTACAGGTGTTTACCGAATCTAGAAGAGAAGCATTTCCTAACAAACAAACAAACCCTACACGCAAACCTGACTCGAAACCTTGGTATACAAATAAGTACCGGAGCCACCGAAAGACATTTCATAAAGCTAGAAAAAAATATAGTCTGAACAAGAGCGAACATAATCTTCAAAATCTTCAACAATGCAGTAAAACATACAAAAAAGCTCCATCAAAAGCATATAATGATTTTCAGTTTGCATTTGAAAACAAAGATTAGAAATACATCTAAAAAGAGTGGCAAAGATTTTTGGAAAAATTTTTTAATGCTTTTCTTAAAAAAAATAATAATGTAGATAATATATCCTTAGAATCTCTGTATGTACATTTTGAAAATTTGAATAGGAATGATTTTAATGATCAAGAATATGATATTGAATTTGATGTAAATAATTTAACAGAGGAAATGGATAATCTTATGGAACGCCATGACTGCCTTATGTTAATAATCAGCATTATATGCAGTGGTCACAGCATTATATGCAGTGCTCACAACATTATATGCAGTGCTCACAGCATTATATGCAGTGTTCACAACATTATATGCAGGGTTCACAACATTATATGCAGTGTTCACAACATTATATGCAGCGGTCACAACTTTATATGCAGTGTTCAAAACATTATATGCAGTGTTCACAACATTATATGAAGTGTTCACAATATTATATGCAGTGCTTACAACATTATATGCAGTGGTCACAACATTATACGTTTTTTGTCGATGAAGGTGATGATCAGTGATGGTGATGATGATGATTGATGTTAGTGATGGTGGTGGTTCAGATTCGGTAAACATCGGAAATTTTATCGGACATTGCCGAATCCGGTCAAAAATATAAGACAAAAATTGATAATGCGCCACCAAAATTTCAAATGGAACAGTTACTGAAGTCCTGTAATTTAGGCAATTTATCCGAAACGTTTATAAGAGAAAAAATTACACCGGATATTATCTTCAAATTGGACAGACATGATTTTTACATCAGAGGACCGTCAGGGCCTCGGGTGTATTGCCATCGCCTAAATTTCCCGCTTATTTGCATATATGCATATATTTAAATTAGTTTTGGAATGATAACCGACCTATAAAAATTATAGATCCGCGGACATTATGTAGTGCAAAATAAAATTCCTTATCGCTTCTTTTAAATTCATGTTTTCAATGAATACTCAGATTTTTTTTTAAATCCAAATTAATAATATGAAAATGTTTTGTCGTTAGAAATATTAGTATATTAATCAAACAATCTTTAATATCAATGACGTACCGAAATATTGTTGTTGCGGATGAATATATATATATAGATTTTTGAACTAAAACTTGTATGCTATGAACTACTGTTTGGATATATATATGTAGACAAGATTGTCAATGCATGAATAATGCTGTTCTCATTCCCAATGCATCTATACTAGTCATTACAATGTTAATGCCCTTTTTGCTAAGCCGATGGGGGCAGTCAATGTTACCGTTGTCTGTCTGTATGTAAATCTCTGTTCGTCATGAAAGTGATTTCCGTTTTATAATATTAATATGGCTCAACTGAATGTTATTAAATATATATATAAACAATGTTTATTATCACCAAAAAAAAAACAAAAAAAAAAAACAGATAAATTTAAAATTTGGATTGTGTCCCTCTTATCATTATAGTTATATTTCCATTTATATGTGGAAATATTTTTACTATCTTAATAATATTTCGAACTCTTATTTGCCGCAGACAAATGTTCAACAAAACACTATTTATTTTAAAGTGCTCATTCCCACAAAAAAAAATAATCAAACGCAAAATTGAATGGTGATTCTATTTACTATTTTGGCACCTACTATTAAATATCTTGAAGCTATGACCCCATAATTATACATTATTTGTATTTTTGGTCAATTTTGTCTGAAATTTATATGTTTTGGCATAATTAACCATGGCTGCCATACAGTTCCTAAAAGTTTTTATTTTGATGAATTCTTTATCAAATTTTGAGTCTTTTGGTTACAAAATATTTTGGATTGTAGATGGTAGCCAAATTTTCCTAAATCTTTCATGTCTGAAAATTGCACCAAATCATTATATTTGGACAAAATGGGCCTAATTTGGAGAATGTAATGTACTATTATGAAAGAACTGATTTATTGAGTGTTAATACATTTGAAATCGACCAATTTACGAACCAAATTGTGAACTATTTGGAGTTTAATTGTAAGATTTATATTTTAGACCGTTTTGGGCTATAAATGAACTGTGTCCTTTGAATAAGTGATATCACAATAACCATAATTACTAAGTACCTGTTAGAAAATAGCACTTTTACAGTACATTGTTAAAGATGAATACATTCCAGCAATGACCAATATTAATGATGTAATATGATATTATATATATACTGTTTTATATTGTTACATATATAAATGAAAATTGAAACCAAACTGTTGTCATTATTAAAAAAAAAGAAACGAAAAGGGAGGTATGATTGGTAATCAGACACAGAAACAAAATGATGAAAAAGAAATAAAGCTAACCATACAACATCTTTACAATCAGAAAAAACTATACTAAAATCAGTTAGAAATAGCCATGAAATGACAAATATTAAACAATATAAATCAGAAAACTAATGGCCACATCAATGTACAAACAGAAGATCAAAAGATATACACCAAAGAATTACAAGCCCTGTTTTACAGGCCTCTAAGGACCGACGCATTCATATTGTAGTTGTGATCTATATGTATGGTGCAAAATCATCTCATTGCTACTACCCATCCAGAGCACTTGAGATCACCCCAACTATTGGTGGGGTTAAGTTTCTCAGGCTTTAGTTTTCTATGTTGTTTCTAGTGTACTCTTATTTGTTTTTTTCAGTTTTAGACATAATATTATCGATATATGAGTTTACTGTTCATGTGGTATCTTTCACCCAAATATTACAATTTATCTGTTTTAATATGATTGTCTTGACCTCTTTCTCATAATTCAGTGACTAGTCAAAAAAATATTTGCTATGTTGATTCTCTGTCATAAGTAATAAGCTAAAGATTTTTGCAAGTGTGCAACTATACGGTCATAATGCCAATCTAGCAGTTCTCATTTGACCACGTCAACATTTTATGGATAATTCACAAAGATAAGTTTCTTACTATAAGACAGTATCTCAGATATGATATCAAATTATATTATGTGTACTATATTGTAAGGTGAACATCTGTCTGGCAGGTACTATATAAACACCTGTCATTTATCAATAATCCAACATAACTTGAGGTCCTCTGATGTTCAGTACTTCAGTACTTTGATTATAATTTAGGGGTAGTTCATTCAGATGACATGATGAAACTAAGAATTGCGTGCAGCAATTTCATAAAAAAAAATAATAAGCACACCGACAAAATATAGCTTGGATCCAAGCTTGTGACTGACAGGGTTAAACACCCCCCCCCCCCCCCCTCCTCCTCAATCAGAAATTATTAAAATATGAGGTGCACAAGACAATTTTTCATCTTAAAATTCATTCAATTCCATAGACTTTTCAGACTGATAATTTCGGAAGCCGATGATAATTAATGGAGGCCTAATATCCAGCGGCAAATTAATATGCATATTGAGGACAAGAACTTAACAGCTTAAGGGCATACGATACAGTTACAGGGGAGGTAATTACGTTGCTTACGTAAATTGTTATTTTCGCGACGTCAAACTATGACTTATCGGGAAAAGATTCAGTTTTCCACTAATTTTTATCATTCAAACTTATCTAACTTCAAAACGAGTTCATTGACCCCTCTGTTTTAAGGCCATTTGGTTTGATTACGGAAGAAGATTATGTGTGCCAATTTTCATAAAAACGTAAATAGTGCATTTTTTTAAATTTGATAAATATGCAGCAAAAAATGACGGTTTTTTTTTACTACTTTCGTGAACATTTGATAAATATGAGTTATTTGAAAAGAAATTGCACACATTTAAATGACATTTATATAAAACAGAATTTACAAATAATTTAACAACAAACAGCTTGTGTTTATCTTTTAAAACAAAAAAAGTTATGTATTTCTGTCGAAAAGAAAAATACGTCCACAAATCCAAATTATGAGTAAATATATAAAATTTGGACCCCATTTTACTAAAAAAAGTAGCACATGAAGGTATATTTTTTATAACATATTTGATTTAATCAGGCAAAAAATATCCTATATGCAAATTGTGAGCAAATTTTCAATATGGGATCAAAACTGTATCGTATGCCCTTAATGTTAAATGAATATTAACCCTGTTTTGTACTAGACCGCAGTCAGACATGTCACCTTACCCAGACACATTAAACTGACTCTGAGCGGACATTCAGTCTTAATGCCGTGTGCATGCTTAGGGGAGAAGCAAGAAATACCATTTTTTAGGTCTTCAGTTTGACCCAGCAGGGTTCGAACCCATGACTTCCAGCACTCCATGTGAACACGGTACCTGCGGTAGTTACAGAAGGAGGACGTCTATCCTCCAAAATTTATTCAAGTCAATATATATGAGTTGGATGTATTAATTTCTATACACCAAGGGTATGTTTTACAGTCTTATTGCATCGTAATTGTATATGCAAATTCTATTTGGGCCCTTAATTGGTAATAAAAATATATATCTTATCTTCCAATACAACAGAAATACCAAAGTGTATTTTTTGAAATGGGAAATCTTCAAATTTATTCGGAACTTCTCGAGGTGACATTACACATTACAAAACAATCTAAGTGTATGTCTTGTCATTGAAGTGGGCCGTCACAGCATAGTATCCTCAGTGACTTTTCACGCTTTAAGCTGGATCATAAACAAAAAATTAACCAGAACAGTTAATGCGTAAAAAAGTCGGTCCCAATGACCTACTTTGTTTCAAGGTCTTTTGTTACTGTTCAATTTGCGGGTCACAGTTTACATGCAGGACACACACAACAGATAGAATCAATAGGGGAAAGTCACTGTTCCCGAAACAAGAAAAATTAACACCTTCATCACTGAGAACGTGTATCAAATAAACTGACTATAGTGCTGCCTCCTGGCTCAAGTAACCCTACTATCTCTTTATATCTATTAAATACGAGACTTGTCATCAGTCTACTCATACCAAATTGAATTAAAATCGAGTCACGAAAAATGCACTAATCACTAATCACGGATAACAAATCCATGAAAAAAAAACTTAACGAATCACAGACAACAAATCCATGGAAAAAAGTCATGGAAAACAAAATTCAACGATCACTAAGAAAGAAAATATCCCATCGTTCCCCTCAAAGTAGCATTCCTCTATATATATGACATACTGTACTTGCTTATAGATTCCGTATCTTAACGGACTGAGGTAATTCTGCATAAAATGTAGGTCGAGATGACCCACTTTTATTGGACAATTGTTACTACCCAAGATGTGCACATGAACAGTAACAGAACATCTTTCATCTTTAATTCAATTCGCAGTTAATTTATATATATATAGACCTTGTCGCAAAACTTGACCGTGACGGATGGACGGATGAACGAACGGACGGAGGTAATGCTACATTCATTTCAAAACTCCGATTGACGAAGAGATGATAATTAAAGGGGACGACTATAGTCTATTTGATGTCTGTGATATTCTAAGGGATTTGTTTTCGGATTGATTGTTTATTTTCCTCTGCTGCTACACATGCTTATTAATTTATGTTTTACCGCTATTGTACTGTGGTAAAATTGTTCATTTTTAAAATTCTCCTGATATTTGATGTTTGATGTAATCTATGATTACATATATCATTATTATTGATTGTTTGTTTTTTTTACTCACTTTATTCCTTGTGTATTTCTCTGGACGAACAGTACCATAACTAATGCACGCAATTCTTAGTTTCATCATTTCATCTGAATGGACTACCCCTAAATTATAAAAATCATGTCTGTCCAATTTGCAGATAATATCCGGTGTAATTTTTTCTCTTATAAACGTTTCGGATAAATTGCCTAAATTACAGGACTTCAGTAACTGTTCCATTTGAAATTTTGGTGGCGCATTATCAATTTTTGTCTTATATTTTTGACCGGATTCGGCAATGTCCGATAAAATTTCCGATGTTTACCGAATCTGAACCACCACCATCACTAACATCAATCATCATCATCACCATCACTGATCATCACCTTCATCGACAAAAAACGTATAATGTTGTGACCACTGCATATAATGTTGTGAGCACTGCATATAATATTGTGAACACTTCATATAATGTTGTGAACACTGCATATAATGTTTTGAACACTGCATATAAAGTTGTGACCGCTGCATATAATGTTGTGAACCCTGCATATAATGTTGTGAACACTGCATATAATGCTGTGAGCACTGCATATAATGTTGTGAGCACTGCATATAATGCTGTGACCACTGCATATAATGTTGTTAGCACTGCATATAATGCTGTGACCACTGCATATAATGCTGATTATTAACATAAGGCAGTCATGGCGTTCCATATAATCTGTTGAATTCTCCTATTAGTGAAGATGAAGTGTTAAAGGTAGTCAAAGGCTTAAAAAATGGAAAAGCCGCTGGGGTTGATGAGATGATTAACGAATATATTAAATATACTATAGAAGATATGTTACCTGTGTATGTCTCACTTTTTAATGTTATATTTGAAAAGGGCATTATACCTGAGCAATGGAGTAAAGAAATTGTCATTCCTATTTACAAAAATAAAGGATCTAAATCAGATCCTAACTCATATAGAGGTGTTACACTGAATTCTTGTATATAAGTAAAGTTTTTACAGCTGTTCTTAACAACAGACTAAATAATTTTTCGGATGAAGTTGAATTAATATCAAATGCACAAGCAGGATTTAGACAAGGATTTTCCACAGTAGATAATATTTTCGCTTTACATGCTATTATATCATATCTTAATAGTGGCAACAAATTATTTTGCTCTTTCATAGATTTTAAAAGTGCATTTGATACTATATGGAGAGTTGGATTGTGGCAAAAAATGCTGAGATCCAATGTTAATGGTAAAATTTTCAAAGTTATTTATAGTATGTACCAAAACATAAAAACGTGAATACGTCATGGAACGAAATATTCTTCATATTTTAATTGTGAAGTTGGGGTAAAACAGGGAGAAAACCTCTCCCCCCTTTTATTTTCTCGCTATCTAAACGACTTGGAAGATTTCCTGTTGCAAAATAATGTCAATGGGTTAGATATGTTATCAGAAAAGTTTATAGAGGGTTTAGAGTATATTAAAATTTTTCTTGTACTATATGCAGATGACACTGTGATCATGGCAGAAACTGAAAAAGATCTACAAATTATGTTAAATAAGTTTGAAGAATATTGTAATAATTGGAAGTTAAGAGTTAATACGCAAAAGACCAAGGTTATGATCTTTAGTAAAAGAAAGTACAAAGCCAGATCATCTTTTAAACTTTATGATACAGAATTAGAAATAGTAGATTGTTATTCATATTTGGGATTATTATTTAATTATAATGGCAATTTTTGCGTAGCCAAAAAGAAGTTGATTGAACAAGCGAACAAAGCATTATATGCATTGAAGCATAAATTACAGAACATGTCATTACGTATAGATTTGCAGCTCAAATTATTTGATGCACTTATTACACCAATTCTTGTTTACTCTAGTGAAGTTTGGGGGTTCGAAAACAAGGATAGGATAGAAAAATTACACTTACAGTTTTGTAAAAATATTCTATTGAGAAACAATACCCCTAGTTATATGGTATACAGAGAACTGGGACGTTTTCCGATGGAGATTGTTATCAAGTTAAGAATGTGTACTTGTTGGAATAGTCTGATAGATAATGATAAACTCTCTAGCCTTATTTAAACTTATTTTGAAACTTCAAGAGAGTAATCAGGTATCTTTCAAATGGATCATGCATTTGAAATCAATTTTTTATGAAACAGGGCTAAATTTTATATGGGATAACCAGATTACAATGAAAAGGGCTTCTCTAAAATCTATTTTAAAGCAAACATTGATTGATCAATTTATACAGTCATGGTTTTCAAATATGTGTAACTCTTCAAGGGGAGAATTTTATAGTTCATTTAAGAATGAACATAGTGTAGAACCTTATCTATTAAGATTAAATAAATCGGATAGAATTATTATGTGTAGATTTAGATGCTCAAATGTGAAATTCCCTGTAGAAACTCGTCGATGGACTAGAATTCCTAAGCATGAAAGAGTTTGTACATTTTGTGGAACAATGGGTGACGAATTTCATTACTTTTTCATTTGTAACAATCCTATGATCGAAGAAATACGGAATAAATTTATTCCGATGTACTACAGTAGAAACCCGACTAGGGAGAAACTTAAATACATGTTGTCATATTGTAATGTTAACTTATACAAAAAACTATGTTCCTTCATAAAGCATATAGTCAAGATACTGTAAATGTTGTCACAAACTATTTACTATATATACTTACAAAGTTTATCTTAATCCAAAGTTATGATTATGCGTACTGTATGTGTACGGAGATGTAATACGTACTGGAGTTTAAAAACACGTGAAAATTATAAATGAAAACCACCTGATTTATTTGTAACCGATTGATTCTGTAAATACGTCCCTGTTGCTATTTATTGTTTATTGTTTGTTATATATATATGTATGACCTCTTGTACACTGTTGTGTCTGAGGATAAATAAAGTAATTGTCTTGTCTTGTCTTGTCTTGTCAAAAAGATTTCCCGAGCTCTGGTATAAGATAATGGCTTAAACCTGTTAACAACTCTAAACGAGTTCGAAGATTTTAGAAATTGAACTGCTGTAAACAAATATTCATCAAATTCAAAATTTAATTTAGCTAAATTAATATAACGTAATAAAAAGGAAACCGGACACAGTTTATTTCCTGTTTTTGCTATTAAAACTTTATTTCCCCTACGGTAAATGTCGGTTTTTCTTTTTTGCAATTGAATTTCAACATATGTGTCAAAAAATGTTAAATCTTTCAACATCAAATTTGCCAGTTCGCTCTAACGGAAAAATCCAGAAAATCCCAGTAAGCATAAAGTACAAATACGCAAATCGGATAACGACGCACTGTCTTTCCCGTAACGGTCCACTATCTTGTTTAACATTTCAACAGTCACTGGTTGTTTCTTATTAACGGGTTTTGGCAATAAACGCTTACTTCCTTCTAAACACAGCTGTACTAATTTATCAATGCATGGATTTGGCCTCAACGCAATATCGTGAAAACGTTTTATACTATAAAAGGAAGATTCTTAAACTGATACAGTTAATTACTAATGTACTGATATATAAACACACGGTTGTTGCTTGAGCTGGCATCGATTCTAAATTGTTAAAGTTACACCATTTTCGAAATTTGTTAAAATAAATATCGTACTTCTTGTTAGTATTGTCCGATTTTCCCGCGTTAACTAAAGTAGGAATCTGTCTTGCGGCTGTTCCCAGAACTCCATGTGAATAAAATGGTTCAAGTGCTGTCCAAGTGCCATAACTGAACAAATCCTGAAATGGAATAAGGGATCAATGTATTTTTGTATAGCTCAACAGATCTCATTATGTAAAGTGTCATTCACTAAAATGACAAAACAATTTTTAATATATAATCATATATATTGGAAATCGTTCACCAAAACGATTACATATCTAAAGTTATACTTATTTACAAAAGTTGTATACTTTCGTTAAAGCACTAATGATTTGCAGTATTTATCTATATATACAAGTATATGTACAAATTAATCACTAACCAAAGTGATAATATATACCACCAGGGATCATATAATACTAACGGGATATGTCACTCGGTTATAATAGGATATTTCTAGGACTCTAATACAAAGCTAGGAATCGATCATTTACTTTCGAATTTAAAAATTACACGAACAAAGCTAGCATTATTTTCGTATTTAGAAAAAAATAAAATCGAGGTCGGTAAGTTTGACAAATATCCGGCTTTGAGTAAGTAATTCGATTTATTTATATTTCAGGGTGTTTCTTTAAATGGAGGTTACTATATTATTTATTTTGATATTAATCTCAGTAATTTAATTATATACTAGTAGAAACCCGTGGTTTATGATGATATATGATTAATGCACCGACAATATGTATCGTAATAGACCCTGTTGCCTGTAAAATTATTTCATTTTCAAAATTTTTGTAATGAAAATATTTTCAATGAATTCAGTAAATTAAATGTCTTTTGAATAAAAGAAACATTTAATCTTTTTCGATGTAATGTCACTTTAAAGTTCAAGAGTAATTAAAATTATTTTTTTAAAGTTACATTGAATAAAAACTTAGCATCTGGAAAGGACCTGGCAGATTAGGCTTTAATTTTATTTTTTTTTTAAGTGGCAAAAAAATAACAACCTGTCACCACAAAACTGACCCGAGCAGGTTAGGGGAAACCAACCATCATTTTCCCTTGGCCTTACCTAAGTAAAAGAAAACGCAATTTCCACTGTAAGTCAAGTTAATAACAAATACTGATAAAATGCCAGAAATTCCTTTGAAATTTTTTTTATGTTTCTATCTGCAATAAGTATGTAATTTCCAGTAGGATAAATAAAAAAAATTGGTCAAAGTCAGAAAAAGCTGAATTTTTTTAAACAGAAAGTTGATGAGCGACAGACCTGAAATTGCATATATAGTATGGGTCACTCACCTGAGGCTGCATACCAAATATCAGGAGCCTCTGACTGATAGTTGCTGATAAAACTGTTATGGAAGTTCATGTCTGTTTTTCCCTGCCCGCCCAACATTCACCATTTTATAACCCAAACAAAAATAGGTTTGAAGCAAAATCATACATGTGATTTTACTAAATATGCCAATTGCATTGGGAACTTGGCCACATCTATCTGATCACTATTCTCATCTGCCACTAAATTTTGTCGAGATAAATGGGGTTAGTCTGTGTATGTTTTTCAACCTGTAGGCTAACCCCTACTACAGGCTGATATACTATACCTGAATACATGTATATCATTGTCAAATCTGCAATATACGTAACGTCGTCTAGGTCAATATCGCGAGTCAAGAGAAAATTTCATGGTTTTACTTTTTCGTTTAAAAATGGTGAATTTTAAAATTGATTTTAGGCTATGGTGCCCTAACTCAAGTTACGAAGTGTACGCACATTATTGCAGACGATAGTTTTTTTTTAATAAATAAGAGGTGATGTGCATCTTCTATTGTCTTGGGTAGTAACCTGTGAAGTGTTTTTAGACGGGGAAGCAGATTTGCCTTTTTTATTTTCATGCATGTGATGTTGGGCATGTGGTCACTTTCTGTTTTTAAAATTTCCTGTTGCCTACAAAATGTTTGTTTTTACAAATATAATAAATAAGACGTGATGTGCATCTTCTGTTGTCTTGGGTAGTAACCTGTGAAGTGTTTTTAGACGGGGAAGCAGATTTGCCTTTTTTATTTTCATGCATGTCAAGTTGGGCATGTGGTCACTTTCTGTTTTTAAAATTTCCAGTTGCCGACAAAATGTTTGTTTTTACAAATATAAAGACGCGATGTGCATCTTCTCTTTTTGGATATTTAATCCCTGGAGCTTTGGGTGAAGTGTTCTTTATAAGACGGGGAAGCAATTGGTGCCGACTTTAGTTTTTTCTTGATAACATTCAATTATATTTTAAGATATGATTGAGAAAATTTATAAAAGAAAAAAAAGAAAAGGAACATACAACGGTTTTGTACAAACACAAGCCATCGAATTCATAAAACTTTTTGACAAACTTATCCATACCATTTCTAAAAATATTACCATATTATCATTTCGGCTATAAGTGATTTCTTGTCGTGGGACGACAGTGACCTGAACTTAGATTTGCTCCTCGGGGAGTTTACTGTTTCAGATATAGACTCTGATAGTGAAAACCCACCACCAAAAAAAGCCAAGAAAGATATTACAAAATATATGTATAAGTGCCCGGAGTGTGACTCTTATTCTTCCTTATCTGGTTTCCGTGGTCATCTTAGAAAGAAGCGCAGTCTGAGTTACATAAAGCGTAAGTCAATTCAGAGATCATATAATACTATAATTTCTGCACGCTCCACTCGGAGATTTGCCTCACCAGTTAAAGGTCTCAAGCTACGCCCATGGGGAAAATATATTTATGTATAGGAAATGACCCACATGATATGACATTTAATATTCAGAACTTGAAAATATAATATTTGGTAGTCCCACTTTCTTTGTAAAAGACTTTTGTTGGGTTTATATACAGTTCCTGATACCACTCACCAAAGTGATATTAATAAAATACTGTAAGTGTTCATACCATATCACTCGCCAAAGTGATCAATTTTAATATCTACAATCAATTTTTAACACCAAGACATTACTTATAAAAGGTGATGAGGCAAATACACTTTCTTTGTGTGAACCAGCCCGGAAAAAATGCTTGGGTTTTTCAAACTCTACATATTCTTTTACAAACCATTCAAATTCGCCTTTTAAAGAAACTATACATGGCCAAAACAAGGCCGATTTCCACTTAGGAACAACTGGAGTTCCATAACATCTATATCTAAGTAAATAGTTAATCACATTAGGTACACAATGTATTGGTAGCACCAACCAGTTATTTTCATTAGACCAGTCATATGCAAATGCATCTACACCTGCAGTACCCGGAGTCCAAAATTGTGAATTAAATTTTTCAACTTTAAAATTTTTGTCTGCGAAACGATCGAAAGTATAAGGGCCCCATCTTTTATTGAATAATTTAAAAACACTTTGTTCCACTGACCAATCATCATAATCGAATACTTTGCTATAAAAATCAGCTTCTGTGTAGAGCAATTTTCTAAACAAAGTTTGAAAATTGAAAAAGCGATAGTCTGACTCTGTAGATCTTGCTTCATGCTTCCACTATTGATTATCCTAACAATGTTTTGATTGTCAGTGTAAACCTTCACAAACCTTCCACTTAAATGAGCTTTTAATGATTTTAATACAAAATCTACTGATTTTAACTCCCTATAAGTAGAACTTTGTCTTTTATCATTTTCATCAAACATAACATGTACAATTTCATTTTGTGATTGTAATAAAATGCCTGCTCCTGCAAATTCGCTAGCATCAGTAAAAATAACACATTCAATGGACCTGTGTATTGGCAAAAGAGACCTAAATGGTAACGTGTCACAGTTATTGAACCAGAACCTTAATTCGTCAATGCATCTCTGATCAAGAACAACATAATCGTCCCAAGTGTTTTTATTTAAAATTGGAATATGTAAATTACGAGTCATGATTTGACATACATTACCTAAAGCAAAAGACATAGATATAATTTGTCCAATAATTGATGCAAATTTCCTTGCCGTGACTGTGTACAAAGATTTTAAAACTGAAATTAAACTACATTTAAATTTATCTATTTTTCGCTTAGGAATTTCAACACTTCCACTTTCTAGATCCCAAAAGAATCCCAACCATTCAATTTTTTCTACAGGAGTCCACAAACTCTTTTCCTCGTTAACTACAAATCCGGCTAATTTTAAATCTTTTTTTAATTCATTTGATAAATTCTGACATTGTTGAGCATTATAACAACACCACCGTCATCTAAATATACAATTATAGGGTAACTTTTTGATCTCCAGTATTTCACAATTTCCCTCATTATTTTTGTAAATACAAAAGGTGCAGATGATAACCCAAAAGGTAAAACACCAAATACATAATATTTCTTAATACCATTTACAGTCCAAGAAAACCCTAAATAGCGTAAATAATTTTTGTGAATTTCAAGATGATGATAACTGGACTTCAAGTCGAATTTTATCATTAGATAACCTGGTTTAGCATACTGTAAGGCTTCCTTTGTACCTTCAAACTTTATCTTTTGTTTTAAAATGCATTGATTAACATGTCTCAAATCCAATATCAATCTTTTCTTACCATTGTTTTGAACAGAAACAGTGAGCGGATTAACGCAAAAAGGTCTACTCGAATTCTCAATGACACACCCCGACTTGACCAATTCATCAATAGCACTTGTGACAAAATCTTGATGTTTTTTGGCTGACATATTATTAGACAAAACAATACTTTCGGGTAATTTATGAAAAGGAATTTTATAACCTTCTCTAATAAAATTTAAGATAAAACTATTAGCTTTAATTGTGTTATCCCAAAATTCTATACTTTCTCGTAATTTTCCCTTTACCGATATACTCCCGCTTTTTAACTCATATTTTTCTAAATCACAATCTAAATCTAAATCATACTCAACTTTATCTGTTCTGGGCTTGTTAGGTAGACTGGGAAACATCAACTGGGGCTGTGATTGTTGCACTTGGTGGCTTCCTTGATGCGAACTGTCTGTTCTTGTATGGACAGTGTTTAGCGAAATGCCCTGGTAGAATGCATTCGAAGCAGATAATTGGTCTGATGGAGACTGTTGTACTGGTCCAAGCTTACTTTGCGGTTGGGAATGAAAAGAATAATTACGGCCTTGTCCTGACACTGATTGATTATTAAAGTTCCTATCATAAGGCTTCTGACGTTTTCTAGTAGCACGGCCGATGGCAGCACGAAGCTTAGAAGCATCTTCATTGTCGTCTGCCAACGGAAGAATTGTGTATTCCTTAACCACGTCCCAACCATGGTGGTCAGCGATTTTAATAATCTTGTTTCTCTGAGAGTACTTGGCAATTTCGGACCGAATTATATCTTCTGCGGTATCGTATTTACGCGACTGAATACAATCTAAAATCTCGAGCATTCACTGTTAAATTTAAACTGCAACTTATTCCCGTCCTTCTTAAAGGAAAAATCATCCACGGGAATTTGCGCTGTTTTGGGAATTTTCGAAATTCTAGAGTCCAAATAATTCATAAAATTGTCACTATGTCTTTTTAACGCCGTTTCAATAGATGAATTAATCAAACTTATCTGATCAGCATTCGTCAGTTCATTATGTTTCGCCCCTGTATCGTCTTTTGGACGCGTTTTATTTAAAGGCAGACATGTTTCATCCTCCTCGAGCAACTGTGTTTCACTATTGGACATAATAGCTGGTTGTCAACGTTTAAGCGTTGTAGCGGGACTCGATGACAAATACTTTGATTTTTTGTTTAAATACCTAGACCCCCTACGATGTCACGAGATATTCAAGGTTATATATAAAACAAAGCTGTATTCGACTACCACATCTACTACCGTAAATACCATAAATCGCATAGTTTTTTTCTTTTTTTTTCAATTTGAATTTTTTTTTTTAATTTTTTTTTTTTTGGGGGGGGGGGGGCGAATTTTTTTTGGGGGGAAGTCAAATTTAAAAAAAAGTATTTTCCGATTTTTTTAATTTTTTTCAAATCCCCCCTCCAATTTTTTTTTATTTTACAAAATATTTTCCCCAATCAGTTTCATTTGTGGCAGTAGACTTTAATTTGGAAAATTCGAAGTCCTCTGTTTAAATGTATAATACATGTTAAATTCTGTATCACATGCTGTATCAACATCGACCAATATCAGCCCTCGCGCCAGGCACTCTGGCTGATTTGGTTTCTCGGGTTGATACAGCATGTGGTACAGATTTTACCATGTATTATTCTCTATGTATAAACATGGGCTGTTAAGCTGGCCACATTGCTGATTATTTCAGTATTTCACGTAAATTTGGATTATCTTCCCCTGACACAACTAGACGGCTCTTTTTTTTTGTGGAAATTCGAGAATTCATGCGACTGGGGTCTGTGTCCTTCGCAATGGCTTAGGCCGTGTTCCTTGCCGTGGCTTCTCTTGCTCTTTGATGCTCGAGTCTATACTTATACTGCCCTTCGCAAAACTCAGATTGGCGCGAAATTAAAATCCCGTTAAAAATGGGCGCGAAAGAAGCTCCCTTACATTTCCGGTTAAAAATCGGCGGGAAATTTGCTCCCATTAAATTAGTTTTCAAACTAAATTCATCACTTCAAGATAAGCATGCTCACAAACCCTTTCCTATTTCAGGTCAGACGAATAGCCTGTTTCCAAGTCCCATCATGATGCACTACGTTTCCGTAAATTGACCTTTTGTGCGTAATTTTTTTTAAATTTTTTTGACTGGTACATTCATTTCGTATATTTGTGCCAAGGTTCAAGAATAAGTCGCACTTATACATGTGCATTTTTATTGAAAATAATATATTCCCAAAACAAATCATGTAGATCGCCATCTTTTATTTCTTTGCGAAGACGACGCCATTCGGTTGTCAATGCCAGGCCCTATATGCAGTGATGCATTGTGGGACGGGAGCCAGGCGAGTCAGATGCATTCCCTATGACGTCATTTACGGTGACGTTATTTCCGGCACCACCTCATAAAATCATAATTGATAACCTCCCCTATACTATTGTCGTCCGACAGAGGAGAAATATCCAAATTGTATATAGTAGCTTGCATATATTTTACTTCTGGTCGTATGTTGACAAGAGGATTTAATATGCACACCGAGTCCCATTTTAAGTTAAGTTTAGTTTTGGTGGGCATTTTGGTTTGCAGTGGAACGAAGTATCACTTAATTCTGAAAGATAATGGTTATTGTTACAAAGGTATTTTCATAGATTATTTACTCTAAGGTCCAATTCATTTGTAATTGGACCGATCAGAAATTTTAAAAAATTGTCGATGGTGGCATATTAGTCATGAAAGTCAAACTTCAATAGATGCTTCATTCCAAGTTTCAATTCACTTGGCTTTGTAGTTTCAGAGGAGAAAATTGTTCTTATTGGACCAATCAGAAAGAAAGAATTGTTCATAGCGGCGTTTGTTAGTTGCAAACTTTATAAAGGTCCTTCCATACATGTTTCATACCAAGTTTCAGTTTATTTGGCCCAGGGTTTCAGAGTAGAAGATCAAAATGTGAAAAATAAACGGACGGACAAACACACAGTGATGACAAAAAGCTCACATGATCCTTTGGAGACAAAATTCACGATAGTAGTATAGGCACACCATTTAAGTCATATTTGACGTGGAGCCGGAGGATCTGGATATGACGTCATCGGAAGCGGAAGTCACGCGATCGGAATCAAAGTGATGGATTTCCACGCCATTTCCATTTTTTTTTCAAAATTTTTTTGGGGGGAGGCATCAATGTTTCATGACGACATGGAAATAGAAAACGCATTGATACCGGTCTTCTCTTGCTCCATGCTGCTCTCCGGTGCTCATTGCTGCTCTTTTCTTGCTCCACGCTGCTCTTTGCTGCTCTTCGCTGCTCATCGCTGCTCTTCTCTTGCTCCATGGTGCTCTCCGATGCTAATCGGTACTCATCTCTTGCTCATCGCTGCTCAGCACCATGCTCTCATGCTCATTTCAGTTTTTTGCTGCTGCTGCTGCTGCTTGTCGCTGTTCGTTGCTGTTACTGCTGCAGCACTTCTCTTGCTCCGTGTTGCTCATCACTGCTCATCGCTGCTCAGTACCATGTTCTCATGCTCATTTCGGTTTTTTGCTGCCCCTGCTGCTGCTGCTTGTCGGTGTTCGTTGCTGCTGCTGTGCTCTTGCCTTTCTCCGTGTTGCTCTTCACTGCTCATCGCTGTTCAGCACCATGCTCTCGTGTTCATTTCGGTTTTTGCTGCTGCTGCTGCTAGTTTTGGTCGATTTTCGTTAGTCAAAGACTGGATCTGTGCTAGAGCACCCTTACATCCCGGTCATTTGAAAGACCATTCTGCATTTAACCAGGCTTGTGACTGGCTATTTATATATAAACATATATAGGCTGCATTACCCCTTCTTTTCTTTTTTCTTTTTTTTTTTCTTATTTTTTTGTTTTTGTTTTTATAATGTAAATGTTAGTTCCAATTCCTCCATCACATAGAGTTATTACTGCCTTCAGCTGGTGATGGGTCGTAGTTGTTCAATACACGGTTAAGTAGATATTTTCGTTTTTCTACGGCATATTCCCATGATTCTTTTGATTCGTAGTCTACCTCTTCTCTTAAGCTTTTAGCTGATTTCTTGATTTTTCTATATTCGGGGTCTTTATTCATGTCTTGATGCCAGAACATCAGTCCGAGAAAATGCTTTTTCATTTCTTCTCTGTATGAATAAAACATGTCTCTATAAGCTGCCAAGCGGGCCTTGTCTTCTTCCATTCCGACTTCGACTAGTTCTTTTACTGTCTGGGAGTATTCCGGTTGATGTACTTGAAATGTTCTATTCATTAATAAAGTCCCACTGGAGTTTTAGTTAAATCCATGGTTACTGCTTTGTTCCGATTCCTCGTTATAGGCTTCTGTGGTGGTGTCTGAGATTGAATCAGATTCACTATACTATGTTGAATCCTCTTCCATACCGTATGTATTCTTTTTGTGACGCACTGGACATGGTATCCACATATATATGTCACACTTGTACATTTAAGACGTCTTTCTTTCCTGGGATTCGATTGTCGAATGAGCTCAGGTCGTGCTGCTCGTGCTTATATTAGCTACAGGTACCTCAACCTTGTTCATACGCAAACGTTTGGCAAAGTATTCGTTTCGAGTTTGTTGCAGTTCAGATTTCACTTTTCTGATGAGGTTTCTATTAAGTCTTGTCTTGTATCTCTTTGTCAATCCTTATACCTTCCTTGCAAATATTCATGTTTGTTGTAGAATTCCGCAAAGCTCTTGTTTATTTGACGCTTTGTACATTTCTTCTTTGGATCCATCTTGCCGTTTTGTTCCCTTCAACCTGGTTGGAAGTATTTTCCTTTTCCTCTCTGGTTTTGCTTCGGCGTTGGAAAGATCCACAGGTATTAAATATCTAGTAGGAACCAATAAATCAACGAGAGGCGTCCACAAAAACAAATAAAATAAAATAAAATAATTTTTTTTCAAAGATAATTAAAAAAAAAATGCGAAAAAAAAAATTTGGAAAAAAGAAGAAAACAATGGCGGGGGAAATCCATTACTTCTGGTTGGGCATGCGCGCAATCAACTTCACGGTTCTGTTTTGTATGACTTCCGCTCTGATGGCGTTTATTCTGGTGACGTCATACCCAGCTCCTCCGCCTAAAATACGACTTGAATGTTGTGCCTATACTACTCACGATCTTTCAGCAAAAGACATTGAAAACGTTTTTTTTTTTCAAAGACACGAATTTTAATATACATACATTAAATCTGGCAGATAGAGAGTTGTTAACATTTAATGATTGGACGTAAGTTCGTACGCAAAGAAATTTAGCTGTCTGAGTTTATTTATCGAATTTACACAGAAACGTGATGAGAAACATGACTGATAAAATGATTAATTTGTAGATGAATTTCCTTTGACAAACATTTAGCCTGAGCGTATTCTTGCTACTCTACGGATTAAGAAGGATAACTCCGAACATTTACTAATTTGATAAATATTCATTTGAGTTATTTTTCTTTATTGCATTCATTGTGACATAGGTTCTGGTGTAATTAAAAATTATAGTAAAGTCCTTTAAAATAAATGAACACTGATGGATCTCCATCCACCACAAGATCGGCCCACCGTTTGAGATAAATACTTTATAAAATATAACAAAAAGATATTTTTATATTTGGACAGTTATTTGATTGATGTTTCATGTAAAATTACCGCCAAACTGATAACTGTGTATTATACTATTTCATTTCTTGTACAGAAGTTGTTGTATTGTTGGTACTTGAAGACTTACAAAAATTTCAAAAATGGCAAAGTCTCAGATCCCCCCCCCCTGAAAAAATGGAACTTTTTAAAAGATTCTTCGATAGATTAAGTAACTTAGTGTTATGTTTATTTTGATAAAATGTTAAATTCCACTAATTATTTTCGTTTTTAACTAACCCCAGACTGTTTCCAAATAACTGGTTCTATTACAGTAACCTTCGATCTTAACTTGCTTATCCATTTAAAGATCACAATCAAGCAAAAACTATTAAAAAATTAAGTTTATTTGAACGTTGTAAGATTAAAATGATAAAAAAAATAAATTTCTATACTATACTTTATTTTTTTTCTGAAAATTTGTATCTGCTTTTCAAAACTTGGAAATAATTAATAAAAAGAAAAAAATAAAATAAAAAAGGGCCGTAACAGGCTAGTCAAAATCTAGGCAAAGTTACCTTCCTTTGAAGGATTTGAAACATTAGACTATTAAGAACTGAGGGAGAGGATACTCTGCTGCTGAGATGCGTCAGGAAATGAGAGCAGCAATAAATGACGCCAAGGAGCAGAATGAAGAACTCCAGAACACTGTGCTTGACTTGCAGTGTAGGTCAATGAAATACAATTTGATCTTTACTGGGCATAGAGAGTACCCAAATGAAGACACTGAATTCATAGTTCGATCATTTATAAAACATGAACTACGTATAAATTATCAGATAGAACTTGGTAATGTGCACCGTTTTGGAAGTAGTTCAAAACCTGGCCGCGGAAACAAGGGAAGACCTAGACCAATAATTGCTCGTTTCATCTTTATGAAAGACCTAGAGGCAGTGTTATCAAATGCCTATAGGCTGAAAGGGAGACACTTCGGGATTAACCGCCAGTTTCCGGAAGCAATAGAACAAGCGAGGCGTAGTCTCTACCCTATTATGCGAGAGAAGCGAAATCAAGGTTGCAAGGTCAAACTGGTGAGAGACGTACTGTACGTTGATGGAGAAGTTTATAACGACTGCCCTGAAGAAGAAAATGACGAACACGACGTAAGCACTTTCACTCGACCAAAGTACTCTTACAGCGATGCATCAAGATCGACACCCGAACAGCGACCAGGATTCAAAAGACGAAGAACCTCAACGACACCCAGAAGACACTAGGGGACCCCAGGAGACAAACAGAGTGATACTGATGACACTATAAACAGTGATACTAATAATTGTAATTTAAAACTGTTAACTATTAATTGTGGTGGTGGTTTACTGAAAAAAGTAAATTATCCTGAATTTGTAGATTTTGTTAGCAAATACGATTTTATTAATATTGTTGAATCAAAAACTGATGATTTAGATGAAATTAACTTACCAAATTATAAATTTATTCTAAAAAACAGAAGAAACGTTAGTAGAGTGAAATCTGGTGGGATAGCATTTGGCTTTAGATTGGAGTATGAAAAATATATAGAGAACATTGATTCAAATAGCAAACTTGTTTCATGGTTTAAGATTTCAAAATCTTTGCTAAATCTACTGATGATATTATTATTTGCAATATTTACATTCCTCCAGAAAGTTCTAGATACAAATCTGAAGACCCTTTTTCTGAGATAGAACAAGAATACTTAAAATTTTCACAAAACTACTCTCATGTCATTTTAAATGGAGATTTTAATAGCAGATCTGGAATAGATAAAGACTTTTTTGAAATTTCAGATAATAATCATTGTCCTTTTGACAATGCAGTAAGTTATGCAAATATGTTACCTAATTATGATATGTTATATTCCAGAAATAGTATGGATCATGTTAAAAATAATTATGGGAACCAATTACTCGAATTTTGTAAAAACCATAACTTGTTTATTTTAAATGGTAGAACTAAAGGTGATTTGTTAGGAAAATACACATGTAGAGAATCTAGTGTAGTTGATTACTGTATATGTTCTGTTGATATGTTGACACTTATTGATTCATTTCATGTTCATGACTTCTCATCATTGTTATCAGATGTTCATTGTCTGATCTCTTTGGTCTTGAAATCTGCAGTCCTCAGCGACAACTGCATAACAGATTGTAGTCAAGTTGAGAGTTGTGATAGAAAGATTAAGAGATGGAACAATGAACAAGTTAATGAGTATATAGAAAATATTGACCCGCTTAAAGTTGATAGAGTTCTTGAGGAACTTGTACAAGTTGATAAAGAAAGTCTGACTCAACAGGTTGTAAATGATATGGTTCAAAATATAAATGATATTCTTCTGAAACCAGCAGAAAAGGTATTTGGTGTGTTTTATCCAAAGAAGAAATCATTAGATTCAGTTAAACATAAAAAAGAGAATAAACCCTGGTTCACAAAAGAATGCTGGGAAAAACGAAAATGCTTCAGAAAAGCTAAGAGACGTCACAAAAATAATAAAAATATTGAAAATAAAAATGATATGAAAACAAAAGAAAGGGCATATAAAGCCGAAATGAATAAAGCTATCATTGAGCACCGTCGGCAAATGAGAAAGAAAATTAAATCTCTTAGAAAAAGTAACAGTAAAGACTTTTGGAACTTATTGAAACCAAAACGCCCTAAGGGCTCTTCAGATACTACGCTTGACTCATTGTTTAATTTTTTCAAAGATCTGAATAGCAATGATGAGGAAGAAGAACGGGACTCGTATGTACCCGAATATGTTAACAATTCTTTAAATGCTGTCATCAATGGTGAGATCACTGAAGACGAAATTCTTAAGTGTATTAAAAAGTTAAAAAATGGTAAATCCTCTGGCGATGACCTTATTGTGAATGAATACATAAAAAATACTAGCCAACTACTCATGCCAATTTATGTTAAAGTATTTAATATTATTTTTGATTCCGGAATTGTACCTGAAATTTGGTTAGCGGGAAATATACTTCCTTTCTATAAAAACAAAGGAGATAAATCTGATGCAAGAAATTACAGACCTATTACTATTCTAAGTTACATGGGTAAACTGTTTACATCTATATTAAATGCAAGGTTATCATCCTTCTTAGAAGATTTTTCCTTATTAAACGAGAATCAATTTGGCTTTCGACACGGCTATTCTACTGTAGATAGTATTTTTTCATTACATTTGTTATATGAATTACTCCAACTGAAAAATAAGAAACTTTTCTGTGCTTTTATTAATTTTGCTAAAGCTTTTGACACAGTTTGGCGCCCAGGTCTATGGTCTAAACTATTAGAAACTTCAATTGATGGCAAAATGTATAATGTAATTGTAAATATGTATAGTAATATAAAATCAAGAATATTTAATGGTGTAGAATACTCTAGCTTTTTTCCATGTAATGTTGGAGTCAGACAAGGGGAAAATCTTTCTCCCGTATTATTTTCTCTGTATCTTAATGATTTAGAATCTTTCATGGTAAATAATAACATTTGTGGTTTAGAAAGTATTTCAAATGATATTGAAACAAAACTTGATAAATATGTTAAGCTTTTTCTTATATTATATGCAGACGATACTGTACTTTTGTCAGAATCTAAACTCGATCTCCAAAATCAACTCAATTCTTTGTGTGAATATTGTACTAAGTGGAAACTAAAAGTCAATGTTGATAAAAGCAAAGTAGTTGTCTTTTCTAAAGGAAGACCACAAAATAGTTTTAACTTTGAATATAATGGACAAGAACTAGATATTGTAAATGAGTTTATGTACCTTGGAGTAGTCTTTTCTAGAACAGGAAGTTTTGCTAAAGCGAAAAAATATAATGTAGATAATGCAACACGTGCGATGTATGACGTCATACGAAATGGAAGGACGCACAACCTGTCCATAGAGTGTCAATTAGATTTATTTGATAAGATTATTCAGCCAATTTTACTATACGGTTGCGAAGTTTGGGGAATGGGAAATAACTCAGTCATTGAACGGGTACATATTAAATTCTGATTGATTGATTAAATATTGTTTTACGCCGAGCTGGCGATATTTCAGCCAATATTACGGCGAGAACTTATCTAAACGGAGCTGGTTAAAATATTAAATTCTGTAAATTACTTATGAGTGTCAAAAAGTCTACACCAGATTTTATGATCTACGGTGAATTAGGACGATATCCTCTTGAAATATGTATAAAACTTCGAGTTATTAAATACTGGGCAAAGCTCATTAGTGGAAAAGACGAAAAATTACCAAGTATTCTTTATCGTCTAGCACACAAGAACTTTGCTAATATTCCATGGCTTAAATATGTTAAGTCCATACTAGATGACTGCGGAAAATCATATGTATGGAATGAACAATCATTTACTGGTATATCTTGGTTATACTCATCAAACAGAACTGGCTTTCCAAGATACATGAATCTCCAAAAGCTCTAAACTATAGAATCTATAAAGACAAATTAGAATTTGAAAATTATTTTAATATTCTTAATGATAATTATGCTAAAACACTTTGTAAATTTCGTACTATGAACCACAAGCTACCTATAGAGTCTGGTAGATGGCTTAATATCCCTAGAGAGAATAGAATCTGCATACTATGTCAAAATCAAGATATAGGGGACGAATTCCATTATTTATTAGTTTGCCCTAGGCTTATTAATGAGAGGAAGATGTACATTAAACAGAAATTCTATGTATGTCCCAACATTCTTAAACTTAACGAATTAATGAATAGTAGCCATCCACCAGATCTCGTTAAACTATGTAAATTTATAAACATTATTAATAAAAAGATAGAATCTCCTGGGTAAACATGTTACTGTATATACATGTGTACCTCCATTGCCTCATTGATTATATAATTATATTACTATATTGTAACTGTAATTTTATATTATTTGTTTATTATACATAATGTTTCCATTTCTCTGTACCTATGTATTGGTTTTTAGAGAATAAAGATATATATATTGTGTGTGGTTGAAATGTGAATTGTGATTTATGTATTATATTGTATGCGAACTGTTACGAAGTCTCCCAGACGAAGTAACTAATATCTCGAATGCAAGATTGTATTCAATAAATTATTTGTTTTTCAGAGACTGAAATGGGGAAATTATTCCTATAAAAAGTTTATGCATACTTAAAGGAGAGGTTACTTGAAAATCGTGATTTGGGTATTTTTTATGACCGAGTTTTAGTCATACAATGTCACACTTGATCAACTTTTGCTTGTCGACATGCTGCATTGACAGAGTTATATCCCAATATTTCTGAACCGTTTACTATAGCTGATTTTATTGTTTGGTGTAATAAAATGCATTCGGTTTAATTAAATAAAAATATTTAAAAAGACTTCTTACCTGCCATGTTAAGTCCTCTCAACATCAAGTTTGAATCATATATATATAAAATGATTGCAGCACAACAAGATTTTTTTTTAATTTATGACCAAGCAAATGAAATAATATCTATTATTACATATTATGTCTGAAACATTGATGTCTTCCTTGTATCAATGTTATGTTAAATCTACAATCTGATGTAAGGACAGAAAATAAATAATTAAAAAATAAAACACCACATTAATAATAATAAAAAATATCTGAGTTGCATAAAAAGTCAGACAAAACATAAAAAAGTTATACCAATACAATTTAGGGACGAGATCAAAAGTTCAATGTAGGATAAAAAACTTAATTCACATAGTTTTTTCACTGACCCCCATCCTCTCTTAACTTAATTTGAGAAAAATTGATTGACCAATATGGGCATATGGTTTGAGAGTATATTTTTTGTATCATGGGTCCTGTTTTTCCTCAACAATGTATGTTTGTTCTGTATATTGACTTGGACATCACTTGAATCCCTTTTTTTTCAATCCGAAAATCGATGTCGGATAACGAAACTTGCAGTGATTTTATGTGGTTACGGGGTATGGTGTTAAATGGTGTATGAGATTTGAACATTGCGCATTAAAACGTGTTAAAGGGATAAACATTCTTTTGGATTTTGAAATGATTAAAAATTATTGATTTGAGGGAAGAGGATGGAAATAAAATTCAGCCCGCAATAGCGACCAAAAATTTCAGGAACGAATTTTCTCCGGAAAAATAGGCAGGATCAAACATTTGAGCCTAGCCCCCACCCCCCCCCCCCCCCGAAAAAATCAAATGGGTGCTCCTTTAAAGAAAAATTCACCTCATCATCTCAAGGATATAACATGTTTACATAATAAATGTTATGAATAGAATCACATATGCATAAGATGATAAAAAACGCATTAATTTGCATGTGCATGAATCTATGGCCGATTTTTATTTGGCACGAATAGTCAAAAGCTGACCAATAGACAAAGGAAACAGATGCCAGTACGGGTCAACAATAGTGCAGTGGCTACAATTTCCTCTTTGTGAAGTATTTTAATTAGAAGTGGAGGATGCGCATCTGTCGCGTGGCCATTGTCTCGTTGCAGTGTCCGCCATTGATTAAAGGGCGTAGCAGCGATAGATAATGACCTTAAGGAATTTATATTAGCCCACGCGACCGGTGTCAAACATTAAAATTTGGCAGTAATTATTTTCATTTTTAATTTATTTTTACTTCAAACACCTCATTATAGTGTTGAAAGAAATACATAATTCTTTCTGACATGCTCTTAATGAGAGATAGTGGTTCATCTTTCCAGTTAGAATAAATATAAATTGACCTGCAATGTACAATTATTGATTGAAGCCAATGTTTTTCCTTTTATCATTTTTCAGTTCCACTTTTATATTCAACAAAACTTTAGTTTTTTTTAATCTTTATATAGAATTAGTCTATATTTCACGTGTAGCTGAAAAGTAGGGTCCAAGTAGAATTACAATTTTAATACTTAATATTACAGTTTGCGATTTAGGCGAATCAAAATTATCACTGAAAAACCTCATTAGCTATGAAACTAGGACAGCTTTATGGAAATTGGGAATGAACACTTTGTTCACGGTTTTATTACTTAATCTAATATTTATATATGCATAAAGTATGTATGATTTGAAACCGAAATGATGTACATTACATATATTGTAATATGTATTTAAAATCATGAAATAATATCAAAATTCTTGTTGAATTGAAATAAAGTTATCTTGTTTTATTAAACAATATATCTGGTGATATCAGGTTATTTTTCTGATATAAAAAATAATTTTATTTCAGACTCCTTTTCACTTTAAAAAGATCGGGCTCTTTCTAAAGGTGACAAAAGGCTGCACGAATAATAGCAGTTAACAGTTGCCCTTTGTTTCCTACCCTGCTATTTCCTGATGTATACAATTCTGTCAAATAAGATTTAAACTTTGGCTGTTGATTTTGTTTACCCAGTTGAAACCAGTTATATGCTATTACTGATGGTGTTTTTGTAATTTCCAAAGTTTTGTTGGTCAGGGGTGGTTTCAAAGTTTTCGCCCACAGGCACTGGGGAGTCAGGTATTTTTCCTAGTGAATTACATTATTTCGACTATATATAAAAATATAGCATTAATTTCTGAATTAACATTAATCGTTTGTATATCAGTGAATTTTTTTATTACTATCTTAAATATTAAATTTTGTATACAATCAATTACAATTGAATTTTAAATCTTTGTAACGACACGCTATTTTGTAACTCTAGGCCTCCCATCGTTCGCTCAAAATATCAGATACTAGAGATACATGTAGTCCATAGGCTAAAACCACGCCCAGACGGTGGACCTCGTAGCATTGTTGCTAAATTCGAGAGGCGAAAAGTTCGAAACATAGTTTTGACGAGAGCTCGAGAAAAGTTAAAAGATCATCCTAGACTTGCAGTACACGAACAGTATCCACTAGAGGTTATTGAGCGTCGGAAAAAGTTAATACCAGTTATGATGGATGCACGGAACCAAGGTCAATATGTTCAATTGTTAAAAATTTCAAAAAATCTTATTGTTAAGGAAACTGATACAATTTTGGATTGTGTCTACATACTTATATTCATCTTCCGATGCTTTTGAGGAGATTGAAAATGAATTTCTAAGTATTCAAAAAAACCAGAAATATAATTTTTCATTAATTGGAGATTTTAATGCAAAAACAGGTAAACTTAAGGATTTTATTATTCCAGATCAGTCTTTATTAGATATTTTAGATCTCGATCATGATAATGAACTAAACGAGTATCTATATGATTTTGAAAAACTGCCTTTATTTAATATTTCTCTAGAGAGAGCAAGTAAATGTTCTGGAGGTATTAATAATTTTGGATATGGGTCATTTTCAAAAAATGTGCATTTTTAACATTGCAAAATTGAGAAAAAACAATTTGCTTGAATCATCATATTTATTAAACTTTCAAAATATATGATACTTCTTGAACAAAATACTGAAATATGCAATCTTAATGACATAAGATAAAAATATTACTGACACATTTTCGACTGATGGTGCAAAATTTTGTCTATCCTATTACCACATTTGTGAGAATTTTTTTACTATCAACAGGAAAAATGTGAAAAACGTATTGATTATTTCTCAAAGGTACGTTAGTGGTGCTTCAGAAAACAATAACAGAATATTTAATTTCTTTGCATTAACGAGATAAAAATATCACTTAATATTGTGTCCTGAAAAAACTATCTAAAAATAGATTTTCAAATGCTGCAAAAATTGCTACAATCAACGCAAAACCAACTGAAGCACTTCCTTATATTCGGCTTATATTGGACTTTTGAATCAATCCATCACTTAGTTCTTTGGTTACATATAATTTTAGTAAAACGCTATTTTCTATGGTAACAGGAACGGACATCGAAGGTTTACATATACATATTTGTCTATCCTGTTACCAAGTTGGGGTAACAGGGCAGACAGTAACAGGATAGACAAAATTATATGTTTATTGATTCTATTGCAAAACAACAGCTCCCCTTGCATAGTTGTTTGTTTTTTCTTAAAGATATGTAGACTATCAAATGTTTCATTTCATTTTCAAATATTTCATAATGTCTACAGATACATAGTTGTTTATTCTTATACTTAATCTGTCTATCCTGTTACTTTATTCAAGGTAACAGGATAGACAGTAACAGGATGGACAAAATTATATGTTTATTAATTATATTTCGAAATAACAGCTCCCCTTACATCGGTGTATGGTTTTTTCAGTTAGCGTTCTTTGTTTTCAAACAGTTAGTGACCCTTTTGAGAACGTATGGGTGTAGTAAAGTATAAATTTGTTGGTAACATGATAGACATTTTAAAAGGGTACGCTATCAGTTTGGCTTACTTTTCTGGGTATAACTTCGCTTCTGTTTCTTCTAACGTTCTATTGTTTTGGTTGTAATTTGGAAAATATTTGTACTTTTGATTTCAACATAGAAGATATTCGTATTTGCAGGCAAAAATTACTGCTCTGCAAATTTAGCACCGGTAACAGGACAGACATGCATTTCATGGACGCCAACATAATTTACTTTTTTATGAGCAGATATATATATATCTTCAAGACTTTACTTTCTTGTTAAAATTCAATTATATGCTATTCAAAAAAATAATGTTGCCGATTTGAAAACATAAAAAAAATCATTGAAAAATAATGTGCAAACATGGTTCTCTCAGTCCGGACACACGCAAATTGCTCAATATTGAGCTTCAAAATCAATTTATTTTGGATCGCAAGGAGTAAATCGTTCTCATTCTAGATGTGCCGATTTGAAAAAATTGCAAACTTCTGTTTAAGCACAAAAAAAATAATGCCATTATATCTGAATATTTTTTTAACATAGGTGGACAGGAAAATGGACTTTTTTTGAAAATGACCCATATAAGTTATTGAATTTTTGTAAAAGAACAAATATTTATATAGCAAATTCACGAGTTGGAAAGGATAGAGGCAAGGGTGAAAAAACATGTAAGAATGTCAGTGTTATTGATTATTTATTATTATCATCAGCGTTATTTCCGTTTGTTAAAGAGTTCGAAATCATGGATTTCGATCCGTTATTTTCAGATTGTCATTGTATACACGTGTGTTTTAATGCATCAAAGATCAGTGTACCTATTGATAAGTCATTTAAAGAAAACTCCGAAGGCTATGTAAAGTGGAATGCCAAAAAGAAAAATGAGTTTGTTAATTGTATTCATAGTGAACGTGAAGGCGCGTTGTCTGACATTTTACGCGAATTAGACGATTTGGCTGCGGGCGAAGTCTCACAACAAAGACTACATGAATTGGTAAATAAAATCGGTGATATTTTTATTGGGGACCCAAAAGAAACATTTGGCAAAGTACGCAGCAAGGGTAAAAATCTTATGAAGGCCGATTCGAAGCCTTGGTTTAACATAAGTTGTGAAGTAAGCCGTAAAAATTTTCATAAGGCTCGTAAGAGATACAGTTTTATAAAAAACGCGGAAAATAGAAATTCGATGAAAGCTGCTAGCAAAAAATATAAATTCGAGGTAAATAAGGCGTATTTATCGCATCAGCAAAATTTGTCAGATAAATTACGTAATACTGCAAAAACTATTTTTTAATAGAATCCTTTTGGAAAATTTTAAACGATATCGGAAAAAAAAACAAGAAAATACGCATATTTCTCAAGAAACGTTATACGAACATTTCAAGAATATAAATAAAAATAATAATACTGAGGATGATGTTGAAATTGATATTAACTTAGAAGATTTACCGCAGGACATAGATAATATTTTGAACGGTCCTATTAGAAAAAGCAGTAAAAACTTGAAAAGCGGTAAAGCCACCGGATATGACAATATATTAAATGAATATATTAAAAGTACATTGAATGAGTTGATGCCTTTTTATGTACGTTTATTTAATGTTGTGTTTGATGAAGGTCTTATTCCAGAAAACTGGTCGCTTGGTATTCTTATTCCAATTTTTAAAAATAAAGGGTCAAAATCAGAAGCAGAAAATTACAGGGGCATTACTCTTAATTCTTGCCTTAGCAAAACATTTTGTTCCATCTTGAATAACAGGTTGAATAATCTTGCAGAAGAATTTAATTTGATATCCAATGCCCAAGCAGGATTTCGTAAGCACCATGCAACTATTGATAATATTTTTGTACTGCATGCTTTGATAACTATTTATTTTGCTTTAGGTAAAAAACTATTTTGTAAGTTAGTAGATTTCAAGGGGGCATTCGATACTGTTTGGAGGGTGGGTCTTTGGCAAAAACTTCAAAAATCAAATATTAGAGGAAAGATTTTCAGAAACATATATAATATGTACCAAAACATTAAATTTTGTGTGAGGATAGGAGAAGAACATTCAGCATTTTTTAATTGTGATATTGGGGTAAAACAGGGTGAAAATCTTTAACCTTTTTTATTTTCCATTTTTCTAAATGATATTGAGAATTTTTTTGCTGATAATGATATAGAGGACCTATCAGAAATTTCAAAATTGCGCCAAGAAAATATAGATTTGTTTATTAGACTATTTGTCATTCTTTACGCTGATGAAACAGTAATTTTGTCTGAAAGCTATGAAGGACTTCAAAAGGCATTATCAATATTTGAATCATATTGTACAACATGGAAGCTTAAAGTTAAAAACAAGAGTGGTTACATTTAGTAAAAGAAAATGTAAGAATAGATATTCGTTTAAAATATTGTAATATTTTGCATTGATCCACGTGGTTACCATGTGCCGTTTTGACATCGGGCACTTGTTCATTGATTTTTACTTAACGCTGGGGCATGACAGCATTTGTGAACGTTTTCAGTGATTTACCTGTGCCCTCACGATCAATTGTGTTGATATTTTTCAGTGTTTAGTCATTTGTATGTCTGGATAAGTGAGAAAGTTTACTCTCTTGTCGTGTGTAACAACTTACATTTTCATGTTGCACGATTTCCGGTGAAAAAGTTGTGGAACGCATGCGCAAGAATTGTATGCAAATTTGTTTGTGGAATGTGACCTGACGTGACCTTGTATGTAAATTTTGTCGGAAAGCGAGTATGAATACGATCTGAGTGAATTTGAGCATTACGATTAATTTATGAATTAAAGTACAAATGATATTTATTGTCTAATTGCAATGTATTTTATGAACATTTTAGTGTTCCGTAAACATCTTGTTTACGTTGTATAGTATTTTTATGTGCTTGTCGGGGATTATTTTTCTGTCATTTTCGGATGCTGAACCGCTATGAACGCACGCTCTGTTCTAGGGGTTATATAAAGGATTTTTCCGACAGATTCAGTTCTTCTTCTTCCACGTCTTCTGGCTCATTATCAGTCTAGCAGCTTCAGCTTATTCAGTTTCTTACACATTTTGGTTAGTAATCATGTTTTTCGCGAATTTTGGAATATTTTCCAAAGACCTTTCCTTACTTTTGGCATTTCTTATTCAAGTTTAATGTTCTCTTAAACTTGTATCAAAAATTAACAGGACAATTTAGATTTTTCCTGACTTTGAATCATTCTAGTGATGTTTAAAACTAAGTCAGAGTTAAACTTTGAGTCAAACTGTATTTTCCCATTGATCTGAATTGCAAGTAGCACAAAATTTCTACTTGATCAGATTCGTTTTCACCCTATCAGTTATTTCATTTTATAGAAATAAAGTATTTGCCATTTTCCCATGCCCCTTTTTTATGTAAGGGTTAGGAATCATTTCATGGTTAAGATTTGGACATAGGAATCCTGATTCATTGCGTTTTCCTATAAATCAGAGAAACTCACAGTTTGCTAGGAATCCTGCAATATAACATTGTCTGATATCATGTTATGCAGAGCAATACTTTCATATTTCTAAACTTTCAAGTATAGGGATAAGTTAAGGGTTATAGGATTTTCATATAAATAAAGGATAGTTAAAAGTAGTAGTAAAAGTTATTTTAACTTCTGTGCACTCCAGAAGTTCATTTGTATTATTGAACAATTAACAGTTCAAAATAAGGGATATTATATGCTGTAGTATATAAGTTTACCATAGTAAAACTGGTTGAACACTGAGGCTTATTTTGATATATTGTCAATAGAATAACAAAGTAAATGTTATACCATTTTATTGTTATGAGTAATGCATTGTTAATTGAATCAGAATAATAGAATATCTGCTCAATACAGTCTTCTTTCTTCAACATAATTATCTCCCATATATCAGCAGCAAAGGCCCACAACATCTACGGTTCCCTGGCTATCTCGTGAGACATTAGACCCTCTTGCTGTCCAACAAGAGACTAATTGATTGCCAGATAGTCCCTGTTCTCTTCAGATAGTCTGTCGGTATCAGCCTAAGTTAGAGATCTCCCTCTGGAGTGTCGTTGGTCGTGCTTGTACCATATTCTTGGAGAGTCACCTCCTCCACAGTTGGTATCACTTCCGTCGAACGCATAACAGAGTGTGTGTGTTTAATATCTCCACAGACTAAATTGAGAGAATAGGTCCTTTTCATAAGTTTATTCTTTTCAACTGAGATTGTAACATTGAAATTTGTTGGATTATTCCCCATGTCCCATGTCCCTTTATACATATCAATGTAAATGTTCAGAGACAAAATACACATAAAAATATAAATAACCTTGTTCTCAAAAACAATCAAGATTAGTTGTTTAATCTTGCATTCATTCACTGTGAATTAGTGTCACAGTAGTGCTGGTAACCTGAAAATAACAATCTTTTGTCACAGCAGTATTTGGGAAAAACGAGTGGACCCCTCGCTTGACCGCTACAATATATAATAAGGAAATAGATTTTTTAGATTCTTATTCTTATCTTGGTATTATATTTAATTACAATGGCACATTTTGTACAGCTAAGAAAAAATTACTTGAACAAGCTCAAAAGGCATTGTATGGCTTGTATGGAAAATTCCAAAATTTAACCATTCCTGTAGATTTACAATTCAAACTTTTTGATGCATTAGTTGCTCCTGTTTTATTGTACTCCAGTGAAGTGTGGGGGTTTGAATAGAAAAATAATATAGAAAAAATGCATCTACAATTTTGCAAAAAAATCTTAAAGGTTCGCAATACCACTCGAAATTATATGGTTTATGGAGAATTGGGGCGTTTTCCCTTGGAAATATTAATTAAACAGAGAATGGTTTTATTTTGGAATAACTTGATATGTGATTCAAATAAACTGTCAAGTATTATGTTCAAATTAATGTTTAATTTACACAGGGTATCGCCAAATAAGTTCAAATGGGTATCATATGTTAAATCTATATTAGATGATTTGGGACTTAGTTATATTTGGAATGATCAAATACATTTTAATAAGTTAATCTTGAAAAATCTTTTGAAACAAAAATTTGTAGATCAGTTCATTCAACACTGGTTTTCTCAGATAAATTCATCTTCCAGGAGTGAGTTTTATTCAAAATTCAAAACAGAATTTACATTGGAAGATTACTTATTAATACTAAATCCTATGGAGCGACTTCATATTACTAAATTAAGGTGCTCAAATTTGAAAATTCCTATAGAAACGGGTAGATGGGAAGGCATTGAAAGGGATAGACGAATATGTCACTTATGTAAATCTGGATAGGGGATGAATTTCACTATCTTTTTGTTTGTAGTAATACAAGGATTAAAGAATTAAGAGGGAAGTACATTCCGAAATATTATTTACAATACCCAAGTGAAAATAAAATGTATGGTTTACTCTCAATATGTCATGTTCAACTTTATAAGAAGCTATCAATTTTTATAAAGAATATTATAAAGTTACTGTAAGACTTGTTTATTGCTATTATGTATTGTATATGTCCGTGTACACGTCCATTTACTTTAATTAGTAAAGGCTTGTGATGTACTATGTTATATTGTGTAAAATCGCCATAATTGGTGATATGTAATCATATATGTCCTCTTGTACACTGTTTGTGTCTGAGGTTAATAAAACGTTTTTGAGTTTTTTGAGTTTTTGAGAATCTTGTGAATAGGACTTTGTATTTGAGTGTTTAATATTAAATACGGGAAGGATATATCCGAAAATGTAACATCTTTTTTCATTAAATTTGTGAATTAAGTTCCTATTCTATGGATGTTTTTTAACGTTGTTTAACCAAGTGAATCCCTCTTTTACGTCAATACAAAGAAGAATGAGATTTCCTGCAGTTTTTGTGACATTTTCTACTCAATTATTCATAAAAATCATGGAAAAACAGAAAACTCCTCCCCTTGTTAAAGCCTTCCCTTGCCTACCCCCCCCCCCCCCCCACCCCCTCCCCATGATTCAGAAAGAAATGATCGTTAGACATGGTATCTTCTAATAGTTATTACAGAATTACAGTGTATAAAAGGGAACAGTAAATGGATTTGTTGTTGGATTAGTTGCAATCACTTTTGATCTGATAGAATATGGAAGAACACTTTAATGAATAAAACGGTTTCTTGTATGCATGGTTTCCTGAAAAGTGAATGATTTATAGCGAGCGCAGCGAGCGCTATGGGAGCATATGTGTCATTTAGAAAAGTCTTTGTTTAATGGGGGCAGCCATTATGCAATCCGAAGTGAATTTATTTGTTAAAGCGAATATGGCTATATTGTGCTACATACCAAGGCTAGAAAAAGTTTCGTTCCCTTGAAACGGAAGTATGTAAAGTAAGGGAAATAACTTGCATCAAATTATAATTTTAGAGTCAGAATCTTATTTTTCTGATTTCATTTTCTTAATTTTTGTTTTGTTTTAGGGCAATATTTTTATCTGGAAATGCAGATTTATTCGCTTTTTCTGGATACATAGATGTTTGTTCCAATTATTCGAAGATTTCTGTATACATATACTTATGGATGAATATATAATGTTAGCAAATAAAAAGGAATACAAATAAAATTTATATTTTCTGACAATTCATTTACGTATATTGTTTTTATCCTTCAACACTAAATCGTTATCTGTTTGAGCGAAAAGGAATGAAAATAGAACATTTATAGCTGATTTGATGCGCCTTTTTACTATTGAACGCATAGGTAGCCTCGCTGGTACGTAGGGCTAGATAGCCCTAAAAATTCATGCTACATAAGGCAAAATGCTGGGTACTTTATTCATGGCATTTGCATCACGTGACTTCAGCCCTTTTAATCAAATTACCTCCCTTAGTTGTAGATCGAAAATGATAAAATTGTTTGAATTATGGATAATCGAGTCTTTTCCCGTCTCGACCCTTAAACTAATGTGTCTATGAAAACTTCCTTAGGTGGATATTTACAAATTGTTTAATTCTGATTGGAAAGGCTTCAGATTTGAAGGATTACGCTATGGAAGACTTGAAATTATCATGTTTTAAAAAATATTTTGGCAGAAAAGTTATTTCCTCATAAAATTCATTCTCGAAAGGGGTTCTGTATATGTGACAATTTATGTATGATCTCGTCTTGTATCTGTATTTGTAGTTTGAATTTGCATTTTTCACTAATTTTGGTTAATTTATATAGCAGTTATGCTACGGCTACCATTCATTTTTTTAAACTGAATTGGCAGAAAATTTTCATTACTGATAATGTTCATTTGCACTCGAAAAGAAAGGTAATATTGTGTAGAATTTAGTTTTATGTGGACAATTTGCTTATGAGTTATAAGAATTTGAATATTAGCATTTTTGTTTTTTGGGCAAGTATAATGCTTTGTAATGAATGTCGTCAGAAAAATCCAAAATTGCTGCTATGCAAATTAGTAAAGTACCCTAAATTTTGCCATATGAGCTATTAAATCTATTATGACGTCAAAGAAATCAGAATGGCGTCATATTTATCTAAATTCATAAAAAACATATAAAACAAATTTTATCTATGATTTTAGCAAGTGTACGAAATTTGTACAAAGTCTGGCGCGATGTTCTAGCAGTAATAGGTGTATTTCCCTATCTAATACATAGCAGCTAGGCTTAGCTGCTGAGATATTGAACACAACCCAGAAAACTATATCGGGCTACTGACCCAATATCGAAAACAATATTGGGCAGGCTATATTGGTCAAATATAGGCGTAGTTACAGGATAAAATAAGGTTCCTCTACTGAATATTTGCTGATATTTTACCACATTGTTAATTTTAATGTATATTTTTCATATCTATAAAGAAAAGCATACCTTCATGACTTAGTTTTTAAGATATTTGACACTAATTGAAAAACCCTTATTTTTTCATTTTTCAAGACTTTCACAAAACACTGTATAAATTTTTAACGAAAACATTGTATAAATTTTTAACGGAAAAATAAAACTTTACCGTTTCTTTTTTAAAATATCCCCAAATTCATAGACATAGCGAACAGTGTTGGGGCATCTAACGTAACGTCATTTGAAATGTTACATGACTACGCGTCAGTAATACTTGAATATTTTTCACATAAAAAAATTTTCATTCATTCATAAGTTATGTTTTGATTGTTTTGTAATACATGTGTCATGTGTATTATTTTCCACCATGTTATGTTTCTGTTATAAAATAAATCATTTACATATTCTCTTTTTAACGATACATGTATTTTTTATTATTTTTTTAAGTATTCGTTAATTAAATATTTCCATTTGCCTATCCTTTTTCCAAAATGTTATTAAGGCATTTATTCAGTATTTATTTTTCTATCAATATTATTAAAAAAAAAGTTATTTCATTCTACTTTTTTTTTATTATACTTTTCTCATTGTAAGTCCATCTTTTTCCGTATATCGACTTCTTAATCTTTCTGAAGATAAAATTATTTTCAAAATATATCTTACACGAGATTTAATTTTCAAACAAAAAACTTTTTATCCAGACCGCCTCGGTGGTCTCGTGGTAGCGTACTCGAATTCGGAAGGCCGCGGATTCGATCACCGGCCTGGTTAAACCAAAGACATTAAAATTGGCATTTGCTGCTTCTCCTCCAAGCACGTGGAATCTAGGAGTAAATAGTAATTTTGATGTGCCCGGGCGGGATTAGCGTGTCGGTCTAGTACGAAGCAGGATTCATATTCATATCATATCAACATGTTTTCGTCCTGATATGCATTTAATAAATGCCACTTGATGTTAAACAGCAATCCATCCACCCATCTTCTACTTGGTCGATTTTTAGGAATATTGTAATATGATAGAACCTTTATATAATTAAAATAGACACCATAATTAAATAATAATGATCACTATTATTATTATTATTGTTATTATTATATCATCGTTCAAATTATCATCGTATTATCACAAACCCGAAAAAAACTAGAAAAATAATAGTATTGAAGAAGGCACACCACTAAATCGAGCCCCCGTTTACTTCAATGTTAAATTCGTCATTTTCAAAAATTAGGGAAAAATATAAAATGAATTTTCCCAAGTCGGGCAATATGTTGATATGTTTTTCAAATAAAAGCTGTCTTAGAAAATTGTACTTGAACAGTACATTGTTTACCAAATAAGAAATTTTTTCTCATTTCAAATTTCCCGGTGAAAATTTGCCCCATCACTTCAAACTGAATACCGGAAATTACAGGCGCATTAATATGTCCAGTTCTCGAAACTTTTAAGGGTTATTGACATGCCGTAAAGTGTATTTCGTAGGGTATTCATTCCTTTCCAGAATAAATTCACTTGTTTATGCTTTAGATTGTGGCATTAGTTGTGACAGATCGACGCCGAAACCCATAGGAATTATTTTGTACTACTTTCGTACTCTGTCGAAATTGCTCCAGCTATTTACTGTAGTGCCCCCTTAAGGTACCCCTAGATTTTGAGGAATTTTAATTTCACGGCTGGTATAGAAAGAGGGACCATTTTGGGTGTTTGATAACACAATTTTATTAGAAATTGAGTTTTATTAACCTCTGAAAAAATATTTTCTTGAACCTACCCCCTCCCTGAATTTTGGCAGATTTTCACCCCTTTTTATCTCATTATTCAGAAACTAAAAATATACAGTTTTGTGATTATTATCACATTTTCACACCGACAGCTATCTTTTCTTGTCTTCTGCTACCCAATATCCCCCGTTTTCGGGCGTTTTCGGTAGAAAATAGCAGAAACAATAGATAGGCACCCTAAAATGTGACCGATCCAGGTTTTAGAAATTGCCATTTCACGATCATTGCTAAACGATGTTCCAATTATATTTTCTCAATAATACGCACTGGACAATTGCCTAACATATTTTAACAGACATGTAGTCTTATGGCAGATATTGAGGTCAAATGGATCAAATTTCAAAAATTGGGATTTTTCACGCTTTCTGGAATATAGGAAAAAAACGAGTGTTCGTAAATTGCGTGTGCTCAATTTATCAGAGTCAAGAAGTGCACAATAAAATTACTGAAAGTGAAGAATACACCGTGCTTTTATTTAATGCCATAAATTTTCATATTTACTTCAATTTTCTTTCAGTTTGGCACCTTGAATTCTGGAGTACATCAAATTTACTCTAAGTGCTGAGTCGGCATTTTTTACCTCCCCCCTTTTTAAACGGTCGTTTAATTTTCAAAGAAATTTGTTTATTTATCGTTTCTTACCGAGAACTTTGGAAATAAATAAAAATATCCATGTAATTAGTCTTTATTTAGATTCTCTTAAGAAGGCACACCACTAAATCGAGCCCCCGTTTACTTCAATGTTAAATTCGTCATTTTCAAAAATTAGGGAAAAATATAAAATGAATTTTCCCAAGTCGGGCAATATGTTGATATGTTTTTCAAATAAAAGCTGTCTTAGAAAATTGTACTTGAACAGTACATTGTTTACCAAATAAGAAATTTTTTCTCATTTCAAATTTCCCGGTGAAAATTTGCCCCATCACTTCAAACTGAATACCGGAAATTACAGGCGCATTAATATGTCCAGTTCTCGAAACTTTTAAGGGTTATTGACATGCCGTAAAGTGTATTTCGTAGGGTATTCATTCCTTTCCAGAATAAATTCACTTGTTTATGCTTTAGATTGTGGCATTAGTTGTGACAGATCGACGCCGAAACCCATAGGAATTATTTTGTACTACTTTCGTACTCTGTCGAAATTGCTCCAGCTATTTACTGTAGTGCCCCCTGAAGTTGCGTAAACAAAAAATAAAAAAACGCCCGAAACGCGATCGCCGGTAACAAAATTACTAGACACGGTATATTTTATATAAAATGAAAACTAAAAATAATGTTTGACATGTGATTTTTTGGACATGTGTTTTTAAGAAAAAACACATTTCTGAATCATTGTTTCATTAGCATTCAGTTCAGTCACTTTTCTAAATATTGCATACAACACGTAAATGTAGATAGAATAAAAGTTGAATAAAAAGGCATGTCGAAATACTTGATTTTCCTCTTAATAAGTAATTAGATAAATTACTACTTTGCAAAAATAGGTCGCGAACGACATGTTTAAATATTTAAATGGCTGTCATCATACTTACGTCATTTTTATCATACCAGTCCAAATTAGTAATATAACAACTAGATCTATTACCATTTACCCCAATGCCATCTTGTGCGAATTACAACCAGTCTCACTTGCCGATATTGATTCAGATGAAGAAACAGATACGGATCCATTACGTGATGTCAAGCTTCCGGATAACCTTACCAAGGATCAACTTGAGATTTATTGCGCCAGTTTAGAGATGTCTTCAGTAAGAGCGATACAGATATAGGACACACCTCTGCAGTTCGTCATCGCATTGATCTGATTGATGAGATGCCTTTCAAACAGCGACACCGACACATTCCTCCTTCGATGTTCAACGAAGTTCGTGGCCATCTTCAACAACTGTTAGCTGCAGGAATTATACACCGCTCGTACTCACCTTGGTCGTCCAATGTTCTACTCTGTCGTAAGAAGGATGTAAAACTTCGCATGTGCATTGACTATAGACAGCTCAACAGTCGCACTCTGAAGGATTCATATGCATTACCTAGAAGTGAGGAGATACTGGATGCACTTGGAGAAAATAATGTTTACACCGTATTGGACATGAAGAGTGGATACCATCAGGTTGAAGAAACCCACAAGCAACGAACAGCATTCACTGTAGGCGCTTAGGATTTTATAAGTTCAACAGATTACCATTTGGACTTGTCAACAGCCCTGCAACGTACCAACGGCTAATGGAAGAAATCCTAGGTTACCTCCATCTGAACATTTGCTTCATTTACCTAGATGACCTGATAATATTTTCTGAGACATATGAAGAACACATCGACAGGCTTACCAAAGTACTGAAAAGACTGCGTGAGAGTGGATTGAAGCTTTCGCCAAAGAAGTGTGCTTTCTTCCAGGACAAGGTCAAATATATCGGCCACATTGTTTCAAAAGATGGTATCGAGCCTGAACCAGCGAAAGTGGAAAAAGTTACCAACTGGCCGAGACCAACAACACCAGAAGAAGTAAGACAGTTTCTAGGTTTCATTGGATACTACCGAAAATTCATCAAAGACTTTGCTAAGATTGCCAGGCCTTTAACAGACCTAATGCCTGCACCAAAGAAGACAAGAAAGTGCAAGCCAAAGTCGAAATCTTCATCAACAACACAATGGATTTGGGGAAGAAGCCAAGAAGATGCCTTTCAACAGTTGAAGTCGAAGCTTTCATGTCATCCGATACTTGGATATCCATCTTATTCCAAGCCCTTCGAACTTTCACACTGATGCATCCATGGTTGGGTTAGGTGCTGTACTCTAGCAAGAACATAACAACAGGAAAGTTGTAATAGCTTATGCAAGCCGTAGCCTAAGTAAAGCTAAGAAGAATTATCATGTTCACAAACTTGAGTTCTTAGCGTTGAAGTGGGCAGTAACGGAAAAGTTCCATGACTACTTATATGGCAACACCTTTATAGTAGGAACAGACAACAACCCACTCACATATGTATTGAAGTCGGCCAAACTGGATGCCACTGGTCATAGATGGATAGCCGCTCTGTCTTCCTATAACTTCAACATAGTTTACAGACCGGGAAAGACTAATGCAGACGCCGATGGACTCTCAAGACTTCCAGGATTAACTGATTCCAGCAGTTCTGACATCGACAAGGAGTCTTTCAAGGCCATCTGTAGTTTACATAATGGTCAACCATATGAACATAGTCTAGCAGTTACATCAAATGCACCATTTGAATCATTATTACCATTTCAGATACTGGTTAATGTTAAAGTTGAACAACGTAGAGATCTAGATATCAAGGAATGGATTTATTGGATATCAGAACACAAGAAACCAGCTAAAGAACAGATGGACTATTCACCACGTAACACCTGGTTTATGAAGAACTTTGACAAGTTGAAGATTGTAGACGATGTGTTGTATAGAGAGGTTATGGTGGATGGTGATTTTATGAAACAACTTGTACTCCCAGAAGCTTGCATCTCTACAGTACTCACACTCTTCATGATGACATGGGCCACCAAGGAAGAGATAAGACCCTCTCACTTTTACGCGATCGTTTCATTGGGAATGGAATGACAAGAGATGTTGACAACTGGATAGCAAATTGTGATAGATGTGTTCGTCGTAAACAGCCAGCAAATGACCGAGCACCTTTGATCAGCATTTAAACATCTCAACATTTAGAGCTGGTTTGCATGGACTACCTTACTTTGGAAAGACCGAAAGGTGGATATGAAAACATATTGGTGATAACAGACCACTTTACACGTTACGCTTTAGCAGTTCCAACGAAGAATCAAACAGCTAGAACCACGGCAGAAAGATTCTTCAACAACTTTGTTGTCCATTATGGATTGCCTAAACGCATACATTCTGACCAGGGAGCAAACTTTGAAAGCAAGATCATCAAAAAGCTTTGCAGTATTACTGGAATGGAAAAACACGAACAACGCCATATCATCTATGGGAAATGGACTTACGGAGAGATTCAATAGAACTTTGCTTAGTATAATGGGCACACTTCAAACAATTCAGAAGAAAGACTGGAAGTCTCATATACATGTATCAGGTCTTGTCCATGCGTACAACAGTACAAGGCAAACTGCTACTGGATACTCGCCGTATTTCCTTATGTTTGGGAGAAAGCCACGTCTGCCTGTGGACATAGCATTCGGACTTTGATAGTCGGATGAAATACAACCATCAACGAAGTATGCCGAAGCTATGCAAGAGCGTTTGAAACGGGCTTATGAACTTGCAGCACGATCAGCAAAGACAGCACAAACTAGACAGAAAGGGGGATACGACAAACGAGCACGAGGAGCCATCTTGCAACCTAGAGATTGTGACTTGTGAAAGTAGTCGCCTTCGAAGGGAAGCATAAAATAGCAGACAGATGGGAAGAGGACACGTACAGAATCGTTAAACGTTGACATCCCTGTTTACGTAGTCCAGAAGGAAAATGGAGAAGGAAAGAAACGAACCTTACACAGGAATCTCCTTCTACCTATTGGACATCTGCCCGGATTTGAAAAGGCTAAGAAGCCGGAGAAAACCCCTGCACCAAGGAAAGCTACAACTAAGGAGCACCTTGAAGATGAAAAACGAAGTCTGACAGTTCCAAAGAGGGCACTGACTTAGAATCAGATGAGGAGTCACAGCAGGGATTTATTGTGTACTGGCCTACAGATGGACAGAGCAACATTACCAGTGATGCAGGATCTGTGGTACAGGGGCAACGAAGAACCGTCACACAGGATGACGATCGGAATGGTGATGACGGAGTGCAAGTGGTTTTGGAGAGGACGCTCTTTCTCCAGTAAATGTGGAAGTTGGTGAACCATCCCTTGTGGCTGATGTGGTAATAGGTGAAGAAGCCACTGACCAAAACATTGGAGAAAGAGTTTTCAATGAAGAGGAAAATAGGACAGAGGATAACGGCAGTGAGCTCACAGACACATCAGGTGATGCCGCAGATGTAGAAGAACCATTGGCTCCAACAGAAACTCCACATCCACCACGACAGAGACCACGGAGATTATTACCGACCCAACCGGGAAACTCTTTTGTACCAACTTTGACTAGACAACAGCGAAATAGAAGACCAACAGAATATTTAAAGGACTATGTTACCAAACAGGCAGTTGTTCCACCAGACTGGCTAATAAAAGTGAACTGGCTCAAGAGTCAACTAGAGCTTGGAATGTTTAAGGGGATCGAATCAGAGATTTCAAGAACAATCATTGATATCATCAGAAAGACAACATAGGATTTTTTTTTACGATGCCGAGGACGTCATTATATTCAGGAGTGGAGGAACTGTTTGAATGACATGGAAGTCATTTTTCCAACACAGGGGAGAATGTATTAGCCTTTATTTTTTGGTTAATAAATGTAATAACTTATATCTATCTTGTTGTTTAAGTTTCTTTTGAACTTCTAAAAACTTATATCTATATTGATGTTTAAGTTTCTTTTGAACTTCTAAAAATTGATTTATTTTCCTACAATAAAATTGTCAGTTGAAACAGATTTGACGTTTGCGTTATTTCATTTTGAAAACGGTCTTTCTTAACAAAAATACTTGTGAATATTCTTGATATGTCATGTGATAATTTATTCTGTAAATTGATTTGTGCGCAGTGGTCAGAGCGGTGATTTTGATTTTGGCGAGAAGGGTACATATTTTTGAAATGGGCAGACATGTTTGAATTTGCTGAATATTATTGTGCCTATATTGGTTGAAACTGTCCTACTGTTTGGTCTACTGAAACACTTGCACTGTATAAAAGACAATTTGACTTTTGACGTAAGTTGACATTTATTTCACCAATCTTTAACATATTCTTGATATTCTTCTACTTTGAAAGACTATTTTAGTATGAAAGATGAAAACCCCCCTTTTTGTCATAAAATGATGTTAAAGACGTCTCACTTTGTCATTTATGGATATCTCGGTAATCAGTTTAATTAGTGGAAAGATTATTACACACATTCTGAGTTAATACACATAAATACTACACAGATATTTAAACGAACGAGTATATCTGACTTTGATCATGTTGATCGTAATTATTGATTTTTTTTTATTAAAACCGTGTTATCGTACACGGACTAATATACTTTATGATGCGTCTGATAAATATAAAGATTCAAAAGCGGAATTCAGGAAGCAACTAGAACTTTTTTATGAAAACTATATTGCTACATTAAATCGTAAAATAGAGGATTCCGTGGACTGTGATCAACGCGTATGTGGTCAGTTCTCAAAAGTAACAGGAAAACAACGAATTTCTGTCACGAACTGAAGATAAATGAAAATCAGTATACATTCCAAATGAAATCCTTGATGGATGGGCGTCTCACTTTGAGTCTGTATTTACATGTGATGATGACATGAGCGATCCGGATTGAAAAGGAACAGGGCCAATAAGGGACCAAATCGGCCCCATCTCAAATATTCATAAAATTTTCTGTAGCACATGCCTAGAGTGTTCAAAAGACATAAAGAATTAGTATATATCATGCATATTTTCTGTACACGGCGCCTCCGATGTGGACATGTCAAATAACCAATATAACGTCTTGACTAATTCTTTTGTACGTTATATGTACAAAATGTGAATTCATTGCACATGCATCAACGCCTATATGTATATCGTGATTTTTTTAATAATTCGAGTTAGGAGATAACAATATTGTATTTGAAGCTTTGCGGACGTAAATCGTAGGTTTTACTGTCGCAAATTGAGTTTACCTAGCGGTTACCCAGCGGAGCTAGGTAAACAGACATCTGCCACAGGAAAACCAACCTTTTCGTCCGCAAAGCTTAAAATACAATAAAGTTATCTCAATTCTATTGAAACAGAAGTAAACGATTCACTCTTTGTGTTCATATTGTTGATAATATAGCCTACATTCTATGCTTTGGCGTAAAACAACATGAAAGCAATATGACGTCATTGGAACGTTTCATTTATGAAACGTTAATATAGGACGTGTGTTGGCTTTGCATTCGTTTAAACATGAATTAAAGACATGCGAAAAGTACTTTTAAAATGTATTAAATATATCTATTTTGTTTATAACTGCATAAATTAAGAAGATCGATTTCGGTTATTTTTCCCCGTGAATTTTGTGAATGTTTAACAAAGTTTTGTGTCACTTGTGTTTTTGTAAGCCAGTTTTAATAGCAACCAAAATGTTCATTCATAAAATTTCAGTTTTAATATTTTTGTTCAGACCCAGACACTGCGACAGTTGTTCTTGTCCATTTAATCATGTAATTAATTACTAATTAACAATATACTACAAACCAACAACCAACTGATAATTTATTTCAAGTTAAAAGTTAGACATCTCAACAATGCATTCAGCTTTCAATAAAAATCTGAATTCAAACACTTTCTTCTCCTTTAAACATGTATTTATAAAACAAGTAAAACTCTTGTCTTCCGAAACAATAATCAATAGATAATTTGTAATAAGAATACGTAAATGTATGCTGAAATAGAATAACACTATTTTCGTTGTCCCGAATCTGCAATTTCCCTATATCTTTGGTGTTGTGACATTTAACATGAAACATGAAATACACTTTACATCATCCTCCTAAGTCAGGATTTTGCATCCACGTTCCTTCCTACAAACCCCTGACATCCCATATTCATATTTGACAAGTCGGACGTGAACGATTTTTATTGGTTACTTCTCTACGTCAAAAGAGAATCTATTTTCGTCGTAGGTATAATTTTCTAGGTAACACACCAGGTGGCGATATGTTCGACCCGCAAAATATGAATGTGTGATGTCAGCGGTTTGTAGGAACGAACGTGGATACAAAACACTGACTTGGGAGGATGACTTTACATGATCCATTATATATTAAAAGAAAACCTCCAAATCACATATTTTAAAACAGATAGTGGCATAACTCTTGGACGGTATATGTCAAATGTTAAAGTTAAAAGCACAAATAAACTGACAATAATTACAAGCTATAACAAAAAAGTAAAATTTTGACATTGGTGACATCTTTACTTAAACAAGAAGGAAGGTTTAATGGTACTAAACGAGACATTAAAAGAAATATTCTTGTTTTGTTGAAACTTGAAATAGATAGACTGACAATACAAGGGCCAAATTAAATAGAGGAAGACACACACGTTAGAGATTTTCAAAACATTTGTGTATTCACAAATTAACTTCTCGTATAACTGTATGTTAATATATTTTGTATTTCACGTTTCAGGTATTATTAAGCCAATTTTCATCTCCTGAAATTTATCAACAAATCACAAGTGTTTTTCAATAGTAGCTATTAATACTAATACGCCATTTTTCACGATAATCAATGTCTAAGCTGTAGCGGTGATCGATTCTATAGGGGTATAGGAAGATGATGAGTTCGAACCTACAAATTGAACTCCAGCTAGTTTATGTTTATTTATATAATTTTTTTAATAATAATATACCTGCTCTTACAGCAATGAATGGATTTCCGTGAAACTTTCATGTCATTGTGCACCTCCTATTTTATTTTTTGATCAGAATCATCTACTGCCGTTCAACGCTATTGTGTCACGAGTATTCGATCACAGATATCGCATCGAAGTCACAAACAGATGTAATTAATAGCGTATTTAAAGCTAAATCTTCGAAAAATCTGTAATCTGCATTCATTCGTAAAATAGAAATTCTTCGGTAAGATAATTCTTATGTTTTAATATTAATTATAAAATAATGCAGAATTAATGGGTATGGATTTTTATAATAAAATTATTGACATGTGTTGAAATCATTTTTCCCCATTATATCACACATATGGTCAATTTTAATAATAATTGTGCAGTTTATTTCGTTACCATTTTATCCTGTTTCTGGTAAAAATAAACGAAAATTAGATAAAAAAGGAAAATAAATGTGCAGTATCGACCCTGTCATCTACTGACTGATAATCATGCCATGCTTAAACATCACGGCTATCATGTTCGACCCTGTGAACTTTGTTATTAATGGAGTATTTAAAGCTCAGTTTTGGAAAAGTTTGTAGTCTGTGATCGTTTTATGATTCTTTTCCAAAACAGAAATTCTTTTATATATCTCAAATATTTGGTACGAATTACAAATCCGAAAAGTATCGGTTTAAAATTACCCCGGGAGAATTACTGGTTTTGGATTTTTATAAGAAAATTATTGTGCTTAAAATATCCTTGAAGTACTACCTTCAATTCTAAGATTAATATTAACCGAACTTTTTTATTTTTATGTTCTTATCATTCATATACAATTACATTTAAAAAAATGAAATCAATCGAAAATTATAGTAACAAAAATAAATATAGTTTCATAGATTCGAACCCGTTCTCAAAAACTCCAAAGTCTGGGATAGGAAATCATGTAAAAATATGTACATTTGTCTCCGATTTTATAATATTTTATATTTATAAAATATTTTTTATTCATAATAATTGTTTCGTTCAGTCATATCCAGGAAAAAACCTGTAAAATTCTAGTGTTGAACGTTTATAAACATAACATTACGTAAAATTTCCCTAAATGTAGTCATATATATATAAATTAAACAACCTCCACAGGCAAGTACCAACAAAATATTTCAATATGTGTAGTATCTTTCCTTTATTGTTTTATTGTCGAGACTGCGACTTAATTTCCCTATATCTTTGGTGAAGATCGACATAGGGATAATGATCCTGTGGCGGCGGCGGCGGCGTTAACTAACTTCTTAAAAGCTTTATATTTTAGAAGGTGGAAGACCTGGATGCTTTATACTTTGTATATAGATGCCTTATGTTACGAAGTTTCCGTCTGTCATATGTACATTGTCCTTGACCTCATTTTCATGGTTCAGTGACTACTTGAAAAAAAATAATTTTGTAATGTTAATTTCTCTCTTATTATGAGTAATAGGATAACTATATTTGGTATGTGCATACCTTACAAGGTCCTCATCCCCATCAGACAGTTTTCAATTGATCTCGACCCCATTTCAAGAATCAGTGAACAAGGTTAAGTTTTGGTGGTCAAGTCCATATCTCAGATACTATAAGCAATAGGTCTAGTATATTTGGTGTATGGAAGGATTGTAAGGTGTACATGTCCAATTGGCAGGTGTCATCTGACCTTGACCTCATTTTCATGGTTCAGTGGTTATAGTTAAGTTTTTGTGTTTTGGCCTGTTTTTCGAATACTGTATGCAACAGGTCTACTATATTTGGTGTATGGAAGGATTGTAAGGTGTACATGTCCAACTGGCAGGTGTCATCTGACCTTGACCTCATTTTCATGGTTCAGTGGTTATAGTTAAGTTTTTGTGTTTTGCTCTGTTTTTCGAAAACTGTATGCAATAGGTCTACTATATTTGGTGTATGGAAGGATTGTAAGGTGTACATGTCCAACTGGCAGGTTTCATCTGACCTTGACCTCATTTTCATGGTTCAGTGGTTATAGTTAAGTTTTTGTGTTTTGGCCTGTTTTTCGAATACTGTATGCAATATGTCTGATAGCATTTACTTTCATTAGAAATACATGACAGGCGAGACATTTTTGTGTGTCCACTCTCGTATGTTTAAGGAAAAGTTGGTTCTCGCTTGTGGAGGATGTTTAATTTGATATATACAGGAAAACTGCATATTTTTCACAACTTTCTGTAAACGGAGTGTTTTCACGTGCTGCTAGTGACGTCACACAAATAAAAAAATATATTTTAAGTTTTGATTTTTAAAATAGATATATTCATATCAATTTTAGGGGCAAATGCACTTCAATGAAAGTATCTTGAAAAAACTTCTTTTTTGGAACAGTTGTATTGTCCCTTTGTTTAAAGGAGGTAAAAAGTCGAAAACTGACCCAGAATCGTATCGGGGGATTGAGCTCTTTTGTTGTATATCAAATTTTTTTAAAAAAAACTTAATACACAAGCGTCTCTCGTCAATTCACCACGAGTTTCCACATCCGACGCAAGTAGCTGACCAAAAATCTTTACGTAGCACCACGCTATCTTTATACTGCAGGAAGTAGTGCATTAAATACGGAGCGTAATTCGAACGTTATCTTAACACTTTTAAACAGTGTAAAAGCTTCCGATACAGTGTGGCAAAATGCTCTCCTGTTAAAACTTTTTGAATACGGTATCATCGGACGTAAATGGCTATTGATCTATGAAATGTATCAGCTGATCAATTAAGCATTTGTGAAAAATACAGCGACAGTTGTTAAAATTTTCCGCGCTGAAAAGTGAAGTTTTGCGATTCAATTGTGGGAAACATACAGTGTCTAACCAGACATTAACGCTCTACGATGTAGTCAATAGTTACTTCTACGAAACACGTTGGTATTATCCTTGACTCTAAGTATAAAAGTGTTAATAGAACAATTCAAGCATGTAGAACGTTAAGAGCATCTTCTATGACCGTATTGAAATCAGGGATAAATCCCTATCATCTAACTCCATTGTGGCAAAATCATTCTTCAAATGTGCCACACCAAAGCATTTTATGCATGTGAACTATGGTATAATCTACGGTTGGCTGAGATAACGGCCGAGATAACTTTGTTAGAAAGGGCCCATAGATACATGTGAAAACTTATTCAGGGACTACCTAAACGTACATGGACGGATAAGTGCATAAGTCAGTTGAGTTGGCTCCCTGTTGAATGTTACCTTGTGCAGGTGCAAACTGCAGTTCTTAAGAAGACTTTGTAGGATGGAAAATAGCTCTTTTCCGAAGAAAATATTTATAATCCGCCTATTAGAGTTTTATTATCAGTGTGTAGAGCAGCAACGTGACTTTATTCCGGATATTATGCGAATTATTTAGAAATATAGACTAGCAGAGTACATGTATATCGACGAGTTCCTACGGACTGGAGAATTTCCTCGCAAAATATTATGGAATAATATGATTAATATAGTTTTACGAAATACGGAAGAGACTTTGTGGTGTTATTGACTTTCTCAGGGCGAAGACTTCGCAATGTTTCGTTTCATTCATAAGCACATTAAGTTGCGTTGCGCATGGTAGTTTCCTGACTTTACCCAGAATTACTTAAATCTGCTAAGTACACTTACGTTGTCGATTTGTTTACAATGGCCAACTATGAAAAAATCACCAGTTTTATGCGATAAGTGTTGATTATATTTTACAAACATTATTTACAAACATTATTCAACGCATTCTATGCGCATGTGATAATTTAACTGACCTTCGAAACTCGCTATGGTAAGATATCAGCTGCATAGATCCGATTGAATTTATTCATATGGATTACCTTATGGCAGAATTTTTTACCATGACAAACTTAGCTTGTGAAACTGACTTTGAACTTGATGATTGCAATTCTGACTATTTCGCCTGTATTTATGTTTAATACATACATAAAATGTGCAAATATTTTCATGGCTTCTGATACGGAGCTTATTGATATATTCAAGTAACATTTAAGCTAATTATGATTCATCTCCATTGATAACAATTGACTAGTGATTTGTATTTTCTAATTATATAATGTCACCAGGAAACTATCCGTGCAGGCAAGGGTATCCGAAAAAGATGGAATAACTTTTCTTATATAATAAATCCTTCAACTGGAAATTTCACCATTTTCTTAGGGTGATATTTTTCTGTATTATACAGCGATGTGTGAAAATTAAGTTATCATGTTTTATATATCTATCGATTTGAGAGAGAGTAAGATCGCCATCTAAATGGTTATGAAGTCAGAAATTTTATACCTCCTCTCTTCCAACCCCTCCTCTCCCTCTGTCCAGCCCTTGAATAAAGCACGATTTATAGTATATCCCACGGTCACCTTTTGTCAATTTTTCCATCATCATATTCAGCATAATTTAAATGTCAGTATATGGGAAATGGGTGCCATCTTGCATTTCCGATCGCCACCAAAGTTACAACACTTGTTAAAAATTTTATACTAAATCACAATCAGGTAAATCATTTTTTAGAAGTTTTTCAGCCAGTAAGAAATTAGCATAGGTTCTTGTAGCTATGTTTCTTGACCAGACTTGGGACTTTATAAGGACAATTTCTGCCGAGTTTGGTTAAATTTTGTTGAGCAGTTCTCAAGAAGATCAAAATATAGATAAATTGCTTCGCTCAGCGCAGCTGGAACGACCGCAGAGGTCCATCCCTGAACAACTGGGGCAAAAATGGACATAATATTCACGCTTGATACAGGTCTGAATTTGGATTGTAATTAATTATTTGACACATAATAGGTTTCTGACACAGAATAACTGTAGTCAAAGAACTTAGAATTGGTCATATGATTTGAATTTATATTCAGTTCTTTGCTTTTCATGCAATACAATATGTTGTTGCGAATTGAACCCCCCCCCCCCCCCCCCCCATCCCCCTTTTTTTGGCAAAAAAAAATATTTGAAGAAATTTTCTTTCTAATTTCTGAAATCTGAGATAAGAAAAAATTGTCCCGCCCCCTCAATTTTTTTCACCCCCCCCCCTTTCATTTTTTCCAAAAAAAAAAATCTTTCCCTCAAGATATGGTCATAATCCCTATTCAAATTTCTCATGGAGTTTGCAAACATAATTACCCATTTAAATACATCATAAAAGTCTTAAAATAGAAAATTACATATGGCAAAAATTAATATTAATAAATAGTAACTTCTAAAAATAAATTGACAGCTATAAATCACCCAAAGACAATCTACATTTCTTTATACATAATTTACAAGCAGTTTAAGGGAGGTAATCGAATCATACGCAACATTTTACTTTAAATGTGTTTGGATTACCTCCCTTACACCAAGATAATAACCAACAAGAAAAATGCTTATTGGGCCCTTTTTTGGCCCCTAATTCTTAAACTGTTGGGACCAAAACTCCCAAAATCAATCCCAACCTTCCTTTTGTGTTCATAAACCTTGTGTTTAAATTTCATAGATTTCTATTAACTTATACTAAAGTTATAGTGCGAAAACGAAATGTCTTCGGACGACGACGACGACGACGACGCCAACGTCATACCAATATACGACCGCAAAAATTTTGCGGTCGTATAAAAAGTTAACGGACGGACGACTGACGCAAGGTGACGGCAGAAGTTCACACTGGTCTTTGACCATGTGTGCTTTCAATCATGAGGAGGGGTTAATGCGACCTATACTGACGAGAATGATCAAATAATAAATTTTCGAATGGGGCAACCTCAGACACTATCTCATCACTAGAATATTTTTTTTGACAGAGGAAGTTAAAATATAACCGTTGACGAAGTCCGAGTGATAAAGAATACCAAGCGATAGTCAGCTCAAGTCCTGGTGACTTAAAAGAATATAAATAAAAGTTCAGTACATACATACATTAGTAATTTTATTAAAATAGTATTCTACAACAGACATCAAAGCTTTGGAATCAATCTACTTATATTTTGGCTTTAGCACTAAATCGAGATCTTAATATTAACTTTTGTATTATTCTTTGGAGATCAATTCTGTTCAGTAGAAAATATTTTCCCAAAACTTAAAATAATGGCATAAACTAACTAAAGGCTCCCAATAGCCTGAAACGCCCACCTGTTATTTTTTGTTTAGATCTTGCATCAATGATTATTTTAGCTATTTATGTAGAATCTTATACCCAAATATATATGGTTGCTAAGGACTTTTTTATCTGTTGCCATTGACTTTTTCAATCGCATTGACTCTAGATCTTCCATTTTGAACAGGTAAATTGTAGGGTCCTGAACCCAAATATATCTGATTGCTATGGACTTTTTCGTCGATTGCTGAGCTTTCTCAATGACCTTGACTCTTGACCTTTAATTTTGACCTGTACACGTAAATTGTACGGTCTTTAACCCAAATATATATGGTTGCTAGGGACTATTTCATAGGTTGTTATGGACTTTTTCAATGACCTTGACCTCTGACACTCCATTTTAATTACAGTTTGTCTTTATTTATAATAATATTCAAGTTAATAACCTAAACCTGCCAAAAATCCTTAAAAATAACAATTCAGGGGTAATAACCCAAAAATGGGTTGATCAATTCGTCTGAAAATTTCATGGCAGACATTTTTGACCTCATAAACATTTTTTACTTCTTGTAAGCTGTGCTCTAACTGCTTTAGTTTTTGGAATATGAGCCAAAAGTGCATTTTTCACCTATGTTCTATTTTTAACCATGGCAGACATGTTCCTCGATGGACAAGAAAATAAAACACGAACTTTATTCTAGAAATCCCAAGGATGTTTCAGCCTAACTTTGGCTGAAATTGATTCTGTAGTTTCAGAGGAGAAGATTTTTGAAAGCTTACAAAGAAGACGAAAAAAATGTGAAAAATTGTCTTAAAAGGGAAAAAACTCCTATAAGGGGTCAATTAACGATTTTGGCCATGTTGACTTATTTGTAGATCTTACTGTGTGGAACATTGTTCCTGTTTACAGTTTGTCTTTATCTATAATAATATTCAAGATAATAACCTAAAACTGCAAAATTTCCTTAAAATTAACAATTCAGGGGCCATAACCCAACAAAGGGTTGGCCATAGCAGATAGATCTTGACCTGATGAACTTTTTCATCCCATGTCAAGTTTTGCTCTAAATGCTAAACTTTTGAGATATAACCCAAAAATCAGTTCACCCACACCGTGTTCTATTTTTAGCCATGGGGGCCATATTTCTCGACGGTTAAGAAAATAAAAACACAAAGTTTATACTAGATACCCTAAGGATCATTCCACCAAAATTTGGTGCCAATTGGTAAAGTGGTTTCAGAGGAGAAAACCCGGACGACGACGGACAACGGACGTCAAGTGATGGCAATAGCTCACCTGGCCTTTTAGGTCAGGTAAGCTAAAATTATTCTGAATAAAATATGTAAAAAAAATGCAAAATGCACTTTTAAATCAAACGTACAATATGAATACCAGTATCACTTTTATGGTTAAATGAATGATGTCTGCATAACTTAGGTAAAATGACAATGTTTAAAAATTTAAACATACTTAAAACAAAAAAACAAAAAAAAAACAAAAAACAACAATATACGAAAAATTGTATAAACATAGGAAAACTGTAAATTTTTCATGTACAATTTCCCTGAGAACACAAACGAAAAAAAGATGTCGAAAGAAACTAAAACAAACTACTGATGATACCGGTACTGTCATAAGGTGTCTTGAGATTTAAACTGAAAATGGTTCATTTTTTGCATCATTGAACTCTCGTGAACTATTATTTATGGAACCTCCAAAATATTTTACATCGGAAATAACCTGCATTTTTGTAATTGAAATGAACAAAATGATAAAAATCATTTTCTTAGCAGATTACGGTGACTTAATTCTTTCAAAAAACACAAGTGATAAAATGATACTTGTCTTCAAAATATTTTTGCAATATTAGAAACTTCTCAAAGATATCTATATAAAATTATTCTTCTCAATTATCTCCCCAAGTGTGTTTCAAAATTTTAGAATATTTTTCAATCTTTAAAGAAAAAACTAATATGGTGAAATGTGAAAAAAAAACAAAAATAAAAATTCAGGCTTGATAATTTAATAACAAATAATATAAAAATACGTCAATTCGAAATCGCAGAATAGCCCGAACTACCTCAAATTTGTCCATAAAAAATTAACAGGCTACGGTGGCAATGCTTTTTGATAAATCGGAATCAATGTTACAAAATTTGGGACGGACCTCATAAAGTAAATATCTGCCAAATTTGGTTAATTTCTGTTCCAAATTAATTACCGGTTTATATAATTCAATAAACTTGAAAAATTCCTACAAGTACATGTAACACAAGAAAAAAATATATATACTGAACAATATACCTGAATGAGGAAAAAATTGGTGTTTATATACCCGTATATATAAATATAAATGGAAACAGAAATTTCCATGACTATTTAAATACAATCGAATCACATTCCTCACTTTTTTAAATAAAGCAGAATGTGAATATTTAATATTAATTTAAAATAATTCTTTTCTTTAAAAAAATCACTGAGGATAATCTTATATTTTTTTTAAAAATATTAATACAAGTAAAATAAACGTTGGCTGCAAACTTCACAAGCGGAAAATATAAGTACATTTTGATTTCAACCATTTGATAAGAGATATTCAACAAAAAACAAAAGAGCTCCCTTAAATTACAGTGTTTTAATTGCTCCTTAAAGTTCTCGGATGAAGAAAAAGTAACTCTTCTGCTGATTTATATGTTATGACAAACGATTGTATTTCTTAATTTTACTTCTGATTAATAAATAAAACTTTTGTTATCATTACGTGACAAAATTTATAATAGGTGAAATAAAATTAGCATGGGATACCGAAGCAACAGGTTTTAGGACAGTAATATTATCCCAGGCGCTGGCAACATACAGTACAATAATGTTTACCTTAATTACCTATTTGTTGTTTCCACATTTTATTGTTATTATGGTGTTTTTAAAATAAAATATGATGAATTTCATTTATAATAAAGAAAACCTTTAAAGGCATATGAAATTATCTCTCCTACTATAAAATTTGTCTTTCCTTTCATTTTCATATACGAACTGACATTTTGTCATGAAATTTACACAGATATATAAACAAACAAAATACTCTTTTTTAAACTTGTCATACCCCAATGACAAGTATTTCAGCACCAAAATGTTTTTGTGTATTTTTTAGAAACCCCTATTTTGATATAAATATATTTCAAAATGTTGTTCTCGCCAGTTTAACAATTCTTAAACTCCTTGTTTAATTGTAATAACCCTCCAAGCTGCCATTTAAAAAAATACTGTATTTCCTCTCTTTGTGATAGAAATTATATTCTCCAAATTGATGTTATTTTCTCCATCTCCACACCATACAAGTGAATCTTCAACTTGCTTGTTTTTGTTCGGTGTCATACATTAAACCTTTAACATCAAAGAAAAGACAGTCAACTCTACCTTAACTTTGAGATTTGTTGTTTACATCAGAGACAAGTCACTCAACTGTCCCTTTACTTTGAGATTTGCTGTTAACATCAGAGACAGGTCAGTCAACTGCCCCTTTACTTTGAGATTTGTTGTTAACATCAGAGACAAGTCAGTCAACTGCCCCTTTACTTTGATATTTGTTGTTAACATCAGAGACAGGACAGTCATTTGTCCCTTTATTTTGAGATTTGTTGTTAACATTAGAAACAAGACAGTCACCTGTCCCTTTACTTTGCAATTTGTATGCTGTATTTCTTTATTACCCTTCAATAAAATTTGTTATACATTTTGAGAACAACCTTTTTATTAATACTGGTAATTTTTTTATTACTAGTAATCAACACTACCGTGATTGAAATAGATATATAATAAATCGGGCCTAAATCATAAAAAGCCCAAATTTTGGTAAAAATGTCCTATTAATATTATTTTTATATTTGTTAATTATAATTTAAAACGTAGGTAATTTCTTACAATAAAGCACCAAATAAATTAAAATCACTACCAAATGCAAACTATATCCAAATGCCTATAAAATGGTGGAATAACTTTGTCTACAAAGTATACACAAAAACGTTTTTATATAAATGTGTTACGCCAATTAAAAAGTATAGTAAATAAAAACGGACCAACAACAGAAAAAAACATTAACTTGAGGCTCCCAGGAGCATGTATCGCTTATCTGGACAATGTTCATCCTGACTGGCAGCTTGGAACATTGCTGTCAAGTTCCAGTTGGCTCACTGGTTTCAAACAAGAAGATCATTCAGTGAACTTTCCCATTAGGTCATATGTTAAACTAAGTTCCGCTCTGGCAGCCATCTTGGTTGGTGGACAGGGTCATCGGATATAAATCTGAAAGAGGACTAACCAGGAACCATTGCTGCCAACTTTTGTTCCAATTGGCCAAATAGTTTCAGACAAGAAGACCTTTATCCCATAAGGTCCTATGTTATACTATGTTCGACTCGGGCACCCACCCTGGACGGATTGAGTCATCGGATATAATTCTGAAAGAAAACCACCTAAGGACCATTGCTACTAAGTTTTGTTCCAATTTGGTTTCGGACAAGAAGATCTTTAAGTAAATTTCTCATAGGATCCTATGTAAAACTATGTTCGGCTCTGGCATGGACGGGGCCATCGAATATAATTCTGAAAGAGGATTGCTGCCTAATTTTGTTCCAATTGGCCAAATGCTTTCAGACAAGAAGATCTTTAAGTAAATCAAATTTTGTTCCAATTGGCCCAGTGGTTTCAGAGGAGAAGATCTTTAAAGGAAAGTTTACGACGACGGACGCCAAGTGATGACAATAGCTCACATGGCCCTTTGAGCCAAGTGAGCAAAAAAAAATTTCAAACCGATAAGAGAAGTCTGAAGGTCCTGGGTTTATTTTAAAAAAAAGAATAATCAGCGTAATAATCTATGAAAAGTCGCTGTGTATACACTAGTACTAAAGACATAAAATATATCTAGACTGGCAAACCCTTTAAATGTTTACTTCAAACATTCTTTTGCAATATGACCTTTTCTTAACTTTCAAAACTAACAAAATTATTCTGTTTTATATCATTCTTAATAAAGCTTCAAATATAGTGTTCTTAAGTTGTAAAATTAATAGAACTATTTCGAGAATTAAAGTTTCTGCATTAGTTAGCCTTCAGATACATTCTCATAATTCTTTTAATATTATTAATATATTTCAATTAATCTCTTTATAAGATAACTAGAGGCTCTCAAGAGCCTGTATCGCTCACCTGGATTTAACTTTTCACCTTAAACAGGACTAAAATTGTAAGTGTAAAGGTCAATTTGGCTGGTTTTTCCATAGGGTTCTATGTTAAACTAAATTCGGCTGTGGTAGCGATCTTTGGTTCACAGTCCAGGTCAGTGGACAAATTTCTTAAAGAGAGCCATCTAAGGACCATTACTGCCAAGTCCTTTTCCAACTGGCTAAGTGGTTTCAGACAAGAAGATTTTTAAATGAATTTTCCCATAGGGTCCTGTATCAAACTAAGTTCAGCTGTGGATGCCATCTTGGTTCATAATCAGGGTCATTGGACACAATTCTAAAAGAGGACAATTTAAGGACCATTGCTGCCAAGTCTGGTTCGAATTGTTCCGGTGGTTTCAGACAAGATCATTTTTAAACTATTTCCCCATAGGATCCTATGTTAAACTAAGTTCGGCTGTGGCGGCCATCTTGGTTCAGTGTCCGAGTCTTCGGACACAATTCTGAAAAAGGACCATTGTTGCCAAGTCTGGTTCCAAATTGTCAAGTGGTTTCAGACAAGAAGATTTTTAAATGAATTTTCCCCATGGGTCCTATGCTAGGCCATCCTGGTTTACAATCCGAGTCATAGGATATACTTCTGAAAGGGGACCTCCTAAGGACCATTGTTGCCATGTCTGGTTCCAATTGGCCAAGTGGTTTCAGACAATTTAAGAAGATTTTTCAATGAATTTTCCGATAGGGTCCTATGTTAAACTAAGTATAGCTGTGGCGGCAATTTTGGTTGACAATCCGGGTGATTGGACATAATTTTGAAAGAGGACCATCTAAGGACCATTACTGCCAAGTTTGGTTCCAATTGGCCATGCAGTTTCATAGAAGAAGAATTTTGAAATTCATTCCACCTTTTTTTTCTATTTTAGTAACAGCAGCCATGGCGGTTGGAAATCGGGGATGCCGGATAAAATTTTGGAAGGGGGCCACCAAAGGACCATTCCACCAAAGTTTGGTCCAAATTTGCCCAGTGGTTTCAGAGGAGAAGATCTTTAAAGGAAAAGTTTACACCAAACGACGACGGACGATGGACGCCAAGTGATGGCAATAGCTCACATGGCCTTTTAGGCCAGGTGAGCTGAAAAGAGCAGAGTCTTTTCAGAGTTGTCTTTGCCATAGGCTTTAGATTTTCATTGAAATATCTAGAGTTTGGAATTTGCCAGTCAAACTATTATATGTATAATCTATAAGAAACAATATAACGCACAATATTACAGTTGTCTATATATACAACCAGACTAATATCATACACTTAAACAATTAAATTACATTCATGAGGTAGGTCGGTTGTCATTTGTTTGTTATAAATAACAAATTACAACAATTATGTCACATTCAAAACTTTTTGCTTTTGACTACCACTGTGAAATCATTTCTTGCTTTCTTTGTTAAAAAAACCCGTTTAATATCTATTTACACTGCAACAGTAAACAAAATAACTAAGTAAAAATAATTGATATTCAATAAAAATTAAGCGTTCAGTCCGCTTCCGGTTCCGTTCCCATTTCCGGCGCCATTGTGTTGAATGGGTAGTGAAGGATCTCTCAAAGGACAGTCTGCGATGAGGTGCTCTGTAGATTTGCAGTTATGACACCTTTTGGGTAGAGGACCGTGAGGGCATTTTGAGGCGATATGATTTCCGAAATCTCCACAATTATAGCACCTGCAAAATATTAAGCATAGCTCATCGTGAGAACACGTTAAACCAATTTACATGTACAAACTGTAAAATATGAAATATTTCATAAATAAATCTGGCACATTATAATATGATATTGCTTTAAAATAAATCTTTGTGGAATGTACTCCTCTGAAATCTCCAAAAATATTTTTTTCTTCTTTCTTCATAAGCAACTCTTTAAATTATACCGTTAGGGTAGGACTTGCAAGATTAGTTCTTGGTGAATAAACACACATGCCTTATTTTCTTAAATTTCTTCCTGGAGAGAGGTCGACGGGAGCTTCCCTTGCATTCTATTCCTCCTGGACCGGACACAAATGTAGCCTCGATACCCATTCCAGATGGCTTACTTTCAAACTCAACATCTTCACCATCATCTAAGCTTCTAAACCCTGCCTTGTGTATTACACTCTGGAAAAAAATTGTTATTGTAATTTGTGAACTAGCTGCTCGCAAAAAAGAAACTAGAAAAGAAGTATGCCCCCGCCCTCTTTATAATTATGGAAACAGTTGTTTCGTTTAGAGTGTTTTTTTTTTAATATGAAGTGCGTCTGTAAAACACAAATGACACCCCACATGACTATAAGAAAGTATAAACATTGCAGCTAGTACGAAAAAAATGACTAAGTCAAACTACCTGTCATTTTTGAGAATACATGTATTTGAAAAAAAATCCTGAGGACATGCACGCACCGTGACCTCCATTATGAGCATTAACATCCTACAAAATATTAAAGTTGTAGCTCCGAAACTGTAGGAGGAATTAGCCGGACAAACATGTTCCCTATGCAGCTAGTACGAAAAAACCATAAAAAAAAACTATCTGTCATTGTAAGAATATTTGAAAACAAGAAGCTCAAGAGAATTAAGCCTGTATAGCTCACATAACCGTCTCACAATTAATCCACTTTATTTCAAGTGAAAATTGTAATGGACCTTCCATAGATTCTTCATACAAAATATCAGTTAATTTGGCTATATGGTTTCAGAGGAGAAGATTTTTGAAATTTTGGACCGACCGGGACGAAATATATAAACTTTATAAAGGTCCTTCTACAGATGCTTCATATCAAGTTACAGTTCATTTGGCTTTGCGGTTTCAGAAAAAAGTTTTTTTTTGAAATTTTGACCAATTAAAATAAGAATTCCCCGTGACGGCCACATCAGTTCTCCGACCGGAACAAAATATGCAAATTTTATAAAATTCCTTCCACAGATGCTTTATACCAAGGTACAGTTCATTTGACTTTGTGGTTTCAGAGGAGAAGATTTTTGAAATTTTTTTCCAATCAGAAATAAGAATTCATCATGTCCATATTAGCTGTCCGACTGGGCTAAAATATACAAACTCTATAAAGGTCCTTCCATAGATTCTTCATACCATGTTTTAGTTCATTTGGCTTAGGGGTTTCAGAGGGGAAGATCAAAATGTAACAGTATACAGAAGGAAGACGAACTCCAAGTAAATGACAAAAGCTCACATGGCCCTTTGGACCAGGTGAGCTAAAGATTTATCCTGCAACTAGTGTATTTACTATACGAATACGTGGTGTCGAATATTCAAAAGTGATATTCTGTATACTATACGGAATATCACTTTCAGATCTAAGCTCCGCCCACTTTAGGGAACTACTTTTCTCTGGAATGTATGTAAACAAATATGGCGGCCTCCATCGTAAACAATATCATAGCAACCATAGGTTTCGGCTATCTTCAACTAGCACCGCCTCACACTCTTTTCGTCAGCTTGACAATATCTTTCCTCCGATACCACAACCCCAGTTTACATCATCGCAGTCTAACCACATGGTATCTTCAATGTTTTATGGCGCCTATTTGAACATTGGCACACTTAATGTGTACATGCACAATCCAGGTAACAACAACACACCATCACACACTGCACCGAATCCGAATGATCAATAAACTCGTTCAAATTATTGTTACTGTATAAATTTATCATCATGATTGTTCATATCTGTTTATTTCATTATTAAATACACTGATTTAAATTTTTATATGCATTTTCTTCAGCACGGAACAGTGAAACTATTTACAGGCGTATTTTACGTCATCACTTTGTGCTCCGTCTTGATATTTAACTACGCACAATTAGATGGGGCACCATACGGGGCATTTCATAATAAAGAAATCATTTGTAGGAAGTTTGCCAACAAATAATGTTGTGTTTCAGGATAAAAACAACATTAATATAATGTAGAAGAATATAGAAAATATTTGTACTCGGCACAGAACTGGGGGAAAATGCTCGGCAGAGCCTCGCATTTTCCCCCAGTTCCTAGCCTCGTACAAATATTTTCTATATTCTTCTACATTATACTAATATTGTATATATATTTAAGGTTACGAGACTCAAGTTAACAATCATTTTTACAACATTTATACAATATCAGATTAGCTTTCCAGGGTTGTCGAAATTTGTACATTTAATAATATACAACTCAGTACAATTGTTCATTTGTGTTTTGAAAATTATTAATATCATTATATTTTAAGTAGGTTACGAGTGTAGATAGCAATTTAACATTCCTTAAAATACAAGTAGGGTGAACAAGCACATGCCTCATGTCAGAAGAAATGCGACTTTTAGAATGAAGAACAGCGACAAAGGCCTTGTTCCTTTGCTTAAACGTTGACAGAATAAAATACTACAAATAAAGTTCTTTGATACCAATTTTGATGCACAAGATGTGCACATTTCGTCGATTTACTCATCAGTTGTACTCAAGGCCTAAAATGTTGAAAACTAAAACAGCCATCCAAAACGTTGAAGAGCAACTTAAAAAAGCCGAAATGACCTAAAGGGGTAAAGTCAAAACCATCTAAGGACGGGGCACGAGGAAAATACTCCTTAGTTTTCACAAATTTGACAATATAGTAACAATAATTTTAATATTAAGTATCAATTTCGGCTTAGCATCGAAATACTGAGCTGGGAAAACCCTCGGGGACTTGGAGTCCACCAGCAGTGGCATCGAATCTGTGGTAAAAATAAAGTTCTTTGATTCCAATTATGATGCACAAGATGTACACATTTCGTCGATTCACGACGCATAATTTGTGCCGAAGGCCTAAAAAGTGGAAAACCAAAACAACCATCTACAAAGTTGAAGAGCAAATAAATTTTAAAAAGCCAAAATGGCCAAAATACAAATATATTTATCATTTACTATAAATATTCAGTTATATAACAGAGTAATTAACCAGCTGTTTGTGTCTTTCATTTATGCTTAATCCAAGATAAAACCAATAGATTTCTTGTATCCGCGTCCAGCGATATCAATTAAGTCGGTATTTTTGTCATCGCCGATCGATTTTACTGGACGATGGTGTATTGTTCTCTCTGACCAGAAAAATCGATATCCCGATAGCCGGAGATATGTCTGCCCTTTTGCTTTCGTTGAAATTCCGTAATAACCTAATTATTTAATTAAAAGAAATCTGGGTTAAAATAAATTATACATCTTTCTACATTATTACGAAATTATTTAAATGTTTAACAATTAAAGACAACCATTAGTCAATACATAGACAATATAATTTTCATTTTTGCATCTGAATCAGTATTATGGTAACAAATACATCCGCTTTGAATACTACAAATCATAAGTGTCGAAATACACACATGCATAGTTTGGTATTATGGAATATTTTTTACATGTACGTCTTTTGACATGTTTTCCAAATATTGAAGGTATACCCAATAAGTAATGGTTTTCTGCTGACCTAGAAATATACCCTCTTTTTGCAGAAAACATATGCAATATACGAACATTTACAATTAATATGTATTTGTACGAAAATGACAAATCTGTAGGAATTTGAGGTTTAAAGAACATTTCTCAACTATTTCGTACACTGTATAGATAAATTGTTTATTTTCCGTCAATGAACATAAATTGTGTGTTTTGTTTTCTTTATTCTGCAACCATGTGTAGTGTTCTTTTATCGAGAAAAGTCATGAAAATGACACATTTCAAGCCTTTTTAAGGTAGATGGTACGTAAATTAAATGGGATACATGTCAGATTTTTATACACTTTTGCATACGACTAGCGCATGTCGAGATACATATGAATATCTGAATATTAACTAGAGGCTTCCAGGAGCATATATCGCTTATCTGGACTATGTCCATCTTGACTGGCAGTCTGGAACATTGCTGTCAAGCCAACTGGCTGACTGGTTTCCAACAAGAAGAATTTCACTGATTTTTCCCAAAACTCAGTTCGGCTTTTACGGCCATCTTGATGGACGTGTGGGGTCATGGGATATAATTCTGAAAGAGGACCAATTAAGCATCATTGCTGCTAACTATTGTTCAAAATGGCAGTGTGATTTTAAACAAGAAGATCTTTAAGGCAAATTTCACATAGAGTACTATGTTTAACAATGTTCGGCTCTGGCGGCCATTTTGAATGGTGGGCAGGATCATCAGAAACATTTTTGAAAGAGAGCCACTTAAGGACCATTGCTGTCAGCTGCTTTTCCAATTGGCCAAGCGGTTTCAGACAAGAAGATCTTTCAGTAAATTCCCCATAGGGTCCTATGTTAAACTATGTTTGGTTCTGGTGGCCATCTTTGATGACAGGCCGGGTCATCGGATATAATTCTGAAAGAGGACCACCTAAGAACCATTGCTGCCATTTTTTTTTTAATTGGCCAAGTGGTTTCAGCCAAGAAGATCTTTTATTAAATTCCCCATAGGGTCCTATGTTAAACTATCTTCGGCTCTGGCGGCCATCTTGGAAGATGGGTAAGGTCATCGGATAACAAGTAATAATTGTAACAGTGAACCGTTACTAAGTCTCCCAAACAAAGTTTCCCAAACATAATTCCCACATATTATTAAAAGATAAACTGAAACATAAATCACATAGTTGTCATTTTTGCACATTCATGCAATATCAATGACTATTTTATGAGTATTATTTTTCAGTTTTCCAACATGTATATTGATTAAAATATATAAATTTTGTCTTTTTCTTTCTAATATTGTGTGATGAATGGAGGTTATAACTTTTGATCATTTTAGAAGTACAATGTTTCGTCTTTTCATAAAGAGTAAAAATATATATTGTTATAGGGTGGGGATCTCAAAGGTTTTCAAGATATTAAGGGTTTTGTCGTTTGAGGGAGGTGGGACATGACCCCATCAGACCCCCCAATGGTACCAAATGCTTCGTCTTGTCATAAGGAGTAATAATATATATGGATATAGGGTGGGGATCTCAATGGTTTTCCAAGATTGGGGGCGGGGCATGACCCCCCCCCTCAGATCCCCCTATAGTACCGAAGTCTTCGTCTAATCATTCCCTCGGCCTTGATGCTATGTGTTTGTACCGAACCATTCAATGCTTTGAAATATGAGTAATAATATATATGGTTATAGGGTGGGAATCTCAATGGTTTTCAAGATATTGTCTTTTGTCATTTGAGGGGTGGGGCATGACCGCCCTCAGACCCCCCTATAGTACCGAAGTCTTCGTCTAATCATCAGGAGTAATAATATATATGGTTATAGGGTGGAGATCTCAATGGTTTTCAAGATAGAAAGTATTTTGTCATTTGAGGGGGCGGGGCATGACCCTCTCAGACCCCCCTCAGGTACCAAATCCTTCGTCTTATCATAAGCAGTAATAATATATATGGTTATAGGGTAGGAATGTAAACTTTTTTGGACCTATTCAAAAAATATCAATTTTTGAGGTATTTAAAGGGGCGTGGCACTGCCCCTGCCCCCACCCCCTACACTTGAAAAATGGTTAGAAGCAACACCTCATGGGGTACTATCATTGTGCAAAATTTGATTGAAATCGGTCAAGTATAAAGTACAAAAGTGCCCCGGACAAAGTTGGCGGCGCGAGAAAGAATAATAATAATAATAATAATAAGAAACGCAACAAAAACAATAAGTCTCCAAACTTCGTTTGGGAGACTTAAAAATGTGAAAGAGGACCACCTAAGGACCATTGCTGCCATTTTTTTTTCTAATTGGCAAAGTTGTTTCAGATAAGAGGATCTTAAAGTAAATTTCCCATCGGGTCCTATGTTAAACTATGTTCGGATATAATTCTGAAACAGGACCACCTAAGGGCCATTGCTGCCAAGATTTGTTCCAATTGGCCCAGTGGATTCGGAGCAGAGGATCTTTAAGGAAAGTTTATGACGACGACGGACGACGGACGCCAAGTGATGGCAATAGCTTACATGGCCTTGTAGGCCAGGTGAGCTAAAAAGGGCTTCGCTAAGCGCAGCATGATAAGACCGCAAAATGTTTTTCTTGGCACCTTTAACTCCCTGTATCTCAAGAATAGAAATTGGATGAAAAATAGATATTTTATGTTTCCTCCAAAATTGCTAACTTTGGCCCTTTCTATCTCAAAAACAATAAAAGATAGATAAATAAAAAAATGTTGACATACTAATGGAAGCATTCACCAAGGTGAATTAAAAGAAAAAATCCATATTAAAATTTATATATCAAGGCACATTGATTTTTGGCCCTTCTATCCCAAAAACTGTAAAAGATAGAAGACATTTGTGGGCATACCACTGGAAATATGAATTAAGAGAAAAGATTTTAGTCATTCTGAAAAATTGTTAATTTTTTACCCTTTAATCCCTTTTATCAAGTAACACAAAAATGCCTTGAGTAAATTGTATTGTATTTATTACGGAGAACCATATACAAAACCATAATTTATCTCATAAGAAATTTAAGGTGTGTCCCATTTTGGCCACTTATATCTCTAAAACGGTAAGAGACAGTGAAAAACAGATCTTGGACAAGTTTTTTCCATTTTTATCGAGGAAACCAAAAATCATCAAAACGGATGAAAATTTAAAAAGTTACATCAAACTTATCAAAAAAACCTCATGACCCCCAGAAAAAACGGGAGGACCACATTTCCCAAAATAAATTCCAACCCGTATTTCATATTGAGGACGACTGTGGTAAAATATTATAAGGATACGTTCAATATAAGAAGAGTAAATGAGCGGAAATCAATACTGTCTATGGACGATGACGCCGACGACGACAGGCTCATACCATAATATGACCACAAATATTTGCGGTCGTATAATAACACCTCTGCAAATACTGGAAGAAATAATAAATTGCGTACGTATCGTATTTTAATTTTTTTCTACTGTACGGAATATTACTGTAAAATGGTCATGCCCCTATATCATCGTAAAGCATTTCCAAAGTTTAGGTGTTGTGTTGCCCCTCTTCATCTTGAGACTGGTCAATTTGAAAATTTGAAATTGAAGGACAGAGTTTGTTTTTACTGTTCGGACAAAGTCCTCGAGGATGAGGCTCTTGTCCTTTTTGATTGTCCTGTACTCTTTGACACAAGCATATTGTTCGATGAAATTTTAACTTTGGACTGAACGTTTACATTTCAACACCTGTCAGAAATTAGTATTTTATTTTCAGACAAAAAAATGTTACAACATCGTTTTTAAGCTCACATGGCATAAAAGGTCATATGAGCTATTGTCATCACTTGGCGTCCGTCGTCCGTTGTCGTCCGGCGTAAACTTTTCCTTTAAAGATCTTCTCCTCTGAAACCACTGGGCCAACTGAGACCAAACTTTGGTGGAATGGTCTTGGGTGACCCCCTTCCAAAATTATATCCAACATCCCCGATTACCAACCGACATGGCTGCTGTTACTAAAAATAGAAACTAGAGGCTCAGAGGGCTGAGCCTGTATCGCTTACCTGGCATGAAAGCCATTTTTATTGATGTACTTCAAAGAGTGAAGTCACTTCTCCCTATCATTATGAAGTGTAGGAACCAATTTTTTCTTCATCAAGATCCTTCTACTTACAGGTCAGCATATTCTAAAATATGGCGATTCTTCAGAAGATTTCTACATGTATTATCCAAAGGGTCTTATGTTAACCTAAGTCCTCTGCTGAAGGCATTTTTGAATTAGGGATCAGCACCAGAGTAACAACACTTAAGAGGAAAATTCAGACCATGTTTGGTTTTAAGCAATTCTGCGGTTCTGTAGACTTTTGTTATATGTCATAGACACTTTTTTTCAAGTTGGCTCTATTTGGTCAAGCAGTTTAAGAGAATTTATTTTTAAATCAAACAATCAGAAACAAGAATTGCCAATGGCGGCCATGTTTGTCGCCTGATCTGGACAAAATGGGGAACCTTTGTAAAAAAACCTCCAACAGATGCTTCCTGTCAAGTAACGTTCCCTTTGGCTAAGCGGTTTCAAAGAAGAAGATTATCAATCGATGAAAGACAAGAACTGCCCATGACGGCCATGTTTGTTGCCTGATCAGGACGAAATGAGGAAACTTTGTATAGAACCTCCCAATTAGATGCATTCTGTCAAGGTTCGTTCCATTTGACCAAGCGACTTCAGATGAGAAGATTTTTTTTTATATCAGCCAATCAGAAACAAGAACTGCTCAAGGCGGCCATATTTGTATTCCGATCGGGACAAAATGTGGGAACTTTATAAAGGACCTCCCATATATGCTTCCTGTCAGGTTTCGTTCCATTTGGGCAAGCGATTTCAAAGGAGAAGAATGTTTTATATAAGCCAATCAGAAACAAGAACTGCCAGTTGTGACCATATCTGTATTCCGATCGGGATGAAATGAAGAAATGAAATTGTGTAAAGAACCTCCGATAGATGCTTCCTATCAAGTTTCGTTCCAAGCAGTTACAGAGAAGAAAAAAAAATTAATCAACCAATGAGAAACAAGAATTGCCTATGGTGGCCATGTTTTTGTCCAAACGGGACGAAATGAGGAAACTTTGTAAAGAACCTCCCATAGATGCTTTCTGTCAAGTATAGTTCCATTTGCCCAAGCGATTGCAGAGGAGAAGTTTTTTATATATCAACCAATCAGAAACAACAATTGCCCATGGCGGCCATGTTTGTTGTCCGATTGGGACGAAATGAGCAATCTTTATTAAGGACCTTACATAAATGCTTCATGCCAAATTTAATTTTATTTGGCCCAGTGGTTTCAGGGGGGAAGATTAAAATGTGAAAAGTTAACGGATGACGGACGCCAAGTGATGACAACAGCTCAGGTGAGCTAAAAATTAATGCATGTCAAAGCTATATTCAGTTTTGACATTATGTAATTTGTCTATAAATAAGATGATGTTTATTGTTTAGTGAAATGGGTCATTCTGTAGAAAATTCTGGGCATTTGTGAATTAAATAGAACCATAGACCCGAGGTAGAGAGAGGGGAACTGGTAATTGATAGAGTTATTCAAAACTTTATTTCTACTAGGCCTTAGTATCGTGAGAAAATTATTGATACGATACGTATCACGATATTTACTTGCGACACCAATATACCACGATCCATTGATTATTTACTTTGCACTTAAAATTTACTCCCAAACTGGCAAATAAACAAACATAGTACAACACAGACAGTTTACTCTGAAAAGTTAGAATTAAAGCTGTTCGTAGCTGTAATAAATAAAATAAAAGAAGTGTATTTTAATACATATTGAAATTTTTAACACACGTGAAACTGATACCCGAGACGAATAGCAACGAAGCTGAAATTTTTCCCGCCAAAAAACTGGAAACCAATTCGGGGATTCTGCAATTTAAGTGGAAACGGTTCTCGGTTTTCCGGAAAAGTATCATGATTCTGAAGTGACGATACAATATGCGTATCATTGGAGTGCGCGATCAAATCTATCGATGCATCGGTGAATGACACTACTGGTCTTGTTATACTGTTCAGAAGATAGGGGAGCATAATATAAATTTTCATTATTCCGAGAACTGCATCAATTTGACTGCAGGATTATTTTATTGGAAATCCAAAAGTTGGGAGGACTTTGGAAAGAATCTGGATATTAGAAACTACTCTATTTACAATAATTAGTTGTAAATAGTATTTTTAGTACTAGGTAGTTATTTGTAAATGTTTACTATTATTAAATTTTATATAAAATATCACTGACTGATTTATTATATCTCTTCTCTCTTTCGTATGGTGTATCAGATTTTGGCAAATAGATGCGTAAATACACAGAATGCACATCTATGTCGCTACAAAGATTCTAAATTATGATTTCTTAAAACCTGTCCCTAGAATTTTTTTTTTCAATTATATATCATTCTCACTAAAATTTTCTTTTACTGATATAAATTTAATTACTAGGGGTCTCCAGAATCTTTTTTTTTTGGGGTGGAAGAATTGGTATCAAAGAATTTATTTTTACAACCCCAGCTTAGTTGCTATAGAATAAGAACTAGCCCCAAATAGATACTTTAAATTCACTGTTACAAATGGTCAAATTTGTGAAAACTAAATGGTATCTCCCTCGTACATAGCTCTGTCCTTAGATGATTTTGGCTTTACTCCTTTTGGTCATTTTGATATTTTTGAATTTGCTCTTCAACTTTTTGGATTACTGATGAGTCGTAAATCGACGAAATGTGCACATCTGGTCCATCAAAACTGGCATCAAAGAATTTACTGAGGATACTGAATTTAATATTACTTGTAAAGTGAAAATAAGCATAATTTGTCTAATAAGAAATAAAGAATTCATCATGGCGGCCATATTAGTTGTCTGACCGGAACGAAATATGCAACCTTTATAAAGGTCCGTCCATAGATACTTTCATACCAAGTTACAGTTCAGTTGGTTTGCGGTTTCAGAGGAGAAGATTTTTAAAATTTTGAACAATCAGAAATAAGAATTCATCATGGCGGTCATATTAGTTGTCCGACCGGAACGAAATATGCAAAACTTTATAAAGGTCCTGCCATAGATGCTTAATACCAAGTTTCAGTTCATTTAGCCTAGAGGTTCCAGAGGAGAAGATAGAAATGTAAAAGTTAACAGACGGACGGACGACGGACGCCAAGTGATGACAAAAGCTCACATGGCCCTTTGTGCCAGGTGAGCTAAAAATGGATAGACCTGGCATTCAAAATCATCATTTATATATGAATTCTCCTCAGTGCTTTATAAAAATCTGCAGAAATTTTTTAAATTCTGACCGGAATTCTCCAGAGTGTCAAAAATCTCCGCCGGTTTTGTAATTTGCCGCACGTCTGTATCTAAATATAATTGAGTAACCAAATAATAACCTAAAATTGCAAAATTTCCTTAAAATTAACAATTCAGGGGCAAAAACCCAACAAAGGGTTGACCGATTCGTCTGAAAATTTCATCACAGGTAGATCTTAACCTGATGAACATTTTTACCCCAGTCAGTTTTGCTCTAATTGCTTTAGTTTTTGAGATATAAGACAAAAACTGCAGTTTACCCCTATGTTCTATTTTTAGCCATGTCGGCCATGTCGGCCATGTTGGTTGGTAGGCGGGGTCATCGGACATATTTTTAAACTAGATACCCTAATGATGCTTGTGGCCAAGTTTGGTTCAATTTGGCCCAGTAGTTTCAGAGGAGAAGATGTTTGTAAAAGTTAACAGACGACGACGACGGACGCCAAGTGATGAGAATAGCTTTTGGTCAGGTGAGCTAAAAACTAAACTATAAAAAATATATTTCCAATATGATACTGTTTCCAAATATATGCAATATAAAGGTTAACGTTCTTACTTTAAAAAAATTTTTTCGATCAAGCATCAAGATTCAGAAAAACCTGCCTGATGCTTAACATATTCATTTGGTTTATAAATTCTTTCTGCAGAATGCTTGAATTGTAACAATATACATGATAAATGTGAAAAGTGGGGCAATGTATGTTAAAAATCATAATAAATGTATGATATGAGTCATAAAATGTTGATAGACATCTCTGGAATGCGTTAATGTATGTTATGTATGTACGTTTTTAGAAAATGTACGCATTGTTTCTATATGCAAGCAATACAAGAACACTGTTTGGATGAACACTATGTCATCGGAAGAGTGTCCGGACAAATGTGTGTCGTACAGAAAAACCTTAACAATATACTTTTTCCATTCAAATGTTCCGTATTAACGAAATCCAAATGGCGTACATGTATAAAGAAGAGAAAAAAGAGAGAAAATGTTTGTTATAAAAAAATACATATGAGTACTATGTAGATATATATATTAAGCCGGGGCCCGCCTTCTCTTTGAAGTTGCCATTCGCCGCAGTGTCTTAATTGACCGCAGCGTCATCGTAATTAAAAGTCAATTTGCAATAAAGAAGTATTTGACAACATTCAAGCACTTCTGTTTGCATTGTAATTAATAGATATTTACATTTACTTGTCAATAGAAATTTAAGAATCGGTAATTATCTATTATAGATAGTGTATTCAGTTAAAAAATCATGGAAGTAATGAAATTTGACCTTTACACTTCATTTTTTAGACAGACTGTTTAATACAAAAAATAATGCAATAAACGTCTTAAAACTTCTAGAAAATATGGATTTTATGAAATAATCGCGATTGTGTAAGTTTTTGGGATTAAGAAATAAAACGATCGTGAATTGCTGTTGTCAAAAATTTAAACAAGCGATTGGAAACGGACTCGAAAATCCGGTGTTTTTCTTTTAAAAAAAACATGGAATGTTTGCGAATTATTTTTGACAAATGACGAAAATTGGATTCTAAATACAAGACGCAAAACCATTCTTCACACACACAAATTTTGTAGTCAAAATGAATAAAAAAGGATTTAAATGTTTAATTGGAGGGGACAGGGATGATTTTAATGAGCAGAAGAAATAACTAAAATTGGGGGGTTAGGTGTGCAAAAATATAATTTTCTGGGAGATCTGTTTGACAACTTTTCAAATAAATTTTCCAATACCAAATAACTGAAATCAGTTTTAAATAACAGACTAAAATCATTCCTGAGTGGAGGTGTTAAGAATTTTTTTTTCCAGTCTTGCATTCAATCAAGGAGAGTTCCAAGCATTTGATAAAAGGAATTGTTCAAGCATTTAACCAGGATACTATCCAAAATAACAAATGCCCTGATGATCATTTCTATAAAGGGAAAATTAAAAGATATATATAGACATGAAGATTGCAGGCACATAAAAATAGAAGAATATCTAACTGATTTATTTTATATTTGTCCCCTTAGGGACGAGATCAAAAGTTCAATGTAGGATAAAAAACTTAATTCACATAGTTTTTTCACTGACCCCCCACCCCCAAACTATTTGAATAAAATTTTTTATCCTACATTGAACTTTTTATCTCGTCCCTTATCTCTATGTTTACACAAATTATTTTCTGTGTGTCAATTCATGTTTTTTATGTACATAATATTCGCGCTTCGTTTCTTTCAATTAAAAATGTTGTTCGCACGCTATGATTTTTGCGCCTTCAGAATTTTCTGGGGAGATCACTGAGCCCCCTCCCCCACACGATATCAAGCATGCAACTAGTTCATGAATGTTCCTGCACAAGGTAGAAGGAATTAAAAACTAGAGAATCAACCGTTACCCCCGCTCTCCTGCAATTGGTTGGGACACTGACAGACCAATTGCAGAAATCTAAAAGATGTTATGCAATCATCCTATGAAGAAATTAAATCTATAGCTCCAATTACAAATGAAACGAGAGGCTCCATGGAGACTGAATCGCTCACCTGGATTTTAGGTGACCACAACTGACAAAGCGCTTCTGGTTAAGATCTGTAAGGAATCTTTCTACAGTGCACAGCACTTCTAGATAAGATATGTAAAGAATTCTTCCAGTGTCCAATGTTAAACCAAGTCCAGTTGTGGCAGCTAGCACGGGTTCCGATCGGCACGAAAACATAACTTTTGTAGAAGCATTTATCCAAGGATTTCTAGCAACAAAAACATTTCAATTGGCTTAGTATTTTATGACAAGAAGACCTTTCTACAAATTTCTAAACTAATCCGGCTGTGGCGACTATCTTGAATTTCAGATCGCCATAAGAAAACATAACTATTGCAGGGGTTCATCCAAATTTGTACATATGTCCCAAAGCGTTCAATGTTAAACTAAGTCCGGTTGTGGCAACCATCATGAATTTCCGATCGGCACAAAAAAACCATAAATGTTGTAGAGGTTCATCAAATGCTTGTTCATACATAAAAATATTTCAATTGGCTTGGTTGTTTCTGACAAGATGGCCTTTGTACAAATTTCCAATTGGTTTCAATGTTAAACCAAGTCTGGCTGTGGCGGCCATATTGATTTTCCGATCGGCACATAAAACATATATTTTGTAGTGGTCTATCAAATGATCATTCATACAAATTTCCCATAGGTTCCAATGTTAAACTAAGTCCGGCTGTGGCGGCCATCTTGAATTTCCGATCGGCACAAAAAAAGAGTTTTGTAGAGGTCATGCAATGCTTGTTCAGACTTAAAAACATTTCAATTAGCTTGGTAGTTTCTGACAAGAAGACATTTATTTAAATTTCCCCATAGGGTCCAATGTTAAACTTAGTCCGTCTGTGGCGGCCATCTTGAATTTTTCGATTGGCACAAAAAACATGAGTTTTGTAAAGGTTCATCCAAGGATCATTCATGCAACAAATCAATTCAACTAGCCCAGTAGTTTCTGACAAGAAGAGCTTGAAAGATAAGTCCAATCATAATGAATTGTCTGCCCCTGGTAGCCATATTGAATATCAAAGCGGCACAAAAAACAATAAATTTTGTAGTGGTCAATCAAATGACCATTCATCTAAAACATTTCAATTGGCTTGGTAGTTTCTGACAAGAAGACCTTTGTACAAAATTCCCTATAGGCTCCAATGTTAAACTAAGTCTGGCTGTGGCGGCCATCTTGTATTTCTGATCGGTGCAAAAAAACATATATTTTGTAGAGGTTCATGCAATGCTTGTTTGTACATGAAAACATTTCAATTGGCTTGGTAGTTTATGACAAGAAGACTTTTATACAAATTTCCCCATAGGGTCCAATGTTAAACTTAGTCCAGCTGTGGCGCCCATCTTGAATTTCCGATCGGCCAAAAAAAACAGTTTTTTAGAGGTTCATCCAAAGATCATTCATGCAACAAATCAATTCAATTGGCTCAGTAGTTTCTGACAATAAGAGCTTTGAAGATAAGTCCAATCAGAATGAATTAGCTGCTCCCTGTTGAATATCCAATCACAAAAAAAACATAACTTCTGTACAAAAGCATCAAATTAACATTCCTGCCATGTTTGGTTCAATTTGGACGGGTGGTTTGAGAGAAGATGAAAATGTGAAATGTGGACGGACGACGGACGCAAAGTGATGACAAAAGCTCACATGGCCTTTTAGGCCAGGTGGGCTAAATAAAAGTTTATGTCTCAAACTTAAATCGACAATTTTTTTGAAATCTGACTCCTGTGGGCCCCAATTTTAGATAACTATGACGAACGGACGGTACCACAGACGGACAGACGGACGGACGGAGACAATCGCTATATCCCCGAAATTTTCTGGGAGGTGCGGGGATAAAGATCAACATCCTGTAAAACCGTAAGACTCCACATACATTAACATTAACAACTAAAATTTTATATATAAAACGATGAATTAAGTATCCTGACTTTCAATTCTAAAAAGTATTATTGTCAAAAATTCTAATACTGTTTATATATGTTGTGGTCAATTTAAGGATTTCTGTCGACCTGTTGCCAGGAATAAGAAGAAAAACAATACAAAATTGTAAGTACTGAATTAATCATATCACATCTGCTTTCATATTTCTATATTCTAACCACAGAATTGAAAGGACATACTTCACCAGGAGTGCCCCTACTTCAAGTGAAATATATTTAAATATCGTTTTTCATCTCGGAAAATTAATGACTAAGAACAAAAGAATAGAAAAAATGAAAACACTAAACTGCACCTTTCTTCAATTACAAATTGTACAACAAAATTCCAATAATGTCGTGATTTTAAAGTTTCTGTCCCACCAAGACTCTCAAAACCGTAGTCTGATGGAGATAGAAAAGAATGCTTTAAAAAGAGCTTTTGGATGTGTCACACTATTAGCTCAGCTGCTAGTAGTTTGATTCGTTCCCTATTACATAACTTTGTCTTTGGTCTTTAAACATGTCTGACCTGCAGCACAACTACATTTATTTTAAAGACCAAACCAACTATTGTTAATACGCACATCTCAGCGCATAAGTATTGTTCCATAAGACGTCTATGACGTTGATAGAAAATCCGCGAAACGTCGAAAATTCCGCGAAACTCTGTTTCACATTCGCGTTATTTTTGAAAAGCTAAAATGGCGTCGCGCTTGAAAGGGCGTTTTATTAAAACTAGTGAAAGGAAGCGCCGAAAAGACTACCGAGAGCGAATGTCTGAAGTTAAAAGGAGGAAAACAGATTTTTATTATCTACAAGAAACTCAAGATGCAAGCAAAATATGGGAAGAAGGGGAAAGAAGTGAGAAGTTTGCATGCCCACAAATTCATGCATATATGGTTTTAGTAAAAACTATTTACTTATATATTTATTAAAATTTAAAGCCTTTAAACCGATTATAAATGATTTGATAACTAAAGATGAGTGACAAATATTAGATTATAGAGTAAATAGTGTATGATACAATACCCCCAGTAGATTCCTGATTTTATTCGTTTTCTTTACACTATACCATATTGATGCCCATAAATCGTTTTATGTGTATGAAAGTCCCTTTCGCCACAAAATTTCCAGACGGAACTTTTTGCTTCGGCTCATTGTTCCTTGAAACAATTTGTGCCCTCACCTATAAATTTTTGCCAACCGAATTCACAAATACCCAATCACAATATTCTATATGTAGCTGGTCAACTTGTAATGCCCTTTTCAATGTCTTCAGGATTTTACTAAACCAATTTAATGCAGAATTTAAGAATTGTACAGAAACCTACATTTGATACACTTTAATCTTTCTGCTCTTTGAAGAGAGACAGGGGGCGGGTCCAGGTGATGGCGTAATGGGCGTACGCCCCCCTCCCCCTTTTCAAAAAAAAAAAATTAAGGGAGAGAATTCGGCATAAAAATATCAAACCCTGACACTTTAACTATAAAATATACATGCTCCAAGTCAGGAACCGTTATATTAGTGCATTTCACAATTATTTTATGTTTTTTTAGCAAAAAAAAAGGTCCAAAAAATTTTTAGGTAGTTTTATTATACGTCCCCCTTTCAAATATCCTGGAAACGCCCCTGAGAGAGAGAAATGCATGTCCGATGAATTGCCTATTAATTCTAAGAGGCAATTGTTTGACAGATGATGCACAGATTTTCGTATTTTCAAATGTCATAGTTGTCGGAACTTACCACTGGATTGGAGTGATGTGTAAGACTTATGGTTGAGCCGTAACAAATTGTCTGATATACCACTAACTATCGGTAGTACCAGAATCTAGTATGGCTATTCACAGTTTCTTATGTTACCTTTTTTTTTTCGATGTAACCTGCATTGATAAGGCATAATGGCTATAGTTACATTTCCTGCAATTATGATATGTCTAGTAGCTGGTACCTTGGTGTTGGCACTGAAAGGTTTTGTTTTTTTTTTTTTTAAATTAGCAGTAAATAACTATAAGTGTCGAAATGGCAATACACGGACCGCAATATCGGTATTGTGTTGTAGTTTTAGGGTTCTTGTTTTCCTTCAATGTAATGGTTTTATAACAAAACGTTCCGGACAGTTCCTAGCATAGATGTTGACAATTGAAACTTTTTCCAGCACAGAAACTAGTTAAGCAACAAACACATAAAAATTGGCAAAATATTCTTGGCTTTCTTGCAAACACTATAAATTTAAATTTTGTCAAAATAAAATTAACTGAGGCACGAACTCGAACTCTTAGGTTAGTGTTGAAGCATCTACAAATGATAAGCGCAGCAACAAGATCAAAAATATTTTACCATATCATTCCAACCAATAACAAAATTGGTTTGAACGAGGCTTATACTATGTACATCGCCAGCGACACGGTGACTTGAAGGGAAAGTTATTTTTTCCTTATTGTGACGTCATGTTTATTGAGAAAACAAAACTAAGCTTGGCGTAGCTGAATATGTCATTTTTTCGCCGTTAAATCCGTTTTATTTTTCTTATGAAGTCGGTGACCTATCTTTTTTTTTTGTATTATTCTGACAACAATGAATAACTAAACACAGTATAAAAATTTAAGAAAAAAATCAATTACAGATTTTTCAAAATTCAATAGAATATGCAGTAAAAATTGGCCCAAATTTGCGCGGGAAAGGCCTTTAGAGCAGAATACGTGGTCATTGCGTTATGGGAAACCGTTTTCTTTGTTACAAAAAAAATATATATATATTCTGGAAGCCAACACAAAAGTCCGTATAAAAATTCGACTTTCATGACGGAAATGGCATCATTCGAAAAGTATGTCGTAAATTTAGCATCTGGCTGAATGTAAGCATTTTTTGCGGTACTATAGCAACGAAACGAATTCGGAGACCTATCTTTTTTATTCGCTAATATCGTTCAAAAAACCACCAAGAACGAATATGTTGAGTTTCAAGAAAAAATCAATTACAGAAATGATTAGTTGGTTTGGTCTTTAATGAGTCATAATTATACAATTTATGACGAAATACGCATATCATGTTTATCAAAATTGGTGTCGTAGAACACAAACACATTTTATTTGGGGTGTATATAAATCGAAAGGTAAAGGATCTTATGAACCCGAATAATTCATCTTATGCAATAATCGTCCAAATTAACGATATGCTGTCGACATTAATTATACAATAGTTGCTTATATAGAGGGCATTATCATGATATAGTGACTGCCCAAGGGAGTGATATTGCCTGAAACATTGATAATGCCCGAGCTGCAGGCGAGGGCATTATCAATGTTGAAGGCAATATCTGTCCCGAGGGCAGTCAATTTATCATGATAATGCCCGCTATATAAGCAACTATTGTGTTTATTTCATTGAAGAATATAAATCCGCTGGGTGTGGGTTCCTTACATATGCATGAATGTTGAATACCTCATGATGACCTCTGGATGTGTGTTTATGTTTCTGTCATTACTTTTGGTGCTATGCTGGTATATTCTTGTTCATGTACATTCATGGAAGTTCCCCATATATATTCTTTTTTCTACTTCAAGCATTACTGCATGACAAGAATTTATTATTCGAAATATGCATACCTACTTGGTACATAAAAAGGCACCCTGTTATATAATATTACAACAATACTATTTGAGCAAGTATTGTTTTTATTTCACCAAAATTTTTTATTAAACCAAAATTTCATCTAGAAATGTCTAGAATTTAATTAACAACTGCTGCATCACGTTTCCGTTTTAAAAGGGGGACGTAACTCTAAATTGCAAGCAGGCATTACCGTGTGGTAATGCCCGTGGGCATTATCATGATAATGCCCGCTTGGTATTTTAACGCAGATTAATAAATACCACATGACCATGTTTTAACCAATAAAAACAACTAAATTTTCTCTGATATGAAATAATTTATACTTTATAATATTGATACCAGTTTTAAATGAAATTTATCATCAGCTATCTTTTAAGTGGCCCAAGGAACATGAATGCAATTTTCAGATTCACTTCCAAACACTTAAATAATTAGAATGATTTAATTAATTGCTCTTCAGAGGATGAATTTTAAATAAATTTACCATAGGGTTCAATGTTAACTAACTCCTGGTAGAAATCTTGACAAGGGCTTGCGATCGCGCGTTCAGTTAAGACTCGAAATCGTAATATATCAAATTATAAGTAGCAATCGATTTCTTATTAAGTTTTCTCTAAGAATATATACATTTTATTCACCAACAATCTCCCTGTACCACAAACGAAAGATTTATTCCTTTCAACCCACCATTTTCATCATTTCACTTTCACTTTGAACAAGATTATGCCTTATTTCGTTACAAAACTTGGAATCGCGAGAGCTAATTTATGTATGTAGGTTGGCACGCGTCTATATGAAATAACACAGTCATGTGACAAATTGTTCTCAAGGATCATTCCTAACAATAAACATTCTTTGATATAAATTTTGAGGCAGGGAATGCGGGTTTTATAAACGAAACAAAATACACGACAATTTAGTTAATGTGTCGTCCAAAAAAGTTAAATAAGGATCGGAATAAACCCACCAGTTATAGAGTCGGGCGGACGGGGTCGACTTTCTTAGGATTAACATACATCTAAATCATATACCAATGGAAAGAGGAAACTTTGTACTATTCAAATACGTTGGTCGTAAAAATCAGATAAGGTCACATTACTAACAATTCAGGGTCAAAGGTTACCACCCTAAAAAATGAAAAAATACTCATAATAGGAAAAGGGGGGGGCCTCGGTGGCCGAGTGGTCTAGGTAGTTCGTCATGACTACTAATGATAGCTAGCCTGTCAACACTGGGGTTGTGAGTTCGAATCTCACCTGTGGCGTGGTGTGTTCGACTCCGATCTAAATTGACAAGGATTGCCAATTTTCCTACCGAAGGTCGGTGGATTTCTCCGGGTACTCCGGCTTCCTCCACCAATAAAAACTGGCCGCCGCGAAATAGCCAAATGTGCTGAAAACGGCGTAAAACAACTAAACAAACAAACAAATCATAATAGGAACAAGAGTTAATTCCCTTTTACATAATACTTTTCAACTTGTATTTAGGGATTAATATTACATAAAAGATGTTTTGGTGGCAGTGTGAAAAAAAACGCAAATTAAACATTTTTTGTCAACATGTCTCTTGTTCATATTTTCCAACCTACAAAGTATAAGATGACTTTGACCTTTATAAAACATCACATTTGTTAACAAAAATCAATTGTTCAAATGTAACACATATCAGAATTATTTTTTGAAATGTTACCGATAGAATATAAGAATTACTAAGGTAGGTAATTCGGTAAACAAAAAGCCATGTCGTGGGCCATGATGTCAATGGTTCAGTCATTTTGTTGTACATACAAAAATGTAGTATCATCTCCATTGTTTCTTAATTTTTATTGAATTTGACAGGGAAAATGTCGAGTGGGGTAAGAAATGTAACCTTAAAATACCAAATGGGGACCCTGTAGAACTATAAAATGTGTTTTATTACGGATTACGCGCAGTCATTCTTTTCCCATTAAATGTTTCAGTATAGTCAAAGTGTTATTAATCTTTGGAATATCTTTACAGGCTGTTCAAGTAAGACAAATTCGTGTGACAAAGTGATTTGCCGTTGCACGTATATACAAGATCCAGTAAGACGTCCTTCAAAGAAAACCAGAATCAAGCTGTCATTATCTTCCCACTCAAACATCAGTGGAGATTAGAATGGGGACTGTGGCACCCCTGTGTGTGTTGTTGGGTTGGAAAAAATGTACAAAGAGAACAATCACGTTCAAACTCTCGATAGGCATATCTTGCATGGAGAGCCATTCGAGTTTTTGCTTTCTAATATGAACAGTGAAGATCTGGACAATCAGTTACACCCGTGGCAGAAAACAAGTAGGTCACAAAATACACCAGCGACATATAGTTTATCCGGAGGCGCTAGGTTATTGGGTGAACGTCTGAAAATATGCAGACTTGAACTGTCAGCTAGGTGTATTGTCTAGAAGTCGTGAACACTTTTTCTAAGGGTACTAGAATCATGCTAAGCAACCCCGCATTGAATAAATATTAAAATTTGAATCAAATTGTCAACGTAACGGAATTCTGATAAGGAACATAAAAGCTTTTGGATAATTTTAAGATATAAAGAAACTATTTATGTTGAAATAATAAAATATATCCCAAAATTAAGGCTTGTACTTTCTAATCTGCATAGATACAAACAATGGAAGCCATATTCCTAATTTCCATCGCCTGTATTGAACTCTCCTTCCCTAGATTTCTCATTTATTACTGGTTCCGTCTAGATGAACACTGACAGATAACCGATTTCCCCCCAGTTTATTCAATTTTCTTTTAGGGCTAGAAGGAGAAGTTTCAGTGGGATAAAAAAAAAACATACTATTTTGGATCCTCTACGTGTCCGCCAGTACCGGTACTAAAATAACGAGTTCTAGTTACTAAAAAACTTTAATACAAGTGTATCTAATGCTTGAAACAGAAAATATTCAATGTTTTTATGCCGTTAAGGAACTTTAAAATTGCATGAATATCGTCCTAGTTAATGAAAAAATTGAGAAATACACTAAACACGAGACGGGTACATGTAGTTAATTCCGGAAAAACTCGGAGTCAAAATGTGTTGACCACCGTAATGATAATTTCCGTATTTCTCTGTAATTAAAATTATTAAGCATTTTGAAAGGCTAAATATATTTTTTTTTTATATTTTGTAAGTACGTCTGTTGCGTTTATAGAAATCTTTATACTTCAGATAATAGGTGAAATAACGGAGTAGCAGATTTTTAAAAATCAGTTTGTAAACTCTTTATTTATACAATACCTTTGAAAAACATGAAGTTTACAAAATCGTGAGCGTACAAATTTCTTAAAATGAAAATATAGACATTGTTCTTCTATACAGACACATTTTTATCAGTATGTTATACCAGTATATTAAACTTCTTAATTAAGAGTCTTTTTCTACATCAGCCCCGGTACTAATATTGGTACAAAGCATAGCCACTCGAAACAATCATATGAATGAGTTACCTGTTGCTAAATGTTGTATTTCTATATACATGTTAAAGCAATAATCATTCCAAAGTGTATCAGCACCGCATGATGCGTTATTACAAATGAAAGGAAATGTCTATCAGATTTACATTCCACGATCCATTTGCACTGCAGAAACTTCCGCCCATTTAAATAAATTCTCAGTTATGAATTTCCCTCTCATCGCATTAGGAAAAGCAGTTAGAGGTCGCCAGAATAGTCACTGGACTACCCATTTTTATCGATATAAATAAGATCTATGAAAAAATTGGTTGGGAATATCTTCAGGAACGCCAAAGAGACGAAAATTACAATTATCTTATAATATTTACAATGATAAAGCACCCCAGTACCTCCGTAACCTGATACCATCTAGTGTACAAAGTACAACTACATATCTCCCGAGGAACGGCGAATACATAATTATCCCCTTCCGGAAAAACTTCTGCAGACCTCTTATATCCCTTCAACTGTTAGACTATGGAATAATCTAGATATATCACCACGTAGGTCTGATTCTCTGTCAAAGTTTAAGAGTGCACTAAAAAAGTCAAAATCTGAAGATAGACATGTTCCTGGATATTTTTCATTTGGACCTCGTAAAATTAATATCTTATTGACTCAGTTTAGATGCTCATCCACTTTCCTAAATTATGATCTCCATAAAGTAAATATTATATGCGATCTTATGGAACGCCACAGCTGTCTTATTTTCATTTCCATAATGTTGTTATGTCCATTTGTTGTTTTATTAAGTCAAATTGTCTGATTGTATTGTTTGTTCTTATGTTGTTCTGTTCAATATTATTAAATGAGTTAATTTCTATTTTGTTATGTGCAATTATTATTTCATTCAGTCGAATCAATTTGTTGTGGTGTTAAAAGATCGTTTTGTTGGGTCAGTTGATTATATTGTTATGTTAAATCATTATTTTATTACGTTAGATCAACTTATTATCATGTTTAATTATTATTTTATCAAGTTAAATTAACATATTGTTATGTTCAATCATTATTTCGTCTTGTTAGTCTAACTTGTTGTTATGTTCATTTGATGTTTCATTACGTCCAATTAGTATAATGCTATGTTAAAATACACTATAATCGTGCATGTTCGTTTTAATATTGTGGAGTTCACTTGCTTCTTCGTTAAGTTAATATATCAAATCAAATTTATTGTCATTAAACTTTTAAACTTTTAAATGTTTGTGACATTAACATATATATATACATTCAACAATACATATCAATACGTGCCCATACTCGACATATACCAACATTAATTTGTAACATATAAAGAAAAACAAGCAAATATTTAAGAGTCCCCTGTCCTCAGTGCTTTTGACTGTTTTATAAAGGATCCTAATTTATTTACTTGGGATGGCGTAGAAATACTTAAAATGAATACAACTTTTTCTTCTGAAGACATACTATCAAAATTATCATTTTCCTTTTTAATATATTCCAAATATAGCGTCCTTAGTGCATGATTTTGTCTACAATCTAAAAGAAAATATTTTTCATCTTCTAATACATTACATAATTTACACAATCTCTGGTCTCTAGGTATTTTTAAATGTCTCCCTTTTTCGACCAAGAGATTGTGATCACTAATTCTCATTTTTGTTATTAACACTCGAAGTTCAGAGTTCAATGAACGAAGATAGTTTTGAGAATTTTCTTTTTTATATAAGTTCTTATATAGAAGTAATTTACTCGATTCATCAAATGATGAAATTCTATCTGAAATCAGTTTATCATAATAAGTTTTAACAATAACATGGGGTTGCATTTTCATCATGTGATATCAAGTAGCAACTTTATTTCATTGTGTTGAGTTATTATGTTGTTGGGTTGAATCTTTACGTTGATCAACGTTATGTTGTTCATTCGGAAATGATCTTCGAGTTGTTTCGGTATTAACAGATTAATTTGAGACCACTTCCAATATGCCATAAACTATTCAACACCTACCCAAGTTTTTCGGGTACCTGTTTAGATCGATTAATAGGTTCAAGGCTATACCCATCATTAGCGACTCAAGCCCCTGATGTTTTATTTTTAGGGATCAAGCATTTTTTTAGGGGGTGGGGGCTAGGGTCAATTTTGGCAAAATAAAAAGGCAGGACCAGGATTTTGGCAAAATAAAAAGGCAGGATCACTGTAGGTGTGAAAAATAATTCAGGACATTTTTTGGTTTAAATGAAGATAAAAATGTAAGTCGAAATAGCAGCCGAAAAAAGATCCATGACCAAAATTATCAGGAAAAAAAGGCAGAACCAAACATTTGACCCTACCTAGGTCAAATGGTTGCTCCCTTAAGACGTCTTTTCTTTAATTATTTTACAACGTATGTTGAGAAATTGATACAGAAAGAGTCGCACACTTAAATTGTTGTTCAATAGTCTATGCTTTTCTATTTAAGTCTTTAACTAATTGTGCACAAAAATTGTTTTCAATTGAGAATTTGTGTTATAATTAACGTATTAGATGCATTTGAGAAAGATATACAGTTTTTATTTCGTTTTAGACGAGATAAGGTAATTTTTAAGACTTTTGTGGGTTTTTTATGCAATCAGCGGGGGATGGGGAGTGGGGTGTTGCGTTTGAATATATAATTTGTGTAATCATTTCTTCCTAACTGTTTGAAACAGGGATTACATTTTGTAGAGAATACTAGCGGTGGCGCTTTGTTTTAATTTTTATACCCCCCCCCCCCCCCCCGCAAACATAGTTTGGGGGTATATAGGAATTAGCCTGCCCGTCTGTCTGTCTGTGTGTCAAGAATTTTTTTTGTACCCGCAGTTTCTCAAACATGCCTTATCTGAGGTTAATGAAACTTTACATGCTGTTAGATCCTATTACGTAGATGTGCGCATGCGAAGTATGTCCTGGTCCAATACTTTTTTCCAGAATTTTATACCCTTTTGGACTTAGAAATTCTGTCTATCCCCCAATTTTTGTTGTACCCGCAGTTTCTCAAACATGCCTTATCAGAGGTTATTTAAACTTTGCATACTGTTAGGACCTAGTACGTAGATGTGTGCATGCAAAGTATGTCCTGGTCAAATACTTTTTCCCATATTTATACTCTTTTTGACTTAGAAATTCTGTTCTGGACTAATCTGGACTAACACTTTAGTCTTTTATTAGATATGCACATAATAAGGATTTCATTGATCAATTAGCTCCTCATAGCTTTGTTAAATAGGGCTTCAGAATTTTATAACACAGATTTGATATCAGTTTTTTTTTTGTAAATTTCTTTTTGTATGTTGGACTGATCGACAGAGAATTTTTTTTATATTGGACTGATCGGCAGAGAATAATTTTTTTTATATTGGACTGATCGGAAGAGAAATCATCCTGTTATATAAGCAAAAAATAAGAGAAGAAAATTATAAAAAATGGAAAAAGATATTCTTTCATATTGTATAATAAAATATACCAAAATTATGTCTCTTTTTAAGAATTATTCTGTTCAGTTATACCCAGCTGAAGATAGTTATAATATACCTGTGCCAATTTAATTTTAAATTTCTTTCTATAATAAAATTGGCGGTTTCTTATATGACGGGAGCGGGGGTATTGATTGTGAGCTTTGCTCACAGCAAGGTTGCCATTTCCTCAGGCAATCCTAACCTCACTTGTTGTTAGGTCTGTTAGGCGCAAGCTAGCAGCCACTTTTTTTAAATGTCTAAAAACCAAATATTTATATAAGCATATAACGTTTTGAAATGCCAGCAGCCATGTAGGTAGCAGCCACATTTGAGATACATGTAAAAACCTATAAATTACGACAGACTCAATCAATCTTCACACCAAAACGAACATATTTAGCATTGTAAGAAGTATGTTTCTGAGTGTTAGTGAAAGGTAGATACCATTATATTATTATAAACCAAAGGCAATGTTAACTGTAGTATTTCAAATTAAACTTATAAATAATATATATAATTTATACTTCAAACTATATATTCAAACGACGCCTACCACCCGCCCCCCCCCCCCCCCTCCCCCCCCCCCTTTATTTCGACCTACATTTTTATTTTAATTTAAACCAAAAAACGTCCTGATTGAAAAATGTCCTGCATATTTTTTTTCACACCTACACTGATCCTGCCTTTTTATTTTGCCAAAATCCTGTTCCTGTCTCTTTATTCCAAAATTGATCCTATCCCCCACCCCAAAAAAATGGTTGATCCCTAATAATAAAACACCAGGGGCTTGAGTCGCTGATGATGGGTATAGCCTTGAACCTAATAATCAATGTAAACAGGTACCCGAAACACTTGGGTAGGTGTTGAATAGTTTATGGCAGAATTGGATTGGGAGTGAAACATCAAATGAACATAACAACAAGTTAGACTAACAAGACGACATAATGATTGAACATGACAATATGTTGATTTGACTTAATAAAATAATAATTAAACATGATAATAAGTTGATCTAACGAAATAAAATAATGATTTAACATAACAATAATATGCTGTTGGCGTGGCCAATGATGCGAGCACAGCAATATTAGCCCTTTCCACAAACTCATTTGCGGTATCACGATTTTAACTCTAAAATTATAATTTGAAGCAATTCATTTCCCTTACTTTACTTACTTCCAACGAACGAAACTTTTTCTAGCCTTAGTATATAGCACAATATGACTGCCCCCATTAAACAAGATGACCCATATGTAGAAAATGCATATGCTCCTATAGCGCTCGCTGCCATCGCTATTATCAACTGACCCAACAAAACGATCTTTTAACACCACAACAAATTGATTCGACTGAATGAAATAATAATTTTACATAGCAAAATAGAAATTAACTCAATAAAATAATATTTGAACAGAACAACATAAGAACAAACAACACAATCAGACAAACTGACGTAATAAAACAACAAATGGACATAACAACATTATGGAAATGAACATAAGTGTGGCGTTCCATACGATCCATCATGTCGATGTGGTGCACCAAGGGAGGTTCTTTTCATTTCTTTTTTCAATGTCCACTATATAATGATTTACGTAACTCTTTATTTCACGGTTTGGTCTGGCTACCCGATTGCCTGAAGTTGGGTGTAAAACTATTCTTATCTGGAGACAGCTTAGTCACCAACGAACAAAATGAAGATATATTTGAAAAGACTTTTGAGTATATTAAAAAATCAAAAAGATTCCTCGTAATATAATCGGAATACTCCTGATGGAATCCACACACACACACACACACCCACACACACACACACACACACACACCCACCCACCCACCCACCCACCCACCCACCCACCCACACACACACACACACACACACACACACACACACACACACACACTCTCTACCTCGTACACCTTTACGTTGAATATTAATCTTTGACACTTCTCATTTGTTTCTTTTATTTGAATTCCTTTGTTTGTCTTATATGTATTTAGGCTTTAATTAATATTTATGACAATTGCTATGCATGCTCTAAAATTGTATTGAGACAAATTGTATAACAGGGAGAAGACGATCTAAGTTTGTCTAACTTGTGTCTGACCCCTTTTACTGTATTTAAGTAAATAAAATATGTTTAAACTAAACCTAAATGGTGCTGGTCTGCCATATCTGCAGTTATGCTGATAATATCATGAATAAATTCTTCATTTGCGGTTATGATTTAAATAAAAAAATTAAGAATGATCTGATTTTACATGTTAAAGTAAGTATCTTGATTTAACAAAATTATTCAAATTAAAAAAAAATTCCTTAACATCAGGCTAACTAACATTTGAATGTGAAAAAAAGAATCTGTTAAATAAAATCTACTTGGAATCTAAGATCTAAGATATGGCAAAGTCCATTTTTGTCTGTGAAAAACCACAAAAATCATTCTGGTCAAAAATTAAATAGGTGGTGCACACTGGCAATGTACACTGAAGCTTCCTGACAGTTTGACATAAATCCATAGGAGGTATTTTGGCAAGACAAGGGGTTACAAAACAATGAGGTCAAAACAATGCAGAATCCTCGGGTTTTATCATTGACTTCCATCATGACTGTGAAAAGTTTTATGCCAATTAAATAATAAAAAAAAAAATATTTTTATACATAAAATCTCAAATTCACTTTTTTGGCATATATAAATGACTTTATATTTTGTCAGGACGAAGTTTTACCACTGGGTTTGATAATTCTTAGAGGATGTGTTTTATTTTCACCTCAATAATGGTGGATTAAACATTCCACCACCGCATTTTTGGCTTCTGATTGGTTACTTTCATAGATCATGGACTGATGACGCTTCAAAAATATCCCCTAATCACTTGCAGACAGGGCATGACTACCATGCTTACTCTAATTACTGAAGCCAACAGTTCACCAAAGCAATCATCCTGTACTGAAAGATTAAGGCGCGCGAACGTTGTCAAAATAAAAACTAACTTTGAAACTCTTTTCTATTATACATGACGACTATAGGATTGCGCTGGCATTCAAAAATTTGTCGCCAGTTTCAAAATTTTTTCGCCAAGTTACCCTCCCCCTTTTTTTATTATACATGATTGTTCTTTTATAATTCATTACAATTTGAAATACCATGACCTGAAAAGTATTTTTGATGACATTAAGTTTTAATGACGATTTTCTTTCATCTGAAATGACCTCTTTAGTATGACAGCCAGTCTAATAAAACATCGATTTCCTCATGTGTTTGTTTATGTCAAAACCGGAAGTGACATCAAAATTCTTGCAAGTAGGAAATTTTATGATTAAACAATTTTAAACACCTGTTAAAGGTGATAAAAAGCATACATATTTATTTTCATGACTAATTAATTACTTAATAATTTTTTCATATCACATAAGTGTATAATTTGAATTGTCCCCAGAGGGTGGTCAACCAATTGTGCAGTCAACTGTAAAAGATCTTGTTTACTTTGATAATTGAACAGCTTTAAGCTGTTCAATTATCAAAGATAATTACAAGTATATAAAACTTACAAACGATGTTTCTTAGTCATCATTTCAAAATTATCTCCCGAATGAATAAAACATCGCATTTTGAGACACTGGCGAAACCTAGCGCAGCCCCTGCTGCCTGGATTTGTTTGCCGATTTTGCATTTTTTAGAAAAGTTAGTGTCTTTTCGAAAGCGGACTAGACATGATAGGAACTAAATGCGTACATAGTTGCGTACTGGTAAGCATCTGAAGTAAAATTGCCGCGTACAAAATGTAAAAGATGTACATGATGCATCTGGATGCATTGCAAGGATTGATTGATACCATTACAATATTACAACTGTATTCGTTTCCCTTAGATTTTCGATTACGTAAAATATATTCGTTCCAAAGTAAAATGAAGAAATACCAAAGGGATATTCGAAGGAGGGGAACATCGAAAAAAAATGAGAAACTCCGGAGAACAACGAAGACAAGACCAAAACAATACAAACACTACGCTTAAAAACTAAAAACGTATGAACAACATTGACTCCACCAAAAAAAAACGGGGATAGACTCAGGTGCTCCGGAAGAGTAAGCAGTCTCTGCTTCCTGCAGGACACCCGCCTTGCTGCCCAAAATCGGTTAATTCATAACCTGGAAGAGCCAAATTATACTCGTGCATAAACTGCGTTCTTTTAACCTTTTTAATGGGAGTAAAATGTAAATAAACGAATTGTTTCATTAACTATATTTCCTATATTTGTATTTCCCTGAAACAATAAGTGAAAATTTCACATGTTTAACTCGTCGAACCTTACAAAGGGCCCCCATAGTTCACCGAATGTTTGTAAAATTAATGCACTCTTTAAACAATAACAAAGACCTCCATACGTCACCGGATGTGTTGTAAAATTAATGCGCTCGTTAAACAATAACATAACTACTAATACATGCGGATGCACCTATCAAAGAAAGTTGAAATATGCCGGAAGAGCAAACTGAATGGGGGTGTTGCCAATATGCAGTGACACTGCAGTTTCCTAAGCTAATCGCTAATTTGCAGCAGCGTAAGTGCAGAAAAAAAACCATGCAAGCACGAGTTACCAATTTAGAACACAGTTAGAACAAAAACAAATGAAAGTTGCTACTTTTGAGTTAGGTGACTCAGTCAGGGACATGTACATGTAAGGTGTTGAAGGAAAACAGGAACAACAAAGCATACAGATACATGTACTTGTCTTTTTTTTGCAAAAAACTATTTTGTTGTTTTACCTTTACGCGACAAACTGTTTTCTTGATTTCCATAAAAGATGCTTTCAATCTTCGGATATAATAATTATTTCTTGGTTAACAATAACACCCTAATTTGATAAGACACATTCTGTTTATCTTCTGATAGACAACAATTTCTAAATTGAAATAATTTAATTCAATATTTCTCATTTAATTTGATTATGGCTGTTAATGGCCGTTATCTTTACAATTCATGTGCTTACAAAGGTATTGATTTATTAATAAAACATAATTTTTAAACTTCAGAGTGAAAATAGCAAAACTTATGTCAAAATTAATAAATAAAATATTATATTATTTTAAACGTTTTTCTGCCTTTTGACTTTGTTCTTTTTTATTTTGTATTTCGAATAAGTTTTGTATTTAAATTTTTATATATTTAATATTCTTATTTATATTTTGCCCAATATTCTTTTTAAATTTTTTCATGTCTTTATCCTTTCCCATCATAATATAGTTGCATCATCACTAAAGTATTGTAGTCCAAAACTAGAAATACTGTGAGCAAAGCTCACTACTTGATACCCCCGCCTTACACAAGATTCATGAACGGAAATGTCAATATTTTGGATAGGAAAACTCCAACAGCAGTGAGATGAGTTTAGGAGGAGTTGCAGATGGCATACCGGAACCCCCTATCACAATGAATTGCAAAGTCCATGTGTTCGTATGGGAAAGCCAAAATATTCATCAGATCAAAATCTAAAATAGGAGGTGCACTATGGAATCATGTAATAAAGACCCTCTGAAAGTTTCATCAAATTCCATTCAGTGGTTTAGGAGTTGCGGATGGTATCATGGTACCTCTATCACAATGAATGTCAAAGTCCATGTGTTCGTATGGGAAAGCCCAAATATTCATCAGATCAAAATCTAAAATAGGAGGTGCACTATGGAATCATGTAATAAAGATCCTCTGAAAGTTTCATCAAATTCCATTCAGTGGTTTAGGAGGAGTTGCGGATGGTATCATGGTACCTCCATCACAATGAATGTCAAAGTCCATGTTTTGGTATGGGTAACCCCAAATATTCATCAGATCAAAATCTAAAGTAGGTGCACTACAGCATCATGTATTAAAGACCCTCTGAAAGTTTCATCAAATTCCATTCAGTGGTTTAGGAGGAGTTGCGGATGGCATTATGGTACCCCTATTACAATGAATGTCAAAGTCCATGTTTTGGTATGGGTAACCCCAAATATTCATCAGATCAAAATCTAAAAATAGGAGGTGCACTATGGAATCATGTAATAAAGATCCTCTGAAAGTTTCATCAAATTCCATACAGTGATTTAGGAGGAGTTGCGGATGGCATCATGGTACCTCTTATCACAGATGAAAGTCAAAGTCCATGTTTTTCTATGGGAAACCCAAAAATTGGTCCGATCAAATTCTAAAATAGGAGATGCTAAATGCCATCATGGGATGAAGATTCTCCGAAAGTTTCATCAAATTCCATTCAATAGTTTAGGAGTAGTTGCGGATACAAAGGTTCGGACGAACGGACGGACGAACGGACGGACGGACACAACGAATACTATGTACCCCGCTTTTTTCAAAAAGCGGGGTATAATAATCATTGTTTCATCTTATATGAATATTATTATAAGCATATCATATTATACAATGACATACTTTCCATGAAGAGTTATGTAAAAGTTTCTTCTGGTGTTTGTTCATTTCTTTGTTAACAATAAGATTATTAAAAATTTCATCACTTAAAAAGACACGAACCTGGATTTTTTTTAAGACAAAATCATCTGTGAAGTTAGTTTTTATAATAATAATGTCAAATGGAGTTTTTGTAATGCATTTCAGTTAACGAGGAATTTATTACAAAATATCCTTTTCCTTCAAAATATCAAATCATTTAAAAATCTCCAGATCATTAAAAAAAGAAGGAAGGATAGTCACTACAGAACACGACGAAATACAATACCATTTATACAATTAGAAAAAACAAACCTAATGTTTAAAGACCTTCAGAATGAAGAGTTTTAATGTGTCTATTGACTTCTAGAGTGATAATTTTATGAATGTGTAACTTAATTGAAAATAATTATCGACATCTTTTTAAAAATGAAAAGAAGAAATCTGGAGAAATTACAAGAATAAGACATATATAGCATTTATTCTTCTAGTGTCAGAGAGAAAAGAATGTGACATAAGAAAAATTTTTATATATAATACAATATGTTAAGAATTACAATTAACTTAAATATATCCTGTCATATATTATTATGAGTTATATTCCCTTTTAAAAAATGTATTTCAACGTTTAAAGGTCATTTAAAAAAAAATACTGTTTGTAGACACGAAAATGGGTTCTATGTTCAGACCTATTTTCAGACACAAATCATCTGTGAATACTCTTTCAAATTCAAGAATATTACTGATAAATTGGTGGAATTTCTAATATTAAGCGAGCTTTGTGTTTATCGTAGTATTAATGTGTATTTAAAAAAAAATCGGTGGTATTAGTGAAGTGATATGAATATAGAAATAAAATGATCATAATCATTCAACAATAAATTAATAAATAAAATATATAAAGATATATGGATAAAAAAAACACAAGAAAAAGGAAAAAATAATAAACTATGTACGTCAGAAAAAGCAATACTTTTCACACTGACCTATTTAGAATAACTACATCGGTGGACAATGACCTGTGTTATGACCAGAACAGTCGGCGCATAATCATAGGAATTTTAATTTGCCTACCTGATGAACAAACACATCCTGAGAGCCATCTTCGGGCGTTATAAACCCCCAGCCTTTGGCTACATTGAACCATTTACAGCGCCCCTTCCTACGTCCTCCTCCTGTAAAACAAAATAATAAAAATAAATATGGCCGGCTGTAATCAGATATTGACCGGAAAGTGACCTCAACGCTCTCATTTAAACCTCTCTTGAAACATACGGCTCTTAATCTTGTCTAAAAGTAAACAGCGTTTCGAAAGTAATATATAATTACACCAAGGCTCATCTAAGATATAAAATTTTGTTTTAAAGAATAAGAAAAATGATTAATGTACAGATGGACATCAACATATTTAGAACTATAATAAACATAATTATATATTTTCTTTTCCCTTGTAGAAAAGCAAAATCTAATTCGATTAGAAAATAATGAAATTGAAACGAACTGAACATAAAAAGAAATTAATAATAATTAAAACAAGTCTAAAGATATTTTTTCTTTACATAAATAATACAAATATCACACATAAATTGAAAAAAAAATTAATAAAATAGCATGGTCATTAACTATCCGGTAACATTAATCAATCACCTCCATTTTCTGCCATTTTTTCCAAGATTCATTTGGTTGGTTCTAAATGGTCACCGCTCATCAAAGCATTGTAGTTATTCTAAGGAATGACCAATGCATTTAAAATGTAACTTCACATATCACAAAAATAAAAATCACAGTTAAGATGTCGCTTCTCTGTCACTGATACGGACACTACAACATGTGTCGGAATGTTTTAACGCCTTGGTCAAACGTTCACTACGTCATGCTTACCGTGACCACACATGGAGGACATGTAAGGCGGAAACAACTGAAGTATCCATGTGACAAATGTGAATGACCCTTTATTTTCTCGGAGGTTAAATATCCCAACACTTTGATCAACCCTGCTGTGGGAGTACAACTGTAAAGATCGTCATGCTCGGCCAGTCTGGTCGAGGATCGCTGGTGCTTGTGTATTTATTATACATAGGTTTATTATCTAGGTCAGGTCAAATTTATGTATTGTGCAAGGATTGGATCCTACACAATTTCTTTCATCCTTTACACATCAATGTAAAACACGTGTCATAAAAATTAACAATAAACTATTGTCCGTAATTATAATTTGTACGATTTACATTCTTCAAATATTTTTTTTATCAATGTACCCATATGGTGACAATGTACAATAATTTAAATGTGCGAAGCAAATTTACAGGGATCAAAGTTTTGGTTTTTAATATGTCCATTGGTGGTTTATAGTACATACTTGCTCCCGTTATATCTAAAAAAATATGAATCACTACCCTTAACCAATCCCATAATCTAAACTAATACTTTCCCAATATCTAAAGACCTGTTGCTTATAAAAATGTTTACATTTTGACGTCATATTTAATATTATTTTTAACTTATTTTACACCACCCACTTCTCTGCATTTATATCTCTCGGAAACTGTGACGTTATTTTATGTTTCCAGAATATTGGTAGTGAAAGGCGGCACCAATGAAATCTGTCCAGTAGCAGGAATAGGCGGAGCATAGAAATTTATATGATTGGATAGAAATTTAATATAAACGAGAACTAAAATAAAATTAACAAATAGACAAAAGAGTGAAAATCATAAGAAATGATGTTATAAACAAACTATAAATGTCAAATAAAACAAAATAATGAAAAAAAATAATAAAATAAACAAATAAATAGAAAAACAACAAAAATAGTAAGAAATATATATACTTCATACTTCATTTATACAAACTAGATTTTAATACTATATGTATATTTCATACTTCATTTATAAAAACCAGATTTTAATACTAACAAATTTTTATCGATTACTTAGCGGAAATAGAACTCACGCTAGTGTGAAAGACATGCTTCAGAGATCCCGTGGGTAGTGTATTTATTTCGACCTTTATATAATATTATTGACTATTCTGTCCCCGTAAAACAGCTTTCCACAAAAATTTCACTTTCATTGGAACAAATTTCACAATTTTTCTTGGATTTCTGTTCAACGTTAGAAACTATGACGATAAAATACATTGTAAGTTAAAGAAATGTACATTCGTTTTCTGAGGAAAAATATTTTGGTCAAATCAGTCAACTTGTCTGTATGCATTCAGAAACTGAATGAGAAGAATGTGTATAATAATATGCACGACATAAATGAAGTAGTTTTTGAAAAAAGATTCAATACTAAAACATTTTAAACATGCACCAATTTGATGTCCAAACCTGCATATTTCAACAATGTATATCTTATCATCAGCTCTCAAGGTCAACTACTGAGGATATCCAATAATAATCCAGAATGTTGAAGACAACACAAAGGCTCCAATAAGTTGGATCGTCCCAGGTGGAATTTATTTTACTAACGTCATAAAAGGAATTTAACAACAACATTAAAGCTTTTTACATTTATTTTTAAGCACACGCCATATTGGTCCATGGTTTGGACTTCGAACACAATTTTGAAAGATGCTACTTGAGTATTTATCTACCAAAGTTTAGACTAAACTGCCTTAGTCATTGTAAAGAAGAGGGTTTTACTATACAAACTGACCAATTTTCCTTTTTTGTAAACATGGCCATATTGTTTCAAGGTCCAAACTCTTGGACATAAAGAGTTTGGACCTTGAAAGATCTCATTTGTTCTCGATTGCCCTAGTACCGGTAGAAGAACTTTAAATATTGTTCGAGTAACTATGTCCATAATGTTCCAGAATCCAGACCTTTGAAGACAATTTTGAAATGGGACTACCCCTTAACCATTCCATCAATTTTGATCTCAACTGCCCTAGTAATTTCGGAGAAAAAAGATTTTTGAACATTTTTTACTGGTTTTTTTCTTTCTTTTTTTTTTGTAACGGTGGCTATATTGGTTGCATTTTCAGACCCCAGAACACAATTTTAAAAGGGGAACTTCTAAGGATCATTCCATCAAGGTTTAAATGAAGACTTTTTAAATAATTTTCGCATAAATTTGCTGTACCGTTTGTTTAAAATAGAGGCTCTCAAGAGACTGTACCGCTCACCTGGATTTAACTTGTTCATTTTGAGCACGACTAAACATTTATGTGCAGTAGTCATCGTGGCCGGTTTTCCCACAGGGTCCTATGTTAAACTAAGTTCGGCTGCGGCGGCAATCTTGGTTGAGAGTCCACGTCATCGAGCACAACGCTTAAAGAGGACCATGTAAGGACCATTGCTCCAAGTTTGGTCCCAATTAGACAAGTGGTTCCAGACAAGATTTCTAAATGAAATTTCCCATAGGGTCCTATGTTAAACAAAGTTCGACTTTGGCGGCCACCTTAGTTAATAGTCCAGCTCATCTGACACAATTCTGAAAGAGGACTATCTAAAGACCATTGCCGTCAAGTCTGGTTCCAGTTACCCAAGTGGTTTCATACAAGAAGATTTTTAAATGTATTTTCACAAAGGGTCCTTTGTTAAACTACGTTTGTCTGTGGCGGCCAACTTGGTTGATAGTCCAGGTTATCTGACATAATTCTGAAAGAGGACCACCTAAGGACCGTTGCTGCCAAGTTTGGTTCCTTTCTGGCCACGAAGGAAGAAGAAGAAGAAGATTTTTGAAATTCATCGAAAAAATTCAGGGAGCCGTAGAAATTGATATAAAGAACCATCGTGCAATGTGAACGTTGGGGGAACATCCGTTACGCTTTGCGTAACAATTATATATAGTCATATTCTTCGCCTAACTGGAGGAGGTCCTCGAATGTTCTCAGAAACGGCCGAATGGAATTGAACCAAGCTTGGCTCAAAAATAGAGCACCATCTGAAGTTGTGCAACTTCGTATTAAGAAATCCAACATGGCCGCCATTTAAAGATGACCGTCGTACAAAAATCGTAAAAATAAGAATAAAAAGCGTAGAGACTTGATACTTGGTTTAAAAATAGGCCACGACAAGTGCTTTCGATCGGCCATATTGGAAAATCCAAGATGGCCGCCACTCAAAAATTAAAAAAAAATTAAAAAATCAGTGAGCCGTAGAAATTGATATTAGGAGCCCCTGTGGCAATTGGAACGTTGGGGGAACAATTATATCTAGTTTGTTTTATTGTTCGATTTTAGATTTTCAGAAAGGAGTATGACCACTTTCTCCTGTATTTGTTTCACTCATTATCATTGATGTTTTAATCTTAAATATATACATGTACCTACTTTTTATCGTAAATGATTGTATGCAATGAATTTTTATGTTAATAAACAGAAATGTTATGATTAATCATTTATTAGTTGAGATTTTCTGCCTGCAAAAGTCGTGTTTAAAGGCGATTTGAGTCAATTTGTACCATTTTTATAACATCGCCAAGAAGGAATTTCAGAACCAAAATTATTCTATTGTCATATAAAAAGAGATACATAAACTGATTTACAGCAAAAACTTCGTTTTGGTTCTGACTGAAAAAACTGTCTTGAAGGCGTTAATTTTGCACATATGTGTTAAAACTATCCCCAAAGCGATATTCAGGTATTTAGAAAATATTTTGGTAACTTGTTTGTTCGTTATTATTAACAAATCTTTAGAGACCACACACCAGACAATGCCCAGAGAAATTTTGAAAAGCTTTGTGCGACTTTTTGAATATGGCCCTACAAGTGAAATAAATACAGGCAAAAATAGCGCTACTGTCTTTTGGGCTCTTAAGACTTGTTAATATGAGTACCTTATTGATCGACTTTCATACTATAGACTATAAATTGCAACACTAAGTCTGACTAAAATTACTGAGGGTATCACAAGCTTAGTTGTTAGCATTTCGTGATATTAAGTATTCTGTCTTTCCTTAGGAGACGAATGTATTTGTGTTGCTTGTGCGTGTGTCTGTATTGCTGGTTCACACAGTAATATTGACTTGCATATTTTTTTCTTAAAGAAAGAGCTAATGTCGCATCACTTTATATCCTACTAGACATTGAACCCGCGCGAGCGCGGGAAAATAAGCATTTTTTTTTTTTTTTTTTTTTGTGGTGGCCATATTGACTTTAAAAAGTTTTTGCGGCCATGGCATTCGTGGAACAGGAACTCAATGTGGATGTTGTGGCAGGCTTCCCATAAACTTTCCTGTCAAGTAGGTGGTATCAACTGATAGTTTCATGTCTATATATGATGTAGTATTCCAGAAATGGATGTTAATGCAAACTTTAACCAAAGTCAATGAAGCGTGAAATGTAGTTCAACGTGACCTAATTGTCTTATGGTTGTTCGTTACTACCGAAGATGTAGACTGTATGCCACGTAGAATTACCAAAATGGACCTTAAGGTTCCATCATAGTCAAATTCTATGACGAAAATACAACCACATAAATTGTCAATATGTTTATGTTACAATTAATTCTGAACTGGAACTTGATGAAAAGCGTTCATTAAATACACATTTCATAATGCATTACCTTTTTCATTCAGAATAAATATGAAAAAGAATATGAATAAACATTTCCTTAGTGACGGATGAATTTTTCAAAAGATGCCGTGAGTTAAATAGAGCATATTTTTGGAAAATAATTGTTCCAATTGTTCATTGTCATCATGGTCAGGGCAAGCGAGGCTTAATTTCACAAATAAATCCAACAGACGATAAAAGCATTTTTAGTGTGTGGCTGTGTATGCTGTCCACGTTTATAAAGATGTCCGAGATAAATTTCGTTATTAATGATAAAGATGACCATTTGTTAAAAATATTTTTATCTAGGGCTTACAGGGAATTGTATGGTAGAGATATATTTAGACAGGTCATATGACAAATAATGTAAAAATGGATAATGGTTGGTTTTATCACTTTGTGCAAAGTAAACATCCGAGCAATCCAAAAAACAACTAAGTTAGGAATTCCTCTGAACTTTGCCTTACTTCTTCATAATCTTCAAAGTTCATAATGTTTATAGTTAGGAGAAATTGCATTACTGTAGAAAAAAAAACAATCCTGAATACATGAAGCGGAAACATTCCACTCGAAGGAGAATGTTTTTAATTTGTTTTACTCTTCTTCCATAATTTCAAACAAAAATACATTTAAAATATGTGCATAATTGTTTATTTAAACCAATGTGTTAAAATGATGCATTCGAGAACCTTCTAAGGGATATGTTGGGAGAATTCATACCGGAAAAGTCCATGCAAATTCCATAAACAAAACTGCAGTTTAAATTTATAAATGCAGATTGTCAAATCCGATAATAACCTTTATAATCTGAACCATACATCGTTTATTTTGAACCATGCGTTTTGCCGCCTATTCGGCTAATTCGTAAATTTAGTATTATAGATGTTTAAAGTACCTATAAGAATTCAATGAATCTTGCCAGTGTAACAAAGTAATTTTGTACATGTCTCATTTAATATTTTAGGTTTTCTATACCTTATGGGGCAACTGAACATCACTCACTGACTATATTTTACTTAGGAATTAAGCTTGGCAGAATTACCCATACACGTGTAGATATCTAGTTTTTAGGGGTTGGCAACGATGAAGAAAGAGGGAAGGGAAGTTAAGAAATCATCTACTTTTTTGTGCAAAAATAATTGTAATCGATATTGAAACATGTACTGTTACATTATTTTTAATTTTGAAAACTAATGAATATCATGCACATACATATAGTTCTATAATTTTTGTAAATATATGCAGTACGTTGTGTCGTTGTACGGTACCAGTTTAAGAGAGTAAACAATATTCACTATACTTTGAGCCAGCCTTTTCTTAAACAAATTTGGAGTCTGACTTTTTCTTTAAATTCCATTTCCTTGCCATAAAAAATCAAACGAGGTTTTCCCTAAAATGATCGAAATTGATCGCCTTGTTGGTTAAAGAAGACCAAAAGTGTACAAACAGTGAAAAAGATTGATCACCAGGAATCTATACTTATGTACATGTTTAACATTGCTTTATTTGTGTATATTTATTCAACCCCTTAGAAAATATCAACGGTGCGCCTTAGCAAAACAGTTAATCCCAATTTTACCTCATTTTGCAGCACAATATCTGCATTAAAACCCAATATTAGATAGGATCTCAGTAAAACAGATTGGTGCCTGACAAATTGTCTGAGGACAGAATATATATTTTCAAACGATTTAATATTATATTTCGGTCAGACTATTTATTTTCAAAGTTCTGAGAGTTCAAAGTGCTGCAATGTACCCTCCATTCAGAATGAAACATTCGTCCGTTCATGACATAACTGCACATCGTTTTCTTAAATCAGATTTCTACCGGTATTTATGAATCGCCTGGGACAATTTCTTTTAATTATACAATAGTTGCTTATATAGAGGGCATTATCATGATATATTGACTGCCGCAGGCGAGGGCATTATCAATGTTGAAGGCAATATCTGTCCCGAGGGCAGTCAATTTATCATGATAATGCCCTCTATATAAGCAACTATTGTGTTTATTTCATTGAAAAATATAAATCTGCTGGGTGTGGGTTCCTTACATGTACATGTATGTTGAAGACCTCATGATGATCTCTGGATGTGTGTTTATGTTTCTGTCATTACTTTTGGTGGTATGCTGTGTATATTGTACATTCATGGAAGTTCTCCGTATCTATTTTTTTCCTACTTCAAGCATTACTGACAAGAATTTATTATTCGAAATATGCATACCTACTAAGTACATAAAAACGGCACCCTGTTATGTAATATTACAACAATACTATTTGAGTAAGTATTGTTTTTATTTCATTGAAACCAAAATTTCATCTAGAAATTCTAGAACTTAATTAACAACTGCTGCGTCACGTTTGCGTTTTAAAAAGGGGACGTAACTCTAAATTGCAAGCAGGCACTACCGTGTGGTAATGCCCGCGGGCATTATCATGATAATGCCTTCTTGGCATTTTAACGCATATTAATAAATACCACATGACCATGTTTTAACCAATAAAAACCACTAAATTTTCTCTGATATGAAATAACTTTAAATATTTCAAACATTTACCGGTTTTCAACGACGAGGGACGAGTATGAACTCGCTAACTTGTATCTAGGGGTCAAGACAATTTTTCATGTGTATCTCTCTTACATTTGACATGTTTCAAGTTTTAATATGACTAGTTCATATATATAGTATCATATAATTTTTTTTTTTTTTTTTTTTTTTTTTGCCTGAAAGGTAAACATTACCTGGAAAAGAAAATGAGGTCCACATTGGTCAATTATCTATATCTATATACTTATATAATTATTAACTTGACTCGTTTAGAACTTTATTCATGTGTTGTATGTTATTTATGTACATAGCTGTAATTCATGTTTGTAACCCGTCAGGGTTTACTTTTTGCAATAAACAATTATATTATAATTTTAATTTTGGCGCAAAGGATGTATGACCCCGTGGTGTAAGTTATAGGTGGCCTTTTTCAAAATTTGGCGCAAATGTCTTGCGCCCATATAATGATATATAAAATTAACTCTAAAGACCGTCTGGTGTTGCGTCAATCATGTTTAAAAGTTACATAACTGTTGATTATAAAAAGTACACTAATTTGTTTACTGGCAGATGGAAACCAACGGACAAGGTGTACGAAAACATAAGAGCCTGTAGGACAATGGAAATTTAGTTGTACAGTGAGGCGTTAGACGCACAATAAGATTTATACGAATCAATTTATGGCATCCATGATAACTTGAATGGTATATTGGATCTGAACCAAGCCTGGTGGGACTGTTAACGGTTCAACACGCAATCATCTAACATTAAAATCACTTTTATGAAGTGTTGGTATTTGATACTTTTAATTTCTTGTCATGAGTAGGTATCAATATTCTTAAAACAATAAAAACAATGTCGTGGAATGAAAATTATAAAGCGGGGGGGGGGGATTGGAATCCTTGGTTTAACTTGGGCGTCGCCGCATTTTTAGAGCCTCTCCCAAATCAGGATCCAATTCAGTGGCTGTCTTGTCAAATTTATGTTTTTTTTTTTTTTTTTTTTTATTGTTGTACTTTAGGATGATGGTATCTTTATAATATAATTAGTGGGTTCGCACAAATTTAACTCTATTTTCTAGGGGTGGGGGTAGTAAGAGCGCATCTTTTAATGATTTTTGGTATCTGCAAAAAAAAAATCCAAAAAATCTGAAACTTACAAATCATGAAATAAGAAAAAATAAAATAAACTAATAAAAAAAAAATAATAAATGGATGGATAATAATAGAAGATTATAAACCAAACTATTTTTTAACTTGTGAAAAAAATAAGAAGTGAACAATATTCACACACATAGTGTAGAACATTAAGATGTCGGACTACATGCTTATCAATTTTACATGCAGGATGTTCCATTAACTGTTTTATAAAACCAAAAAATGTCGTTTTTATGTTTCTTGTGCGATACACTCGGTTCATTATTTATTTCAAGTAAAGATGTTGCCCATCCAATAAGATTTAAAGCGTTAACAAGACAGGGCATAAAATTGTTCTGGATCTACATCAAACTGAAGTGTAACGGCATGATAAACTATGTGAATTATTAGAACTGTCAAAGAAAATGATATGAGCAATTAGAAATAGGGAGGTTTATTCCGCTGCAAAACAAACACAGCGCCAGCTCTGCAACATAACCGATAAATTTTACAATTCCTCTCTTTATTTTATGGATTCTCTTACAGTGTCCAGTCAATTTTGACCGGATCGAAATTGTAACCATAGAAACATATTAAGGAATCTATTTCAGGTTACAATCAAGGAGAGTTGAAACCTCGAACATTAGCGAGAAAGTGATTGACCATCTCAGAACGTTGGTTATCTCTATCCCGCCTTTTTGATCTCGTTACTGATGAACTGGTGGATAGATTGAGACAAAACAACAGTATCTTATCTTAGTTACCATAGTATTAAAACAGTATTCAGAAACAAAACTTTGAAGAATGATTCTCGGGGCAGAAGAAATGAAAAAAAGTTCGAGTTCTTGTAAGTGTATGAATACAGATAAATCTTAAGTAAGCTTGAACTTTAATATACTATTTCAAACGAAATTCCGTATATTTAAAAAAAAAAAAAAATCTAATCTAATTATCCATTCGTTTGATTTATTTTTATCGTTAAGTTTGTTTGTTTAGTTGGGGTTTTACGCCGTTTTCAGCACATTTGGCTATTTCGCGGCGGCCAGTTTTTATTGGTGGAGGAAGCCGGAGTACCCGGATTATCGTTAAGTAAATAACACTTTGGGTCCATTATTTCCTATATCCTAATGTTTCGGATTAAAAAAAAATACATTTGGATCTCAATTTTGTCAATAAAAATATAACAAATGAAACAAAATTGGTCAGTAAGCTTTGAATTTTTTCGACAAAAAGAAAAGAAGAAACAGTAATTATAAGAATGAAGACATGTGAACATAACCTTTGTATCATAGAACTTATAATCGCTTTATGATTTCAGCAATACTTTACAGTATTTCTCAAGCAAATTACCACGAAATTGGATAATTTAATATTTTTTTTTAAAAATTTAACAAGAGAATTCCTATTGTTTTTAAATACACAAGAACTATTGCTTTCTTCTACAAAATGATTAAAGATAATTTTGAAACCCTAGTCATCCAACCTACGTTAATGAATAATAGACACTACACGTAGATAATTTTTAAATATAGCCTTTATATTGCTTTGTATTTTGTACCTGCTGACAGTAACTTAAAAGACAGTTGATTCATAAAAGTACAAAATGATTTCGAAAGTGAATGTACAATACATAGCAACCTAATATTTCATGTGGAAAGTACCCAAAATTATCGTCCAACAGTCTAAAAGATATAGTACAATGTATATGGACCGGTTGGTCATCCCAAATAAAATTATGTGGACCGAAGCGCAGCTGAGGTCTATATAATTTTTGAGAACAACTAACCGGTTCATAAACATTGTACTGCCATTTGACAGTCAGTGCAATGAACTATTAGCTATATTATACTTATTTCAATGCAAAAAGTTCCAAAACCTATAACAATAATTAACATTATATGGACCGGTTTCTTAATTATAGACAAATAGAGAGACAAAATCTTAAAAGTATAATATTCCTCAATATCACATATGGTATGTTCTTGTTCCTTCTCATTGGTTTATTAAATCACGTGTTCACCTAGATATATTTTGTATAGTTTAAGTAAACCGGACTCCTGAAGAACATTAGACTCGGTGCTTCCATTTTCTTTTTGAAAAATATACGGACTCGTGTTGATGTTATTAAATATAGAACCAACAATCTTTTAACACAATTAAAATAAAGGAACATGTAATGTTCATTGTTATTTTTTTTCCCTGTGATGTAAAATTATTGGTCTACATATTGATTGAGAATGGGGTTTTCTTATAAAGATGCTACTTTGAATATATATGTAATCTAACTTCGTCCTCGATAGATATCACTCTACTATGTATATATATCACGTATTAATCTCATTTAAAGTCCATATTTGATAAATATTAATGCAATAACCATATAGTAAATGTTGCGGTATTTCGAAAAAGCAATATTATTTATCAGTAAATTAACAATTGAATTGAAAATACAGAAGCTTCCACTTATTTTGGTTTTTACTATTGATTTTGAATGTGTATCCCAAGTAGAACAAATTCAAATAATAATCATAATAATAATAAATCTACTCCCTACAGACTTTATTTTTTGACCATAAAACAGAGAAAAAATATAGTGTAAATTTGCCATTTTGTGGTAAAATTTAGACAATTTTTTAGAATAATAAATTCTTATAGAATGTTAAATACATTGTACTAGCGAAGCCAGTAAGAAAAGGTGAAAATAATTTATATATTATTATATATTATAAAAATCTAACTCACCAGTTGGAATACTCATGAAAATATTTTGTCCTGTGCTATTAAAATTATTTTGTAAACTTAAATTCCATGTAAATTGCTTGGCTAAAAAATTAAGGTCCTTGTGAATATCTGTGGTCTGAATATTTCTCAACATCTCAATTCCACTGAGGCCGCGAATGTTGTAAACGGTCACCGTGCCATTCATCCACGCTCTTTAATTCACAAATTGACAAACTTCAATGGGATACGGCATAATAAAGTGATGTCCAATCGGTCAACGAGCTTGAATTACAATCCCCAGGGCGTGAACTGACCTCGGTTACGGTCAAATGAATATACCAACTAATAATCAAATGTTGCATTTGTATTCTTGAGAAAACATTTTGTGTTCTAAGAACTTCATGACCCGATTTCTTTGACGGTCAATTGAAACTATAAATTATTTTATTATTTTTTTTTTATTCAATTTTTTTCACACGGTCAACTATTAAAAAATCCCGACGGTTTTGATATGATGTTGAAACCTTTATTTACCGTGCAAATCGTTTTCTTGAAATACAAGATATTTAATAAAGGAATTCGCAAATTAAGTAACAAAGGAATTGTAATCTAAGCATAGTATACTTTGAGACCTTCAGATAAAAATGAAACTGCAAAACTTTTAGACAAAGTAGAACAAACCAAATTCTGAAAAAAGGACATTGGACTGAAATCGATATAAAATAGCAATTTTTTTGCAAATAATTTATACTTGTTGCCGGATGTTTATTTCTGCTATTCTTTATTCTTATTTTTCATCATATTGCAATATGTGTTGTAACATAAATACTCGATTAATTTTCAAAGCAACATTGCATGGAGTGCAATATCGTAGAATTGCAAGCTAAACTGATTTTGGTAATGTTCTACTAGGAATATTATGTTGCCATACAGTAATATCATATATAGTAGATCACAGAATAAACAAAAGCCAAAAATACCAGTATAATAAGGATTATATTTAAACATGAAAATTTAAGTATTTTGTTCTGGTTAATATGTCTTTATTTACATCCTTAATAACGTATGATATGCCTATTTTTGTCTGTTTCCCTCCCATGGTAATGGATATTATGCACCTTTCCCTCTCTTGATAACGGATATTATGCACCTGTCAGTCTCTTAGTGACTGTTATTGTGCACCTTTCGGTCTCTTGGTGACGGATATTATGTATCTTTCCTCTCTTGGTAACGGATATTATTAACCTTTCACTCTCTTGGTAACGGGTATTGTGTACCTTTCACTCTCCTGGTAACACATATTATGCACCTTTCACTCACTTAGTGACGGATATTATGCACCTTTCACTCTCGTGGTGACGCATATTATGCACCTTTCACTTTCTTGTTTACGGATATTATGCACCTTCCACTTTGGTAACGGATATTATACTCTAAACACATGTAAATTATCTTGAAATGGTTATATTTCATATTTCCATCAATAACAATGGCATGCAGAGAACGATTTTTTACATTGTATATTACTTTGAATGATTAAACATGATTTCCATTCTTTATTCATTTTTTTCAGATTTTGCGTACGACTCTCTCCTTTTCTATATACCTTTTCTTTCTCAAAAGACGATGATTATTCAAGAAAATTCTGTCAAACCAGACATTATAAATCATAATTACTGCATAGAAAGATAAAGAGACTAATTTCCTCTCGTCTTTGTTAAGTCAACATTAAAGTCAACATTAAACATATACTACAGTTTGTAAAGAATTAATAGAATCTGATGTAAGTAAAAGAACATTTCTTCTGTGGTAACTAAGATAGGGAAACGTGTTTTAATAAAGTAAGATTCTCGGGGCAAATGTCTTAAAATGTTTAAGGAGGAACTTCTGCACAAACCTCTAGAAAACGTCACAAACGTCACAAATGTTAACCGAGGATGATCTGATGTCTTATCGTATTTCCCCATGCCTATATCGACCTGCTGAGGCCTTCAGAATTTTACCGTATTTCGGCACTGTGACGTCGTAAAGAGTTGACCCGACCCTAATATGAGCTGACCCGGATATATCAGCGACGTCATAATGTTTGACCCAACGTTGACCCGAATATATCAGGAAAACATCCGGTTATAGGCAGATGGTCATTGAAAAGTAAGAAATTCCATTAAGATTGCTAGTTAACAATACGATAAATTTATCATCAAGTTTTCTTCAAACAAATATTGTAAAATATAAGCCGCTCGACACAATATGAAGCTTTTTGGCTCGTTCGCTACGCTCACTCGCCGAAAAAGCTTCACACTGTGTCTCGCGGCTGATATTTTACGATATACGTTTGCAGAAAACCTGATAATATGTACATATATTGTTAACTATCAGCCGCTGGTAACAATTTTAAACTTTTTGGCTCGTTCGTTACTCTCACTCGCCAAAAAAAGCTGCATATTGTAACTCGCGGCTGATATTAAGTAATCTATATATCTTATGTCAATTTGAAGTTCAATAATATTCCTTTTTAGTACATGTGGTAACGTTTTCAAGGACTTTTGTGTTTTCTTACATTGCTACCAAAAATTTAATGAATGTCATATTTCCTAGCCTTTCTGCATAAGTCGTATAAAATACTACAATCAATCTGTTATTTAAATGTTACTTAAAATTTAACGCAATTTTTTTTTATAAATTTTATGTGTTTTGAATTAGGTACTTCTTCAATTGTTATTGCACGGAAACTGCCAAAATTCCGAATTTACTGAATAGGAGACACCTGAAAACTTGAGAAACAGAAAAAAACTGTACCAGTCTCGTAGTACTTTGAAAACCGTACTTTACCTGTATTCTTTGCGAGCTTTTAGTTTTTACTTTAAATTTGCTTTGAGTAAGTATTGCACATGTGGTGATGTGATCGACATTTAGTAAAAAAATTCAGCTCAAGGGGCAGTCTTGAACTTACAGTGAAATTTTATTCGCGATGAAGGCTTCTCTTCCGGTCTAAGATAAAGAACATTAAAAACTTATCCAATATATGATAGATGACAAAGTTAACCATGGTGTCCAATATATGATAATATGTGTAATCTTTCACGCATATTATACGTCCAATAAAGTACGATTGTAAGACAAAAAATAAAAAAAAATTTGTAAGCAACCATCCTGGAGGACAGTCATCTTCTCTTACAAGAATTTTTACCCAGAAATCTTTTACTCTGCCCATGCGGGTAGTAATTGTCCGTTAAACAACAAACTACAGTGTATTTATAATAAGAAAGGAATGTTACGCAACAACTATAGTATTACAAATAATATGCAAACTCAAATAGATTGATATAAGCCAGAGACTTTTCAATAAACATATCATTTATGTATTTCTTTATTTCATTTCATTTCATTTTATCTTTTTTTAATTTTCTTTTTTTTTAATCAGAAAATAGACTCTGATAGATCTTAACATTCTTAATCAATGCGAAATTTGAATAATAAATGGCTTAACATTTTCCAAAGTATTTGGTATTTAGAATGATGAGCCATGATTTGTCGAAATATGCAAATCCAGTGCACCCAAACAGATAAAATGTAATGACAACCTTTCCATCTTAGTAGTCTTCAGCATTTTTAAAACCAAATATGATACTTTTTAAAGATGTTTATGTTTTAATTTCGTTGAGATTTGTCGCCAGTATTTTCATACGCCATTTAGTACAATTGGAATAGCATTACTAACATCAATGTTTTATAACAGTATTTACCTTTTTTGTCTTATTGACACATACCCTCTAATTTATACAAACCTTTTTTCTACAGCATTTGATTAACTTTTTGCCGGATATCAAAGAAGAGATATTTTCATCAGCAGTATGTATTTAATTTTACTGCAGTGTGGAAAAGAAGGAATTTAAGAAAAAAAATCTAGGCTCCAAAATATAATGGAAAATTTCAAGCTTGAAAACGTGATGTAAAAATTACCTGAAACCAAATAACTATAAAATGATGCTGTGGGATGCTATGAAAAACAATATCTAGGATCCCAAGTCACTCTCTTGCCCCCATAAAAATACAATGGTTGCTCTCTAAGTACACGGTTAAATACATTTCATTATTTGTGTTGTGGTTGTCGTATTCATATAAAGTAAAAATTGCAAGAAAATACATGTAGTGTATTACAGGAAGAACAGACTAAAGTTCACAGGTCAGTCAGAGGGCTTGAATAAAAATATATCCAAAGTTAAATTAAAACAATAAAAACTCCCTGTCTGATTATTTTTGAAATTTTCTGAATAAATGTAAAAAAAAACTTAAAAATAGCGTTAAATAAATTAATTACTGATACAAACTCCATATATTCTTAAGTTATAATGTCAGTTTAAAATAGTTGACAAGTACCAAATTTTCATACTGAATTGAAATATTCCACAATTCTGCGCAGAGACTTGTTCAAACTAAGACTGAAATATTCAGCCACAAAAAGCTAAAAAATTTAGCAAAGTACAAAATATACAATTTATACGTTATTTAAGATAATCGACATATACCTAAACATTGTACGATACAGTTTTGAAACAGCTGACGAACTCTAAAACATTTCTCAAAATCATATTAATTTTTTAAAACAAGTTACGAAAATGATAAATATTTCAAATGTAAACCTCTTATCTGAATTTATTCATTACCTTAAGAGAAAAATACGAGAAATAAGTTTCAAAATATACGCCAAATAGAATATTATTGTTAAAAACCTTATTCTTAAACGTAACGTATCGCACATTTACTCCAAAAACTTACCAGGCTGACATACATTTGCGACAGTAATTTGAAATCCATGCATGTTCAACATTATTATTTTGTCTCCTATGAACAAAACCCCTCTTTTTCATAATGTAGAAAACTTAATTTTTACACCAAAACTAAGGTTTTACTCAGTGTTTTCTTAAGCATCTTGACTAACAGTTAATCATATATTATGTTAAAATGTATCGTCATGGTGGTCAGTAATTTACTTCTGGTTTTACCTTCTTTCATAACAACCAAACGCAAAATTAGCATTTTGTCTTTATTCATTTAAAGAATTATCATTTCAAGAAATTATTTAATTAGTATCTTGAATAGCTGTTGCATCTTTTATTAAGTAATATTAGAGTGTGTATACGCCCCTAATTTATTATGCTGAGAAGTCGTCATACGGGTCAACGTTCGGTCACTGTCGGTATAGACAAGCGCAGAAAAGGTCGCCCTGATACTTTTGTTTGCAGACATCTACATAATTAGCAAAGATGGAAAATATGCTGAATTGATGAATGGTCAATACGATTCAGTCCTCAAGTACTTTGGACAAAATTATTTTTAAAAAAAACTAATAAAGAATGAGAGATGGTATTTTGAGGAAACTGCCTATACTGAATTTATTGTTTATCTTGTTTCATTGTCAGTTTAATATGGAGAATCAATACTTTTATGACTGTTTTGGTAAAATACCATTTTGTTGGACTGTCTAATTCTTTTAAGTCTCATTTTGAACATAAACTTCTTCAACTTCAAAATAAAGTGTGTAAAATAAAGTGAGTGTAAAAAGGCGAAACCGTTTTTGGTATACTTTTAAGCAGGTAAATATCAGTTATCGTTTCCCCAAGTCGTGCATGTTCCTTGATTGAAAGAAACATATTTCGGTGAATTGATAGAAAGGAGGAGATCATATTTTATTGGTCATTTAAAGCTAAAAGTTTGAACTAAATGTTTTTTAAGTAGACCATATCTATTTTACTGTACATATTCATTTAAAATCGTTAACAATATATATTTCTTTCTCTTAAAAATGAATTTTCCCATGTTTTGATAAAACTAAAGGCTTTAATATTATTTCATGAAATAACGTTTGGTTTCGAATAAAAAAAAAAGGATTCTGATTGGCAGAATTTGTGATATGTGAAGTGACATACATGTAGCTCTGTTTGGTAGAATTTACATTAGAAAACACCATATTTTACTTTTGAAAAGCCAAAAAATGAGAACTGGGATTCAGATTTTTTATTTTCGATAATTATTTAATATAAGCAAGCTTTATGTCTGATGCTTGGATAGTATTTCTGTTCATGTAATTGCATATGTCCCATTATAACCTATATAAAATTAGAGAATTTTGCATCACCTCAGTCCTGTACTTATACTTTATACTTCAGAATGACACTCAATTTTGGTAAAGTATATGGAATAAAATCGGTCTGTAAGAACAATAAGGTATGACTATTTACAGTTAAAAAAAAGCGAAAGTGTGGTTTTAAGGAAAACATTAGCTCTTTCTATAAATAGTGTAAATAAGGCAACTGCAGTTTCTAAATGATACAAAAAATAAATGTCCAGTATGACAAATTTTGCAAACTTATCAGAGGCATAGTTCAAATAAAATTTATTTCATTCGTACACTGTTTGATATTTCACTGTGTTAATATATATTTGATGTTCCATTCACGTTGAAATTGTGGTGGAAACTAGAATTTTAACAATGAAACTTACTAACAGTTTATTTTAATGTGTTCGGTTCTTAATGGTCCATAAGGGAAAACAATTGTAGACTGTCGTCCTCAGGGTCAGTAACATCCTGTTGATTGAAAATTAATTGTCTTTTGTTGCATAATAAATTTCAAAGCACCGTGTCATAAATTGAAGGACCTTCCTAAATGGGTTGGAAAATTACGTAAAATTTTCTTAACAATAAACGACTTTCTTAAGAAAATTAAACAACCTTCTAACCAATGCCCCGTTGAAAATTATATGCCGATATCTCCATTGTAGTAAATAAAGCTTGACTTCCATACATTCAATGTAAATTGATAACTAAGTTTAGAATTTTAAGAAATAAATGAAAGCAGACACGAAAACACAATGGAAAAGCCCGAACAAATACTCTGGTAGAAATAAAAAAATTCCCGAGTTAGACATAAATACTTTTTATGAATACTTTAAAAAAATTAAATTCAAATGGAGGAATCAAACACAAATTTTACTGACACTGAGGCATTCGAAATTAATTCCGTATGCTCTGAAATTACCGAGAATGCATTACACTTACTAAAAGGTAATAAAGCAGCTGGTTGTGATAAAATTATAAATGAATATCTAAAGACATCGAATCCTTCTATACTCTTCAAAAAAAGAAACACATAGACAAAATATGTATGATTGAGATTTAATTTTTCTCTGTTTATGTCTATTTTAAGCAAAGGTGTTTTATGAGGCAATAACTCAATGCTAAATGATTTCAAATCAAGTGCAAAAAATCTACTGATTATGGCGTCATTTCACGAAATTTTCGAAAAATAACGAAATTGACAAAAATCACCCAAAATATGAAAAAGAAAACTTTATTAATGGCCTTGATTATGTTCACCATAATTCGTAAACTTAAAAAAACAACGGAAATGAACCAATTTCCATGATAATCTGGACCATTTGCCCTTCAATTGTCCGTTCGAAAAAACACGAAATCGGTGTTTCTTTCTGGAAACTTTCCAGAAAAAGAAAATTTTAACTTTATACAGCTGGGTGAGTTGTTCCATATCTATCCTTTCAAATGAGACTGTTGGTTTTAATGTTTCGACGTTCACGTCAGTGAACAGGGACAAATAAGGGTAAAATTGAAAATCTCCCCTCTGGGGCCTCAGCATTGATAACCATCATTCAAATTGTGGTTGGTAGATAGATCATGATGCATATCAATATGGTTCGGTCTAAAAAAATCAATAAAAACAATTACCAACAGAGAATTTGCTTCAAAAACAAACACTTTCAAACAAACGGAAATTGCCCAATTCAATTCAATAGAAAATTAATGTCCATTATACCGGCTAACCATTAAACTTGGTGCATAAACTTTTGATATTATACAGCTACGCTGGAATGCACCCATCCCCTCTTCGTGTGATTATTTGGGTAATTTAAAACTTCATCTATCGAAAAATCAAACTTTGAACAATTTTTATCAAAGTTGAGGCCCCAGAGGGGAGATTTTCAATTTTACCCTTATTTGTCCCTGTTCACTGACGTGAACGTCGAAACATTAAAACCAACAGTCTCATTTGAAAGGATAGATATGGAACAACTCACCCAGCTGTATAAAGTTAAAATTTTCTTTTTCTGGAAAGTTTCCAGAAAGAAACACCGATTTCGTGTTTTTTCGAACGGACAATTGAAGGGCAAATGGTCCAGATTATCATGGAAATTGGTTCATTTCCGTTGTTTTTTTAAGTTTACGAATTATGGTGAACATAATCAAGGCCATTAATAAAGTTTTCTTTTTCATACTTTGGGTGATTTTTGTCAATTTCGTTATTTTTCGAAAATTTCGTGAAATGACGCCATAATCAGTAGTAACAAATTTTTTGCACTTGATTTGAAATCATTTAGCATTGAGTTATTGCCTCATAAAACACTTTGCTTAAAATAGACATAAACAGAGAAAAATTAAATCTCAATCATACATATTTTGTCTATGTGTTTCTTTTTTTGAAGAGTATATTTATCACATATTTTATTGAAATAACACCAATTTTGAAGAGTATATTTATCACATATTTTATTGAAATAACACCAATTTTGCATATGTAATAAAACCATAATTTGAAGCATGTTATTTGCCCTCGGGGCAATAACATCATACGAGGGCCCTCTCGTGAGCCTTATCGACGTCACTTCCCCTTAGCTGTAAATAGGAGTCGAACACACCCTGCCACAGGTGAGATTCGAACTCACAACCCCAGCGTTGACAGGCTAGTGATCAGCAGTAGTCATGACGAACTACCTAGACCACTCGGCCACCGAGGCCCCCATCCTAACCTTGCGGCTACCATCTTACACTATACAAACGTCGTTTTTAAATATATAAAGGCGAAAGCCCTATGTATATATTGTACCGTATCATATTGATATACGTAAAAACGACATATAATATCATCCGATTGGTAGCCGAGAGGTTTCGTCGATGTGTTCTTGAAGTATGACACATAATTTATTTCAAGGAGGGAGTTCGAACCCATATGCAGCTATATCGGTCATAATTATGTTAGGTAACTCTGTTTAGACTTATTAACTGGTTACCCAATATCGAGAATCTACTGGTCCCGTTCATGCCAGGCCTTCATCGTACTTCGATAACTCTGTATTGATTATAGCACGTTCTCCACGTCTTCACTTTAAATAACTTTTTATTTGAAATATGTAGTAACATTTCACATGGACTATATGAAATTGTGACAATAATTAATAATATGAAATTTATCACCAGTTTATACAAACTGTCAAAAGTACATAATTACACGTGATAAAGGGTAATGGTGCAAGTTTTTTTTTTAATTTTTTAAGCCGCGAGAAAAGCGATTTTTTTTTTTTTGGTAAAATTTATTTGAGTTTTATCTGAAGAAATTTATTATGCGCAATTAACATGCTGTGTGTTTCAGGTAATTATAACTAATTAACGATTTGACATGTATATTGTACCTTGACTGTCCGGATGTTTATTGTTCCAACCGTTAATTAAGGTACACAGGTACATTGTATGTATACAGGTAAACCGTTTGCTGACCAAAAACAGCGTGATTTCATTTTTTACGCCACATTTTTTGATAATTAATGCAACATTTTAATAAAGAGGTGTGTGTGTGTTTAAGGGGGGATCACAAAGAATGCAGTGATGAAATACAATTTCAAATGTCAGATAAGTAACATTTTCATTTATTTTAAATTAATAATTTATCTTTTTGGTATTTATATATTTAACATTTGACATATTATATGAGTAATTCTATTTACTCGTATATATATATTTACTTTGTTATGGCAAGGTAGAAGCTGATAGGATGGGCGCCATCTTGAATAATAATAGTAAAAAATAACACATTTCAAAATAGCTAATTTTCAAATCAATTTGGAAGGGACATAATCAAAATTTAAACTATTGCAGTTACGATATTTCGAAAAGTTATGAAGGTTTTACTCAAACATATGATATATGAAGACCAAAGAATATACTTTATTAGTAACATCCGAGACATAAAACAATATGTCTCTAGTAATATATCAGTATCTATAGTATGCATATCCCCCCTTTTTATTATAACTTCATCACACAAACATTATATAATAAAATCCTAGATTGAAAAGAAATGATATCTGTATGAAATGATCCATCATCTGTGTTAGTTTTCATTAATACTGTCAAAGGTGAGATTTTTTTGTCATAACCTATATCGCCCTTGACGAGGATAAGTTAATATGCAGTGCAATTGGAAACGATACACTTATTAATATGTTATGTCAGATATATATATATATATATAATATTTCAAACATAAGCGTTTGTTTCGGTGCAAATATGAAATTGAAAATCATTAAATGCTTGTATTTTCGCGCCTAGTGACACTTCCGGTCATCGTCGCCACCTGAAAAATAATATCAGATTTTCCGAAAATAGCTAATTTTCAAATCAATTTGGAAGGGATATAATAAAAAATTAAACTATTGCATTTACGATATTTCAATAATTTATAAATGTATTAATTAGCACATAGCACCAAAATTTCTCCATCAGTTTCGGTTAAACCGCAATTTTATGTTAAAAACGACAAAAAAGCCAATTTATCAGAGTTAGATGATTTAACAATATGGACTTAACGGGAAAATAAGACAAAATTTTCAAAAGCATTTGGAAGGGATAAGACAAAAATTTAAACGTTTCCAAATGGCATAAATATATTTCTAAATATATGAGGAAGTACTACATAGCACCAATTTTTTTTCATCACGAACTAAAAGTAGTTTATTTTATCGATTCCTGATCGCCCAAGTGCATTTCTATACCATTTACTTGGGCATGGTATAGGTGATGTGTGACGTCACCAAAGTCACGTGATGACTTCTATAGTTGGATATGCCCAGTCACGGCAAATAACAATTTGTAGAAGTCAAAGGTAAGTTTTAAACTAATACCAGCTGTGAACGTAAATCAGTAAATTAGCCAATTCAAACTTAATGAAATTAAGTTCACAAAGGGGAAATTGAATATAATTTGATTAATCCATTTCAGTGACGGTGTATCGTAAAAATCGCAAGTTCCGTAAAAAATGCAAGCACGCATGTGCAAATATATAAAGCACTTCCTGTGTAAAAATTGGAAGTTTCACTTTCACAAACCGTTTCCGTTATATTAACAATTGGTAGGAGAATATACTTTTAACCAACATTTGAGCAAATAACTCAAGATTAATTCCTGAATGTTTAATAACTTGAGGACAAAATTTTGAAAAAATGTGGTTCTATATGTAATTTATAGGAAAATTTCTAAGCGGGAACTCATTTATGTGTACTGACTGTATATATGTAATTTAAAAGAATTGTAGATTATCAGGGCCTTCATAAACACGAATAAAATATTGTTGATAGCTGTGTCTTATAGTGGTCAAAATAGAATTTAATATGTTAATTTATTGTACTGTAGTTGTTTACTTGGCCAAAATAAGGCAAGTACAGCTATTATTTCATACATAAATTGATTAATGGTAATTAAATTATCAGACACAGAAATAAAAATATATCAAGTGATATCAACAATAGGATAAACTTAAAAAAACATTTTTTCCTTTCCCCATCTCTGCCTGTATCCAAGAAAGGATCATGTACACTATGTGACAAGTATCCAGTTGAATGTAGTACATGTGTACTCTTCACAATTAAGAAATTGTATGTAAAACATTTCTGCCATCACAATTTGCTTAATGTCGTCGTGTTAGCCACCTGGCATGCTGTTTTTGGCTTCTTTTGCATTTTGGGCATTGCATACATTTTCATCTACTTCAAGAGCCATGTAAATGTAGCCTTTTGACTTTAATACAGATTTCGTCACTTTTGAATATATCTCCATCAAACTGTAGTTAGGGACCGGGCAAAATTTATCAGGGGATTGACACTGGATCAAAAGGCTTTTTTGGTTACTCTATTTCATTGGACATTTTAATTTTTCTCATTCTCATAACACATAGGACACCAACATTTTTTATTACTATATTTTTATAAATTTACATAAAAAATTGCTTTAAAGCACACATTGTACCTTACTGTCTATGAAACATTAACACTATTGGAATTATGGTATTTTTGTCGTATATTAAAAGTTTTTTTCTTACCTTTGCAGTGATTCAATTAACTTGGCAACTTGTATGGTATAAGTACATAATATAAGCAAGGGTTTTTTTCAATTTATATAAAAAAACATAGAACTTTCAAAATTTAAGAACTGTTTTAATACTTGACAGACTTCTTACATGAAATGCCTTAAATTGCTCAGTTTTGTCAATACAAGAAGGATAATTATTATCAATTCTTTTATTTAAACTGTAGGACATCTTGTATATCCTAAATACAATACATTTACAAATTTTTTACCAAATTTTATCAAATTTGCTTATAAAATGTTTTTTTTCTGGCAAAAAGTATACCTTACTGTCTATGAACATTAACACTATTGAAATTCCTGTATTCTTACCATATATTAATTTTTTTCCCCACATTTCAATAATTCAATGAACCCAATATCTTGTATGGTATAAGTACATAATATAAGCAAGGTTTTCAACAAATTATATGAGTAACCATAGAATTTTCTAAATATTAAAACAAATTTAATACTTGACAGATTACATATCTTAGCCCACAAAATTGCAAGTCTCCTCTTGAGTCACTAAATTTCTAGGTGTATGGACATTAAATGCTTCAGAAATAAATCCTTATACCTCACTATGTATTAATGAAGGGAAATAATATACTTTTCAACATATGTTTATCATTTATTGTCCAAAAATATACAAATTCCTATCAGAGTTCCATATCTTAGGCCCTAAAAATTGCAAGTCTCCTCTTGAGTCACTAAATTCTAGGTGTATGGACATGAACTGCTTCAGAAATTAATTATTATACCTCACTTTGTTTTAATAAAGGGAAATAATATACTTCTCAACATATTTTGGTCATTTATTGTTCAAAAATACTCCAAATCCCATCCGAGTTACCAATCTTAGGCCGTAAAAATTGCAAGTCTCTCCTTGGGTCTCAAAATACTTAGATGTATGGACATAAAAAGCATCAAAAATTAATTATTATACCTCACTATATATTAATAAAGGGAAATAATATACTTCTCAACATATTTTGGTCATTTATTGTTCAAAAATATTCCAAATCCCATCAGAGTTCCAAATCTTAGGCCATAAAAATTGCAAGTCTCTCCTTGGGTCTCAAAATACCTAGATGTATGGACATACAAAGCATCAGAAATTAATTATTATACCTCACTTTATATTAATAAAGGGAAATAATATACTTCTCAACATATTTTAGTCATTTATTGTCCAAAAATATACAAATTCCCATCAGAGTGCCATATCTTAGGCCGTAAAAATTGCAAGTCTCTCCTTGGGTCTCAAAATACCTAGATGTATTGACTTAAAAAGCTTCAGAAATTAATTATTATATCTCACTTTGTTTTAATGAAGGGAAGTAGTATACTTCTCAACATATTTTGGTCATTTATTGTTCAAAAATATAGTCCAAATCCCATCCGAGTTACAAATCTTAGGCCGTAAAAATTGCAAGTCTCTCCTTGGGTCTCAAAATACCTAGATGTATGGACTAAAAAAGCTTCAGAAATTAATTATTATACCTCACTATATATTAATAAAGGGAAATAATATACTTCTCAACATATTTTGGTCATTTATTGTCCAAAAATACACAAATTCCCATCAGAGTGCCATATCTTAGGCCGTAAAAATTGCAAGTCTCTCCTTGGGTCTCAAAATACCTAGATGTATGGACTTAAAAAGCTTCAGAAATTATTTATTATACCTCACTTTGTATTAATAAAGGGAAATAATATACTTCTCAACATATTTTGGTCATTTATTGTTCAAAAATAGTCCTAATCCCATTCGAGTTACAAATCTTAGGCCGTCAAAATTACAAGTCTCTCCTTGGGTCTCAAAATACCTCGGTGTATGGACATACAAGGCATCAGAAATTAATTATTATACCTCACTTTATATTAATAAAGGGAAATAATATACTTCTCAACATATTTTGGTCATTTATTGTCCAAAAATATACAAATTCCCATCAGAGTGCCATATCTTAGGCTGTAAAAATTGCAAGTCTCTCCTTGGGTCTCAAAATACCTAGATGTATGGACATACAAAGCTTCAGAAATTAATTATTATACCTCACTTTATATTAATAAAGGGAAATAATATACTTCTCAACATATTTTGGTCATTTATTGTCCAAAAATAAACAAATTCCCTTCAGAGTGCCATATCTTAGGCTGTAAAAATTGCAAGTCTCTCCTTGGGTTTCAAAATACCTAGATGTATGGACTTAAAAAGCTTCAGAAATTATTTATTATACCTCACTTTGTATTAATAAAGGGAAATAATATACTTCTCAACATATTTTGGTCATTTATTGTTCAAAAATAGTCCTAATCCCATTCGAGTTACAAATCTTAGGCCGTCAAAATTACAAGTCTCTCCTTGGGTCTCAAAATACCTCGGTGTATGGACATACAAGGCATCAGAAATTAATTATTATACCTCACTTTATATTAATAAAGGGAAATAATATACTTCTCAACATATTTTGGTCATTTATTGTCCAAAAATATACAAATTCCCATCAGAGTGCCATATCTTAGGCTGTAAAAATTGCAAGTCTCTCCTTGGGTCTCAAAATACCTAGATGTATGGACATACAAAGCTTCAGAAATTAATTATTATACCTCACTTTATATTAATAAAGGGAAATAATATACTTCTCAACATATTTTGGTCATTTATTGTCCAAAAATAAACAAATTCCCTTCAGAGTGCCATATCTTAGGCTGTAAAAATTGCAAGTCTCTCCTTGGGTTTCAAAATACCTAGATGTATGGACTTAAAAAGCTTCAGAAATTATTTATTATACCTCACTTTGTATTAATAAAGGGAAATAATATACTTCTCAACATATTTTGGTCATTTATTGTTCAAAAATAGTCCTAATCCCATTCGAGTTACAAATCTTAGGCCGTCAAAATTACAAGTCTCTCCTTGGGTCTCAAAATACCTCGGTGTATGGACATACAAGGCATCAGAAATTAATTATTATACCTCACTTTATATTAATAAAGGGAAATAATATACTTCTCAACATATTTTGGTCATTTATTGTCCAAAAATATACAAATTCCCATCAGAGTGCCATATCTTAGGCTGTAAAAATTGCAAGTCTCTCCTTGGGTCTCAAAATACCTAGATGTATGGACATACAAAGCTTCAGAAATTAATTATTATACCTCACTTTATATTAATAAAGGGAAATAATATACTTCTCAACATATTTTGGTCATTTATTGTCCAAAAATAAACAAATTCCCTTCAGAGTGCCATATCTTAGGCTGTAAAAATTGCAAGTCTCTCCTTGGGTTTCAAAATACCTAGATATATTGACTTAAAAAGCTTCAGAAATTTTGATTCTGGTGGAATTTGGTATATATTTGGATGATAAATGACCAAAATATGTTGAGAAGCATATGAATTCCCTTTATTAATACATAGTCGGGTATAATGATGAATTTCTGAAACATTTCATCTCCAAACATTTTGATATTTTGAAACCCAGGGGCAGACTTGCATTTTTTACGGCCTAAGAATTGTAACTCTGGTGGAATTTGGTATAATTTTGAATGATAATTGACCAAAATATGTTTAGAAGTATATAAATTCCCTTTATTAATACATAGCTGGGTTTAATTTTGAATTTCTGAAACATTTCATCTCCAAACATGTTGATATTTTGAAAATCAAGGGGAGACTTGCATTTTTTACGGCCTAAGAATTTTGATTCTGGTGGAATTTGGTATATATCTGGATGATAATTTACCAAAATATGTTGAGAAGTATATAAATTCCCTTTATGAATTAACATAGTCAGGTATAATGATGAATTTCTGAAACATTTCATGTCCAAACATGTTGATATTTTGAAACTGAAAGGGAGACTTGCATTTTTTATGGCCTAAGAATTTTGATTCTGGTGGAATTTGGTATATATTTGGATGATAAATGACCAAAATATGTTGAGAAGCATATGAATTCCCTTTATTAATACATAGTCGGGTATAATGATGAATTTCTGAAACCATTCATCTCCAAACATGTTGACATTTTGAAAATCAAGGGGAGACCTGCATTTTTTACAGCCTAAGAATTTTGATTCTGGTGGAATTTGGTATATATTTGGATGATAATTGACCAAAATATGTTTAGAACTATATAAATTCCATTATTAATACATAGCTGGGTTTAATTTTGAATTTCTGAAACATTTCATCTCCAAAAATGTTGATATTTTGAAAATCAAGGGGAGACTTGCATTTTTTATGGCCTAAGAATTTTGATTCTGGTGGAATTTGGTATATATCTGGATGATAATTGACAAAAATATGTTGAGAAGTATATGAATTCCCTTTATGAATACATAGTCAGGTATAATGATGAATTTCTGAAACATTTCATGTCCAAACATGTTGATATTTTGAAACTGAAAGGGAGATTTACATTTTTTACGGCCTAAGAATTTTGATTCTGGTGGAATTTGGTATATATTTGGATGATAAATGACCAACAACCCTCACATGTGCCCTGGTTTTGACGTGGCGTGAGGGCTTAAATCATGTTTAATGATATACTATATTGGTTGTATGTCTTATAGAAGTGATGACTAACAGGGCCTTTTACTGTATGTTGCTGAGCAATTCAGTATTGCATTTTCATTGTGGCTTTGAGCAAGTTATTATTTTTCTTCTTGTAGATTTATTCACGACTTTTCATTGAATGTTATAAATCTAGACCTATTTTAATTCTACTATATTCCATACACCTGTTAATTCACGGCTTGGCTTATCTTTAATTTTGCAGATCCCTCGGACAGCGCCGACAGTCCCCCCCAAAACAAAAACAAAAATCCAAATAAATCTTGGAATTTGAACTGTTTATCACAAATTTGTAGGCTTCTGACTTCAAATGTTATATCGAAAACGGATTGTGGCAGCTTTAAAAAAAAAAAAAAAACCCAACAAAACAACGCCGCGATCTTGAGCGCCGATGTTTTTCAAAGCTGCCACAAGCGTATTTATAATTTATTTCATTCATTCATAAGTTAAGTAAATACTAATTCATTCAATTATTGTGTAAATGGTTTGTAGTCCTTTGTATATATGTTAAAATTAACAGAATAGTTTGTGTTTCTAACTAGCTTGTGAATTTTACGACGACTTGCGAAATTTACAGTAAACAGCGTAAAATTTGAAAGACAAACCGGAAACCGGAAACGGAACTACCATTTTTTACGGACTTGTAAATTTTACGCTACAGGTGATTAAAGAAGCGTTGATTCTAGAAAAAGAAACCATGGTAAATGAATAGGCTGACGTCACAGCAGTGGTTTAAAGAAAAAGAAACCACGATAAATGAATAGGCTGACGTCACGTGACATCAGTGGTTTAACGAAACATAGTCTAGTGGAATTATACAAATCATTTACAAAAAGAAGGCTGATCCTTTGGATCCTGATAATTATAGGAGCTATCACTTTGGTGACATGTTTGGGACAGTTATTTACTGATATAATCAATACCCGACTAACAGTTTTTGCAAATGAAATTAACCTTATTTCGGAAAGGGTATTCTACTATACGACATTTTCTCCGTATACGCTATTATATCTCTGTATTCCTCTTTTAAAGATATAATTCAAAGCATGTATGACAATATTAAGTCATGTTTGAGATGCAAACAGCAGATTCCTATTTCTTTTCGTGTTCAACAGGAGCAAGACACGGCTTTTTTTATTTTCGCAGTATTTTAAACGATCTAGACGAAAGAACAATGTATTGAAAACATAAATATGTATGTAAAATTATTTGTTTTGCATACCATTCTTTTAGCTGAGAACCCAGAGAACTTACAAACTTTAATAGACGATCTAGATAGATTAGAAAGTGAAGATAATATTTCAAACAAGAGGCTCCCAAGAGTCTGAATCGCTCACCTGTTATTTTTTGTCTAGATCTTACTTCAATGATTATTTTTGCTATTTAATGTATACTGTCGCATTTTCCGCCTTAATATTGACTTGTTCAGCTAAAATATAGAATCCTGAGCCTAAATATATAGGGTTGCTATGGACTTTTTCATTGACCATGACTCTTGAACTTCCTGAACAGGTAAATTGTAGTGCCCTGAACCCAAATATATCTGGTTGGTAGGGACTTTTCCATCGGTTGCTATTTGGATTTTTTCAATGACCTTGACCCTTGATCCTTTTACAGCTTATAGAGTCCTGAATCTAAATATATATGGTTGCTAGGGACTTTTTCATTGGTTGTCATGGAATTTTTCAATGACTCTTGATCTTGCTTTTTGACTTGAACAAGTATAAATTATAGGGTCCTTAACCCAAATATATATGGTTGCTAGGGACTTTTTCCTAGGTTGCTATGGACTTTTTCAATGACCTTGACCCTCCATTTTACTTGTACAGATACCATTTACTTTATTTCAAGTAATGCTCTAAACATCTGTGACAAAATGTCAGACATCATTTTTACTGATTTTTACTATAAATAATTTTTCAATGGCAAACACTCCAAGGGGTCAATTGACGATTTTGGTCATGTTGATTTATTTATAGATCTTACTTTGCTGAACATTTCTTCTGTTTACAGTTTGTCTTTATTTATAATAATATTCAAGTTAACCTAAAACTGAAAAATTCCTTGGAATTAACAATTCAGGGGCAATAACCCGAAAATGGGTTGGCCGATTCGTGAAAACACAAATATGTATGTAGAATAATTTGATTTGCTTTACGCAGACAATACCGTTCTTTTAGCTGAGAGCCCAGAGAACTTACAAACTTGAATAGATAGATTAGAAAATTCAGATAATATTTCAAACAAGAGGCTCAAGAGATCTGAGCTTGTATAACTCACCTGACAGTCCCACAATTGGTTTTAGAAAAGAATTTTTTTTTTAAATTTGTCCAATCAGAAAAAAGAATTCATCATGGCGGCCATATTAGACCGAGACGAAATATACAAACTTTATAAACTTCCTTCCATAGATGCTTCATACCTAGTTTCAGTTTATTTGGCTTAGGGGTTTCAGAGGAGAAGATCAAAATGTAAAAGTTTACAGACAGACGGACGGGCGCAAAGTGATGACAAAAGCTTAAATTGCCCTCTGGGCTAGGTGAGCTAAAAACGATATTGAGTGGTGTAGGCAATCTTGTTTCATTGTTTAAAAATACAGCATTAAAGTTTTTCGGTGTTAAAACATCTAGCTGTGGAAATATTAGACCGCCGAATCAATGAATGAGTTGTTTATATCGCAAACCTGTCGTTTGTTCTTTTCCAGCCGAAAATCTGGAAGACAGAATCACGGTAGTAAAATCCCTTTGTTCCGAAGAACAGACACTTGATATAATTACTAATCAAGCAGAAACAGTACAGACTCGACAAAAATCTAAATAGGCTAAGAAAGACCGGAAGTGTCACTAGGCGGACAGCAACAGTAGTTGTATCTGTAAAATTAACAAGTCCGGAAATGTGATTCGTAACCTCTGTCAGCTTTGGTTTCCTGGACAAAAATAATTCTGAAGTTGGCTTCTGGGTCTGTCTAAACTGTAGACTGTTACATAGCAGAATTTAGAACATCGAAACAATGTTGGAACAGTTCGTTTCTATGTACCAGGAGATCGAGTATAAATTGGAACACAAATTACAAGAAGTTGAAAATCTTCCAAGGAAAACAGCCGCCAGCGAGATCGATTAAAACGAAACAATAATCAAGAAAATGAAATCTAAAGAACCACAAGACTGATCAATCAGAGCAACGTGAAAGATGTTTTGGCCTACCACCAAACAGAATTCGCGGAATCTAGTGAACCACAACGAGGGACTTTACTAGCGGGGAATTCAATTACCTGTGATATTACTTCTGACGCTTTAAATTAGACAATCAACCCTTATGCGTGCGGGGTGGCAGGGTGTCAGACATAACAGCAGAACTCCTCAGCAAACCAGTCGATGAAGTTTACAAAAACACAATCCTGCAAATAGGTAGCAATGAATGTGCGAGTCCTTTATTTGATGTGGAATCGTTTCGCGATGACTATCAGACATGGTTATGAGCGCTCAAAGTAAGTGTGAAAAGGTTGTAATCTCCTATATCTGCCCAGGACTAGACGATAGATTTGGTATTATCGTATTTCCCTATGGCTATATCGACCTGCTGAGGCCTTCAGAATTTCCCGTATTTCGGCACTGTGACGTCGTAAAGAATTGACCCGACCCTAATATGAGCTGACCCGAATATATCAGCGACGTCATAATGTTTGACCCAACGTTGACCCGAATATATCAGGAAAACATCCGGTTATAGGCGGATGGCCATTGAAAAGTAAGAAATTCCATTAAGATTGCTAGTTAACAATACGATAAATTTATCATCAAGTTTTCTTCAAACAAATATTATAATATATAAGCCGCTCGACACAATATGAAGCTTTTTGGCTCGTTCGCTACGCTCACTCGCCGAAAAAGCTTCACATTGTGTCTCGCGGCTGATATTTTACGATATAAGTTTGCAGAAAACCTGATAATATGTACATATTAGACTTCATGGTAAGATTGTTTGTGATGAAAATTGTCTGTATATGAACATGATGATGATTTCAGATTACCAAATGGTGCTATAAACAATCTGTTGTATAAAAAAAATGGTGTACATTTAAACAAAAAAGGCTCTGTAAAGCTGCCAAAAAGTCTTGATATTATTGAAAAACAGGTTGCAAAACAGGTGACACAGTCAAGTAATGCTAGAATGAGTGGTGGTGCACCTCAGCTAGAGAGGATATCAGCGCAATAATCGAAGCGTAGCCGGGCAAATCAAGCCGACTGCAACTCGTGATGCGCAACATGTCCGCTATGAGAGGCATTACAAATCAAAGAACAGACGTCACAAACAGAGCAATGAAGTTGAACTTTCTTGTTAGTATTGTGGTGAAAATAACCATATATCCACTAATTGTCGTCAAGGTCAATACTTGCAGTGTAAGAGATGTACCGAGTATTGCCATAAGTTGAAACATTGTAATTTTTAGGTTTTTGGCCATGATGTAAGGGCCGGATACGGCAACAGTTCGAATGATATCTTAAATGAGAGTTGTAGTTAGCCACCGAAAAATCGACGTCATCACATGGTAATAATAAAACTAAATGGTCACAATCATGTATTGATTTTCTAAATATAAGAGGCATCAAGAGTAAAATTCATGAGGTTAACAAACACCTTGACCAAAATTCCCAAGATCTTTTATATTTGGTTGAAAACTTTCTAAAGACTCATTGTAAACCCCGAGACTTGCAAAGTAACTGTTTGGGTGGGAAATCTCGTCCCATTTCAAAAGATAAGGGCGGAATAGGTGTATGTGTCACCTCCCGCCTCAAGAACTTAATTGATAACCAAGACAATCATTTTGAGCGTCTTTGGATATTGTGTAGACTGAACAACGTTTAAACCACTGTCGGGGTTGTTTACTTTCCTAACGATGGAGTGGATAAAACCCACTACTGATAAGCTTTTCTACGAGCTATTGGAAATAGTGTTCAGTTTTTCGCCGCCTCGGGTACGAGATCTGTCTTACGGGCGACTTTAATGGTACATGTCTTAGTAAATGCGATTTTACTGGCAAAACGAGAGTAACCAATATAAAACAAAGTTAAATGGTGTAGGGCTTTGTAAGTTTACAGAAACAGCAAATTTATAAATTGCCAACTCTTTGAACTGCTGTGAAGGCTTTTACACAAGGGTTCAGTCTGCAATAGACTACATTCTTTTATCGGAAGCGCTTTGTAATCATGTCAAATCGGTTTTCATCGACGAACTTGGGAGCTTCCATCTCCGTAGCGATCATGTAATTGTACGAATTCGGTTCCTTACACAAAACAAGATGGCGTTATTAAACGAGCCGAACGATCTTTTTGACTTGGATCATTTTAAAAGTAACTTAGACGATGTCTTTAACGAACATGATGTAAATTTTCTTTGGGATATCTGGAAATCCAAAGTTAACTGTGCGGTTAATACGGTCCCATATGTTAAAAATTATAGAAACTTTTGGGAAAAATCTCTAGACCGACTGCTAATGGCCAGACCTGAAGCTAATAGATTACAACGTTTACATAATAGAACTCGGAACTCATATTTCTTGTGTATATAATAAACGGAAATAAGCACTGAACATGAACCCATTAAGCGTAAGGAAAGTAATTGTCTTCACACTCATTTCAGCAAAATCGATGACACCACTATCAAACCCGATTTCAAAAACCATGTCACAAACCTGCTTTCCGAAAATTCGCTTTCAGTGATTTTTTCGAGTGATTCTATTTCAAATGTATTGCGTTGGATTCAACTATGAAAAGCACGCGGCCCAAAAGATATTCCGAACGAGTTTCAATACGATGGTTAAGACTTTATGTGATGTGTTTACCTTCATATCTGATTACGAACGGATACCGGCAGAATGGCAGAGATGGGTTATAAAACCTTTGCATAAATCCGGTTCTGTTTACGATCTAGATAATTACAGAGGTATCACTTTGTCATCAAAATGTTTATAAGCTTTTATCGAAGACTTTGGAAATACATATCGTGGCCTTGCTCGAACAACACAAAGTGCTTGGGGAAAACCAAGGCGCCTTTAGTAAAGATCGACGCATCAAAGATCAAATTTTTGCATTACAGGGTATATCTGCTTTGTCACCCTCTTCTAACACCCCCTTTTTAATTAGCCTTTTTGTCGAGCCTTCGACTTTTGTCGAAAAAGCGAGACATAGCGATCCTACATTCCGTCGTCGTCGTCGTCGTCGTCGTCGTCGTCGGCGGCGGCGTCCACAAATATTCACCCTGTGGTTAAAGTTTTTGAAATTTTAATAACTTTCTTAAACTATCCTGGATTTCTACCAAACTTGGACAGAGGCTTGTTTATGATCATAAGATAGTATCCAGAAGGAAATTTTGTAAAAAAAAAATTCCAGTTTTTCCGTATTTTACTTATAAATGGACTTAGTTTTTCTGCCAGGAAACATTACATTCACTCTGTGGTTAAAGTTTTTAAAATTTTAATAACTTTCTTAAAATATCCTGGATTTGTACCAAACTTGGACAGAAGCTTGTTTATGATCATAAGATAGTATCCAGAAGTAAATTTTGTAAAATAAAAATTCCAGTTTTTCTGTATATTACTTATAAATGGACTTAGTTTTTCTGCCAGGAAACATTACATTCATTCTGTGGTTAAAGTTTTCAAAATTTTAATAACTTTCTTAAACTATCCTGGATTTGTACCAAACTTGGACAGAAGCTTGTTTATGATCATAATATAGTATCCAGAAGTAAATTTAGTAAAAAAAAAAAAATTTCCGTATTTTACTTATAAATGGACTTAGTTTTTCTGCCAGGAAACATTACATTCACTCTGTGGTTAAAGTTTTTAAAATTTTAATAACTTTCTTAAACTATCCAGGAATTTTACCAAATTTGGACAGAAGCTTGTTTATGATATAAAGATTGTATCCAGGAGAAAATTTTGTAAAATATTTATTTCTGTTTTTCAGTTTTTTACGTATAAATGGACTTAACATTGCATTCACTATGTTGTGAAAGTTTTTAAAAATTTTAATAACTTTATTATTTTTATTAAGTTTGCAGAGAGGTTTCTTCATTATCAAAATAGAGTATCCAGACGATAATTTTGGAATTGATTTCATTATTTCATTGCAGGAATTTATTTACTGTGTTTCAGAGCCTATATGCCAGTAGGTAACACTTGTTTTTAGTTGTAGATGAACTTACTTATGATGGCACACAAGAATTACTGCTTATGAAAGTTTTCAGTTTATTAGTCCCCTAAGCTGAAGTGGACTTCACGTTTGCCTTATAGCTGTCAGTCCAAATCAGTTTTTCATGCTATTATGTGCATTCACCTATCACACTGAAAATATAGACAACATCAAAAGTAGGCGAGACACTGGGTTCCGCGGAACCCTTACGAATTTTTGGATTTATCGAAGGTATTTGATACGGTATGGAGTGATGGAATCTTTGTCAAATTATGGCAAAGTGGTAAACAAGGGAAGGTGTGGCGTCTAATTAAGAATTTTTACAGCCATGTAGAAAATTACAGTCTATGTTGTTCTTATTCCCAAATTACCAGAAGATTTACAGGCGTTATTCCGGATTTCACACGTTTTCGCAACTAAATGGAATTTGAAATTTAATCATTAGAAATCTAAGGTAATACAATTATCATTTTGAGTTGAATTTTAGCCACAAAATATAAATTGTACTTCTTCACAATCTTCACTTTAGTTTGGTTTTTAGACCCAAATATGTCTATATGAAAAGAATCGCAAAGTTGTGCCGGTGTCATATGGTATTTTGACTCCATGGGATATTGACCCCGGGGTCAAAATACCATATGGTATTCTGACTCCGGGATTAAATTCTCCTCATAGAATTTTGAACCCCATCATGGAAAAGTGACTTCCTGTAGAAATCAATTTTTATCCTCAGAAATGGGGGCTTCAGTTTTCACTAATAGTGGGGTCAGAATGCTATAGCCGTTTTAAAACATTACCAACGGGAGGGGAGGTCATTATTCCATGACAGGGAGGTCATAATACCATAGCAGATTTAATACTTTTGAAAGGAGAGGGGATCATTTTTCCATGACAGGGAGGTCAGAATACCATAGCAGATGTAAAATTTTATCAATGATAGGGGAGGTCATTTTTCAACGACAAGGGGGTTACAGTACCATAGCAGCTTTAATACTTTTGCAAGGAGGGGGTCATGTTTCCATGACAGGGAGGTCAGAATACCATAGCAGATGTAAAACTTTATCAATGAGAAGGGAGGTCCAGCAAACTTAACAATTTCTTCCAAGATATCTTTTTTTCCTTGGATACCCATAGCAATGGAAATGATAATTTTTTTTCCAAATATTGTGCAAAATGCATTGTAGTGACCAATTATAGGATAAGTTATCATATAATGTAGAATTTCAATGGATATGACATAAATTAAACATAGCATTGGGCCATTTCAATAAATAAATAAAATAGGGCAGGTTTTTCGGCTCATTTTTTCGTAACCTACATTTCAAAATTTCGTGCAAAATTTACACACTTAAAAAAACCACATGCACAAGATGCTGATCTACAAGGTCAGATGGAGATGCCGCTTAGGTCCATGCATACACATTCAACCATCAAAACGAGATTGAATCAATTGTCCATCCTCCCTTTCAGCATAAATCAGCTTTACAGTCAGAAATCATAATTATCAGCAAATTGTACCGATCAGTTTTAAACATTTGAAAATTATAGACCGTCGTATTTTCCAAAACTAAACGAGAAATAAAATGCTAATTGTATAGTGGAACCTAAAGTTCTAGTGGTTGGGAAGCGGTTAGATCCGGAGCGACCCTGGTAAAAAATCAAGGTACATTGTAGCATGCATACATGCAGGATTATATGCTGTCAGTGACTGAAGGATATCAATTATAGAAAGATAGCTCTATTGAATAACAACTTGGCTGGTGTTACAGAAGACTGTGTTTTGGCTCAAGCAGAATTCAGCATACGAATACATGTATATAAAGTTACAGAAGTGCGAACGCGGGGGAAATTCAATTTTAATTTACAAACAAGGAAAACTGAATTAATCGATATAGTTGCGATACTTTTTGTAATTCTGTTGATTGCTTATGATAATAGTTTCATGAAGTCTTGGAATTTGCAAATGATACACGTACCTTTGTTATCTTCCTACGTTATGCAAAATTGTAGAGATTTTTTATGAAGGACCCAGTAAACAATTATAAATATGTTTGTATTATTCAAAATCCAATGCTAATGAGTGTGAATGACATAATTCATTTACATATATACTGAACCGCAAAAGAAACGTCGCTTTTTCAAAATGTTAGCAAAATTCAAAATAAATATTAATTAATGATTTTTATATAATCAGTATTACGATTACATCACCAGGTAAGATTAAATTACCTGTGAATTAAATTTTCGGTTGAATAATTTTCAGTTGATATCGTAGAGCGACCGTACCTAAAACCGCTCGTGGGACACACTTGGCGGTAATTTTTCTTAAATCTTAAATGTTCGTGAAATTCATGCTCCTTTATGGGTATAAAAGGCCGGAGAAAATTAAAGAGTGTTAGTATCAGTGTTGACACAGAAGCTATGCCACGTCTGACTCCACAACAGAGAGAACAGGCCATTGGTCGATTGGATGCTGGGCAATCTGCCAGAGTTATTGCCAACGACTTCAACTGTGCTGTTCGAACAATTGAACGTCTACGGACACGGTACAATGCAACAAACAGCACAAATGACCGTCCACGGAGTGGTAGACCCCAAGTCACTACCCCTAGACAGAATAGAGGCATTGTTCGTCACCATTTGATGAATCGGTTCACCCCAGCTGCCGAAACTGCCAGAAACACTGTTGGAACACATGGACGACCCATAAGTGATGATACGGTTCGTCGGCGATTAGCTGCTAGAAACATGAGATGTCGCCGTCCAGCAAGATGACCTATTCTTACTCCTCGACACCGTCAAGCTCGTCTTCAGTGGGCCACTCAGCGACAGAATTGGCGAAATCGACAATGGCGTAACATCATCTTCTCTGACGAAAGCCGTTACTGCATTTCAACAGCCGATGGCAGAACCAGAGTGTGGAGAAGACGCGGGGAACGTTACGAAGACAGCTGCATTCTGGAAACAGACGCGTGGGGAGGACCTAGCATCATGGTATGGGGTGGAATCGGCCTTAACGTTAAACTTGGTCCAGTCATCTTTCAGAACCTTGGCCCAGGCAGAGGAAATGGCGTAACAGCTGCCCGTTACATCGACCAAGTCTTGACACCCCATGTTCAGCCCCATTTCGGACGTCATCAAAACAAGACTTTCCAACAGGACAATGCACGTGCGCATACCGCAAGAGCCACAAGAGACTTCCTACAGCAGAATAACATTAATGTTATGGATTGGCCGGCTTTGAGTCCAGATTTAAACCCTATTGAACATTTATGGGACGAAGTTCAAAGACGGTTGAATAATGAGCAGCCAAGTTCGACAACTGCAGCTGAACTTTCACAAGCGTTTCAGAGAGTATGGGCACGTATTCCGATGGCGTTTATTAATCGGCTCATCAACTCCATGTACCGAAGATGTGCCGCAGTAATTGGTGCCGGTGGAGGACATACACGTTATTAACGGACGTGGGAGCACAGCATTGAAAACATGTGACGTTGCGACAATTGTGACGTTTTTGTGAACATTGTAACCAAAAGACTGTAAATCATTCATTAAATTTTGTAAAAATTAATTTAAAATATATAAATGTCACTTTGAAATAAATGTATGTGAACATGTCATTTTGTGCGACGTTTCTTTTGCGGTTCAGTGTATTTTCTAACATCGGTAAAGAAAATTGATTCCTTCTTTTAAAACTCCTCTTCACAAATTAGCTAAATCACACCTGTTATGCAGTAGGATGTTGGCATTGACCAGTACTGGACATGAGCACTTTGTGGTATGGTTAAAACTTTTTTTTACCAATAATAAATCTATGAATTTAAAGATTAAAAAAATATTTAAGGGATATGCCGTTTAAAAAGGGAGGATATTTTTTAGGATTGGTTGTTTTTGTTTTTATTTGTTAAAATGTATTACAAAAATAAACAAAAACCAGTAACCATTTCATTAGGAGCGGTGATAAATAATCCAGGCTATATGTTATTGTTAAGACAGCATTTTCGTTACCTTTGAAAAACTAAAAACCATTCATTTCTACGAAATTAAAAATGTATCGTACCTACATGGGCCGGGACTAATAGTGAAAAAAAGCAAACGCAGATATATAAACAATCATACACACACTCAAAAATATAAAAACATATATAATACATGGCATACACTATGCAAGAAACAGCACAATTTTGATTTTGATTTTGTTTTCCAGAATTTTTCCAGTGAATAATGTGTTTCTGGTGAACAGTTGCCGCGCAAAATCATTGTAAGGGATAGTCAATGGTTATTTCCGTATAACGAACAAAGCAAATCTAATTTAGTGTACATCGTGCTGGATCTTTTATATTAGTCAAACAACCATACAAACCGTGCGAATCGTATATGAAGAACGAGACTGTATTTATTTCATGTACAAAGTATAGGGCGTGCATCATTTTCCGTTCAGAAAAATATTAAAGAAAACTTTTTATTAATTAACCAAGTACTTTTACGAAATTGGAATGTTTTTAATTCGCAATATATCAAATTTTTTCAGCATAAGTTCATATGAAAATTACACAAAACGCTTTTTGTTTCAATCATAAAATAGTATTTTCCTTACTTTGAACAGGGAAAATCCCTAAATAGGTCCCTCATTGTAAGGCACTGAAACTGGAACACACGCAAACACACGAAAACACACACAAAAAGATACTGACTCCAATAAATAATCTATTATTATGTATTATTTTTCATTTGTATTACTAGGCACCCGTGATGGATCACGGTGGCTCAACCCATAGAGCTGTCTAGCGCGTCACCTACTTTAGGGAGACCCTATCGTTGGGGAAAGAGGGGGGGGGGTTGTCAGGTCATATTACGAAAGCCTGACCGCGAACCATAGTGAGTAACGTGTTTGGAGAATGCCACACTCCCTGCACGCTAAAGACCCTTTCTGTAGTTTTCGAAAAAGAGTAGGCTAATACCGCTACAGAAGGCTAAATTATCCGACCGTACCCAAACATCCTCCTTTTACAGTGGCAGTCAATGTTGGTTCCCCTTTGTGTCCTGACCCACCCCTATTTGAATTGTTTGATAAATTGAGCTGGTTCTCGTCCTGAAGAAGCATGAAATATTTGCCACTGGACGTTAAGCAACAATCAATCAATCAATCAATCAATCATTTGTATAACAATTCGTTTTTTTTTATTAAAAATAATATGATTTACAAGGGTAAGTATTGCCGGTGTGGGGTAAAATATAAAATACCTGTAAATTATACATCTTCAATTTAAAATGATTTAATGTAGTCCAGTTTTCCTCATTCACTTTGATAAGCCAACACATTTCAATTTTCATTATATCCACTTGAACATTGTGACCAAATGTCCAAAAGAAAATCAAATCGATTCCATTAAATTTTGATTATTTACAAAAATAAATAAAAACGCTAGACCATTCCATTAGGGCTGGGGTAAATAATCCATGCTATTTAATTAAAGACGAGCAGAAAGTATATAATTATTATGGTAATGATCAGGTATATCTGATTTTTATTTGGAATGAAACGTGTGTGGAACTTTGTCTGTTTATAGCAGGTAAGTACATATATGAGTGTAATCCCTGGAAAGAGGGATTATTATGCTTTACGTGTACATTTACATGTAACACCGAACATACAGTTGTTCAAATATTAAGTTCGTCGTGATATGCATTTCATAGTTGCCACTTGATGTTAAACAATAATTCATCAATCCATCAAATCATACGTACTTTAGGGAGTAACCATTTGATTTTTATGGGGGGGGGGGGGGGGGCATGGAAGGAATTTGAAAAAAATGCAGGACCAAAAATCCTCAGAAAAAAGGCAGGATAGTCAGGATGAAATATGTATTGAAAAAAAAGGCAGGACAACACCAGGTAGTAAAAAAAAGGCAGTCTCGAAATTTTGCTGAAAAAAAGGCAGGATTTACGATTACTTCCATGCTCCCCCCTTTAAAATCAAATGGTTGCTCCCTTATATCGATTGCACATATTTGGGAAAAGAAAGCTTTAGATTCATTACAGAGATGCCCCTTACTGAACCTCTTCATTTCGTCTGATATGCAAGAAAATTTGTTACGTCATAGTAATGCCACGTTATTCCTATTGTTTGACGTCATCGGCCTAAAATCGGCCCGTGGCACTCAACGGTATAGATTCAAATCTGCCCAAAATCGGCCCGAGGCACAAAAAACTTTAAAGGACATAAGTCTAAAATTGCTTGCAAGAACAAATTATTTGCAATTAAAACGGTTTCTTTTCAGAGTGCATATGTCCGAGGACAAACTATGTCCCATATGTGATTCTGGGGTTCTGAAGATTTAGAACATTTTCTGCTCAAGTGTACATCTCTTGAACAAACCAGGTCTGATTTTTTTCTCTTTATTTCCTTCATTTAGTAATAGTGATGTAAGTTTTCTGGAACTGTTGCCAAGTTCGCAAGTTTTATTTTTAGTTGGCGATATTGGTAATGCTTTTAACGATGAAATTGGTTCATTTTATAATGTTTAACCTTTTCTCTGCCACCGGGCCGATTGGGCCGATTTCAAAACTATACCGTTGACTGCCAAGCATCGGCCGAAAACAACGAATATTTTTTTTTCTCTATGACGTTCTCCATATTATGACGTCATAATTCCATTTTAATTTGCATATTACAAAATACAAGAATTTCATTGGCCGGAAGGGCAAAATCGTAAAAGTTTATACATCGATAAACCCGTATTTGGCAAGTATATTCATGCGCTTTTTTGATTATTTAAAGTTTCATGTGAAGAATGCTGTAAAAGAATAAATTTTAAAGATGATACTGACAATTATAGTTAAAATTTAATGAGAAATGGTTTAAAAATTGATGAAAATTGCGTTTTCAAAAATTCCGCGAAAAGTTGCTGCACGGACGTCACAGTCAAGATTGCAACGTCATATTTGTAAGCAACGCAAGCTGGATTCTTCAAATGGAAAAAAAAATCGGACATTGCGTGGATTCTGTACGCTTCGGATTATGTTAAAATCTATCAAAACGTAAGTTTCCTTGTTTTTTTGGATCTGTAAATGATTTTGTTGACTTTTTTATTCAATTGCTAAGCTGCCAAAAATAGTACCAGATTCAAGATGAATGTCGCCTGAAAAGGACAAAGTTATTTTTTTTTTAATTTTGGTTAGGAACAACTTTTGATGTTTGAAATGGAATTATAAGGATTATATACGGTTTTGTATGGGTTTATCGATGTGTAAACTCGACCTTTTCACTCACAAACTCAATATAAAGTCCTTCATTTTTAATCCTATAATAATACTCCAATTCTTGTTCAAGCTTTCCCAACAGCAAATGAACAGAACCACTAGATGATCCACAGTTTAACGGATACATTAACACGGAAGCACGTGCTTCCACATCATTTCAACAGAAAAGGGACAAATACTAAAGTTAGATACCAAAGAGCCTTTTCCTAAAGTCCGTTTATTGTTCCATTTATAAAGGAAAAGTCCATAGTACCGAGGAAAGTGAACTCTACAGCTGCATAATATGTATTTGTTTCTTTAACCCGTATATAATTGCTGTATTAATTGGTTTGTATTTCACTTGGTATTTATTTTATTTAAAATATTTAAAATTTTTAATAATGCTGTAACTCTTTGTGGTATAATTTTGCATTTCAAATATTTATTATTAGGCTACACCAAATTTATTTTCAATTCTTTGGATTTTTAAATGACAAAAAAATGGTGCGAGCGAGCGCATTTTTTTTTTTTTTTTTTTTTTTTTTTTTTTTTCTTGAGGACTAGTTTTTCTCGGCGAAGATCAAAGTTACATTGTACGTGCGACACAATTTTTTTTTAAGTAAAATATTGCAAAACATGGAAAAATCCCTATTTTTTTACCAAATTGTAGGAGTGGGTGAACATTTTTCATTTTTTATTTTTTCAAAATGAAGCGGCAAAAAGTTTTTTACTTAAAATTACGAAACTAGGAGCGGCGGCGAAATCCAAAGAACTAAACATAAATTTGATGAGCTCACTACCACAATCACCGTGACGTTGCATATTGTTCCGTAGAACAATAACTTCGCCTGGCGACCAGATTTGAATATCAGGCCCGATCTCTTGGCAGTTAGAGGTAACCCGATTAATCCAGTCGTTATATTCTATGGAACGCCACAGCTACCTTATGATAACGATAATCATATCATTAAGGGTTGAGATATAACATGAAGCAAATTTTCTATACTATGACGACATTTGACTATACTACTCTGTCAATTTGCCATATCACTAAGATATATTTATATACTATAAAGACGTTTTGATATAATATGGAGTTACCTTTTCATACTATTCTGTCATTTCACTTTGTCATGAAGATATTCTTTTATACTATGAAGACATCTTGATATAACATGAAGCTACCTTTTCATGCTGTTTGTCATTTTACTATACTATTATGTGATATTGCTATATCACAAAGATATATTTTATACTATAAAGACATCTCAATATAACATTGAGCAACTTTTTTATACTATTAAGGGTTGAGATATAACATGAAGCAAATTTTCTATACTATTACGACATTTGGCTATACTACTCTGTCAATTTGCTATATCACTAAGATAAATTTATATACTATAAAGACGTTTTGATATAATATGGAGTTACCTTTACATACTATTCTGTCATTTTGCTTTGTCATGAAGATATTCTTTTATACTATGAAGACATCTTGATATAAAATAGAGCTACCTTTTCATACTGATTTGTCATTTTACTATACTATTATGTGATATTGCTATATCATAAAGATACATTTTATACTATAAAGACAATCTCCAAAATACAAAATAAAAAAATGAAGAAAGTGTCCATGGGACACAGATTCCCCCGCTTCCACATAAGTTCTAAAGGGGCATAACTCTTTAACGGTAACAGTTACAATACCCAAATTCGAACTTGATCTGTATATTGTGGTAATAAGTATTGTGTATAAGTTTCAAATAATCGACCAAGGCAAACTAAAGTTAGAGCACAGAAACCACAAAATTTGAAAATTTTAAAGTTTTCAAGGGGCATAACTCTTGTGCCTTAAAAGATGCAAAACCCAAATTCGAACTTGATCTGTATATTGTGGTAATAAGCCTCATGTATAAGTTTCAAATCATTTGGCCAAGCCAAACTAAAGTTAAAGCATGGAAACCAATTTCGGGACGTATGTGTGTACGTATGTACAGACGAATGGACAAGGGGTAACACTTAATACCCCCTAACGGCGGGGGCATAAAAATAATATATTTGTAAACGGCATCTGGGAATTAAAATCAAGCAAGACATTCTTAAGATTCAGTGTGACATGTGAAAAATTGCCTCCCCCTTTTTAAGTGAATAAGTGGAAGAAAAAATCGAAATTTAACCAAAAAGTATACAGACCATAAGACTATCATAACAAATAACTTTGTAAAGTGTGAAGTTAATGAAGCAAGACATTCTCAAGATACAGTGTGACATGTGAAAAATTGCCTCCCCCTTTTTGTATGAAAAAAGTCCATAACTCTGGAAGGAAAAATCAAAATTTCACCAAAAAGTATACAGACCGTTAGACTATCATAACAAACAACTGTGTAATGTTTGAGGTTAATCAAGCAAGGCATTCTCAAGATACGGTGTGACATGTTTATGACGGACAGACGGATGGACAGACATTTGTATACCATAATACGTCTCATCAAAATTTAACGCGCGTATAAAACTAGAGGCTCCAAAGAGCCTGTGTCACTCACCTAGGTTTATGTTCCTATTCAACAATGGATTGACTCTCTCCAACATTGTCGACAAGAATAGAATTCATGAAAAAATCTTTTTTTTTTTGTTGATCTTGTATTGCTGATCATTTTGTCTGTTTAGTTTCTCTATATCTTCTTTAGTTTTTACTCAAAACACAAAAGAGGGTTAGGAAAGTCCTCATTTAAGGGCAATCACTCCATGAAGAGTGGCAGTCTACTAACTATATCAGCAAAATTTGACTTGTTGTGGATCTTGCCTTGCTGATCATTTTTGTTATTTAAAGTTTCTATTTATCTATTATAATTTTTATCATAAAAGGTAAAAATGCCAAAAAATTGGTAAAATTTGTCATTAAAGGGCAATAACTCCAATAAGGAGTCGTCGAAAAATTTCCTCCATTGGTCTTAAATGTAGATCTTGTCTTGCTGATCATTTTTGCTTATTTAAGTTTCTATCTATCTATTATAATTTTAAAGATATGATAGTACGATGAAATGGTCTTATAGTGTAATCAAATAGTCTACTGGTATATAAATGACACCTCATGGTATAACACATTGGTAGCTTGATATTGAAATATGTCTTCATAAGATAGTAATATGACAGAATAGTATGAAAAAGTTGCTCCATGTTATATCGAGATGATTGTATAGTATATAAATTTATCGTAATAAGATAGTAACATGACATAATAGTATAGTGAGGTGACAAAATAGTATCAAAAAGTTGCTCAATGTTATATTGAGATGTCTTTATAGTATAAAATGTATCTTTATGATATAGCAATATCACATCATATTAAAGTAAAATGACAAATCAGTATGAAAAGGTAGCTCCATGTTATATCAAGATGTCTTCATAGTATAAAAGAATATCTTCATGACAAAGTGAAATGACAGAATAGTATGAAAATGTAACTCCATATTATATCAAAACGTCTTTATAGTATATAAATATATCTTAGTGATATAGCAAATTGACAGAGTAGTATAGTCAAATGTCGTCATAGTATAGAAACATTGCTTCATGTTATATCTCAACCCTTAATGATATGATTATCGTTATCATAAGGCAGCTGTGGCGTTCCTTAATATTCGCTCACTTCGATCACTTCATTAAGGCCTTGATGCTTATTGAATATATTGCCGCTGAACCGGAAATAAATTACAGAATGGAATTATTTTTGGAATGAGAAAAACCCTATTGAAATCTTACGTCATTGTTTATATTCCATGACAACAAATATGACGTTTTTCTATTTTGTACCTCCCGTCGATGCTATTTTTGTACAATAGAAAAACGTCATATTTGTTGTCATGGAAGATTTGAACATATATACGCAAACTCAAACCACAACGACATTTGATTGGTTCTCTCTTTCAGGGAGCAGCTGACGCGCACGAGAAACGTATCGCCTTCAAGCCGTTTACCGAAGGAGAGAATCGTATACGGAAACGGCTTGAATTATTGGAGTTACAGTTAAAGGTAGTCTTTCCAAAAATTCCTTGGCAGTGAAAGGACGTAATTTTTAGAATTATTTAAATTACGACATACTATTTTGAACCAAAATGTTCGTTTGAATTGATAAATGTATATTCAATACAGGTTTTATTCATTTCTATGAGTATAATTATACGTATATTTTAACAGTGTAAAAATTTTCTTTTTATGATGATATATTTTAAAGACTTCTACTTTTATCAATCAAAGTACCACGTATGTCATTGTTTTAAAGACCTTATACATGTGTATCATGAAACAATTAACTGTTGTAAATAATTGTAAATAATATAGTATAGACCCTGGTGACTGGTGCCCCCGTTGTACAATGTAAAGGGGTAGTTTCTAAGTAATAAAAAAACGTCTAAAAAGTTGCAAAGAACATCAATATTTGTTTTATTTTGATATTCCTTGCAACTTTTTAGACGTTTTTTATTTTTTAGTTTGCATTGTATCGTTAATTTATTATCGGTCCAACATCTAGTAAGTTCGAACGTTGGTTATTACTTTAGACGTATATATATACAATTGTGTATATATATATAAATATATATATATATAAGAAAAAAGTCAAATGGTCCGTACGCTATACAAAAACCATTAGGATGTAGAATGAATCAGTTCCACTTTTACGGCATTTATTACCACATGCGCTTTCACTGCTTTACACAGATCTTCAGTTAGAATCCATCATATGGCAAATTTGCGAGTACTTTACTAATTTGCATAGCGGCCATTTTGGAGTTTCTCTGACGACATTCATTACAAAGCATTATACTTGCCCAAAAAATAAAAATGCAAATATTCAAATTCTTCTAACTTATAAGTAAACTGTCCGCATATAGGTACATTCTACACAATATTACCTTTCTTTCCGTTTGCAAATGAACATTGTCAATATTGAAAATTTTCCACCAATTCAGTTTAAAAAACTGAAGCGTAACCGTAACCAAAATCAGTGAAAAAATGCAAATTCAAACTACAAATACAGATACATGGCGAGATCATACATAAATTGTCCGCATCTGGAGAACCACTTTGGCCAGGAGAATGAATTTTATGAGTAAATAACTTTTATCTCATCTGCTTTCATAACTTTTCCGCCAAAATGTTTTTAAAACATTATAATTTCAAGTCTCCCATAGCGTAATCCTTCAAATCTGAAGCCTTTCCCCTCAGAATTAAACAAACAATTTGTAAATATTCGCCAAAGAAAGTTTTCATAGACACATTAGGTTAGACTCCACTAATTATCTTAGTTTCAGAGAAATGCACCGCCAGAATTTTATTAATTATTAAAGTTGGTAAAGTTTGACTACATGATAGATACATAATAAATGTCTTAACCTCAAAATTGTAATATTGACTGAAAGAGGATAGATTTTAGTTTTAAAAAATACGAAAACATTAACTGATTTTGCTTCTGACAAGTAATGGGAGGTAATAAACTGGGAATTGTGAATTGACATGTGGTGTGTAAAACTTTGACAGTGATAATCGGCACCTGCACTGGTAAGTTAAATTGCGAAAAAGAGCCGGAAAAGTAAACCTTTTTTCCCACATATGTAATGGAATTTTATGCAGAATCTGAAAAATTAATTCTCAATTGGATTGAAATGCTGTATCAGTCCTCAATGTTAAGCCGAAGTGGAGTGAAATTTAACATTTCTAAAGCTTTTTTTATTAAAAATTTTGAAATGTTGATATGCCAACTAGGTTTCCATGGACATTTTTTATTTATTTTATCATGATTGAAACAATGCTAACATAATGGCCTTTCAGAATATATACATATATATATATATATATATATATATATGGGTATTATTTACTCTGAAGATGGCACAAGACCATGACATTTGTTAGCTCACTTCACATAGAAAATGGTACTATTAATTTATGGAGTCTAACCTTAATTAAGAGCCGAGACGGGAAATGACTCGATTATCCGTCATTCAAAATTTTTTATCATTTTCGATCTACAACAAAGGAAGGTTATTTGATTAAAAGGGCTGAAGTCACGTGATGTAAATGCCATGAGTACCCAGCATTTTCTCATATGTACATGTTATAAACAATGTTAATAATAGAGTGACGTTAACAATAGAGTAACGTTAACAACAAGGGAAGTGACATTCAATAGTGTCTTTCGCGCGAAAAATATGATCGCAATGTCAAAATAGAAATAATGATAAATTATTAATGCAAGTTCAAACATCAAGTTATTTATCGTTCAATGAGGGTTGTAAAATTAGAGGATAACTGTATTGTATTTTATCAGTTGCCGTCGTAAACCGCTGGTTTTACTGTCGCAAATTGAGTTTACCTGGCGACGCGTAGCGGAGCCAGGTAAACGGATATTTGCGATGGTAAAACCACCGGTTTATGTCGGCAACTGATAAAATACAATACAGTTATCCCCATTCTAATGTAACCTCCGTTAAACGTTAAAAAAGAGAATAAAAAGTAAACAGGAAACGTCAAATGCGTTTGCGCAACGTTGTCGTCAATGGTTCCGACGGTAAACCGTGGATTTTACGATTGACGTTATCCAATCAAAAAGGACGTTATATGTTACGTTGCATTAGAATGAACTATTCTTCTTTTCTTTGTCGCAAAGACTTAGCCATTTTGTTGACATTATACTAAAACCTCTATGTAGAAAAGTGCCGAACTTTATTAAAGATGATTTAGATTTTTTAAATCATGTGCCAGCTACTGTAAGCCCGAATTCGGAACTTCGAACATTTGATGTTGTAAGCCTTTACACGACTACTCCACATGAACTCGGGGAATACCAGTAATATTTTGGATGGAGAAAGGAAAACACTTTTAATTTGAAACCGTTTCAGTCCAGATTTTATTCTCGGTGCTATACATATAATTTTGGATAGAAACATTTTCTATTTCGACGGAAATTATTATAAACAGAAGACGGAAACCGCAATGGGTACAAAAATGGCCCCTACTTATGCGCCTCTTGTTTTGGGATATCTGGAACAAATTCTACTGGAAAAATTAGAATCTAAATACGGAATAGGTTTTACTTCATATACTAAGAATAACTGGTTACGCTTCCTGGACTATTGTTCCATTATTTGGAATTGTGACGTTTTCCCAGAGGATTTTCTTGCAGAACTTAACTCTTTGAATGAAAGTATTCAATTTACATTGAACAAAAGTAAAACAGAAATGCCATTTCTAGATGTATTGGTTAGAATAACAGATGATTTTTATATAGCCACCGATATATTTTCTAAACCTACGGACACACACTCGTAATTGAATTTTGAATCAAGTGATCCTAAGCATACAAAATTAAACATTCTGTTTAACCTAGAATCGAGGATCATTAATTACTATTACAAGTACAGAAGAATGCGAACTTTGAGGTTGAATGAACTAAAATTGTATCTTCGGAAACAGTCATACCCGGAAGAAATTATTTAGCACGGAATACGTAAAGCTTTAGAACCAGAGGCACCCAGGAGCCTGTATAGCTCACCTGATAGTACATTGCCTATTACATATAGCGACCAGGTCCGACGAGGTTAAAAGTTCGGCTGTGGTGGGATCATTGCTGCTATGTTTGGAAAATAGGTGAAAATGCACTTTTTGGCTCATATCTCGATAACTAAAGCAGTTAGGGCAAAACTGACAAGTAGTAAAAAATGTTTATGAGGTCAAGATCTACCTGTCATGAAATTTTCAGACGAATCGGTCAACCCATTTTGGGGTTATTGCCCCTGAATTGTTAATTTTAAGGCAATTTTGCAGTTTTAAGTTATAAGCTTGAATATTATTATAAATAAAGACAAACTGTATACAGCAAAAACGTTCAGCAAAGTAAGATCTACAAATAAGTCAACATGACCAAAATCGTCAATTGAACCCTTGAAAGATTATTTACATGTAAACAGAAAATAATGGTCTGACATTGTCACAGATGTTTAGGGCATTACTTGAAATAAGTTGTAGCTGTAGAAGTAAAATGGAGCGTCAAGAGTCAAGGTCATTGAAAAATTCCACAGCAACCGATGAAAAAGTCCCTAGCAACATATATATTTGGGTTAAGGACCTTATAATTTATCTGTACAGTCAAAAAGAATGGTCAAGGGTCAAGGTCATTGGAAAAGTCCATAGCAACCGATGAAAAAGTCCCTAGCAACCATATATATTTGGGTTCAGGATCCTAAAATTTACCTGTTCAAGTCAAAATGGAAGGTCAAGAGTAAATGCCATTGAAAAAGTCCATAGCAACCATATGTATTTGGGTTCATGATTCTATATTTTAGCTATACAGGTCAATATTAATAAGAAAATTGCGACGGTATACATTAAATAGCAAAACTAATCAAATGATCTTGCAACAATGATTAGTTTTGCTACACAAAAGATAACAAGTGAGCGATTCAGGCTCCTTGGGAGCCTCTTGTTTCTATTTTTAGCTTGGCCGCCACTTTGGTCGAAGGTCGGGGAGACGAGACACAAGGGGACCACCCATGGACCATTCCACCAAAGTTTGGTCCCAATTGGCCCAGCGGTTTCTGATGAGAATACTAAAATGTGAATTGTGGACGACGGACGACAGACGACGGACGACGGACGACGGGCGCCAAGTGATGACAATAGCTCACATGACCCTTCGGGTCAGGTGAGCTAAAAAGGACCTATGGATACACATTTCCGAGAACAAATACCTTCAAAATCAAACGACATTTTCCATTCGTAACTACATTCAACCATAGAGACTACAACATATTTCATTTTATGAAACAGATGGAATTTAATCTCCATAATAGTGAAAAAATGAAAAAGGTTTTGCAGAAAAAGAAAATAGCGAATAGTAAAAGACAGCCTCAAAACTTAAAACGTTTATTGTCTTCATCCAAGTTTAATTTCAATATTATTCAGCCGACTGTTCAGAGATGCACAGACAAACGCTGTAAAGCATGTCCGGATCTGATTGAAGGAAATTCGATAACTATCAAAAAACGGAAAGAAATGTACAGTCCGTCAAAACATGTCGTGCAAAACATCGAATTTAGTTTATTCTGCCATATGTTCAAATGGACGTTTCAAAATCTTTCCAATTTATAAGTTAAATAAAGAAGGTGATTTTTTTCGACAAAGTAAAGAATAGTTCATAAACATTTTACAACCCGCATTGAACGATAAATAACTTGATGTTTGAACTTGCATTAATAATTTATCATTATTACATTGATGATGTTAATTTATCATAATTTCCAGTGAAAACAAATTCGATATTTTCACTCAGTGAAAGATCGGTTTTTATTTAACGTCGTCAAGGGCGTTACTAACAAATGACGTTTGTGACGTCGAAAGATTCAGGAAGGGATATAAGGAAAATATGACACTTTTGAAGCATTTTTTTTGTCTATTTTATCAATGTAATAAACAGTATAACTAAATCAAGAATTTTAATATCGAAAATATTCAACCCGTGACCGAAAAATACTACTAATTCCCCCATGTGCTGCGCGCATTCGTGAGTTACGGTGTTTTTGGGTACCTCGTTGAATATTTTGCGACTTTAAAATTCTCGAATTAGTTACCCTATAATTATTACATTGAGTGTGGTGAAATACCGGGATTTCCGAGTGAAATCAAATCCGATAATTTACCAAGTGAAATCGAAAGTCATATGTCGCCCTAGGAAGTGACGTAACAATTGCCATCACCAAAGACGTTGCTATACAATAGTCGATTATATATATATCATCTCTTGCTCCGTGCTGATCATTGCAGCTCTTTTCTTGCTCTACGCGGCCCATTGCTGTCTTCTCTTGCTCATCGCTGCTCTTCGCTGCTCATCTCTTGCTCATTGCTGCTCATCGCTGATATTTTACTCACGTCGGTGGTTCACTGGTGCAAGCGTGACAAACAAGAGGCGAACAGTCACGCTTGCACCAGTGAACCACCGACGATGGGGTTATGGATGGTTAGAGTAAGAGTACGAGGCAGACTTACGATATGGGTAAGAGGCAGGACTAATGTTAGAGTTAGAGTTATGGTTGGAGTTAGAACTCGAGTTATGTTTAGGAGTAGGACTGGAATCCGTAAATGTTCATTCCCGTCCGGAAAGACTCTAAAATTTCCGTTTTATAAGGGTGCTCTCTCTCAGGTCCGGGTTACATGGGCGCAGCCATCTGTGATGTTCATCGTAACATAAACGAGACCAAGATCATTCGTTCCCATCCGGAAAGACTCTAAAATTTCCATTTCATAAGGGTTCTCTCTTTCAGGTCCGCGTTACATGGACGCAGCCATCTTTGGTGTTCATCGTAACACGAACGAGACTAACAGATGATTTATAACGAAGCAGTAAGAATCCCACCTCCACCTCAGAACAGCTGCAGCAGGAACGAACAGCGACAGGCGACAGCAGCAGTAGCAAAAAAAAACGAAATTAGCACGAAAGCATGGTGCCGAACAGCGATGACCAGCAAAGAGCAGCACGGAGCAATAGAAGAGCAGATAAGAGCAGCGAAGGTTAGGGTTGAGCACGAGATGAGCAGCGATGAGTAGCAATGGGCAGCACGGAACAAGAGAAGAGCAAGAGAAGAGCAGCGAAGAGCAGCCATGAGCAAGACAAGAGGAGCAATGAGCAGCGAAGAGCAAGAGAAGAACAGCGATGAGCAGCACGGAGCAAGAGATGAACAATGATGAGCAAGAGAAGAGCAGCGATGAACAGGAGAGGAGCATTGATGAACAGGAGAGGAGCAGCGATGAGCAGTGATGTGCAAGAGAAAAGCAGCACAGAGCACGATGAGCATGAAAAGAGTAACAATGAACAAGAGAGGAGCAGCGACGAGCAGCAATGAGCAGCACGGACCAAGAGAAGAGCAGCAAAGACCAGGCATGAGCAAGACAAGAGGAGTAATGAGCAGCGAAGAGCAAGAGAAAAGCAGCGACGAGCAGCACGGAGCAAGAAATTAACTATGATGAGTAAGAGAAGAGCAGCGATGAACAGGAGAGGAGCAGCAATGAGCAGTGATGTGCAAGAGAAGAGCAGCAAAGAGCAGAGACAAGCAATAGAAGAGTAGTAAAGAGCAAGAGAAAAGCAGCAGTGACAAGCACAGAGCAGCAAGAGAAGATCAAATATCCAATATTAGAATTATGAAATATCGTATGTAGCCCCTGTTGTCTTTTCAGCTTGTACCTTTTTCACTTATGTGAAACTTCCAATTCTTGAAAAAAAAATTACCAAGATATGTAAATTCTTAACAAAATCTAGCTCCATACCATAATATATTTGAAAAATTATATTTTTCAATGGTCTACCTTAAAAAAAAATTTACTATTTATTTTACTTTTTTATTATTAACTTTAAATTTCCACATATATATATCACAATATGATTTTAATTAAATATTTAGCTCTATGTGCAGTTTCAGGTTCGAAAGTGTTGGCAGAATATTGTCTTTTCATACCGCGTAAAGTGTTGCTGATACGATACAGTAGGTTGATGAGATTCATGACGACTACAACATGTGTTTAAAAATGGCGCAATGTGTCGTGGCTTTCTATTGGCCGAACCAATGTTTCGGAGTCTCTCTTTTTTTTCAGATAATCGTTTTTCTCAGAATTTTCAGATAATCCGGGATTTTCTCCATTTAATTATTGGGCATCGTCCTTTTGCAATAATTATCATTTATTTCGTATATGTAAAGCGCCAATTTATTAAAAATTATGGGTATGAAAAGCGCCAAAAAAAGACTATGAAAAGCGCAAATTTTACCTGTACAATTATAATGAAATAATTTAGTTAAAAGTAAATAGTTCAAGTAAAAAGTAAATAATTTAAGTAAAATTAATAAAAAATGTAATTATAAAATTAAAATCCAAATCTATCCAGATCTACCCAGTAAGTATTAGTTTGACTTCTGTTCAATTAACCAATGGAAACGTTTTACTGAAAACTAATCATGACTATTTTGTGAAATAAGTAGAAAACTTTAACCTGTGAATAACTAGTTAGTTACAAGATGGACCTTGATATACAGAAAATTGAATCCTACAAAGGAAAGCCAGTTATAATTGTTGATGGCCACAAGTTTAGACAGTCATTTGTAAAAAAAAATCAGGTATGTACTTTTCTTCTTTTGAACAAATATTTTCATAACTGAGAACGTTTTAAAGAATCAACTAAAACAGATGGCATCATTTATAACAGAATATATGCTTCTGCTAGTTTGTAAGGTCGATGCTTTCTTTATACGTTTAATTGTAACAAATGAACGGATAAGCGTATACATCAATGAGCCTAACAAATCCACTTTATTTTCTTTTAGGAGAAATCAGCTGGCAATGTACAGTGAAATCTTGTGCATTAAAAATTACGACAGATACTGCATGTGCAGTCGTACTACACGGCACACTAGATCACATACATGAAAGTGATGCTCAAAAATTGGAGAGGCAAATATTGCGCACGGCTAGTAAGCGGAAGGCTACAGATCGGCTCTCAGAGAGACCGTCAAAAATTATTTCTTGAGAATTGGTGAAAATGAGAGAGGAAAATCTTCAAAAAGATATGAAGAGAATTTTGTATGGACAAAGGAGAAAAGTCTTCCCAGCACAACCAAAAAGCAGAGAATAATTTCAAGAGATACTCAGTAATTTAGGATTTACCACTAGTAAGAATGAAAAATACTTAGAAAGTGAAATTGTTATGTTAGGTTGTGAAACAAACTTGAAATTTCTATGCAGTGAAGGTGTTGAAATGTTTTTTTTTTTTAACTTTATACATTTCACGGATATAAAAATGGTCATTATCTCCCACTTGTATTCTGTCTATTACCATCCAAGTCCATAGATTGTTACAGAACAATGTTTTCAATGCTTCGTCAATGTTGTGAAAGATTTTAATTAAATTTCCAGATTAACACCATTCATCTGGATTTTGAAGAAAGGATTAATACTATTGTGAGAGAGATGTTTCCTGATGTTTTGATTAAGTCTTGTCGATTTCAATTAGGTCAGTCGTGGTGGCGGAAGATTCAAAATCTTGGTCTTGCCAAGGGCCATAAACAATACAGAAGTGATATCAGTAAGTGGCTGATACATTTTTTATTAGCCTTTTTAGACCCATCTGACGTTTCTGGCAGTTTTGCCGAGGATTTGATACGGGATATGCCAGTCAACCGTGCCCTTGAACAGTTTTCGGACTACGTTTTAACAACCTATATTGATGATTCAGCAATGTTCCCACCATCAACATGAGCTGAAGTACCTTCCGCCACTAGACGCACAAATAATGGTCCAGAAGCATTCCATGCCAACTACAATGAACAATTTTATAATGCTCATCCCGCAATGTTCGACTTCATGGATCAGGTAGTAAAAATATAGGCTTCTACATACCTTAAACTACGGAGCACTTCCATACCAACTGTCCGTCCCCGAAAAGAGGATGAACGAGAGAACTTTCTTATCGAAAGATATAATAAAATTATTATATATAAATATATGTATTTAATTTTTGGCGCTTTTTATACCCCATAAATTGAAATCCAATTAGCGGAAAAGGATCATTGGCGCAAATGAGTACTTTTTTGGCGCAAAAGGAACTCGCCCTAATTATTTATCTAATATTTTGAGAAATATCCTGAATTATCTCAAATATACATTAAGCAGAGAAAATCCCGGTTTATCTGAAAATTCTGAGAAAAAATGGGATTATCTGAAAATTTCAGAGATAATCCCAGTTTATCTGAGCTTAATGCAAAATAGTGAGATAATCCTAGTTTATCTGAGAAAATCCTAGTTTATTTGAGATAAATAGACCTAATATAAAGTATTTTTTTACTCACAACATTATGTCCATTAGCCCCAGTGTTTACTCAAATGTGTTTAAATAATTTCAGCACGAGAATAACATGTTATCGTCATTATCATTTAACTGTACCCATCTTTGCCGTCAGTATTGAGTATTGTGTATTGAATTGTATTTTGTATTGTGTATTTTGTATTTTTACATGTACATGAAGTGACCTCTTGTGCACATGAAGGTCTTTCCTTATCACGTTTCCAGTTTTGCAATAGAGAGCCCCTGTCCCTCTATTTTTGTCAAGGGGCGTAACTCTTGAGAAATGAATAAAATCGACACAAAAAGGCCCGTCCTGTCTTCAACAGAGATATTGCTTCTTCTATTTTCTCTTGAAATTTTCCAAATAGTAATTGTCAAAAAAGGAAGAAAGAAAGAAAGAAGTACTCCTTTAGCTCAGTTGGTAGAGCGGTGGACTACTGAACCAAAGGTTCCGGGTTCGATACCCGGTTGGTGCGGTAGGTAATTTTGGGAGACAAATCATGCTCTACTGTTACACATTAAATAGAAACCCTTGTAAGGGTGAACCTTGGATAGCCAATGTCTGATCGATCCTTCATACCTAAGTAAAGGAAAGACCTTAATTAAAGTTCACAAATGATTTTGTTCATTTTATATTTATTGCAGAGATATATTAAGTTATTTGTATGCGTGAAAAGGGAGACAACAAATACAGAGCATTATTACCATCATATATTGGTGAACACCATAGCCATACAAATATACTATTATAACATTTTTCAAACATGTCCATGTATCAATTAACGTCCGAGAGGAGAGCCGAGGGTCACACATTGCAACCAATTTAGCTCTTCTAATTTGAATTAAATTATTTAACATATTTAGCAGTATTTTGTTAACAAAATGGTCCTCATTGGACATTTACTAAATAAATTTGGCTTTGTCGTTCATTTTTTTTAAATTTAAGACTTTAGAGGATATATTTGTAATAAATTAAAATCTTTCAGTTTCCAGTGATGGAGATTGAAGTAAAAAGTGGATTTCATCTTCAACAATGTCATTGTTACATAATTTACAAAATCTTTTATCTGATGGTATGTTATAATGTCGTCCTTTGTCTATTTCAAGATCATGTGCACTAATTCTAAATTTGGTTAAATCATTTACTTTCTTGCAATTTTCTAACATTAAATATTTTTCAAGGCACATGTTATTTTTAAAAAGTCTTTATGTTCTTAATTTATTTCCATGAATCATATTTGGTTTGTCATTGTTCAAATGGTCGCCCCAAAATTTATCTCCTCATATTTAACCTTAAGTTTCCGCATAATATATGTTTTTAAACTAGTTTTGTGGTATAACATATACTGGGGATTAATTTCTAAATATTCTAGAATTGATTTAATGCTTCCATACCAACAATCATTACTTTTTTTAGATATGTTTTATTCTTACACACAGGGACTTCTGGATATTTATTTATTTTTATTCTTTTTTTTTTCTTTTTTTTTTTGTCTTATTTCATGAGTACTTTTAATAAACAAATAAACAACCGGAAGAAAATAAGGAGCAAGTGCGGAGTACTAATTTTAATTATATTGCATCAGTAAACGAAGTTAGTCTTTTTGAATCATTCTTTATCATTTACAGTTATTTTCTTCCATCTGAATATTTACTATCCCCAACCCCAAAGGCAGAATAAAGTACATGTATGTAAGTATCTCATGTACTGGACATCAGTTGAAATACACTCGAATAATTACAAACATATATGTACGTAGTACTACAACAAAGGTCAAATTCCACCTGAATTTAGGTAAATATTGCATAATCTTCTAATATGCGCTTTTTATGCGACATTCTGGAGGTTGAAAAGAAATAGAATAAAGATAAATCTGATAGTTGTATATCTTCAGTGTGCACACGTTTGATTTTATTTACTTAAGTTCGGTTTGCTTTTTACACTTTTTAAATTTATAGTTGTTATCACTTTTTAATTTAAAAAATGACCTGAAATTTGTAATGGGAAAAAATATAAATTTTTAGTCGATTGACTTCTATATTTACATTCAAAAGTTCAAATTAAAAAAAAGTTTTATAATGTTATTCTACTAATTATACGAACTTGTAAATTTATTTTCAGACTTTTGATTTATTATTACAAAGGATCTATAAAATATTTTTTCAGGGATTTGCCAGTGGGCGTAAGTATAGTAGGCCATTCATCACGTGACTGATCAATCTGAATAAAAAATTAAAAAATAACGTGTAATGTTGGATGAAATTATTTGATATTCAAATGCATATAGGTAACATTTTGTTAATTTATGGAGTTAAATCCAAGTAAAAAAACTACTATGTAGTTTTGTTGTAATAATAGATCTAAAGCTTTGATACATTAAGTCGAAGTTCTTAAACCAATACAATAAGATTGTAAAAATATAATTTCATTTAAATTAACTATTATTGAAGATATGTTTCAAACAGATTTAGTTAGTTTATTTAGAGGGGAGTAAGGAATAATTAAATACTTACTCATGAATGTCTTATTCACTTGATCACATCCGTATATGACAAAATGTTGATATTATGAATTATAAATTCTTATCCTCAACACGTGATGTCAACAGATGGTCACTGTTGTGGTCAGTTGTCAATAAAAAAAATCAATAATTCCATGTTGGCCTTCAAATGTTTGTAGGATTATTTGTATTTTTTATTTTTCTTGTTTTGTAAAATAAAGCTAGCGAATATAATCAGATGTACAACAGGATTATTTCAGATTAGTAAAAAATGGACATGCACAACAGGATTATTTATAAAAGTCTCTTACCTGTATGTGTATTTGATTCCGACGACATTAAAACACCTTTTCACGTTTGCACCATTTGAATATGCCAAAAGTTCCTTAAATTCTAACGAGTTTGCGGAACAGAGGAAAAAATAGACAAAAGTAAATAAGTAAAGAGTAAGTCAATAAAGCATGTTGTGGTCAGTCACTGATAAAGAGCAGGTCAAATTATTGCATAACCTGACCCGGTCAAAGGTCACGAACGTAATCCGAACTAAACAAGCTACAATAATGGCGTGTTCTGCGTAAAAAAGTTATTTGCCTTGATACCTTGTATTTTATTAATTGTTTCTTTTTAATAAATAAATCAAAATATAACAAGTATTTTCATACATTAAGAAAATTATTTCATGGACAAATTGGAAAGTATTATGAATTATATTTTAATATACATTTGTAGTATTTCAAACAAACAAGATCTTAATCAATTTTGAAATTGATTAAGAAATTGATTAAGATTACAACAATTTAATTTTTAGGGGGCGGGGGGGATGGGGGAGCTATGATCAAATTTGAAATAAAAAATGCATTACCAGGATTTTGGCAAAATAAAAAGACAGGATCACTTTAGGTGTGAAAAAATGCAGGGCCTGTGTCAATCATGAAATTGTTTGGTTTAAATGAAAATGAAATTTAGGCAGCAATAGCGACCGAAAAAAAAAATCCAAAACTTAGAAGAAAATAATAGGCAGGATCCTACTCCCCCCCCCCTAATAATCTAATGGTTGCTCCCTAAGTCTTAAAAAAAATCTATGTTCTGTCTATCCTGTAATACCATGATCGCATATTTCGTATAATCCATGTGGTTACTGATCGAATAATTTTGTTATAATGTTGATGATTTTACACACAGTATATATCAAAAAGGAATTACAGAACCCCTCCCCCTTTTCATTGTTACCAATTTACTGGTATTATAACTCTTTGGATAAAATTTGCAAGCCTCTGAATTGAAGAAAATCAAATGAATTTTTTTTCAATGTAAATACTTGTCTTCTCGCATATAAAATCATAGTGAAAGTGTTTTTTTTTTCTCTCACAATTACTGCATATATTTATGCTGTATCATTGCGGATTGCTAAAAATACATAAAGTGGTTGCTAAGGACACACGACAACAATTAGGTCATAGGATACCCCTTATATTTCAATTTTCAACAGTCAAATAAAATCATTAAATAAAATAACAATTTGAAGGATTTCATGGCTATAATTATTACCTTCTAGGTGGCTACTGATAGCCTTAAAGAGTACTTTTTTACCTCTTTTATATAAAGAATGGTGCATTTTATTGTTCTGCAGGTCTTTCAAAACTGCCTCAATTACCAAAATATGCTTATGATAAGTCAATAATACCTATTTCAAACATTCATACTGACTCGGTAAAGACGCAACACACTTAAATTTACAAGAAATTCGGAGTGCAAACATTCTTTTTCTATGGTGACCATTTTCGCGTCCTTGGGAAATCGCCTAATGGGACACGAAAACAATAACCAATGATTTTCACTATATATTTGAGCTGAATTCGATCTTACAATAAAAACGTCTCCTCAGATTGAAACAGCGAAGAGAGAGTAATTAACGGGTGCGATTCCGGGGTATCACTTTTATCCGGAATCGCGATACAGACATGCGAAACCGACATCCAGTAGAAGCCAACAATATAACATCCAGTCCTAAATAAAGATTTTAGCTATAACATTTCTTACACTGGATGACAGTTATGCAGGCTGCACATATATAAAAAAAAGTCAACATATCATACACATTCAAACTACAACATATTTACAAGCACCGCTGATGTTCAATACCTTCGCTCTTGCCCGCTATCCACTATGCATGTAAAACAGTTAGAATAATTTGCGTGCTATAAAGTGTATTGGCACTTCGGAGAAAAGGATGTAATAGAGACAAGTTACAAATCATTAACCCGTATTATTTAGATATTCTAGCGGAGACCCTAAACTCCCAACATACTAACAAAACAACAATCCAAAGATACTAATATTAGATAAAGTAAATTTAGACTATGCTGTATACGACGCATTTCAAGGAGTTACCCCTCATCAGCAGCATTAAAATCGAAACATTTGGAAGACCAAAAACCAAACTTATTTTAAAACAAGAAGTACTCATAACCAAAAATACCGAAATAGGAAGCCAAATTTCAGCTAAGGAGATTTACCATGTGCAATACAAGGAATGAACCCTTAGTAATTCTATTATATTTCTAATTTTGCTAAATACTGGTAATTTCTATAACAAATCAATGAATAATCATGTCAGACAAGTCTGACGACTGGGTTGGCGAATATCCTCAGGGACCTAGGGTCCACCATGCAGAGTTTCAAAATAATAGCTAGCACAACTAAGGTTTTGTTTCTAGATCAATCTGTACATCCCCTACACCACTCCACTGACATCGCTTTCATGGATACAAAAATGCATACTTAAGCAAAATATTTGAATAGCAGACGCACACGATAAGAGCATATAAATCAATTCAAAATTCTAAAATTAAAGTTAACTTTATACATATAGAAATAGCCAAAAAAAAGTATTTCTCCACGGTTGTAACAAGACAGTTCTCACTCACAATAAATCTTTGTTAAACCACAAGGAACACAGCTTCCGATCCTTTGGAATTAAACAACAAAGTCCAAACCATTCTGCTCCTAGCATAATCTTCTTGAATGTCCGTTCACTGTAAGATCGTAGCGAGACAGTTCCCATTAACGTGAAAGTCATTAACGATATAAATGACAAAGGGTTCTCATTTAAAATTGAATTAACTATACAAAAAGTTTATTGTAGCGAGAAGGTGCTCACTACCAGCAAATATCTTGTACGTCAGATTCGGTCCAAAGTGTTGGTCATCTTCAAAATAAAGTTTTAAGCAGTTGTAGCGAGACAGTTCCCACTAACAAAAAAAAAGATTATTAAACAAATAATGATAAACGATTCACAACCCATACACCATAAAGTTTATTGTAGCGAGAAAGTTCTCACTACCGGCAAATATCTCACACTTAAGTTTCGGTCCGAAAGTGCTGTTCCTCTCCAAAATAACGTTTTGAGCGGTTGTAGCGAGACAGTTCCCACTAACAAAAATTCTGCCACAAAAAACAACTTTAAAACAAACTACAATCAAGTCAGTTAAATACCATGCTTATTTGCGAGACTGTTCCCACAAATTTTAACCCAAGTAAAAATTTGTTATTTCACGCAACCATAAAACAATGTTTTCTTAAAAATAAAATCCGACAATGAATGGTCACTTTGTAATTTGGCAGGACAGTTCTCACCAAATGTCATTCTGCTATACTAAGGGTGGAGGCCGTGTTAATATCATGTCCTTCGCTTTCGTTGGGAGCTCTGATAATTGTACCCATCGCGCATTTTGTGCTGGTTCACCAATGTATTGTGTCAATTAAATGTAAGAAGCTCCTTCTTTCTTCTTTGCAAGAATGCGTTTCACTTTCGACATTTTATTATCTTCAACCGAATCCATATTGATTATATTTCCACTAGTAAAATTATCATCCCTATAACGTTGGGCTTCCGAATGGTTCTTTTTGGCTACCCATAAGATGATCTATGTCCGTTTTAGGACTTTCTGCTAATTCGGTATCCTCACGTACTTCTTTTTCAGATGTCACTCATTTCTTGTCAGAGAAATCCAAACTTTCATTGGTATCGCTCGTATCCTTTCCTTGTAAATGGTGAGCTGGATTCGGTGCCCGAATATGAGCGGTTTTAAGCCGATTGATATGAACCGAATCTTTAAAATTTCGCTTTCCTGAAGGATCACGCAGTTTGATTAAGTGGTCACTTAGAATTTTATTTACCACATATGGTCCATAAAATAACTGTTGAAGCTTTCTACCCTGACCTGTAGGTGTTTTCTGTAGGTAAACATAGTCCCCAATTGAAAGCTTAAGTTCGTTTACCTTCTGGTTCTGCCTTTTCTCCATTATAATACCTGAAATTTGTGCATTTTGTTTTACAGTCTCGCTAATAATTGATAACCGTTCCGTGAACTCTCAAAAATACGCATTTACATCTTGTGGTATGTCTTTGCGAGTTGTATCATGGAGTACATTTAACAGTGGAAAATGTGGACGTTTGCCGTAAATAAGTTTACACTGCAGATGAACGATGAGCATTGATGAGCAACACCGGAGCAAGAGAAAATCAAAATGAGTTTAGTGTAAAGCATCTAAGAGAAACCCTCAGCACTGAAGAGAATCGTTCATCTCGCGAAGGCACAAGAACAGACTTTAAAATATCTAGGAACTTGTCTCATGACAACCAAGATTAATGACCCACCTCTTTTCTTTCTCAAAAAGAGTGCTTCCTCCAATACTCCCTTCATCCTGTACCTAACACTCCTCCTCGGCAACAGGCTGAACGGAGCAAGAAAAGAGCAGCTATAAGAGACACAGAGCAAGAGAAAAGGAGCGTTGAGCAGCAAATAGCAAGAGAAGATCAGAATGAGTACAGTGCAGAGCAGCGTTGAGCACTGATGAGAACTCCTGTTCAGCAATGAACAGCACGAAGCAAGAGAAGAGCGCCGATGAGCAGCATGCTGTAAGAGAAGAGCAGTGATGAACAGAACGGAGCAATAAAAGAGGCGATGACCGGTATCAAGCAAGAGAAAAGCAGCCAAAAGGAGCACGGAGCAGTCTTGTGCAGCAGGGAGCACGGGAAGATCAGAATGAGAACAGTACAGAGCAGCGTTGAGCAGTGATAAGCAAGAGGGAGGAAGAGAAGAGCAGCACAGAGGAAAACTAGAGCAGAGATCATAAAAATAAAAGAACGTTTACAACGCAGATGAACGATGAGCAGTGATGAGCAATACTGGAGCAAGAGAAAATGAAAATGAGTTAGTGTCAAGCATCTAAGAGAAACCTTCAGCACTGAAGATAATCGTTCATCTCGCTAAGGCACAAGAACAGACTTCAAAATATCTAGAAACTTCTCTCATGACAACCAAGATTAATGACCCACCTCTTTTCTTTCTCAAAAAGAGTGATTCCTCCTATACTCCCTTCATCCTGTACCTAATACGCCTCCTCAGCAATGGGCTGAACGGAGCCAGAAAAGAGCAAATATAAGAGACACAGAGCAAGAGAAAAGGAGCGTTGAGCAGCAAATAGCAAGAGAAGATCAGCCAGTTTTATATTGGTGGAGGTAGCCGGAGTACCCAGATAGAACCACCAAATTTCGGTAGAAAAAATTGGAAATACTTGTCAATTTACATCGGAGTCCAACACACCCCGCCACAGGTGAGATTCAAACTCGGAACTTCTGTGTTGACGGCTTAGTGATTATTAGTCATGACGAACTACCTAGACCACTCGGCCACCGAGGCCTCCATCGATTGTTTAATAATGGTACCTATATAGTACAAACTACATGGTTACAAACCATGAGTAACATGGACCAAGCTTTCTCATTGCCATTGATTGTTCAACAAAGGTGCCTGTGTATGGTAAACAGATGTATAGTACAAACTACATGGTTAAGAACCATGAGCAAGATGGACCTAACTATCTCAATGCAATTGATTGTTTAACAAAGTTCTCTGTGTATGATAAACAGATGTATAGTACAAATTACATGGTTTAGAACCATGAGTAACATGGACCTAACTATCTCCATGCCATTGATTATTTATTTGTTTATTTTACTTGAGGTTGTACGCCGTTTTCAGCACATTTGGCTATTTCGCTCTAACCAGTTTATATTGGTGGAGGTAGCCGGAGTACCAGGACAGAATCACCGATTTTCGGTAGGGAAATTGGCAATCCTTCTCAATTTAGATGGAGTCGAGCCAACCCGGCAAAGGTGAGATTCGAACTCGAAACCTCTGTGTTGACAGGTTAGTGATTATTAGTAGTCATGACGAACTACCTAGATCACTCGGCCACCGGGGCCTCCATTGATTCTTTAATAAAGGTGCCTTTATAGTACAAACTACATGGTAAAAACCATGAGCAACATGGACATAACTTATCCCAATGCCATTGATTGTTTAATTGTTTAATAAAGGTGACTGTGTGTAATACAATTGATATGGTTTAGAACCAGGAGCAGCATGGAGCTAACTATCTCAATGCCATTGATTATTTATTTGTTTATTTAGTTGAGGTTTTACGCCGTTGTCAGCACATTTGGCTATTTCGCTGCAGCCAGTTTTATTGGTGGAGGTAGCCGGGGTACCAAGATAGAACCACCAAACTTCGGTAGAAAAAATTGGCAATCCTTGTCAATTTACATCGGAGTCGAACACACCCCGCCACAGGTGAGATTCGAACTCGGAACTTCTGTGTTGACGGCTTAGTGATTATTAGTCATGACGAACTACCTAGACCACTCGGCCACCGAGTCCTCCATAGATTGTTTAATAATGTAGTATATATATAGTACAAACTACATGGTTACAAACCATGAGTAACATGGACCTAGCTTTCTCATTGCCATTGATTGTTCAACAAAGGTGCCTGTGTATGGTAAACAGATGTATATTACAAACTACATGGTTTAGAACCATGAGCAACATGGACCTAACTATCTCAATGGAATTGATTGTTTAACAAAGGTGTCTGTGTATGATAAACATATGTATAGTACAAACTACATGGTTAAGAACCATGAGCAACATGCACCTATCTCAATGCCATTGATTGTTTAACAAAGGTGTCTGTGTATAGTAAACAGATGTATAGTACAAACTACATGGTTTAGAACCATGAGTAAACATGGACCTAACTATCTCCATGCCATTGATTATTTATTTGTTTATTTTACTTGAGGTTGTACGCCGTTTTCAGCACATTTGGCTATTTTGCTGCAGCCAGTTTATATTGGTGGAGGTATCCGGAGTACCAAGATAGAACTACCAAACTTCGGTAGAAAAAATTGGCAATCCTTGTCAATTTACATCGGAGTCCAACACACCCCGCCACAGGCGAGATTCGAACTCGGAACTTCTGTGTTGACGGATTAGTGATTATTAGACATGACGAACTACCTAGACCACTCGGCCACCGAGGCCTCCATCGCTTATTTAATAAAGGTAACTATATAGTACAAACTACATGGTTAAAAACCATGAGTAACATGGACCTAGCTATCTCAATGCAATTGATTGTTTAACAAAGGTGTCTGTGTATAATAAACAGATGAATAGTACAAACTACATGGTTAAGAACCATGAGCAACATTCAGCTATCTCAATGCCATTGATTGTTTAACAAAGGTGTCTGTGTATGGTAAACAGATGTATAGTACAAATTACATGGTTAAGAACCATGAGCAAGATGGACCTAAGTATCTCAATGCCATTGATTGCTTAACATAGGTGTCTGTGTATGGTAAACAGATGTATAGTACAAACTACATGGTTTAGAACCATGAGTAACATGGACCTAACTATCTCCATGCCATTGATTAATTATTTTTTTATTTTACTTGAGATTGTACGCCGTTTTCAGCACATTTGGCTATTTCGCTCTAACCAGTTTATATTGGTGGAGGTAGCCGGAGTACAATGACAGAATCACCGATTTTCGGTAGGGAAATTGGCAATCCTTCTCAATTTAGATCGGAGTCGAGCCAACCCGGCAAAGGTGAGATTCGAACTCGAAACCTCTGTGTTGACAGGTTAGTGATTATTAGTAGTCATGACGAACTACCTAGATCACTCGGCCACCGGGGCCTCCATTGATTCTTTAATAAAGGTGCCTTTATAGTACAAACTACATGGTAAAAACCATGAGCAACATGGACATAACTTATCCCAATGCCATTGATTGTTTAATTGTTTAATAAAGGTGACTGTGTGTAATACAATTGATATGGTTTAGAACCAGGAGCAGCATGGAGCTAACTATCTCAATGCCATTGATTATTTATTTGTTTATTTAGTTGAGGTTTTACGCCGTTGTCAGCACATTTGGCTATTTCGCTGCAGCCAGTTTTATTGGTGGAGGTAGCCGGAGTACCAAGATAGAACCACCAAACTTCGGTAGAAAAAATTGGCAATCCTTGTCAATTTACATCGGAGTCGAACACACCCCGCCACAGGTGAGATTCGAACTCGGAACTTCTGTGTTGACGGCTTAGTGATTATTAGTCATGACGAACTACCTAGACCACTCGGCCACCGAGTCCTCCATAGATTGTTTAATAATGTAGTATACATGGTTACAAACCATGAGTAACATGGACCTAGCTTTCTCATTGCCATTGATTGTTCAACAAAGGTGACTGTGTATGGTAAACAGATGTATATTACAAACTACATGGTTTAGAACCATGAGCAACATGGACCTAACTATCTCAATGGAATTGATTGTTTAACAAAGGTGTCTGTGTATGATAAACAGATGTATAGTACAAACTACATGGTTAAGAACCATGAGCAACATGCACCTATCTCAATGCCATTGATTGTTTAACAAAGGTGTCTGTGTATGATAAACAGATCCATAGTACAAACTACATGGTTAAGAACCATGAGCAAGATGGACCTAACTATCTCCATGCCATTGATTGTTTAACAAAGGTGTCTCTGTATGATAAACAGATCTATAGTACAAACTACATGGTTTAGAACCATGAGCAACATGGACCTAACTATCTCAATGCAATTGATTGTTTAACAAAGGTGTCTGTGTATGATAAACAGATGTATAGTACAAACTACATGGTTAAGAACCATGAGCAACATGCACCTATCTCAATGCCATTGATTGTTTAACAAAGGTGTCTGTGTAACAGTAACAGATGTTTTGTACAAATTACATGGTTTAGAACCATGAGTAACATGGACCTAACTATCTCCATGCCATTGATAGTTTCACAAAGGTGTCTGTGTATGGCTACAAACTACATGGTTTAGAACTGTTGTATAAATTTCAGTGCTTCGTAGTATTTTCGGGAATTTAATATATTTGACAAGCTTTCTTTTAAATCTGTTGAAAGATTATTTGCTTATATTGTCCAAACTTACTATGCAAGGGATTAAATGTTTTATTTCCCGTAGTTTAAGAAAAGTGCGGCAATCTAGATCGCGATCTTTAATGTTTGAGTTATCGTTCTTAGTATTTATTCCGCGGAAATATTTGGGTGAACATGACGTCACGTTGTCCTTGACACTTTTGAAAACATCTTTTGGTAGGGCTGTTTGGATTTTTCTTAGAGACTTGATCTCCTGACCTTTTAGTGAAACTTGGGCTATATTTTGGTTGAAACTATTTATACTTAACTGGGAATTAATTTAGTTAACCTGTATTTTAGTTCAAAGTCACAGAGCGATGAAATTCGCGACTTATTTACTTAAATCCAGGTCAGACTATTTTTAGAGCCCGGGGAATTTGTCATGCATCTAAATTTGTTTATATCTAAATTGTTTAACTTAGAATTCGTTACGGGTTGGGCAATTCGCTGACAAACACTGGTTTTCTGGTTTTTAAACTATTTTATTACAGCTGTATTTGTTAAATTGTGCATTGTTGATTTTATGAAGTTGTCTGTTAATGATTAAATCATATATTTTATATTTTCTTACTTGTGGAAAGCCATTAAAACAATCAAACCGCTCGGACTAGGCAAATTTCCACAATAATGATGGCAGCGGTGCTTACTTATGCTTGAAATTTTTGCTATTTTTATTTTTCCAAAGTTTATCTTTCTGGATAATTTTGTGAAAAAGGATATTTGGGTTTAAATTTTTGAAAAACAGCTGATATTTTTGCAAGATTTTTTGTTTGTTTTGTTTCTATGATAATTTAAATGAAACCTACACAGTAGTGAAATCTACAGGTTTCTTGACCATTTTTATGAAACCTACATAGTAGTGAAGTCTACAGGTTTTTAGTTAATTTTAGGTAACCTACATAGTAGTGAAGTCTACAGGTTTGTGTTAATTTTAGGAAACCTACATAGTAGTGAATTCTACAGGTTTGTGTTATATTAGTAGTAGTTAGGCCCACAAAGTAGTGAAAGCTACGGGTAAAATTTAAGTAGTAAATTCCTACCAAGCAGTGAAGTCTGCAGGTTAGTATTGTGATTTGAAGATTTTATTATTAGCTCACCTGGCCTAAAAGGCCATGTGAGCTATTCTCATCACTTTGCGTCCGTCGTCGTCGTCGTCGTCGTCGTCGTCGTATGTCGTCGTAAACTTTTTACATTTTTATCAACTCCTCTGAAACCAATGAACCAATTTAAACCAAACTTAAGTGGAATGGTCCTTGGATGGTCCCCTTTAAAAATTGTGTTCGGTTTTCCCGGGCGCCATCCAATATGGCTGCCATGGTCGGACATAGTTTAACCTTGGACCCTATGGGAATTTTAACATTTTCGTTATCTTTTCTGAGACCATTAGGCCAATTTGAACCAAATTTTGGTGGAATGGTCCTTGGGTGGCCCCTTTTAAAATTTGTGTTCGGTTTCCCAGAACGCCATCCAACATGGCCGCCATGGCTGGACTTAGTTTAAAATTGAGCCTATGGGAATTTTACTTTTTCGTCAACTCCTCTGAAACCACTGAACCAATTTAAACCAAACTTAAGTGGAATGGTCCTTGGATGGTCCCCTTTAAAAATTGTGTTCGGTTTTCCGGGGCGCTGTCCAATATGGCTGCCATGGTCGGACATAGTTTAACCTTGGACCCTATGGGAATTTTAACATTTTCGTTATCTTCTCTGAGACCATTAGGCCAATTTGAACCAAACTTTGGTGGAATGGTCCTTGGGAGGCCCCTTTTAAAATTTGTGTTTGGTTTCCCAGAACGCCATCCAACATGGCCGCCATGGCTGGACTTAGTTTAACATTGAGCCTATGGGAATTTTACTTTTTCGTCAACTCCTCTGAAACCACTGAACCAATTTAAACCAAACTTAAGTGGAATGGTCCTTGGATGGTCCCCTTTAAAAATTATGTTCGGTTTTCCAGGGCGCTGTCCAATATGGCTGCCATGGTTGGACATAGTTTAACCTTGGACCCTATGGGAATTTTAACATTTTCGTTATCTTCTCTGAGACCATTAGGCCAATTTGAACCAAACTTTGGTGGAATGGTCCTTGGGTGGCCCCTTTTAAATTTGTGTTCGGTTTCCCAGAACGCCATCCAACATGGCCGCCATGGCTGGACTTAGTTTAACATTGAGCCTATGGGAATTTTACTTTTTCGTCAACTCCTCTGAAACCACTGAACCAATTTAAACCAAACTTAAGTGGAATGGTCCTTGGATGGTCCCCTTTAAAATTATGTTCGGTTTTCCAGGGCGCTGTCCAATATGGCTGCCATGGTCGGACATAGTTTAACCTTGGACCCTATGGGAATTTTAACATTTTCGTTATCTTCTCTGAGACCATTAGGCCAATTTGAACCAAAACTTTGGTGGAATGGTCCTTGGGTGGCCCCTTTTAAAATTTGTGTTTGGTTTCCGTGAACGCCATCTAACATGGCCGCCATGGCTGGACCTAGTTTAACATTGAGCCTATGGGGATTTTACTTTTTCGTCAACTCCTCTGAAACCACTGAACCTATTTAAACCAAACTTAAGTGGAATGGTCCTTGGATGGTCCCCTTTAAACATTTTGTTCGGTTTTCTGGGGCCCCGTCCAATATGGCTGCCATGGTTGGACATAGTTCAACCTTGGACCCTATGGGAATTTTAACATTTTCGTGATCCTCTCTGAGACCATCAGGCCAATTTGAACCAAACTTTGGTGGAATGGTCCTTTGGTGGCTCCTTTTAAAATTTATGTTCGGTTTCCCCAAACACCATCCAACATGGCTGCCATGGCTGGACTTTGTTTAACATTGAGACTATGGGAATTTTACTTTTTCGTCAACTCCCCTGAGCCAATTTGAACCAAACTTTGGTGGAATGGTACTTGGGTGGCCCCTTTCCAAACTTATGTCTGGCATCCCCGACTTCCAACCGACATGGCTGCTGTTACTGAAAATAGAAAAAGGGGGGGGGGGGATGAATTTCCAAAATCTTCTTTTATGAAACTACAAGGCCAGTTGCAACCAAACTTGGCAGTAGTAGTCCTTAGGAGGTTCTCTTTTAGAAGGATGTCTGATGACCCGGACTGTTAACCAAGATGGCTGCCACAGCCGAACTTAGTTAAACTTAGTTAAACATAGGGCCATATGGGAAAATTCATTGAAAAATCTTTTTATCTGAAACCACTATACCAATTGAAACCAGACTTTGCAGCAATGGTCCTTATATGGTCCTCTTTCAGAATTGTGTCCCATGACCTGGACTGTCAACCGAGATGGCTGCCACAACCGAACTTAGTTTAACATAAGGCCCCATGGGAAAATTCATTGAAAAATCTTCTTATCTGAAATCACTTGACCAATTGGTACAAGACTTTGCAGCAATGGTCCTTAGGACGTCCTATTTCAGAATTGTCTGATTTCGTGGACTGTGAACCAAGATGGCCGACAGAGCCAAACTTAGTTTAACATAGAACCCTATGGGAAATTCACTCAAAGATCTTCTGGTCTGAAACCACTCAACCAATTAGAACTAGACTTGGTAGCAATGGTCCTTAAATGGTTCTCTTTTAGAAATGTATCCATTGACCTAGACTATCAACCATGAGGCTGCCACAGCTGAACTTAATTGAACATAGAACCCTATAGAAAACCAGCCAAATCTTTAGTCCTGCTCAAGATGAAAACGTCAATGCAGGTGAGCGATACAGGCTCTTTAGAGCCTCTAGTTTTTTTTTTTTGGATTGGATATATGAACAATAAATTTGTTCATTGCAATGGAAAATAATATACGCCCGGGTCCAATTACTCGTTCTAGGGGGAATAATTTTGGTACTTCACAAGCAAATCTTATGGAGGTAGGTACAGAGGATATCACTGAGCAGGCTCATTTTTCTGGAACATATAGTAGTAGAGAAGTCTGTCAGGATTTTGATCATTTGGAAGCTGAGGGTGAAGGAATGGTAAATATAAATGTAGGAAAGTATGTTAATATACAGGTACAGGAAAGTTACAAAACAGATGTCATAGTGAAAGTGCATTGAACACTGAGACAGGTAAAACTCCAGGTAGACATTCAAATACTGAGCTTGAATCTTTGAGGGAGGAAAATAGAAGACTGTCTAGAAAATTAGATTGTTATGCACAAGAGCTACATTTAAGCAGGAATGAATTAAAAGATTTGAAATGTTCATTTACATACAAAAATGATGAATTGTATTCTGTTACTAAGGACTTAGCAGATGCTAAATGCGAATTGTCAAAATAACAAAATGAGTTATCTGATTACAAAAGGGTCAATCTAAAACAGCAAAGTGAGATTATGGATAAACATAGAGAAATTGATATGCTTAAAAATGAACTGAGGAGACAAACTGAAACTAATATATACAAGGAACCAGTTAGACACGGTCTTCAAAATTCTGCAAGCTATTATGAGTACAATCATGGTTATACAGTAGGTAATAGTTATTCTGGTTGTTCTGGAGATCCTATGATTAATAGGCCTAGTACGGCAAGGTTGCCTTCTTATAGCAATACAGGTACTGGTAGTATTAGCCACCCTGATGAACCTAAGTTTAGGTTACCCTATTACAATGGAAAGGGGTATTTTCTAAGTTTTTGGAGTGTATTTCAAATTGGAGTAAGGAAGTTTAACTGGGATAACAATAAGCAAATTGAACAATTGATGTGCTGTTTGAAAGACGATTCTTTAGCTTATGTTACAAAACTTTCAGTTAAGGTGCAGGGTAATATTTCGCAGATATATGAGGCATTAGATATGCGGTATGGGAATCATCTCCTTCCTGAACAATATAGAGAACATTTGAATCAGGTAAAGAAACAATATAAGGAAAATTTGTCAGAGTATGCAGCAAGGGTTTCAGATTTAGTTTTTAATGCATATCCTGATATAAATCCACCGGAATTATTGAACACTTTGACTATTGAGAATATACTCAAAGGGTTATCAGACCAAAATTTGGCATATGAGGTACGTACCAAGTGTCCAAAGTCAGTTGATGAGACTATTAGACTGATAACTTGGCACGAATGCTGCAAAAATGGAAGTAAGAAAAACTTAAATATTAGGCAGATAGAACATGAACAAGAAGATGACTATGAAAATCCAGAAATAAGGAAAATTAATGGTGGTCGGCCTAGATTTGTAATTGAAGAAAGATTAGAGAACAGATTAGGTGTATTTGCCAAAGAAATTCGAAATGATTTTAGGCAAGAGATGAGTACATTCTCTGAAAATTTGAATAAAACATTGTTGGGTAAAAGTTTAGTAGAAAATCAGAAACCTACAAATACTTTCAAATCAGGATACAAAGATTTAATATGTCATTCTTGTCAACAGAAGGGTCATATAAGCAGGTATTGTCCTTTCAAAGGTCAGAACCAGGGAGGTCAAAATCAGAATAGTAATTACTCCAGGGGTACTGGTATAAAGGGAAACATTAAAGCTCAAGAGCAAAGTGTACGGTTAAACTAGAACGGGCTAAGACTAACGGTCAAGACTTAGCCAAAAACTTGTTGAATACTGTTGATTGTGTGGGTACTATAAATTTTGTTGAAAATGAGAAATTTGAAGTCATTAAACCTGTTTTAATGCAGGAGAAAATGATAAATTGTGATGAAGACTCTGGTGAAATTGAGGTTGTGGAAAGTTGTAGCAATGTTGAAATTTCAGACTCTTATTTGGTTATGGCAGAGGTTGATATTGTCATTGATAGGGTCAGGTCTGTGACTTTGAGGGCTCCTCTCAGTATTGAAGGGTTGAATATCAGTGCTGTTGTGGATACAGGGACTGAGGTCACTGTGATGAGTGAAAGGTTGTTTTCGTCTATACCGGAAAGTAAGCGCCCACCTTTGAAGCCAACTAAGCGCAATTTTGTAGTTGCAGAGGCTGGTAAACGTATGAGTACTTTAGGTGTAGCGGAAGTTTCTGTTGTTTTAGGACCGTTAGAGTTTTTGTGGTCTATTTACGTAGCTCCTATTGGATATGACTTGTTGCTTGGGTGTGATATCATTGACGACAAAGATGTTACCATCAATACAAGAAGAGGTTTGGAAATTCAAGGTTGTTTGATTGATTGTGATGTACAGCGTAGATCTGATAAAATAGCTAGAGTTTTGTCAAAGCAGACAGTTACTATCCCTCCTAATTCTGAAATTATTGTTGAAGGAAAGTCAGTAAATTCTGAATTGTTAGCAACTAGATATGGTAGTATTGAACCTGTTGTAGAGGATGATAGGAAAATTTTAATAGGAAGGTGTTTAGTTGATCCTTTCAAGGACAGCATTCCTGTTAGGTTAGTGAATCTTAATAATTTACCTGTGAAAATAAGGAAGAATTATTTTTTGAGAGAAATTCATCCTGTGGTAGAGTTTAAAATTTTTGCTGAGGAAGAAAGGGAATCTGTTCATTTTCCACATGTTAAGTTGGATAATGATTGTGGCGTTAGTCAAGGTGATTCTATTGATACCCCTATTATTCCTGAGGACTGGAAATGTTATAGTTTTGAAAATGAGGATAATTTGAAATCTGAATGTAACGCTAGTCTTGGAGTGGAGGCCGCTATTCCAAGATTGCCGGAATATTTAGTAGAGTTATATGAAAACAGTTGTAAAAAGCTTACAAATACCATTGATAAAAAGAAGTTAGCAGAGGTTCTTTTAAAGAATAAAAATGCTTTTGCTAAGAGTAAAACAGATTTAGGTACATGTTCTTTGTTAGAATACAAAATTGAAACAGCAGGTGCAGCTCCTATAAGACAACCATTAAGGCGCACACCTCAAAACTTTGAAGGGGAGGAAGAAAAGTATTTAAAAGATCAATTGGAACAAGGTGTTATAAGACCCTCTAAATCTGCATGGGCTTCTGGGGTGGTTCTTGTTAGAAAAAAGGATGGTCCGGTAAGATGGTGTGTGGATTATCGTAAATTGAATGAGGTTACAGTCAAAGATGCTTACCCTTTACCTAAAATTTCCATGTGTCTCGACTGTTTGGCGACTGCAAGTATATTTTCGGTTTGTGATCTCCAATCTGGGTACTGGCAGCTCAAAACGTCTGCAGATGATTGTTCTAAAACAGCTTTTATTACAAATTATGGCTTGTATGAATATGTGAAAATGCCATTTGGTCTCTGTAATGCCCCTAGTACATTCCAGCGGTGCATGGAGTTCATTTTTCGTGGTTTGCAGTGGAAGACACTTTTAATATATTTAGATGACATCATTTTTAGTTCAAATTTAGATGAACATTTCCAGAGATTAGATGAAGTTGTTGGTAGATTGGAAAATTCAGGGTTAAAATTAAAACCATCTAAGTGTGATTTTTTGAAGGATGAAGTATTATATTTAGGCCATGTTGTCTCAAGAGATGGAGTTCATCCTAACCCAAAGGTTATTGAATCAGTTAAAAACTGGGTTGTTCCAAGTAATGTCAAAGATGTTCAGAGGTTTTTAGGATTATGCAATTACTATAGGCAATTTGTCTTTAAGTTCAGTGAGGTAGCATCACCATTAAGTAAGTTAACTCAAAAAGATGTGACTTTTGATTGGAATGCAGAGTGTCAGTCAGCATTTGAGAAGTTAAAATTAGCCCTTACTGAAGCTCCGATATTGTCTCATCCTATACCTAATAGACAGTTCATTCTTGATACGGATGCTTCAAATGTTGGCATTGGTGCGGTTTTGTCACAGGTCCACCATAATAAGGAAAAGGTTATAGCTTATGGGTCCAAAAAACTTGATAAGCATCAACAAAGATATAGTGTTACCCGTCGTGAATTATTGGCTGTTGTAACATTTATACATCAGTACCGCCATTATCTTTCTGGTCAGAAGTTCCTTTTACGTACTGATCATGGGTCCCTTAAGTGGTTATTCGGGTTCAAAGATCCTCAAGGTCAGGTCGCAAGGTGGTTGGAAAGTCTTTCTCAATACAATTTTGAGATTCAACACAGGCCAGGGGTTAAACACCAAAATGCGGACGCATTGTCTCGTAAAGATGGGGATCAGCCACTTTGTTTACATCAAAATCAGGGTAGTTTTAATGAGGATTGTGATGATTGTAAGTCATTGAAAGATGAGTGGTCAGATTTTAAAACTAATGTTGATAACGTATTAAATCTTGGTAATAATGTTTTAGTTAATAAGGTTAGAGCAGTCACTAGAAGTCAAGATCCAAATGTTATACAATCAAATTGGTTGGAAGGGTATAGTTCTAAAGATATTGGTACATATCAAAGAGAAGATCAAGATTTGAAATATATTCATCAGTGGATAGATAATAATACTTTACCAAACAGAGATGTTATTACGTCTCATAGTCCTTCTGTTAGGAAATATTGGTTGAATTTTAAGCTCTTAGAGAGAAAAAATGGGGTTTTATACCAGAAACGGTTATCACCAAACCAAAAAGTTTCATTTCAACTTCTAGTACCAAAGGTTTTACGAAAAGAAGTTATTATTAGCTGTCACAATGCTTGCTTTGTATGCAGCTCATTTTGGAATAAATAAAACTTTAGAGAAAGTTAAAAACAGTTTTCATTGGTATAAAATGAATGAGGATATTAAGGCTCATGTTAAGAGTTGTTCTGTATGTAACAGAAATAAAAATTTGTGTAAAAAACAAAAAGCAGCTTTACAAACTTTTGTTGCGGGATATCCCATGGACCGTGTTGCTTTAGATGTCATTGGTCCTTTACCTAAAAGTAAATCTGGGAATAAGTTTATTTTGGTAATAGGGGATAATTTTACACGTTGGGTGGAAGCTTTTCTAATTCCAGATCAACAGGCAGAGAGAGTTGCTGAAAAACTTGTCCATGAATTTATTTCACGATTCGGTGCTCCTTTAGAAATATACACCGACCAAGGTAGAAATTTTGAAAGTTCACTTTTTAAAGAAATTTGTAAACTTTTTGAAATTAAAAAGACAAGGTCAACGCCTTACAGACCAAGTTCTAATGGTGTCATTGAAAAATTTAACGCAACTTTAGAGAAAATGATTAGAAGTTTTGTCAGTAAAAAATTAAATGACTGGGATTTGTACATTAATATTCTTATGTCCGCATATAGAAGTATGCCACATCCAGCTACTGGATTTTCACCAAACCTGATGATGTTAGGCAGGGAGGTTTTACTTCCAAATCATATTATTTTTCCTTTCCCTGAACATAAATTGTGTGACAGATCAGAGTTTATAGATAATTTAAGGTCACAACTTGAAGAGGTGTACCACCTAGCTAGGGAAAATTTGAGACATAATACTAAAAAACAGAAAAGAGACTATGATAGTCGTTTATCTGAACATCAGTACTCTAAGGGGTCTCTTGTTTACAAATTAAATGAATTTGGAAATAAATTAGATGATAAATGGTCTGGTCCTTTTATAGTTACTGAGATTTTAAGTCCAGTCTTATATAAAATTAGAAATCGTCAGAAGACGGACATTATTCATTATAATAAATTGAAACCTTACAATTCTGAAGATGTTCCAACTTGGGTTTTGAAAATTAAGAAAAATCTGTAGATTTTATACTATTTTTATATTGGGTTGGTCCAGTGACCGGGTTTGTCAGTCGAAGCTAACAAACAGTTATTTTAATTATCTTATTTGTATTTTACAGTCATTACTAGTATGTCTGATATATATATATGTAATTGGGAAGACTGTGTGTTTGAGGGAAATAAGAAAAATGCTATTCGCCACGTCATAATGCAGCATGTTGATTTAAATGAAGTACCATTCCATTGTAAACTATGTAACTACAGAGCCACAAATTTAAAAGCTCTCCATAGACATTCAAAGACATTAAAAAAACACATTGAATTATGTACTAATCTTCAGGGTTCTGATGAACACTACTTCATAATATCTACTAATCCATACAATGTTACATGGGGGAATAAATCCAAAGACATTTCTTTAAAGTCTTTCTCAGAAGAAATCATAGAAGAAATCGTCTATGAAGAAACTATAGAAGAAATTGTGGAAGAACCCATGTCGAGATCTTGTCAGACGGAAGACACGTATGCTACAGTGAAAGACCTCAAAGAAGAAATTTTCGTCTTGAAGGGTAGTCACCAAGCACAGATGAACAGAATGGCAGACTACGTAGTGCGATTGGAAAGACGCCTGAAGGCCGCCGAGGCAGAGAACATTAGTTTGAGAAAAGAACTCAGAAATCAAGATCAGTTTGTGCAAGGTTTTGAAGAATTATGGGAAAAGGACTCTAGAAAACATTTAAGTACTAAGAGATCTAACAAAGAAAACATTGAAACTCCGGTAAAGAAGATTAAAAGTGTGGTGAATAAAAACTTTTGAACTTTAAAATTGTATATTGTTGTCATTAGTAAAATTATGCATATTTTCACTTTGCATATATGTTGTTTATAAATTTGATATTGTTATAATTGTATTATTTTTCAATAGTTGAAGAATAATTCGTATTTTTGAATATTTGGACATTTTTCTAAAATGTGCTAAATTTAAAGTACTATTTCAGTCACTTAAAGGTGAAGTCCTTGATTGAGAATAGTAAAACTCTTAAAATTTTAAATTCAAATTTAAAATGTGATAAATTTAAAGTACTATATCAATCACTAAAAGGTGAAGTCCTTGATTGAGAATAGTATCTTCTTAACATTTTTAAAATTGATATTTTAAAAGTTAGAAATTTAAGTAATTTTAATTTTTGTGAAAATCATTTTTAAGATGAATATCTGGAAATGAAAGATAAATGAATTTTGCTTGGAATATTTATCTGAGGAAATGGAATAATTTTAAATTTTTGTTTTTGATATTTCTTTCTAGGGTTGAAGGAAAAGTTGTGTTTATAATATTGTATTATTGAGAATGAGCATATGTGATACTGTACATATTATTCATACCGTATTTTGAGGACAAAATAAATTCTCATAGGGGGGCAGTGTTGTATAAATTTCATTGCTTCGTAGTATTTTCGGGAATTTAATATATTTGACAAGCTTTCTTTTAAATCTGTTGAAAGATTATTTGCTTATATTGTCCAAACTTACTATGCAAGGGATTAAATGTTTTATTTCCCGTAGTTTAAGAAAAGTGCGGCAATCTAGATCGCGATCTTTAATGTTTGAGTTATCGTTCTTAGTATTTATTCCGCGGAAATATTTGGGTGAACATGACGTCACGTTGTCCTTGACACTTTTGAAAACATCTTTTGGTAAGGCTGTTTGGATTTTTCTTATAGACTTGATCTCCTGACCTTTTAGTGAAACTTGGGCTATATTTTGGTTGAAACTATTTATACTTAACTGGGAATTAATTTAGTTCACCTGTATTTTAGTGCAAAGTCACATAGCGATGAAATTCGCGACTTATTTACTTAAATCCAGGTCAGACTATTTTTAGAGCCCGGGGAATTTGTCATGCATCTAAATTTGTTTATATCTAAATTGTTTAACTTAGAATTCGTTACGGGTTGGGCAATTCGCTGACAAACACTGGTTTTCTGGTTTTTAAACTATTTTATTACAGCTGTATTTGTTAAATTGTGCATTGTTGATTTTATGAAGTTGTCTGTTAATGATTAAATCATATATTTTATATTTTCTTACTTGTAGAAAGCCATTAAAACAATCAAACCGCTCGGACTAGGCAAATTTCCACAATAAGAACCATGGAAAACATGGACCTAACTATCTCAATGCCATTGATTGTTTAACAAAGGTGTCTGTGTATGATAAACAGATCCATAGTACAAACTAGGTAGTTAAGAACCATGAGCAAGATGGACTTCTGTGTTGACGGGTTAGTGATTATAAGTCATGACGAACTACCTAGACCGCTCGGCCACCGAGGCCTCCATCGCTTATTTAATAGAGGTACCTATATAGTACAAACTACATGGTTAAAAACCATGAGTAACATGGACCTAGCTATCTAATTGCCATTGATTGTTCAACAAAGGTGCCTGTGTATGATAAACAGATGTATAGTACAAACTACATGGTTTAGAACCATGAGCAACATGGACCTAACTATCTCAATGCCATTGATTGTTTCACAAAGGTGTCTGTGTATGGCTACAAACTACATGGTTTAGAACCATGAGCAACATAGACCTAACTATCTCCATGCCATTGATTTTTTCACAAAGGTGTCTGTGTATGATAAACAGATGTATAGTACAAACTACATGGTTTAGAACCATGAGTAACATGGACCTAACTATCTCAATGCCATTGATTGTTTCACAAAGGTGTCTGTATTTGTTAAATTGTGCATTGTTGATTTTATGAAGTTGTCTGTTAATGATTAAATCATATATTTTATATTTTCTTACTTGTAGAAAGCCATTAAAACAATCAAACCGCTCGGACTAGGCAAATTTCCACAATAAGAACCATGGAAAACATGGACCTAACTATCTCAATGCCATTGATTGTTTAACAAAGGTGTCTGTGTATGATAAACAGATCCATAGTACAAACTACGTGGTTAAGAACCATGAGCAAGATGGACCTAAGTATCTGAATGCCATTGATTGTTTAACAAAGGTGTCTGTGTATGGTAAACAGATGTATAGTACAAACTACATGGTTTAGAACTGAGAAACATGGACCTCACTATCTCCATGCCATTGATTATTTATTTGTTTATTTTACTTGAGGTTGTACGCCGTTTTCTGCACATTTGGCTATTTCACTCTAGCCAGTTTATAATGGTGGAGGTAGCCGGAGTACCAGGACAGAATCACCGATCTTCGGTAGGGAAATTGGCAATCCTTCTCAATTTAGATCGGAGTCGAACACACCCCGCCACAGGTGAGATTCGAACTCGAAACCTCTGTGCTAACAGGTTAGTGATTACTAGTAGTCATGACGAACTACCTAGACCACCCGGCCACCAAGGCCTCCATTGATTCTTTAATAAAGGTGCCTTTATAGTACAGACTACATGGTAAAAACCATGAGCAACATCGACATAACTTATCCCAATGCCATTGATTGTTTAATTGTTTAATAAAGGTGACTGTGTGGGGTACAATCGATATGGTTTAGAACCAGGAGCAACATGGAGCTAACTATCTCAATGCCATTGATTATTTATTTGTTTATTTAGTTGAGGATTTACGCCGTTTTCAGCACATTTGGCTATTTCGCTGCAGACAGTTTTATTGGTGGAGGTAGCCGGAGTACCAGGACAGAATCACCGATCTTCGGTAGGGAAATTGGCAATCCTTCTCAATTTAGATCGGAGTCGAGCACACCCCGCCACGGGTGAGATTCGAAATCGAAACCTCTGTGTTGACAGGTTAGTGATTATTAGTAGTCATGACGAACTACCTAGACCACTCGGCCACTGAGGCCTCCATTGACTCTTTAATAAAGGTGCCTTTATAGTACAGACTACATGGTAAAAACCATGAGCAACATCGACATAACTTATCCCAATGCCATTGATTGTTTAATTTTTTATTAAAGGTGACTGTGTGGGGTAAAATCGATATGGTTTAGAACCAGGAGCAACATGGAGCTAACTATCTCAATGCCATTGATTATTTATTTGTTTATTCTGTTGAGGTTTTACGCCGTTTTCAGCACATTTGGCTATTTCGCTGCAGACAGTTTTATTGGTGGAGGTAGCTGGAGTACCCAGATAGAACCACCAAACTTCGGTAGAAAAAATTGGCAATCCTTGTCAATTTACATCGGAGTCCAACACACGCCGCCACAGGTGAGATTTGAACTCGGAACTTCTGTGTTGACGGGTTAGTGATTATAAGTCATGACGAACTACCTAGACCGCTCGGCCACCGAGGCCTCCATCGCTTATTTAATAGAGGTACCTATATAGTACAAACTACATGGTTAAAAACCATGAGTAACATGGACCTAGCTATCTAATTGCCATTGATTGTTCAACAAAGGTGCCTGTGTATGGTAAACAGATGTATAGTACAAACTACATGGTTTAGAACCATGAGCAACATGGACCTAACTATCTCAATGCCATTGATTGTTTCACAAAGGTGTCTGTGTATGGCTACAAACTACATGGTTTAGAACCATGAGCAACATAGACCTAACTATCTCCATGCCATTGATTTTTTCACAAAGGTGTCTGTGTATGATAAACAGATGTATAGTACAAACTACATGGTTTAGAACCATGAGTAACATGGACCTAACTATCTCAATGCCATTGATTGTTTCACAAAGGTGTCTGTGTATGGCTACAAACTACATGGTTTAGAACCATGAACAACATAGACCTAACTATCTCCATGCCATTGATTTTTTCACAAAGGTGTCTGTGTATGATAAACAGATGTATAGTACAAACTACATGGTTTAGAACCATGAGTAACATGGACCTAACTATCTCCATGCCATTGATTATTTATTTGTTTATTTTACTTGAGGTTGTACTCCGTTTTCAGCATATTTGGCTATTTCGCTCTAGCCAGTTTATATTAGTGGAGGTAGCCGGAGTACCAGGACAGAACCACCGAACTTCGGTAGCGAAATTGGCAATCCTTGTCAATTTAGATTGGAGTCGAACACACCCCGCCATAGGTGAGTTTCGAACTCGAAACCTCTGTGTTGATTATTAGTAGTCATGACGAACTACCTAGACCAGTCGGCCACCGAGGCCTCCATTGATTATTTAATAAAGGTGCCTTTATGGTACAAACTACATGGACATAACTATCCCAATGCTACCGATTGTTTATATGTTCAATAAAGGTGACTGTGTGTGGTACAAACGATATGGTTTAGAACCATGAGCAACATAGACCCAACTATCTCGATGCCATTGATTATTTATTTGTTTATTTAGTTGAGGTTTCCCGCCGTTTTCAGCACATTTGGCTATTTCATTGCAGCCAGTTTTATTGGTGGAGGTAGACGGAGTACCCAGATAGAACCACCAAACTTCGGGAGAAAAAATTGGAAATCCTTGTCAATTTACATCGGAGTCGAACACATCCCGCCACAGGTGAGATTCGAACTCGAAACTTCTGTCTTGACGGCTTAGTGATTATTAGTCATGACGAACTACCTAGACCGCTCGGCTACCGAGACCTGCATCGATTGTTTAATAATAGTACCTATATAGTACAAACTACAAGGTTACAAACCATGAGTAACATGGACCAAGCTTTCTCATTGCCATTGATTGTTGAACAAAGGTGCCTGTGTATGGTAAACAGATGTATAGTACAAACTACATGGTTTAGAACCATGAGCAACATGGACCTAACTATCTCAATGCCATTGATTGTTTCACAAAGGTGTCTGTGTATGGCTACAAACAACATGGTTTAGAACCATGAGTAACATGGACCTAACTATCTCCATGCCATTGATTATTTATTTGTTTATTTTACTTTGTACTCCGTTTTCAGCACATTTGGCTATTTCGCTCTAGCCAGTTTCTATTAGTGGAGGTAGCCGGAGTACCAGGACAGAACCACCGAACTTCGGGAGGGAAATTGGCAATCCTTGTCAATTTAGATTGGAATCGAACACACCCCGCCACTGGTGAGATTCGAAATCGGAACTTCTGTGTTGACGGATTAGTGATTATTAGACATAACGAACTACCTAGACCACTCGGTCACCAAGGCCTCCATCGCTTATTTAATAAAGGGACCTATATATACAAACTACATGGTTAAAAGCCGTGAGTAACATGAGCCTAGCTATCTAATTGCCATTGATTGTTCAACAAAGGTGCCTGTGTATGGCAAACAGATGTATAGTACAAACTACATAGCTTAGAACCATGAGCAACATGGACCTAACTATCTCAATGCAATTGATTGTTAAACAAAGGTGTCTGCGTATGATAAACAGATGTATAGTACAAAGTACATGGTTTAGAACCAAGAGTAACATGGACCTAACTATCTCCATGCCATTGATTATTTATTTGTTTATTTTACTTTAGGTTGTACTCCGTTTTCAGCACATTTGGCTATTTCGCTCTAGCCAGTTTCTATTGGTGGAGGTAGCCGGAGTACTAGGACAGAACAACCGAACATCGGTAGGGAAATTGGCAATCCTTGTCAATTTAGATTGAAGTCGAACACACCCCGCCATAGGTGAGTTTCGAACTCGAAACCTCTGTGTTGATTATTAGTAGTCATGACGAACTACCTAGATCACTCGGCCACCGAGGCCTCCATTGATTATTTAATAAAGGTGCCTTTATGGTACAAACTACATGGTAAAAACCATGAGCAACATGGACATAACTATCTCAATGGTATCGATTGTTTATCTGTTCAATAAAGGTGACTGTGTGTGGTACAAACGATATGGTTTAGAACCATGAGCAACATGGACCCAACTATCTCAATGCCATTGATTATTTATTTGTTTATTCTGTTGAGGTTTCACGCCGTTTTCAGCACATTCGGCTATTTCACTGCAGCCAGTTTTATTGGTGGAGGTAGCTGGAGTACCCAGAGCAGAACCACCAAACTTCGGTAGAAAAAATTGGCAATCCTTATCAATATACATCGGAGTCGAACACACCCCGCCACTGGTGAGATTCGAACTCGCAACTTCTGTGTTGACGGATTAGTGATTATTAGACATGACGAACTACCTAGACCACTCGGCCACCGACGCCTCCATCGCTTATTTAATAAAGGGACCTATATATACAAACTACATGGTTAAAAGCCATTAGTAACATGGACCTAGCTATCTAATTGCCATTGATTGTTCAACAAAGGTGCCTGTGTATGGCAAACAGATGTATAGTACAAACTACATAGCTTAGAACCATGAGCAACATGGACCTAACTATCTGATTGCAATTGATTGTTAAACAAAGGTGTCTGTGTATGATAAACAGATGTATAGTACAAACTACATAGCTTAGAACCATGAGCAACATGAACCTAACTATCTCATTGCAATTGATTGTTAAACAAAGGTGTCTGTGTATGATAAACAGATCCATAGTGCAAACCATGAGGAACATGGACCTAACTATCTGAGTGCAATTGATTGTTAAACAAAGGTGTCTGTGTATGATAAACAGATGTATAGTACAAACTACATGGTTAAAAACCATGAGCAACATGCACCTATCTCAATGCCATCGATTGTTTAACAAAGGTGTCTGTGTATAGTTAACAGATGTATAGTACAAAGTACATGGTTTAGAACCATGAGTAACATGGACCTAACTATCTCCATGCCATTGATTATTTATTTGTTTATTTTACTTGAGGTTGTACTCCGTTTTCAGCACATTTGGCTATTTCGCTCTAGCCAGTTTATATTGGTGGAAATAGCCGGAGTACCAGGACAGAACCACCAAACTTCGGTAGGAAATGGCAATCCTTGTTAATTTAGATTGGAGTCGAACACACCCCGCCATAGGTGAGTTTCGAACTCGAAACCTCTGTGTTGATTATTAGTAGTCATGACGAACTACCTAGACCAGTCGGCCACCGAGGCCTCCATTGATTATTTAATAAAGGTGCCTTTATGGTACAAACTACATGGTAAAAACCATGATTAACATGGACATAACTATCTTAATGCTATCGATTGTTTATATGTTCAATAAAGGTGACTGTGTGTGGTACAAACGATATGGTTTAGAAACTTGAGCAACATGGACCTAGCTATCTCATTGCCATTGATTGTTCAAGAAAGGTGCCTTTGTATGGTAAACAGATGTATAGTACAAACTTCATGGTTTAGAACCATGACCAAGATGGACCAAACTATCTCATTGCCATTGATTGTTCAACAAAGATTTATAATACAAACTACATGATTTAGAACCATGAGCAACATGGACCTAACTATCTCAATGCCATTGATTGTTTAACAAAGGTGTCTGTGTATGATAAACAGATCCATAGTACAAACTATATGGTTTAGAACCAAGAGCAACATGGTCCTAACTTCTCAATGCCATTGATTGTTTCACAAAGGTGTCTGTGTATGGCTACAAACTACATGGTTTAGAATCATCTGAAACATAAACCTAACTATCTCCATGCCATTGATTTTTTCACAAAGGTGTCTGTGTATGGTAAACAGATGTATAGTACAAACTACATGGTTTAGAACCATGAGTAACATGACCTAACTATCTCCATGCCATTGATTATTTATTTGTTTATTTTACTTGAGGTTGTACGCCGTTTTCAGCACATTTGGCTATTTCGCTCTAGCCAGTTTTATATTGGTGGAGGTACGAGGACAGAACCACCGAACTTCGGTAGGGAAATTGGCAATCCTTGTCAATTTAGATTGAGGTCGATCAGAATGAGTACAGTGCAGAGCAGCGTTGAGCACTGATCAGCACTCCTCTTCAACTATGACCAGCACGAAGGAAGAGAAGAGCGCCGATGAGCAGCATGCTGCAAGAGAAGAGCAGTGATAAACAGAACGCAGCAATGAAAGAGCAGCAATATCCGGTATAAAACAAGAAAAAAGCAGCGACGAGAAGCACGGAGCAAGCGATGAGCAGTCTTGTGCAGCAGGGAGCACGGGAAGATCAGAATAAGTACAGTGCAGAACAGCGTTGAGCAATGTTAAGTAGGAGAGAGGAAGAGAAGAGCAGCACAGAGCAAAACAAGAGCACATAGGATAATAATGGGAGATAGTTTACACTGCAGATGAACGATGAGCAACACGGAGCAAGAGAAAATGAGTTAGTGTAAAGCATCTAAGAAAAACCCTCAGCACTGAAGAAAATCGTTCACCTCGCGAAGGCACAAGAAAAGACTTTAAAATATCTAGGAACTTGTTTCATGACAACCAAGATTAATGACCCACCTCTTTTCTTTCTCAAAAAGAGTGCTTCCTTATGGAACGCCGTAACTGTCTTATGATAGTTACTTCATGATCATGATGAGAGTTTTCTTTATTATGATGAGAGTTTTCTTTATTATGATGAGGGTTTTCTTTATTATGATGAGAGTTTTCTTTATCATGATGAGAGTTTTCTTTATCATGATGAGAGTTTTCTTTATTATGATGAGGGTTTTCTTTATCATGATGAGAGTTTTCTTTATCATGATGAGAGTTTTCTTTATTATGATGAGAGTTTTCTTTATTATGATGGGAGTTTTCTTTATCATGATGAGAGTTTTCATTATGATACTTTTATCGGAAGGGAAGCGTGGGAAATGAAGGTCATGTCTAAGGAAAAAAAAAAAAAAAAAAAAATTCTGGCTGGGGTTTCACGGAATTTTAACAATAACGATTTCCCACGGAACAGCAGAAATCAGGCGTAAGTTCTTTGATTTGATTTAGAGCCATCCAGAACTCACTCATGTCCTCAAAAGTCCGGAGACGGTGTTTGATTTGATTTAGAGCCATCCAGAACTCACTCATGTCCTCAAAAGTCCGGAGACGGTGTTTCAAGTCTTATTTTTATTGATAAAGCGGTGACTATTCTCAATGACCCCCGCTTTCTGTGTTTGTATTTTTAGTTGGACCATACACCGTTGTTTCTATTTTTCTTTTGTTCTTTAAACTGCAAAGTATCAGATTCTTGTTTTTATTTCAAGAGTTCTTGCAAATTTTTGTGTCTTTTGTATGCAATTAAAGGCGGTTTTGTAAACAAGTTTTTACATTCATCATCTTTGGTGATTAATTTCCAATGTTTTAAAAGTGTACGCTTGAGTTGTTTCAGCGCAGGGTTATATCTAGTAATAAAGACAAGGTTCTTATCTTTTTGACTGTTACAGTTTGTCAGTAAATCATATCTACTTAGTTGTAAGGCTGATTGAATGATTGGGTCAATTTCCTCTGTTCTGTAATTACGGTCAAGTAATTTTGATTTAAAGAATTTAATAAGTTTGTGTAATTCTGATGTATTGTTTGTGTTTCTGACGTGTCTTAATATTTCCCCCTTAATAAATCCTTTAAATACGCTTCTTGGATGTGCACTTGTTCTTTCTAAGTATTGAAAAGTTTCTGTCTTTTTTATATGTGTTTTGATGTCAAGTATGCCGTTGGAATTGAAGTTTTCACCCTTGTATAAACATGTATCAAGGAAGGTAATTTGTTGATTCGAGAATTCGTATGTAAATTTTAAATGTTGATGTATATTGTTTGCGATGTTGAATAAATCATTAATTTCGTCTGGCGTTCCTGTGTGGATTATAAAACCATCATCTCGGTATCTCGTGTATATTAAAATTGATTTTTTGTGTTTGTATTTTTGCAAGATGTTTTCAAAAATTTGGTACATTCTTAGGTCTGCTAGTTCGCCTGAGGCAGATCCCCCCATGGGGATACCAAGGATTTGTCGATACATTTTTCCTTCGAAAGTAAATTCATTGTTGTTTAATATAATATGTAATAAATCAATAATGATTTCTTGTTGCGGTATTTTGATAGAGTACTGTTTAGGGTCAAGGTTTATTAATGTTGTTTTAACAGCTGTTAGAATCTCCTCGAAATCTAAGTATTGATACATATTTTTAGCGTCAAACACCAGGAGGTAAGAATTAGTTGGTACTGAGATATTTTGTATTTTGTTAATAAAGTCTTTAGTGTCTTTGATGTAAGAGTATTGATTTTGTACAAAAGGTATTAAAATATAATCAATAAAATGTCCGACATTTTGCAAAGGTGTTCCGCAGAGGGATACAATAGGTCGCCCGGGTGTAAGAAAGTGGCGCCTTGCTTCTATGTTATTTTCCAACTCGTTAAGAATATTGTCTGGTATTTTATGCAGTTTAGGTAGCAAGAAGAATTTACCGAGGTTTTTACTATCGATGTTTTTAGTTAGGAATTTGAAGGTAATTTTATCGATTTGTTCGGTTAGATATAAGTTTTTAATAATTTGTGCTACAATTGAACAATTACATAACAAGTGGAATAAGGAATTTACCAATGCAGTTAACACAATGGACACCAAAATGAAATCAACCAAAGAAAAGAACTACCGACTTACCCCATACAGCAGAAGAAAGTCATCATACAGAAGAAACTAAGGAGAAACTCTATGAACTTCGCTCATTATCCATTATACAGAAGAAACTAAAGAGAAACTTTATGAACTTCGCTCAATATCCAGACCTTTCGATACGATGTTTTTATATAGACGTTAACATTCAAATTCTTACTACTCGGAATATTTGCAAAACCCTGTAACAAAGTTGTGAATATTAAACCTCTCAATTGTACGGATTTATTATTGATTCTTAAAAGTAAGTTCATTATCGTCATATTTCATCCAGGTTTATTTTTGGCTCCAATTCACAGAACGAAACCCCATACCGATTGGCTCCTATTTATATCTCTCTACCGCCCACCTACCAAACTGATACAACCACTTTCTGACATCTTACTTGCATTCTACTAACAGACTTCAAAGTTAACATCGTCCAGAACTCGGATTTTACATAATGGCCAGACGACTAAACAAAACTAACAAAGGCCAGAAATCTAGACAAAAATTTATTAACTTTAAGTTAAAAACCAATAAAAGGAGATATAACAAAAAGATCCATAAAGCCAAACAATTTGTAAAAAATTTATCCACATACAATCTTACTGATTCTGACATCTTACTACTCTCCAAAGGAGTCAAATTTATCCCAAAACCATCTGTTAAAAAATTACGCGAGAATCTCATAAAAGATTTCAATGAACTAGCAAGAAAGATGCGATGTACATATCTCTTTGACGATGGAACTAAACACCCATTTTATACCAACACCGGTTACAACCCAACTACCTCTAATAACGCTATAGAAAATTACATTTTTGCAACCAAAGTGGAACTAAGTAAAATTAAAATACAAACCACAGAGCAAAACTTAACCTCCGATGAGCGAAAATCTTTAAAACAACTCCGGCTAAACAAAGATATAATAATTAAAAAGGCGGACAAAAACTCAACACTCTGTATATTGAACAGAAATAATTACATAAAAGAAGGACTTAGACAACTTGAAAACACAATTTATTATACAGAAATAAAGGAAGCTAGAACTCCAGAAGTTTCAAAACATGTAGCACAAATTATTAAAAACTTATATCTAACCGAACAAATCGATAAAATTACCTTCAAATTCCTAACTAAAAACATCGATAGTAAAAACCTCGGTAAATTCTTCTTGCTACCTAAACTGCATAAAATACCAGACAATATTCTTAACGAGTTGGAAAATAACATAGAAGCAAGGCGCCACTTTCTTACACCCGGGCGACCTATTGTATCCCTCTGCGGAACACCTTTGCAAAATGTCGGACATTTTATTGATTATATTTTAATACCTTTTGTACAAAATCAATACTCTTACATCAAAGACACTAAAGACTTTATTAACAAAATACAAAATATCTCAGTACCAACTAATTCTTACCTCCTGGTGTTTGACGCTAAAAATATGTATCAATACTTAGATTTCGAGGAGATTCTAACAGCTGTTAAAACAACATTAATAAACCTTGACCCTAAACAGTACTCTATCAAAATACCGCAACAAGAAATCATTATTGATTTATTACATATTATATTAAACAACAATGAATTTACTTTCGAAGGAAAAATGTATCGACAAATCCTTGGTATCCCCATGGGGGGATCTGCCTCAGGCGAACTAGCAGACCTAAGAATGTACCAAATTTTTGAAAACATCTTGCAAAAATACAAACACAAAAAATCAATTTTAATATACACGAGATACCGAGATGATGGTTTATAATCCACACAGGAACGCCAGACGAAATTAATGATTTATTCAACATCGCAAACAATATACATCAACATTTAAAATTTACATACGAATTCTCGAATCAACAAATTACCTTCCTTGATACATGTTTATACAAGGGTGAAAACTTCAATTCCAACGGCATACTTGACATCAAAACACATATAAAAAAGACAGAAACTTTTCAATACTTAGAAAGAACAAGTGCACATCCAAGAAGCGTATTTAAAGGATTTATTAAGGGGGAAATATTAAGACACGTCAGAAACACAAACAATACATCAGAATTACACAAACTTATTAAATTCTTTAAATCAAAATTACTTGACCGTAATTACAGAACAGAGGAAATTGACCCAATCATTCAATCAGCCTTACAACTAAGTAGATATGATTTACTGACAAACTGTAACAGTCAAAAAGATAAGAACCTTGTCTTTATTACTAGATATAACCCTGCGCTGAAACAACTCAAGCGTACACTTTTAAAACATTGGAAATTAATCACCAAAGATGATGAATGTAAAAACTTGTTTACAAAACCGCCTTTAATTGCATACAAAAGACACAAAAATTTGCAAGAACTCTTGAAATAAAAACAAGAATCTGATACTTTGCAGTTTAAAGAACAAAAGAAAAATAGAAACAACGGTGTATGGTCCAACTAAAAATACAAACACAGAAAGCGGGGGTCATTGAGAATAGTCACCGCTTTATCAATAAAAATAAGACTTGAAACACCGTCTCCGGACTTTTGAGGACATGAGTGAGTTCTGGATGGCTCTAAATCAAATCAAACACCGTCTCCGGACTTTTGAGGACATGAGTGAGTTCTGGATGGCTCTAAATCAAATCAAAGAACTTACGCCTGATTTCTGCTGTTCCGTGGGAAATCGTTATTGTTAAAATTCCGTGAAACCCCAGCCAGAATTTTTTTTTTTTTTTTTTTTTCCTTAGACATGACCTTCATTTCCCACGCTTCCCTTCCGATAAAAGTATCATAATGAAAACTCTCATCATGATAAAGAAAACTCCCATCATAATAAAGAAAACTCTCATCATAATAAAGAAAACTCTCATCATGATAAAGAAAACCCTCATCATAATAAAGAAAACTCTCATCATGATAAAGAAAACTCTCATCATGATAAAGAAAACTCTCATCATGATAAAGAAAACTCTCATCATGATAAAGAAAACCCTCATCATAATAAAGAAAACTCTCATCATAATAAAGAAAACTCTCATCATAATAAAGAAAACTCTCATCATGATCATGAAGTAACAATCATAAGACAGTTACGGCGTTCCATACTTCCTCCTATACTCCCTTCATCCTGTAGCTAACACGCCTCCTGAGCAATGGGCTGAACGGAGCAAGAGAAAAGGAGCGTTTAGCAGCAAATAGCAAGAGAAGATCAGAATGAGTACAGTGCAGAGCAGCGTTGAGCACTGATGAGAACTCCTGTTCAGCAATGAACTGCACAAAGCAAGAGAAGAGCAGCAATAACCGGTATCAAGCAAGAGAAAAGCAGCCAAGAGGAGCAAGGAGCAAGAGATGAGCAGTCTTGAGCGGCAGGGAGCACAAAAAGATCAGAATGAGTACAGTGCAGAGCCGTGATGATCAGTGATAAGCATCAGGGAGGAAGAGAAGAGCAGCGCAGAGCAAGACAAGAGCACAATAATAGCAGAACGTTTACAGTGTTGATGAACGATGAGCAGTGATGAGCAACACGGCGCAAGAGAAGATCAAAATGAGATTAGTGTATAGCTTCTAAGTGAAACCCTCAGCACTGAAAGGAATGGGCCATCTCCGGAAGGCACAAGGACAACAGACTTTTAAATATCTAGAAACTTGTCTCATGACAACCAAGATTAATGAACCACCTCCTTCCTTTCTAAAAAAACAATGCCTCCGCCTACTCCCCTTCTTCCTGAATCTCACACCCCTCCTCACCAATGATCAGCACGGTGCAAGAGAAGAGCGGCGATGAGCAGCATGCTACAAGAGAAGAGCAGCGATGGGCAGCAGGGAGCAAGAGAAGACCAGCACAGAGCAAGACCACAGCAGCCCTCAGCACTGAAGAGAATGAGGAGCACGGAGCAAAGAATGAACAGTGATGAGCAGCACAGAGCAAGAGTAGATCAGTGTTGAGCAGCAAGGAGTAAGAGAAGATCAAAATGAGTAAAGTGCAGAGCAGCGATGAGCAGTGATTAGCAACAAAGAGCAAGAAAACAGCAATACAGAGCACGACAGAAGCCCAGAGAGCATTATAATAGTACTATGTTTACAGTGCAGAGGAACGGTGAGCGGTGAAGAGTAACACGAATGAAGAGAAAATCAAAATCAGTTTAGTGCAAAGCAGCTAAGAGAAGCCTTTAGCACTGAAGGGAATCGCTCATCTCGTGAAGATACAAGGAAAACAGACTTTTGATTATCTACAAACTCATCTGATGACCAACCCAGACCACAACAAGAAGGAAATGACCCTGCCGACTCCTCCTCCTTTTAAATCTTTCCTCCTACCCCTTCTCACTGAATCCTACACTCCTCTTCAGCAATGATCAGCACGGAGCAAGAGAAGAGCAGTGATGAGCAGCACATAGCAAAAGATGAGCAGTCTTGAGCAGCAGGAGCACGAGAAGATCAGAATGAGTACGGTGCAGAGCAGCGATAAGCAGTGATAAGCAGCGCAGAGCAAGAGAACAGTAGTGGAGAGCAAGACAAGAGCAGCAAAGAGCAATATAATAGTGCAGAGGAACGATGAGCAGTGAAGAGCAAGAGATAAGCAAAATGAGTTTAATGCTAAGCAGCTAAGATCGAAAACAGACTTTTGAATATGTAGAAAGTCATCTGATAACTAACAACGACCACACCTCTTCCTTCTCAGTCCCTATTCCTAATCCCATCCTCCTGAATCTCACATTCTTGCTCAGCTATGAGTAGCATGAATATCAGAATAGCATGAAGCAAGAGTAGGGCAACGATTAGTAGCACAACCAAAAGATGAGCAGTGATGAGTAGCACGGCGTAAGTGTAGAGCAGTGTTTAAACACAAGGGCCAAGAGAATATTACACTGAGTGCAGTGCAGAGTCATACGCATAAGAGTCATCAGTAGTCATAAGCAACAAAGAGCAAGAGGAGAGCAGCACAGAACAAGACAAGAGCAGCAGAGAACGTTATGAAAGCAGAATCTTTATATTGCACAGGGAAAGGAACACAAATGAAGAGAAAATCAAAATGAGTTTAGTGCCAAGCAGCTAAGAGAAGCCCTCAGCACTGAAGACAGAAGAAAAACAGACTTTTGAATATATAGAACCTCATCTGATGACCACATCAAGAAGAAAATGACCCTGGCTCCTACTTCTTCTCAATCCCTCCTCCGACTCCCCATCCTCCTGAATCTCACTCTCCTCCTCAGCTATGAGCAGCACGAAGCAAGAAAATAGCAGCGATGAGCAAGACGGAGCAAAGGATGAGCAGTGATGAGCAGCACGGAGGAAGAGTAGAGCACTTAGATGCAAGAGACGATCAGAATGAGTAAAGTGCAGAGCAGCAATGAGCAGTGATAAGTAACACAGAGCAAGAGAAGAGCAGCACATAGCAAGACAAGACCAGCAGAGAGCATTATAATAGCACTATGTTTACAGTGGAGAGGAACTATGAGCGGTGAAGAGTAACACGAAGGAAGAGAAAATCCTTATAATAGCAGAATGTTTATAGTGCAGAGGAACGATGAGCAACACAGAGCAAAAGAATATCAAAATGAGTTTAGTGCAAATCAGCTAAGAGAAGCCCTCAGCACTGAAGAGAATCATTTCTCACTTTCCTCCTCAGCTATGAGCAGAACAGAGCAAAAGATGAGGAGTGATGAGCAGCACGGAGTAAGAGTAGAGCATTGCTGTACAGTGCAGAGCAGCGATGAGCAGTGATAAGCAAGAGAGAGGAAGAGGAGAGCAGCACAGAGCAAGACAAGAGCAGAAAGCATAATAATAGCAGAACGTTTACACTGCAGATGGACGATGAGCAGTGATGAGCAACACGGAGCAAGACAAAATCAAAATGAGTTTAGTGGAAACCCTCAGCACTGAAGAGAATTGTTCATCTCGGGAAGGCACAAGGAGAACAGACTTTTAAATATCTAGAAACTCATCTCATGACACCCAAGTTTAATGACCCACCTCCATCCTTTCTCAAAAACAATGCCTCCTCCTACTCTCCTTCCTCCTGAATGCCACACCCCTTTTCAGCAATGAGCAGCACGGAGCAAGAGAAGAGAGGCGATGAGCAGCATCCTACAAGAGAAGAGCAGTGGCTCATAGCAGGGATCAAGAGAAGAGCAGCACAGAGCAAGACCAGAGCAACCCTCAGCACTGAAGAGAATGAGCAGCACGGAGCAAAAGATGAACAGTGATCTGAAGCACGGAGCAAGAGTAGATCAGTGTTGAGCAGCAAGGATCAAGAGAAGATCAGAATGAGTACAGTGCAGAGCAGCGATGAGCAGTGATAAGCAACACAAAGGAAGCGAAGAGTAGCACAGAGCACGACAAGATCAGCAGAGAGCATTATAATAGCAAAATGTTTACAGTGCAGAGGAACGATGAGCGGTGAAGAGCAACAATAAGGAAGAGAAAATCAAAATAACAGTTTAGTGCAAAGTAGCTAAGAGAAGCCCTTAGCACTGAAGGGAATCGCTCATCTCGTGAAGACAAAAGTCAACAGACTTTTGAATATCTAGAAACTCATCTGATGACCACCCCAGCCCACAAAAAGAAAGAAATGATCCCACCTTTTCCTCCTCATTCTCAATCCCTCCTCTTATTCCCCATCCTCGTGAATCACACACTCCTCCTCAGCTATGAACAGCATGAAGCAAGAAAAGAGCAGCGATGAGCAGCACGGAGCCAAAGATGAACAGTGATGAGCAGCAAGGAGCAAGAATATATCAGTGTTGAGCAGCAAAGAGCAACAGAAGATCAGAATGAGTACAGTGCAGAGCAACGATGAGCAGTGATAAGCAACACAGAACAAGAGAAGACCAGCGCAGAACAAGAAAAGAGCAGCCCTCACGACTGAAGCGTATCGTCCATCTCGCGAAGACACAAGGGAAACATACTTTCGAATATATTGTCACGGGTTTTGGGTAGCGTGTACGACACATAGAATGGGTTGTTACTCATTTACATTTCAAGTGTTGAAAAGGAGGAGGGACAGAATTGGCTTATTAAGAATTATATCGTAAAACTATAGTAAAATTTTTAATTATTTTTTTAAAAACGTCTGGATTCTCTTCGCGGATCTTAGGGTAAACTTTATCTTTGCCTTTAGTCTTTAAAATCTTTAACATCAAGCTTTATAGTTTTCAATGTTCAGGCCGTGCTCGAGAATAAAAAAACTTCTTTTTATAGAACCTTCAATTTCTACATTTTAGATATTCATTTTACGAAAATATTTAGCAAAATATGCTAGGTTTGAATTTGTATGAATGCATACAAAGTTTGAAAATTGTTGAAAAATATGGAAATTCTCTTCCAAAATTTAATTTAAATGTATTCGTTTCTGCTTTGGTATCTAAATGCTCAGTGAAACAAAATTTCAGTATACCTTGAAATTCTTTTTTATGGTTTTCCGTCCCTCTCAATAGCCACGATGCGTTCTCCCTTAGCAAACCCAGAGAATCAGAAACGCGCGTTTCGTTTCTTCTGCTTTTATACTTAGACCTGGATTGCTATGGAAATTGACAGGTTTTCAACTGTACCCATGGAGACCCTATAGCGATTGTTATTCGTGGCGCGAAACCTCGCACCTCTAGGGAAACTGCTAAGATCTTGTTGCCTTTCCAAGACTTAAGCCATTTTATTTAAAATATAAAAATAAATCAATTTCTGTAGAAAATGCCACTGTACAATGGTTCTTTCATTCAAGATTGAAGATAGTTCCTGTAGTTGTCCGATATTTACCCACATTGTACCCCGTACTATATAAAGGTACTTGCGCACATGCACATTGGCTACTTTCACTTGACAGACGAAAATGTGTGGCAAAGTTCGAAGAGTTAAACCAGAGTTTGGCAAAAGAACCCACTTTCATTTTATAACATCTCTATTCTAGGTATGTAAGAACTCCAGTCAATCGACCAGTTTCCCAAGTATTCCAAATAAGAGCGACAAGTATTGATTTTCACCATATTTCGATGTTGGAACAGATGCTCGCAAATGTAAACAAACTTGTAAACAGATTTAAAGACTTTGATTTTCGCCCTTTCAGAATAGTTTTGGCCTCTAACGAACCTAAATCAGTCATAATTATGAATTCACTCATATCTTTGTGTATTTTATCATTTTCAGATTTGGGATTTTATCAATAAAATATTTGACTTTGACTTTTCATTTGTGCCCATATGTACCAAAGCACATGCATAAGTTGTACCTGCCTGGAGACATACATGTACATCATATGTTCCTGGGACATTACATTACCCTCTGCTCATTGTGAGGTCTTCCGATTTATCTTATAAACAGATGAGTGTCTCATTTGCATGAACCTGATATATAATACATGTATAAAAACACCTTTTTTTTGTGAATAAAGAACACATTTTGAAGTTTTGATTGCTATTATTAAAAGCATAGTCAAATCACTGACTCAATACGGATGATAGGTAGCGTCTTCCTCCATCATATCTGTCGTAGCTGTCTTTCCCCTGTTGCTTATCTTGACCATGTCGCCTGTCGTGTCTCTCTTGTCTATCATGTCGATATGTATCGTCTCTTCTGTTGTTGTTCTTCCTTGTGTCTTTAATGTCCCTCACAAGTTGAGTCCCTTGAGTTCATATATATAGTTAAGGGATGTTGTTTATTCCTCCATCTGTAAGTTTACTCACAGCATCTTCTCCAATCTTGAAACAGTTATTCATGTACTCCGGTGCCTTTTCTATTTTGATCGGATTCTGTCAATGGCGACTTCTTTCTACCCTTTTCCATGGATCTTTTTCTGTAATACGCTTTGCTTTCTTCCTTTGTAATAAATACCTATTTCTGTGTCCGTAATGATTTTAGGATTTTCATTAGTCTGAAAATATAGCTTATCTTCCAGTATGATGCCTGACTGATTTTGAATTTTTACTGTATTATGTGCTGGGTATGTATAAACATGTTTTTTTTTAACTCCTCCATGGTGTCACACCTGTCATTACACAGGGTGCACCAGGCCGGACATTCCTTTGCCGTTAGATGTTTCTTTCTGTAATGGTTCACCACATATTTATACGAATTTATAACTGGTCTGTTTGAAGTTTTACACTTCAGACACCCATAGGCGTTTCCTCTCTTGTTAGAGATGCTGAGCATGTTGGATGCCATCTGAAAATATAAATTAGCATTATTTATTTCATGATACATGTGGAAACTCTTTTTTTTATAAAATAAAACATTGGCCCACAAAATTCAAGTTGTAATATTTGATTCATCATGTGTATCTCTTTTTTTATCGTTTGTTTGTGTCTCACCACAACATACTACCCCAAGTCTAACATGATGATAAATGGGAATGTTACATCCAAGAATCGTTTAGTCGACTTAATAAAATGATGTGTTCAACATAATCTAAGGTGTTATGAAGGTACTATATTTTTCTTAGTCAACAATTGTGACAAGGGAAGTAGCTCTTCTTATAAACACTTTAATGCATATATATATTTATTTCATCTTTGCTTAGGCAAATGGGTATGATTCATCCAAGTCCTTTGCAAACGACTCGCTATATTCTAGCTGTAACATATCTTACAGCACTCTTTTATAGCTTTTTACATATTCATTCACGTCATTACCCCATTTTATCTATTTCTGGGTCCAGTTTCTTTAAATTATCTCCCCTTGTTTTTCATTAAACAAGCTTTATCACCATTATTATTACACATCAAGTCATCATCATAAACTATATAGTTTACATATAGAGATACCATTCTGCCATTCATTATAATACCCATTTTTGGTGTTTACAGTGCTTTATTTCATTACTTTTCTTGATAATTTTACTTTAATTTGGTACTTTAAAAGTTATTCTTTTTATTGTTCTCGACTTTTAGTTCATTCATGAGCTGCGGCCTTTTTTTTTTTATTATTATGAGATCCTTGTTTTACCCTTTTCACAACAACTCAAATAAATGCAGAATAAAACAGAAGAAATACAATATTTTTTCTTTAACATTTTAAGAACATATATATATAGTATAACTAATCATACATTTTGAATATCAAAATAAGACCACTCGTGACCGAAGTACGCATAAGGATTAAACGAGTGGGCGGAACTTGTTCCGCCCACGAGTTTAATCCTTAAATGCGTCTTCGGTCACGAGTGGTCTTATTTTGATATTCAAAATGTACGATTTAGTTATACTGTTTATTATATAGATTTACAAAGTTTTTAATACATTTTTTTTATTGTGTGTATTTTTTTATCAACGCGTATGAATATCAATATGCGAGTAATAGTGTGACAATCAATGGCCGCACAGGTGTTACCACTTCGGTGAAAAAAATGTAAATTCAAATGAAGGATGGTATCTCTGTGTTTTATTGGAATATAACCGTTTCTGTTAAATTGTTGTGGAATGTTTCAGTGCAATTGTGACTCCTGTCAGTACGTTCTATCACCATCAACATGAACTAAACAAGGCACGACGCGATGCCCGGTGAAAATGTTGTGTAGTTTTGTGTAACAGGATGTGTGGTTATGGCGCTTAATTTCGAAAGAGAAAAACGCTGTAGTGGATGATCATGTTGTCATAACATGAGAAACTGTCTAGTATTTATTTCGCTTCCGGACAAGGCTAGGGGTGGTGAGTAGATTTTTTAGGCCAAAAATTGCCATTAAAAAGTATAATACATTAAAACAAACCACATTCCACAACCAACCAAGTTGTACCAAACCAAAAGACAAATTTTTCTAGATTTAAGACAAAAACAAACAACTCTAAACACTCAAAAGTATTATTATTCTGAACAACCAAAAACACATTCTCAGGATGTTTTTTTCTAACAGCTGCCCATTACTATGGCCAAACTTTTTCTACATCAAAGGTGATTTGTTGTGGTCGGGAAATGTTTCGATTTAGAACAAACTCGTATTTATTTTTAATAACGAAATCAAATAAAACATCTCAAACAATTTATTAGAGCGCTACAACTTTATTTTCAAAGGTTTAGCGGTTTCATTTTACAATCATGTGTGTATTCACCATTACACAACAAGGGACGTAACCGAGAACACACTTTTAGTTCAGTAAAAGTAGTTCTGGCGGGAACCTGATATCTCACACGTGAGATATCGGAATTTATTTCACGGATAAATCCTTATAATTCACACCTATCTATATAATATATATATATATATATATAAGAATCAACAGTGCGAAATACAGTATTTATCTAAGATATCTAATTTTTTTTCTTTTCTCTTATAATCCATTTTGGTGGGTTATCTCCCCTATATGGTTTCAATTTATCATGATGTATTAATTTGTCACTTTTGTTATCAAGCTGAATTACAAAATTCTGTCTTGAAATTCTCTTCACCAGAAATGGTCCTTTGTATGCTGGTTCAAGTTTATGTGCTTAAATTACTTAAATCTTCATTTAGCATCCATACTATATCACCAACTTCATAAGCGTGAACTGAAACTTTTGTGTCATAAATTTCTTTATGTCTTTTCGTTGATGACTCTTGGTGTTCTCTAGCCACTGTTTGAGCTTTTTGCATTAGCTCTTTCAAATGTTCCACGTATTCACCATATGATGTCACAGTTTCTTGGTTATAGTTTGCTGTACTTCCATAGGCTATTTCTGCTGGAATTCTAACTTCTCGTCCCATCATTAATAAATTTGGGGTAACGCCAGTAGAATCATGAACAGTTAATCTGTATGCAGATGCTAAACATCCAAGGTTAAGGTCCCAGTTTTCTTGTTCACCCTTCCAATAGGCTTTAATAATTCTGACTAGAGTCTTGTTGAACCTTTCAGCTACAGCATTAACTATAGGGTTTCTAGATCTTGTTTTCCTAATTTGTAACATTTCACACAATTCCTTGAAAATATTGCTTTCATAGTTACGTCCTTGATCACTATGCAATGACGAGGGACAACCATATCTGGCTGTAACTCCATTTAGTATTGCTCGACCATATGTCTCTGCCGTATGGTCGGGTATTGCTATCACTTCCACCCATTTACTAAAATGGTCAGTTACTACAAGAATGAACCGATTGTTTCTTGGTGTCAAAGGGAATGGTCCCATGATATCTGTTACTAGGCAGTGCATTGGAGCTCCTGCTTTTAGCGATCCAAGTGGCGTTTTTGGTTTCTTTAACGTCATTTTATTGGATTCACATACATCACACTTCAAGATGCAATTGTTGACATCCTCTTTCATGTTGTACCAATTAAATTTCTGCATTCACTTCTGTTTTGTTTGTTTCTGTCCCAAATGTCCCTACAAAATGGTATTGTGAGCTCGATACATCAGATCATTTCTCAATCTTCTTGGTACAAGACACTGTTGGTATGTTTCAGTTCAATCTGCTTTTTAGCTCACCTGGCCTAAAAGGCCATGTGAGCTTTTCTCATCCCTTGGCGTCCGTCGTCGTCTGTTGTCTGTCGTCTGGCGTCTGTCGTCTGTCGTCGTTAACAATTTTTCAAACATCTTCTCCTCTGAAACTGCAGAATGGATTTGGATAAAACTTAGCATGATTGTTCCTTAGGGTATCCTGCACAAAGTTTATGCTTCGATTTTTGATCCGTCGAAAAACATGGCCACTGTTACTAAAAATAGAACATAGGGGTCAAACAACAATTTTTCGCAAGTATCTCAAAAATCATTAGGTTATAGCAAATTCTGGCAGGTTGAAAGTGTTCAGCATGATGAGAGCTACCTGTGTGCTGATTTTCGTGAAAATCTGTCAACTGATGTTAGAGTTATTGCCCTTTTTTGACATTTTTGGCTTTTTTATGTTATTATTTCAAAAATCTTCTTCTCTGAAACTACTATTCAAAATCAAATGAAACTTGGTATGATTGTTCCTTAGGGTATCCTGCAAAAAGTTAATGCTTGGATTTTTTATTGGTCGAAAAACATGTCCGCCCTTACTAAAAATAGAACATTGGGGTCAAAATGCTGTTTGTTTGCTATTTTTTCCTGAATTATAGAAATAAAATGAAGATGAAAACTACCTTCAAGGCAAACATGGTATCCCGAGTTGAATGGTGATGATGAAAGTTTGTTTCGGACGGCCATTTTTAAAATGGCTGCCATTTTCCCGCCATTTTTAACACTTGCTCGGATTTCAACAATATTTGGTTTTTAAAGTAAACATGGTATCCTTAGTGAATGGTGATGATGAAATGTTGTATAACAATGATTAAACTTCGTAATATGTGAGCTTTTAATTGCCATCCCTTGGCGTCTGTCATCATCGTTGTTAACAAATTTTCAAACATCTTCTCCTCTGAAACTACTAGGGGGATTTTGATTAAACTTAGCATGATTGTTCTTGCAATATTTCCTTTTCAAGTACAATAAAAAGCCTTAACCCACAATTTTTCCATACCTTCTTTCAAACATTTTAAAAACAAAGACAACATATAGACCAAAAGATTTATACTTGTATTTGAAGATGAATTAAAGCTTGTATTCTTTATTGTGAATTATTGTGAATCATCAGATTGACCATGACTGTATCTTAATCAAGCGTAGGGAGAACTCATGCCCATTTCTTTTGAGAGGTACTTGAAAGGCTTTTAAAGGTATTTTCAGCATTTTACGTGACCTTTAATACTCAGTTTAATTTACAACAAACATTAATATATTAATTTAGTTTATAGTGCATTGTTTGCCAGGTGAGCGATTCAGGCTCTTGAGAGCCTCTTGTTGAAATTCTTTTGTAACACTATAAGTAGTGTCTTGTCTCTGGACTACTAGTACGCATATCTGCACATGAAGGCTTAGTTTTTCTTTCCAGTGCCTCATATGTCATTTTCTTATCTGTATCTTTCTTTTGAGCTTCTGCTAATTTAGCATTACTTATGTGAAAGTTCTCTTTCTTTGGATCTTGGTCTTTATTTGATGACTTTTTTGTTTCTGCTTTCAACTGGTTTCTTGTTTTGACGCTTCGAGCACTTTGCTCTTTATTTCGTGAGTCTGTCTCGTGTTCTGTACACGGTTCAAGGGGTTGAGTGTAACCCATTTTTTCAGTTCTTTTCTTGCATTTATCGCATGGTCCACATTTTAAATATTCTGACATGTCTTGGTTTGGACAGTTGCAGTCATATGGGTTTTCACACCTACTCAGAGCATCAACATGTCCCATTTTTTTCCGGACTGATGTTCTATTGAAATAATTATTATATTTATTTATCTTGGCCTAATTTGTTTTGTGAAGCCTTATAACATGTATAATATGCTTACACAATACTAATAGTTTTTACCAAATAATGTTATAACTGCGCAATTTAGAAATCACTGGAACAATCATAAATACTGATGGAATGACTAGAACTTTCTATTTGACTTACGTAATAATTCTGGAATGATCATAATATACGATGTGTAATTCAAACTTCTACCGTATTCCAGAAGTTTCCCTGACAACTATATATACGGTCACAAGTTAGATTTTCAGATCAGATGAGATCAGACATTAACATTCTTGTGTTTTCAGATGTTGGATTGACACTTTTATTTACGTTACACACATCATACTAGATTTTGACTGATTGGACATAATATTCTGTTTTGATTCCCGCAACAGTGACGACAAGAATTCCGGATAAAGAAAAGACAAAGGATCGGACATATATATTATAAACAGTTAAGTTGACATTTCATTTTGTATAATATTTTTTGTAAACTTGTGTATAATAAATCTTGTTAAATTTTATTATTGATTTGTGTCTTTTGTTGGCTACCATTTAAAGGCCGTAACAGAAATTGGGGGCTCGTTTAGGGATAACGTTAATATCTTATTAAACTTTTTCAGTATTTTTATTAGAATTAGCCAACAAAATTCTACAAAATGGCATTTGATAAACTAAAGAAAGAAGAATTAGTGTTGCTTGCTAAACATCTAAAAATAGATTTTAGAGCATCTATGAGAAAACAAATTATAAAAAATTTGGTAATAGACAATTTAGTTGATTCAGAAATTTTTGGTGAAGAGGCTCTTGACCTCAAGGTCGAAAATGTTGATGCTTTCAAATTAAAACAGCTTGAATTAGAACATGAACTTAAATTAAAACAATTGGAAAACGAAGTTAAATTAAAACAATTAGAAAAAGATGATGAATTTAAATTAAAACAATTGGAAAACGAAGTTAAATTAAAACAATTAGAAAAAAAGATGAATTTAAATTAAAACAATTACAGGCAGAACTTGAAATGAGGGAAAGGTTAGAGATGGAGAAAATAAAAATAGAAATGGCCTAAGTAGAAAGCAACACTAAATTTGAGTCAAAATCAGAACATTTTGATGCAGCAAAAAATATACGTTTGGTTCCCAAATTTTGTGAAAAAACAGTTGATAAATTTTCTCCACAGTTTGAGAAAATTGCTCAAAATTTGAAATGGTCATAGCCTTATTGGACTACAATGCTGCAAAGTGTTTTTGTGGGCAAGGCCACTAAAATTTACTCAGCACTTTTTTCAGAAAAAAGTTCTGATTATGACACTGTTGAACAGGAAGTTTTGAAAGCTTATGAGCTAGTGCCAGAAGCATATAGGCAGAAATTTAGGTCTTATAAAAAGTTTGAAACACAAACCTATGTTGAATTTGCCAGGGAAAAAGGAGATCTATTTGATAAATGGCGTACGTCAAAGAAAATAGATAACAATTTTGATAAAATAAAACAATGTTTTTAGAAGAGTTCAAGCAGTGTGTTAATTTAGACTTAAAACACATTTAGATGACAAAACTTTTGAGACATTGCAAGATGCAGCTGTTGTTTCCGATAATTATACCCTTTCACATAAAAGAAGTTTCAAAGGTCAAAATATTAATACTTCAAGTGGAAATTACAGAAATCAAAGTACTGAGCGTACTGATAGAAAGCCTGTTGCACAGAATAAGAGTCAGTCTAGTTATAATATGTCTGGTCCAAAATTTGATACTTTTGAGAAGAAGTCACTAACTTGTGCTTATTGTAAGAAAAATGGTCACCTGATGGCTGATTGTTTTAGACTCCAGAAGAAGAATGAAAGAGATAATACGCCCAAGTCCAGTGCTTGTACGAAACCCCTTGTTACCAATAAGTTGGAATGTCCTGCGAGTCAGGCTTTTAAGTCCAGTTTTTGTGATTACATGGAGGATTATAAACCCTTTATGTCTGATGGGTTTTTTTCTATTGTTGATAATACTACTCATCGGCCTATTAAGATTTTACGGGACACTGGAGCTTCTCAGACTTTGTTGTTAGAAGGTGTCTGGCATTTGTCCGAGGAGACGTCCGTTGGTGCCTCCGTTTTGTTACAAGGTGTGGAGTTAGGTTGTATAGATGTTCCCCTCCATCGTATTTATTTGAGGTCAGATCTAATTACTGGACCAGTTGTCGTGGGTGTTCGTCCTACTCTCCCTGTTGAGGGTGTTTCATTATTGCTAGAGAATGATCTAGCTGAACCAATTGTTACCAGTGAATCGGTGGTAACAATGTTAAATCACCTGAAGATGATGCTGAACTGTATCCAGCTTGTGTTGTTACTAGGGCGATGGCAAGAAAACAACAAAATGAGGATTTACAAGGCCAGTAGGATTATATGGACCTTTCTGACACTTTCCTTGCCGACATTGAAGGTCCCGGTGGCTCAGAAAAGGCCATAATAAGACAACCTGGTACTAACAAGCATGTGATTATGCCATGGCCAGACGTGAACAGCCATTCATTAGACAAAAGAAAATTTATTGAAGAACAAAGTAAAGACCCTGAGGTTCTTCAGCTCTGCAAGGGCTCTACCCCAAGAGAAGCAGACAAAGTGGCCGAATGTTACTACCATCAAGACAGCATTTTGATGAGGAAGTGGAGGCCCCCTGATGCTATCCTAGAGGAGGAATGGAGAGTGATATACCAAGTGGTGGTACCTAAAGTCTATAGGCAAGAAATTATTGGTCTTGTCCATGACAACCTCTTGGCTGGAAATTTAGGTATAAGGAAGAATAAAGATCTTACAACATTTCTACTGGCCCAGACTTAGAAATGATGTCACAGAATACTGCAAATCATGCCATATATGACAGATTGTTGGCAAGCTCAACCAGAAAATACCACCAGCACCACTTCTGCCAATTCCAACCATTGAAGAACCTTTCAGTCGAGTACTTATTGATTGCGTTGGACCTGTACCAAAGACCAAAACTGTAAATGCGTATTTATTGAGAATCATGTGTACATCCACTCGCTTTCCTGAGGCTATTCTGTTAAGGAATATCAAGACACCAACTATTGTCAAAACTCTTATCAAATTTTTCACATTAGTAGGACTTCCCAAGTCTATACAGTCCGACCAGGGTTCAAATTTCATGTCAGGTTTATTTCAGCAGGTCGTTTATCAGTTAAGGATTGCTCAGTATAGATCAAGTGCTTATCATCCAGAATCTCAAGGTGCCTTAGAACGTTTTCATCAAACATTGAAAAACATGATTAGAACTTTTTGTCTTTAATTTGACAGGGACTGGGATGATGGTGTTCACTTTCTACTTTTTGCGGTCCGAGAGGCTGTTCAAGAATCCCTTGGTTTTAACCCCTCTGAGTTGGTGTTTGGTCTTACTGTAAGGGGACCTTTGAAATTGAAAAATGGCTTACTGAACACACTGACTTGAATCTTCTAGACTATGTATCTAGATTTAAAGAAAAATTGTATACTGCTTGTCAAATTGCTCAGAAAAACTTAAAAACTGTACAGAATAAGATGAAAATATTGTATGATAAAGATGCCAGGGACAGAGTTTTTGAGCCTGGTGGTAAGGTAATTGTACTTTTGCCAGTCCCTGGACATCCTTTACAGGCTAAATACTGTGGTCCTTATACAATCGAGAGTAAAATCAATGATTTGAATTATATTGTAAAAACTCCAGGTCGGCGTAAACAAAATAGAGTGTGTCATATTAATATGTTAAATTTCTTTGAGCGTACTAATGAAGGTGAGAGTAAACCAGTTGCCACTTTAGCCATGGTTAAATCGGAGAACGATCATGACAAACCCGACACAATTGAACCATCTTTTGATTCCAAGACTATGGAACAAACTGTTAGATTGAAAAATTCAGAAATTTTGTCAAATTTAAACTCAAAACTTGCACATCTGACTTTAGATCGCAGAGAAAAATTGAAAACTTTTGTATTTTCTTTTAAAAATCTTTTTCCAGATGTGCCAAACAAAACCACTGCTGTTTGTCATGATGTTGATGTAGGCGATGCTTCTCCAATTAAGCAACATCCTTACCGCCTCAATCCACTTAGGGGCCTCGGTTGCCGAGTGGTCTAGGTATTTCGTCATGACTACTACTGATCACTAGCCTGTCAACGCTGGGGTTGTGAGTTCGAATCTCACCTGTGGCGGGGTGTGTTCGACTCAGATCTTAATTGACAAGGATTGCCAATTTTCCGACCGAAGGTCGGTGGTTCTCTCCGGGTACTCCGGCTTCCTCCACCAATAAAAACTGGCCGCCGCGAAATGGCCAAAATGTGCTGAAAACCGCGTGAAACCCCAACTAAACAAACAAACAATCAATCCACTTAAACTTGATTTTATGAGACAAGAAATTAGATATATGCTTGACAATGATATTATTGAGTCGAGTAACACTGAATGGAGCTCTCCTTGTCTCCTTGTGCCCAAAACCAGATAAAACCTTTCGTTTCGTTACTGATTTCAGAAAAGAAATTTCAGTTTCAAAATCTGACTCCTATCCGATTCCAAGGATAGACGATTGCATTGATAACATTGGAAAAGCAAAATTCGTAAGCAAGTTTGATTTATTGAAAGGTTACTGGCAGGTCTCCTTGACACTGAGAGCTCGTGAAATATCAGCTTTTGTCACACCAGACGGCTTATTTCAATATACTGTCATGCCGTTTGGTGTGAAAAATGCTCTAGCTACATTTCAAAGAATGATCAATAATGTTATAAAAGATTTAGACTGTTGTTACGCTTATATTGATGATCTTATTGTATGTAGTGATAGCTGGGAAGAGCATTTAACACATTTATATGATACTTTTGATAGATTGTCACAATCAAATTTGACTGTTAGTCTTGGTAAAAGTGAATTTTGTAAGGCCACTGTTGATTATTTAGGGCACACAGTTGGCCAAGGTAAAGTGAAACCTATTATGGCTAAAGTGGATGCAATTACCAATTTTCCTCCTCCTACAAATAAAAAACAACTTTTGGTTCAAATTTTGCTACTGTTGTTCAACCATTGACTCATCTTTTACGGAAAGATTCTAAATTCATCTGTAGTGATAATTGTCAAAACGCTTTTGGAAAAAAGCAAATCACATTTAATTAACAGTCCCGTTCTTATCACTCCAGACTTTGAAAAGCAATTCAAACTTGCCCTTGATGCAAGTGATATAGGAGTTGAAGCCGTTTTATATCAAGAAACAAATGATAATGTTGGGAAACCTATATCATAATGTAACGGACTAAGGAATCTGTTGCACTGGCCTCAATGAAAATACATGGTCACACAGAGGAATATATGCACTTGGTTCATTGATAATATTTTTTTTTTAGGGTACATGTAGAAATATGACAGACAGCATGACGTTGCAAATTATTAACGGTAAAATGTGTCAAATGGGTCAATTGTTACTTACGATTTTGTGTGTACATATCAATTTACATGTTGCATCCTTCATGGTAACAACAGTCTTTTTCTTTAGAATTCATTTTTATTGTCTATATTTCACTGATTCCAAGTGTATAAGATAATCTGGTCAAGAATTCAGTAGCTCACCGCTTCAGATCGACCATATTGTTTATCGTAGTGCAACTGCCGTAAATCGGTCTGAAGAATGTTGTTCAACGTCTTTACGTCAAAATTAAGTCTTTTGGGTCACTTACGTCATTTTCGAGTCTTTAGAGTCCCAAACCCCTATAAATAGAGCGAATTCGCGGCAGTTCGCCAGTCGTGATCTGACTCCCAAGGTGAAAGGCAACTTTTAGCCAAAAGCCAACTACATTTAATTCTACGAATTACGATCCGGAAACGAGTCCTTTTCATCACTGCTTTATAATTAAAAGACCTATATATATAATATACTAGCTGAATTATTTGAGTCTCATGACTCAATACTTATTCATAGAGATTTGACACTATATAGAAGACTCAAAGGACTTAAGAAGACTCATTTTATTGATCGAGTCATCCTTGAATATTTCAAATAAACTATATATTACAGTTCTGCAAATGAAGTCGAACACATGTCATAAATACAGAAAATAAAGTCATAAGTTACGTTCTTATATTCAGTTAAAGCACACGCTAGTTCCGTTAACCGACGCCCTAGAGTAACACAAACTAAAAGCAGTCATTGCTTAACACAGAAATTTTTACATTACTTTATAATTCAAAGAACATCTACATTCAAGCACGTTGAGCATCATAAAGATGATTTAGGTATCCAGTATTGAACAGTTAAATTAAAGACAATATTATGTCAGCTTCAAGTTTTGATACTTCAGTAACTTTTATTAGCCTGAGCACTGTCTTGACCAGAGTTATCTTCAACTAAACAAACAAACAATCAATCCACTTAAACTTGATTTTATGAGACAAGAAATTAGATATATGCTTGACAATGATATTATTGAGTCGAGTAACACTGAATGGAGCTCTCCTTGTCTCCTTGTGCCCAAAACCAGATAAAACCTTTCGTTTCGTTACTGATTTCAGAAAAGAAATTTCAGTTTCAAAATCTGACTCCTATCCGATTCCAAGGATAGACGATTGCATTGATAACATTGGAAAAGCAAAATTCGTAAGCAAGTTTGATTTATTGAAAGGTTACTGGCAGGTCTCCTTGACACTGAGAGCTCGTGAAATATCAGCTTTTGTCACACCAGACGGCTTATTTCAATATACTGTCATGCCGTTTGGTGTGAAAAATGCTCTAGCTACATTTCAAAGAATGATCAATAATGTTATAAAAGATTTAGACTGTTGTTACGCTTATATTGATGATCTTATTGTATGTAGTGATAGCTGGGAAGAGCATTTAACACATTTATATGATACTTTTGATAGATTGTCACAATCAAATTTGACTGTTAGTCTTGGTAAAAGTGAATTTTGTAAGGCCACTGTTGATTATTTAGGGCACACAGTTGGCCAAGGTAAAGTGAAACCTATTATGGCTAAAGTGGATGCAATTACCAATTTTCCTCCTCCTACAAATAAAAAACAACTTTTGGTTCAAATTTTGCTACTGTTGTTCAACCATTGACTCATCTTTTACGGAAAGATTCTAAATTCATCTGTAGTGATAATTGTCAAAACGCTTTTGGAAAAAAGCAAATCACATTTAATTAACAGTCCCGTTCTTATCACTCCAGACTTTGAAAAGCAATTCAAACTTGCCCTTGATGCAAGTGATATAGGAGTTGAAGCCGTTTTATATCAAGAAACAAATGATAATGTTGGGAAACCTATATCATAATGTAACGGACTAAGGAATCTGTTGCACTGGCCTCAATGAAAATACATGGTCACACAGAGGAATATATGCACTTGGTTCATTGATAATATTTTTTTTTTAGGGTACATGTAGAAATATGACAGACAGCATGACGTTGCAAATTATTAACGGTAAAATGTGTCAAATGGGTCAATTGTTACTTACGATTTTGTGTGTACATATCAATTTACATGTTGCATCCTTCATGGTAACAACAGTCTTTTTCTTTAGAATTCATTTTTATTGTCTATATTTCACTGATTCCAAGTGTATAAGATAATCTGGTCAAGAATTCAGTAGCTCACCGCTTCAGATCGACCATATTGTTTATCGTAGTGCAACTGCCGTAAATCGGTCTGAAGAATGTTGTTCAACGTCTTTACGTCAAAATTAAGTCTTTTGGGTCACTTACGTCATTTTCGAGTCTTTAGAGTCCCAAACCACTATAAATAGAGCGAATTCGCGGCAGTTCGCCAGTCGTGATCTGACTCCCAAGGTGAAAGGCAACTTTTAGCCAAAAGCCAACTACATTTAATTCTACGAATTACGATCCGGAAACGAGTCCTTTTCATCACTGCTTTATAATTAAAAGACCTATATATATAATATACTAGCTGAATTATTTGAGTCTCATGACTCAATACTTATTCATAGAGATTTGACACTATATAGAAGACTCAAAGGACTTAAGAAGACTCATTTTATTGATCGAGTCATCCTTGAATATTTCAAATAAACTATATATTACAGTTCTGCAAATGAAGTCGAACACATGTCATAAATACAGAAAATAAAGTCATAAGTTACGTTCTTATATTCAGTTAAAGCACACGCTAGTTCCGTTAACCGACGCCCTAGAGTAACACAAACTAAAAGCAGTCATTGCTTAACACAGAAATTTTTACATTACTTTATAATTCAAAGAACATCTACATTCAAGCACGTTGAGCATCATAAAGATGATTTAGGTATCCAGTATTGAACAGTTAAATTAAAGACAATATTATGTCAGCTTCAAGTTTTGATACTTCAGTAACTTTTATTAGCCTGAGCACTGTCTTGACCAGAGTTATCTTCAACTAAACAAACAAACAATCAATCCACTTAAACTTGATTTTATGAGACAAGAAATTAGATATATGCTTGACAATGATATTATTGAGTCGAGTAACACTGAATGGAGCTCTCCTTGTCTCCTTGTGCCCAAAACCAGATAAAACCTTTCGTTTCGTTACTGATTTCAGAAAAGAAATTTCAGTTTCAAAATCTGACTCCTATCCGATTCCAAGGATAGACGATTGCATTGATAACATTGGAAAAGCAAAATTCGTAAGCAAGTTTGATTTATTGAAAGGTTACTGGCAGGTCTCCTTGACACTGAGAGCTCGTGAAATATCAGCTTTTGTCACACCAGACGGCTTATTTCAATATACTGTCATGCCGTTTGGTGTGAAAAATGCTCTAGCTACATTTCAAAGAATGATCAATAATGTTATAAAAGATTTAGACTGTTGTTACGCTTATATTGATGATCTTATTGTATGTAGTGATAGCTGGGAAGAGCATTTAACACATTTATATGATACTTTTGATAGATTGTCACAATCAAATTTGACTGTTAGTCTTGGTAAAAGTGAATTTTGTAAGGCCACTGTTGATTATTTAGGGCACACAGTTGGCCAAGGTAAAGTGAAACCTATTATGGCTAAAGTGGATGCAATTACCAATTTTCCTCCTCCTACAAATAAAAAACAACTTTTGGTTCAAATTTTGCTACTGTTGTTCAACCATTGACTCATCTTTTACGGAAAGATTCTAAATTCATCTGTAGTGATAATTGTCAAAACGCTTTTGGAAAAAAGCAAATCACATTTAATTAACAGTCCCGTTCTTATCACTCCAGACTTTGAAAAGCAATTCAAACTTGCCCTTGATGCAAGTGATATAGGAGTTGAAGCCGTTTTATATCAAGAAACAAATGATAATGTTGGGAAACCTATATCATAATGTAACGGACTAAGGAATCTGTTGCACTGGCCTCAATGAAAATACATGGTCACACAGAGGAATATATGCACTTGGTTCATTGATAATATTTTTTTTTTAGGGTACATGTAGAAATATGACAGACAGCATGACGTTGCAAATTATTAACGGTAAAATGTGTCAAATGGGTCAATTGTTACTTACGATTTTGTGTGTACATATCAATTTACATGTTGCATCCTTCATGGTAACAACAGTCTTTTTCTTTAGAATTCATTTTTATTGTCTATATTTCACTGATTCCAAGTGTATAAGATAATCTGGTCAAGAATTCAGTAGCTCACCGCTTCAGATCGACCATATTGTTTATCGTAGTGCAACTGCCGTAAATCGGTCTGAAGAATGTTGTTCAACGTCTTTACGTCAAAATTAAGTCTTTTGGGTCACTTACGTCATTTTCGAGTCTTTAGAGTCCCAAACCCCTATAAATAGAGCGAATTCGCGGCAGTTCGCCAGTCGTGATCTGACTCCCAAGGTGAAAGGCAACTTTTAGCCAAAAGCCAACTACATTTAATTCTACGAATTACGATCCGGAAACGAGTCCTTTTCATCACTGCTTTATAATTAAAAGACCTATATATATAATATACTAGCTGAATTATTTGAGTCTCATGACTCAATACTTATTCATAGAGATTTGACACTATATAGAAGACTCAAAGGACTTAAGAAGACTCATTTTATTGATCGAGTCATCCTTGAATATTTCAAATAAACTATATATTACAGTTCTGCAAATGAAGTCGAACACATGTCATAAATACAGAAAATAAAGTCATAAGTTACGTTCTTATATTCAGTTAAAGCACACGCTAGTTCCGTTAACCGACGCCCTAGAGTAACACAAACTAAAAGCAGTCATTGCTTAACACAGAAATTTTTACATTACTTTATAATTCAAAGAACATCTACATTCAAGCACGTTGAGCATCATAAAGATGATTTAGGTATCCAGTATTGAACAGTTAAATTAAAGACAATATTATGTCAGCTTCAAGTTTTGATACTTCAGTAACTTTTATTAGCCTGAGCACTGTCTTGACCAGAGTTATCTTCACTTGTTTGCTTGCTTAATATTTGGTACATAATTATGGTATTATAATTGGTATGGTTTGCCTCAAAAGTGTAACAGTAATGAATTGTATTATTTCCGGACATACATGTACCTGAATTAATTCCTGTTGACTTTATTAAATAATTAATTTTATCACAGATTTATTATTCAGTCCTTGTGACTACTAATTCAACAAAATATATCATCTGGGTAGATTTGCCACGTAAGGTGACACGCCTATCCAGAGAAATATCTATACATCAAGTAATTCATCTATCAAATTGAGTCTCAGTGACTCGCTGGATAAACCTCAAATATTTCCAACCAAAAACTGGCCCCCTTAATAAGGGACTCATAAAACAGTTCAGTAACCTCACTTCAGCAGTAGCGGACAATTCGCTACAATATTTTTCCAAGAAAATAGATAAACATCAGAAAAACTATTGAAAAAGAGTGTTTTGCACTGTTGTCTGCACTTCAACATTTTGATGTATATTTAAATCCCACTAGGCATCCTATTCTGGTTTATACTGATCATAATCCTCTCACCTTCATACATAAAATGAGAAACAAAAATCAGAGGTTGACTAGGTGGAGTTTATTGTTACACGAATATGATATTATTGTAAAACATATTAAAGGTAAAAATAATGTAATAGCAGATGCTTTATCTAAATTTTATTAAAACACTGTATAAATACTATATATTTTTGTATATATTGTTCATGAAGTTCTCGTTACACTCAAACTTCTTTTAAGGGGGGAGGTGTCATGATATTGTAATTATTATATTTATTTATCTTGGCCTAATTTGTTTTGTGTAGTCTTATAACATGTATAATATGCTTACATAATATTTATAGTTGCTTACCAAATAATGTTATAACTGCGCAGTTTAGAAATCACTGGAACAATAATAGATACTGATGGAATGACTAGAACTTTCTATTTGACTTACGTAATAATTCTGGAGTGATCATAATATGCGATGTGTAATTCAAACTTCTACAGTATTCCAGAAGTTTCCGTGACAATAACGGTCACAAAAGTTAGACTTTCAGATCAGATCAGATCAGATCAGACATTAACTTTCTTGTGTTCTCAGATGTTGGATTGACACTTTTATTTACGTTACACACAACATATTAGATTGTGACTCATTGAACATAATATTCTGTTTGGACCCGCAACAGTGACGAGAAGAATTCTGGATAAAGAAAAGACAGAAAAGACAAAGGATCGGACATATATATTTTAAACTGTTAAGTTGACATTTCATTTTGTATAATATTTTTTGTAAACTTGTATATAATAAATCTTCTTAAATTTTATTTGTGTCTTTTGTTGGCTACCATTTAAAGATGATTTCTGGCCGTAACATGATAATACTTCGATCCAACGTGCGATTCTTCCTCTTGGTTCTTTCAATCGAAAGAGTCATACAAGTGCTTGATGGTCTGTTCTTACTTTAAATTGTCTTTCTAATAAATACTGTCCAAAATACTCTACATAGAATCGTACTGCTAATAGCTCTTTCTGTGTAATGCAATAGTTCTTTTCAGCTCGATTTAGTGAGCGACTAATCCCTTTTGTATTTGATGCAATATTCCGCCTATTCCAGTATCTGAAGCATCGACATCCAGAACAAATTCATCTGAGTTGTTCGGATGACCCATTATATCCGCACCTACTAACTTTGCTTTTAGCTCTTTAAAAGCTTCTTCACACTTCTCTGACCATATAAACTTAGCTCATTTCTTTGTTAAATCTATGAGTGGTCTTGCAATGTTTGCATAATTTTTCACAAATCTTCCGTAGTATGATCCCATTCCAAGAATATGCTTTATTTGTTTTAGAGTTTTTGTTCTAGGCCATTGTAAAATTTTTGCTATGTTGTCATAACATGGTTTTACCCTATCGGCTGAAACAGTGTGTCCCAAAAAGGAGATTGATTCTTGAAATAATGCACATTTTACTGGTTTCAGTTTTAAATTTGCCTTTAGAATCCTTTCCAATACTTAATTAATTCTATTTACATGCATTTTGAATGTTCCTGTAAAGACAACTATAACATCAATATTGATAATAGCAGTATTCCATCGTAACCCTTGTAAAATCAACTCAATGGTTCTTTGAAAAGTTGCAGAACTACCAAGTAGTCCAAATGGCATAGTTGTAAATTCATATTGCCCATATTTTGTACAAAAAGATGTTTTTGGTATGTCTTCCGTTTTTACAAGAATTTGTAGATTATCCGCTTGTCAGGTCCATAGAACTGAATTAATTTGAATCTATACCAAGGGTATATATATCATAACCTTTCTTTTCAACTTGTGCATCTTTTCAGCTTGTGCAATACTTGCATCTTGACTTATTGAAGTTTCTGTCGAAAATGGATTTAAGACTCTTATTTTATTGGTCACCTTATTTTTTATGTCTGCTGGTTCCAGTATAAACTCTGTTCCTGTGTCTCTATCATCTTCCTCAAATCGTTGAATATAGACATCTATGATGGCTTCACAATATCCAGGTATTACATAATGGTCTAGCGATGTCACTCTTCTTATAGGTTCAATCCCTACTTGTGAAAATGGGATTTCAACTCCTTTAAGTTTAATCATGGCCTGGCTCAGAAGCACATCCCCTGGACCTTGAGGATCGTTCTGTAGATTGTCCATTCGTAGAAGGCATTCATCTTCTATTTCTGCTACGATAAGCTCTTTGCTTAGCTGGAGCTCACCCAGTTTCAAATTAAATTTGGCCTTACCTAACTCTTTTAATGGCATACCCTCTGCTCCATACAAGCTTGAGGATTCTGAAATTTCAGGTTTGTTGTTCATCTTGATTTTTTGGAAAATTTTAATGGACAAAACTGTCCTTTAAGCACCAGTATCAACTGTAAACAAAATAGGTATAGTCTGTACTTTTCACTTAATGTAAGCTCCATTCGACTTAGGCAGGTTATTTTCTGTCAAATTTGTGTTTTTCTTATCAATTGAAGGGCTCCCTTTAGGCCTCTTGAGGATGCCCTTGAGAGTTTAAAGAGTTTGAATTTGGGGGTTCCCTGTTTGTCTATTTGTATCAAATCTCTGATTTTTGTTTGCATAGTTTGGGCTTCTGAAACTGTTTCCCTGGGTTCTACAATTCCCACTGTAATGATCTGGCTTAGAACAAATATAACATACAGGTGCTTTTCGTCTCTCTTCAACTTTTTGTGTTCTTCGGCTTGTTTTTCTAGCATGCTTATTCTGTCTTGCAACTGTTGAATAAGTGTCTTTGTTTCTGTATCTATGTTTAAACTCTTTTTATCAGCGTCTGTTTCTTTATTATGCTCTATAATTCTTATTAATTAATTATTAATTGTTTAGCCTATATGCTTTTTCTGTGATCTCATTATCTGGTTTCACCTTCATATTCTTCCTCTTTTCGGCTTGTTCTTCGTATTTGGTTTTTCATTTTACGTTTATTATATGACTCTCTGTAATTGCTGAATTGTCTCTCACTTATACACTCTACAACAGCATAGACAGCCTCGTCTATATCTTCTGGTTTCTTCATGTAGTTGAAGAATCTCACTTCTTCATCAAGTATTCCTCTCATAAAACGTTCTAATAAATCTTCTCTTCTTTGGATTCTGTCTTTGTGTCAGTATGCTTTTTGGTGTAGTCTCTTTAATTCAGCCGCGTATTCCTCAATCATTTAAGAACATTTCTGATTTCTATTTGCAAATTAAGCCAGATACGATTTTGTGTTTTCAATGATTCTATATCTATGACTAAGTTCTCGTACTAGATCTTTGTAGTTGTTTAAAGTTAGTTTTGGTAGCTGTGTGAAAACAAACTCCCCAGCACCATCTTGTAACCAAGGTAGGAACTCGTCTAATTTTTCTTCGTCCGTCCATCGTCTTCTTTGTGCAATAGCTTCAAATCTGCTTATCCACACTTCACCTCGACGTCTTTCTTGGTTATTTCTGTCTATGGTATTTTGCTCTAAGTTTCTTACAAGTATATCTGGCGCACTCAGTGTATTTCTTGCTTGAATTCTGCTAGAACTCGGTCTCATGTCTGCATCCAGGTCAAATCCCGGTCTTTGCTCTGATCCCATTTGATTTCCCCTATATATGACATTTTCAGTTTGTCTAGCTTCTTCTTGACCTATAAATGCATAGTTTGTTCTTACTTTCTCATGATAGCCTCTTGGTCTATCAAATGCATAGCACTCATTTGTGGGTCCCCTACCATCTTTGTCCTAACATTCTGTCATGACCCTCTGCTCTTGGACTGAGCGTCGGTCTGTCTGTACAATCTGGTTTGTCTTTGTCCATTGTGCTTGTTTGTCATTGGTGTACGTTTTCGTCAAAATACTCAACAATCAGTGGAATACAAGTCCGATCCGCTTGGCAAGTTGATTCGTCATCTCCAAAAATTCTGAGGTTTCCTTTTCTGCCTGCACGCTGACTTTCTGACATAGTTTCTGTAGATGGGCCCCACTCGATTTCGTTGTTTCTCCTTTTCTGTGCGCAATCCGACGATTCTTCAATAATTTCTTCTTGTGACTTTAGTCTTTAAAAATCTTCAATATCAAGCTTTATAGTTTTCAATGTTCAGGCCGTGCTCAAGAATAAAAAACTTTTTTTTATAGAACCTTCAGTTTCTACATTTTAGATATTCATTTTACGAAAATATTTAGCAAAATATGTTAGGTTTAAATTGTATGAATGCATACAATATTTGGCAACGAAATTGTTAAAAAAAATATGGAAAATCTCTCCCAAAATTTAATTTAAATGTATTATTTTCTGCTTTGGTATCTAAATGCTTTATACCTTGAAATTGTTTTTTATGGTTTTCCGCCCCTCTTAATAGCCAAGATGCGTTCTCCCTTAGCAAACCCAGAGAATCAGAAACGCGCGTTTCGTTTCTTCCGCTTTTATACTTAGAACCGGCTTGCTATGGAAATTGATAAGTTTTCAACTGTACCCATGGAGACCCTACAGCGATTGTTATTCGTGGCGCGAAACTTCGCACCACCTAGGGAAACTGCTAAGATCTTGTTGCCTTTCCAAGACTTAAGCCATTTTATTTAAAATATAAAAATAAATCAATTTAGAAAATGCCACTGTACAATGGTTCTTTCATTCAAGATTGAAGATATTTCCTGTAGTTGTCCGATATTTACCCTTATTGTACCCGTACTATATAAAGGTACTTGCGCACATGCACTTGACAGACAAAAATGTGTGGCAAAGTTCGAAGACTTAAACTAAAGTTTGGCAAAAGAACCCACTTTAATTTTATAAGATCTATATTCTAGGTATGTAAGTACTCCAGTCAATCGACCTGTATCCCAAGTATTCCATATAAGAGCGACAAGTATTGATTTTCACCATATTTCGATGTTGGAACAGGTGTTTGCAAATGTAAACAAACTTGTAAACAGATTTAAAGACCTTGATTTTCGCCATTTCAGAATAGTTTTGATCTCAAACGAACCTAAACCAGTCAGAATTATGAATTCACTCATATCTTTGTGTATTTTATCATTTTCAGATTTGGGATTTTATCAATAAAATATTTGACTTTGACTTTTCATTGTGCCCATATGTACCAAAGCACATGCATAAGCTGTACCTGCCTGAGGACATACATGCACATCATATATTCCTAGGGCATTACAAAATAAAAACTTATCAACTCCTCCTGCTTCTCAATTCCTCCTCCTACTCCCCATCCTCCTAAATCTGACACTCATCCTCTGCTATGAGCAGCACAAAGCAAGAGAAGAGCAGCGATGAGCAGCACTATGCAAAAGTTGAGAAGTGATGAGCAGCACGGACGCAGCGATGTTAAGGCATGTGTTTTTTTTTTATTTCATAATATTAGGTCTATTCCATTTAAATAAGGAATACTCTTCATATTTAGCATATCAGCGTTATCGTTAACCACTATGTTAATGACAATGACAAGAGGTACCTAACAGGTAATTATTTCAGTCACGTGATTGCTCATTTGCATACTACAGCGAATTACCAACAACGGACCGGGTGTACATACATTTCGCAAAAGTGCAAGGGCGTAGGGGTGTCAGCTATTAACAAGAATATATACGATATATTCTATAGGACCCCGCCTTTCTGAAAAGTGCTGCTACTTTGTCTGTATTTGTCTATTGTTTATACAATTTGCCATGAAGTACTCCAATGCGTCAAAAAAGCACGATTTTTCATCTTTAAATGCAGTTTTCTCAAAAACTAATACAAACCAGGAAAAGTAGCAGCACTTTTCTATTACCACAGATATAGCAGATTTCACACATATTCATGTCTATAATGTCTGTTCAGCGTATGCCCATGCACTTTTCGATTTTATTTTATTCAACAACTCTACTCTCAAATCGTGCCGGATTTAAAGCGCAACGAGGACGATGGATTTCTAAGAGCGGACCGATGACCAAAAAGATACCCGGAATTACTGTTTCCATCTTTGTAGTCGGCAACCAGTTATATAAACTTTAGAAGCGCAAATATTATGAACATATTTTTAATATGGTATTGTTAGCATATTAAATAAAAAACATTAATACTCTATTTGGTTCTCTGGGGAAAATCAATTTACATTCGGTTTAGGTTTACTGAAACACAACACAAGAAAAGTAGGGGGGATGCACAATGGGATCTGGATAATTCAGTATTTCACATATCATACCAGTATAGTAAATTTTTTCACAGGATTACAAAGCACCAGGTTTCAGAATGATCAGATTTAATATTTTGGCTCCAGCAAAATGTATACAAAACCCCACATGTTTATGTATTTATACCAACCCAGTAGGACCATATGCCAAAATGTTACAAATAAATTTTTATTTTCATTTTCAAAGAACATATTTGCTTTCATTTGTTGAAATCTCCCTAAATTTGACAAGGAAATAAAATTTTAAAGTTCAGATTATTTTTTTACTTCATACTGCGAAATTTCACTGCAGATAGCTTCTGAAACCAGAGTCTGGATGCAAAAGTTTGTATTCTTTAAAATTGTGGACTACCAGTAATTAATCACTACTTGGGAGAAAAACTACCTTCTTTGCTTAGGAATAGATGTAACTTCTACCTTTAAATGTAGGAGCCATATTAATTGTTCTGGAGTCAATGTGTACATAAGACAGGGGTTTTACAGGAGTACATGATAATGGCAAAGAGGCCAATTCATGCAGAATTGAATCTGCACCACTTACCATCAACATGACCTTTATTATCCCCGATGCTCGGAGGGGGGACTGGGGGGGGGGGGGTGTGTTGGGTGGGTGTAACTCAATGATACTAGATACAGGACGTGCAGCAAATTCCGGTCAATATTTTACAAAATGTGGAGATTTCAGGTCAGGATTTTTTGACACTGGAGAATTTTGGGTCAGGATTTTAAAAATTTCTGCAGATTTTTATAAAGCACCGAGGAGAATTCAGGTTGACTTTAAATGTCTCATCATGATAACGGACTTTTATTATTTTTGGATAATTTTGGATATGTAATTTTAGCTTTCCTGGATATTTTTGGGTCACAAATTCGATATGTATAATTTCGGATAGGGGTTTCAAGTTCACCGACACACCCCTCGGTCATAAAAAGTCTCCCCCCCCCCAATGATACTTGCACAATTGTTGGTTATTGCTTTACTTGTCAACAGACTGCTTACTCTTCCGGAGCACCTGAGTCTACCCCCCGTTTTTTGATGGGGTCCATGTTGTTCATCTTTTAAGTTTTTAATTGTAGTGCTTGTATTGTTTTGGTCTTGTCTTCGTTGTTCTCTGTAGTTTGTCAGTTGTTTCGATTTTCCCTTCCTTCAAATATCTCTTTGGTATTTCTTACTTTACTTGAATGTTTTATCAAAGCCTCAAGCAGAGATATCAAGTTCACTTACTACAGAGCAAGAGATTTTATACAAATTCTTTCCTCCTCATCTTTAAAAATAGAACTTGAAAAATTACTCAAGACACATGATTTTAATAAATCTATTAATAATAAATCATCAAAATGGAGTGGCCATTTCAACACTTTTCTCAAAGGATCTATAAATTTTTTACATTTTTTTGGGGGTTTCTGTCTTGAATTGTGAACTGTTGATCTCTTCCGAGGACAATGAAAACACTAGATACATTTACAAGTAATCTTCCCAACTGTATGTTCAACTGAATGGAATGATGTCTTATTGATGCTTAATAACTGATATCTTTTAATATTCACCAAGTAGAAAACAATTCCTCACAATAAAGCAGTACGGCAATACCAAATATAAGAAATACACATGTGCAGGATTATTTTTTATAAAGAACATCAAAACATATAAACAAAATAAATATATAAATTAAATCTATTGATTTTTTGTATTCTGAAGTAAAAACAACTATTTCAATGAGCATTTTTCAAACTAAATATAGAAACTTTCATTCAGTTAGCGTTATATAATTATCCAAAACTGATTAATCTTTTTCAGTAATTCAAATAAATCCATTGTTTTTTTTTCATGGTGTGATGAACATTTCAGAAACTTCTTTAAGATACAGCATGACATGTGAAAAATTACCCCTTTTTTAATGAACAAAGTTCCATAACTCTGAAATGTGAACGAATAAAATTCCATAACTGTCCAAAGTGTGAAAAATTGACAGTTTTCGACGATTTTTCAACGAATAAAGATCCATGTCATATCGGAATTTATGAAAAAAACAAAACAAAAAAACAAAAAGGTAGCTTACGTCAATAGATTTAAATAAGTCACCAAAGTTTCATGAAAATTGGTGAAAGCGTTTTCGAGTTGTTGTCCGAAGTGTGGACGACAGACGGAAACAACGGTATACCATAATACGTCCAGTCTTTTAAGACGGGCGTATAAAAATGAAATAAATTTCCTGTTTTGTTTTGTGGCAATTATTAATGTTGATTTAAATTGTCTGACTGTCTATTAGAAACTGTTATATCATGCAACTTTCTACCCCCATGTTTTTAAATAGCTTATTTTATGGAATCAGGAATGAAACAAACTCTTTTCAATAATTTCTAGTGAAACAAACCTTTTATCTATCTTTGTAATGAAATGAATTTATTTTACAGAATTCTTTGAGACTGAAACTATCACACTAAAAAAATTAACATGTTATGGGAAACAAAAAATAAATTTTGCCTGGCCTAAAAGAATACTTTTTTTATCCAGCAATGATAAATTTTTTTTATTTATTGGGAAAATTCATGAAAATGGCACATTTCTAGCCCCTTTTTACAAAGATAATAATACAGGGAAACATGACTTCATAAGCACTGTGAACAAAAATACAATACAGAGCCCCAGATAACGTGCATATCAGCTTCATTTACGCATTGAAAAGTGGAAGATAAGCTTGAGAAATATTTTCAGGTCATCAAAGTTACGCTCAGTCCGAAACAACTATGCACAGGTCTAGCAAGTCCGAAGTGTTATTGCTACATTATTGACATTTAGTTACAAAGAACTTTAATGTATAATTTTATCAGTCACTCATCAGTTAAATGTAGGTCAAAGTGACCAAAATCAAGCAGTAGTATAACAAAATACCAGAAATAATGTTACCTTGCATTTTGTCATATCACATTTCTCAGGTTTTAAACCTTTTCCTGTTCAGGGTTACACATGACAAAGCTTGAGGCTGTAAAATAAGAATACAAAGTACAAGTTAAATAAATGGGTAATAAGTGTAAGATTGTGTTACAACAAACACATTTTCAAAACAATTCTTAATTTAGGTCTACTTTTTTTTTATTGTGCTTTCTATTGACATGATAGATGTGAGTTGTCTCCCACGTTCTTATGGGAGGCATCTTTCACATGATGCATTGTGAACAACAGTTTTAAATAAAATTCTATAGACTTTTCCCCAAAATAATAAACAATTGGAAGCAAATTGCCTAATTTGCTAATCATTGCACAGTGAGTTTTTATGATTTATTATCTTACTTTATACTTAAACTTTATTTTAGCTGTATAAAAAGATCAGAAATGTGAATTTAAAACATATAATTTAATATTAACTAAGGGGAGATTACTCTATTGGAAGCCAGCAAATTTACCTTGAAACTATGTTTTAAAAACAGATTAATATAACCTTTCAAATACCTATAATAATACACCTTTAATTTCTGCACCTAAATCCGTTAAATTAGTCTAGAATCAGCCAATACATGTATTTGGGATTTTGTAAGAAGGGAGGGACTGTATTTTATCTTGTTTATGTCACAGTGGAAATTTAACACAAATAAATGTCACAGAGTGGAAAACCTTGAAAAAAAATATTTTATTTGATATATATTGTTTTATAGGGGTTTAAGATACAACAAACTAGTCAGTTACCAACTTGCTTAACAGCTAGAGACCATCAATTCCTGACATCATTTAGGAAACTGAAAACTGTTGTGTGCACATTAAATGAACAAATAGTCATTTGTTTTCTTAGGAATATATATGTTCCATACACATTTATGATACATTATTCTCCAAAATTTGTGATGACTAATGAAGGCTTTCTCCTATTCAATATTTCAGAAAAGGTTAAAGAAATTTTTCCTCATTATGTAAGGAAAGATAACTCATGCATACAGGAGACCACTCCAATATATGCAAATAGGGAATATATGTATGTAATATATCAATTAAGTACTTTTTCACTCTTACTCCTATAGGCTATATGCCACGTGCATGGTGGAGAAGCAGCAAATACCAATTTTAATGTCTTTGGTTTGACCCGGCCGGGGATCGAACCCACGACAATCCGCACTGGAGGCGAGCATGCTACCAGGAGACCACTGAAGCAGTTTTCATCATAAATGATATTTTTATTTCCTCATGTTGACCTATGCAAGACCCTGTATTATAGGTGTAAAGCTTTACAATACTTTTAAGCACAATTTTAAAACTGATTCAAGAATGGTATAATGATTGTTGTCAGAATTTTAGTAATTTAAAGTAAAAGTTTTTGTGATCATCATTCTTTATGTTTTTAAGGCAAGGTGGGAGAACAAAGGAACAAAGTCATATTACTTAATTTATACTCTTGGTTGGTTTTTGTATTGGCCCTTAGATATGGATTCAAGGTTGGATGTAGGGTTCCAAATATCAATTCCATTTATTTTACTACATGTATTCATATCGAATTACTTTTTTACAAGCATAAATGTAACCGTCTTGTCCTTTTTAATTTTTTTTTTTGCCATATAACATTAGCTTGTAATTAAAATATAATCTGTACCCTATAACAATAAAAAAACCTCATTTTTCTGTCAAAAGTTAAGAAAACTAGAAAATGTGTCAATAAGACACGTCCCACCCTAAAAACAATATAGGTTTTGAAATATTGCCCTAAATAGGAAAGAAATATCCAGTTATAAAAGTGAAAAATGAAGTTTATAATGGAGCAAATATATGGTACAGAACTGTTTTGTTTAAGTATCATTGACAGCATGATTTCTAAGATATGAAGCTATGGCAGTATCAATTTGATTTTTTTATTATATGTTCGAATGAGCAGATTTAAAAAAAAATTTCAAATGTAAGAAATATGAGGAAATGGACCTAAACATAAACCTTAAGCAAAGTCATTCGACAATGAAATGTAGGTCAATGTGACTATTTTATGGAATTCTTTACCAACAGACCTAAAGTTAAATAAAAATATAGAAACCTTCAAAAGAAATTTTACAGATTACTTAAAGCTCCGTGAAGCTTTCTAAAATTGTTAAATTAAAGTCACAGTATTGGAAGGCGAGATATTCTATTGTTTCATTGTTTATATTAAATGCATATAATTTTATTGATTATATATATGTATATATTTATATTGATGGTCTAGTAGACTACATGGTGTGGATCTGTGTAGAAATTGGATCAATGTTAGATTAATTTATTCTGTGCGTTGTACATGTATTAATTTATATTTTAATTGAGGGCCTCCAGGAAGATTAGCTTTTTAATGCTAACTGTGTTACCTCTTTAAATAAAGACATTACTTACTTACTTACCCAAATATTGCTGAATAGCGTAGTACTATAGAAGAGGACTGTAGCGGTGAAAAATCATTGATATATTACAATAAGATTCTGATTAATTGACCCTAATGTAGTAAAATTAAACCAAAGTCACTGAAGCATGAAATGTAGGTCATACTGACCCAAGTGTTGCTGAACTGCATTGTACTGTACAAGGGGACTGTAGTGGTGAATTATCATTGATATATTACTATAGGTTTCTGAGAAATGAACCTAAATGCAAAACATAACCAAATTCACTGAAGCATGAAATGTAGGTCATACCGACCCAAGTGTTGCTGAACTGCATTGTACTATACAAGAGGACTCTAGTGGTGAAATATCATTGTTATATTACTATATGTTTCTGAGAAATGGAGCTAAATGCAAAACTTAACCGAATTGAAACATACAGACTGACGGACAAGGGTAAATCTATATACCCAGCCACGAATCTTATTGCTGTGCATCATGCTGACAATCAAATAGTATTTTTTTAAATATCCAATTAAACCAACTCCAAAAACTATAGCTCTCTAAATTATTTAAAGATTGACTGTAATATTTTTTTTCAGTCTATAGGAAAAAATACATATAATGTTATCAGGTTTGTTGCAGATTGATATTGTAAAATATCAGCTGGCAGTCATTATATGAAGCCTTATTTGGCAAGTGAGAATAGCAAACTACCCAAAGGCTTCATATTGTGATGAGCGGCTGTGTTTTACATTATTACATGTACCGGTAACCAATGACCTGAAATACAGTATATATAAATGGACAATTTAATATAACAGGAAGTTCTTGAAAGCTAGCACTTGTACAGGGCCAATGCTCTGTATAAAAACTTGTACAGGGCCGATATACAGAGCATCGGCCTTATATAAACTTCTGCTTCCTGTTCTCCATAGAAATACATAGATCTACGTTTTGTTGCCGCTGAAAAAAATAATAACCTGAACGACAATATATTTGCCCTGTATTTTATTTATTAAGTAATTGTACTGTAATTTTAAGTCACTGGTTAAAGGGGTCACTATAAATATATATCTGCTGAGAACCCGATAATATTTTTGTCGTTTTCTTAATCTTCCTCTACGAATAAAAACTGGCTGCCACAAAATAGCCAAAATGTGCTGAAAACAGTGTAAAACCCTAATCCCTTTAGGGATTCTGTGTCCGGAGCTATTTTTCCGACTTGGCGGCCAGTCGGAAAAATAGCTCTGCCCAGACACAGAATCCTCAAAAGGGATTACGTAAAACCCCAACTAAATAAATAAATTTTGCACCAGCACCAGCATTTAGATTTTCTTTAGCCACCTAAAAAAACAAAAACAAATCCCTCATTTCTTACCCTGGGGCCGATTGTCAGATCAGAACAAGACAATTAAAATTCTTATATATTATTCATTATTTGGCTTTCAAAGTAAACTACAATCCCTTGGTTACAATAAAAAGATGCTTTATTAACAACTAAAAACTTAGCCAGAGTTTGTTTGTTTTTGTTTTGTTTTGTTTTTTTTTTTGGGGGGGGGGGGGGGGGAGGTGGTCAATGTTATGTTTAAACAAAACAAATATTTTTATGACTTATCATGTTCTGTTATTGGATTTTATTATTTATCATGTTCTGATATTGGATTTTGTACTATTCTCACACAAATATTCTTTTTTAAATACGGTTCACGAAAAATGACAAACAACAGACAGTGTCAACAGTGAGCAGGTGATACACCACTTCGTGTTGTGGACAAATGCATGTGGGTCATGTTATGAATGTTGTCATGTTGCTGATATACGTTACCTTAGCATTTAAGATCAGCATAATCTGTGTTTGATAAATTACAATGCCTGCATCACTGTTGTTCCTTCTCACCGGCTGAAACCACGTGAAATGTCCACTCTTCAAGCTTCTCAAAGATTAAGATTTCCATATAAGGAAAATAGACCCCGCCTTCATACGATGATGGACGGCTCAAGTTTTACCACACCAAAGCCTTTTTCTCCAAATATAGCCATGCATTGCGATGTACAATGTAAGGATATACGTTGTTATATCATTCGCATCAATCTCAACGAAAAATTAACCGAAATTTTAACGTAAATATCTTTTCTGACGGAAACAATGCCGGCATTGACGTCCATGACGTAGCACGCAATGGACATGAATATTCATGTCATTAGCAGGAGTTATCTCCCCCTGACCAAAAATAAAAAACGTTGCCTTAACATAGCTGCGGAGTAAGAGTAGAGCAATGTTGAGGAACAAGGACCAAGAGAAGATTAGAATGAGTACAGTGCAGAGCAGCGATGAGCAGATGAGCAGTAATAAGGACAACAGAGTAAGAGAAGAGCAGCAGAGATCATAACAATATCAGAATGAGTACAGTGCAGAGCAGCGATGAGCAGTGATAAGCAACACAGAACTAGAGAAGAGCAGCACAGAGCACGATATGAGCAGCAGAAAGCATTATAATAGCAGAATGTTTACAGTGCAGATGAACAATGAGCGGTAAAGAGCAACACGAAGGAAGAGAAAATCAAAATCAGTTTAGTGCATAGCAGCTAAGAGAAGCCCTCAGCAATGAAGGGAATCGCTCATCTCGTGAAGACACAAGGTAAACAGACTTTTGAATGTCTAGAAACTCATCTGATGACCAACCCAGACCACCACTAGAAGGAAATGACTTCACCTCCTCCTCCTCCTTCTCAATCTCTCCTCTTACTCCCCAACCTCGTGAATCTCACACTCCTCCTCAGTTATGAGCAGCACGAAGCAAGAGAAGAGCAATGATGAGCAGCAGGGAGCAAGAGAAGAGCAGCAGAGAGTAGGACTTGAGCAGCTCCCAGCACTGAAGAGAATGAGCAGCACGAAGCAAAAGATGAACAGTGATGAGAAGCACGGAGCAAGAGTAGATCAGTGTTGAGCAGCAAGGAGCAAGAGAAGATCAGAATGAGTACAGTGCAGAGCAGCGATGAGCAGTGATAAGCAACACGGAGCAAGAGAAGAGCAGCACAGAGCACGACAAGAAAGGCAGAGAGCATTAAATAGCAGAATGTTTACAGTGCAGAGGAACGATGAGCGGTGAAGAGCAACACGAAGGAAGAGAAAATCCAAAGTCAGTTTAGTGCAAAGCAGCTAAGAGAAGCCCTCAGCACTGAAGAGAATCGCTCATCTCGAGAAGACACAAGACCTTTGAATATCTAGAAACTCATCTGATGACCAACCCAGACCACAAGAAGAAGGAAATGACCCTACCTCCTCCTCCCCTTCTCCTCCTCCTTCTCAATTCCGCCTCTTACTCCCCATCCTAGTGAATCTCACACTCCTCAGCTATGAGCAGCACGAAGAAAGAGAAGAGCAGCGATGAGCAGCACGGACAAAAGATGAACAGAGATGAGCAGCACGGACAAAAGATGAACAGTGATGAGCAGCACGGAGCAAGAATAGATGAGTGTTGAGCACCAAAGAGCAACAGAAGATCAGAATGTGTACAGTGCAGAGCAACGATGAGCAGTGATAAGCAACCCAGAGCAAGAGAAGGGCAGCACAGAACAAGAAAAGAGCAGCCCTCAGGACTGAAGAGCATCGTCCATCTCGCGAAGACACAAGGGAAACAGACTTCCGAATATCTAAAAACTTATCTGATGACCAACCCACACCACACCAAGAAGAAAATGACCCCACCTTCTCTACCCCTCAATTCCTCCTCGTACTCCCAATCCTCCTAAATCTGACACTCCTCCTCAGCTATGAGCAGCACGAAGCATGAGAAGAGTAGCGATAAGCAGCACCGAGAAAAAGATGAACAGTGATGAGCAGCACGGAGCAAGAATAGATGAGTGGTGAGCAGCAAAGAGCAACAGAAGATCAGAATGAGTACAGTGCAGAGCAACGATCAGCAGTGATAAGCAACACAGAGCAAGAGAATAGCAGCACAGAACAAGAAAACAGCAGCCCTCAGGACTAAAGAGCATCGTCCATCTCACGAAGACACAAGGGAAACAGACTTCCGAATATCTAAAAACTAATCTGATGACCAGTCGTCACCACAACAAGAAGAAAATGACCCCACGTCCTCCTCCTCAATTACTCCTCGTACTCCCAATCCTCCTAAACTTGACACTTCTCCTCAGCTATGAGCAGCACGAAGGAAAAGATGAGCAGTGATAAGCAGCACGGAGGAAGAGTAGAGCAGTGTTCAGCAGCAAGAAGCCACAGAGTGAGTACAGTGCAGACCAGCGATGAGCAGTGATAAGTAACACAGAGCAAGAGAAGAGCAACACATAGCAAGACAAGAGTAGCAGAGAGCATGATAAAAGCAGAATGCCCACAGTGTAGAGGAACGGTGAGCACAGAAGAGCAACACGGAACAAGAGAAAATCAAAATGAGTGTCAAGCAGCTAAGGGAAGACCTCAGCACTGAAGAGAATCGTCCATTTTGTGAAGACAGAAGGGGAACAGACTTCCGAATATCAAAAACTTATCTGATGACCAAACCCACACCACAACAAGAAGATCACCCCACCTCCACCTCCTCAATCCCTCGTACTCCCAATCCTCCTTAATCTGACACTACTCCCCAGCTATGAGCAGCATAGAGCAATAAAAGAGAAGCGATGAGCAGTTTGGAGCAAGAGAAAAGCAGCGATGAGGACCACGGAGCAAAAGATGAGCAGTTTTGAGCAGCGTGAGTACGAGAAGATCAGAATGAGTACAGTGCATATATACAATGCAGATGAACGAGAAGCAGAGAAGAGCACCACACAGCAAGAGAAAATCAAAATGAATTTGGTGCAAAGCAGCTAAGAAAATCCCTCAGCAGTTGAAGAGAATCGTTAATCTCGTCAAGACACATAAAAAACAGACTTTTGAATATCTAGAAACTTATCTGATGACTAACCCAGACCACCACAAGAAGAAAATGACCCAACATCCTCGTACTCGCCATCCTCCTGAATCTCACACTCCTCCTCAGCTATGAGCAAAAGATGTGCAGTAAGGAGCTAAGAGACGCCCTACGCACTGAAGAGATTCGTTCATCTCTGGGAGACACAAGGAAAACAGACTTCCCATTACCTAGAAACTTCTATGATGACAACAAAGACTAACACAAGAAAATGACCGACTTCCCCCTCCTAAAAAACAATCCATCCTCCTATACTCCCTTCATCATGTATCCCACACTCCTCCTCAGCAATGCGCAGCAAAGAGCAAGAGAAGATCAGAATGAGTAAGGTGCAGAGCAGAGTCTTGTATAATACAACGCAGTTCAGCTACATTTGGGTCGCTATGACCTACATTTCATGCTTCAGTGACTTTGGTTTAGTTTAGGTTCATTTCTCAGAAACCTATATTAATATATCAATGATATTTCACCACTACAGTCCTCTTGTATAGTAAAACGCAGTTCAGTAACACTTGGGTTGTTTTTAGGGCGGGGCATCCATGTCTTATAGACACATTTTCTATTTTTACATATTTTAGACTATATATTGAAAGGATCTTGACTAGCGGTGCTTATAACCAAAAATGTTCATAAAATGTGTAAGGGTAGGTAGGGGCATTTTTCATGTGCCTGTCCCAAGTCAGGAGCCTGTAATTCAGTGGTTGTCATTTGTACATACATCTGTCATATTTATTTTTTCGTAAATTGAATAGTTATGAATTAGGCCATTAGTTTTCTCCTTTGAATTTTCAAGGCCTTTTATAGCTGGTTATATGGTACGGCTTTTTTCTTTGTTGAGGGCCATAAAGTGACCTATAATTGCCTACTTCCATGACATTTGAACTCTTGTGGATAGTTGTCACATTCCACATCTCCTTATTTTTTATAGTGATGCAGGAAAAAAACATGTTTTGGTCTCATAAAGACTTATTTGGTTTTTTTTAGCCCAACTGACCCAAAGGGTCAAATGCGCTATTCTCATCACTTAGCGTCCGTCGTCCGTTAACTTTTACAAAAATCTTCTCCTCTGAAACTACTGGGCCAAATGGAACCAAACTTGGCCACAAGCATCATCAGGGTATGTAGTTTAAAAAATATGTCCTTGAGTGGCCCCCTTCTAAATTTATATCCGGCATCCCTGACTTCGAAAAACATGACTGCTGTTACTAAAAATAGAAAAAGGGGTGATGAATTTAAAAAAAATTCTTTCATGAAATTACAATGCCAATTGAAACCAAACATGGCAGTAATGGTCCTTAGGATGTTCTCTTTCAGAGATATGTCCGATGACCCAGACTGTTAACCAAGATGGCTGCCACAGCCAAACTTAGTTTAACATAGAGCCCTATGGGAAAATTCATTGAAAAATCTTCCTGTTTGAAACCACTTGACCGATTGGAACCAGACTTGGCAGCAATGGTCCTGAGATGATCCTCTTTCAGCATATATGTCTGATGACCGGGACTGTCAACCAATATGGCCGCCACAGCCGAAATTAGTTTTACAGAAAGCAGTACATCAGATTCCAGGGGTAGGGGGGTTAACCCCGAGGAAGTGATAATGTTGAAAGTTTTTCATGTGAAGACAGTATGGTATATTTATTTTTGGGAAAAACTTCCTTTTGAAACCTCTTGGTTGACGGAATAAGGCCAAATAAAAAAAATTCTGTGTTTCAAGTAACCTGACTGACCCTAATTTTTGATGCCTACTCTAAACTTTTGAGCATTCTTAAATAAGCACCGTTAAAGTCAAGATGAGTCCCCTATATAGCCTATGTAAAAGGTTTTGGAAAAATGCCAACTTACTGACCCTTAAATTTTACAAGCATGTTACCAGAAACACAGGATTTTTTTTATTTTGGCCATAGCATTATACATATATATACACTTATATCATGTAGATAGAAAGGGGGTTGAAAAAAGTCTTGCCTATTTTTGACCATGATATTGTTAAGAGCAGGCAAAAAGTCGCTTGGCAGTTATATTGGTACCTTATTCCTCTCCCATATTATATAAAAACATGTACACTTTGCAGATTTGTCATACCACATACTATTTAACCTCTTGTACATTTTGGCTTTTGTCTATGTATTTTATCGCATATTTATACAATGTCAGCTTCCTGTATATCTTAATAGAAACTTAATAGTCTCCATCTTTTCAAAATATAGATGCTTCTTTGTATGTTTTTGAAATTTGAAGAATTGTCTCCTGTATGACAAGATATATGGCATATTTATTTTATTAAGTTATTGATATTTTCTGTTTTCTAAATGAAAAATTATTACATTTTGTACATGTATACATCTAAAGTCATTTGAGATGACAGCCCCCCCCCCCTTTTTGACTATCCTATATATTTATGCATCCTCAGTGCTAATTATTACAGCAAATCACAATGTGGAAATTTGTAAATGAAGTGTAGTTTTAATTTTAACTTGCTTTCTTAATATATCAGAGCTAGGTAGCTCAGTGGATAGAGCAACTCAACATATGTTGAATAAGTCTCAGGTTCAAATCCTGACCTAGTTTGAAAAGTAGACTTTGAAAGCAACTTAGTAAGGCGTATACACTCAAACAGACAAAATGTCGGTTAACCACACATATAAAAAATCAACGACGTTACATTGACGTAAACTAAGGTGTACATATACAGTGACAGGTTGACCTCGAAGTGGGAGTTTCAACAGCGAGCTGATTTGTCGTATAATGAAAGAAGATTCTACACTTGCCCATAAAATTAGTTTTGGGGTACAAGGCAAACAGAAATTTGTTTTTCTTAATCACTCTTTATTTGTGCTGCTGTTACCAACGATAACAATGCACATGTAACTAATATGTCACGTTATAGGCTACTGTATACGGATACCATGCACTGATTACATTTTTTTTATTTTTGTTATATTGTCTGACCAATCGCGTATCTAAAAGGAGGCTAATGTTTTTATTTTAAATCGGTAATCCGGCCCCGAATTCCTTACCATGGTGACAAAAATAATAAGGCTAAACTAAAATTGAAAAGATATTCTGAATCGTGCATCAAAATTTGGTATCAAAGAATTATTTAGTTTGGCACATATGAAACTGTCCATTCCCCTTTTCACAATCAAACGGTCTTGTTTTTTTACATTTAAATGCACAATACGCGTGGCAATGATGGAAATTCTGCTAGAGTTTTTTTGAGTCGGAGGTAATTTGGTAACGAGGTAGAATCAACATTAAATAATAAATATATTAACAATATTTTTGAATAAATTTTATGTCAAGATAAGTTTTTTCTTATCTATTTTCTTACTGATTGGGGGTGGGGGGCAGGGGCCATAGACCATGCATATAGTGATGGCCCATAAAATTATAGAATGGCACATTTTTATACTTTGAAAGAAGATTCTACACTTGCCCATAAAATTAGTTTTGGGGTACAAGGCAAACAGAAATTTGTTTTTCTTAATCACTCTTTATTTGTGCTGCTGTTACCAACGATAACAATGCACATGTAACTAATATGTCACGTTATAGGCTACTGTATACGGATACCATGCACTGATTACATTTTTTTTATTTTTGTTATATTGTACTGTCTAATTCATATTTATTAATGTTCATAAATAGTATTAAAATCACATAAGTTGCAGTATCCATCAATAAAACCAATTGGTTACTTTAGCAAGTACAAAACTTATTTGAAATTATATAAATAAAATATATATATTATAATATTTTTGTTTTGCAGATTACTTTTGCATATTATTAGTATACAGATTTCCAGAGCAATATCTACATGGATAATGAGAGGCACCTTTTTTGAGAAATGACTATGTGATGATTTTGATTTATAAATTTGTTATTACTGGTCATTGCTTGAAGAAGTGCTGAAATGACTCATCCGTGGAAAGTGATGCTAAATTATTAATGACAAGCAAAACACGGTTTTGTACTATTCATTGTTTTTAATTGGGCTCAAATCCAAACAAGCCATCACAAGAATACAGTGAGGAAAGGTCTAACATTAAACTTCTTTTGCATTTTTATGGTTAAGCCGATTAGGCATCCAAAGCGTTAATTTTGAACATTCAGTGTTCAGGGAACCCAATTAGCATTGGGTACCCAAAATGTGACCACTGCATTCATTGCAATGTCACATTTGAATAAACTTAAAAACTGCCTTTTCCTTCTGCATATATATAGGCAATTTAAAAGATTTGCATTGTTACATGTAATTACACTTATCATTCACAACACCCATTAGGTTCCAGGCTTTAAACTAAATATCCAGACATGAAGATCTATAACATCACTAAAAGTAACACACTTCAAGTTTTTTGTAAAAATATTAGTTTTCTGAATTAAACAGTCACAGACCTCGAGATAAAGTAACATCAGCATCATTTGCAACTTAAAAACCGGTAGATAGACTTTGGTGATATTTTATATTCGTCAAATTTACACTCAGTCCATAAAAAAACTACAAACCGGTTTCAGAAATCAAAGCGTCAATGCTTACATATTTATTTACCTGTAAACTATATTTTTGAAATAAGATAATAAGAATATGTCATAAGGTTTTAAAAGTTTTTATCTTCTTAAAAGTTTATTTTTCTGGCTTAAATTTACACAAAATTTAAGTGACGCGTATCATTTTGTGACGATTATTATGACGATTTTTTCAATTTGTATTTGTATCACTGATCTAAATATAGTTCCTAAAAACAAAAACAAAAAAGTATGGTCACGCTGCCGCCATCAATACCGCCCACTTTTAGTTAACTGTCACATGTAGACTCATACATTTGCTGTTACTGCCTTGGTGGTCTCGTGTTCGCCTGGAGTTTTGAAGGTAGCAGGTTCAATGCCATTAAAACTGATATTCTCCACAAAGCACATGCATCTGGGGAGTAAGAGCAAAGGACTGGTCTGATTGGAGTCAGTATAAAGTGTGGGTTGAGGTGATATGTCTTCCTGCAGACTGTTACCTCTTGGGCTGGCATGTTAAAAATCTGGCTCGGCGTGTCAGTGTTTATTTCAAAGCAGGGTCCATATTCATATCATATTGATGGTTCCCACTGGACGTTAAGCAAAAATTCTCCCATCCATATATATATTTGATGAAAAGTTCATTGAAAATAAAAATATTTTTAGTATTCACGACTAAATATGTGTACAATCATCCTCCAAAATAAAGCATTTACGACTTCAAAACTGTACGTGGGGGAGGGGTTGGGGGTGTCCGGATAACCTCCATATGTACCTCAGAGTTAAGTAACATTAACACATTTCTACCTTGAAAGTAAGGCTATTGAAATAATTTGGACAAATCCCACGGGGTGGGGGATCCGGAGAACCTCCATAAGTACCTCAGAGTTAATTTCAACCAGAACAGTAAAACATTTCTACCTTGAAAACTAAGGTTATAGGAATACTTTGGGCAAACCCCATGATATAACGGCCTCTATGCGGACGGACCTAAAACAAGGGTAAAATAATTCATTCCATTCCCTCGATCGCATACTTCTGGTCGCGGGGGGGAGATAAGAATGCATTTGACATTGTTACGCAATTTTATTGGTTTGTTACAATTTTATTCCTTTTTTGCTAATAGAGATTTGTTAAGAGCGATTATATTTCTCTCCATCGAGCGGAAGGCTCTTGTATACAATAAAAAACCAATTCGCCACTTTGGAAAGTTTTTTCATTGTCACGACAGTCGACAACAGAATTGTCGTTCTTTACACTTATACGGAATTACATCTGTGACCGGTTTCGTCCCGATTTTACTATTCCTGATCACTAAAGTGTTTTACACATTGCTGATTTCTCGATTTTTAATAATATTTGTATAAAAAATGCAAATTGCAAGGGTTAAAACTTTATGGATCAAATAGAAATTTAAATGGCACATGCATTTGTGAACGAGCTTTATGGAAAATGCTGCTCATTATAGAAAAAAACTGGAATACGGAAATAAATATTGATTAAACTCGAAAAATTGACCTTTTTACTTGCGAGAGGGTGGAAATTTAAAGGTAGAAAAATCAGACGACTTTATCATAAAAATGAGCAATTGTTTTTTATATCTCTAATATCTGACGATTCTAAAATGGTCAGCTGAAAGAAAATATATGGTGTTTTATCCCTTGCAATTCCGCATTGTATATGACTTTTGTTTACTTTCGCTTTTCATGTCACGTGACCTAATTTGCATATATTATTTAGTCGATTATAATTGATTTCGAATCGGGATAAAGATATCTATCAGGTGGTCATAAAAGTATGTGTAAAGGTGTTTGAACGTTGTCTTTAATTTGGTATTTGTGTAAAATGTGTTTTTTTGCGCATTTTTAGTGAGGGGCACTGCCTTAACTACCCTGCGCAGTGATGAGCAACACGGAGCAAGAGAAAATCAAAATGAGTTTTGTGGAATCCCTCCGCACTGAAGAGAATCGTTCATCTCGCGAAGGCACAAGGAGAACAGACTTTTAAATATCTAGAAACTTGTCTCATGACAACCAAGATTAATGACCCACCTCCTTCCTACACTCATTCCTCCTGAATCCCACACCTCTCCTCAGTAATGAGCAGCACGGAGCAAGAGAAGAGCGGCGATGAGCAGCATCCTACAAAAAGATCAGTGACGAGCAGCAGGGAGCAAGAGAAGAGCAGCACATAGCAACACCAGAGCAGCCTTTAGCACTGAAGAGAATGAGCAGTACGGAGCAAAAGATGAACAGTGATGAGAAGCACGGAGCAAGAGTAGATCAGTGTTGAGCAGCAAGGAGCAAGAGAAGATCAGAATGAGTACAGTGCAGAACAGCGATGAGCAGTGATAAGCAACACAGAGCAAGAGAAGCACAGCGCAGAGCACAACAAGAGAAGCAGAGAGCATTATCATAGCAGAATGTTTACAGTGCAGAGGAACGATGTGCAGTGAAGAGCAACACGAAGGAAGAGAAAATCAAAATCAGTTTAGTCCAAAGCAGCTAAGAGAAGCCCTCAGCACTGAAGGGAATCGCCCATCTCGTGAAGACACAAGACTTTTGAATATCTAGAAACTCATCTGATGACCGACCCAGACCACAAGAAGAAAGAGATGAACCCACCTCCCTTTCCTTCTCAATCCCTCCTCTTACTCCGTATCCTCGTGAATCTCACACTCCTCCTCAGCTATGAGCAGCACGAAGCAAGAGAAGAGCAGCGATAAGCAGCACAGAGCAAAAAATGAACAGAGATGAGCAGCACGGAGCAAGAATACATGAGTGTTGAGCAGCAAAGAGCAACAGAAGATCAGAATGGGTACAGTGCAGAGCAACGTTGAGTAGTGATAAGCAACACAGATCAAGAGAAGAGCAGCACAGAACAAGAAAACGGCAGCCCTCAGGACTGAAGAGCATCGTCCATCTCGCGAAGACACAAGGGAAACAGACTTTCAAATATATAAAAACTTATCCGATGACCAACCCAGACCACAATAAAACGAAAATGACCCCACCTCCTCCTGCTTCTCAATCCATTCTCCTACTCCCCATCCTCCTAAATCTGACACTCATGCTCAGCTATGAGCAGCACAAAGCAAGAGAAGAACAGCGATAAGCAGCACGATGCAAAAGATGAGCAGTGATGAGCAGCAAGGTGTAAGAATAGAGCAATGTTGAGCAACAAGGATCAAGAGAGATTAGAATGAGTATAGTGCAGAGCAGCGATGAGCAGTAATAAGCAATACAGAGTAAGTTAATAGCAGCAGAAATTGCTATTATAGCAGAAGTTTACAGTGCAGAGGAACGCTGAGCAGTGATGAGCAACACTGAGCAAAAGAATATCAAAATGAGTTTAGTGCAAAGAGAAACTAAGAGAAACCCACAGGACTGAAGAGAATCCGAAAACAAAGCGAAATCGAGTTTCATCGAACGCTGGAACCGCACCATGAAAGAGAAGACGTTCATGTACCGCTTGGATTGGGTGGCGGTTGCAACGCGTCAACCATATTTGTCAGTCAATAGAGACACTTATCTTTAATGGAGAGGAGATCGCGCATATTCTCCTTAGAGAAGCCCTTCTCCAAACAGTTCTGCAGGAGCTGGTAGATGGGTTGATGATCCACCCTTCGCGCAGGAGAAAGCTGTTTAGCAGCGCCGTCTTGCCGCAGTCCGATTTTCCGATGACCAAACCTATAATCGACCGTTGCGGGAGAAGGAAGTGGTTGTGCTTAGTTGTCGTTGTTTAAAACCGAACCACCCCTCGGGCAGGAGAAGGTTGTTCAGCATCGTCTTCATGCTACAGTCCGACTTTACGATCATCAAACCTATAATCGATCACTGCAGGGAGACGAAGTAGTAGTGGCTAGTTGTTGTTCCATTGTACGAGATGTCTGCGACATTCATTTATTAAAATTAACAATGATGTTTTCTGTGAATTGCTGTCAGAATACAGAGACGAAGAATGTGACGAGTGCAAATATACAATGTCGGAGGGTTGAGCTATAAATGTGCTGTGTGTGGTTCGAGGAAATCGCCATTTATCAGTTCAACGGGAGCCAAGCTCATAAATAAAATTATCAACTGACTGCCCGTACAGATGTATCTGTTTAGAAACAATATCAACGATCCAGGCACCAATTTAAGAAAGCAACTGAATGCTGTGCTTGCCATGTTCAAGCAACTGAAAGCTATGCTTGCCATGTTCGAAGCCATCCCCAACCCCACTGTGCGAGAACGCTTGGACAGAAACAGTGTTAAACCCACGATGAACTAGCCGATGAGTTACACAAACCAGTTCGAAGTTTTACAAAGACGGCGTGATCATTGATGGTATGGATGAGACTTGGGCGGCTGATCTCGTCGACTTAGCTACTTCTCCGGGAACAACAATTAGACTTACAAATTCATCCTACGCATCATTCATGTCTTCAGCAAATACGGCTGGTTGGTTTCGCTCTAGGTCAATAAGAGGCCAAATGCCGCGAGATGCCATTAAGTCCTCTTCAAGTTTCATGTGCCCAAAACGTTATGGACAGTCAGAAACAATAGAGTTCTACAACAAGGAAGTATTTCGGCTGCTCCAGAAGCACGGCATCAAACTCTGTTCCACTGAAAACAAAGCGAAGTCGAGTTTCATTGAACGCTGGAACCGCACCATGAAAGAGATGTTCAAGTACCGGTTGGATGGGGTGGGGGTTCCAATGTGTCAACCATATTGATCAGTCAATGGACACATTTACCTTTAATGGAGAGAAGAGCTTCTTAAAACAGTTCTGTAGGAGCTGATAGATGGGTTTATGGAGTGATTTTCTAAAAACAATCAAGCGACCGCCCTTCGCGCAGCGTCATCTTGCTGCAGTGCGACTTCCTGATGGACCGGTGAGTGGGTAACTCCCAATACCACAATGCTACTTAACCAGGGCGACTGCACATCAATGTCATATATTACAGTTTCAAACAATTTGACTATAGTTGTTGGTTCTTGGCACTTGTGAAATTGCTCTTTCTAAAGAAGAACTAGTGTAGGAATATTGGTTGTCTTCATCAAATATTCCAGGTATTTGTTATAGGGCTACTACAACCAAGACTAATCAAATTTCACACCCTGTTTATTTATCAGTAATACAATAAAGGCATGAACATGGTAATAAATAAATACATTAAATATATTTCCCCTGATAGTCCACTAACAAAACCTATAACAATGTTTGCACCAAATAAGGTTTGGTGCAGTGCACCGGAACTCCAGGTGCAGGTAACCGAATTCGGTGCACCTTAGTGCAAAAACATCAAAAAGGGGAGAAACGGTTGAAAATATCAGGAGCTATCAGGAGCTATAACTATAGGCCCTGAATAAAGTTCGTAGATGTACTTTTAGACAAAAAGTTTCAAAGAGGGGAGCTAAGCAACACCGAGTACACCAGATGCAAGGGATCCTGGTGTGGTGCTCATCTCGGGTGCATTCGCCACCAAAGTCAAAATCCTAAAACTTTATTATAAATATTTAGTAAAATATCTAAATAGGAATTTAAGGCAAAATAGCACGATTCCTATATTATTTCAACTAATTTTGTGTATGACGTACACCAAAACGTCAATATATGGATCTAAGGCATCAGGTGCACAGGCTCAAAGAATAAAATAGAAAAAGAAGGGAACAGCGCTCCAGATTGGCGGCTAGATTCCTATAAAAATCTTCTATTAAATAAAAGAATAAATTACCATCGCGATTTGCGATTCCAATTAAGCCCGCGACAATATTAACTTTTTGAAACAGCGATATGGAAAACGACTACCGGTTGTAGTATGAAGCGCTGTAGTGATGTCACTCACGCTGAAACGTCACATTATTATTAACCAATGACAAAATTAATAGATTGACCTTCGGGCAACAACTATCAGCTGGGCAGAATGTACATGTCGGTGGACTACCGGCGAAAAGGCATAAATAATAACATTTACAGACATCATACTCTACGATGCATCAGGTGCACAACAGTGAACCGTGCATGCCATATATTGTGGAAATTTGCCTAGTCCGAGCGGTTTGATTGTTTTAATGGCTTTCCACAAGTAAGAAAATATAAAATATATGATTTAATCATTAACAGACAACTTCATAAAATCAACAATGCACAATTTAACAAATGCAGCTGTAATAAAATAGTTTAAAAACCAGAAAACCAGTGTTTGTCAGCGAATTGCCCAGCCCGTAACGAATTCTAAGTTAAACAATTTAGATATAAACAAATTTAGATGCAGGACAAATTCCCCGGGCTCTAAAAATAGTCTGACCTGGATTTAAGTAAATAAGTCGCGAATTTCATCGCTCTGTGACTTCGCACTAAAATACAGGTTAACTAAATTAATTCCCAGTTAAGTATAAATAGTTTCAACCAAAAAGGTCAGGAGATCAAGTCTCTGGGAAAAATCCAAACAGCCTTACCAAAAGATGTTTTCAAAAGTGTCAAGGACAACGTGACGTCGTGTTCACCCAAATATTTCCGCGGAATAAATACTAAGAACGATAACTCAAACATTAAAGATCGCAATCTAGATTGCCGCACTTTTCTTAAACTACGGGAAATAAAACATTTAATCCCTTGCATAGTAAGTTAGGACAATATAAGCAAATAATCTTTCAACAGATTTAAAAGAAAGCTTGTCAAATATACTAAATTCCCGAAAATACTACGAAGCAATGAAATTTATGCAACACTGCCCCCCTATGAGAATTTATTTTGTCCTCAAAATACGGTATGAATAATATGTACAGTATCACATATGCTTATTCTCAATATTACAATATTATAAACACAACTTCTCCTTCATTCCTAGGAATAAAAATCAAAACAAAAATTTAAAATTATTCCATTTCCTCAGATAAATATTCCAAGCAAAATTCATTTATCTTTCATTTCCAGATATTCATCTTGAAAATGATTTTCACAAAAATTTAAATTACTTAAATTTCTAACTTTTAACAAATCAATTTTAAAAATTTTAAGAAGATACTATTCTCAATCAAGGACTTCACCTTTTAGTGATTGATATAGTACTTTAAATTATCACATTTTAAATATGAATTTAAAATTTTAACAGTTTTACTATTCTCAATCAAGGACTTCACCTTTAAGTGACTGAAATAGTACTTTAAATTTAGCACATTTTAGAAAAATGTCCAAATATTCAAAAATACGAATTATTCTTCAACTATTGAAAAATAATGCAATTATAACAATATCAATTTATAAACAACATATATGCAAAGTGAAAATATGCATAATTTTACTAATGACAACAATATATAATTTTAAAGTTCAAAAGTTTTTATTCACCACACTTTTAATCTTCTTTACCGGAGTTTCAATGTTTTCTTTGTTAGATCTCTTATTACTTAAATGTTTTCTAGAGTCCTTTTCCCATAATTCTTCAAATCCTTGCACAAACGGATCTTGATTTCTGAGTTCTTTTCTCAAACTAATGTTCTCTGCCTCGGCGGCCTTCAGGCGTCTTTCCAATCGCACTACGTAGTCTGCCATTCTGTTCATCTGTGCTTGGTGACTACCCTTCAAGACGAAAATTTCTTCTTTGAGGTCTTTCACTGTAGCATACGTGTCTTCCGTCTGACAAGATCTGGACATGGTTTCTTCCACAATTTCTTCTATAGTTTCTTCATAGACGATTTCTTCTATGATTTCTTCTAAGAAAGACTTTAACGAAATGTCTTTGGATTTATTCCCCCATGTAACATTGTATGGATTAGTAGATATTATGAAGTAGTGTTCATCAGAACCCTGAAGATTAATACATAATTCAATGTGTTTCTTGAATGTCTTTGAATGTCTATGGAGAGCTTTTAAATTTGTGGCTCTGTAGTTACATAGCTTACAATGGAATGGTACTTCATTTAAATCAACATGCTGCATTATGACGTGGCGAATAGCATTTTTCTTATCTCCCTCAAACACACAGTCTTCCCAATTACATATATATATAATATATAAGACATAATGACTGTAAAATACAAATAAGATAATTAAAATAACTGTTTATTTGCTTCGACTGACAAACCCGGTCACTGGACCAACCCAATAATAAAAATAGTATAACATCTACAGGTTTTTCTTAATTTTCAAAACCCAAGTTGGAACATCTTCAGAATTGTAAGGTTTCAATTTATTATAATGAATAATGTCCGTCTTCTGACGATTTCTAATTTTATATAAGACTGGACTTAAAATCTCAGTAACTATAAAAGGACCAGACCATTTATCATCTAATTTATTTCCAAATTCATTTAATTTGTAAACAAGAGACCCCTTAGAGTACTGATGTTCAGATAAACGACTATCATAGTCTCTTTTCTGTTTTTTAGTATTATGTCTCAAATTTTCCCTAGCTAAGTGGTACACCTCTTCAAGTTGTGACCTTAAATTATCTACAAACTCTGATCTGTCATACAATTTATGTTCAGGGAAAGGAAAAATAATATGATTTGGAAGTAAAACCTCCCTGCCTAACATCATCAGGTTTGGTGAAAATCCAGTAGCTGGATGTGGCATACTTCTATATGCGGACATAAGAATATTAATGTACAAATCCCAGTCATTTAAATTTTTATTGACAAAACTTCTAATCATTTTCTCTAAAGTTGCGTTAAATTTTTCAATGACACCATTAGAACTTGGTCTGTAAGGCGTTGACCTTGTCTTTTTAATTTCAAAAAGTTTACAAATTTCTTTAAAAAGTGAACTTTCAAAATTTCTACCTTGGTCGGTGTGTATTTCTAAAGGAGCACCGAATCGTGAAATAAATTCATGGACAAGTTTTTCAGCAACTCTCTCTGCCTGTTGATCTGGAATTGGAAAAGCTTCCATCCAACGTGTAAAATTATCCCCTATTACCAAAATAAACTTATTCCCAGATTAACTCTTAGGTAAAGGACCAATGACATCTAAAGCAACACGGTCCATGGGATATCCCGCAACATAAGTTTGTAAAGCTGCTTTTTGTTTTTTACACAAATTTTTATTTCTGTTACATACAGAACAACTCTTAACATGAGCCTTAATATCCTCATTCATTTTATACCAATGAAAACTGTTTTTAACTTTCTCTAAAGTTTTATTTATTCCAAAATGAGCTGCATACAAAGCATTGTGACAGCTAATAATAACTTCTTTTCGTAAAACCTTTGGTACTAAAAGTTGAAATGAAACTTTTTGGTTTGGTGATAACCGTTTCTGGTATAAAACCCCATTTTTTCTCTCTAAGAGCTTAAAATTCAACCAATATTTCCTAACAGAAGGACTATGAGACGTAATAACATCTCTGTTTGGTAAAGTATTATTATCTATCCACTGATGAATATATTTCAAATCTTGATCTTCTCTTTGATATGTACCAATATCTTTAGAACTATACCCATCCAACCAATTTGATTGTATAACATTTTGATCTTGACTTCTAGTAACTGCTCTAACCTTATTAACTAAGACATTATTACCAAGATTTAATACGTTATCAACATTAGTTTTAAAATCTGACCACTCATCTTTCATTGACTTACAATCATCACAATCCTCACTAAAACTACACTGATTTTGATGTAAACAAAGTGGCTGATCCTCATCTTTACGAGACAATGCGTCCGCATTTTGGTGTTTAACCCCTGGCCTGTGTTGAATCTCAAAATTATATTGAGAAAGACTTTCCAACCACCTTGCGACCTGACCTTGAGGATCTTTGAACCCGAATAACCACTTAAGGGACCCATGATCAGTACGTAAAAGGAACTTCTGACCAGAAAGATAATGGCGGTACTGATGTATAAATGTTACAACAGCCAATAATTCACGACGGGTAACACTATATCTTTGTTGATGCTTATCAAGTTTTTTGGACCCATAAGCTATCACTTTTTCCTTATTATTGTGGACCTGTGACAAAACCGCAACATTTGAAGCATCCGTATCAAGAATGAACTGTCTATTAGGTATAGGATGAGACAATATCGGAGCTTCAGTAAGGGCTATTTTTAACTTCTCAAATGCTGACTGACACTCTGCATTCCAATCAAAAGTCACATCTTTTTGAGTTAACTTACTTAATGGTGATGCTACCTCACTGAACTTAAAGACAAATTGCCAACATTTGAAGAATCCGTATCAAGAATGAACTGTCTATTAGGTATAGGATGAGACAATATCGGAGCTTCAGTAAGGGCTATTTTTAACTTCTCAAATGCTGACTGACACTCTGCATTCCAATCAAAAGTCACATCTTTTTGAGTTAACTTACTTAATGGTGATGCTACCTCACTGAACTTAAAGACAAATTGCCTATAGTAATTGCATAATCCTAAAAATCTCTGAACATCTTTGACATTACTTGGAACAACCCAGTTTTTAACTGATTCAATAACCTTTGGGTTAGGATGAACTCCGTCTCTTGAGACAACATGGCCTAAATATAATACTTCATCCTTCAAAAAATCACACTTAGATGGTTTTAATTTTAACCCTGAATTTTCCAATCTACCAAGAACTAAATTTGAACTAAAAATGATGATGTCATCTAAATATATCAAAAGTGTCTTCCACTGCAAACCACGAAAAATTAACTCCATGCACCGCTGGAATGTACTAGGGGCATTACAGAGACCAAATGGCATTTTCACATATTCATACAAGCCATACTTTGTAATAAAAGCTGTTTTAGAACAATCATCTGCAGACGTTTTGAGCTGCAGATGATTGTTCTAAAGATGGAGATCACAAACCGAAAATATACTTACAGTCGCCAAACAATCGAGACACATGGAAATTTTAGGTAAAGGGTAAGCATCTTTGACTGTAACCTCATTCAATTTACGATAATCCACACACCATCTTACCGAACCATCCTTTTTTCTAACAAGAACCACCCCAGAAGCCCATGCAGATTTAGAGGGTATTATAACACCTTGTTCCAATTGATCTTTTAAATACTTTTCTTCCTCCCCTTCAAAGTTTTCAATTTTGTGTTCTAACAAAGAACATGTACCTAAATCTGTTTTACTCTTAGCAAAAGCATTTTTATTCTTTAAAAGAACCTCTGCTAACTTCTTTTTATCAATGGTATTTGTAAGTTTTTTACAACTGTTTTCATATAAGTCTACTAAATATTCCGGCAATCTTGGAATAGCGGCCTCCACTCCAAGACTAGCGTTACATTCAGATTTCAAATTATCTTCATTTTCAAAACTTGATACACTATAACATTTCCAGTCCTCAGGAATAATAGGGGTATCAATAGAATCACCTTGACTAACGCCACAATCATTATCTAACTTAACATGTGGAAAATGAACAGATTCCCTATCTTCCTCAGCAAAAATTTTAAACTCTACCACAGGATGAATTTCTCCAAAAAAATAATTTTTCCTTATTTTCACAGGTATATTATTAAGATTCACTAACCTAACAGGAATGATGTCCTTGAAAGGATCAACTAAACACCTTCCTATTAAAATTTTCCTATCATCCACTACTACAGGTTCAGTACTACCATATCTAGTTGCTAACAATTCAGAATTTACTGACTTTCCTTCAACAATAATTTCAGAATTAGGAGGGATAGTAACTGTCTGCTTTGACAAAACTCTAGCTATTTTATCAGATCTACGCTGTACATCACAATCAATCAAACAACCTTGAATTTCCAAACCTCTTCTTGTATTGATGGTAACATCTTTCTCGTCAATGATATCACACCCAAGCAACAAGTCATCTCCAATAGGAGCTACGTAAATAGACCACAAAAACTCTAACGGTCCTAAAACAACAGAAACTTCCGCTACACCTAAAGTACTCATACGTTTACCAGCCTCTGCAACTACCAAATTACGCTTACTTGGCTTCAAAGGTGGGCGCTTACTTTCCGGTATAGACGAAAACAACCTTTCACTCATCACAGTGACCTCAGCCCCTGTATCCAGAACAGCACTGATATTTAACCCTTCAATACTGAGAGGAGCCCTCAAAGTCACAGACCTGACCCTATCAATGACAATATCAACCTCTGCCATATCCAAATAAGAGTCTGAAATTTCAACATTGCTACAACTTTCCACAACCTCAATTTCACCAGAGTCTTCTTCACAATTTTTCATTTTCTCCTGCATTAAAACAGGTGTAATGACTTTAAATTTCTCATTTTCAACAAAATTTATATTACCCACACAATCAACAGTATTCAAAAAGTTTTTGGCTAAGTCTTGGCCGTTAGTCTTAGCCCGTTCTAGTTTAACCGTACACTTTGCTCTTGAGCTTTAATGTTTCCCTTTATACCAGTACCCCTGGAGTAATTACTATTCTGATTTTGATCTCCCTGGTTCTGACCTTTTAAAGGACAATACCTGCTTATATGACCTTTCTGTTGACAAGAATGACATATTAAATCTTTGTATCCTGATTTGAAAGTATTTGCAGGTTTCTGATTTTCTACTAAACTTTTACCCAACAATGTTTTATTCAAATTTTCAGAGAATGTACTCATCTCTTGCCTAAAATCATTTCGAATTTCTTTGGCAAATGCACCTAATCTGTTCTCTAATCTTTCTAAAGTTTCAAACCTAGGCCGACCACCATTAATTTTCCTTATTTCTGGATTTTCATAGTCATCTTCTTGTTCATGTTCTATCTGCCTAATATTTAAGTTTTTCTTACTTCCATTTTTGCAGCATTCGTGCCAAGTTATCAGTCTAATAGTCTCATCAACTGACTTTGGACACTTGGTACGTACCTCATATGCCAAATTTTGGTCTGATAACCCTTTGAGTATATTCTCAATAGTCAAAGTGTTCAATAATTCCGGTGGATTTATATCAGGATATGCATTAAAAACGAAATCTGAAACCCTTGCTGCATACTCTGACAAATTTTCCTTATATTGTTTCTTTACCTGATTCAAATGTTCTCTATATTGTTCAGGAAGGAGATGATTCCCATACCGCCTATCTAATGCCTCATATATCTGCGAAATATTACTCTGCACCTTGACAGAAAGTTTTGTAACATAAGCTAAAGCATCGTCTTTCAAACAGCACATCAATTGTTCAATTTGCTTATTGTTATCCCAGTTAAACTTCCTTACTCCAATTTGAAATACACTCCAAAAACTTAGAAAATCCCCCTTTCCATTGTAATAGGGTAACCTAAACTTAGGTTCATCAGGGTGACTAATACTACCAGTACCTGTATTGCTATAAGAAGGCAACCTTGCCGTGCTAGGCCTATTAATCATAGGATCTCCAGAACAACCAGAATAACTATTACCTACGGTATAACCATGATTGTACTCATAATAGCTTGCAGAATTTTGAAGACCTTGTCTAACTGGTTCCTTGTATATATTAGTTTCAGTTTGTCTCCTCAGTTCATTTTTAAGCATATCAATTTCTCTATGTTTTATCCATAATCTCACTTTGCTGTTTTAGATTGACCCTTTTGTAATCAGATAACTCATTTTGTGATTTTGACAATTGACATTTAGCATCTGCTAAGTCCTTAGTAACAGAATACAATTCATCATTTTTGTATGTAAATGAACATTTCAAATCTTTTAATTCATTCCTGCTAAAATGTAGCTCTTGTGCATAACAATCTAATTTTCTAGACAGTCTTCTATTTTCCTCCCTCAAAGATTCAAGCTCAGTATTTGAATGTCTACCTGGAGTTTTACCTGTCTCACTGTTCAATGCACTTTCACTATGACATCTGTTTTGTAACTTTCCTGTACCTGTATTAACATAGTTTCCTACATTTATATTTACCATTCCTTCACCATCAGCTTCCAAATGATCAAAATCCTGACAGACTTCTCTACTACTATATGTTCCAGAAAAATGAGCCTGCTCTGTACCTACCTCCATAAGATTTGCTTGTGAAGTACCAAAATTATTCCCCCTAGAACGAGTAATTGGACCCGGGCGTATATTATTTTCCATTGCAATGAACAAATTTATTGTTCATATATCCAGTCCAAAAAAAAATAAAATCTTCAAATCACAATACTAACCTGCAGACTTCACTGCTTGGTAGGAATTTACTACTTAAATTTTACCCGTAGCTTTCACTACTTTGTGGGCCTAACTACTACTAATACAATAGAAACCTGTAGAATTCACTACTATGTAGGTTTCCTAAAATTAACACAAACCTGTAGACTTCACTACTATGTAGGTTACCTAAAATTAACTGAAAACCTGTAGACTTCACTACTATGTAGGTTTTATAAAATTTATCAAGAAACCTGTAGATTTCACTACTGTGTAGGTTTCATTTAAATTATCAAGAAACCTGTAGATTTCACTACTGTGTAGGTTTCATAGAAACAAAACAAACAAAAAATCTTGCAAAAATATCAGCTGTTTTTTCAAAAATTTAAACCCAAATATCCTTTTTCACAAAATTATCCATAAAGATAAACTTTGGAAAAATAAAAATAGCAAAAATTTCAAGCATAAGTAAGCACCGCTGCCACCATTATTGTGGAAATTTGCTTACTCATCTCTTGCCTAAAATCATTTCGAATTTCTTTGGTAAATACACCTAATCTGTTCTCTAATCTTTCTTCAGTTACAAACCTAGGCCGACCACCATTAATTTTCCTTATTTCTGGATTTTCATAGTCATCTTCTTGTTCATGTTCTATCTGCCTAATATTTAAGTTTTTCTTACATCCATTTTTGCAGCATTCGTGCCAAGTTATCAGTCTAATAGTCTCATCAACTGACTTTGGACACTTGGTACGTACCTCATATGCGAATTTTTGGTCTGATAACCCTTTGAGTATATTCTCAATAGTCAAACTGTTCAATAATTCCGGTGGATTTATATCAGGATATGCATTAAAAACGAAATCTGAAACCCTTGCTGCATACTCTGACAAATTTTCCTTATATTGTTTCTTTACCTGATTCAAATGTTCTCTATATTGTTCAGGAAGGAGATGATTCCCATACCGCCTATCTAATGCCTCATATATCTGCGAAATATTACTCTGCACCTTGACAGAAAGTTTTGTAACATAAGCTAAAGCATCGTCTTTCAAACAGCACATCAATTGTTCAATTTGCTTATTGTTATCCCAGTTAAACTTCCTTACTCCAATTTGAAATACACTCCAAAAACTTAGAAAATCCCCCTTTCCATTGTAATAGGGTAACCTAAACTTAGGTTCATCAGGGTGACTAATACTACCAGTACCTGTATTGCTATAAGAAGGCAACCTTGCCGTGCTAGGCCTATTAATCATAGGATCTCCAGAACAACCAGAATAACTATTATCTACTGTATAACCATGATTGTACTCATAACAGCTTGCAGAATTTTGAAGACCTTGTAAAACCGGTTCCTTGTATATATTAGTTTCCTTGTATATATTAGTTTCAGTTTGTCTCCTCAGTTCATTTCTAAGCATATCAATTTCTCTATGTTTATCCATAATCTCACTTTGCTGTTTTAGATTGACTCTTTTATAATCAGATAACTCATTTTGTGATTTTGACAATTGACATTTAACATCTGCTAAGTCCTTAGTAACAGAATACAATTCATCATTTTTGTATGTAAATGAACATTTTAAATCTTTTAATTCATTCCTGCTTAAATTTAGCTCTTGTGCATAACAATCTAATTTCTAGATTATATTTTCCTCCCTCAAAGATTCAAATTTCACTACTGTGTAGGTTTCATTTAAATTATCAAGAAACCTGTAGATTTCACTACTGTGTAGGTTTCATAGAAACAAAACAAAAAAAAAAAATCTTGCAAAAATATCAGCTGTTTTTTCAAAAATTTAAACCCAAATATCCTTTTTCACAAAATTATCCATAAAAATAAACTTTGGAAAAATAAAAATAGCAAAAATTTCAAGCATAAGTAAGCACCGCTGCCACCATTATTGTGGAAATTTGCCTAGTCCGAGCGGTTTGATTGTTTTAATGGCTTTCCACAAGTAAGAAAATATAAAATATATGATTTAATCATTAACAGACAACTTCATAAAATCAACAATGCACAATTTAACAAATACAGCTGTAATAAAATAGTTTAAAAACCAGAAAACCAGTGTTTGTCAGCGAATTGCCCAGCCCGTAACGACTTTTAAGTTTAACAATTTAGATATAAACAAATTTAGATGCAGGACAAATTCCCCGGGCTCTAAAAATAGTCTGACCTGGATTTAAGTAAATAAGTCGCGAATTTCATCGCTCTGTGACTTCGCACTAAAATACAGGTTAACTAAATTAATTCCCAGTTAATTATAAATAGTTTCAACCAAAATATAGCCCAAGTTTCACAAAAAGGTCAGGAGATCAAGTCTCTGGGAAAAATCCAAACAGCCTTACCAAAAGATGTTTTCAAAAGTGTCAAGGACAACGTGACGTCATGTTCACCCAAATATTTCTGCGGAATAAATACTAAGAACGATAACTCAAACATTAAAGATCGCAATCTAGATTGCCGCACTTTTCTTAAACTACGGGAAATAAAACATTTAATCCCTTGCATAGTAAGTTAGGACAATATAAGCAAATAATCTTTCAACAGATTTAAAAGAAAGCTTGTCAAATATACTAAATTCCCGAAAATACTACGAAGCAATGAAATTTATACAACACCATACTTCATGTACAGTAAATATATTTGAAGGTAAAAATAACAATAGAAGTGACGATGATTCCCTAACATCGAAAACCCTGTAAAATGAATACTACAGCGACAGTGCTGGATACGGGATAAGATATGAAATAAACTATCTCATTATACAAAGATAATAGCGAAAATAAGCGCAATTACGGGTCATCGTAAACATAAACAAATTTACATACTAAGCGCTTCCGGTTGACATTCCATAGAAGGATGTACTTTTAACAGGTGCTTTCAAATGTAACAACTGACGTTTAATAAACGGCACCTAGTAAACGAGTTAACTATACAATATTTTGATATAAATAAGCTGGGACTAGTATAACTGAACTGTCTGTAGTTCCCAGAAATAAGTTGACAACAAAATAACAATCCAAAGATACTAATATTAGATATTATAGTAAATTTATAGTATGCTGTATACTACGCATTTTAAGGAGTTACCTCTCATCGGCAGCATTAAAACCGAAACATTTGGAAGACCAAAAGCCAAACTTATATTAAACAAGAAGTACTCAACCAAAAATATCAAAATAGGAAGCCAAATTTCAGCTAAGGAGATCTACCATGTGCAATGCAAGGAATGAACCCTTAGTATTTTTATTATTTTTGCTAAATACTGGTAATTTCTGTAACAAATCAATGAATAATCATGTCAGACAAGTCAAACAACATAGTGAAAAATACACCTATAGGCAGGCCGGCATAACACCACCGTTGCGGGAAAAGGAAGTGGTTATGGGTAGTTGTCGTAGTTTCAGACCAACCAAACGGCGTGCGGGGCCTCGGTGGCGGAGTGTTAAGGTAGTTTGTCATGACTACTAATGATCTCCGTAGAGAAGCCTTACTCCAACGCTGATGTGGTGAGTTTGAATCTCACCTGTGGCAGGATGTGTTCGACTCCGATCTTAATTGACAAGGGTTGCAAGTTTTCCTACCGAACGTCAGTAGTTGTCTCCGTGTACTCCGGCTTCCTCCACTACTAAAAGCTGGCCGCCGCCAAATAGCCAAATGAACTGAAAACGGCGTTAGACCCCGACTAAACAAACAAACAAAAACCTCACGTCTTGCCACAGTCCGACTTTCCGATGATAAAACCTATAATAGACCACTGCGGGAAGACGAAGTGGTTGCCTGGTTGTCGTAGTTTCATTGTACGAGATGTCTTCAACGTTCATTTATTAAAATAAACAATGATGTTTTGTGTGAATCGCTGTAGGAATACAAAGACAAAGAGTCGCTACGAGTTGACGAGTGAAAATAGACAATGGCTATGTATGTGCTGTGTGTGGTTCGAGGAAATTGCCCATTATATGCTTAAAGGGAGCCAGGCTCATGAACAAGATGATCAACCGACTGCTCGTACAGATGCATCTGTTTAGACACAACATCAACGATCCGGGCACCAAATTAAGAATACTGTGACAAAGCTATGCTTGTCTTGTTCGAAGCCATTCCCGACCCCACTGTGCAAGAACGTTTGTACAGAAGCATTGTTAAACCCATGATGAACTAGCCGAGGAGTTACATAATCCAGTTGGACGCAAGTTTCAAAAACTTCCCACGGAACAACAATTAGGATTACAAATTCATACAAAGTATCATCCATTTATTCTGGAAATACGGCTGGTTGCTGTCGCTCTAGGTCACTGAGAGGCCAAATGGTGCGCGATGCCTTTAAGTCCTTCTTCAAGTCTTCTAGATGGGGCGGCGGTTGCAATGCGTCAACCATATTGATCAGTCAAGAGAAACACTTACCTTTAATGGAGAGAAGATCGCAGATAATCTCCGTAGAGAAGCCTTACTCCAAACAGTTCTGCAGGAGCTGATAGATGGGTTGATGGAGTGATTTTCCAAACACAAAAAAGCGATCACAGAACAACCACCCTTCGCGCAGGAGAAATTTTTTCACCAGCATCGTCTTGCCGCAGTCCGACTTCCTGGTGATCAAACCTATAATCGACTTATGCGGGAGAAGGAAGTGGTTGTGCCTAGTTGTCGTAGTTTCATTCCAAACACTCATCCCGCGGGGGCCTCGGTGGCCGAGTGTTTTAGGTAGTTCGTCATGACCACTGATGGTCATTAGCCTGTCAACGCTGGGGTTGTGAGTTCGAATCTTAACTGTGTGTTCCGATCTTAATTGACAAGGATTTCCAATTTTCCTACCGAACGTCAGTGGTTCTCTCCTGGTACTCCGGCTTCCTTCATCACTAAAAACTGGCAAGAGAAGAGCAGCGATGAGAGCACGGAGCAAAAAAACAGCAGTGATGAGATGAACGGGTAAGAGTAGAGCAGTGTTGAGCAGCAAGGAGCAAGAGAAGATCAGAATGGGTACAGTGCAGAGCGGCGATGAGCAGCGATGTGAAACACAGATCAAAAGAATATCAATATGAGTTTAGCGCAAAATGCAAAATGTTCTGAAAACGGCATAAAACCCCAACTTAAGAAACAAACAAGCCCCTCGGGCAGTCAAAGGTTGTTCAGCATCGTACTCTCGTCGCAGTCTGAATACCCGATGATCAAACCTTTAATCGACCGTTGCGGAGAAGGAAGCGGTTGTGCCTAGTCGTCGTAGTTTCAGATCAACCACCTGTCGCGCAGGAGTAGGTTGTCAACAGCGTCGCTCGCCGCAGTCCTACTTCCCGATAAACAAACCTATAATCGATCGTTGCTGGAGAAGGATGTGGTTGTACGTGGCTAGTTATCGTAGTTTCAGACAAACCACCCCTCGCGCATGAGAAGGTTGTTCAGCAACTGTCGTCTTGCCACATTCCGATTTTCAGATGATCTAACGTATAAACGACCATTCCAGGAATACGAAGTGGTTGTGCCTAGTTGTCGTAGTATCATTGTACGAGATGTCTTCGACGTTCATTTATTAAAAATAAACAGTGATTTATGTCAATTGCTATAGGAATACAGACACAAAGAGTCGCTTCGGAGTGACGAGTGCAAATAGACGATGGCGGAGGGCTGGGCTATGTATGTGCTGTGTGTGATTCGAGGAAATCAGCTCAAAAGGAGCCGGGCTCATGAATAAGATGATCAACCGACTGCCCAAAACAGATGCATCTGTTCCACCGTAAACAAAACGAAGTCGAGTTTCATTGAACGCTAGAACAGCATCATGAAAGAAAAGATATTCAGAAGAGCAGCGATGAGGATCACGTAGCAAGAGATGAGCAGTCTGGACCAGCAGGGTGCACGAGAAGATCAGAATCAGTACAATGCAGAGCAGCGATGAGCACTGAAAAGAATCGTCCATCTCGCGAGGACACAATGGAAAACAGACTTCCGAATATCTAAAAACTTATCCGATGACCAACCCACACCAAAAGAAGAAGAAAATCACCCCACCTCTTCCTCTTCCTTTTCAATCCCTCCTCGTACTTTCTATCCTCCTAAATCTGACACTCCTCCTCAGCTATGAGCAGCACGAATCAAAAAAAGGAGCAGCTACGAATCAAATGAGTTTGGTGCATAGAGGCTAAGAGAAGCCCTCAGCACTGAAGAGAATCGTTCATCTCGAGAAGACACAAGGAAAACGGCCTATTGAATATCTAGAAACTTGTCTAAGGACAACCCAGACCACAACAAGAAGAAAATGACCCCGGCTCCTCCTCCTTCTCAATCCTCCTCCTACTCCTGATTCTCACTCTCCTCCTCAGCTATGAGCAGAGCATAGCAAAAGATGAGGAGTGATGAGCAGCACGGAGTAAGGGTAGAGCAGTGTTGAGCAGCAAGGAGCAAGAGAAGATCAGAATGAGTACAATGCAGAGCAGCGATGAGCACTGAAAAGAATCGTCCATCTCGCGAGGACACAATGGAAAACAGACTTCCGAATATCTAAAAACTTATCCGATGACCAACCCACACCAAAAGAAGAAGAAAATCACCCCACCTCTTCCTCTTCCTTTTCAATCCCTCCTCGTACTTTCTATCCTCCTAAATCTGACACTCCTCCTCAGCTATGAGCAGCACGAATCAAAAAAAGGAGCAGCTACGAATCAAATGAGTTTGGTGCATAGAGGCTAAGAGAAGCCCTCAGCACTGAAGAGAATCGTTCATCTCGAGAAGACACAAGGAAACTATTGAATATCTAGAAACTTGTCTAAGGACAACCCAGACCACAACAAGAAGAAAATGACCCCGGCTCCTCCTCCTTCTCAATCCTCCTCCTACTCCTGATTCTCACTCTCCTCCTCAGCTATGAGCAGAGCATAGCAAAAGATGAGGAGTGATGAGCAGCACGGAGTAAGGGTAGAGCAGTGTTGAGCAGCAAGGAGCAAGAGAAGATCAGAATGAGTACAGTGCAAAGCAGCGATGAGCAGTCATAAGCCACACAGAGCAAAAGAATATCAAAATTAGTTTGGTGCAAAGCAGCAAAGAGAAGCCTTCAGCACTGAAGAGAATCGTTCATCTCGCAAAGAAAAATAGAACGCAAACAGACAACTCAAACCAGAGCAAGACAAGAGCAGCAGAGAGTATGATAATAGCAGAATTTTTATAGTGTAGAGAACGGTGGGCAGTGAAGACCAACACGGAGCAAGAGAAAATAAAAATGAACTTAGTGCAAAGCAGCTAAGAAGAAGCCCTCAGCACTGAAGAGAATCGTTTATCTCCAGAAGGCACAAGGAAAACAGACTTTTGAATATCTAGAAACTTGTCTCAGGACAACCAAGACCAACTCAAGGATAAAATGACCCACATCATCCTCCTTCTCAAAAACAATGCCTCATCTTACTCCCCATCCTCCTCAATCCCACACTCCTCCTCAACAATAAATAGCACGGAACAAATTTAAGAATATGCTGACGTGTAAGTAGATGGAGATTGATAAAGAAAAATTGTGTTTCTAAAAGGCTTACCACACTTCATAATGATAGGGAGAAATGACTTCTCTCTTTGAGGTACATCAATAAAAACGGGTTTCATGCCAGATGAGCGATACAGGTTCAGCCCTCTGAGCCTCTAGTTCGCCTTAACATTGACTTGTACAGCTAAAATATAGAATCCTGAACACAAATATATATGGTTGCTATGGGCTTTTTCATCGGTTGCTATGGACTTTTTAAATAAAACTGACTTTTGACCTTCCATTTTGACTTGAACCTAAATATATCTGGTTGCTATGGATTTTTTCAAGTACCTTGACATTTGAGCCTCCATATTGACTTGTACAGCTATATTATTGGGTCTGAATCTAAATATGTATGGTTGCTAGGGACTTTTTCATCGATTGAATGACCTTGACTCTTGAACTTTGTTATTGAGTTGTACAGGTAAATTATAGGATCCTTTACCCAAATATATATAGTTGTTAGGGACTTTTTTCATCGCTTTATATGGATTTTACTTATACAGCTACAATTTAATTTATTTCAAGTTATGCTGAACATTTTTTGCTGTTTACAGTTTGTCTTAATCTATAATATTATTCAAGTTAAATAAGTTTCCTTAAAATTAACAATTCAGGGACAATAACCTGAAAATGGGTTGACCGATTCGTCTGAAAATATCATGGCGGATAGATCTTGACCTAATAAACAGTTTTGCTCTAAATGCTTTAGTGTTTGTGAAATTAACGATTTTGGTCATGCTGACTTATTTGTAGATCTTTCAATGTTGAATATTTAGATTTTTAGCCATGGCGGCCATATTTCTGGACGGTTAAGAAAATAAAACATAAAATTCATACTAGATACCCTAAGAATCATTCCATTAAAGTTTGGTCTAAATTGGCACTGTACTTTCAGAGGTGAAGATCTTTAAAGAAAAAGTTTACGCCTCACGACGACGGACGCCAAGCCATGGCAATAGCTGACATGGCTTTTTAGGTCATGACCAGTTTGAATCAGACTTGGCAGCAATAGTTATTAGACGGTCCTCTTTAAGATTTGTGTCCGATGACCCATACGATCAACCAGGATGAGCGCCACAGCCCAACTTAGTTTAACATTGGACCCTATGGGAAATTCATTTAAAAATCTTCTTGTCTGAAACTACTGAGCCAATTGGAACCAAATTTAGCAGTAATAGTCCTTATATGGTCTTCTCTCAGAATGTGTCCGATGACCGGGAGGTTAACCAAGGTGGCCACCACAGCCCAACTTATTTTAACAAAGGACCCTATGGGAATTCATTTAAAAATCTTCTTGTCTTAAACTACTAAGCCAATTAGAAGCAAACTTAGCTGAAATAGTCCTTAGATGGTCCTCTTTCAGAATGTGTCTGATGAACCGGACGATCAACCAAGATGGCCGCCACAGCCCAACTTATTTTAACATAGGACCCTATAGGAAATTCATTTAAAAATATTCTTTTCCGAAACCACTAAGCCAGTTTGAACCAAAATTGGCAGCAATAGTCCTTAGATGGCCATCTGTTAGAATTGTGTCCGATGAACGGGACGATCAACCAAGGTTGATGCCACAGCCAAACTAATTTTAATTTAGGATCCCATGGAAATTCATTTAAAAATCTTCTTGTCTGAAACTACTGAGCCAATTGGAACCAAACTTAGCTGCAATAGAATTGTGTCCGAGGACCTGGACGATCAACCAAAATGTCCGCCACAGCCCAACTTAAGTTTAACATAGGACTATATGGGAATTCATTTTCAAAATCTTCTTGTCTGAAACCACTGAGATAATTGGAACATATTTGGCAGCAATGGTCCTTAAATGGTCCTCTGTCAGAATTGTGTCCGACGACACAGAATGTCAATCAAAATGGGCATCACAACCGAACTTAGTTTAACATAGGACCCTATGGTAAAATTCATTAAAAAATCTTATTGTCTGAAATCACTTACCCAATTGGAACGACACTTGGCAGTAATTGTTCATAGGTGGTCCTCTTTTGGAATATTTCCGATGATCCGGATTGCAACCAAGATGGCCGATACAACATAACTTAATTTAATATAGGACCCTATGGGAATTCATTTAAAAATCTTGTCTGAAACAACTGAGCCAATTGGAACAAAACTTGGCAGTAATGGTCGTTAAATGATCCTCTGTCAGAATTATGTGTTCGACGACCCAGAATGTCAATCAAGATGGGCGCCACAGTCGAACTTAGTTTTACATAGGACCCTATTGGAAAGTTCATTAAAAAATCTTCTCGTCTGAAACCACTAAGCGAATTGAAACGACCCTTGCCAAAAATGGTCCTTTGGTGGTCCCCTTTCAGAATTGTGTTTGTTGACCCGGATTGTCAAAAAAGATTGTCAAAAAAGATGGTCGCCACAGCCGAACTTAGTTTAACATAGTACCCTATGCGAAAATTCGTTTTAAAAAACTTCTTGTCTGAACGCACTTAGCCAATTTGAACCATACTTGGGAGCCATGGTTATTAGATTGTCCTATTTCAGAATTATCCCCAACAATACAGACTTTTTTGACTGTTGGTTGGCTAATTGAATCCAGGTGAGCAATACATGCTCCCAGGAGCATCTAGTCTTATTCAAATCAGTCATATCCGTTGTAAATCGGGGATATCGGACACAATTTTGAAAGGGAGCCACCCAAGAACCATTCCACCAAAGTTTGGTCCCAATTGGTCAAGTGGTTTCAGAGGAGATGATATTTAAAGAAATGTTTACGCCGGACGACGGACGCCAAGTGATGACAATAAAAAGTATATAAAAAGATATTACATATATACGTACCTAATACATACATTCTCAAAATTCCCATAATCCAGAAAATAATGTTTTAATAATTTAAATAACACCAATTTATATGCAAAACTAAAATAATTCCCGGACACAATAACAATCCTCATCATTTCTTACAGTTTTTTTAAGCTTTGTTTTTTATTGTAGTGAGTAGTATTAATTTTATACTTTATAAATTGTTGTTCTATTGTTCTAGTCTTAGGTATTTGCAATTTTCAAAGTTATAAAGGGGCATGACTATAGAACAGTAAATGACTCACTGCCCAAATTCGAACACTGTGTGTTGTTGTTCCTATCATTGTGTTTGAGTTTCATAAAATTTGGATGAGGAGTTAGTGCAGAAACCAAAATCGGACGGACGGAAGGACGGAAGGGCGGATCGTTAAGGCTAACACATAAAAAATATATTACTATTTACACTTAATAACTAAAGGCTCCCATGAGACTGTATCGCTCACCTGGACTATGTCCATCTTGACTGACAGCCTGGAACATTGCTCTCAAGTTCCATCTGGCTTACTGGTTTCAAACAAAAGATATTTTTCCTCATTAAGTTCTATGTTAAACTGTGTTCTGCTCTGGCAGCCATCTTCAATGGTGGACAGGGTCATCGGATAAAATTCTGAAACTGGATACCCTTAGTTTTGTTTCAATTGTTTGTTTTGTTCCAATCATTTTTTATAGAAAATCTGATACTTGTCCGGATACAATGTATTATAAAATCTAAAACAATTAACTTAGAAAAACACAAATATAAACAATTAAAAAATAAATTTCTGACACCAAAAAAACCAACAACAAAATTTTGAACAAGTTTAAAGCTGGATTGCCAACAGATACTCTCCAAACTGACCTTCTTCTTTTTTTTTTTTTTTAGAGAAACAGGTATTGTCGGTCTTTTATTTCTAGTATGCAAAATAGTATGCTTGGGGGGACAAAGAAAATATTATGACTAATTTGTGAATAATTCCTCTGATGTAAATTACTAGTATTATGATGACACAGAAGAATATGATTATATGGTTTAATATTGTGAATCTCAATCTTCTACAACATGCATGCATCTGAACAAGAGGAGGGGATGTGGATTATCTTCCCCACAAGGACTAATAAAATACACAATTTAATTCATCGCATTATGACAAACAAGAACACGAATAGTTTAGGGGGATATCAACCGTTTTCAAGATATTTGAACACGTATAAAATGGAGATTACACCGAGGAAAGTAACTCGGTGAATTTACTTTATGATGATAAAGAAGAATATATATACCATTTCGATGTGGAGATCTTTATTTCTTTCCAAATAGATAAAAAAAATTGAAATGCATGGTATGGAGATTTACCCCCGGGAAAAGCAAGTTATATTTATATTTTTTAAGAAAGTAGAATATATATAATACTTTACTTTATTAATAGCATATTTCACCCATAGGGGTCAAGCTATATACATGTACAATAACATACAAATCGTAAATAAAATCAATACAAATACATAATATATTGTAGGGATGGAGATCATTTTGGAGGAGGGAGGTGGTGAAACACAAATAAATTTTATTTATATAAACAATTAAAAAATGAATTTATCTCTCTTTCTCAAATTCTGAGACTAGTAAAACAACAACAAAATGTTATCCAACCAACCCCCCTCCCCCCCCAACCCACGCCCCTGGCCTGGCCCCGACGGACTAATAAAAAATATAGTTTAAAATACAGTTTAATCCATCTCATTATGACAAACAAGAACATACGTGTATGGTTTAGGGGTAGGGATTTCCAGCATTTTCAAGATATTTGAATTCTTATTTCAAAGAGGGTCGGGGATTACCCCAGGGGACTAAATGTAACTCAATGAATTCTTTTTATTAATAGTGTTCTATCAAATTACTGCATGGAAATCTAGAAATGTTAAATGTAGAAAAAAATAGAACAATTATGTGTCTATATTTGCATATTTTCAAGTACTAATCTTTCTGGTACAATAATAGCGTTGTGTCAGTTCTTATCTAAGTAAGTAATTATTTGTTTCGTTGATAATCACGAAATAATTACAGATGTCACAGCTGATATTTTGGAAGATCTATTTCAAAATAAATACTTCCGGCATCTCCAATTATATGTTTCCTCATCAAGTTGAACTTTCATGTACTGATAGACCCGAATTACAAATACAAATACAAATATTTTATTAGCACAAACTCATCAACAATAAATGGTTAAGGCTCATGGCGTATTACTATTAATTACATAATAGATCATACATAATAAGTGTTGTAAACAATGGCTATATTAATATGTAATATTATAAACACTGACTATGAATTAAAGACATATTGACAGTTCTATAGAGCTTGCTCAGCTTTAGGCAGGTTCAGACTGTCTGAAATGAAAGAGGAAGTCAATCTTAGAATTGTATATGAATTGTTATTTAATAAAAAGTTTAAATTATTTTCATTTTTTTTTCAAATTTTGTAGGATCATCGATTATATTTGAAACTTTTTGGTAAAATATGGCCCTTTTATTTGAGTATTTTTCACAAATTAATGTAAAAGAAAATGTTTTTCGTTTTCAATTTGACCAGAATTACATACAGAGCAGTATCTCTCATTTCTTGGAATATTTAGATGTCTCCCTCTTTCAATCATCAGTATATGAGCACTTATACGGATCTTGCATGTTGCAGCTCTGTCACATCTGTTTCTTAAAATATCAACATAGGGGGGTCTTCGACCCATTATGTAGACGCTCTTGAAAAAGTCTAACTTCTTAGATTCAGGTATATTTGAATATAAGTATGACCCATGGCTTTGAATCGACAGATTTAGTGAATATATCATATGCCAAAGAATTTTCCGTAGAAACTATATGATTCAGGAAATTGAATATTGAATATAATATTTTATTTTTCAAGGGAATTCTATTAAGTTCGGCTCGACATCCATCATTAGATGACTTACAATGAACCCCTAATATATCTTTGATAAATTTAACATGAAGTTTTTCAAAGGGGTCAGAATCTTTAAAATGTGAGTTCACCCCCCAAATTTCACTACCATATGTAAGAATGGGAGTAACTAAACAATCAAACAATTTTTCAAGGAGTCTACATGGGTTGTTGAGACCTATAGTTTTCTTTATCTTATAGTATGCCTTCCTGGCTTTTTCCATTAGAGTATTAACAGCAAGACAAAAATTGCCATTATACTTTAAAACAATACCTAAATAGCAATAATTTGTAACCGTTTCAAGATTTGCATTATCATAGGTAAAATGCTTTAAAAATGTCTTGCCATTAGAATTAAATATCATAATTTTTGATTTGTCAGTATTAAATTGAAGTTTCCGTGATGAACAATATTCATGTAAAATATCAAGAGAATTTTGCAGACCCTCTTTGCTTTCAGATAGCAAAACAATATCGTCTGCATATAAAAGAATGTTCAAAGAGGTTTCCCCAATGGCAACTTGATCCGTATGTTTGTTATCAAGATTACCTACTAGTTCATTTATAAAATAGTTAAAAAGAAGGGGACTCAGTACGTCTCCTTGTTTAACACCCCTTTCTAATAAGAATGGAGGGCTAATCCCATTAGAGAATCTTATTCTACATACTGTATCAGTATACATTGAATGAATAACATTAAAAATGTTATGGGGGATATTGTGTTTTATGAGTTTAAAAAATAAACCAAGTCGCTATACGGTATCAAATGCCTTTTTTAAGTCTATGAAAAAAACTTTTTTCTTTTTTTGTCTATATTGATCAGTTTTGGTCTTAAGAGTGAATATGTGGTCAGCTGTACGACTTTTCTCTTTAAAACCAATTTGATTTTTACTTATTAAATTATTGTTATCCATGAATTTTACTAAACGTTTATATAAAACCTTATTGAAAAGTTTACCCAAGTTGGAACTAATAGATATACCTCTATAGTTCCCTGGATCAAATTTGTCCCCTTTCTTATGCAAGAGAACAAGTAAGCTTTCATTCCATATTCTCGGAAATTGACCAGATTCAAATATGCTATTAAAGAGTTTATGAAGTGGTTTTATTAAAATGGGAATTGCATTTTTCAACATTTCATTGGAAATCATGTCGGCTGATGTACTTTTGCCATTTTTAATTAAGCGAATAGCTGTTACTATCTCTTCAATTGTTATCTCTGAACTCAAGTCATCTGTAACATGTGATAGATTATACTTCTCTTCCAGAGAGTCAAAATCTTTAATAATTTTAGAGTGAAAGCTATTGTGGTTTTTGTCACAGCTATTCAATTTTTTTTTTATAAAACTTGATGAAATCTTCTTGTGGTAAAGATTCATTTTGTTGGTTATTTCTTTTTTGTCTACTTAGTTTATTCAAAATGTTCCAAAACATCTTTGGGTCTTTTTCACATGAAGAAAGTTCTGAAAATATATCTTTTTTGTATTTATTTTCTTCATACTTACATAGACGTCTAAGTCTAGATCTGAAAGAATAAAATTTATGTCTGTATTCAGAATTGTGGGATGTTTACCAACTAACTTTTCATAATTTTTTACTGTAACACGGAGTTCGCGGCAAGATTCAGAAAACCAAGGTCTTCTTTTTGACATATTTTGGTTTTTATTTCTGACTGGGACTTTCTTAACTAGTTTTGCAGACTTCAAAGCATTTTCATACAGTATTGTATTAAATGATTTTACTGCTGATTCAGAGTCTGTAAAAGTATATTTCAAAAACTGTTCAAATTTGTTTTTACTCTCTATACTGTTACTATTTCGTGTGTAGAGATTAATTGCTTCAGGAGTCCATATAAATTTATTTGGGATAGGATCCAACTGGCATTGGGGTGTATTTTGAGGCATAATAAAACCTATTAATAAAGAACAACTTATTGTACAATGATTTGACAAAGAAGTGAAGTCATGTACTTCAAAATAACCAACTATATGTAATAATTCTTTAGATACAAGCATATAATCCACAACACTACATCCATTGTATGTAATACATGTGTGTTTACCATGTAAATCGCCTATGGTTCTACCATTTAGTATTCTAAGGCCTGACTCCTTACATAAATTCAGTAGATACTTTCCACTATTGTTGACAAGTTTGGTGTCAAGGTTATTCCTTGGTATATTTTGATCAGATATATATTGTACATTATCTTGTACAAGAATTATCAAAGGCAACAAAATCAGGTTTATTATTAGTATAGGCATTGAAATCGCAATGGACTATAATGTGCCCTAAACAAGAATATTTAACAACATCAGCATCATAAATGGGTTCTAACCCAGTAACGTTAGCGCTAGAATTTTCTGGAGACATATATACTGTAGCAATATATATGTCCTTATCTACTTAAAAAAAATTATGGTCCATTTTGATCCAAAGGATATCAGTGTGATAGTTTGGTAATTTCTTGATGCCTTTTGAAAAGGAATTTTTAACTAAAATATTAATTCCCCCAGAATTGCGTCTGGCTTATGATGTTTTTTTCTATTATTACTATCAACAAAGCAGAAAACTGGGATACTTATTTCATTTACATCAACATCATTTGTCCAAGTTTCAATAAAGCTTATAATCTGAAACTGTGAAATAATTTTGTTGAAATGGGGGTCATTGATCTTGTCAGTGGTGAGACCCTCAATATTCCAAACAGCAGTTTTTAGTAAATTTGTACACATTTTACAATATTGATTTTACAGAACCCATTGATTTAAGACGATGGAACAACATAAACAAAACTATTACACTAAATAGCATATATGCAAATATGCTTTAAACATTTTATAGTGTTCTCATACATAAAATTTCTTAGTTGTACATGTATGTATAACTTATATATATTTGTTTATGTATTGGTTATATCTGATATTACGACATACTTTATGATTCATGTATGATGATACAAGATATAAAAGAGATTATGTACAATGAAACAAGGAAATCATATATGACCCTTTTGGTACATATACCGGTTCGTTGGGTACTTTTAAATTAAAATGTACACAAATGTTTTATTTAAACAACTAAAGTATTGGCTCAAGTTCAATTTCTTAATGGAATATGAGAAAAAAAAATTTAAAAAAATTATATTTATCTCTATTTTTGGTCTTTAAAAGAGTTTTAAATCTAATTTGAAGAATAAAAGATATTTTTGAATGAAAAGAAAATTATATGAATGTTAGAATTTTGCAAAAAGGGTGAATAAATCGGTAGGAAGAAAAGTTTTAGGTTTTGAAAAAAAAATATATATATTCTATATTCTAAATTCATAATAGGAAAAATCATCTATTGTTTACATGTACATATGAATATAACATGTATAAGACTACTAATGTTGTACTTGGCTGATCTGACTATAAGGTTGCCATATCCAAGGGACTTGCCACGGCAATATGTTGGGCGGCAGTTGACCCCATGGGGGACACGAAGATTTATCATGTAGCATCGAACCCCACGGTGGACATTGTGGATTTTCTGGTAGCATCTGACCCCACGGGGGATACAGAGTGTTTTTGGGTAGAATCGGATGCGGTCTATCCATAGAAATGTCAAATGTACTGAATCTTTGACTTGTGTTTGGTTGCCGGCGAGAAAAGTTTATACCTCCTGCAGCGATTGGTTGTTGGTTAGAACGTGAAGATCTGTTTCCGGTGTACATGTTCATTGCTGTTTTGAGGTGTTTTACGGTTTCAGGGAGACCTCGTTTACTGTTCAAATGAACCTGGTCATAAAACATGTCATCTGTTGGTTCAATTTTTTTTCATTAATGTTATATTTTGAAATTTCAAGCATTCTGTGGCTAGGATTTCGTTGGCATCATGTACTCTTCCATCAGCCACATCCTTCCTTCGAATTATAGACAAAACAAATATTTTAGCATTTGGCCAAATTTGTATTTTGTGTTGCAGTGTGAAAAAGGCTTTCAAATTCATTATTTTCAACTCCATTGTTCTGCAAATCCCTCGTTCCTATGCTGATAAGGACATGCTTTGGTTTTATGTTTTTACCGTTTTTCTCTATAAAAGTGGAGCAGGTTTCTGCTCCACCTCTAATGTATCGCTTTATTGTTTTTCCATCAGGGGAAAATTTTTTAGGGATAATTCTTCTGAGAATCGATTCACTGAGAATGAGATAATCGCATTCTGACACTCGGACATTTTGAGTACTATGCGATTCACTTGTTATCTTTTCTTTTTGTTCATTAACTGATTCTTTTGAATAGCATCTTGCATTCATGCTTGTGTGTGTTTCCTCTAAACGTGAAAGGCGATTATTGAATTCTGCAATTTTGTTCGAAATTGACTCCATACTGCCATTGTTCTCTTCTCGGAATTCAGTAAGAATTTTTTCATTATTTTGCAGTTTCTCAATAATGGTATCTTTATTTAATGCAGATTCTTTTAACTGCGAGTCAAGAAGATTCATTTTCAAATGAAGAGATTCCAGAGTCTGGTTGCAGTGTTTTATTTTATTCTCAAAATTGTCAAATTGTTGTAAAGCATATTTTAGTTTTTGATTGGATGAAATTAAATCAGGGACAGATCCTTTGGTGTCTGGCACGATAGTGCATTCTTGAGGTCCGTTAATTTGTTTACAAATAACTTAAACGAAGTGTCAGTAGTGGTCAAAGTTGCTGTAAGTGTGCCGAGTTTGGAGCTCAAAACTTGGCCATGTTTCGCAATCTTTTCCTTTGGAGTTTCTACTTGATTGTCTTGTTTTTTCTTTCGGACCCTCTTTCCTGATTGGGGTAGATGTATTGTTAACATTTGCAAGGGATTTTGCAAATGTTAAAGAAGTGTCACTGAGATTGTTTTCATTTGGAAGATTTTTTTCAATTGTAGATTGTTCAATTTTTGTATTATCTAAACTTAAGTCAGGATCATTTAAACTGTCATCATTTCCACTTTTTTTATTGGGAACTGGCTGGTGATTTTAATTTGTTCTTCAAAGTATCGAATAAGTTTCGCTAAACCTCTACACATTTGGTATCCTGAATAAATACGGAACCTGTTTTATAAAAGTTAATCTTTATGGTTCAGTTTTTGTCAGTACCACAGTCACATATAATTTTAATAACTGTATTGTCCCTTAAGAAGGAAGTTTTTTCTGTTCCAAAATAATGCACAATTGCATTTTTCCAGGGTTCAATCTTTTCAGGCAGTGCCCTGAACGTAACATTGTTTGTTTTGCCATTAACTTGATGGCAGGGCATTGGTTCTTCTAACTGACAGTCTATATATTTGTTATTCGAGTTTATATCTGTACACTCGTCAAATTCATCACCTGTCACACAATTCTGGAATTTTAATGGTGGTTTAATTTCCCTCGGCAGCGCCATTTTTATCACGTTATGTTAGGTGTAAATATTTCTAGGACTGTCCGTCTTAATTATCGGGCTGTGTGTTATAACCTGAAGAACTGTAATTATTTTTAACTATTTCATTAATTTATAGAGTTCCATTCATCAAATACCATGGATTTTATAGGTATTTAACTGCAGCATGTGAAAGGCATGAACTCATCCATTACCGGAAGTATTATTTACTATTACCTACTATTACATGAATGAAGATGACCTAAGTAAGTTTTTATAAACTATAAATAAAAGAAGGTACTGTGACATCGTCGGAAACCCAAGGCCGGTCGCGCTTACGCGTTGCTTCCACTTACCGACCGTGGGTCAATTCATTCATTTTTTCTCATTTTCATGAATATTCATGAAGGAAATTGACCATTGAAATTACTGCTAACAATAATGGAATTCTCCACTTTGGAGATTTTAACAATAGTGACGTTCTCCACTTTGGAGATTAAAAAGTTCTTTGGAAAGTAAAACGGTGCCCACATGTAATGCAGTTAATGAATTTTTGTTGTGTAGTGATTTTTTATGTGGTCAGTAATGCATTCTCTTTGAAAGTATGAAAACTTGTTTACTTTGAAAACTATTGCGTAGCGGCGATGACATATATTTTGAACCAAAGCTCGTCTTTTAACTTACACTGTCACTTGATTGGGTATTCCCATTACAGAATCGTAAGGAAACCAATCATGAATATTTTTAATGAGAACGAGAAAAAATGAATGAATTGACCCACGGTCGGTAAGTGGAAGCACAGCGTAAGCGCGACCGGCCGTGGGTTTCCGACGATGGTACTGTGAAGGCATTCAACAATACTCATGGATTTCTCAAGTGCAGAGGAACAAAAATTTTAGTATTCGATGAAATCGAAAATATGTAAATCCAGAATCTTTTTCTACTGTTTTTATGCTGCCGAGATAGAAATAATATTGTATAATTGGTGTTATATAGATGATAGTAAGTATTACTTATGTGCCAAATGTGGTTTCCCCTGGAACACTTTTCAATTATACAATGAATATTATCAGTCGATCTCTCAACGTGCTTCGTACCTAATGGCGTAGAGCGTCAGAAAGAGGCTGGGCTCTCCTATCTTCCTCCTGGCTGCCGCACCAAGAGTCGGGATGCATTCCGCATGGTGACGTCACACGACTAAATCTGAAACTTATCGGGAACCCCCGAGACACCTCGGGTAATTTCACAACACTCCCCCCCCCCATTTCAAAAAGGATGGGTGTTACAAGGAATGTTAACTATGTCGATATCTTAAAACTTATCGGTACCTATCAAGCCCTTAATTAACCTTAAAAACAGGTACAAAGCCTGTCCCTAGTCCTACTCAAAACCTCAGCAAGCCAAATGCTGAGGTTCCCAAAAATTTATCACTAAAAAGGATAAACATTTATCAAAAAGTTACCGCCACATAAAATAACTGACACATGTGATGGTTTGCTAGGCCACCCATGAAAACTCTCTCAAAAATCAAGTGGCATATTAAACATTTAGTGTGTATCAACACTTATACATAACCTTACGAGGACTATTACTAAAAATATTAGCAATATTAAGGCTCCTCATATAAAACTCATATGCTTATTATACCGAAAAGGAAAAAGATAGCCTATTTATCAAAAATCTATCATTTATCAAAATAGTGATCATTAAAACTTATCAACCCAGTAACTAGGTATCCCTCCAGCCCTCGGAGTGGGAAAATTCTATATTATTCTTTAAACTTAACCGATCCAGAGAAAAACCACTAAAATAATTATCAATTCATTTCTAAAATATTTACATTAGATAATCAACCCGAAAATTGACTCACGGGGAAAATAATTAAACTTCGCCTGCCATAGCAAAATTTAACCTTCAATTGGATCTCTAAATCCTTGTCTCGAATTTCACGCTACTGTCTACTAAAAATTTACAAGACATTTTAAAATAAAACTTGACAAGACACAAAGTAAAAATCTACTATTACTAAAAATTACTAATGGTGAAATCAAGCCTTACTGCATAGCAACACACCGCTAACTGCTGTTGCAAATCCAAAAACGTATTTACAAGAAAGTTCAAAAACTTATCTTAACTAACTATGACAGGCGGACCGAAAATTACCTGAGTTCGGAGGTAAATCTCCGGAAATCATGACAAATGTCATCTACTTGGAAAAATCATTTCCCCGCACCTACTGTGGGTCCCGGTCTGGCACCAGGAGTACTGTCCGGTCCGGCAGGCTAAACAAGAAATCATCCTCCAGGACTTCTGCTTCCTCCCTGACCGCCTCTTCTACCTGCCCGGAGACAAGCTCCGGGGTTGGCGATCCAATGGCCGCATTATCAAACTGCCCGGAAACAGGTTCCGGGGTTGGCGGCTTGGCTGCTACCTGTCTAAGTCTGTGCCGCATGTCCGTCGATGAGAGGGACAGCAATCCTGCGCGGCCTCTTCCAGCAGCCCTGTTGGTTTCTCCTTTCCAGGCCCTTTTGACATCATCTCAGTGTCACTCATTCTGAAACTAGACAAGAAAGCTATCATCTATGTCAGAAAATTTCAGACACCTATAAATAATTTTGCAGAGTTAATGCCTTATCCCTTAGCCCCTTCCCCCTCTTTTAATTTTTACGTTATGGGGTCACTGTCTGACGGTTTGGGCAGGTATATTTATCTAATGTTTCTGCCTCATTTGGACAAAGGTGGACACATGTAAGGTGAAACCAATCCTTACAATTGTAGCATTGGACCATCATTTCGCCTGAGTCTGTGCCCTTACAAATACAATATTTTCTACTCTTACCAGATTTTCTGGACTGGTCCGTCAAGACATCTTCACCATTTAACACACGGTTCTGACATTCCTGTAACCATACCGGAATCTTGCGGTCCCTGCAAGGCTTTAAACGGTCATGGTTGGTTGTAAAAACAACGCGTTGGAATTTGAGGCGGTAAAAATACGCGGTGAATTTCTTAACAATTACACCCGGTCCTTTCCACGGTGGGCTCAACTTCTTGTTCTTCCCCTTGATTTGGGCTGTATCAAGAACATACACAAGATCACCTTCCTTGTACTGTTTTTCTAGGACACGAAGATCATAATCTCTCTTCATCTTCTGTTGTGTTGCCTTCAGCGTCCATCGGGCTATCTTGTGAGATTGACGGATTGTTGTTTCCAATCCAACCACATATTCATCACTGTCGGAATATTTCCTCTCATTACCACTGCTGAACATCAAGTCAGAGGGCTGGTTAGTCTCACGGCCTAACATCAAACGGTTTGGCGTATAACCAGTACTCCGGTTTACACAGGAACGCATAGCTCCTGCCAATTGGGGTAAGTGAATATCCCAGTCATCCTGTGATGAGTCTACAAAACATCTCACAGCGTCCATAAGGCTTCTGTTTTGGCGCTCAACTTGGCCATTGTCAGACGGTCGATCAGGCGTTGTCCTAGCCTTGTGTATCTGTAAAAGTTCACACACAGATTTGAATAAGGAACTTTCAAAATTTCGGCCCTGGTCCGTGAAAATCTCAAACGGATAAACAAATCTGGCAAAAAATTCGTTAATAGCGACTTGAGCTGTAACTTCAGCCGTCTGTGATGGTAGGGCAATACATTCTGTCCATTTTGTGAATTGGTCCACAATCATCGAAATGTGTTCATTATCACTCTTTGTCTTGGGTAATGGTCCCATGAAGTCTAAATGCACTCGTTCCATTGGTGCTCTTGAGTGATAAGGAGTAAGATGGCACTTTGCACGTCTTAACTGTTTCTTGTGTTTGCTACACACATCGCAAGTAACGACAAAATTGCGAATATCTCTTGACATATTGTACCAGTGGTATTTAGTCTTAACTTTAGCCATTGTCCTTTCTGTACCTTGATGTCCCGCAGAGGGAAGTTCATGGCTCATCCGGAGAACAGTTTCCCGGAGTTTGACTGGTACCACAAGTCTTGACTGATCCTCATTTTTCTTAGAAATGTTTCTAAGTACCCCGCTATCATCGAGAAAAAATATTTCTCTATTAATCCAAAAACTCTTCGCCGGTGGCGAAGCGAGAAAAAGTTCATTCGCTGTTGGCTCCTCCTGATTCCTAAGCCAATTCAAAATAAAAACTAAGTCCTTGTCAGCGGACTGTTCCTGTTTTATCTCATCAGGAGAAAATCCTTGAATAGATATTATCTGGTCATTAGATATAGCGGTAACATGACATGAATTGTCTGTATGAACAGTAATCGACTGTGTATCTCGAGTCAAGTACAACTCCATTCCAGTTGTCAAGAGCTGGTTTTCATCATTACCAATAGTTTCAGTCTCCTTTGTTTGACCAAACATACCAATTAAAGCACTTGAAGGATCATCTACCTCCTTCTGTCTGCGTATGTATTTTCTCTTTGGTTTGGCTAATGGCACACCGTCGTCAACTTCATGTAAAAACTTGTGCACGTTGACAATAAGCACATCCTTTGCATGACAAATCCTGAAGCATTTTTTTCAGGAGTGTAGTTTGGACAATATGACATCTCATCTGGCATACGGGATAACGCATCAGCGTCGTCGTGCAATTTCCCCGGTCTGTGTTAAATGACCATATCGTATTGGCTCAATTCCTCCATCCAGCGAGCTAATTGTCTCTGTGGCCCCTTAAAATTTACAAGCCATGTTAAGCTACTGTGATCTGTGCGAACTGTAAATTGTCGCCCCAGCAAATAATGCTTAAACTTCCTGGTAAAACGGATAACTGCAAGTAGTTCTTTTCTCGTTGTGCAATAGTTACGTTGTTCTGGAGTCAAGATGAAGCTACCATAGGCAATCGTTCTCTCTATATCATCTTGGACTTGAAGTAACTCAGCTCCAATGGCTCTGTTAAAGGCATCTGTGTCTAAGATAAAATGACCATCCTTGGTTGGCAAGGATAAAACGGGCGCTTGTAAAAGCTGTTTCTTAAGCTGTTCAAAAGCTTTTTGCTGGCGTTTCTCCCACTTAAACGGAGCTTTCCCTGTAAGTTTGTACAAGGGTGTGGCTACCTTGGCGTAGCTCTTGATAAAATTCCTATGATAGTTCACAAATCCAACAAATTGTTCAACTTCACGTCTATCAAAATATCGTCTAAAAAGGCAAGTACTGTTTTCCACGTCAATCCTCGAAGAACTAAATTCATAACTCAGGCATACGTGCTAGGAGCATTGCATAGTCCAAAACTCATATGGACACATTGGAATAAGCCGTATTTCGTGATAAACGCTGTTTTCTTGCGATCTTTCGGTTTGATACGGATCTGATAATACGCACTATTAGCATCAAGCTTTGAGTACCAAATATTTCCCTGGAGAGCGTCTAGGCACTGATCTATCAACAGTAAAGGAAAAATTTCTTTAGAAGTGACTTGACTCAACTTCCTGTAGTCTAAGCACCATCTAACCGTGCCGTCCCGCTTTCGAATAATCACTGGCGCTGAGCACCATTTGGATATGGATGGTATGATAATTCCAGCATCCAACATCTTCTTGAGATGGGCTTCCTCCTCATCAACAAAGCATGAGGGAGTACGGCGGAGTCTTTCCTTTACTGGCTTGGCACTGCCAGTGTCGATAGAGTGTTCTATCTCTGTAAAATCACCTAGATCAAACTCATCTTTGGCAAATACGTCACTGTAGTTGTACAGGAGTTGTTTATGTGCCTCTTGTTGAGTCGTATCTAACCCTTTCATTGATTTTTTATATAGTTCTTGCACATGAACTGGAAACTGTGCACGACTTGCTCCGGTACTTTGACTGGTTCCCTGCGTAATTGTTCCCACTGAAGAGTCGGGCATGGTTTTCACAACCTCAGCTGTTTCAACATGAGCTACTTCTTGGCCCTCTTTTAAAATCACATTATTCTAACTACTGGAACTGTCACCTTGTTCACTGATGGTTCTGGTTTAGTGCCAATAGTTAACTTAATTTGTCTACCACATAGTTTCATATTCATTTTTCTTAGACTGATTTCGGCACCATATTTCTCTAGGAAGTTTAATCCAATGAGCATTTCGCGGTCCAATGGCGCAATGTGTAATCCTTCTCAAAACACCTTGCCATTAATGGTAAAACGCATAGGTTGAACAACCCGACATTTCATACTCATGTCTCGTCCAGCAGCATGAAGCAGGGTTTCTCTGATAGTATATGGTTTCATTTTCAATTTATTGAAAACACGATCAGATGAGATACTGACTTGGGCCCCAGTGTCAAGAATTGCATTGAAACGCTGGTCCTGTATAATAACTTCAACTCTAACCATACGAGCTGTCCCAAGTTGACCAATTGATGCGGTACTATCAACATTGTCGTCAGAAGATTCTGATTCATCAGATCGTTCCGGTTTCTTACCCTGAAATTTGACTTTTCTCTTTTTGGTTTTGTCTTGACGTTTAACTTGTTTGTCGGTTGACTTGTTACTCTTAAATTTGCAGTCTCTGACCATATGTCCTGTTCGGCCACAGTTATAACATTGACCACCAAATGGACGTCTATTTCCACGTCTTCGCTCACTACTGCTGCTGTCCGGTGAAGAACCGGAATAACGGTTACGTGACCCTCTGCGGAATAACGGTTACGTGACCCTCAGGTTTGGCCTTACTGTCTTTATCTAATTTGACTGTCAGATTTTTTAAACTGGCAATCAGGTCGCTAATCTGGTTCTCCATATTTGTTTTCCACTCAGAGTCAGCAGTGGTACTTGCCGCCTGAATTTTTGGCGGTTCAGAGTCTAAATCAATAAGATTCTGTTCTTCTACATTACTATTTCCATGGACAGCTTTCCTGGAGTATTGGAACTATTTTATTACGTCAATTGCTGAGTCCATACTCCCTGGTTTAACATTACAGGCATGTTGTCCCGCTTCTCTGTCGATGCAACCTTGACAAAACTTTAATACTGCCTATTGTGTCATGTGTAAATCAGGTAGCCCTCTGAATGCTTTTGTTGCAAGGGAAAGTACCGGTCAGCCCAGTTCTCGAGACTTTCTTTTTTCTCTTGTCTACTGACCTGAAACTGTAACATGGATGTTTCCGGAAGATCCTGGAACCCAAATCTCTTTTCCAGTTTAGCTATCATTTCGCTATATGTAATGGTAGCATTTCCCTCTAACAGCAAAGTGTAGCATTCACTTGCCTTGCCATCCAGGCACCAACAAAGCTGATTTTTTTCTCCTCGTCTGTCTAGTCTGATGAGCGGGCGTACCCCATAAATTTGGTATAAAAGCTTTCCAATTTGACTGTCCATTATACTTCAAAGTCTTGAATGAGGAAATAAATGAACGGTTGATTGGTTTTGGCCCAGTTTCCTGAGTTTTCACAGGAGTGTCATCCCGGCGATCTACTGAAGGCAAACAATCACGGTGGTAAGCCGTCTCCTTGGCTGCTTCCCCATTAACATTGAGTTTTCTGTCAACATTGTCTGGTTTGGTATGTGTGCGTGCATTGGGTTGTGTAGCTCGATTGTGTTGGTACGGTTCATCGAGATTTCGCCTCGTCGGTGAATGATCTCTGTCAGAACGGCGATGATATGACCGTTTTTTGTGTCTACGGTGACGTGAACGACTGTTGCGATCTGGAGAATGACCTCTGTAATAATAACTATCGGTTGTAGACGAATATGAATCCTATCTTGTAGCAGCCATGATGTTAAGCGGTTTCCAAGAATGCGCGGATGCACGATCATATATATTGTTGTGAAATACGTTTTAGTTTACTTTTCTTTTAATTGATTTTACTTCTTAATTTATACTTAACGTAACTACGAACTTTAGCGCCATTTTAGACGTAATAGATCGGCGACGTCGCTTCCTTAACGACGTCTTTTCTGTAACCATTTAGAGTCCATAGTAAAGTATCGAAATGTGAAGACGTTCTTCATTTACAGCCATAGATAGTATACTATATTCGACAATTGATGTCCATAGTTAGTTTATGATAAACGATATTTTGGTGCCGTGACAAAAGAAGAAAATGAGTTCGAAACTCAATACTATTCGAGCCTCACACAGAGGAGGAATTATGAAACTTTCGAAGCGAGTGGACGGAGATTCACAGGAGTTACTCTGCCCAAATCCCACGTCAAGCAATTTTCAAACGCAAATTGATCAGCATACGCCTAGCACATTTCCACATATGAACATGAGTACGTCAGGGTCCGCATTTACAAGTGCAAGTATGTATCACAAGTTACCAAAACTTAGTTTACAGACTTTCGGTGGCAATCTACTTGAATGGCAGCCGTTTTTGGGACTCTTTTTCGGCCGCAGTGCATGAAAATTTATCTTTAAATGACGACCAGAAATTTAATTATCTTAAGTCACAACTGTATGGAGAAGCAAGTCGATGCATAGCGGGATTGCAAATTACGAATACCAATTAGACACAAGCATTGAATGTTTTGAGACAGAGGTTTGGCCAGCACACAAGATAGTAGACGCATATATGCAAAGTTTGATCGCACATCCTAGCCCTACCGCAAACATTAGAGATTTCAAGTATTTTTACGATAGTATGGAGAATTATATCCGAGGTTTGGAAGGCATGGGACAAACATAAGAGTCATTTGGAAGCATGTTGGTACCGATTATTTTAAACAAAATACCGGGTCATATTAGAGAAAATATGGTGCGCACTCATGGTCATGATAGATGAACAATACAACTATTGAGAGACGCTATACATCAAGAAATTACGATAAAAGAGGCAGGACAGTCAGTTGATATTCCAAAAGCAATGAATTCAGGGTCAGATTTCACACCTACTTCCGCATTCTTAGCGAGTACCAAACGCACGAGCGTAAAGTCAGATTTAACACGAAAACCATGCGTATTTTGTAATGATGTACACGCCCCGTCAGCATGCACAAAAGTTAAGAGTATTGACGACAGAAAACATATTATTAAAGAGAAACAGCTTTGTTTTAATTGTTTAGGTAAGCATAAGGTAGCGAATTGTAAATCCGACAGAACATGTAAGTCATGTGGAAAGCATCATCATACTGATATTAGTTTAAAAGGTGAGCCGAAACAGCAGCCAAAGTCTACACCTGCAAGTGTTAATCAAATTACGTCGACACCGGATAGCAGCGATAAAGTAGCAAGCATGCATTCAGCAACAAACTCAGTAAGGACTCAAGTACTGCTTAAAACCGCGATAGCGCCAATTTCGTCCGACAAGAGACATTTTACGCAAACTAATATTTTATTTGATGAGGGAGCTCTGCAAGAGATGGCAGACCAATTGAAATTGAAACCGATTAAGATCGAAGCGATTACGATTTATGGATTTGGTGAATCTAACAAAAAGATTTGACATCTACAGACAGCTACTGTATATTTAAAAGCTCAAACGAACGAATTAATTCCTATTGATGTTTTGATCGTACCACAGATAGCACATCCGATACATACGTATGCAAGGAACCAATCGAGTTTTCAGCATTTGAATGGACTTAAGTTAGCTCACCCCGCATTACAAGATGAAGAGTTCGAAATTTCAATTTTAGTCGGCGCTGATTATTATTGGAATGTAGTGCAAGACCGAGTTATTCGAGGATCGGGACCCACCGCTGTACACTCTAAAGTCGGGTACCTGTTATCTGGACCAATGCAAGTAAATTCGTCAGTGAACAGTAAATCGCATATGTCGTCAGTTATGAACATTGTAACTCCACACAAAATAGAGGAATGTGAAATACATAAGTTTTGGGAAATCGAATCTATAGGAACAGAGAAAGTCAACGATGAAAAAGAAAGAACCGTATTTGATGAGCTGAGTAAGTATCAAGAAACTAGTATTTATCTCAATGAAAGCCGATATACCGCTAAGTTTCCATGGAAACCGGAACACCCAGAGTTACCAAGTAACGAGGATATAGCCAGAAAACGGACACGCAACGTAAAGAGTCGGACTTTTACACATCAAGAAAAAAGAGGTTTCATTGAGAAAGTCGAGAACCCGGATGTTGAGAACGAAAATCGTATTCATTATATCCCGAACCACCCAGTCAAAAAAGATTCGTTGACTACGCCCATTCGTATAGTGTACGACTGTAGTTGTCGCCAGGATTCCAAATCGCCAATCTTAAATGAGTGTTTGTCATCTACGCCGCCACAGTTAAACAATCTTACTGATATTTTGACCAAATTTAGATATGGAAAATACGCACTGACTACTGATATAGAGAAAGCGTTTCTGCAAATTGGATTGGATGAATCAGAACGTGATTGTACTAGATTTTTATGGCTGAAGGACCCAAGTGACCCACAAAGTGAATTGGAGACATACCGATTCAAAGTTATTCTATTCGGAGCAATGTGCTCACCATTCATTCTCAGTGCTACTCTTTTGAAACATTTATCTCTAAACCCATGTAAAACCGCCGAAATACTCAAGAATACTTTATATGTTGACAACGTATTGACAAGTGTTGAAACGGAAAACGAAGCTTTAGCATTTTTCAAAGAATCCCGAAATCTCATGACAAATTCAGGATTCAATCTTGGAACATGGAAGTTGAATAGCAAAGTGCTAACCGAAGAAGCGGAACAAGAAAACGTACTAGATAAGGACCGTGAAATTAAAATATTGGGCATGCGTTGGGATGCGAATTCAGACACATTGACATTTGCGAAACACAACGATGACCAAGTAGAAATGAACGATACATTAGTAACCAAGAAAGAAATTTTGCACAATTCAGCATCAATTTATGATTCACTCGGAATTTTAGGACCAGTTACCGTTAGAGCTAAACTACTCATACAAACTTTGTGGAAAGAAAAATACGATAGGGACCAAGTATTACCAAGCGACATCGTAGATTCATGGAACGAAATTAAAACCGACAATCGAAATGTTACCGCCACTACTAAAATTGCACTCCACTACTTTGCCGATCAGAGAGATAACGAACAAAATGACAATGTTACGTTACACGTCTTTGTAGACTCTAGTCAAAGAGCTTATGGAGCAAGCGCCTATTTGTGTAAAGGAAATATGTCTTCGTTAGTGATAGCCAAAAAACCGTATTGCACCACTCGCCGCAATAACACTATCAAGTTTAGAATTGATAGCCGCCGTAATAGGATCTCGAATAGCTAAGCAACTGATAAATTTAAACCACAACGCATCGTTATTTGGAGTGACAGTCAGATTGTACTTCTCTGGATTAATTCGTCAAAATCGTTTGGTAAGTTTATACAAAACCGAGTTCAGGAAATCCAAGATATAACACAGAACTGTGAATGGAAGTACGTACCGACGGAATCGAATCCAGCCGATTTACAGACAAGAGGATTATCAGCTACACAGTTTAGCGCTACAACTTTATGGATGTATGGACCGCCGTGGATATCAGATGAAGATCGTTGGCCTACATGGACCCCGCAAATGAAACAACAAGAGACAACTTTATTGACAACGAGTGATTGTAAAAATTCGGAAACTAGCAATTCAAGTACGTATTCATCAAGAATTTCGAAAGTTATTGACTTGTCAAGATTTTCGTCCTTGCAGAAATTATTACGAGTGACATGTTATATGTTGAAATTTATTAGTAAGTGCCGAAACCAGAAACGATACAATTTGAGAAAACAATCGAGCGACTTGGAAATCATTACAAGAGATGAAATCGAAACCGCAACTCGTATGTGGATTATAGACTCGCAGAATGACAGATTCAGTGATGAAAAGGATCAACTTATGAACAATTCGAAGTGCAAAAATTTACCGTTAGTAAGACAATTACGTTATTCCTAGATGATCAAGGTGTTATTTGATGCAACGGTCGCATACATAATTGATCTTTAGAGGACTCTGCGAAATTTCCAGTGTTAATACTGAAGAAACACAACTTTACAGATTTAATCGTGTTAGACGCGCATATGCAATTATTACATTCAGGAGCTGGACAGACAATCACGTACATTCGCCAGTCTTACTGGATACCGTGTATTAGACAGTGTGGTAATCATACAATACAGAAATGTGTACAGTGCCGAAAAATAACAGGGAAAGCGTTTCCACAACAGATTTCGCCCCCACTACCGAAGGATAGAGTGACAGATATGGTACCTTTCTCGACGACTGGAATTGGTTTTGCCGGACCACTTTATGTTAAAGAAAATGGACAATTAACGAAAATGTACATTTGTCTTTTCACATGTGCTTGTATTCGCGCTATTCATTTGGAACTTGTACAAGATATGAGACTCGAATCATTCAAATTAGCATTCAGACGTTTCGTTGGAAGAAGAGGAATTCCAAATGTAGTATATTCAGATAAAGCACCCACCTTCGTCTCCGCCTCGCCTGATATTCCTAAAGAAATGAACATTTACGTAAATTGGAAGTTTATTCCGAGAGCCGCTCCGTGGTATGGCGGATGGTGGGAGAGACTAGTAGGTATTACGAAAGTTACATTGAGAAAAGTGCTCGGAAAATCACAAGTTAAAACCGATGTGTTACGAACAGTTTTGACAGAAATAGAAAGTGTCATAAATGATCGTCCGATTACGTACGTATCGTCCGATATAAGAGACATTGAGCCACTTACGCCATCGCATTTATTACAAGGAAGGACATTGTCGCAGCAGAACAATTATGATTCAGAGAACTGTTTTTCAAATTTAAATTCAGAAGAAGCTAATACAATTCTGAAACATAGAGAGACTTTAATAGAACACTTTTCAAAGCGTTGGAGAATGGAATATTTAACCGGATTGAGAGAATTTCACTGAGTCGCCGGAGATAAATATGCACATGTGAAAATCGGTTCCGTAGTACAGATAATGGATAACTCGCCCAGACCCCTGTGGAAATTAGCCGTAATAGAAGAACTGATTACCGGAAACGACGGAATAGTGAAAGCAGCACGACTTAGAACAGCAAACAGATGTATAACGACAAGACCAATAGTGAAATTAATACCATTGGAAATTTGAACTGTTTAATGTGATATGCAAATTTTAATGGCCTTTTTTGTTGGACAGTTAAAGCATTTTGGGGCCCCCAGAATGTTGTCAAATACGTTTTAGTTTACTTTTCTTTTAATTGATTTTACTCCTTAATTTATGCTTAACGTAACTACGAACTTTACGGCCATTTTAGACGTAATAGATCGGCGACGTCGCTTCCTTAACGACGTCTTTTCTGTAACCATTTAGAGTCCATAGTAAAGTATCGAAATGTAAAGACGTTCTTCATTTACAGCCATAGATAGTATACGATATTCGACAATTGATGTCCATAGTTAGTTTACGATAAACGATATTTTTGTGCCGTGACAAAAGAAGAAAATGAGTTCGACACTCAATACTATTCGAGCCGCACACAGAGGAGGAATTACGAAACTTTTGAAGCGAGTGGACGGAGATTCACAGGAGTTACTGCAGTAGAATACTTTGAATGAACTTGTAACGTTCAATCAGTTAATTCGGAGCAAGGAGAAAGTTTTATCGGAATTCAATGACAAAATCATGGAGTTACTTTCGGAGGATGAAATCGCAGCTGAAATGGAAGAAGCCGACAGGTATGCTTTTGACATTGAACTCAAACTTACAAAATTAGCAGAAGTTATTCGGGAGAAAGAGAACGCAAAAGCAACAAGTCAAACACAATTAAATCCACATTAATCCTTAATACCTACATGGGGGTGGGTATATACTGGTATAGTGGTTGTAACTTGGTGAGAAGTTTGTGAACCAATATATGCACTCGTTAGTTGATTTTGCTGAATAACATTTGGCTGGTACTGCATCTGATAAGGAGCAGCATGGGTCAAGCCTGCATGCCCAGTTGTTATTACCGGGAAACCAGTGTGAACTGGTGTAAACCCTGCCGATACAGGGGTCTACTCATATATGCTAAGCTTTGAACCCATGGCGACTCCTGTTTGTTGCAAATTCACACAGGATTTTGGTACGTCCGGTAACAAGTCCACATAATCCACTGGTTTTGTGTGTATAACATTGTTTTGTAATGGTGCATTTGTATGTACACTGTTTTGTGAACCCATGTTTAATGTATTCTGTAATTTCATATCTTGGGATGCTACCTGTGTCTCAGTTTCTAAGTTAACATTCATTTGTGGCATATGCAAAGGATCAAACAAGCTCGTCTGGCCTAATTGAGATTCTTGTTTTACTTGTCTTTGCCCTTGTTATGACATGTCCCCTATAGCTTCACTCAATTTCGACTGTTCAAGTGTCCGACCTTCCTGAATTTCCTGTTCAAGGGTTGGGCTACTGACAGGTGTGTGAAATGGGCTAGGGGTCAACACTGCTGTACCTAAGTTAGACTTAAATGGGTCTAAATCCATGAACACTTGGGTAGGTACGGAGAAATCTACTGACTCGAACAACTCATATGATGATTTCACATATGGTATTCTTATTAATTTCTCCCAGTTAAGAGGACCTAATGCCTTAAACTGCACAATTTTTTCAGCTATCTGAGGTCCTATCCCCGGCAGTTTAAGTAATTCTACTTTCTTACACGTGTTTATTTGTACACGGGGACGAACTACCTTTGTCTTGTCCATTGTAATTTACTAAACAATTAAATCAATCAACTCAAGATGTTTGAGGACAAGAAATCAAGTGTTAATACACTTGCGTTTGTTTATTTACAAACTGCGGAGCCAATTTCCGGTTTTGTGTATTGGCTTCCCCGACGTCTAAAAATAATTGTCTCGCCAACTGTGTATGGCGGGAAATATATAATAAGATGACGTCACAGCAAAAATGCTCAAAGTTTACAAACTTTAAATTAACATACAAAAATTCGCCAAAAAGTTCAACAAAGTGTTGAAAACTATCCCAAAGCACTCCGGGCCATCAAATACAACAATAAATATTGTCACGTATTTCGTGAATTATAAAAATTCAATCGAGTCAATGCCCGATAGGCCTCAATGGCGATCGACCACTTCAATTGGAAATTTTGCAAAAATTACAATATCCTCGTCGCCAGTATTGTATAATTGGTTATCCTCGTCGCCAGTATTATATAATTGTTTATCCTTGTCGCCAGTATTGTATAATTGGTTATCCTCGTCGCCAGTATTGTATAATTGGTTATCCTTGTCGCCAGTATTGTACAATTGGTTATCCTCGTCGCCAGTATTGTATAATTGGTTATCCTTGTCGCCAGTATTATATAATTGGTTATCCTCGTCGCCAGTATTGTATAATTGTTGTTATATAGATGATAGTAAGTATTACTTACGTGCCAAATGTGGTTTCCCCTGGAACACTTCTCAATTATACAATGAATATTATCAGTCGATCTCTCAACGTGCTTCGTACCTAATGGCGTAGAGCGTCAGAAAAATGCTAGGCTCTTCTATCTTCCTCCCGGCTACCCCACCAAGAGTCGGGATGCATTCCGCATTGGTGACGTCACACGGCTAAATCTGAAAATTACCGGGAACCCCCGATACACCTCGGGTAATTTCACAACACTAACTAGATAAACTCAAATGACATTGCCCTGAAATGTTTCCACACACTGAAACTTCCTTAACAAAATTTTTGGCATAGATAAAATATCTGGCCAAACCTAGGTGTCACTGTATTAAATATTGTGCTAGCAGATTAATAATCAAGCTCAAAAAGGGCAAACTGCCAAAACCTTTACTTGAATTCTTAATTTAAACTTTAGAATTTGACAATAAAGAAACATACCTGTAGATAATGTTATGCATAAACATATTTTGGTTTATCCTGCAATTAAGCCAATTCCGGTCTTATAAAAGGTTTAGAATAAACTTAAGGGCATACGATACAGTTTCGATCTACTATTGATTTTTCTTTAAGATTTTGCATAATGGTAGTTTTTTCACCGATCTTTCTAAAAATACAAAGAAAATTACACCTTCATATGCTACTTTTTGAGATATTTAAGGTTCAGTTTTCGGGATTTTTACTAAAATTGTGCAAATGTCGTCTTTTCACCTTTTTCGATAAAAATCAATTACTTTCTCGTTTTAAAAGATAAATACATCGGGTTTTTTGCATAAAGAAAACGAATATCTCTTCTCTTCCGATAAATAGAATTAAGACGATTTTGTGCTACACGATATTTTCATTTTTTCAAAATATGTGATATATTACCAAAAACTCTGAATTTAGGCACGATACATCGGTGTATTAAAAAAAATCTGCTATTGATAATTTAATCTAAAAAGCACATAATGTTGTCCTTATAATTTGCTATCGAATACAGTTTCGAAATTAAGGGGTCCATGATCTCATTTTTTAGATATTTTGAAAAAACTGTCGACTTTTTAGGCACTGATACAAGTTTTGATTTTAAGCGGGAAATGACGTGCCATCATAACGCAAAACGGATACTCGCGTGGTCCCGATTCCCGCGTGTATGAATAAAAGGCCTGGAATCACTCTCTTTGTAAATAATTCTTGATCAAATTATATGTTTTACAACAATTTTGCTTATTGCATCTTTTGCGTTAAATGTCCTGTCACCAATGCGACATAATACTGTGGAATGCGTTCCCTCTGTAAAAATAATTTTTATAAAATTGTTTTTTCCACATATCTGGAGATACTGACAATTTTCGCCGATTATTGCACTTCTGTTTCTATCCAAAGCAATACATGTATTTTAACGTATATAACAAGCGTTTCTCGGCAATCTAATTAGTATTTATACTCTCTTTTTCAAAAAAAGCAAATCACCATAAATCAGGAAGTCCGAGAAATTAATTCTGTAATTTCAATTTTATTAGATGGTGTACAAAACATGTATCGGAATTTTTATCTATTCCGAAAGGGAAAAAAGCCCCCCCCCCCCTTTTTTTAAGAAGAAACTTTCCGCCATGAAACCTATTAAAACGCCATCCTTTAGAGTAACCTAAAGCAGGTACTGCTCATGCTTCCGGAGCATTTGAATTCATCCCGGTTTTTGGTGGTGTTCCTGCTACTCGTTTCTGTGTCTACTTTTTAGTATTTTGTGTTATTTATTGTTTGTCGTTTGACTGTCGTCTTTTTGGTGTTCCTGATGGTGTTTTTTGGTCCACTGATTTCCATCTTTTGACACTTCGATCAATATTCTAATTTTAATTGAAGCTATGCATTTTGTGTTTCCTTGTTTACCTAATTCATTTCCTCTAGAAAGAATGTGACTTTTTACAAGTACGACAGTGGCGCATATAGATTCTATGAAAGAGGTGGCCGCTCTGGTTATGCATCTATATATTCAACCACAGTTGTAGTGAAGCCCAGGAGTCTAAGTCTCTGGGATTATATATTTGAGAAGCTCCTCGTCGCACTGGAGAAACCACTGTTGGCACTTAAGGGCGCGTCTCGTTGATTTTTGCCATTAAGACTTAAGTAGATCAATACTAATATTTTTAGCCGATATAGATTTTCCTAATGTTTTCCAGACAGGATTTTGGATGGATATACTTTGAAGTCAATTTAAAAAATATAGGTCACCGTTCTTTATTTTGAGATAATTGAGTCTTAATGTTGGTAAATTTTATATAGATTATATAGAGAAAATGGTAGATAGATTTTTTTTTTTTATAAAATTGTGAAAAAAAACACTTATCTGATATGCTTTCATATTTTTAAAAGAAAAATTCGGGTTACCGATCATTTCATTGGAAAACTTTTCCGGCAATTATCTCCCCTGAAAAGGATTCTTTTTAGAATAACATTTTGTAATTTTACTTTTTATGCATTTTTGTCAATTTTCGTATTTAAATAAACTTAAGATATAAATTTTACATTATATCAAATACTAGTTGCTCGTTGAACATATATATTTACATACAAAGTTGCAAGACGTTCGAAAAAGATGCTCAGTGTATTTGGTATGATAGACTGACATTTGGGAATGTACATATAATGATAATGGATGGGCGACAGATACAAAACTCAAATGTAAGCGAAGTTAGAATTCTCAGTCTAATAAATTCATCTCAGGAAAAATATTTCTGTAAATTTAAAGTTAAAAAGATGTAGCAGACATACAAAATTTATTATCACAAAACATGCTTCTGTTATTCTGAATGAACATTTATCCAGTCTTTATCAACAACAATGATACATTGATTTGCAAATATCATCGTAACTGTTCAGACGTCTATGATCTCCGCATTTTTTTCTCCTTCTGTCATAAAGGGCATCTTGCCTGGATTCAAAGTATGCGCGAACCGTTTTATGGCGTAACGTTATTTTCCGCGAAAAAGAGACGTCCGAATTAGCAACGTTGCGGGAAAAGGAAAAACAATTTTACGTTGTTCCGCGAAAAGTTATAGTTGGACGTTAGCGACGCGATTATCTCCCCTGTAACTGTATCGTATGCCCTTAAGGTCAAGGCGCATTCGGCACTCCTCGGCAGATTATACTAGATGAAGGGTAACGGAATCTGCCGAGGATTGCCGATTGGGTCAAGGCGAAGTAATTGAACGCCATCTGGTGTTCATTTGTTTACTGTTTCAAGGGTAACAGCCCCTTGTCATTGTATTACGTCCCCGACTGATTGTCTGACGTCGTAGCCATTATGACGTTCACTCCAGAGGAGCGGTGGAGTCGCTCTAAGGTAGAAATTATGGTGTGTTCAGATGTACAGTTATTACGCAACACAAAACTTTTCGAAACGTTTCAAAACGCATTGTGAGTTCACATGTCCCTTCATTATCAAAACGCATTATGCGTTCACACGTCCCTTTATTATCAAAACGCAATCGAAAGCATTATTTCGTCGTGTAAACGCACATTTAGACTAATTCGTTTCAGAATCATAGGTACGTGTTGTTATTTTTACAGTAAATATTATGCAAGTAATTTGCATAATTTAAATTTCAGGTATTTATGTACAGGGTACTACCTCCATGGTATTACCACGCCGTAAGTCACCTTTTTGACACTTAGATCACGGGTACACTGTTATAAATTTACTAAACATCTCATGCAATTTCTGTGAACTAAGTAAATAACCCGAATGCATATATGACGTCAAATTGCGCATATATATAATATGGCAAGCCGTTCTCGTCAAAACTATATGTTTAAAACATTTTTCGAAAACACACTGAGAATTAAAAAAAAACACACTGAGATTAAAAACCTAAAAATACACACTGAGAATAAGAAATTACACACTGACTGAGATTTCATAAAGACGCATTGAGATTACGAAAAATGAAAAACACACACTGAGAATTGAAAATTACACACTGAGATTTCAAAAAGACACACTGAGATGAAATAAACTGAAAAACACACACTGAGAATTTGAAATTACACACTGAGAATTTAAAATTACACACTGAGATTTGTGCGCATTTTTTATGCGCACATATCTAATTAGCATACATAATCTTAATCTATTACAAGCTTAAAACAACTAGGGGACAGAACTCGTTAGTCCTTCACTCTGACGCCAAATGTTTTATAAAATACATTAGAAATACAACGTAAAAGACCAATAGAACAAGAAAAATACCCACTTTCTCTCTTTACAAAATATAACCAGAGACGGCATGTATTATATGTCTCTGATATAACCAAATGGTGAAAAACTTTAATAAAATTATAAGAAAACATTTATTATGAATGTTGGTTGAAGGAACCGCATTTCATTATAATGACAAGAGTTCTAGAGACCAAGATATTAATCTGTTGAATTATTCATCTCATGAATATTCATTAGTAATTTGCATATTAATCTCAATGTGTATTTTTGAAATCTCAGTGTGTAATTAACAATTCTCAGTGTGTGTTTTCCAGTTTATTTCATCTCAATGTGTCTTTTTAAAATCTCAGTGTGTAATTTTAATTTCTCAATGTGTGTTTTTCATTTTCTTTTTAATCTCAGTGTGTAATTTTAAAATCTCAGTGTGTAATTTTGATTTCTCAGAGTGTTATTTTAGGTTTTTAAATCTCAGTGTGTAATTTTTTTCGAAAAAAGGGTTTAGACATAGTTTTGAAGAGAACGGCTTGCCATAATATAACATCATTTTTACTTTGATGGAGAAATACAAAATATCAAGCAAGTGAAGACGATCCTCATTATCCATTTAAAAAATATTGTTACTTATATTTTTGATTAAATGTCTTTGCAATTCACCGTTCTCTAGAATTCGCCTGGTATTAGAATTAATTCGTACCGCTTCAGCATTTGAATACTGCGAATTAAACAGAATCGATTGAAATTGAGACCGATATTAGCTTAATTTTATGGTCTCATGACATGATGCATTGAGAATGTACATTAATAGTTTTTTATTTTGGTTACACAAAATTTTAAGTTCTTTGGATTTTTTTAAGGGTAAATATAGGTGCGAGCGAGCAAAAATGTTTTTTATTTTTAATTTGAATTAGGGGCGAATTTTGAGCTTTATTTTGAAATGAAGCGGCAAAAAAAAAATTGCAGCAGCGCAATCCAACGACCTAAAAATCAGTTTGGTTTGGCCTAATTTGTAAGGGATTTTACAGCGAATAGTTTGTCCAAAATAAGGCATTAGCAGCTCCCACTCTGTGAAAAACGTTTCCGTCGTTAATTATCCTTGCGGATCTTTACACTCCTGCTTATCTCTCGAATGCAAGAATTTTTTTGTTAAAAGTTTTTATTTTGTGATAACGACAACACCCTCTTAACTTGTTTAAAATAAGTTTGTTTTTTGGTCTTCCAAATGTTTCGGTTTTAATGCTGCTGATGAGAGGTAACTCCTTGAAACGCGTCGTATACAGCATAGTATAAATTTACTATAACTTATATTAGTATCTTTGGATTGTTATTTTTTTAACCACTTTGAAATAAAAAAATGTTGTTTTCAAATTACATGGAGTTACAATGGGTCCACTTCACGCACTGTGATTTATTTTAATATGTTACTGGACTATAAGGATACAGTTGCAGTACAAATCATCCATCGACAACATGAAAATCAAACATTGTCATTCAACAAATAATAAATAAAGGAAATAAGTAACGAATAAGGAATAAGGAACCAAGTTGACGACCCTTAAAATCTGCAACCCCTTACAGAAAGCAATAAATAAATAAATAAAATGATCAGTGAATAAATAAATAAAATAAAAATTAACAAAAACATTAATAAAAACCTTAAAATTAAAAAATATACATCAGATGAAAGAAAAAGGTTTGTTGTTATCAGCTGCAATACATGAACGTTATCAAACGCTGGCCGTCATGACGTTGCCTAAAAAATCACCAAAATTAGTACCTTAATATTATCTTCAGCGGCAAATACAATGAAATCAAGCATGGGGACCCCCAAATATTTTTATATCACCAGAAAGCTCGTGGATGAGGCAATATAATATTAGTTTTTCAAGAAACTGTAGGGTTAACAACAATGGTTTTGAAAGACTTTTCGAGCAAAATTGTCGAAAAATTGACGTTTTCCCTATATATCCTATGTTAAAAGTTGATTTCAGAACGCATTTTCAAAGGGTTATAGCAAAAAAATAAGCATGGGTATTCCCATTTTTATTTCATATTCCAATGTATTTCAATTAGCTTTACATACTGACAAAAAATTAGAAAACTGTAGGATACTTTCAATTACTTCGCCTTGACCTTAAGTCGTATTAGGTAAATTACCTAATAAAGTCCACTGATATTTGTTTACATGAAGAGCGCGAGAAGCCTAGCGAATGTACCAGATGACGTCGTGGCGTTTACCGCGTTTTCACTGCACTTGAATTTCAACTTCAAACGCAATTTTAAGGCATTTTACGCATCTAAAGGGGATTGCAGGATAAAGACAATACAAAGTCATTGTGGGAAAATATAAAATTTATTTGGACTCGCTGCGAAACATGGATAAAAGGCTCACTAAAGCTCGCCCAAATAAATTTTATATTTTCTGACAATGACTATATGTATTGTATATTTATCCTGCAATCAAGCCATTTCAGGTCTAATAACAGGGGTAGAATAAATTTTAGTCGTATTAGGTCAATGACCTAATAAAGTCTACTTGAAGAGCTTGAGGAGCATAGTGAATGTACCAGATGACGTCATGGTGTTTCCCACGTTTTTACGGCAGTTGGATTTCAACTTTTTACTTTTTACGCATCGAAAGGGGATTGCAGGATAAAGACAATACAAAGTTATTGCCGTAAAATATAAAATATATTTGGGCTCGCTGCGAAACATGGAAAAAAAAGGCTCGCTAAAGCTCGCCTTTTCTCATGTTTCTAAAGCTCGCCTAAATAAATTTTATATTTTCCGACAATGACTATGTATTGTATATTTATTATGCCCAACCTCCGATAGCAGCGGTGCATACAGTGTTTTGGTCTGTGCGTCCGTTACGTACGTTCCGCTTTAGGTTAAAGTTTAGATTGAATGTAGTTTAATGAGAAGTATCATATCGACATGAAACTTTGTCACTTAATACATAAGTTGGGATCTATTCAAAATTTAGGTCAAAGGGGTGATGGTGTGACTTCAATTTCACTGATCATGTTTAAAGTTTAGATTGAAAGTAATTGAATGTGAGGTAGATGTCATATCAAGATGAAAAGTTGTCACTAAATACGTTAAAATGGGATCTATTCAAAATTTAAGTCAAAGGGCGACGGACGGGTGTGACCTCAATGTCATGGTTATCTTATCATGATTTATTTGTTTGTTCGGAAGCGGGACACATTGTCAACTATACAGATATAATCTTGTTTTTACCGTGGAAGAATTAAACCGCTGCACTTGTGATAATGCATACATCTTCAGTACAGACCTTAAGCTTTCATTTTCATGAACATTATTTGGAGAAGTGAAACAAATTGACTGTTGGGTTATTTTCTTGGAATTCAAGAATTTAAAGGAGTTTGGAGTCCAGACATTAGATGATTCTTGACAATAATTAGTTACAAATATTATGTTAAGTACTATATAGTTATTAATTTTTACTGACTGATTTATTATATATTTTCTTTCGTAACAGAAATTTTCGTTTTCTAGGATCGAATTTTGTAATTACACAAAAAATATTGATTTTTAATTTAAATTTTTGGAAAATTCAGTGATTGTTAACCGTGGCTTTCAGTTCAGATAAATGTATGTTAAATCCTAAAGTAGATGATTTTGAAAAATTGAAAAAAGATTATTTGATCTGTTAATGAAACACCTGAAATTAATTGTAAAAGTAGGAATGCGTAAAAATAAGATTCAGAGTATAATTGCTAAGCATTTAGTTCATTTGAAAATTTTTGATGAGTCAGTTTTAGAATCTACTGTACATCCCTTCGAGTTCGAATTAAGAAAATTAGAAATTGAAGTCCGACTAAAGAAAAAGAGACGGAAATGAGAGAAACAGAAAGAGAAAGATGATAAGAAAGAAAGAGAAAGATAAAGAAAAAATAAATGAAATAGTTAGGTTTGAAAGAAAATAATTAGTTAGGAATAAAAAAGTGGAAGTTTCCTCTCCATCTGATCACCTTAAATTTAGTCAGACTTCTAGTAAATTGACATTTATTGACTAAACATAGAAGGTTAGTTTCCCATTTCCAGGAGAAGGATGTTAATAAATATTTTTTTTCATGTTGAAAAAAATGCCAAACCTTAAAGTGGTTTAAGGACTTCTTGTCTATGTTGCTACATCTAAACTGTGTTTTTAAGACAGGTCAAGGACGTTTACACGCAGCTTTCTGATTGCGATGTTGTCAAAGAGTGAACTTTGAAAGAATACGAAATTGTCTCCGAGGCATACCGTAAAAAAATTTAGAACTTGTCAGAAAGATAGTACTGGTTGTCCACAAATAAAGATCCCCATATTTTATAGTGTATTTTTTCCATTTCAGTTTTCCCCACTTTCTGTTTGCTTTTTTTCCAAGGTCAAATTGCTTAAGTTTTAACAGTTTTTTAATCAGAAGTATGTAAAAGTTGTAATTTTGTGACTGTCCCCAATTTCAGGTGGTTAGGGGCTACGTGAATTGGGGGGGGGGAGGGGGTTCTTGAATTTGCAATGGTAGAATTTTCTATAATTTTGTCCCAGCTGATAAGGCTCCGAATAATATCGTTTTTGTTTGATGTACATTTTATATTGAGGTTCTGCAAAAGGAAATCACAAATTCACCTACATTCCAACTAGCTCAATTTTGGGAAAATGACATGGTTAACACACATAAACTTATTGCTACCTCTTTACAGGCAGAACCGAATAACATGACAGTTCCAACAATGTATTGGCTCCCGAAACTGCACAAAACACTTTACAAATAAAGATTTATTTCGTCATCAAGCCATTGTTCCACTACTAAACTATCTATTCTACTTACTAGTACACTTGGTACAATCAAAAATCTGGTAATAAATTTTTCAAATAAGGTATACGAAAATAGTGGTATTAATTACTTTTGAGGTGTCAAAAATTCGTTGGAATACTTGATAAATTGCATGCTCATATTGGTGATTTCGAATCTGTTCAAAGTTTTGATTTTCTGCCCTATATACCACTTTGCCTCACAATCTCATTAAGAAAAAAATCACATACCTAATTAAATGTGAATTTAAAAAGTCAGAATGTGAGTATATATGTTCAGACTCTTTTAGGTCAGTTTTTAGTAACGACCAACAAAAGAACTATGTCAATTGTACCTGCTTTGATATGATAACTGCACTTGAATATTACTAGATAACATTTTTTTTTTCGCTATGGAGATTTCATATATCACCAAGTTATCGGAATTCAAATGGGCTCTAACTGCGCACAACTTATTGCGTACCTGTTTCTGTATTGTTTCTGATTTATGTCTAAAATCAACAATGGCCCAACGAAACAACATGTGATACAAAAATGTAATAACACCTTAGATATTTGGATGATATTATGGTTGTCAATAATGACGACTTCAGTATGTCTAATACTAAGGACTTACTTTAAATAAAGCTAATACTAACAATGCACATTATCCTTTCCTGGATCTTGATATCTATATCTCTCTTAACGCTAAAATTTATGATAAGAGAGATGATTTTTCATTTCCTATTGTTAATTGTCCTTTTTTTAAATAGCACCATCGTATGGTGTTTATATATCTCAACTTGTTCGATTCGATCGTGTATGTAACAACGTATTTGATTTTAACGAAAGAAATCTATGCATTACTGAAAAATTATTACACCAGGGATTTCGATATCACAAACTTGTCAAAACTTTTACAAAATTTTATCAACGGTACAAGCACACCATTCGTAAATATAAACTAACGTGCACACATCTTATATGTTCAGGTATTTTACATCCCATCTTTTATGTTAATATTCTATACAAAGCACAAAATTGTCATTCCCCTGAAAAGCTAACCAAACCATTAAACAGACTTATCCACAAGCGATATAGTAACGATACTGTTGTCAAGGCATGTAAGAAGGCATGTTTTTAAAAATTAATATTGATTTACAAATAGGGTCTTTGCATCTGAAATAAAAACATTATTCTAAAACCAGTTGTTGGCACGATACGGGTTATGTTCTTCTCGTATACCAACGGTAGGGATTTTGGCTGATTTTCTATATGACAAAGACATAATCTTAAGATCAGTTTAATTGAGGTCTGGAGCTGGAATGTCAGTAACTGCTAGTAGTCCTTTGTTAATCTTTATTGATCATTGTCATTTTGCTTAGTTTCTTCTGTTACCTTTTTTAACATCGGACTCAGACATCTTTTGAACTGAGTTTTACTGTGGTTATCGCTGTGTGTTTGTTTATTCCACATTGGCTAGAGGTATAGGGGGAGAGTTGAGATCTCAAAAACGTGTTTATCCCTGCAGCATTTTTTGCGCCTGTCTTAAGTCAGGAACCTCTAGCCTTTGTTAGTCTTGTGTGTTTTGTTTTTAATTTTGGTTCATTTTTATGTTTCTGAGTTTAGTGTGCCTCTGGGTTCGGGATTATCTCGCTGCGTTGAAGACCCATGCATTGATAGCCTTCAGCTGTTTTCTGCTCTTTGGTCGGGTTGTTGTATCTTTGACACATTCCCCGTTTCCATTCTCTATTCTATTGAATAAAAGAAAGATTATAAAATTTGAGCTGGTGCAATTTTTTAATTTGACTAAATGCTAATATGAAATACGGGCTCTCTTCCGTAAATACTCAATTTAAAGTTTCCTGTACCTAGGTAAATTCAATGAGCATAGTCGACGAAGTTAGATAACGTTACGCCTGATTGGTCAAAAGGTATGTGCATTTGTAAACGGTGTAATTTGATTGGAAAATGAGGCATCGGGCAGGGGGAGATGAGACCGCGTGAACCGATCTTCAACGGGTCATCTCACATTGAAAATGGCTATCGGAAGATTTCCTGAGTTGGCGAGAATTGCTTCTGTGTATGTCATCCATTTCCCGCGGAATTTTCATAAATGACAATAAAGGATCCTTTTCCTCGCAAATTTCCATCACATACGACAGGGTCTCCGTTAACAATAGAGACTGTGATGCACTAGTATCTCTTAAATTTTATAGGTAGCATCAGAATGATCATGAATTAGTGAAATAAAACGATCATGGATGAATGGTTAAAAAATCTCCATAATTGAGGATGGGTTTTCATCCTGTACATTCTAATGTTTCATTTAGTAACTTTCACCTGAGTCTATCCCTGTTTTTGTTTTTTTTATGGGGTCCATGTTGTTCATATGTTTTAATTTTTTAAGTGTAGTATTTTTATTGTTTTGGTCTTGTCTTCGTTGTTCTCCGGAGTTTGTCAGTTGTTTTAGATTTTCCCCTCTTTAGAATATCCCTTTGGTATTTCTTCACTTTACTTGTACTCAACGACACCAAGATGATCATTTTCTGACTGGAGTGCACCCGTGGACTGTTTTGACTTTACAAGTCTTTAATCGGCAGCATGTTAGGAGAGAAGATCCTTTTAATATCGCCGTTGCTGAAATGGTACGTCAACCACGGACTGAAAGTCACCAAGATTTAATAGGTGGTGGAGTACACGCCATCGGCGGGTTCCAGACCCTCCGGAGATCAAGATAGTAGCCAGGAACACAAGATCAGTCACTATCTTGTAGATCCCTCTTTCCGCCGGTGCAACCAGCTGAACGAAAAAACTTTCGAAGTGAAATGAGTAAGAAGACCATACACCTGGGCCTGCCCATGCACATTGGCTGTTTCGTTTACCAGTACGCCAAGCTTCGGATGTTGGTATTTTACTGCCATTTTATGGACGTCTTTGTCGATCGCCGTGATTTTCAGTATTGTGCATTGGACACCGACAGTGCCTACATGGCTCTCTCTGGCGATAGTCTTGGGGAAGTAATCAAACCGGAGTTGCGTCGGCGCTTTGAAGCAGAGAAGAAGAATTGGTTCCCCCGTACTGACACACTACAACTGGCTGTTTGGGACAAGAGGACTCCAGGATTTTTCAAGACCGAATTCAATGGTGACCGGATGATTGCCCTGTGTAGCAAGACGTACTTTTACTAATTAAGTTCAGTTGTAAAGGGATCAACAAGAAAACACACAGATATTAACAAAGAGAAATACACGGACGTTCTCCTGTCAAAGAACTCTGGCTCCGGAATCGACAGAGGGTTTCGTTCTGTAGACAATCAAGTCTACACCTACTTGCAAGAGCGAGCTGGATTTTCATACTTTTACCCAAAACGTAAAGTTTTGGTGAACACCCTTAGATATCTGATCGGATGAACAGCTTACCGACTCGATGGTACCTACGTATATATATATATATTTTATGTAGTGGGAAAGATTTTCATTTGATTTATGAACAGAACAATCTTTTTGAGTCTTCTGTTTACCGATAAAAAAAAAGAAAAAAAGGAAAAAAGATATATGTGTAGACAGTTACCAGCCTGTCAATGCAGAGTAGATTTTACATCCCATCTTTTATGTTAATATTCTATACAAAGCACAAAATTGTCATTCCCCTGAAAAGCTAACCAAACCATTAAACAGACTTATCCACAAGGGATATAGTAACGATACTGTTGTCAAGGCATGTAAGAAGGCATGTTTTTAAAAATTAATATTGATTTACAAATAGGGTCTTTGCATCTGAAATAAAAACATTATTCTAAAACCAGTTGTTGGCACGATACGGGTTGTGTTCTTCTCGTATACCAACGGTAGGGATTTTGGCTGATTTTCTATGACAAAGACATAATCTTAAGATCAGTTTAATTGAGGTCTGTTATAAATGTATAAAAGGAAGTGAAGATAGTCAGAGAAGTCATTCGTACGATGGACCCCGTACGTGTATACGAGAGAATCGTCTGTGCCATGTTCGAAGACGGTGTGTTGAACCAAGAAAGACTGGTCGTATTGTCGGTGTTTACTTGTAACAATTATTAGCAATTTCCGGATTGGCCGCCATCGTGTTGATTGATCGAAACAGTTGGAATTGACAATTGAAATGCCAGATTTTCGGCCAATCGGAACGGGAGAAGTTAACCAATCACGATGTCGGAAAGATAGTTAATCATGTCTCACGTTCCATAATGTAAGAACCAATCCAGTCCATCTTCACAAAGGCTCCGATATACAAATAGACCAGACCAGCAAGAATCAGAATCAGACTACAGTCAGCCGATATGACACGTAAAGAAAAGAAAAGAAAGACCAGACCAAGAGCGATCTCGTGCAAGATGCTATGACAGCTTCCAATATTCCTTCGAAAGTACCACTTGGTGGAGGACGTTATGCTGAACTAACAGCATGGAATGGCAGTAAAAGAGTAGATCTCAGATTTTGGGAAAGTGAAACGGTGCCACCAAGAACGGCGTCAGCCTTTCGTTAATGCAGTGGAAAATATTGTGCAGTACTACAGAAGTGGTGGACGACTTGATCACCAGAATCAAGGACAAAGAACCAGAGGACTGGAGATATCATCTGGGAGAAGATGCTTATGTCATCATTAAAGCACCCTATCCAACGATTCACGTTAGAAAACTTTCGTGCCTAACGGAGAATGGACTTTACAACCAACCAAGAGAAGTATAACGCTGAGTCCTTACGAATGGCAAGAACTGAAGAAGATCATACCTTTGTTTGAAGAGAAAGAACCAGAACTCAAAACATTGACTGATGTAGATTTTGTAAAAATGTAAAATAAAATATGAAACTGTTTCATTTGTACTTTACATAATAAATATCCCTGTATACATTCACAACGATCAGTCTTGATCTAGCACTCAAACCGACAACATGAGTCACACATATGGATGTACCAATTTAATACGTCATGTTAAACATCAGCAGCAAACCCCATTCCTTGAGCAGCAGCAACAAACCTAATTCCTTGAACATCAGCAACAAACCCCATTCCTTGAGCAGCAACAAGAAGAACCTTACTATTGTATTCCTACGAAAGACCCCAATATGTTTTATTGTTCCGATGGATTCGATCCGAATCATTTCAAGCCTTGGATTCACCCGTTTACCAGTTTGATTGCCGGTCCTACAGGAAGTGGAAAATTGTTCTTTGTCAAACGATTCATGGCTAATATCCACAATATGATTTGCCCTTTTCCGGATCGAATTTTATGGTGTAATGGCGAATACCAAACGCTTTATGGTACCGTGGGCGGTGTAGAATTTATACAAGGACTCCCCGATATCGATAGTTTATATTCATGTATGCGACACTTGATTATCATCGATGATTTGATGACAGAAACCGATGACCAAGTGGCTTCCTTAGTTACTAAAAAGAGTCATCATCATCAGCGTCATGTATATCGTACAAAACATCTTTCATCAGGGTAAACATCACAGGACCACCAGTCTCAATGCTCGTTACATGGTCTTATTCAAGAATCATCGAGACGCTTCTCAGATGCATAGTTTGGCTCGACAAATGTTTCCTCGGAAAGCCGATCTTTTATTAGATGCCTATGCTTCCGCAACGGCAAAACCTCACGGGTATTTAATCATCGATATGAAAGGAAAGACTCCAGATCGACTGAGATTGAGAAACCATATTTTTCCCTGAGAAGTACAAAAAGCTTACGTGGATGCATAAATACGTCATTGAATACAGTGTCACGTCAGTCTTGGCCAGACAACGGGAGGGAGAACATGGTCTCGGCACGTCTCCGAAAAAGCGCCAACGATCTAGTATATTTACGACACGCAAAGCCTTGTATTCAAAAACATCTCATACAGAAAGCCGATCGAAGTCTCATCGAGTGTTTGTGCGAGTGTGCTCGTAACGTTTTGAAAGGACACGTCGAGTTAACTCGTGCACAGAAAGATAAATTGAAACGAACTAAAAGCGGCCTCCGATAAAAAAAAGTCTCAAAGAAAAAAAGTCATTTTAAAGAAAGGGGGATTCTTGGGATCTGTCTTGGCACCCATTGCATCCGTCGTGGGACCGTTACTCTGGATTGTTACAATGAAGATTTTGTATTTGAATACGTCTACTCAGACCCAAACCTCCGGTCGATCAGTGAATCCGAACCATGGATACCTTAGATAGAAAGATGCACGATATCTTGTAACGTGACGCTCTATCGACCGAGGAGCGATTGAAATTATACGATCAATCTCTTTATCGTTATATGAATATACACGATGATTATAGACCCAGACCTGTCGTCCCGGAACCAAGCATTACTACACCTTCCGAAGATCCATTGGAGAAAGAGATCATAGACAGTGTTCCAAAAACACTCAAAGGAAAAGCAGAAGTTTTATTGAAGAAAAGGAAAGCTAGTCCATAGATCACGTGGAACGAGAAAGGAGAAACCATCAAGGGAAACAATGTGGTAGATTTAGCCAGCGATGTCTTGCGCAAAAGAAAATATTTTAACCTGGAAGGATGGGAAAGGTTTGGTGAAGCGTTAAAAGAAGCTAACGTCCCACAAGATTTAATCGGTCACGAAGAAAGATGAGATATATTCATCAAACGAAAAGAACACCGAGAGCTCGACAACGACAACAAAGTCCGTCTCTGGAACGATGGCAAACACCTAAAAGTAGAACTCCCAAGGCATTGACGTGGACACCGTATTAAAAAGAATTGTCACATCCATCTGATGTTAGTTTAGGTCATGGACTCGACGTATTACCATGTTCCTGATCCCGGGAGTTATGGAAGGTCTTAATAAATTCAGACCGAAAGGGTATACGCAAAAAGAAGTCAAAGAATGGTTCCATACTCAAGATGCATATACTATAGATAAACCAAATAGAAGACGGTTCGTCAGAAGCAGAGTGGTGGTATAGGGAATAGATCAGCGAAGACGTAGTGAAGATTGCGTCTTATAACGATGGATACAAATATTTGCTTACCTGTATCGACGTGTAATCGAAATACGGCTGGGTCGTACTTCTCAAAGACAAGACGGATCGGAGTCTAGTGGTATCTTTTAATGTCATTTTCAAGTCGGAAAGACATTCGTTTACAGGCGGATAAAGGCACGGAATTTACCAACCGAATCTTCCAGAAATTTTTAAGAGATCATGACATCCATTTCTTTACGACGCATATCGTGGAACGTTTTAATCCTACTTTAAAAACTAAAATTTGGAAATATTTTACAGAGAGAAACGTTGAAGTATTTGGATGCTTTGGAAGACATCGTACAATCATACGTACCATAGAAGTACCAGTAGACCACCGGTCAAAGTGACATGGGCTAACCAGACCTCGGTAGCAAAACGATTGTATGGAAGAAGTAGCTCGATTCCAAAATGCAAATTCAAAACTGGAGATCAAGTGCGATCACTAAAGCCAAAAGAACGTTAAAAAAAGATACTTAGCTCATTGGACGTGATCGGATGCATCGAGACCAGACCCCCGGTATACGTGGTGGAAGACGATGACGGAGAAGAATTTGAAGCAACATTTTATGCCGAAGAATTACAGAAAGTCATTAAGAAAGACGACGTGTATAAAATCGAAAAAAAACTTTTCGAAGAGAAAGAAAGCAGAAGATTACAGTATCTCGTCAAAAGGTTGGGTTATCCTGCCAATTTCAACAGTTGGATATTTTCTTCGGATCTACAAAAGCGAGAAGTTCGCTCAAAGTGAATCAGTTGAATCGATGGCACCGACCGATACGGATAGCAGAGTGTCTTGAATTGCAATTGGAAAGAACCTACCATGCCCGGGGATCGTATTTCTGTGCCGAATTCTGATTTTGCATACGGTGATTGTCGTCAGTATTTACAATTTAGCGATCAGCACAGAAAACAATAATTTTTGGACGGCTTTACAGAGCAGCTGTTTGGGATACCTCTTACCAAATCCGACAATCAAACATAATTTTTTATCTGACCTTACCAGCAATAGTTTGATGGAATATTATCCGGATAACACCTTGACTCGCTACACGACGAAATTACCTCATTTGATGGATTTAGACGGATCGTGGGAGATCGGATTGGCAGAGATACAGTATTCTCTATGTAGTACAACGTAAAGAAAGAGGAAGGATGGGTAGCGGTTCATTTTCAACAAAGCGAGGAATTACAGCGACATCATTTCGAATGCCGGAGAAATATTACTCGTCTGCGAAACTCCTGTGTGAAGCCATAGAAACCAAAATGAGCAGGACGGATCTCAAGAAAAAATTCAACATTGGTTTAAACGAAGTGAATCATAAAGTGTTCGTTCAAGTCAAAGCCAACAGTCAATTGATTCTCGGTCCCTTGTTACAAAACATGTTAGGATTCAAACAGGCTATCTTTACCGATTGGAGAACGCATGGCCGAGTTTGTCGCCGACATGACAAGAAGTCTAAGTTCGTTGTACGTGTACTGTCCATTAATCGAACCAAGAATGGTGGGTAACTTGCAAGTTCCACTGTTGAGAATCGTGCCCGTAGAAGGTAGAGACGGAGATATGATGAAGCGTGTGTTCGACTATTCAATACTGTACCAGAATTCCAGCACATCGAAACAAATATAAGAGACGACACGCGAAGAATCGTGCCATTCGAACGTGGACGAGTGGTGACACTTCACGGCAGAAAAAAGATTTTAACATGAAAGCACGTCATTGTTGTGATGGCAAGTCATACGAAAACTATTATCTTCATTAAGCCGGACGAGGTTATCTCGCTTGATGACGGATTTCAAGAAGGACACAGATTGTGAAGCGTGTTTGGAGGATTGTTTAAGACGGCCATGCCGTTTCTGAAAAAAGGAGCCGAAACACTGGGTGGCCAAGCGTTGAAAACGGGACTAAGCTTTGCCGGAGACGCAGTACAAGAAAAGAATTTGAAACAAGCTGCCAATTCCAGGTTGAAAACGGCAGGCAAAAAAACATGTTCAACTAGAACTGTGAGGGGACCTCACTAACTATACCCCCCGCTGCTGTTAATTTAATGGACTAGGGCAATTCTAATTCTCACACTTTCTAAGTCCATCTAAGGGAACAAAAGGGAATACAATTTTGGGAAAAAGTATTGGACCAGGACATACTTCGAATGCGCACATCTACGTACTAGGATCTAACAGTATGCAAAGTTTCATTAACCTCTGATAAGGCATCTTTGAGAAACTGTGGGTACAAAATAAAATTGGGGGTTAAACAGAATTTCTAAATCGAAAAGGGTATAAAATTATGGAAAAAAGTATTGGACAAGGACATATTTCGCATGCGCATACCTAGTTACTAGGACCTAACAGTATGCAAAGTTCGCAAACCTCTGATAAGGCATGTTTGAGAAACTGCGGGTACAAAAAAATCTGGACAGACAGACGGACAGGCTGATTCCTATATACTCCCCTAAACTATGTTTGCGGGGGGGGGGGTATAATAAAGTCATCGGGTATGACGGCCAACCCGGAGAACGAGCTATAAAAAGACCTGCACCTAAGAAACATCGTCTGACGAAGCAACGGACAACATCGAAAGACATTTTCGGATAATGTCACTCATACATCCACACTCGTGCGAATGCACTAAATCGGAATTGGACTTGTTTAATTAATTATCTCAGTTTCTGAAAAATGCACCCCAAGAACTTTATTAATCATTAGAGTTAGTAAAGTTTGAATACGTGATAGATAAACAATAAATGTCTTAACCTCAAAATTGTTATATTGACTGAAAGAGGATAGATTTTAGTTTCAAAAATACGAAAACATTAACTAAATTTGCTTCTGACAAGTAATGGGGTGTAATAAACTGGGACTTGTGAATTGAAATTTGGTGTGTAAAACTTTGACAGTGATAATCTGCACCTGCACTGGTAAGTTAAATTGCGGAAAAAAGAGCAGAAAAAGAATCTGAAAAAATTAAGTCTCAATTGGATTGAAACGCTGCATCAGACCCCAATTTTAAGCCGAAGTGGAGTGAAATTTAATATTTTCAAAGCTTTTTTATGAAAAGATTTGAAATGTTGCTATGCCAACTAGGTTTCCATGCATATTTTTTATTTATTTTATGATTGAAACAATGCTAACATAATGGCCTTTCAGAATATATATATATATATATACTCTGAAGATGGCACAAGACCATGACATTTGTTGGCTCACTTCACATAGAAAATGGTACTATTCATTTATGGAGTCTAACCTGGGATGCCACCCACCCAAACCAGTGTAGAACACGGATATTTGGCATAGAAAGGCGTTACATCGCCTCTGACGGACCAAGGACCTTACGAATTCGTCGTTTGTTCCCACCCGGAGAAGATTACATAGACTTGGCCAGCACGTATCTATTCGTAGCAATTTGGCCAACGATTCGGACGTGGGACCTCTGAATCTATGGATGCATTCGCTCTTTAGCGATGTCAGTGTGAGTCTCAACGAGAAATTGGTGTCCCCTCCCATGAGTGTTTACCCGTATCGGGCCTATATAGAAACTTTGCTCAGCTACGGACCCGGTGCCAAAGAATCTCTATTGACCGGAGTCATGTGGTACAAAGACACACCCGAACACATAGAAACTAGAACCGTCGACAGCGTGGGATTCTCCAGCAGAAAGGCATTGATTGCCAAACGCAGAGAAGTCAAGATGATGGGAAAACTTCACGTAGTCTTATTTTGTCAAGATAAATACTTATTAAATCACGTTGAACTGAAAATCAAACTGAGGAGGAGCAGAGACGTCTTTGTTTTGATGGGAAATGCCAATGCTTTCATACAACCTCATACGACGAGTGGAAGTCAAAGTGGACAATTTACTTAGAGGAAACACGATTTACGTCCAAGACAACATGTTCCTGGGATAGACCCCCAAGCGATTGGTCATTGGATGTGTAGAAAGCAGTGCTTTCAACGGAAAAATCGCATAAAACTCGTTTAACTTTAAACACTTCAAGATAAACTTTGTCGCGCTCAACGTGGACGGAAAACAGAAACCCAGCAAACATTTGCAGCCGGATTTCAGCGGGGAAGGATACATTCGAAGTTACATTGGACTCTATATACCAGCACCGGAAAGATGTTTCACGACGATGGAAACACCATCTCCAGAGAAGACTTCTCTAAAGGCGACACCTTGTTTGGCTTCGATTTGACTCCTGATATGTCTGAAGTAGGTACCTTTCAACTCATAAAACAAGGCAACCCACGATTAGAAATTCATTTTGCCGAAGCACTTCCTGCTACCATCAACCTGGTTTTGTATGACAAGTCCTGTTTGATTACAGTGCCCGATGAACACTTTACAGATCGAAGGCGTCTTAAACGATCATCCTCGGACCAGATCGGTGTTTAATGGGAGAATACTACGATCCTATCGGCATACCACCTCACTCGATCGCTTACCTTAACTTCATGAATCGACATTGTCGAATGTGGACATACAACACCGTCAAGGTACAAGAAGAAGGCTCAACCGTGTGCGGAAAGCACTGCATTTTTTATATGATACATCGGAATATGGGGACATGTCAAGACGGATATCACTAGACTATTGGAGAGGATCCAAAATAACAATCCAAAGATACTAATATAAGATATAGTAAATTTATACTATGCTGTATACGACGCATTTCAAGAAGTTACCTCTCATCAGCAGCATTAAAACCTAAACATTAGGAAGACCAAAAACCAAACCTATTTCAAACAAGAAGTACTCATAACCAAAAATAGCAAAATAGGAAGCCAAATTTCAGCTAAGAAGATCTACCATGTGAAATACAAGGAATGAACCCTTAGTATTTCTATTATTTTTGAATTCTGCTAAATACTGGTAATTTGTGTAACAAATCAATGAATAATCATGTCAGACAAGTGTGACGACTGGCTTGGCGAATACCCTCGGGGACCTAGGGTCCACCATGCAGAGGCATCATCCCAGGAGTTTCAAAATAACAATCCAAAGATACTAATATAAGATATAGTAAATTTATACTATGCTGCAAAGAGGCCACGGACACTGTAAATAGATTCGTGTTACGACTCGTTAAAAAATGTAAAAAAAAGAAAAAAAGGGGGAGGGGTAATACAGCCTACATATATAGCCAGTCACAAGCCTGGACAAATGCAGAGTAACCGATATGAGCACGGGTGCTCTCTAGCAGGTCCGCGTTCGTCTGTGTCGCCACATTTCGTGACGTCCTGGAAATGCCAAACTCGACATGATGCAACACGAATTGTCTTGGAACTCTGATTGGTGGAAACCTTTGGGTGCTTTCTATCACGTCCGCGTTCTGCCTATATATATAGTTCAGAACCTCCCACTTCCTCTTATTCCTTCGAAAGGTAAAGACGTCGAGATGCAACTACAGCACAGACAAGCCTTGATCAAGAATTGCGTTCTTTTGGTGAAGAAAACCCCGGTGGACGAAGTAGTCGATGTATTGGTACAACGAGGCTTGGTGGACGAGTACCAGAGAGAATTAATTTTTTATCAAACAACCAGGAAGATGCGTACCCGTGCATTACCGCTATTACTACCCAGAAGAGGTCCCAATGCATTTTACGGTTTTTGTCACGCCCTGATGGTGAATAGGAGGGACGATCTGCTAGGATTTTGACCGACCCCGACAAAGACGACATAGAAATCTGTTCCCAGAAGAGTCCAGCTTTCATCTGGGAGTTAACATACACCTGAAGGTTGAAAAGGAGGGAATCACCTTGACTGACGGGAGGATGGAAGTGTATTTCCCACTGGTTCGTTGGATACAACTCCAATATATCTTGGACGATATCGACGAGGCCGTTCATTACTTGGAACACAACAGATACGCGTCCATACACAAATGTCAACCAAATAGACCAGACTTAAAACCAAAGGAAAAAAAGGTTAATGGAGACCTCATTTGAAGCTATCATACTGGTTTGCTTCGAATGTTGACAGTTGACAGCCTTGTTCAAATGCAGATCACGTTTTTTTCTCTTCTGAAAAGATATATATCAAAAAAGGACGGGAAAATCATTTCCCTTTAAAGTTCCGGTTCCGCCTCAGCATCGCACAGACGACATATCCGGATCCCAGCACGTGACTGACGTCACTTCCGTAAACAAATAATGGAAAATGGCGGGAAACATCACTTTCAGTTGTGAATGCGCGCAATCTACTTCCGGTTCCACTTACACATGCACAGACGACACATCCGGGTCCTAGCACGTGATTGACGTCACTTCCGTAAACAAATAATGAAAAAAATGGCGGAATAACACCTCATTCCGGATGCGTATGCAATCCACTTCCGGTTACTTCTGTTTCCGGTCATGCATGCACAGACGACACATGCAGATCCAGGCACTTGACTGACGTCACTTCCGTAAACAAATGAAGAAATATGGCACGTCTTAACACCACAAACCTCTAGATCGATAATACCACAAACCACCACAAACCACATCAAATTTTAAATTAATTTAAACAAACTTGATGACGTTTGTTTTATAATCACGAGACATTGAACCCGCGCGGGCGCGGGAAAATAACCTTTTTTTTTATGGTGGCCATATTGACTATAAAAAGTTGTTGCGGCCATGTTATTCATGGAACAGGAACTCAATATGGATGTTGTGGTTGGCTTCCCATAAACTTTCTTGTCAAGTAGGTGGTATCAACTGATAGTTTCATGTCTATATATGATGTAATATTCCAGAAATGGATATTAATGCAAACTTTAACCAAAGTCAATGAAGCGTGAAATGTAGGTCAACGCGACCCAATTGTCATTTGCGGCTGTTCGTTACTACCGAAGATGTATCCACTGATGAAGTAGACTGTATGCCACGTAGAATTACCAAAATGGACCTTAAGGTTCCATCAAAGTCAAAATCTATGACGAAAACACAACCACATAAATTGTCAATATTTTTATTGTTAAAATTAATTCTGAACTGGAACTTGATGAAAAGTTCATTTAATACACATTTCATAGTGCATTACCTTTTTCCTTCAGAATAAATATGAAAGTAAACATTTCCTTAGTGGCGGATGAATTTTTCAAAAGATGCCGTGAGTTTGGTAGAGCAAATTTTTGGAAAATAATTGTTCCAATTGTTCCATTGCCATCATGGGCAGGGCAAGTGAGGCTTAATTCACAAATATATCCAATAATCAGACGATAAAAACATTTTTAGTGTGTGGTTGCGTGTGCTGTCCACGTTTATATTTATCAAAGATGTCCGAGATAAATTTCGCCGTTAATGATAAAGATGACCATTTGTTAAAAATATTTTTATCTAGGGCTTACAGAGAATTGTATGGTAGAGATATATTTAGACAGGTCAAATAACAAATAATGTGAAAATAGTTAATGGTTGGTTTTATCACTTTGTGCAAGGTAAACATCCGAGCAATCCAAAAAACAGTTAGGAATTCCTCTGAACTTTACCTTACTTCTTCATAATCTTCAAAGTTCATAACCTTTACAGTTAGGAGAAATTGGTTATTGTAGAAAAACAACCAATGAAGCGGAAACATCCCACTCGAAGGAGAATGTTTTTAATTTGTTTTATTCTTTTTCCGTAATTTCAAACAGAAAGACATTTAAAATCCTTCCAAATTCCTCATTTGTAATTTGTCCGTCTTCCATGCCTTACTTATTCCATTTTCAATCTTAAATTTATACTTTCTTGCTAAAGCGAGCGTTTTTCCACTTGCTTTTGCTTCTTTTTCCTTCGCTTGTAAACCACATTTAAAACCAAAACTACAACATAATTTACCACGGCCAGCGAACTCAAAGGAACACAAGCAATCATTCCTATACTTGTAGCTGCTGTCCCCATGACAGTACCTGTGGTCAAAACATTTAATGTTTTAATACAATTTTACTCCTGAATTTACCTTTTTCAAATTTATTCTCATACTTCTTGATTTCTAATGACATGTTCCAGTTCCTTAAGTCTCCGTTGTCTATACTTGGTTTTTTGATCGGCGATTTTTAAAAGTGCTTTTTTCAAAGCATTTCATTATAAATTTTGTCGGTTGAACTAAGGTATTTATATAAGATGTTATAGATATCTTTCTTCTGTGTTTGATGAAGAAAGAATAGACAGAAAAAGCCGCATAAAAAAACTTAATTTGTGTTGGTACTAAATTGTGTTGTAGGGACATTTAGTCTTTATTCAATCAAGTAATTCTTGTGGTGGTGGAAGACCATAACTATCGAAGCCTTTTTTCGCATCACATATGGTCTTCTAACGCTGTCCACTTGTAATCCTCTACCTGACGGTCGCTCAACCTGTAGTCCTTTTCAAAATAAACCAGCTAACATTGGTACTGCTAGACTGGCTAACATATCAAGGAATTCACCAGTCTGTTGTCTTCTTGTTATTGTAAGTCCACCATTTTGTGATTGGACTCTCATGCGTGTCTGTGTGATAGTCAGTTGAACGCCATTCCCAGATGCTTTTTGTTTCTGTATTCTATTTACTTGCGTTTCCGTTAGCGCCATTGGAAAGTCACCTGTTAATTGAATATTCATTAATTTTAATGTAAGGCACGATTTATTTTCATATGCCTTTGCTAAATTTCTTCGTTGACCTGTGGATACTACCGAGACTACAGTTGAAGTTTTTACTCATTTTTTATTTCCTTATATAATTACGATATCATTTCCAATTGTGTCCAGAATTACCTTCTCCTCATTTAATACAAGGGCGTAGATTCGATACGAATCAGTAGGGACGCCATTCAGTTTGTAATGAAGTGTAAGGGATATATTCTCCATACTCACTCTTTCATCTACATAAGTCAAATCAAAGTAAATAAGCCCGTACAGGGACTCAAACTTGGTAGAGGTCAGCATATTCCATGTATCATACTTGTTACTAGCATTAGGCTTAAAATTGCAGACATCATCGAAATTCTGCTAATTTGATTTGAGCTGTATTCAGTTTCCAGGTAATATATTCCAGACCCAACTTCTAGACTGGCTGTAAGAAGCTTACAATTTGCAACTGCTTTATTTACACTGAAAGTTTCGAGTAATAAATGGGTTTCTTTCTGATTACCGTGTTTGCCACCTCTTTGCAAGAATGCGATTACGTGTTTTGGGTGTTTTATTCCTGATGTAGTACGATATGTATGTTCGGATGCTTTAGTTGAACCACTACTGTGAATGGATTCTCTCACGTATTTCCATCGTCTTGGATTCATGTAATGTCGAAGAGCGGTGGATATACCATCAGGATTGAATTTAAGTCTTGGAGTGTGCAATTATGACTCTAGCATGAGCATCATCAGTACCGGTCCTGATTATGAAGTAAATGTCGTTGTTAATCTCTATCTTATTTCCCATCTTAATTGGAGGTAATAGATTTTGTTCTAGCGATTAAAAGAAACTGAACCGATTACAGGTATTTTTGCTGTTACTTCAGAAAGAGCATTTGTTAGTGTAGCTCTTGCCGCAAACCCCGTATTTTCCGCAGCAGCAACTTTACTAATATCAGGATAAATAAACGTTTTTACCAACAGAATTCACATACCCATTAGACAAAAGTAATGTTTGAATGTGATTTGCTAATGACAGATTGTTACAGTCGTATACTATATTTCTGTTTTGTTCGACTGTCATTTGTCCTAGAAAATTGGTGGCATCTGAAATAATAGATACCTGATTATCAGTCGGTGCCGTACCATCTGGTAGTTTTTCTATCTTGAATTTTATTAGGAAGTATCCATTATACCAATCATAGAACGCCGCCCTATCGCTTACTGTCAATTTGTAATCCGTCTTTACCTGTTGTTGTGTGTTGGGAGGAAATCTTAACGGGGTATCTAGTTGGATGCTACAATACTCCTACCTTTCGACAAACTTTGTTCCCCTAAACTTCTTTTTCTTACAATATTACTTTTCTTTTTATATATATAAAAATGAGCAGATACTGTGTGAAAGAGCAAAAGATCACGAAGTCTCTCTTAACAAGGGTGGTAAGAACAAACAACGGAAGATACATGGAATCGTTTGATCATTTTCTGGTAGTAATATTGTTCTTGGCGTAAAGAATGACCATGTCAAAATGCACCAGCGGTTTGAACAAAAGATGCATTAACAAATTAGTCTTACCAGATCTGGACGGTCCTACAATGAGCATACGGAAAAAATCTCTTAGCATATTGTCGACTCCTTCTATTGTCTTTAGGTTATTATTATTCCTCATTTCAGGGAAGTATTGTGGTACTGATGTCATTTTTATAACCGATAGGAAAATATTTATTCTTATCTAGGAAAATTCTTCCCTTGTATTCGTTCTTATTTGAGAGTCTCTAAAAGTTCTATGATCTCTTCAGATGTACCTTCTTCATGGAGAAATCTCTTGTGTTCTTCACTTGCTCACCCTGCCATTTTTTGAAAGTATTCTTGCGTTAACCTGGAGTTGTCCAACCCTTTTCCCTTTGTCTTAACTCTGATTGGAGTTGTCCAACCCTTTTCCCTTTGTCTTAACGCTGATTGGAGTTGTCCAACCCTTTTCTCTTTGTCTTAACGCTGATTGGAGTTGTCCAACCCTTTTCCCTTTGTCTTAACGCTGATTGCATTATCGCTATCAATTGTAATAGTTATGTACAGCTTGGGCGCGATATATATGGCCTTGATTATCTTAGCGTCCTTCTTGTAATCATTCACCGAATCGCCAAAGTTATTTTCGTTGTAATTTGCTATAAGTCTCGCCTGATCTCATTCATGCGCCATTAATTTGATTAATTTCAAATCAATAATTTTATAAATAAGTAGATATTAAATTTCTCAACGTACATTTATTGGGGAAAGTTTATTTCAAGGAGGCTTACAGCAAGAAGACTTTTAATTTCGGATATGATTAGGTAATGGTAGGACAAATTTGACCTAATGTTAGGAGAGAGCGGAAGATTAAATTCTCTCTTTTCCTTTCCTAAATACCATGGCGATATATATTTTAATTAAAAGTGCAGTATTGACATTTATAAAGTATACTAATGAATTTAGTTTCGTCTATATTACGGTAAGATACTATTTGTAATTTAAATCACCAGTACCAAAGAGATTCTATAATGAATTATTGCAAGGAGAAAAACTGCAAGAAGTCGATTTTAATGATTTAATTATAAGATTAGAGGAAGTATTCTTATATCGCATCATGTATTACATTGTAGATTTATATTTAATGAAAACAAGATCATGTCCCCCGTCAATATATATAGAGTTGTACAACATGGACATAGATAACATTTCAAAGTGTATTTTAAAATTAAAATAATTGTTTAAGGTACCAAAGAGACAACCAAACTTATGAAACCATTGACATATGATGGCAAACAATCCTACAAGATGTCAATGTTGCAATATCCCCAAAAATGGTCGAACATAACTCCCGTAAAAATTGTCAAATCAAAATGGCGATACACTTGTTTGAACGTGTTTACAATCACCAAAAACATCGTGTAACGTGCGAAACGTGTGCGTGTAACGTGTGAATAGTCTGAGTGCAACGTGCGAATCGTGTGCATGTGGTAAGAAACGTGCAATTTGAACCGTGTAACGTGTATGAGATTTAACTGGTGGAGACAGATATTAAAACGAGTGAATTCAAATCGGAGCATATTTCGAACTCGAATAAAATATTGTTGGAACGAACCTTCATCGGTGTCAAATATTTGAAAATATTGATATTAATAATCACGCAACAGAATCTAATTTTTGTCTACTACTAATGTCAATTATTCAATTTATTTGGTTGGAAAAGAATACATTCAATAAAATGTCGCCTAAATTAAACGATGATACAATTTGCAAATTAAACATAGATTTGTCTAATTGAACTTTAACTTTTTTGTACAAAATATCTTAAATAACTCTTAAAATATGGCGAAGGTTTTAATCTTTTGACAAATATCTTTTTTCGGGAAAAACAACATCTAATAAGACAAGGAATTAAGATGTCCTATGAAGATGAAATGTCTATTTACCTGTAAATTTACCTAGGAAATCTGACAGTTAAATATTTTTCTTTATAAAGTCAAGTATACATGTACTGACAAAATAAATCTAATACGTGTATACAAATTTATACATTTAGAGTTACATTTTGAGATAAAGTTCAATTTATATTATAAATATATTTTATGTACAAATATTTTACATAGAGAATATTAAATTAACACTTAATATTTTAGATTATATATTATACATGTATTATAAATAAATAAATAAATAAAATATTTTTATAATGTAACTTATAATTAAACCATTTAAGGATGATCGCTGGTCTAAAAGGAAATAAATAGGATTTGAAATAGGTGTTTTAATTTGAGAGAACATATGAATAGTAAACAAATAAGCAAGAAAAAAATATAGGTTCATGTGCTCATTTTAGAGCTATAAGGCCTTGAAAATTGGCAGGAAATGGGTTTTCTGTGGATTTTTCATTGTCTTTGCATTGACAACTTCAGTCTCTCATAAATGTATGAAAAAATAAAAAGGATTTCATAAAATTTTGTCAAATACCATTTTAAGGTATATATGATTGAATTATAAAAGAAAAAGTGGGGGTTCATGGGCAAAAAAAAAAAAAAAAAATCATGTTTAAGATATGGATAAAACCCGAGGATTCTGAAAATCTGACAAAAAGACCAAAAACAAGACCAGCGAGCATCCTTAACATTGAATATCTGAGATAAAAAACTAAGTATGTTGCGAAACAGCTCATGCGACAATAGATAACAAGAAAAATAAATGGAAACGGTAAGCTGTCAAAAGGGACGTAAAACGACTAAATTGTATGAAATACACAAGTCGAACAAAACCAAATAATAAATTCGTAAAAAACAACAACAAACTGAAAAGTTAAAAATACCCAACGTTTCGACCAATATGGTCTTGATCACGAGCATGTAAAAATGAAAATAAAAAGGTGTTGACTCTTTGAAACCCAGAGCGAGACTGAGTCCAAATATAAAATGTAAACAAAAACAAAAAAATATTTGACGTGGGTGTCGATAATAAAAGTACTTCATAGGAAATACATAAATGGAAAGGTAGATAGTAAAACTATATAGTAATAATAAGTAAAATAATATCTTTGACAAAAAGTTAGTGTGCATACTTGGTAAATGAATTGAAATTAAGAATTTTTTACATTAATTCCACGGGGTCGGAGTGTCCCCAGGCTGAAAATTATTTTCTGCTCAAGGCGTTGTCTGTATTGTCTTCCTCCGTTAACTGTCCTTAAAACGGTTACGCGGACGTCTGACGAGCTGTGACCAGGCAATCGAAAGTGATTGCCAACTGGACAATCAGTTCCATTCTTTATAGAATGCAAGTGTTCTGCAAAGTGGTCACCAAGGCGACGACATGTCTCTCCGATATACACCTTATCACAATTCGTACAGACGATTGCGTAAACCAAATTTATATCTGTACAGATATACCCATTTTGAATTATGTATTTGTTGTCAGGGCCCAAGATCTCTTTAGTATCCATGGTGTAGGGGCATGTCACACATCTGGACCTTTTACATGGCCTGGTTCCCCGGTAGTCAGTTTTTTCTGAGGAGATGTTCGACTTGATCGAACTACTGACTAAGTGTTTTTTTTTTTAGACTTTTCCCCTTACGGTAAGCAGTGATGGGAACAGCCTAAAAAATTTCGCACATCAACGGATCTTTCATCACTATGTTGTTAAAATTGTTCATAATGATGTTACGGATGGCGAAATTATGGGGATGGTAAGTAAGGACCATTGAAACACGTTTGTTGTTAGATTTCCGACCAGACTTTAAAGCATTGAGTCTGGTCACATTGGAAACAGATTGAAATGCCCTGTCAATGACCGTTTGGGGATAACCTCTCCTTCGGAAGAAGGTGGACATCTTGTCGCACTGCTGTCTGAAATCCTCTTCATTGCTGCTGATGCGTCTAAGTCTAAGAAACTGAGATTAAGGTATGGCATCTGAGATAGATGTACAAGTAAATAAGTAGCCAAGTAGTCGTTCGTGGAACACACTCCCATTTATCAAACCTTTTGAGAAATAGTTAATACAGGTAAAAATTAAAATTTGGATAGATGAGATCAAAGGTAATCAAGAACATTTAATTACAGCTTGGGTTGTGTGATAGGTGAAATAAAGTACTTTAATTTTTGACCAGGACAATACTAATTGTTTATATGCCATGTAAAGAGATGTACAATTGACATAAAAAATAAACCTGGACACAAATTTACATTGTAATGTATTATCTTTTGGCACAACACAGGAAAAAGGATCTCATGTTCAATGAAATAAATAAAACATCAAATTCATTATTTGTTTTCAATAAAAGCAAATATACATATATGTAATCATACAATGCATTCATGCACAAAGATATATGTAAAGTCAAGAAATACCAAAGGGATATTCGAAGGAGAGAAAAATCGTAACAACTGACAAACTCCGGAGAACAACGAAGACAAGACCAAAACAATACAAGAACTACAATTAAAAACTAAAAACATATGAACAACATGGACCCCATCAAAAAACCGGGGTAGACTCATGTGCTCCGGAAGAGTTAGCAGTCCCTGCTTCCTGTAGGACACCCGCCATGCTGTCCATGTCAAATCCGATATGCGGAAGGGATAATATCAATAGAACAGGTCCATTTTCATTTGGGAACCGGTTTTTTCATACCTGTCAACCAAGTCATGATGACGCCCATAAAACTAATCATCACTACATAGAAAATTTCATATCAGAAATGATCATGAAAACATACATATATGAAATCACAAAAAACATTGAAGCACAATTATATCAGCAGCGCACAGAAAGTTTATATAATAAATTTTCACAAACAAATACATATATGACCATATATGTAATCACAAAACACATTTCAGCAGTACACAGAAACTTTTATATAAGAAATGTTCATAAGAGTTTAACCAAGTTTCAGAAGATGGGAAGCTGAGTCATTATAGTGGTAAACGACGATTTCACAATGTTGTAATCTCTGTTTCAGCTGGTCGATGCACTTCTGATGTGTTGATGTATTGTGGGGTTCTTCTGGTACTGTTGCGTTATGATACAAAAGTTTGAATCTTTCCACAAATTTCTCTGGTGTCGATGTCACATTCTCGGCTTCTGAGCTGTATAATCTCGTTGTCATATAGTGTTGGTAGCTGGTAGTAGGTCTAAACAGTTGAGATCTTTCTCCATTATGTGTGCCATAAATAGCTTTGCCTTGGTGTCTATTTATGGCACACATAATGGAGAAAGATCTCAACTGTTTTGCCTTGATGTCTATTGTTGACAGGTATGAAAAAACCGTTTCCAAATGAAAATGGACCTGTTCTGTTGATATTATCCCTTCCGCATATCGGATTTGACATGGACAGCATGGCGGGTGTCCTACAGGAAGCAGGGACTGCTAACTCTTCCGGAGCACATGAGTCTACCCCGGTTTTTTGATGGGGTCCATGTTGTTCATATGTTTTTAGTTTTTAATTGTAGTTCTTGTATTGTTTTGGTCTTGTCTTCGTTGTTCTCCGGAGTTTGTCAGTTGTTACGATTTTTCTCTCCTTCGAATATCCCTTTGGTATTTCTTGACTTTACATATATCTTTGTGCATGAATGCATTGTATGATTACATATATGTATGTTTGCTTTTATTGAAAACAAATAATGAATTTGATGTTTTATTTATTTCATTGAACATGAGATCCTTTTTCCTGTGTTGTGCCAAAAGATAATACATTACAATGTAAATTTGTGTTCAGGTTTATTTTTTATGTCAATTGTACATCTCTTTACATGGCATATAAACAATTAGTATTGTCCTGGTCAAAAATTAAAGTACTTTATTTCACCTATCACACAACCCAAGCTGTAATTAAATGTTCTTGATTACCTTTGATCTCATCTATCCAAATTTTAATTTTTACCTGTATTAACTATTTCTCAAAAGGTTTGATAAATGGGAGTGTGTTCCACGAACGACTACTTGGCTACTTATTTACTTGTACATCTATCTCAGATGCCATACCTTAATCTCAGTTTCTTAGACTTGGACGCATCTGCAGCAATGAAGAGGATTTCAGACAGCAGTGCGACAAGATGTCCACCTTCTTCCGAAGGAGAGGTTATCCCCAAATGGTCATTGACAGGGCATTTCAATCTGTTTCCAATGTGACCAGACTCAATCTTTAAAGTCTGGTCGGAAATCTAACAACAAACGTGTTCCACTGGTCCTTACTTACCATCCCCATAATGTCGCCATCCGTAACATCATTACGAACAATTTTAACAACATAGTGATGAAAGATCCGTTGATGTGCGAAATTTTTTAGGCTGTTCCCATCACTGCTTACCGTAAGGGGAAAAGTCTAAAAAAAAAACACTTAGTCAGTAGTTCGATCAAGTCGAACATCTCCTCAGAAAAAACTGACTACCGGGGAACCAGGCCATGTAAAAGGTCCAGATGTGTGACATGCCCCTACACCATGGATACTAAAGAGATCTTGGGCCCTGACAACAAATACATAATTCAAAATGGGTATATCTGTACAGATATAAATTTGGTTTACGCAATCGTCTGTACGAATTGTGATAAGGTGTATATCGGAGAGACATGTCGTCGCCTTGGTGACCACTTTGCAGAACACTTGCATTCTATAAAGAATGGAACTGATTGTCCAGTTGGCAATCACTTTCGATTGCCTGGTCACAGCTCGTCAGACGTCCGCGTAACCGTTTTAAGGACAGTTAACGGAGGAAGACAATACAGACAACGCCTTGAGCAGAAAATAATTTTCAGCCTGGGGACACTCCGACCCCGTGGAATTAATGTAAAAAATTCTTAATTTCAATTCATTTACCAAGTATGCACACTAACTTTTTGTCAAAGATATTATTTTACTTATTATTACTATATAGTTTTACTATCTACCTTTCCATTTATGTATTTCCTATGAAGTACTTTTATTATCGACACCCACGTCAAATATTTTTTTGTTTTTGTTTACATTTTATATTTGGACTCAGTCTCGCTCTGGGTTTCAAAGAGTCAACACCTTTTTATTTTCATTTTTACATGCTCGTGATCAAGACCATATTGGTCGAAACGTTGGGTATTTTTAACTTTTCAGTTTGTTGTTGTTTTTTACGAATTTATTATTTGGTTTTGTTCGACTTGTGTATTTCATACAATTTAGTCGTTTTACGTCCCTTTTGACAGCTTACCGTTTCCATTTATTTTTCTTGTTATCTATTGTCGCATGAGCTGTTTCGCAACATACTTAGTTTTTTATCTCAGATATTCAATGTTAAGGATGCTCGCTGGTCTTGTTTTTGGTCTTTTTGTCAGATTTTCAGAATCCTCGGGTTTTATCCATATCTTAAACATGATTTTTTTTTTTTTTTTTGCCCATGAACCCCCACTTTTTCTTTTATAATTCAATCATATATACCTTAAAATGGTATTTGACAAAATTTTATGAAATCCTTTTTATTTTTTCATACATTTATGAGAGACTGAAGTTGTCAATGCAAAGACAATGAAAAATCCACAGAAAACCCATTTCCTGCAAATTTTCAAGGCCTTATAGCTCTAAAATGAGCACATGAACCTATATTTTTTTCTTGCTTATTTGTTTACTATTCATATGTTCTCTCAAATTAAAACACCTATTTCAAATCCTATTTATTTCCTTTTAGACCAGCGATCATCCTTAAATGGTTTAATTATAAGTTACATTATAAAAATATTTTATTTATTTATTTATTTATAATACATGTATAATATATAATCTAAAATATTAAGAGTTAATTTAATATTCTCTATGTAAAATATTTGTACATAAAATATATTTATAATATAAATTGAACTTTATCTCAAAATGTAACTCTAAATGTATAAATTTGTATACACGTATTAGATTTATTTTGTCAGTACATGTATACTTGACTTTATAAAGAAAAATATTTAACTGTCAGATTTCCTAGGTAAATTTACAGGTAAATAGACATTTCATCTTCATAGGACATCTTAATTCCTTGTCTTATTATGTCTCCCCTTCTCGAAGGGAGACATATTGTTTTAGTGATTATTATTCTTCCTCTTCTAATCAAATTTTTTGTCCGGAACATAACTTTTTTGTTTCTTGAGCTAGCCTCATGATATTTGGAAGGTATATGCATCAGGTCATGGCGGAGTGCAGAGTACCACATTTGGGTCCCTGGGGGTCAGTCCCCACCCCCTAGCCTGTAAAATGTAGGCTAAAATAACAAAATACTTAATATTTTGAAAACCATTGTGATCCCCACCCTATAACCATATATATTATTACTCCTTATGATAAGACAAATCATTTGGTACCATAGGGGGGTCTGAGGGGGGTCATGCCCCACCCCCTCAAACGATAAAATACTAAATATTCTGAAAACCATCGAGATCCCCACCCTATAACCATATATATTATTACTCCTTATGATAAGACGAATCATTTGGTACCATAGGGGGGTCTGAGGGGGGTCATGCCCCACGCCCTCAAATGATAAAATACTAAATATTCTGAAAACCATTGAGATCCCCACCCTATAACCATATATATTATTACTCCTTATGATAAGACGAATCATTTGGTACCATAGGGGGGTCATGCCCCACCCCTTCAAATGATAAAATACTAAATATTCTGAAAACCATTGAGATCCCCAACCAATAACCATATATATTATTACTCTTTATGATAAGACGAATCATTTGGTACCATAGGAGGTCTGAGGGGGGTCATGCCCCACCCCCTCAAATGACAAAATACTTATTATTCTGAAAACCATTGAGATCCCCACCCTATAACCATATATATTATTACTCCTTATGATAAGACGAATCATTTGGTACTATAGGGGGTCTGAGGGGGGGGGTCATGCCTCACCCCCTTAAATGACAAAATACTTATTATTCTGAAAACCATTGAGATCCCCACCCTATAACCATATATATTATTACTCCTTATGATAAGACGAATCATTTGGTACCATAGGGGGTCTGAGGGGGGTCATGCCCCACCCCCTTAAATGATAAAATACTTAATATTTTGAAAACCATTGTGATCCCCACCCTATAACCATATATATTATTACTCCTTATGATAAGACAAATCATTTGGTACCATAGGGGGGTCTGAGGGGGGTCATGCCCCACCCCCTCAAATGATAAAATACTAAATATTCTGAAAACCATTGAGATCCCAACCCAATAGTGTTCTTCTTCCTCTTCTAATCAAATTTTTTGTCCGGAACATAACTTTTTTGTTTCTTGAGCTAGCCTCATGATATTTGGAAGGTATATGCATCAGGTCAAGGCGGAGTGCAGAGTACCACATTTGGGTCCCTGGGGGTCAGTCCCCACCCCCTAGCCTACATTATCTTGGAAAGGGTTGAAATCCCCACCCTTAAACCATATATTTTATTATTCATGATAACAAGACAAGTTGAATGCAGTATACATCTGAGCCCCGGGGGTCATCCCCTACCCCTCAAGACCAGAAACCTTAATTTATCTTAAAAATGGTTGAAATCCCCACTCCTAAACCATATATTGTACTACTCATGGTTACAAGACGAGTTGAATGCAATATGCATCTTAGCCCTGGGGGTCATCCCCACCCCCTCAAAATCAGAAACCTTATTTTATCTTAAAAATGGTTGGAATCCCCACCCCTAAACCATATATTGTACTACTCATGGTTACAAGACCAGTTGTATGCAATATACATCTTAGCCTTGGGGGTCATCCCCACCCCCACAAAATCAGAAACCTTATTTTATCTTAAAAATGGTTGGAATCCCCACCCCTAAACCATATATTGTACTACTCATTGTTACAAGACGAGTTGAATGCAATATACATCTTAGCCCTGGGGGTCATCCCCACCCCCCCCTCAAAATCAGAAACCTTATTTTATCTTAAAAATGATTGGAATCCCCACATCTAAACCATATATTGTACTACTCATGGTTACAAGACGAGTTGAATGTACTATACATCTTAGCCCTGGGGATCATCCCCACCCCCTCAAAATCAGAAACCTTAATTTATCTTAAAAATGGTTCAGATCCCTTCCCCAAAACTATATATTACCTTATTCATTCCTTGTTGAAGCACACATCTGTAGGTAACTACATGTATTATGTACCATAGCTCTTAATTTGCCACCTTGATGATCCCTAAAAAATGTTAAAAAAACTATGGGTATGGAAGGGGAGACATCAGTTTTAGCGTGCTAAAACAGTCCAGCATGCTGGACTCCTGTGACAACAGTACCTCTAGTTAGATGTTGTTTTTCCCGATAAATGATATTTGTCAAAAGATTAAAACCTTCGCCATATTTTAAGAGTTATTTAAGATATTTTGTACAAAAAAGTTAAAGTTCAATTAGACAAATCTATGTTTAATTTGCAAATTGTATCATCGTTTAATTTAGGCGACATTTTATTGAATGTATTCTTTTCCAACCAAATAAATTGAATAATTGACATTAGTAGTAGACAAAAATTAGATTCTGTTGCGTGATTATTAATATCAATATTTTCAAATATTTGACACCGATGAAGGTTCGTTCCAACAATATTTTATTCGAGTTCGAAATATGCTCCGATTTGAATTCACTCGTTTTAATATCTGTCTCCACCAGTTAAATCTCATACACGTTACACGGTTCAAATTGCACGTTTCTTACCACACGCACACGATTGGCACGTTGCACTCAGACTATTCACACGTTACACGCACACGTTTCGCACGTTACACGATGTTTTTGGTGATTGTAAACACGTTCAAACAAGTGTATCGCCATTTTGATTTGAAAATTTTTACGGGAGTTATGTTCGACCATTTTTGGGGATATTGCAACATTGACATCTTGTAGGATTGTTTGCCATCATATTTCAATGGTTTCATAAGTTTGGTTGTCTCTTTGGTACCTTAAACAATTATTTTAATTTTAAAATACACTTTGAAATGTTATCTATGTCCATGTTGTACAACTCTATATATATTGACGGGGGACATGATCTTGTTTTCATTAAATATAAATCTACAATGTAATACATGATGCGATATAAGAATACTTCCTCTAATCTTATAATTAAATCATTAAAATCGACTTCTTGCAGTTTTTCTCCTTGCAATAATTCATTATAGAATCTCTTTGGTACTGGTGATTTAAATTACAAATAGTATCTTACCGTAATATAGACGAAACTAAATTCATTAGTATACTTTATAAATGTCAATACTGCACTTTTAATTAAAATATATATCGCCATGGTATTTAGGAAAGGAAAAGAGAAAATTTAATCTTCCGCTCTCTCCTAACATTAGGTCAAATTTGTCCTACCATTACCTAATCATATCCGAAATTAAAAGTCTTCTTGCTGTAAGCCTCCTTGAAATAAACTTTCCCCAATAAATGTACGTTGAGAAATTTAATATCTACTTATTTATAAAATTATTGATTTGAAATTAATCAAATTAATGGCGCATTATATGGGTAGGATATTCCTTACCTTATTGCTTTCCCAGAATTCCGATATTATCGCTACTCCCAAAAAAAAATGTCGCAACGAAATTTTGAATTTTATACAATGTGTAAATAACTAATTCAATTATTATACCAGAACTTCAAATAAAGGAGACATTTGTAATTTATTTGGCATAGTTGTATATGGGAACATTCAAATTAGCATTTGAGATAGTTCAAGATGGTGCCGGATATTCACCGGAACCAGGAATGACGTCACTGTAAGCGATGTTACCAGAAGTGGAAGTGACATGACCGAAACCAGAAGTGCCCGAAAGTTGCTTTTGCGAAAGCGCAGCCAGAAGTGATAGGTTTTCCAGCCATTTTCGATTGTTTTGTTTTACGGATGGGACGTCAATCTCGTGTATGGTTTCCCTATTTTTGACAGCAGTTGAAGTAAGATTGTGTTTTCTCACTAATGAGACAGCCCAGTACCTATTTTACCCATGTGAGATATACTTGTCTTTCCCGTAGGTGAGATAAGAATTTCACGCTTGTTTTCCCGCAAAATTTTCGCGGTTCCGACAATCGTGATTATTTACTGTTTGAGCGATATTTAACAAATAGTTTGAGTTTTTATTAGTCTTACCTATTCCATATTGTCCATATCGTTTTATATTTAAAGGTTTCACTCGTCGGTGGCTTGAATTATTAATCAAAGTACTGAAGTACTGAACATCAGAGGACCTCAAGTTATGTTGGATTATTGATAAATGACAGGTGTTTATACAGTACCTGCCAGACAGATGTTCACCTTACAATATAGTACACATAATATAATTTGCTATCATATCTGAGATACTGTCTTATAGTAAGAAACTTACCTTTGTGAATTATCCATGAAATGTTGACGTGGTCAAATGAGAACTGCTAGATTGGCATTATGACCGTATAGTTGCACACTTGCAAAAATCTTTAGCTTATTACTTATGAAAGAGAATCAACATAGCAAATATTTTTTTGACTAGTCACTGAATTATGAGAAAGAGGTCAAGACAATCATATTAAAACAGATAAATTGTAATATTTTGGGTGAAAGATACCACATGAACAGTAAACTCATATATCGATAATATTATGTCTAAAACTGAAAAAGACAAGAGTACACTAGAAACAACATAGAAAACTAAAGCCTGAGCAACTTAACCCCACCAATAGTTGGGGTGATCTCAAGTGCTCTGGATGGGTAGTAGCAATGAGATGATTTTGCACCATACATATAGATCACAACTACAATATGAATGCGTCGGTCCTTAGAGGCCTGTAAAACAGGGCTTGTAATTCTTTGGTGTATATCTTTTGATTTTCTGTTTGTACATTGATGTGGCCATTAGTTTTCTGATTTATATTGTTTAATATTTGTCATTTCATGGCTATTTCTAACTGATTTTAGTATAGTTTTTTCTGATTGTAAAGATGTTGTATGGTTAGCTTTATTTCTTTTTCATCATTTTGTTTCTGTGTCTGATTACCAATCATACCTCCCTTTTCGTTTCCTTTCTATAATAATGACAACAGTTTGGTTTCAATTTTCATTTATATATGTAACAATATAAAACAGTATATATATAATCTCATATTACATCATTAATATTGGTCATTGTTGGAATGTATTCATCTTTAACAGTGTACTGTAAAAGTGATATTTTCTAACAGGTACTTAGTATTATGGTTATTGTGATATCACTTATTCAAAGGACACAGTTCATTTATAGCCCAAAACGGTCTAAAATATAAATCTTACAATTAAACTCCAAATAGTTCACAATTTGGTTCGTAAATTGGTCGATTTCAAATGTATTAACGCTCAATAAATCAGTTCTTTCATAATAGTACATTACATTCTCCAAATTAGGCCCATTTTGTCAAAATATAATTATTTGGTGCAATTTTCAGACATGAAAGCTTTAGGAAAATTTGGCCACCATCAACAATCCAAAATATTTTGTAACCAAAAGACTCAAAATTTGATAAAGAATTCATCAAAATAAAAACTTTTCGGAATTGTATGGCGGCCATTATGCCAAAACATTGCAGACAAAATTGACCAAAAATACAAATAATGTATAATTATGGGGTCATAGCTTCAAGATATTTAATAGTAGGTGCCAAAATAGTATATTTTAGTCTTAATAGAATCATCACAAGTATTTCTATTTGAAATTTGTAATCGCTTGACCAATTTAGGGCCATTCTAACCCTTCGTGAACCTCTCTTTTCCTATAATATGTAGTAAATTTCTATTTGATATTCCTTAAAATATTCACATATACCAAAATACATTTTTTTATATTACATTTAACGAGAAACATTTTACATGATCCCATATATTTGATTTAATCCAGTTATATATATGCTAAGCATACAGTTATAATGACTTTCAAATTAGGACTATATTATATGAACAGAATTGAGCATTTTATTATTTATTTAGCATATCTGTTATGCTTTCAAATCATTTATCTGTATGCTGAGCTAGCATTTGTATAGTCTCTTAATATTCTAAAATGGATTAAAAGGATCACATGTGTTACAATCAAACTTTGGATTGACCATTAGATAACTTTAAAAAATGTCATAACTGGTTGGATTTATTATTGTATTATCCATTGAATTCATGCTATTTCCATTTAATACAGTTCAATAGACTATCTATACCTATTATTAATAGTAAAAAATGCAAAAAAACTATAAATATATACATGGACTAACATATATACATTATTCATAAAAATTAATCATTTATCAAACTTCAAAAAGTTCATCACATCGCATAGCATATACATGTATACATGTAGTTGTACATAACTCTAAACTATATATAACAGTAAATAATTTGTGAATGTATCAGTGGTACTTGCTTGCATATTAGTTACTATGGGACACGTCTCTAGAATAGTGAAAGAATCACCATTCAATTTTGCGTTTGATTAATTTTTTTTGTGGGAATGAGCACTTTAAAATAAATAGTGTTTTGTTTAACATTTGTCTGCGGCAAATAAGAGTTCGAAATATTATTAAGATAGTAAAAATATTTCCACATATAAATGGAAATATAACTATAATGATAAGAGGGACACAATCCAAATTTTAAATTTATCTGGTTTTTTTTGGTGATAATAAACATTGTTTATATATTTAATAACATTCAGTTGAGCCATATTAATATTATAAAACGGAAATCACTTTCATGATGAACACAGATTTACATACAGACAGACAACGGTAACATTGACTGCCCCCATCGGCTTAGCAAAAAGGGCATTAACATTGTAATGACTAGTATAGATGCATTGGGAATGAGAGCATTATTCATGCATTGACAATCTTGTCTACATATATATATCCAAACAGTAGTTCATAGCACACAGTTTTAGTTCAAAAATCTATATATATATTTATATATATTCATCCGCAACAACAATTTTTCGGTACGTCATTGATTTATAGATTGTTTGATTAATATACTAATATTTCTAACGACAAAACATTTTCATATTATTAATTTGGATTAAAAAAAATCTAAGTATTCATTGAAAACATGAATTTAAAAGAAGCGATAAGGAATTTTATTTTGCACTATATAATGTCCGCGGGTCTATAATTTTTATAGGTCGGTTATCATTCCAAAACTAATTTAAATATATGCAAATAAGCGGGAAATTTAGGCGATGGCAATACACCCGAGGCCCTGACGGTCCTCTGATGTAAAAATACATCCAATACACAAAAGCACATACACATCACACACAAAATGTACATAACGCACTACTGTCATGGGGAGATAACTCTGTTTTTACGTCTTCTGACACACTTGCTTGAGTAAATATTAGTGAGAAAAGGGATCAAAACACCGGTGTTAAGTGCAAGACGGAAAAATCTCAGAACCCGCGTGAAAGATTTTCATTGGTCTCCAACTCGGCGGAGCCTCGTTGGAGACCAGAAATCTTTCCCTTGGGTGTCTGAGATTTTTCCGTCTTGCACTTTCACCGGTGCTAGATCCTTATAATCTCCAATTTGCCCTGTAACGATGATAGGGCTGGATATTATCAAGCGGTAATACAGGGAAAAGGCAGACGTCCGAAGGACGAAGAAGAGCAATTATATTAACCACAACGTGATTCACTACGACATAGAGACTTACCATAGAACTGTAGACGGTCACGAAGTCCACACGCCGTACGTTCTTGGATTTGTGGAAGAAGGGGGGTTTTCAAATATTTTGCCGGTGACAAGTGTGTCGATGACTTCGTCCTCTATTTAATGCAAATCGACGAAGAGAATCTCGTTGTTAACGCCCACAACGGAAGTAACTTTGATCACTACCATTTACTCAAGAGTATGAGTAGACTAGGGTTGGCTCCCGAGAAAATTATTGTGAATAATGGGAGTATAATAGGTTTACAAAAAGGATTCTAGTGCTTTGATCTGATGAAGCACCTTGGGTGTTCTTTGTTCCAACCACTCTCCGATTTCAAATGCGACGTGCAAAAGGGAACTTTCTATCCTGATAATAAGGCCTGTAGATGGGAAAATATGACAACCGATACGAGGGAAGAGTGCCTCCGATACCTCAGATCTGATGTTCTCGGTTTGCAAGAGTTACTAGTATACAGTAAGCTGAACGAACAGTGTTTCAAATACTTCGGTAGGGACATCAGTAATTTTATTTCCACTAGTTCGATGGGGTTTGACATATGGCGCGAATATATCCCCTCAGGGGTTCTGGTGGATCTATCGAAATCTACGGAAATAGAAAAAAAAAACATCAGGAAGAGTATATACGGCGGTCGGTGCTACAAGAGCAAGACCGATTTCATGTCCACTCAGTACGATGGGGTAACGAAGGGGGAAGTGAAGTACGAGGATGTTCACGACTACTTATTAAATGTCGACGTTGTGTCCCTTTATCCTACTTCCATCTTGAACGAGTTCCCGTTCGGCGAAATTACACGAGGGGTAACGCCATGAAGGGTAAAATAGGAGTATATGAAGTCAGATATAAAGAAAACTGTTTAAAGATATGATGATGAATTAATACGCACAGCCATCAAAAACCAAAACAATTAAAACTAACAGGAATCCAAACTCAGCTAGGGGTTAACTCTGCATCGAAAGGAAAAGCGTTAGAAATGTCTGGTAATTTTTGACAAATTTTTTTAACGGAAAATGTAAAGGTATTTAAGTAATGAATCATGCCAGGACAAAAATTCTTGCTACTGGGCTAAAAATGCCCTATTGGACTTACAGTCCACCTGCAGTGACATAGACCCAATGGTAGTAATAAAATGTATCTCAAAGTACCGAAATAAATTTGATGCACTGTATGGCCATTTCGTTGATTGACAACACTTGAGCGTACTCGAGATCAAAATGTTGGAAAACCGGTTAAAGATATGACGATGAATTAATAAGAACAACCATCAAAAACCAAAAGAAATAAAACTAACAAGAATCCAAACTCAGCTAAGGGTTACCTCTGCATCAAAAGGAAAAGCCTTAGAAATTTCTGGTAATTTTTGACAAATTTTGAACGGAAAATTTAAAGGCATTTAAGTAAGGAATCATGCCAGGACAAAAATTCTGGCTACTGCCCTGAAAATGCCCTCAAGGACTTACTGTCCACAGGCAGTAACATAGACCCAGTGGTGGTAATAAAATATATCACAAAATAACGAAATAAATTTGATGCACTGTATGGCCTTTTCGTTGATTGACAACTCTTCAGCAGTGCTCGTTCCAGATCAAAATTTTGAAAAACGGGTTAAAGATATGACGATGAATTAATAAGTATAAGCATCAAAAACCAAAATAATTATAACTAACAGGAATCCAAACTCAGCTAAGAGTTACATCTGCATCAAAAGGAAGAGCCATGGAAATTTCTGGTATTGTTTGACAAATTTTGAACGGAACATTTAATGGCATTTAAGTAATGAATTATGCCAGGACAAAAATTCTGGCTACTGCGCTGGAATGCCCTCGAGGACTTACTGTCCACCAGCAGTGACATAGACCCAGTGGTAGTAATAAAATGTATCACAAAATACCGAAATAAATTTGATGCACTGTATGGCCATTTCGTTGATTGACAACTCATCAGCAGTGCTCGAGATGAAAATCTTGGAAAACGGATTAAAGATGTGACGGTGAATTAATAAGTACAACCCTCAAAAACCAAAATCATTAAAACTAACAGGAATCCAATGTTACAGCCACAAATCACCGTTGAATTATAGCCAACAAAAGACACAAATCAATAATGAAATTTACAAAGATTTATTATACAAGTTTACAAAAAATATTATACAATTGAAATGTTAACTTAACTGTTAAAATATACGTCCGATCCGTTTGTCTTTTCTTTATCCGGAATTCTTCTCGTCACTGTTGCGGGAATCCAAACAGAATACTATGTCCAATAAGTCACAATCTAGTATGATTGATGTGTGTAACGTAAAGAAAAGTGTGTCAATCCAACATCTGAGAACACAAGAATGTTAATGTCTGGTCTGATCTGTTCTGAAAGTATAACTTTAGTACCCGTATATATAGCCACCACGGAAATCCATAGAATACTGTAGAACGGAAACTTCTAGAATTCGGTAGAAGTTTGAATTACACATCGTATATTATGATCATTCCAGAATTATTACGTAAGTCAAATAGAAAGTTCTAGTCATTCCGTCAGTATCTATTATTGTTCCAGTGATTTCTAAACTGCACAGTTATAACATTATTTAGTAAACAACTATAAGTATTATGTAAGCATATTATACATGTTATAAGGCCATACAAAACAAATTAAGCCAAGATAAATAAATATAATAATTACAATATCATATCAAAATAAATATAATAATACAATATCATAACACCAAACTCAGCTTAGGGTTATCTATGCATCAAAAGGAAGAGCCTTAGACATTTCTGATAATGTTTGACAAAATTTGAACGGAAAATTTATGCAATGAATCGTGCCAGGATAAAAATGCTGGCTTCTGGGATGAAATATGCATCAAAAGGAAGAGCCTTAGACATTTCTGATAATGTTTGACAAAATTTGAACGGAAAATTTATGCAATGAATCGTGCCAGAATAAAAATGCTGGCTTCTGGGATGAAAATGCACGCGGGTACTTACTGTCCACCACCAGTGACAAAGACCCAGTGGTAGTAATAAAATGAATCTCAAAATACCAAAATAACCTTGATTCACTGTATGGCCATTTTGTTGATTGAAAACTCCTCATCAGTGCTCGAGATCAAAATGTTGGAAGACCGGTTAAAGATATGATGATGAATTAAGAAGCACAACCATCAAAAACCAAAACAATCAAAACAAACAGGACTCCAAACACAGCTAAGGATTACTTCAGCATCACAATGAAAAGCCTTAGAAATTTCTGGTCATTTTGTACAAATATTGGAACGGAAAATTTAAAGGCATTTAAGTAATAAATCATGCCAGGACAAAAATTCTGGCTACTGGGCTACAAATGCCCTCGGGGACTTACTCTCAACCATCAGTGACATAAACCTAGTGGTAATAATAAAATGTATCACAAAACACCGAAATCAATTTGATGCACTGTATGGTCATTTCGTTGATTGATAACTCCAACAGTGCTCGAGATCAAAATGTTGGAAAACCGGTCAAAGATATGATGATGAGTTAATAAGCATAACCATCAAAAATCAAAACAATTAAAACTTACAAGAATCCAAACTAAGCTAAGGGGTTACCTCTGCATCAAAAGGAAAAGCCTTAAAAATGCCTAGTAATATTTGAAAAATTTTTGAACGGAAATTTAAAGGCATTTAAGTAATGAATCATGCCAGGACAAACATTCTGGCTACTGGGCTAAAAATGCCCTCGGAGACTTACTGTCTACCATCATTGACATAGACCCAGTGGGAGTAATAAAATGTATCACAAAATACCGAAATTAATTTGATGCACTGTATGGCAATTTTGCTGGTTGACAACCTTTCCAGCAGAGCTCGAGATCAAAATGTTGGAAAACCGATTAAAGATATGATGATGAATTAATAAGCATAACCATCAAAAACCAAAACAATTAAAACTAACAGGAATCCAAACTCAGCTAGGGGTTACCTCTGCATCAAAACGAGAAGCCTTAGAAATGTCTGGTAATTTTGGACAAATTTTTGAACGGAAATTAAAAGGCATTTAAGTAATGAATCATGCCAGAACAAAAATTCTGGCTACTGGGCTAAAAATGCCCTCAGTGACATAGACCCAGTGGTAATAATAAAATGTATCACAAAACACCGAAATAAATTTGATGCACTGTATTGCCATTTCGTTGGTTGACAACTTTCCAGCAGTGCTCCAGATCAAAATCTTGGAAAACTGTTTAAAGATATGATGATGAATTAATACGCACAGCCATCAAAAACCAAAACAATTAAAACTAACAGGAATCCAAACTCAGCTAGGGGTTAACTCTGCATCGAAAGGAAAAGCGTTAGAAATGTCTGGTAATTTTTGACAAATTTTTTTAACGGAAAATGTAAAGGTATTTAAGTAATGAATCATGCCAGGACAAAAATTCTTGCTACTGGGCTAAAAATGCCCTATTGGACTTACAGTCCACCTGCAGTGACATAGACCCAATGGTAGTAATAAAATGTATCTCAAAGTACCGAAATAAATTTGATGCACTGTATGGCCATTTCGTTGATTGACAACACTTGAGCGTACTCGAGATCAAAATGTTGGAAAACCGGTTAAAGATATGACGATGAATTAATAAGAACAACCATCAAAAACCAAAAGAAATAAAACTAACAAGAATCCAAACTCAGCTAAGGGTTACCTCTGCATCAAAAGGAAAAGCCTTAGAAATTTCTGGTAATTTTTGACAAATTTTGAACGGAAAATTTAAAGGCATTTAAGTAAGGAATCATGCCAGGACAAAAATTCTGGCTACTGCCCTGAAAATGCCCTCAAGGACTTACTGTCCACCAGCAGTAACATAGACCCAGTGGTGGTAATAAAATATATCACAAAATAACGAAATAAATTTGATGCACTGTATGGCCTTTTCGTTGATTGACAACTCTTCAGCAGTGCTCGTTCCAGATCAAAATTTTGAAAAACGGGTTAAAGATATGACGATGAATTAATAAGTATAAGCATCAAAAACCAAAATAATTATAACTAACAGGAATCCAAACTCAGCTAAGAGTTACATCTGCATCAAAAGGAAGAGCCATGGAAATTTCTGGTATTGTTTGACAAATTTTGAACGGAACATTTAAAGGCATTTAAGTAATGAATTATGCCAGGACAAAAATTCTGGCTACTGCGCTGGAATGCCCTCGAGGACTTACTGTCCACCAGCAGTGACATAGACCCAGTGGTAGTAATAAAATGTATCACAAAATACCGAAATAAATTTGATGCACTGTATGGCCATTTCGTTGATTGACAACTCATCAGCAGTGCTCAAGATGAAAATCTTGGAAAACGGATTAAAGATGTGACGATGAATTAATAAGTACAACCCTCAAAAACCAAAATCATTAAAACTAACAGGAATCCAATGTTACAGCCACAAATCACCGTTGAATTATAGCCAACAAAAGACACAAATCAATAATGAAATTTACAAAGATTTATTATACAAGTTTACAAAAAATATTATACAATTGAAATGTTAACTTAACTGTTAAAATATACGTCCGATCCGTTTGTCTTTTCTTTATCCGGAATTCTTCTCGTCACTGTTGCGGGAATCCAAACAGAATACTATGTCCAATAAGTCACAATCTAGTATAATTGATGTGTGTAACGTAAAGAAAAGTGTGTCAATCCAACATCTGAGAACACAAGAATGTTAATGTCTGGTCTGATCTGTTCTGAAAGTATAACTTTAGTACCCGTATATATAGCCACCACGGAAATCCATAGAATACTGTAGAACGGAAACTTCTAGAATTCGGTAGAAGTTTGAATTACACATCGTATATTATGATCATTCCAGAATTATTACGTAAGTCAAATAGAAAGTTCTAGTCATTCCGTCAGTATCTATTATTGTTCCAGTGATTTCTAAACTGCACAGTTATAACATTATTTAGTAAACAACTATAAGTATTATGTAAGCATATTATACATGTTATAAGGCCATACAAAACAAATTAAGCCAAGATAAATACATATAATAATTACAATATCATATCAAAATAAATATAATAATACAATATCATAACACCAAACTCAGCTTAGGGTTATCTATGCATCAAAAGGAAGAGCCTTAGACATTTCTGATAATGTTTGACAAAATTTGAACGAAAAATTTATGCAATGAATCGTGCCAGGATAAAAATGCTGGCTTCTGGGATGAAATATGCATCAAAAGGAAGAGCCTTAGACATTTCTGATAATGTTTGACAAAATTTGAACGGAAAATTTATGCAATGAATCGTGCCAGGATAAAAATGCTGGCTTCTGGGATGAAATATGCATCAAAAGGAAGAGCCTTAGACATTTCTGATAATGTTTGACAAAATGTGAACGGAAAATTTATGCAATGAATCGTGCCAGGATAAAAATGCTGGCTTCTGGGATGAAAATGCACGCGGGTACTTACTGTCCACCACCAGTGACAAAGACCCAGTGGTAGTAATAAAATGAATCTCAAAATACCAAAATAACCTTGATTCACTGTATGGCCATTTTGTTGATTGAAAACTCCTCATCAGTGCTCGAGATCAAAATGTTGGAAGACCGGTTAAAGATATGATGATGAATTAAGAAGCACAACCATCAAAAACCAAAACAATCAAAACAAACAGGACTCCAAACACAGCTAAGGATTACTTCAGCATCACAATGAAAAGCCTTAGAAATTTCTGGTCATTTTGTACAAATATTGGAACGGAAAATTTAAAGGCATTTAAGTAATAAATCATGCCAGGACAAAACTTCTGGCTACTGGGCTACAAATGCCCTCGGGGACTTACTCTCAACCATCAGTGACATAAACCCAGTGGTAATAATAAAATGTATCACAAAACACCGAAATAAATTTGATGCACTGTATGGTCATTTCGTTGATTGATAACTCCAACAGTGCTCGAGATCAAAATGTTGGAAAACCGGTCAAAGATATGATCATGAGTTAATAAGCATAACCATCAAAAATCAAAACAATTAAAACTTACAAGAATCCAAACTAAGCTGCATCAAAAGGAAAAGCCTTAAAAATATCTAGTAATATTTGAAAAATTTTTGAACGGAAATTTAAAGGCATTTAAGTAATGAATCATGCCAGGACAAACATTCTGGCTACTGGGCTAAAAATGCCCTCGGAGACTTACTGTCTACCATCATTGACATAGACCCAGTGGTAGTAATAAAATGTATCACAAAATACCGAAATTAATTTGATGCACTGTATTGCAATTTTGCTGGTTGACAACCTTTCCAGCAGAGCTCGAGATCAAAATGTTGGAAAACCGATTAAAGATATGATGATGAATTAATAAGCATAACCATCAAAAACAAAAAAAATTAAAACTAACAGGAATCCAAACTCAGCTAGGGGTTACCTCTGCATCAAAACGAGAAGCCTTAGAAATGTCTGGTAATTTTGGACAAATTTTTGAACGGAAATTAAAAGGCATTTAAGTAATGAATCATGCCAGAACAAAAATTCTGGCTACTGGGCTAAAAATGCCCTCAGTGACATAGACCCAGTGGTAATAATAAAATGTATCACAAAACACCGAAATAAATTTGATGCACTGTATTGCCATTTCGTTGGTTGACAACTTTCCAGCAGTGCTCCAGATCAAAATCTTGGAAAACTGTTTAAAGATATGATGATGAATTAATACGCACAGCCATCAAAAACCAAAACAATTAAAACTAACAGGAATCCAAACTCAGCTAGGGGTTAACTCTGCATCGAAAGGAAAAGCGTTAGAAATGTCTGGTAATTTTTGACAAATTGTTTTAACGGAAAATGTAAAGGTATTTAAGTAATGAATCATGCCAGGACAAAAATTCTGGCTACTGGGCTAAAAATGCCCTATTGGACTTACAGTCCACCTGCAGTGACATAGACCCAATGGTAGTAATAAAATGTATCTCAAAGTACCGAAATAAATTTGATGCACTGTATGGCCATTTCGTTGATTGACAACACTTGAGCGTACTCGAGATCAAAATGTTGGAAAACCGGTTAAAGATATGACGATGAATTAATAAGAACAACCATCAAAAACCAAAAGAAATAAAACTAACAAGAATCCAAACTCAGCTAAGGGTTACCTCTGCATCAAAAGGAAAAGCCTTAGAAATTTCTAATAATTTTTGACAAATTTTGAACGGAAAATTTAAAGGCATTTAAGTAAGGAATCATGCCAGGACAAAAATTCTGGCTACTGCCCTGAAAATGCCCTCAAGGACTTACTGTCCACCAGCAGTAACATAGACCCAGTGGTAGTAATAAAATATATCACAAAATAACGAAATAAATTTGATGCACTGTATGGCCTTTTCGTTGATTGACAACTCTTCAGCAGTGCTCGTTCCAGATCAAAATTTTGAAAAACGGGTTAAAGATATGACGATGAATTAATAAGTATAAGCATCAAAAACCAAAATAATTATAACTAACAGGAATCCAAACTCAGCTAAGAGTTACATCTGCATCAAAAGGAAGAGCCATGGAAATTTCTGGTATTGTTTGACAAATTTTGAACGGAACATTTAATGGCATTTAAGTAATGAATTATGCCAGGACAAAAATTCTGGCTACTGCGCTGGAATGCCCTCGAGGACTTACTGTCCACCAGCAGTGACATAGACCCAGTGGTAGTAATAAAATGTATCACAAAATACCGAAATAAATTTGATGCACTGTATGGCCATTTCGTTGATTGACAACTCATCAGCAGTGCTCGAGATGAAAATCTTGGAAAACGGATTTAAGATGTGACGATGAATTAATAAGTACAACCCTCAAAAACCAAAATCATTAAAACTAACAGGAATCCAATGTTACAGCCACAAATCACCGTTGAATTATAGCCAACAAAAGACACAAATCAATAATGAAATTTACAAAGATTTATTATACAAGTTTACAAAAAATATTATACAATTGAAATGTTAACTTAACTGTTAAAATATACGTCCGATCCGTTTGTCTTTTCTTTATCCGGAATTCTTCTCGTCACTGTTGCGGGAATCCAAACAGAATACTATGTCCAATAAGTCACAATCTAGTATGATTGATGTGTGTAACGTAAAGAAAAGTGTGTCAATCCAACATCTGAGAACACAAGAATGTTAATGTCTGGTCTGATCTGTTCTGAAAGTATAACTTTAGTACCCGTATATATAGCCACCACGGAAATCCATAGAATACTGTAGAACGGAAACTTCTAGAATTCGGTAGAAGTTTGAATTACACATCGTATATTATGATCATTCCAGAATTATTACGTAAGTCAAATAGAAAGTTCTAGTCATTCCGTCAGTATCTATTATTGTTCCAGTGATTTCTAAACTGCACAGTTATAACATTATTTAGTAAACAACTATAAGTATTATGTAAGCATATTATACATGTTATAAGGCCATACAAAACAAATTAAGCCAAGATAAATAAATATAATAATTACAATATCATATCAAAATAAATATAATAATACAATATCATAACACCAAACTCAGCTTAGGGTTATCTATGCATCAAAAGGAAGAGCCTTAGACATTTCTGATAATGTTTGACAAAATTTGAACGGAAAATTTATGCAATGAATCGTGCCAGGATAAAAATGCTGGCTTCTGGGATGAAATATGCATCAAAAGGAAGAGCCTTAGACATTTCTGATAATGTTTGACAAAATTTGAACGGAAAATTTATGCAATGAATCGTGCCAGGATAAAAATGCTGGCTTCTGGGATGAAAATGCACGCGGGTACTTACTGTCCACCACCAGTGACAAAGACCCAGTGGTAGTAATAAAATGAATCTCAAAATACCAAAATAACCTTGATTCACTGTATGGCCATTTTGTTGATTGAAAACTCCTCATCAGTGCTCGAGATCAAAATGTTGGAAGACCGGTTAAAGATATGATGATGAATTAAGAAGCACAACCATCAAAAACCAAAACAATCAAAACAAACAGGACTCCAAACACAGCTAAGGATTACTTCAGCATCACAATGAAAAGCCTTAGAAATTTCTGGTCATTTTGTACAAATATTGGAACGGAAAATTTAAAGGCATTTAAGTAATAAATCATGCCAGGACAAAACTTCTGGCTACTGGGCTACAAATGCCCTCGGGGACTTACTCTCAACCATCAGTGACATAAACCCAGTGGTAATAATAAAATGTATCACAAAACACCGAAATAAATTTGATGCACTGTATGGTCATTTCGTTGATTGATAACTCCAACAGTGCTCGAGATCAAAATGTTGGAAAACCGGTCAAAGATATGATGATGAGTTAATAAGCATAACCATCAAAAATCAAAACAATTAAAACTTACAAGAATCCAAACTAAGCTAAGGGGTTACCTCTGCATCAAAAGGAAAAGCCTTAAAAATATCTGGTAATATTTGAAAAATTTTTGAACGGAAATTTAAAGGCATTTAAGTAATGAATCATGCCAGGACAAACATTCTGGCTACTGGGCTAAAAATGCCCTCGGAGACTTACTGTCTACCGTCATTGACATAGACCCAGTGGTAGTAATAAAATGTATCACAAAATACCGAAATTAATTTGATGCACTGTATGGCAATTTTGCTGGTTGACAACCTTTCCAGCAGAGCTCGAGATCAAAATGCTGGAAAACCGATTAAAGATATGATGATGAATTAATAAGCATAACCATCAAAAACCAAAACAATTAAAACTAACAGGAATCCAAACTCAGCTAGGGGTTACCTCTGCATCAAAACGAGAAGCCTTAGAAATGTCTGGTAATTTTTGACAAATTTTTGAACGGAAATTAAAAGGCATTTAAGTAATGAATCATGCCAAAACAAAAATTCTGGCTACTGGGACAACACTTGAGCGTACTCGAGATCAAAATGTTAGAAAACCGGTTAAAGATATGATGATGAATTAATAAGCATAACCATCAAAAACCAAAAAAATTAAAACTAACAGGAATCCAAACTCAGCTAGGGGTTACCTCTGCATCAAAACGAGAAGCCTTAGAAATGTCTGGTAATTTTTGACAAATTTTTGAACGGAAATTAAAAGGCATTTAAGTAATGAATCATGCCAAAACAAAAATTCTGGCTACTGGGCTAAAAATGCCCTCAGTGACATAGACCCAGTGGTAATAATAAAATGTATCACAAAACACCGAAATAAATTTGATGCACTGTATTGCCATTTCGTTGGTTGACAACTTTCCAGCAGTGCTCCAGATCAAAATCTTGGAAAACTGTTTAAAGATATGATGATGAATTAATACGCACAGCCATCAAAAACCAAAACAATTAAAACTAACAGGAATCCAAACTCAGCTAGGGGTTAACTCTGCATCGAAAGGAAAAGCGTTAGAAATGTCTGGTAATTTTTGACAAATTTTTTTAACGGAAAATGTAAAGGTATTTAAGTAATGAATCATGCCAGGACAAAAATTCTGGCTACTGGGCTAAAAATGCCCTATTGGACTTACAGTCCACCTGCAGTGACATAGACCCAATGGTAGTAATAAAATGTATCTCAAAGTACCGAAATAAATTTGATGCACTGTATGGCCATTTCGTTGATTGACAACACTTGAGTGTACTCGAGATCAAAATGTTAGAAAACCGGTTAAAGATATGACGATGAATTAATAAGAACAACCATCAAAAACCAAAAGAAATAAAACTAACAAGAATCCAAACTCAGCTAAGGGTTACCTCTGCATCAAAAGGAAAAGCCTTAGAAATTTCTAATAATTTTTGACAAATTTTGAACGGAAAATTTAAAGGCATTTAAGTAAGGAATCATGCCAGGACAAAAATTCTGGCTACTGCCCTGAAAATGCCCTCAAGGACTTACTGTCCACCAGCAGTAACATAGACCCAGTGGTAGTAATAAAATATATCACAAAATAACGAAATAAATTTGATGCACTGTATGGCCTTTTCGTTGATTGACAACTCTTCAGCAGTGCTCGTTCCAGATCAAAATTTTGAAAAACGGGTTAAAGATATGACGATGAATTAATAAGTATAAGCATCAAAAACCAAAATAATTATAACTAACAGGAATCCAAACTCAGCTAAGAGTTACATCTGCATCAAAAGGAAGAGCCATGGAAATTTCTGGTATTGTTTGACAAATTTTGAACGGAACATTTAAAGGCATTTAAGTAATGAATTATGCCAGGACAAAAATTCTGGCTACTGCGCTGGAATGCCCTCGAGGACTTACTGTCCACCAGCAGTGACATAGACCCAGTGGTAGTAATAAAATGTATCACAAAATACCGAAATAAATTTGATGCACTGTATGGCCATTTCGTTGATTGACAACTCATCAGCAGTGCTCGAGATGAAAATCTTGGAAAACGGATTAAAGATGTGACGATGAATTAATAAGTACAACCATCAAAAACCAAAATCATTAAAACTAACAGGAATCCAATGTTACAGCCACAAATCACCGTTGAATTATAGCCAACAAAAGACACAAATCAATAATGAAATTTACAAAGATTTATTATACAAGTTTACAAAAAATATTATACAATTGAAATGTTAACTTAACTGTTAAAATATACGTCCGATCCGTTTGTCTTTTCTTTATCCGGAATTCTTCTCGTCACTGTTGCGGGAATCCAAACAGAATACTATGTCCAATAAGTCACAATCTAGTATGATTGATGTGTGTAACGTAAAGAAAAGTGTGTCAATCCAACATCTGAGAACACAAGAATGTTAATGTCTGGTCTGATCTGATCTGAAAGTATAACTTTAGTACCCGTATATATAGCCACCACGGAAATCCATAGAATACTGTAGAACGGAAACTTCTAGAATTCGGTAGAAGTTTGAATTACACATCGTATATTATGATCATTCCAGAATTATTACGTAAGTCAAATAGAAAGTTCTAGTCATTCCGTCAGTATCTATTATTGTTCCAGTGATTTCTAAACTGCACAGTTATAACATTATTTAGTAAACAACTATAAGTATTATGTAAGCATATTATACATGTTATAAGGCCATACAAAACAAATTAAGCCAAGATAAATACATATAATAATTACAATATCATATCAAAATAAATATAATAATACAATATCATAACACCAAACTCAGCTTAGGGTTATCTATGCATCAAAAGGAAGAGCCTTAGACATTTCTGATAATGTTTGACAAAATTTGAACGAAAAATTTATGCAATGAATCGTGCCAGGATAAAAATGCTGGCTTCTGGGATGAAATATGCATCAAAAGGAAGAGCCTTAGACATTTCTGATAATGTTTGACAAAATTTGAACGGAAAATTTATGCAATGAATCGTGCCAGGATAAAAATGCTGGCTTCTGGGATGAAAATGCACGCGGGTACTTACTGTCCACCACCAGTGACAAAGACCCAGTGGTAGTAATAAAATGAATCTCAAAATACCAAAATAACCTTGATTCACTGTATGGCCATTTTGTTGATTGAAAACTCCTCATCAGTGCTCGAGATCAAAATGTTGGAAGACCGGTTAAAGATATGATGATAAATTAAGAAGCACAACCATCAAAAACCAAAACAATCAAAACAAACAGGACTCCAAACACAGCTAAGGATTACTTCAGCATCACAATGAAAAGCCTTAGAAATTTCTGGTCATTTTGTACAAATATTGGAACGGAAAATTTAAAGGCATTTAAGTAATAAATCATGCCAGGACAAAAATTCTGGCTACTGGGCTACAAATGCCCTCAGGGACTTACTCTCAACCATCAGTGACATAAACCCAGTGGTAATAATAAAATGTATCACAAAACACCGAAATAAATTTGATGCACTGTATGGTCATTTCGTTGATTGATAACTCCAACAGTGCTCGAGATCAAAATGTTGGAAAACCGGTCAAAGATATGATGATGAGTTAATAAGCATAACCATCAAAAATCAAAACAATTAAAACTTACAAGAATCCAAACTAAGCTAAGGGGTTACCTCTGCATCAAAAGGAAAAGCTTTAAAAATATCTGGTAATATTTGAAAAATTTTTGAACGGAAATTTAAAGGCATTTAAGTAATGAATCATGCCAGGACAAACATTCTGGCTACTGGGCTAAAAATGCCCTCGGAGACTTACTGTCTACCATCATTGACATAGACCCAGTGGTAGTAATAAAATGTATCACAAAATACCGAAATTAATTTGATGCACTGTATAGCAATTTTGCTGGTTGACAACCTTTCCAGCAGAGCTCGAGATCAAAATGTTGGAAAACCGATTAAAGATATGATGATGAATTAATAAGCATAACCATCAAAAACCAAAACAATTAAAACTAACAGGAATCCAAACTCAGCTAGGGGTTACCTCTGCATCAAAACGAGAAGCCTTAGAAATGTCTGGTAATTTTGGACAAATTTTTGAACGGAATTAAAAGGCATTTAAGTAATGAATCATGCCAGAACAAAAATTCTGGCTACTGGGCTAAAAATGCCCTCAGTGACATAGACCCAGTGGTAATAATAAAATGTATCACAAAACACCGAAATAAATTTGATGCACTGTATTGCCATTTCGTTGGTTGACAACTTTCCAGCAGTGCTCCAGATCAAAATCTTGGAAAACTGTTTAAAGATATGATGATGAATTAATACGCACAGCCATCAAAAACCAAAACAATTAAAACTAACAGGAATCCAAACTCAGCTAGGGGTTAACTCTGCATCGAAAGGAAAAGCGTTAGAAATGTCTGGTAATTTTTGACAAATTTTTTTAACGGAAAATGTAAAGGTATTTAAGTAATGAATCATGCCAGGACAAAAATTCTGGCTACTGGGCTAAAAATGCCCTATTGGACTTACAGTCCACCTGCAGTGACATAGACCCAATGGTAGTAATAAAATGTATCTCAAAGTACCGAAATAAATTTGATGCACTGTATGGCCATTTCGTTGATTGACAACACTTGAGCGTACTCGAGATCAAAATGTTAGAAAACCGGTTAAAGATATGACGATGAATTAATAAGAACAACCATCAAAAACCAAAAGAAATAAAACTAACAAGAATCCAAACTCAGCTAAGGGTTACCTCTGCATCAAAAGGAAAAGCCTTAGAAATTTCTGGTAATTTTTGACAAATTTTGAACGGAAAATTTAAAGGCATTTAAGTAAGGAATCATGCCAGGACAAAAATTCTGGCTACTGCCCTGAAAATGCCCTCAAGGACTTACTGTCCACCAGCAGTAACATAGACCCAGTGGTGGTAATAAAATATATCACAAAATAACGAAATAAATTTGATGCACTGTATGGCCTTTTCGTTGATTGACAACTCTTCAGCAGTGCTCGTTCCAGATCAAAATTTTGAAAAACGGGTTAAAGATATGACGATGAATTAATAAGTATAAGCATCAAAAACCAAAATAATTATAACTAACAGGAATCCAAACTCAGCTAAGAGTTACATCTGCATCAAAAGGAAGAGCCATGGAAATTTCTGGTATTGTTTGACAAATTTTGAACGGAACATTTAAAGGCATTTAAGTAATGAATTATGCCAGGACAAAAATTCTGGCTACTGCGCTGGAATGCCCTCGAGGACTTACTGTCCACCAGCAGTGACATAGACCCAGTGGTAGTAATAAAATGTATCACAAAACACCGAAATAAATTTTGATGCACTGTAAGGCCATTTCGTTGGTTGACAACCTTGCCAGCAGTGCTCCAGATCAAAATCTTGGAAAACCGGTTAAAGATATGATGATGAATTAATAAGCATAACCATCAAAAACCAAAACAATTAAAACTTACAGGAATCCAAACTCAGCTAAGGGTTACCTCTGCATCAAAATGAAAAGCCTTAGAAATGTCTGGTAATTTTTTATAAATTTTTGAACGGAAATTTAAAGGCATTTATGTAATGAATCATGCTAGGACAAAAATTCTGGCTACTGGGCTAAAAATGCCCTCTGGGACTGGTAGTAATAAAATGTATCACAAAATACAGAAATAAATTTGATGCACTGTATGGCCATTTCGTTGGTTGACAACCTTTCCAGCAGAGCTCGTAATCAAATTGTTGGAAAACCGATTAAAAATATGATGATGAATTAATAAGCATAACCATGAAAAACCAAAAACAATTAAAACTAACAGGAATCCAAATTCAGCTAAGGGTTACCTCTGCATCAAAAGGAAGAGCCTTAGAAATTTTAAGTAATTTTTGACAAATAATTGAACGGAAATTTAAAGGCATTTAAGTAATAAATCATGCCAGAACAAAAATTCTGGCTACTCGGCTAAAAATGCCGTCGGAGAATTACTGTCTACCATCAGTGACATAGACCCAGTGGTAGTAATAAAATGTATCACAAAACACCGAAATAAATTTGATGCACTGTATGGCCATTTCGTTGATTGACAACACTTGAGCGTACTCGAGATCAAAATGTTAGAAAACCGGTTAAAGATATGACGATGAATTAATAAGAACAACCATCAAAAACCAAAAGAAATAAAACTAACAAGAATCCAAACTCAGCTAAGGGTTACCTCTGCATCAAAAGGAAAAGCCTTAGAAATTTCTGGTAATTTTTGACAAATTTTGAACGGAAAATTTAAAGGCATTTAAGTAAGGAATCATGCCAGGACAAAAATTCTGGCTACTGCCCTGAAAATGCCCTCAAGGACTTACTGTCCACCAGCAGTAACATAGACCCAGTGGTAGTAATAAAATATATCACAAAATAACGAAATAAATTTGATGCACTGTATGGCCTTTTCGTTGATTGACAACTCTTCAGCAGTGCTCGTTCCAGATCAAAATTTTGAAAAACGGGTTAAAGATATGACGATGAATTAATAAGTATAAGCATCAAAAACCAAAATAATTATAACTAACAGGAATCCAAACTCAGCTAAGAGTTACATCTGCATCAAAAGGAAGAGCCATGGAAATTTCTGGTATTGTTTGACAAATTTTGAACGGAACATTTAAAGGCATTTAAGTAATGAATTATGCCAGGACAAAAATTCTGGCTACTGCGCTGGAATGCCCTCGAGGACTTACTGTCCACCAGCAGTGACATAGACCCAGTGGTAGTAATAAAATGTATCACAAAACACCGAAATAAATTTTGATGCACTGTAAGGCCATTTCGTTGGTTGACAACCTTGCCAGCAGTGCTCCAGATCAAAATCTTGGAAAACCGGTTAAAGATATGATGATGAATTAATAAGCATAACCATCAAAAACCAAAACAATTAAAACTTACAGGAATCCAAACTCAGCTAAGGGTTACCTCTGCATCAAAATGAAAAGCCTTAGAAATGTCTGGTAATTTTTTATAAATTTTTGAACGGAAATTTAAAGGCATTTATGTAATGAATCATGCTAGGACAAAAATTCTGGCTACTGGGCTAAAAATGCCCTCTGGGACTGGTAGTAATAAAATGTATCACAAAATACAGAAATAAATTTGATGCACTGTATGGCCATTTCGTTGGTTGACAACCTTTCCAGCAGAGCTCGTAATCAAATTGTTGGAAAACCGATTAAAAATATGATGATGAATTAATAAGCATAACCATGAAAAACCAAAAACAATTAAAACTAACAGGAATCCAAATTCAGCTAAGGGTTACCTCTGCATCAAAAGGAAGAGCCTTAGAAATTTTAAGTAATTTTTGACAAATAATTGAACGGAAATTTAAAGGCATTTAAGTAATAAATCATGCCAGAACAAAAATTCTGGCTACTCGGCTAAAAATGCCGTCGGAGAATTACTGTCTACCATCAGTGACATAGACCCAGTGGTAGTAATAAAATGTATCACAAAACACCGAAATAAATTTGATGCACTGTATGGCCATTTCGTTGATTGACAACACTTGAGCGTACTCGAGATCAAAATGTTAGAAAACCGGTTAAAGATATGACGATGAATTAATAAGAACAACCATCAAAAACCAAAAGAAATAAAACTAACAAGAATCCAAACTCAGCTAAGGGTTACCTCTGCATCAAAAGGAAAAGCCTTAGAAATTTCTGGTAATTTTTGACAAATTTTGAACGGAAAATTTAAAGGCATTTAAGTAAGGAATCATGCCAGGACAAAAATTCTGGCTACTGCCCTGAAAATGCCCTCAAGGACTTACTGTCCACCAGCAGTAACATAGACCCAGTGGTAGTAATAAAATATATCACAAAATAACGAAATAAATTTGATGCACTGTATGGCCTTTTCGTTGATTGACAACTCTTCAGCAGTGCTCGTTCCAGATCAAAATTTTGAAAAACGGGTTAAAGATATGACGATGAATTAATAAGTATAAGCATCAAAAACCAAAATAATTATAACCAACAGGAATCCAAACTCAGCTAAGAGTTACATCTGCATCAAAAGGAAGAGCCATGGAAATTTCTGGTATTGTTTGACAAATTTTGAACGGAACATTTAAAGGCATTTAAGTAATGAATTATGCCAGGACAAAAATTCTGGCTACTGCGCTGGAATGCCCTCGAGGACTTACTGTCCACCAGCAGTGACATAGACCCAGTGGTAGTAATAAAATGTATCACAAAACACCGAAATAAATTTTGATGCACTGTAAGGCCATTTCGTTGGTTGACAACCTTGCCAGCAGTGCTCCAGATCAAAATCTTGGAAAACCGGTTAAAGATATGATGATGAATTAATAAGCATAACCATCAAAAACCAAAACAATTAAAACTTACAGGAATCCAAACTCAGCTAAGGGTTACCTCTGCATCAAAATGAAAAGCCTTAGAAATGTCTGGTAATTTTTTATAAATTTTTGAACGGAAATTTAAAGGCATTATGTAATGAATCATGCTAGGACAAAAATTCTGGCTACTGGGCTAAAAATGCCCTCTGGGACTGGTAGTAATAAAATGTATCACAAAATACAGAAATAAATTTGATGCACTGTATGGCCATTTCGTTGGTTGACAACCTTTCCAGCAGAGCTCGTAATCAAATTGTTGGAAAACCGATTAAAAATATGATGATGAATTAATAAGCATAACCATGAAAAACCAAAAACAATTAAAACTAACAGGAATCCAAATTCAGCTAAGGGTTACCTCTGCATCAAAAGGAAGAGCCTTAGAAATTTTAAGTAATTTTTGACAAATAATTGAACGGAAATTTAAAGGCATTTAAGTAATAAATCATGCCAGAACAAAAATTCTGGCTACTCGGCTAAAAATGCCGTCGGAGAATTACTGTCTACCATCAGTGACATAGACCCAGTGGTAGTAATAAAATGTATCACAAAACACCGAAATAAATTTGATGCACTGTATGGCCATTTCGTTGGTTGACAACTTTTCCAGCCGAGCTCGAGATCAAAATGTTGGAAAACCGATTAATGATATGATGATGAATTAATAAGTATAACCATCAAAAACAAAAAAAATTAAAACTAACAGGAATCCAAACTCAGCTAGGGGATACCTTTGCATCAAAATGAGAAGCATTAGAAATGTCTGGTAATTTTTAACAATTTTTGAACGGAAATTTAAAGGCATTTAAGTAATGAATCATGCCAGGACAAACATTCTGGCTACTAGGCTAAAAATGCCCTCGGAGACTTACTGTCTACCATCATTGACATAGACCCAGTGGTAGTAATAAAATGTATCACAAAATACCGAAATTAATTTGATGCACTGTATGGCAATTTTGCTGGATGACAACCTTTCCAGCAGAGCTCGAGATCAAAATGTTGGAAAACCGATTAAAGATATGATGATGAATTAATAAGCATAACCATCAAAAACCAAAAAAATTAAAACTAACAGGAATCCAAACTCAGCTAGGGGTTACCTCTGCATCCAAGCGAGAAGCCTTAGAAATGTCTGGTAATTTTGGACAAATTTTTGAACGGAAATTAAAAGGCATTTAAGTAATGAATCATGCTAGAACAAAAATTCTGGCTACTGGGCTAAAAATGCCCTCAGTGACATAGACCCAGTGGTAATAATAAAATGTATCACAAAACACCGAAATAAATTTGCTGCACTGTATTGCCATTTCGTTGGTTGACAACTTTCCAGCAGTGCTCCAGATCAAAATCTTGGAAAACTGTTTAAAGATATGATGATGAATTAATACGCACAGCCATCAAAAACCAAAACAATTAAAACTAACAGGAATCCAAACTCAGCTAGGGGTTAACTCTGCATCGAAAGGAAAAGCGTTAGAAATGTCTGGTAATTTTTGACAAATTTTTTTAACGGAAAATGTAAAGGTATTTAAGTAATGAATCATGCCAGGACAAAAATTCTGGCTACTGGGCTAAAAATGCCCTATTGGACTTACAGTCCACCTGCAGTGACATAGACCCAATGGTAGTAATAAAATGTATCTGAAAGTACCGAAATAAATTTGATGCACTGTATGGCCATTTCGTTGATTGACAACACTTGAGCGTACTCGAGATCAAAATGTTGGAAAACCGGTTAAAGATATGACGATGAATTAATAAGAACAACCATCAAAAACCAAAAGAAATAAAACTAACAAGAATCCAAACTCAGCTAAGGGTTACCTCTGCATCAAAAGGAAAAGCCTTAGAAATTTCTGGTAATTTTTGACAAATTTTGAACGGAAAATTTAAAGGCATTTAAGTAAGGAATCATGCCAGGACAAAAATTCTGGCTACTGCCCTGAAAATGCCCTCAAGGACTTACTGTCCACCAGCAGTAACATAGACCCAGTGGTAGTAATAAAATGTATTACAAAATACCGAAATAAATTTGATGTACTGTATGGTCATTTCGTTGTCTGACAACTCTTCAACAGTGCTTTTGGGAATTTAACAATGGGAATTTCACATTGCTAGTGCTTTACTTTTTTTTGCTGTCTTGTTCTAGTTTTGTTTAGTTTGTTATACGTTTTTGTTCTTTCAGTTCTCGTGGCATTTGTTTGTTGTGTTCCATTCTCCTGACTTTGTCTTTCCCTTCTACTTCGAATTTGTTGACTTTTCCCACTGCTTTGTAGCTTCGGTATTCTTTTGCCGATATTTAATAAAACGTTTTATCAGTACTGGAAAAGACTTTAAATATATCCAATATTTTAAAATATTTTCCTTTTAGAATTTTGATAATGGGTTGAAAGGTAAGTTTACTATCGAACAAAAGGTCACGAAATTTGGTTGTTTTGACAAGTTTGATAGGTATATTATAGATCTTTAATAAATTCTGGTTTCAAATGCAATTTTCGTTTATTCCAAAAATAGATACAGACAATTTTATAGTGGAAAGTCTGAAACCATTTTCCGTAGCCCATTTTTCAATTTTATGTAAAGACCATTATAATTGCCTGTCTATATTGTTCATGTTTTTGCCCTATAACATATAAAAAAAATCATAAAGATAACCTTCAACATTCTGTTGCAATATTTAAGCCAAAATATTTATTTTAATGTTAAACCAGTAGAGATATGTAAATAATAAAATGTTTAAAAGTCTATTTTCCTTATAATTAATTTTTCAAAGAAAATAAATCTTTTAAAATCAATCAGAGTGCTTACAAAGACAGGTTTCTCATATTTTCACTATTTATAGGGGAATAACGCTTAGAAAAATAGATTTAGATTTAGATGCGAGAGGGCTTACAAAGTGTGACGGACGGACAACCGCTGCGTATTGTGGTGTGGGATAAAAAGTAAAGAACTTTGTATGCCTATCTAATCGGCAGGGGAATAAAAATGTGAAAGAAGTTTAATGTAAGACCTTTTCTTACTGTGTTAGTGTTATGACATGTTTGGATTTGAGCCAAGCTGAAAAACCGTGTTTGACCTTAAATGAAATTTTTTATTCAAGTCTACTTTAGGAAGACATTATTCTTTAAATCGTGTGCATCATCACTACCCACTGAAGAATCACTTTCTGCACTTATTCAAGCAATTACCAGTGATAACAAATTTATAAATAAAAATAATCACATGGTCATTTCTCAAAAAGGGTGCCTCTCACTATCAATGTAGATATTCCTCTAGAAAACTGCATATTAATATCCAAGAATAATCTGCCCAAAAAATTATATATCTATATACATAATTTTAAATATTTATTAATGTATAATTGTACTTGCTAAAATAAACCGAAAGTTGTATTGGTGGATACTGCACCAAAAGTAATTACACCTACTCAGTGGCTCTTAACCACATAATATGAGGATGCAAAATTGTGAATAAGGCGAATTCTATTTAGGCAACGGTCATTATTTACCAGCCGGGGGGGGGGGGGGGGGAGTTGGAGCATTTTAGGGATCATCAGTGACATTGGTTCACTACGGGGGGGGGGTGTTTTCGCTGAAGACTTAAATGAATAGGGGGTCAAAGAAATAGTCCATTTCATATTGGAAAATAGGTGCTAAAACTAAGACGTATCTGTGGAGTTGTGATCAAGCATACGTTATTCTGTAAATCTGTATGTTATTATTAGAAGTGCACATGTATAGCCCCAAGGGTTAAAAGCAAAATAACAGAAAAAATTTGAACAAATCAAGATTATATAGAACATTCAAACAGAATAAAATCATTTATCACGCGGAATTATTAAAGTCCACCTTCCTCAGTTGCTACCAAGACTTTTTATAAGGAACCAAAACTGCACAGGTTTTTTATTTATTAAAAGTGTGTAAAGTTTGTCATTATTTATTTCTTTTTTTTAGTAATTTTGGCATTTTAAATAATTTTTTTTTTGTCTTATTGAATTGTGTAATGTTAGTAGTATATATGCGGTTCTAAAGTCGGATTTGAGGTGTTGGAAGAGGTGGAGGTGCCGGAAATGACGTCACCGAAACCGGCTGTCACGTGACCGGAACTGGAGGTACCGGAAGTGGGTTTTGCGCGCATTTCCCGCCACTTGTTTATGGAAGTGACATAAGTCACGTGCCGTGACCCGGATGTGTGGTCTCCGCATGTTCAGGCGGAACCGGAAGTGGTTTGTGCAACAGGAAGTAGTTTGTTTTTCCGCCATTTGTTTACAGAAGTGACGTCAGTCACTAGCTGCGACCCGGAAGTGCCATGTTCCCCTTTTCCCGTGCTTCTCGGTCGTCTCTGGGTCTTTCATCGGTCTGTATAGGGTAAGAGTCTCGCATCGAGCCTCTCATACTCTCACTGTTATGTCGAAATCTAAGAGTAATTGAAGTACACTACTGGATTATCTCCCCTTTTCAGTCCCTTTTCCCCAAGGCTGATGTTTTCTGTGAGGACCAAAGGTAGGATTGAATTATGTCCCCTTACCTCCAGTGATGCTGTCACCAGATCAATGGAGGAGTGTCCTTAGCAACTGCCTTAGCAACGGCGGTCCATTTCATTGCTCTATGATGGACCTCGTTTCTCTTCCCTTGCTCCTTGCCGCTCTTCGCTGCTCGTCGCTGTTCATCGCTACTCATGACCTTACTCGCGTGCTCATTTCGGTTTTTTGGGGCTACTTGTCACTGTTTTCGCTGCTGTTCCTGCTGATTGTTGCTGTTCGTCACCGCTGCTCTTCTCTTGCTCATCGCTGTTTTACTCTTGCTCTTTGCTGCTCATCGCTAGTGATGACCTTACTCGCGTGCTCATTTCGGTTTTTTGGGGCTACTTGTCACGGTTTTCGCTGCTGCTGTTGCTCCTGCTAGTTGTTGCTGTTGGTCATCGCTGCTCTTCTCATGTTCATTGCTGTTTTTCTCTTACTATTTGCTGTTCATCGCTACTCTTGACCTTACTCGCGTGCTCATTTCGGTTTTTTTGTGCTACTTGTCGCTGTTTTCGCTTCTGCTGCTAGTGGTGGTCGATTGTCGTTAGACAAAGATTGGATCTGTGCGAGAGTACCCTTACGTCCGGTTCATTTGAAAGGCCACGCTGCATTTATCCAGGCTTGTGACTGGCTATCATAAGATAGGCTGCATTAGCCCTCTCCGATTTTAAGGCCACTCTGCAATTGTCCAGACTTGTGACTGGCTATATATGTATAAACATATATAGGCTGCATTACCCCCCTTCCCTTTTTTCTTTTTATTGTTTTTTTTCTTTTCTTTTTTTTGTATATTTTTTTGTTTCTTTTGTTATGTTCCAATTCCTCCGTCACATAGAGTCATTGCTGTCTTCAGCTGGTGGTGGGTCGTAGTCGTTCAATACACGATTAAGCAAATATTTTCGTTTTTCTACGGCACATTCCCATGAATCTTTTGATTCGTAGTCTTCCTCTTCTTTGAGGCGTTTAGCCGTTTTCTTGATCTTTCTGTGTACGGGGTCTTTATTCATGTCTTGATGCCAGGACATCAGTTCGAGGTAATGTTTTCGTATTTCGTCTCTATATGAGTCAAACATTTCTCTATATGCTGCCAAGCGTGCCTTGTCTTCTTCCATTCCGGCTTCGACTAGTTCGTTTACTTTCTATGAGTATTCCGGTTGATGTACTTGAAATGTTCTATTCAAAATGACTTCCCATAGGGACTGTTCGCATTGCTCTTCGGAGTCTTCGTTGGATTCATGGTCACTGCTTTTTTCCGATTCCTCGTCATCGGCTTCTCTGGTGGTGTCTGAGACTGAATCACTATAGTCTGTTAAATCCTCTTCCATACCGTGTACATTCTTTTTATGTCCCACTAGGTTGAAGTTTCGCTTGGACTGGTATCCACATATGTCACAGGTATACATTTAAGACGTCTTTCTTTCCTGGAATTCGATAGAAGAATTAGTTCCAGTCGTCCTGCAAGTGCTTATATTAGCTACAGGTTCCTCAACGGCTTGTTGATTCATACACAAACGTTTGGCAAAATATTCGTTTCGAGATTGTTGCAGTTCAGATTTCACTTTTCTGATGAGGTCTCTATTAAGTCTTGTCCACTCGTTGTCAATCCTTCTACACCCCTTGGACATATTCATGTTTTTGTAGAATTCCATAAAGCTCTTGTTCATTTGACACTTTGTACATTTCTTGTTTGGATCCACTTTGCTGGGTTCTCCACTTGTGTTGTCCAGCCGTTTGGTTCTCTCCACTTTGGTTGGAAGTATTTTTCTTTTCATTTCTGGTTTTGCTTTGGTGTTAGAAAGATCCACAGGTATTAAGCATCTAGCAGGAACCAATAAATCGAGAGGCGTTTTCGACTCCATTGATACGTGTGTATTGTTAGATGCTCTTCAAACAACTGACGAAATTAAACAAAACCTCTGATTATATTTTCGTTAAAAGCTTTCCATTGGCGTCATGGTGACGAAGATTGTTTTTGTCTATTCATTCAGACCACACAGTTCGCTCATTTCGGTTTTTCAAAAAGATCTGATGGCTTCATTGAGTTGACATCTATTGACAACAGTGCTGCATATAAATTGATTGATACATTGAAAGAAATTTTTCATTTTGTACCAACATTTGGATCTGTGAAACTAGTGTTTCTTCATATTCCTTTATACTCCATATATCATTACAATTTGAGCAAGGATCACCATAATCCAGAGGAGTTTTTGGAGCAGGACTGTATTTTGAGACAACAAATTAAAATTTTAAACAGATACATTAATGATAGAGAATCTTACATTCATTCAGTCCAAATCTATCCGAAGATTTACAGAAACAAAAACGAAATTCAAGATTTTCATACAATTCAAAACTGTACAGAGATGGTATTCACCCTAAGCCGTCATTAGCCAAACTTTTGTTAGCTAGAATTTGTCGCCTGATACATGATTTTTGTTATTGAATTTGCAGTCCGGCAGAATTTTAGTGGAAAATGATTGCATTTCCTCACATTCGTTTCAACATCAACATTTAATTTGTGTGTATATTGTTACGGCCGAAATCACCTTTTAAATTGTAGCCAACAAAAGACACAAATCAATAATAAAATTTAACAAGATTTATTATATACAAAGTTTACAAAAAATATTACAAAAAAAACTAAAATGTCAACTTAACTGTTCAAAATCCTGTTTTTTCTTGATCCGGAATTCTGGTCACTGTTGCCTGAATCCAAACGGAATATTATATCCAATCAGTCACAATCTAGTATGATGTAACGAAAATAAAAGTCTGTGAAGTACGATGTGTGAAACGTAAATAAATCCAACAGCTGAGAACACAAGAATGTCTATCTGGTCCGATAAATGATGTTCTGAAAATCTAACTTTCTTGTCCGTATATATACTGTAGAACGGAAACTTCTGGAATACGGTAGAAGTTCGAATCACACCATAATTATTACGTAAGTCAAATAGAAAGTTCTAGTCATTCCACCAGTATCCAGTATTGTTCCAGTGATTTCTAAACTGCGCAGTTATAACATTATTTGGTAAACAACTATAAGTATTATGTAAACATAGTATACATGTTATAAGGCTACGCAAAACAAATTAGGCCAAGATAAATAAATATAATAATTACAATATCATAACACCTCCCCCCTTAAAAGAAGTTTGAGTGTAACGAGAACTTCATGAACAATATATACAAAAATATATAGTATGTATACAGTGTTTCAATAAGATCTAGATAAAGCATCTGCTATTACATTATCTTTACCTTTAATATGTTTTACAATAATATCATATTCCTGTAACAATAAACTCCACCTAGTCAACCTCTGGTTCTTGTTTCTCATTTTATGTATGAAGGTGAGAGGATTATGATCAGTATAAACCAGAATAGGATGCATAGTGGGATTTAAATACACATCAAAATTTTGAAGTGCAGACAACAGTGCAAAACATTCTTTTTCAATAGTGGAATAATTTTTCTGATGTTTATCTAATTTCTTGGAAAAATATGATATAGGTTTCTCAACATTATCATCTGTTTCTTGATATAAAACGGCTCCAATTCCTACATCACTTGCATCAACGGCAAGTTTGAATTGCTTTTTAAAGTCTGGAGTGATAAGAACGGGACTGTTAATTAAAAGTGATTTGCTTTTTTCAAAAGAGTTTTGACAATTATCACTCCAGATGAATTTAGAATCTTTTCGTAAAAGATGAGTCAATGGTTGAACAACAGTAGCAAAATTTGAACAAAATTTTCTGTAAAATCCAATCATGCCTAAATATCTCATAAGTTGTTTTTTATTTGTAGGAGGAGGAAAATTGGTAATTGCATCCACTTTAGCCATAATAGGTTTCACTTGACCTTGGCCAACTGTGTGCCCTAAATAATCAACAGTGGCCTTACAAAATTCACTTTTAGCAAGATTAACAGTCAAATTTGATTGTGACAATCTATCAAAAGTATCATATAAATGTGTTAAATGCTCTTCCCAGCTATCACTACATACAATAAGATCATCAATATAAGCATAACAACAGTCTAAATCTTTTATAACATTATTGATCATTCTTTGAAATGTAGCTGGAGCATTTTTCATACCAAACGGCATGACAGTATATTGAAATAAGCCGTCTGGTGTGACAAAAGCTGATATTTCACGAGCTCTCGGTGTCAGGGGGACCTGCCAGTAACCTTTTAATAAATCAAATTTGCTTACGAATTTTGATTGTCCAATGTTATCAATGCAATCGTCTATCCTTGGAATCGGATAGGAGTCAGATTTTGAGACTGAGTTTACTTTTCTGAAATCAGTAACGAAACGAAAGGTTTTATCTGGTTTGGGTACAAGAAGACAAGGAGAGCTCCATTCACTGTTACTCGGCTCAATAATATCATTGTCAAGCATATATCTAATTTCTTGTCTCATAACATCAAGTTTAAGTGGATTGAGCCGGTAAGGATGTTGCTTAAATGGAGAAGCATCGCCTACATCAACATCATGACAAACAACAGTGGTTTTGTTTGGCACATCTGGAAAAAGATTTTTAAAAGAAAATACCAAAGTTTTCAATTTTTCTCAGCGATCGAAAGTCAGATGTGCAAGTTTTGTGTCTAAATTTGACAAAATTTCCGAATTTTTCAATCTAACAGTTTGTTCCATAGTCTTGGAATCAAAAGATGGTTCAATTATGGCTGGTTTGTCATGATCGTTCTCCGATTTAACCATGGCTAAAGTGGCAACTGGTTTACTCTCACCTTCATTAGTACGCTCAAAATATGGTTTTAACATATTAATGTGACACACTCTATTTTGTTTACGCCGACCTGGAGTTTTTACAATATAATTCAAATCATTGATTTTACTGTCAATTGTATAAGGACCACAGTATTTAGCCTGTAAAGGATGCCCAGGGACTGGCAAAAATACAAGTACCTTATCACCAGGCTCAAAAACTCTGTCCCTGGCATCTTTATCATACCATATTTTCATCTTATTCTGTACAGTTTTTAAGTTTTTCTGAGCAATTTGACAAGCAGTATACAATTTTTCTTTAAATCTAGATACATAGTCTAGAAGATTCAAGTCAGTGTGTTCAGTAAGCCATTTTTCCTTAATCAATTTCAAAGGTCCCCTTACAGTATGACCAAACACTAACTCAAAGGGGCTAAAACCAAGGGATTCTTGAACAGCCTCTCGGACCGCAAAAAGTAGAAAGTGAACACCATCACCCCAGTCCCTGTCAAATTGAAGACAAAAAGTTTTAATCATGTTCTTCAATGTTTGATGAAAACGTTCTAAGGCACCTTGAGATTCTGGATGATAAGCACTTGATCTATACTGAGCAATTCCTAACTGGTAAACGACCTGCTGAAATAAACCTGACATAAAATTTGAACCCTGGTCGGACTGTATAGACTTAGGAAGTCCTACTAATGTGAAAAATTTGATAAGAGCTTTGACAATAGTTGGTGTCTTGATATTCTTTAAGGGAATAGCCTCAGGAAAGCGAGTGGATGTACACATGATCGTTAATAAATAAGCATTTCCAGTCTTGGTTTTTGGTAAAGGTCCAACGCAATCAATAAGCACTCGACTGAAAGGTTCTTCAAAGGCTGGAATTGGCAGAAGTGGTGCTGGTGGTATTTTCTGGTTAGGCTTGCCAACAACCTGGCATATATGGCATGATTTGCAGTATTCTGTGACGTCATTTCTAAGTCTGGGCCAGTAGAAATGTTGTAATATCTTAAGGCAAGTCTTCCTTATACCTAAATGTCCAGCCAAGGGGGTGTCATGGGCAAGACCAATAATTTCTTGCCTATAGACCTTAGGCACCACCACTTGGTATACCACTCTCCATTCCTCCTCTGGGATAGCATCAGGGGGCCTCCACTTCCTCATCAAAATGCCGTCTTGATGGTAGTAACATTCGGCCACTTTTTCTGCTTCTTCTTGGGGTAGAGCCCTCTTGCAGAGCTGAAGAACCTCAGGGTCTTTGTTCTGTTCTTCCCTAAATGTTCTTTTGTCTAATGAATGGCTATTCACGTCTGGCCATGGCATAATTACATGCTTGTTGGTACCAGGTGGTCTTATGGCCTTTTCTGAGCTACCGAGACCTTCAATGTCGGCAAAGAAAGATTCAGAAAGGTCCATATAATCATACTGGCCTTCTTGTAAATCCTCATCTTGTTGTTTTCTTGCCATTGACCTAGTAACAACACAAGCTGGATACAGTTCAGAATCATCTTCAGGTGATTTAACATCCACCACCGGTTCACTTGTAACAATTGGTTCAGCAACCACTTTGTTCCTAGCTAGATCATTTCCTAGCAATAATGAAACACCCTCAACAGGGAGAGTAGGACGAACACCCACAACAACTGGTCCAGTAATTAAATCTGACTTCAAATAAATACGATGGAGGGGAACATCTATACAACCTAACTCCACACCTCGTAACAAAACGGAGGCACCAACGGACGTCTCCTCGGACAAAGGCAACACACCTTCTAACAACAAAGAATGAGAAGCTCCAGTGTCCCGTAAAATCTTAATAGGCTGAGGAGTAGTATTGTTAACAATAGAAACAAACCCATCAGACATAAAGGGTTGATAATCCTCCATGTAATCACAAAAACTGGACTTAAAAGCCTGACTCGCAGGACATTCCAACTTATTGGTAAAAACGGGTGTCGTACAAGCACTGGACTTGGGCTTATGATCTCTTTCATTCTTCTTCTGGAGTCTAAAACAATCAGCCATCAGGTGACCATTTTTCTTACAATAAGCACAAGTTAGTGACTTCTTCTCAAAAGTATCAAATTTTGGACCAGACATATTATAACTAGACGGACTCTTATTCTGTGCAACAGTCTTAAAATCAGTACGCTCAGTGCTTTGATTTTTGTAATTTCCGCTTGAAGTATTAAAATTTTGACCTTTGAAACTTCTTTTATGTGAAATGGTATAATTATCGGAAACAACAGCTGCATCTTGCAATGTCTCAACAGTTTTGTCATCTAAATGTGCTTTTAAGTCTAAATTAACACACTGCTTGAACTCTTCTAATAACATTAATTGTCTTAATTTATCAAAATTGTTATCTATTTTCTTTGACGTAAGCCATTTATCAAATAAATCTTCTTTTTCCCTAGCAAATTCAACATAGGTTTGTGTTTCAAACTTTTTATAAGACCTAAATTTCTGTCTATATGCTTCTGGCACTAGCTCATAAGCTTTCAAAACTTCCTGTTTAACAGTGTCATAATCAGAACTTTTTTCTGAAGAAAGTGCTGAGTAAATTTCAGAGGCCTTGCCCATAAAAACACTTTGCAACATTGTAGTCCAATAAGGCTTTGGCCATTTCAAATTTTGAGCAATTTTCTCAAATTGTGGAAAAAATTTATCAACCGTTTTTTCACAAAATTTAGGAACCAAACGTATATTTTTTGCTGCCTCAAAATGTTCTGATTTTGACTTAGTGTTGCTTTCTACTTTAGCCATTTCTATTTTTATTTTCTCCATCTCTAACCTTTCCCTCATTTCAAGTTCTGCCTGTAATTGTTTTAATTAAATTCATCTTCTTTTTCTAATTGTTTTAATTTAAATTCATCTTCTTTTTCTAATTGTTTTAATTTAAATTCATCTTCTTTTTCTAATTGTTTTAATTTAACTTCGTTTTCCAATTGTTTTTCCAATTGTTTTAATTTAAGTTCATGTTCTAATTCAAGCTGTTTTAATTTTAAAGCATCAACATTTTCGACCTTGAGGTCAAGAGCCTCTTCACCAAAAATTTCTAAATCAACTAAATTGTCTATTACCAAATTTTTTATAATTTGTTTTCTCATAGATGTTCTAAAATCTATTTTTAGATGTTTAGCAAGCAACACTAATTCTTCTTTCTTTAATTTATCAAACCCTTCCAGGTCTGGCGTTTTCAAAAATTTACCAGCATCAAATTCCATTTTGTAGAATTTTGTTGGCTAATTCTAATAAAAATACTGAAAAAATTTAATAAGATATTATAACATGTATAATATGTTTACATAATACTTACAGTTGTTTACCAAATAATGTTATAACTGCGCAGTTTAGAAATCACTGGAACAATAATAGATACTGATGGAATGACTAGAACTTTCTATTTGACTTACGTAATAATTCTGGTGTGATTCGAACTTCTACCGTATTCCAGAAGTTTCCGTTCTACAGTATATATACGGACAAGAAAGTTAGACTTTCAGATCAGAACGTATTGGACCAGACATTCTTGTGTTCTCAGCTGTTGGATTTATTTACGTTTCACACATCATCCTTGACACACATTTATTTACGTTACATCATACTAGATTGTGACTGATTGGATATAATATTCCGTTTGGATTCCCGCAACAGTGACGAGAAGAATTCCGGATTAGGAAAAGACGGAGGATTTTGAACAGTTAAGTTGACATTTTATTTTGTGTAATATTATTTTGTAAACCTGTATATAATAAATCTTGTTAAATTTTATTATTGATTTGTGTCTTTTGTTGGCTACAATTTAAAAAGTGATTTCGGCCGTAACAGAAATTGGTGGCTCGTCTCGGGATAACGTTAATATCTTACTAGTATTAAATTTTTTCAGTATTTTTATTAGAATTAGCCAACAAAATTCTACAAAATGGCATTTGATGCTGGTAAATTTTTGAAAACGCCAGACCTGGAAGGGTTTGATAAATTAAAGAAAGAAGAATTAGTGTTGCTTGCTAAACATCTAAAAATAGATTTTAGAGCATCTATGAGAAAACAAATTATAAAAAATTTGGTAGCAAATTAGTTGACTCAGAAATTTTTGGTGAAGAGGCTCTAGACCTCAAGGTCGAAAATGTTGATGCTTTCAAATTAAAACAGCTTGAATTAGAACATGAACTTAAATTAAAACAATTAGAAAAAGAAGATGAATTTAAATTAAAACAATTAGAAAAAGAAGATGAATTTAAATTAAAACAATTACAGGCAGAACTTGAAATGAGGGAAAGGTTAGAGATGGAGAAAATAAAAATAGAAATAGCTAAAGTAGAAAGCAACACTAAATATGAGTCAAAATCAGAATATTTTGATGCAGCAAAAAATATGCGTTTGGTTCCAAAATTTTGTGAAAAAACGGTTGATAAATTTTTTTCACAATTTGAGAAAATTGCTCAAAATCTGAAATGGCCAAAGCCTTATTGGACTACAATGCTGCAAAGTGTTTTTGTGGGCAATTTACTCAGCACTTTCTTCAGAAAAAAGTTCTGATTATGACACTGTTAGACAGGAAGTTTTGAAAGCTTATGAGCTAGTGCCAGAAGCATATAGACAGAAATTTAGGTCTTATAAAAAGTTTGAAACACAAACCTATGTTGAATTTGCTAGGGAAAAAGAAGATCTATTTGATAAATGGCTTACGTCAAAGAAAATAGATAACAATTTTGATAAATTAAGACAATTAATGTTATTAGAAGAGTTCAAGCAGTGTGTTAATTTAGAGTAAAAAACACATTTAGATGACAAAACTGTTGAGAAATTGCAAGATGCAGCTGTTGTTTCCGATAATTATACCATTTCACATAAAAGAAGTTTCAAAGGTCAAAATTTTAATACTTCAAGCGGAAATTACAAAAATCAAAGCACTGAGCGTACTGATAGTAAGCCTGTTGCACAGAATAAGAGTCCGTCTAGTTATAATATGTCTGGTCCAAAATTTGATACTTTTGAGAAAAAGTCACTAACTTGTGCTTATTGTAAGAAAAATGGTCACCTGATGGCTGATTGTTTTAGACTCCAGAAGAAGAATGAAAGAGATCATAAGCCCAAGTCCAGTGCTTGTACGACACCCGTTGTTACCAATAAGTTGGAATGTCCTGCGAGTCAGGCTTTTAAGTCCAGTTTTTGTGATTACATGGAGGATTACAAGCCCTTTATGTCTGATGGGTTTGTTTCTATTGTTGATAATACTACTCCTCAGCCTATTAAGATTTTACGGGACACTGGAGCTTCTCAGTCTTTGTTGTTAGAAGATGTGTTGCCTTTGTCCGAGGAGACGTCCGTTGGTGCCTCCGTTTTGTTACGAGGTGTGGAGTTAGGTTGTATAGATGTTCCCCTCCATCGTATTTATTTGAAGTCAGATTTAATTACTGGACCAGTTGTTGTGGGTGTTCGTCCTACTCTCCCTGTTGAGGGTGTTTCATTATTGCTAGGAAATGATCTAGCTAGGAACAAAGTGGTTGCTGAACCAATTGCTACAAGTGAACCGGTGGTGGATGTTAAATCACATGAAGATGATGCTGAACTGTATCCAGCTTGTGTTGTTACTAGGGCGATGGCAAGAAAACAACAAGATGAGGATTTACAAGAATGCCAGTATGATTATATGGACCTTTCTGAATCTTTCTTTGCCGACATTGAAGGTCCCGGTAGCTCAGAAAAGGCCATAAGACCACCTGGTACTAACAAGCATGTAATTATGCCATGGCCAGACGTAAACAGCCATTCATTAGACAAAAGAACATTTAGGGAAGAACAGAATAAAGACCCTGAGGTTCTTCAGCTCTGCAAGAGGGCTCTACCCCAAGAAGAAGCAGACAAAGTGGCCGAAGGTTACTACCATCAAGACGGCATTTTGATGAGGAAGTGGAGGCCCCCTGATGCTATCCCAGAGGAATGGAGAGTGGTATACCAAGTGGTGGTGCCTAAAGTCTATAGGCAAGAAATTATAGGTCTTGCCCATGACACCCCCTTGGCTGGACATTTAGGTATAAGGAAGACTTGCCTTAAGATCTTGCAACATTTCTACTGGCGCAGACTTAGAAATGATGTCGCAGAATACTGCAAATCATGCCATATATGCCAGGTTGTTGGCAAGCCTAACCAGAAAATACCACCAGCACCACTTCTGCCAATTCCAGCCTTTGAAGAACCTTTCAGTCGAGTACTTATTGATTGTGTTGGACCTTTGCCAAAGACTAAGACTGAAAATGCCTATTTATTAACTAAGGAATATCAAGACACCAACTATTGTCAAAGCTCTTATCAAATTTTTCACATTAGTAGGACTTCCTAAGTCTATACAGTCCGACCAGTGTTCAAATTTCATGACAGGTTTATTTCAGCAGGTCGTTTACCAATTAGGGATTACTCAGTATAGATCAAGTGCTTATCATCCAGAATCTCAAGGTGCATTAGAACGTTTTCATCAAACATTGAAGAACATGATTAGAACTTTTTGTCTTCAATTTGACAGGGACTGGGATGATGGTGTTCACTTTCTACTTTTTGCGGTCCGAGAGGCTGTTCAAGAATCCCTTGGTTTTAGCCCCTTTGAGTTAGTGTTTGGTCATACTGTAAGGGGACCTTTGAAATTGATTAAGGAAAAATGGCTTACTGAACACACTGACTTGAATCTTCTAGACTATGTATCTAGATTTAAAGAAAAATTGTATACCGCTTGTCAAATTGCTCAGAAAAACTTAAAAACTGTACAGAATAAGATGAAAATATGGTATGATAAAGATGCCAGGGACAGAGTTTTTGAGCCTGGTGATAAGGTACTTGTATTTTTATCAGTCCCTGGGCATCCTTTACAGGCTAAATACTGTGGTCCTTATACAATCGACAGTAAAATCAATGATTTGAATTATATTGTAAAAACTCCAGGTCGGCGTAAACAAAATAGAGTGTGTCACATTAATATGTTAAAACCATATTTTGAGCGTACTAATGAAGGTGAGAGTAAACCAGTTGCCACTTTAGCCATGGTTAAATCGGAGAACGATCATGACAAACCAGACGTAATTGAACCATCTTTTGATTCCAAGACTATGGAACAAACTGTTAGATTGAAAAATTCGGAAATTTTGTCAAATTTAGACTCAAAACTTGCACATCTGACTTTCGATCGCAGAGAAAATTTGAAAACTTTGGTATTTTCTTTTAAAAATCTTTTTCCAGATGTGCCAAACAAAACCACTGCTGTTTGTCATGATGTTGACGTAGGCGATGCTTCTCCAATTAGGCAACATCCTTATGGGCTCAATCCACTTAAACTTGATTTTATGAGACAAGAAATTAGATATATGCTTTATCTAGATTTTATTAAAACACTGTTTACATACTATATATTACTGTATATATTGTTCATGCGAAGTTCTCGTTACCCTCCAACTTCTTTTATGGGGGGAGGTGTTATGATATTGTATTATTATATTTATTTTGTTATGATATTGTAATTATTATATTATTTATCTTGGCCTAATTTGTTTTGCGTAGCCTTATAACATGTATAATATGTTTACATAATACTTATAGTTGTTTACCAAATAATGTTATAACTGCGCAGTTTAGAAATCACTGGAACAATAATAGATACTGATGGAATGACTAGAACTTTCTATTTGACTTACGTAATAATTCTGGTGTGATTCGAACTTCTACCGTATTCCAGAAGTTTCCGTTCTACAGTATATATACGGACAAGAAAGTTAGACTTTCAGATCAGAACGTATTGGACCAGACATTCTTGTGTTCTCAGCTGTTGGATTTATTTACGTTTCACACATCATCCTTGACACACATTTATTTACGTTACATCATACTAGATTGTGACTGATTGGATATAATATTCCGTTTGGATTCCCGCAACAGTGACGAGAAGAATTCCGGATTAGGAAAAGACGGAGGATTTTGAACAGTTAAGTTGACATTTTATTTTGTGTAATATTATTTTGTAAACTTGTATATAATAAATCTTGTTAAATTTTATTATTGATTTGTGTCTTTTGTTGGCTACAATTTAAAAGGTGATTTCGGCCGTAACATTATCACAACATTACAATACTCCCGATAACAATTCGCAGAGTTCATTTAGTGAAAAATATTTATTATATATTATTTATTATATAAATGTAGAATCCGAACAGTCTTCGTCATTAGGACATATTTCACACAAAAAAATAACATCTTCACCAGAAGGTGAAAATTCTCGTAAAAAAGGCAAGATGGAAAAATTGGGTAATTGTAGAAAACTTTCAGGTTATCCAAAAGAAAATGCAGGCAAATTCATAAAAGAATTTGAGTCTTTTTCTAAACTACATGAATTAGATGAAGACGATGATGACAGTCGAAAATTGGCTGCGTTTCATCTACATTTGCAGGGTCCGGCCCTTACTTGGTATAATGGGCTTAGTGCGGATTTGGATTGGGCCACAGTGAAGGGTTTATTTAATGACAATTATGTTGTTATTGGCTGGCTTCATCCCTCGGTTGTAATCGAAAATGAAACCTTTCAAAACATGTCGCTTTTGCCTAACCAAGAAATTGAAGATTTTTACTGTCAAATAGTGGAGAAAGGTAATCTTCTCGGAAAACCAGAACCTGAAATTATGTTTAAATTTATAAATGGTTTGCCTGAAAAGTTAGCTTTCTATGTGAGAACTAGTAAGCCAGATAACATTTCGGAAGCTCTCACTTTAGCCAAAACAGGTGAAGCATACAAGTATAGGGTACATGAACAACCGAATGTGGCTGCTGTCAAACCTGCACATCAAACTGATGATATAACAAATATTCAGCAACAGCTTGGTGAGTTAACAAGCATGATTCAAAAACTTTCTACTGAAAACCAGGGTAAGTTTAATAAAGCCATGGTACCACAACCGACCAGATCATTGGTATGTTTTAACTGTAATGCTCCAGGTCACGGTAAGAAATACTGCAACTGGAATGGGTCCGGGAACGTTTCACCAGACAATTCATGTCAACTTTGTAAACATTTCGGACATACGGCACTGCAGTGTAACAAGTTTCGCTCAGGTAACTATAATGTAAATAGGAATCGAACCGAAGTTTGTCAAGTTTGTTTATGTTAGGACACATAGCACCGAATTGTTTTCGTATACAACAGTCTGGCAATCAACAGAAACCGGAAAACTGGACACCCTTGGGGTACATCAGGCACGGTTACCCAGGAAAGCGGTAGCGTAGAAGGTGCCAGACATAGAAGCCCTCCCCCTACTAGGAAATTTTCACTGTCGCACCGTTTAAATGTAAATTCCATTTTTTCTAGAAATTCTTCTGAACAAACGGAATTTGAGCTGGAGGATCATAACGTACATGTATGTAAAAATTCGAACTCAAAATTTATTTACCTACCAGTTAAGTTTAACACTATACATGTGGCTGCTTTGTTAGATTCAGGTAGCTCAATCAATATCATTTCGAACTCAAAATTTATTTACCTACCAGTTAAGTTTAACACTATTCATGTGGCTGCTTTGTTAGATTCAGGTAGCTCAATCAATATCATTTCCGAAACACTGTACGATTCTTTACCGTATTCATGTAAAGCGTCAATTGACACTTCTTGTAAAGATTCAGTAAAATTAGCTAACAACCAAAATGTAGAGGTTCGAGGGACAACTTTTGTTACTATGTACGCTCAGGGTGATAAACATAAAATTATGGTGTATGTCATGAAGCAAACTTCAAGTCCTTTAATTCTGGGCACTGGATACTTAATTGACAACAAAATTTCTATTGACTTTGGCAACTTGCTAGTTTTACAAAAGCTTATGTAAGGTGTGCCAAACGAATCACATTTCCGCCTCACAGTGAGATAGTCCTTATTGGAAAATTGCCCAGCAGTATTGTGTACGGATATCAGGGTATATGTGAAAGTAATAAACAAATAGTATCAAAGAGTTTAATTGTGTGTAAATCCGTGGTAACAGTGTCTAAACATAGAACAGTCCCTGTTAAACTTTTGAATACCTCAAATAACCCTGTAACAATTCCTAAGGGAGCAATTATTGCAAAATTTTCTCAGTTAACCGAGGAATATGAAATTCAAAGTGTACATAAGGATGAAGTTGTTCAAAATGTAAATATAAAATCTGTAGATAGTCCTGTTGGTTGATGAATCTGTTGAATTTAGGAACAATTTTCAGTCAAATAGGCAGTTTAGTGTTGATGAAACCAAACATTGAGCAAACTTTTATATCAAAATAAGGATGTGTTTGTTACAAAGGATAATCCATCGTTAGGTTCGACTGATATTGTACAACATAATGTTATTCTGAAACCTACTTTTAAGCCATTACATCAAAGACCCTATAGACTTCCCCCTAATAAAAGGGAAGTACTTCGTTATCAGTTAGACGAATTGCTACAACAAGGCGTTATTTGTGAATTAAATCCGAATGAGGAAGCACCTGTTACCAGCCCGATCGTTTTAATTGCAAAACGAACAAAACCGTCGGCAAATGTCAACTCGAATGACAAAAACGCAAGTTTACAACAATTCCGCTTTTGCGTCGATTATTGTTACTTAAATAGCCAAACTGAAACCTTCAAATACAACATTCCAAATCTTTTAGAATTAACCGAATCATTCACAGAACGCGTTCCGAATTTCATAACTTCAATCGACATGAGTAGTGGTTTCTTCCAAATGTATCTCTCAGCGGAAAGTTCGAAGTATACGGCTTTCAATACTTGCTTTGGCACGTTCAAATTTTTGCGTGTTCCAATGGGACTTCATACGTCGCCAAACTCATTCCAATTACTCAAGGACAAAATTTTGCGTGGTCTGACATTTAAATCTTGTCTATGTTACTTGGACGATGTATTGATTTGCTTCGAAACATTCGACGAACACATGCTAGATTTACTTGAAGTTTTTGATCGTTTTCGACAAGCGGGTCTCAAACTGAATCCCAAAAAGTGTTCATTTGCGAAATCATCATGTATATTTTTGGGTCATCACATTTCAAAGGACGGAATTCGGCCACCGCCCGACCACGTTGATGCATTGGTAAATTATCCATCACCGCGAAATGTTAAACAGTTACGACGCACCTTAGGCATGTCAACTGGTTCAGAAAGTTTATTCCGAACTATAGTATAGTATGTGAACCACTCACTAAACTCTTACGGAAAAACGCAAAATTTAGTTGGTCAAAAGAACAGGATTTGGCCTTGGAAAAACTTAAACAGTTATTACTTCATTCCGAAGTTTTGGCCTTTCCTAGATTTGATCTGCTTTTTTACCTAGCAGTAGATAGTTCATCCCATGGTATTGGTTATATATTGTACCAAAAAGTTAAAAATGAACCGGAAGAGAAAAATCGAGTTATTCGTTTCGGCTCGAAATCGCTCACCCACTGGCAGAAGTCGTACGGTCCAACCAAATTAGAACTTTTGGGTGTAGATACAAGTATAGTGGAAAATTCTACCTATTTACGCGGCAGTTACTTCATCAAGCACTACGTCCGCTATTTCAGAACAAATTTAAAGGTGCAATCTATGATAGATGGCTCGCCGTGCTTCAGCAATATAATTTTGATATTTGCTATAAACCGGCATCTCAAATTCAAGGTGCAAAACATCTACAAACTACAGGTACTCGGGTACAGATGATAAGGAGTCACCTGATGAGAGCGATCCGTACTTTCCGTACCTAGCAGAAAAAACGGGAAATATTAGATTTCTAAATACACCGGTTGAATCCACGAAGCTTCAGTCAAATACAATTCAATTACTGGAAGAAATTGATTCCGGTTATGTTGCGGACGATAACGACGGAACGTACAAAATTAGTATTGGAAATGATAGCATTTCCAATGGATGCACACGTAATATACACGAATGTCGGGATGCGGAACCGATGTTAATACACTTTATGCAAGAGGGTGACAACAATTTAGCTTCGGATCGAGTAGCGCAAAATGTTTTTGTTCAATCCGCAGAATTACATATGTACGCCGATGAGCAAAATTGCAGAATTGAAAGAGTTCTAGCTTTAATACAACGGATATTTGCTCCAATTATTCACAGGACGATTTATCAAATTTTGATCCAGTGGGAATTGATAGCAATTCGCCACAATTATTTTCGAATTTAGATTTACTTTGTACCGAAAATGGTAGTATTCCGACGGAAAATTCTATTTCACAATTGATAATAGACGCACCTATAAATTGCGAATCGCCTGTTCTCTCGTGCAATAAAATAACTTCGGATTCATGTAAGGAACATTCTGATTTGTGCTTAACAACCGAAATGAAACTGATCATAAAATAGCGTGTGCACTTGACACTCTTGCATTAATATCTGATCATGATTCAGATGAACGTGTAGATTTTAGTCCAGAAACTATCAAACGTCTTCAAAGAGAAGACAATACTTTGATTTCGCTGATATTGTATTTAGAAGACGGTATGCTACCGCGATTACAACATGATGTCCGAAAATTACTTCTTGTATCCCCCGATTTTTGTTTAAGTGACGGAATTTTGTTTTATTCCCGCAATTCTAAGTCAAAACGAACACAGAGAATGGAAGCTTTCCAATTAGTTGTACCCCAAATTCTAATTGGTAAAATAATAAAACTTTATCATGAATTCCCATTAGCCGGACACATGGGTATCACTCAAACAATCGACAATTTGAGTGAACAATTTTACTTCAATAAACTGCCCTCTATCGTTTCTGATTTCGTGAGATCCTGTTATGAATGTCAGGAAAGGAAAATAACGAAAGCTCATACTAAATCGGGCATAGTAGCATATAAAACACCTTCACAACCCTTTGAAACTTGGCAGATGGATCTTTTCGGACCTTTACCGGTAACACAAAATGGTAATAGTTACGAGTTTACCGCAATTGACATGTTTTCTAAATATTTATTTACTGTTCCTCTACCGAATTGTGATTCAATTACAGTTGCACATGCTATTTTTAAACTTGTTTGTAATTTTGGTGTGTGTGATACCATCATTAGTGATAAAGGGAGTGAGTTTATTTCTCAGTGTACTAAGGAAGTGTGTAAATTGTTAAGCGTGGTGCAAAATTTTACACCAAGTTTTATACACCATTGTCTGGGTTTGTGCGAACGCACCCACAAAACAATAGCGGAAAGATTAACACCATACTTTGGTAAGGGAATTCAATAGGATGATATGTTACAAGCGATAACATTTTCTTTTAATGTATCGGCAAATGCATCGAGTAAATACTCTCCATATGAAGTTTTATATGGATTTAGACCTAAATTTCCCCTTGCTGTTTCTCGTCTTGGAGCAACCGACTTTAAAACACTCTCACCCGATTTTCATCAATATGTTAATCAATTAGGGGCCAAACTGAAACTTATTCGGGAGGAAGTAAAGGAAAATATCACGAAAGCGGGTGACTTAATGAAAGAGAGGGCAAACAAAAAGACGAACTCATTACAACTGAATATAGGTGATTATGTCTACATGTTAAAAGACCCTGTTGGACAAGGGAAGAAACTGCAGCCCAAATATTCAGGTCCGTTCGTAGTTGACAAAATTATTTCCCCTTACTTGGTTAGTTTACGTGCCAAAGATACAAGAAAATTATTCAAAAATCCTGTTCATCTTGATAGACTTAAAATCGCATATGTTAGAGCACCTAATCCTAGGAATTTCTTCATTCCAAAAGTGATGACTAACGAGATAAAAGTCACCGCCGATCCTCAACGAAATGTTTCGTCTCAACATGATGGTAATAACGGAATTGATAGCAGTTCCGGACAAGACAACAAAATTCACCTCGGAACTGATAGCAGTTCCGGACAGGACAATAACAACTTACCGGAAAAAGATAGCTGTTCCGGACAGGACAACAAAACTGAAGCAGGAACTGATAGCAGAAATCGGCTAGGAACTGATAGCAATTCTAAACAAAACAACGAAAATAAGCCTGGAATTGATAGCAGTTCCATGTCTGAGAAAGAAGATAATTTAATAGAACATTCAAGACCTGTTCGTCAAAGATTCAAAGTACAGATTCAAATTATGGTGGCACATGTAGTTCTTCAGATACCGATAAATACTATAAAATTAAACGCATTCTAGCACAGCGGAACAAACAAAAGCTTGAATATCTTGTGCACTTTCGTGGCGAACCAGCACAGAATGCAGCGTGGCTACAATTCGACCAGTTGAACCATCTAGCGCAAAAATCCGTGGTAGACAGACCACCGCCTTGTGTTGATTAAATTTTACATTATTTTACTTTGAATATGGCATGATTTATTAGACTTATATAAATATATATCATAGTTATTAAATTCCGATTATAAAAGTAGGGTAGAAAGGTAGAAACAGTTTACATCTTACTCTTTAAACATTTAGTAAATTTTGTGTAAATATATAGTAGTCTAGACCTATATCTTAGTTTAAGATTTTCTGGTTTATCTAAGTAGTTTATGGAAAACTTTTGAATTTGAATTTTGTTAATTTGTAGTTAAATGTGTGTTTTTGAACCTAATTTTAAAATTAAGGTTATATGGATATTTACCAAATTTTCGGGGTATTTTGCGAACTTTTTTTTTACAACTGTTAAATGATTTGTCAGACAATTTTGAAGTGGTTAAAATATGTTTAAAGCGTTTATGTGGAATCGGTTGATTTAGTCATAAATCCTCTAGTTATTGGTAGTCTTGAGATCATTTGTATCGAAAATAAGATGCCTATTATTTGTTCAGAGATTTAGAGCTCTAATGATGTCACCGAAATTTTTTATTTTAAACCATAATTGCTTAGTGTATTTGCATAAGTGTAGTCTGGTTTTATCATATTAGTTGTTAGAAATTTAAATGATAGGTCCGGAAACTCGCTGACCATCGGAAACAAATAGGATTTGTTTTTTTTTCGGGCCGGGGATGTTAAGGCGTAGTTTGCATGGTCAGAGAGTTGCCGGTAAGTTATCTCGAGTTATTCCCCTTTTGCCGTAATTGCTTTTGAGAGATTGAGGGTACACCTTACATAGAAGAAAATATAATTCTTTAAAGAACGTTTTTGATTATACTAAAGCACTGAAATGATTTTAGTAACAAACATTCACAAGTGAGAATCAGTGGTTTTTTCAACTACATGTATTTTTTCCAATCATTTCGTCTCTTGTCGATATATCTGGCTAATATTTGAAGACGGCTTCGTCTAATCTTTGATTATAAACTATACATACCCAAATCTTCCCTAGAAGACTGTAAAATATTGTACAGTTTTTACACTCTCCGAAACCAGTGAAATATGAAACGTACTATAGTCGAGAAGGACACGTGACATTATACTTCTAAGTCATTAAACAGATTTTCTCAATAAGATTCTTACTTTTTATCACCGAATTGCCTCTAAATGCATTTTTAAGTATACTGATATAGGTGTCAACAGTGTAATTACCGCGCAATGCTATTTTCATAGGGGGACCCCCCTTTTCTCAATTTATTTATATTTTCCGATACGAATTTGACATGATTTTTTAGATTAGTATAAGCACGTAAATTTGAAATATACCAAATAATACCGATATTGATATTATGGGAGAAAAATGAGGCTGAAAAATACGTGTTTTTTTTCGTCCAAAATCCGAAATTTTTTCCACCGTGATTTATTGATGGCTATAAAAATACTCGTAGCAGGAAATCGATTTTAAAACCTTTCACCTATATGTTGACTACATTAATACTTTTATGCACATCATTAATATTCAATCAAAAGACGTTCTACTGTTTTATCCGAGCACTACTTTGGGTGGCCAAAATAGAGGGCGTACTTATCGAAACCGGATACACTGGTGATACCTATAGGGAGCCCCATACTCAGAAAAAGTCAGTTTGGGTGTCATTACATTCCGTGACCTGTATTGCGTTATTATGTCAAATTTCTTTACAATTAATCAAGCGATGCGATTTTATGCATATATTTTGGAGGGTACCCCCACTCCATCTATTTTGCGATGTCGCATACTTTACTTATGATGTATACCTACATCTTCTAATAGACACTTATATTTGATATTGTTGTCTCAATTCATGATTCCATTTTTACTTTATATTCAGTTATTTATCCTTAAGTCTCGCTGACAAAAAAGTTTGCTGAAAAAAGTACACAAAAAAAGTAGCATGAAATGTTGGTGTGGACGTATCTGAAACAGACTATAGCTTGTCATGCGTGGTAGTTACCACTTTAAATGAGCTAAATTGAGGGTACACCTTACATAGAAGAAAATATAATTCTTTAAAGAACGTTTTTGATTATATTAAAGCACTGAAATGATTTTAGTAACAAACATTCACAAGTGAGAATCAGTGGTTTTTTCAACTACTTGTATTTTGTCCAATTATTTCGTCTCTTGTCGATATATCTGGCTAATATTTGAAGACGGCTTCGTCTAATCTTTGATAAAAAATTATACATACTCAAATCTTCCCTCGAGACTGTCGTCTGTAAAATATTGTACAGTTTTTACCCAAAGTAGTGTTCGGATAAAACAGTAGAACGTCTTTTGATTGGATATTAATGATATGCATAAAATTATTAATGTAATCAATATATAGGTGATATGTTTTAAAATCGATTTCCTGCTATGAGTATTTTTATAGCAGTCAATAAATCATGGTGAAAAAATTTCGGATTTTGGACGAAAAAAACACGTATTTTTTCAGCTTCATTTTTCACCCACAATATCAATGGGAATGTATTATTTAATATATTGCAAATTTATGTGCTTATACTAATCTAAAAGATTTCCGTACAGGTCAAATTCGTATCGGAAAATATAAATAAATTGAGAAAAGAGGGTCGCCCCCTATGGAAATAGCATTGCGCGGTAATGCGAAACGAGCTTCCAGGGTGTGAGCAACCTTTTTGACCAGGTTGATAAACAGGTTAAAAACAACACATGGAACCTGATCGTCCAAGAGGGGCACATTAAAATCAATAGCAGTCGAGCACAGATGGACATAGAAAAACTGTCAAAACGTATAGAAATGTTAGAAAAACAGACACAACAACCAAAGTATGAGGAACGAATAGATAACGACATAAACACAGATTCTCTGAAAAAGCTTGAGGAGGAGGAATCCGTCATAGATCTACAATTCCGTTCTATGAAAAACAATCTCATCTTTACAAACTTGGTAGAGCAACCCACAGAAGACGTTGAACGGAAGCTGCATACCTTCTTATATGAGCAGCTAGGAATCGAACACCAACTTGAATTCGGGAACGTCCACAGGTTCGGCAAAAGAAATTCGAGCCACCCACGACCAATAGTGGCTCGTTTTCTTTATCATAAAGATCTTCGTCACGTTTTAGAGAGGGCTACTTGGTTAAAGAACACCCCCTTCGGCATACATGAACAATTCCCGAAGTGTATTGAAGATAGCAGGAAGAAACTGTACCCTATAATGAAGGAAGCGCGAAATCGAGGAAAGAACACTGTTTTGGTTAGAGACAAGCTTTTCATAAATGGAAACCAGTATATCGCACCTAACACCCAAAACGATGTCCAAGAAGATAAACGCTTTGGATACCGGGATTCGTTAATAAGAACACCGAAACAGCATGAACGGCCTTTCAAAAGACAACACCTGTCAGACTCTTCGCCGCACGGATTAGCAGTGCAAGGAAGCCCACGATAGGATAGCCACGGGGCTCCAGTATTAGAAAAAGATATTTTGAATTGTATTTCTAGTAGTATTGAAGATTGTGATAATTTTTGTTATGTAGATAATGTAAATAATAAATGTACCGAGTGTAATTGTAGTTCACATTTAACTTAACACGAACATTTTCTGGTCATTGAAAATGAACTGTTATATTTCGATCTTGTCTTTAAACATTATAACCACTATATTAACAGTTATGATCAGAACGAATCATTGAAACTTAATCTCCGTGAAATTATTGATCCACAATTACACTCATCTAAAGATAATATAACTGAGGGGCATTTTGAGCATTTAAATATAAATGACGCAGAAAATTTAAATGAAAGTCAAACCTCGTTTATTTCAGATTCTCCAGATGAAAAAATATCAGAATGTCCAGAAAAATATTTACGTGTGATATGTTTGAATTGTTGTGGGATCAAAACTAGATTACAATACCCAGAATTCCAAAATCTTCTTAATAGTTACGACATCGTCTGTTTTGTTGAAACGAAAACGGACGATATTGACAAAATAGAGTTTCCGGGTTTTAAATTTGTAATGAAAAACAGGGCGAAAATTGCTAAGAAACGTTCTGGTGGATGCAGAGTCTTTAGAAAATGATATCCAAATAATGGACACGGAAAGCAAATTTGTTCTATGGTTTAAATGTAGTCAGCAACTTTTTCAAACTGACCAACCTGTATTCTTTGGCGTGGTTTGTATCCCATCAGAACATACTAGATACTCTTCTGAAGATTCATTTAATGAACTGGAACAAGAATTTCTATCTTTTTCGGCTAGATCTTAGTATATATGTCTTCTTGGGGATTTTAATGCTAGAACATCAGCTGATTCTGATTTTATTGATATCGTTGAAAATAGGCACATCGAAGAAGATATATCGAATTATGTTCAAAATTTTACCCTTTATTTAAATAATTTAAAAATGACACTTCTCAGATATAGCATGGACAAACAAAAAAATAAATATGGTGCTCTATTATTGAACTTTTGCAAGGGTAACAACATGTTCATTGTTAATGGTAGATTTGGTAAAGATCAAATGATAGGAAAATTCACTTGTAAAAACGCTAGTGTTGTTGACTATTGTATTAGTAGCCCTGATCTTCTAAATAAGTTTACAGACTTCAATATTATAGAAACAACTAAACTTTCCTCAGACGTCCACACACCCCTACATATAATATTCACTTCTGATAATAAAAGGGTCGAAAATTAATCCCAATCTGGTAATACCGGAAGTGGTCGTAGATTAAACATCAAACCATGGTATAGACCGATTACTATAGTGAGTTGTTTAGGAAAATTATTTACTGCGGTTTTAAATGCTCGAATAAATGAATACTCAGAAGATTTTGCAATTATCAAAGAAAATCATAGTGGCTATCGACAAATCTATTCAACAATTGATAACATATTTTCCATTTTCTCACTTTTCGAAATTTTAAAGTCAAAAAAGAAAAAACTTTACTGTACCTTTATTGACTTTGAAAAGGCGTTTGATAAAGTATGGAGAGATGGTCTCTTTTATAAGCTGTTATTGAATAACATAAATGGCAAAATGTATAATGTAGTTCATAACATGTATTCTGATATAAAATCTTGTATATCTTATAATGGCAATGTATCAGACTATTTCAAGTGCGAGACGGGAGTAAGACAAGGTGAAAATTTGTTTCCTTTTCTTTTTTCGCTATTCCTAAATGATTTAGAAGAGTTTCTACTCAGTAAAAATATTACAAGCCTAACCAATATATCAAACCTTTTGGAAGCTGAACTCGAAATCTATTTGAAACTATTTATTTTATTGTATGCTGATGACACTGCTCTTTTAGCAGAGTCGCCGGAAGATCTTCAAACACGACTAAACGCATTCAGTGATTATTGTGATACATGGAAAATGAAGGTAAATGTCGATAAAACCAAAGTAATGGTATTTGGATATGGGAGACGATGTCAAAATTTGAAATTTGAATACAAAAACTCTGATATTGAAATAGTCAACGAATTCAATTACTTGGGAGTAATTTTTACAAAAACTGGAAATTTTCACCTGACGAAAAAGCGCCTAGGAGATAAAGCACTTAAAGCCATGTACGAAGTTCTGAAATTTGGAAGAACCTATAAATTAACCATCAAAATTCAGCTCGATCTGTTTGACAAACTGGTCAAGCCAATACTCCTGTATGGATGCGAAATATGGGGATTCGGTAAAAACGATATACTGGAACGTATCCATCTCAAATTTTGTAAACTATTCCTTAATCTAAAGTCATCAACCCCAAACAACATGGTTTACGGTGAGCTCGGCAGGTATCCAATCGATATTGATGTTAAAGTTCGGGCTATTTCATATTGGATCCGACTTTTAAATGGAAAGGAGTCTAAACTGTCATTCATATTATACAAACTATCTCGAAAACTAAATGATAGAGGTCTATTACCCAAATGGACTCAGTTTATAAAAACAACGTTTGAAGAATGCGGTTTAACATATATTTGGGATACCGAAAACATACTAAGTAAAGAATGGGTTAAAGCTGTTGTCAAACAGAGATTGCTTGATCAGTTTATCCAAAAATGGCAAACATCTTTAAATGAATGATCAAAGGCAGTGAATTATAGAATCTTCAAGGACAAATTAGAATTCGAAGACTATTTCAATAAACTAAAAATACAAGATGCGATTAAATTATGTAGATTTAGAACAGCAAATCACTATCTCCCGATTGAAACTGGTAGATGGAGAAACATCGATAGGTCAAATAGATATTGTACCTACTGTAACTGTCAAAAACTTGGCGATGAATTTCATTATATACTAGAATGTGATTTTTTTGGCTGATAGCAGAAAACAATACTTTCCCAGATATTTCATAAATAGAGCAAACACATTTAAGTTCTCAGAACTTATGTCCACCAAGAAACAATCACTATTATACAAGCTGTGCAATTTCATTAAGGTAATCAACAAAACTGTTGGACCCAATGGCTAATTTACTTGTATTACCGCCTGTCGTGCTTGTTTGTGTGTTTGGGTGTGTGTGTTTTGCCTTGTATTGTGACTTTTGTTTTGTAAATATAGTCTGTTGTTAACCTTCTCTGTACCAATATTATTGGCTTTATGAGAATAAATATTATATATGGTAATTACACAGTTGACACCTGTAGCCATCAACCGAAATATAGATCATGCGATAATTGATTATAGCAAGTTCAGTACGTGCGGCCTGCTTCAATTTAGGTCACATTTAAGTCGGCTGAGCCGAACAACTATCATACGCCCAGCAAAATGTGGGTGTGATATACTAAACTGGTTCAATGAGTGTTAACATAATGTTTAACATCTGAAACGGGATTTATTAACTCAAAGGAAGTTCAATATGAAAACTACTATAAACAATAAATATGATAAAAAGAAACCAATAAACAATCACTGAAAATACATTTACAAAATATGTGTGGTTAAACATGTTTATGGGTATTCAACTCTCCCACTGAATCATGCGTCAATGGTTAAACAAATGCAGGCCAAAAAAAAATTAATTTTAAAAGTATTTATTTCAATGTGTTCTGTAATGGAACAAAGACTATGCATAAAAACAAAATACATGAATAAAAAATACTGTGCCTTGGGACATTTCCTGCCCGTCCTTTTTAACACACCTAGCCTGACCAAGATGACCGCCACAGTCAAATTAGATAATTTTAAAATAAAATAAGCTTTTTTAAGGGTTGTACTCCAGATAATCAAATATTCATTAATTTCTTTGACCAAGAGCATAAAAAATATATACATGTGACACCATCCGGGTCATCCTCACATTACCAGACTGGAAAATTAGCAACTCTTAAAAATCTTCATATCGAACTATAAACACGTGCATTCTCCTAAAGTATATAACATGTTCTAGCACTGAATGTTGTAGGTGTTAACAGTAATTCCTTTGATGATAATGTTAAAAAAAACTGACACCATATTTAAATAAATTATGAAAATAGATATATTTAATGCACAATAGATTTATTTAAATGATTCATTGTACATCGTATTCTATCTCGACTATCAGTATTTTCAGTACTTTGATTATGAATAGAATCGCTCTTCAGTCATAACGGAATACGTATAGGAGATACAATGGATAAGTGTGGATTCGTAGAAAAGAAAAGGAGGCGTGTTGATTGTTTTCAACGAATTCATTGTATCTCTTACTTAAACTATTGTTGTGATGACTATTCCCAATCACATTGCTTTCTTAATTAGACCCTATTATGTGTTAACTTAATTGTCTATACTACTATTCAATTAGATACATACAGTCACGTTGATGATTTTAATGGTAAATAAAAATTAATACAAAACCGTATGAACTTACAATATAAGGCATATGATTCAGAAATTTTCCCATTATTGATAAAATAAAGCATAGTCGAAATAATTTTCCAGTAAAACATAATGTTACTGAAATAAAAAATAGTTTAAATCCACTCGGCTTACACTTTTATATTTTACAAATATGTGAAAATATGCAGTAAAACAGATGAAATTTCCAGAAACATCAAAATAACAATGTTTGAATTTTCTATTGAATTATATGAAATTGTCGATAATAATCAAACAAAAAAAATAATAATGATCTTTTCTTATTACAAAATTATATCAATAATAACACAAAGATTTAGGAAAAAAGGGAAAGCGAAACAGTGATTTTAACTATGTCTATAAGTGGTACTCTTAACTCATCCTTACCTTGCGGCTACCAACCTGCACTATAAAAACGTCGTTTTAAATATATAAAGGCGAAAGCCCTATCTATATATTGTACCGTATCATATTTATATATGTAAATGACATTTGGATATCACCCGATTGGTAGCCGAGAGGTTTCGTCGATGTGTTCTTGAACTATGATACATAATTTACTTCAAGGAAGGAGTTCGAACCCCAGTCACGGCAAATAAAAATTTGCAAAAGTCAAAGTCATTATAATACCCGCTGTGAACAGAAATCAGTAAATTAGCCAATTCAAACTTAATGAAATTAAGTATACAAAGGGAACAATTGAATATAATTACATGACTTCATTTCAGTGACGGATTAAAGAAGCGTTGATTCTAGAAAAAGAAACCACGGTAAATGAATAGGCTGACGTCACAGCAGTGGTTTAATTGAAATGTCGATTCTTACCACACGCGGGTCAAGTAATGTGAGTTTAGAGTATTAATGCTTTTAGATAAAGATGTAGGTAAAATTTAATTAATGGGATGTTTCTTTTTTGTATCGGACTTATCGTGTTTAAAGTTCAACGTTAACGACCTTAAAAACTACAACGTTAATTAATTATTTTTATTATTATTATTTTTATTCAAATTCAAATTCAATTTTTAATAAGCTCCACTCACAAATTCTGTAAGGTGATAAATATGCTTTGGGGCAGTAGGAATTCATTGTTTTGGATGGTAAGAAAACAATAGAATAATCCCTTACTAAGAACATGTTTTACATTCATTCTTCACAGTTAAGAAACATCAAATCCTATAATTTCATTGGTCGAGAACACTTTACTATATTCTAAGATGTATTGTTTGTAACTTCTAATACCCAGTCTGTTAATAACACTGAGCTTGTAAGATTGAATGGTTAAAGTATTAGTATTGATTGCCAATTTTCAAAGTTTGGTAGTTCCTTGTGAAAAGTCCGACTACCTCCTAGCAAAATGCCGCGTTAAACCATGCGATAACTTTTATAGGTATTGTTTGCTCGGAGTTTGGTTTGATAATTACTTTATATATGTTTATGTATGCTTCAGTGTTATGATAATACAGACCTCTTTGCGTTTGTTATTGTTTTACTTTGTGTTGTCTTCAACGGCGGTGGTGTATTTTGCTATGTTGCAGAATTTTTATAAACAGGTTAACCACATAGTCTTGACGTTTGTACTAACGTGAGAAAACTCGAAAGATTATTTCCTTTTCCTTATTTTGGAAATTTTATTTAAACAAATTTAAATTCTTTTTCAGCGTGGCCGTCTGAACTTTACAGTATTTGGGAAGCATACCCATGGAGATTTGGAAGAGAGTTCTCTATTTTGAAATCGTACGTACAAGAAGGAACTGCATACGCTTCGGTATTGACAATCACTGCATTTACGATGGAACGATATGCCGCAATATGCCATCCAATGAGATTTCAAAAGTTTTCAAACTTGTCAAGGTCATTCAAAGTCATAATAGGAGTATGGATATTCGCACTATGCTGTGCTTTACCTTACGCTCTCTATGGTAAAATGTTTTACCTGGAATTTGATCCGAATACAAAACAGCCATTGGAAGATTCGCTGGTGTGTAATATTCCACATGAACTACGAGACAAAATGAGATACATGTTCCAGGTGTCGGCTTTTGTTTTCTTCCTGCTTCCAATGAGCATTATATTTGTAATGTATCTTTTGATCGGCATAACGCTATATCGTTCAAATATGGTCTTAGACAATAAAAGTTTCACAAAATCTAACGCAACAGATCTAACAAAATCGAGAAAATCTGTTCTGAAAATGTTAGTGTGTGAGAAACACTTTAAAAATAATTTTTGGCATGAACATATTTGTGCTTCTCTCTTGTACTGAGCAAGAAAACATGTTGCTAATTTTATTTTTTTAAACTAGAGTCTCCTTGGATCCTTTATGGCTCAACTGGATTTAATTTGCCAATCAACGACCAAAACTGGTTAGATCTTCTACATGTAAATACCATCGCTTTCAAATTTTGATTAAACTGGATCAATTTTCACAGAAGACTTAAGGAGTAAAGTTTCTCATCCGGTCCTATGTTAGTTATTTGCGTTAATCTTATCGCATGGCAGCCTTGGTTATATGTTAAATATCATTGCTGCCAAGTTCGAATCCCTTTTGCTAAGTACTTTCAAGGTAGATTTTTAAGTGAATTGTCTACATGGGTCCTGTGTTTAAGTAAGTGTTTAAGGTGTGGGAGCCATCTTGATAGCTTGTCAGGGTCATCAGACATATTAAGAACAAGAATCTTGGTTGGAAGTTGGTTTTTCAAACAATTCTGGAAGATTACCACGAAAGGACCATAGCTGCCCAATTATAAGCTCAGGTTGTTTTTATAGCTTCACACAAGAATATTTTAAAGTGAATTTTCCCATATAGACCCCTATAGACACATGCTGTCATGTTAAGTTCTTTTTGATTAAATGGTTTTATACAACATTTTTAATGAATTTTCCCATATGCTCCTATATACAGCTACGTTTGGTTGAGGGCTTCCTTCTTGGTTGATAGACGAAGTTATGGATTAGGTCGTGTATTATTCTGTTTATCATATACTGATTAAGTACTTATTCCGAACGCACCCGGTCTGATATAGCCATATTAGCCTGACCACTCACCCGGACTGATATGACCATATCAGCCCGGGTACGTTCAAATAGCACTTGAATAATGTGCTATTAGCTGGGACGTGCAGATATGGATTGTTTACACGTTCAAAAACCATCATAAATTATTTAGTACTAAGTATATGGTGATAATACTGGTCTGAAAATATATAGGATCTCCTGTCCTGATCCATGAGTATCATCCATATTAACACTCCCTAGTCACAAATACAATATATCTTCACTGCTTGCAAGAAAACATGGCCAATAACAAAAGGCTGTTGATATATTGCTTTGAGCAACCACAAAAGATTAAAATATTCATATTACTCCTTTTTTTCAGTTGCAGTAGTAATTGCATTTTTCCTGTTCTGGGCACCATTCCACTCTCAAAGACTAATGACCCTGTACGTGACACTTTGGACGCCAGAATTACATAGCACGCAGACGACACTTTTTTATATATCAGGTATTCTAAATTTTTGGTAGACATGACAGAATTACATGTATATGAATGTATATGAAATTCAATGACATTGCAGCCAAAAAAATGTAGTTTAAATGATATGACGTCGTCGATTTTGTTAAAATTAATTAACTCTGAATACACATTTTTAGCTCACCTGACCCAAAGGGTAACAGCATAAATGTTCAACAACGTAAAATCTACAAATACGTCAACGTGACCAAAATCGTTAGTTGACCCCTTATACATGTAGGAATTTTTGCCCTTTAAAGACAATTATTCACATTTTTTTCCTCATCTTTGTAAACTTTCAAAAATCGTCTCTTTTGAAACTAAAAGATCAATTTCATCCAAACTTAGACTGAACGATCCTTAGGGTATCTAGTAAAAGGTTTGTATTTTATTTTCTTGTCCATCGAGAACCTCGGCTAAAAATAGAACATAGGTGAAAAATGTATATTTAAAAAACTAAAGCAGTTAGAGCAGAACTGACCAGAAGTAAAAATGTTTATGTGGTCACGATCTGCATGCCATGAATTTTTCAGATAAGTCGGTAGAACCATTTTCGGGTTATTGCCCCTGAATTGTTAATTTTAAGGAAACTTTGCAGTTTTAGGTCTTGGATATTAATATAGATAAAGAAAATGTAAACAGCAAAAATGTTCAACAAAGTAAGATCTACAAATAAGTCAACATGACCAAATCATTGATTGACCCCTTATAGGAGTTTTTGGGCTTTAAAGACAGTGTCCGGCGTAACTTCCCTTTAAAGATCATCTCCTCTGAAACCACTAGGCGAATTTGGACCAAACTTTGGTGGAATGGTCCTTGAGTGGCCCCCTTCCCAATTTATGTTTGGCATCACCGACTTACAACCGACATAGTTGCCGTTACTAAACCTAGAAAAAAGGAGATGTAACCAAGATTGGCAGTATTTGTCCCTAGGAGGTTCTCTTTTAGAATTATGTCCGACGACCCATACTGTTTACCAAGATGGCCGCCACAGCCGAACTTAGTTTCATTGAAAAACCTTGGCTGAAACCACCTGACCAATTGGAACCAGAGTTGGCAGCAATGGTCCTTATATCCTCCTCTTTCAGAAATACGTCCGATGACCCGGACTGTCAACCAAGATGGCCGCCACAGCCGAACTTAGTTTAACAAAGGACCCAATGAGAAATTCACTCAAAAATATTCTTATCTGAAACCACTAAGCCAATTAAAACTAGACTTGGCAGCAATGGTCCTTAGGAGTTCCTCTTTCAGAAATATGTCCGAGTTCGTGGACTGGGAACAACGATGGCCGCCACAGTCGAACTTAGTTTCATATAGGACCCTATGGGAAAATTCATTTAAAAATCTTCTTGTCTGAAATCATTTAGCCAGTTGGAACAAGAGTTAGCAGTAATGGTCCATAGATGGTTCTCTTTTAGAAATATGTCCATTGACCTGGACTGTCAACCAAGATCGCTGCCACAGCGGAACTTAGTTTAACATAGAACCCTATAGAAAAACCAACCAAATTGACTGTAACACTTACATTTTTAGTCCTGCTAAGTTAAATGAAATGCAGGTGAGCAATACCAAAAGCCATGTGAGCTTTTCTCATCTCTTGGGCAGTTCTTGTTCTGATTGGCTGATATAAAAAAAATCTTCTCTGATATCGCTTGGCGAAATGGAACGAAACTTGACAGGAAGCATCTATGGGAGGTTCTTTTACAAATTTTCCTAGTTTCGTCCAGATCGGAAAACAAACATGGTCGTCATGGGCAATTCTTGTTTTTCATTGGTTGATTAAATTTTTTTTCTTTGGTACTGCTTGGCAAAATGAAAACGAAACTTGACAGGACGCATCCATAGGAGGTCCTTTAAATAGGTCTCAGTTCGTCCGATCGGACTACAAAAATGGCCCCCATGGGCAGTTCTTGTTTCTGATTGGCTGATATAAAAAATCTTCTCTGAAATCGCTTGGCCAAATGGAACGAAACTTGACAGGAAGCCTCTATGGGAGGTTCTTTACAAAGTTTCCTCATTTTGTCCAGATCAGGCGACAAACATGGCCACCATGGGCAATTCGTGTTTCCGGTGGTTGATTTAAAAAAAAAATTCTCTGAAACTGCTGGCCCTAATAGAGGCAAACTTGACAGAGAGTGTCTATGGCTTATAACAAAAAACTCCAAAACTGCAGAATTGCTTGAAACCAAACATGGCCTGAACGTTCTTCATAAGGTTCTGACCAAGAGTTGTTACTTTCGTGCCAATCCCTCATTCAAGATAGCTACCAGCAGAGGACTTAGTTTAATATAAGACCCAATTGGAAATACATGCAAAAATCTTCTGGAGAACCGCAAAATCTTTTTTTCTTAAACTTCCGGAAAAAGATCATATTGAACAACACAATTAGATGCAGATATATAAATTCGGGATCTCCGGACTAGGAGAGCAAAACACGCCAGAGCGCAGACTTATCAATTTTTTGTACGAAACGAAAATGGCTTAAATGAAATACGACGTAAATTAATATATAAATTATTAAATATATTAAATTGGCTATATCGAGATATTAAAAGATTCTTAATGATTTTCCAAATGTTTTCATCGTTTTGGTATTCAAGTTGCGACATACACAAAATCATGTCGTGTAGTTGTTATTACTTAGTAGATGTCCCTCAACTTATATAGAATATTAAATTTTATGTAATATCTTTTTCTACTTGTATATTATTTTTCCATATTAACCAGAATTAAGGCAGACCAAGAAAATATTATATACACAACATATATTTATTTATGTGTGGTATTGTAAGCAAACATTTTAATATTCAATGATAGTAATATCTTTTTTAAAATGATATGACGTCGTCGATTTTGTTAAAATTAATTAACTCTGAATACACATTTTTAGCTCACCTGACCCAAAGGGTAACAGCATAAATGTTCAACAACGTAAAATCTACAAATACGTCAACGTGACCAAAATCGTTAGTTGACCCCTTATACATGTAGGAATTTTTGCCCTTTAAAGACAATTATTCACATTTTTTTCCTCATCTTTGTAAACTTTCAAAAATCGTCTCTTTTGAAACTAAAAGATCAATTTCATCCAAACTTAGACTGAACGATCCTTAGGGTATCTAGTAAAAGGTTTGTATTTTATTTTCTTGTCCATCGAGAACCTAGATATAACTAACTTTGGACGAAAAAAAAATCTCTTTAAAGAGGACAAACATACCTAATAAGCATTTGCCAAATACCGTAACGTTAAATATCGGGAAAATGACGGTTGACAAATGCCGTAAATTTTGGATGCCCTCGTCCCGGTTTAAAGTAAAATTCTCAAAGTGCATCAGAATGGGACCAGCCTAGCGAAATATCCTTCCTTTATAACTAGAGTTAACCTGGATTCAATCTACCAATCAACAGACATAAAAGCACCTAAGATACCAAAATCTGGATTATTTGAAATAATTCTGAAAGAGGACCATTTACTAACCATGGCTGCCAAATCTGGTTCAAATTGACAAAGTGCTTTTAGAAAAGAAGATTTTTAAATGAATTTTCCCTTGGATTTCTATGTTAAACTAAGTTTGGCTGCGGCGGCCATCTTTGTTGACAGTGCGGGTCATCGGACACAGTTCTATTAGAGGACTACCTAAGAACCATATCTGCCAAGTTTGGTTCCAATTGGCTCAGTGGTTTCAGACAAGTAGATTTTTAAATGAATTTTCCCATATGATCCTATGTTAAACTAAGTTTGGCTGTGGAGGTCATCTTTGTTGACAGTAGGGTTTATTGGACTAAATTCTGAAATGGATCGCCAAAGTACCATTTCTGCCAAGTCTGGTTCCAATTGGCTCAGTTGTTTCAGAAGACTTTTAATGAATTTTTCCATAGGGTCCTATGTTAAACTAAGTTCAGTGGTGAATTCTGTGCAACTACGTGGCCAGCTGGAACCAAATTGGCAGAAATGGTCCTTAAGTGGTGCTCTTTCAGAATTGAATTTCAGAATTCAGAATCCATAACCTGGACTGTCACTACCAGGGCCGCCATAGCTGAACTTAGTTTAGCATAGGACTATATGGGAAAATTCATTTTAAAACTCTTTTTTATATAGTCTGAAACCACTAAGCCAAATGGTCTTCTTTCAGAATTATGTCCTATGACAATGAATGGCAACCAAGATGGACACCACAGTCGAACTTAATCTAGCATAGGACCCTATGGGACCAATTCATTAAACAATCTTCTGGTCTGAAACCACTGGTCAATCGTAGCCAGACTTGGCAGAAATTGTCCGCAGGTAAATGTACTCCTCGTTTATGTCCGAAGACCAGGACTGTGAACAAAGATATTCTGTCTTCCCAGCTGTAATATTGTCCATTTGAAACCCCACCTCGTTGCACTTTCACTTTCGCTTTGTTCTTTAGTTAAATTAAAATCTTGAAACTTGGAGTTTTGGTTTCTGGGTGCAGTATTTGTCCGTCTGACAGTGATTCTCCAATATGGAGAATTAGGATGTGACTGAAAAGCCTGGTGCAGTTCTCTTTTTTTCAACATTTTTTGGGTGTTTCTTGAAGGGATAAAGAAACCGATCAAAATGCGTAAAATGCCTCGATGCACCAATATGCTGCATATCCAGTGGTAGATGGGTGTGTATCGTCATCTGTCAATAAATCATATATCAAAATGAACTAGATTTTTAATGTGTCTCATTAATTAAGGATTCAGGATAAGTGTCAATAATTTAATATTGGATATAACGCGTAACTTGATTGGTCATTTGTTTTCGTCTATCATATCATAGACTAAATTTTAGTTTTCACTATGACGTCATTAAAGGGAATCCCAGCGTTTTAGACGTCAAAACATCCGTTGGAATCAAATTACATGGATTGACTGTAATTCTGTTTTCAGTCTATTCGAAATAATCTCAATGCACATGGCGCACACTTTCAAATAACCCGCCACCACGTGATTGAAGTTATTTCTTCATAGACTGAAAACAAAATTACGGTCAACCCTTAAATAAATGTTAACACTCTTTGAAATTGTGTTGGTTCTGATTTTTTGACGATTTCAAAAAATGTCCGAATTACTTTAAGCAAGATTTAATATCCTTTGAAATTTGAAACTGAATTGAAACACGACCTTCGTTTCATCTCCTACTTTATTCAGCTGGAACTTAAGAAAAATGTTTCCTCTGATAATCTGACTTAACTGTGAGATTGTTTAACCACCCCCAACCAGGTATGATAAAATATTAAAAAAAAAATCAATAAAAATACTGGTTAAAAAGAATTTATTTTCATTCCAAAAGTTTTGCTCGTATCATTGTGATATATACGGTTATGCCTTATCACATTTCCATATTTGTCTTGATTATTTCATTTAGATTAGCGCTCACCTTTTTTTCCCTCTTATACCGATCTTTCCAATGCGTCGACGTCTAAGAAATCCGCTAAATATTTGCGACGATGGGCCTCATAATACAGAAACGGCATAACATAAAAGATATCGTGATTCCACATTAATTATGGACATAAGAAGAAAGAGAGATTGACTTTACACTAATATTTATACCAGAAGTCTACGATTACAGAGTTCGCTTCGTTCCCCCACTAATTGTGGTGTGTGGCCGTGTAGCTCCCCGAGATGCACCCTTACAGCAAGTAATGGTTGTAGGTCGCTAGGTATCGGAGAAATGAACTTCGATGTAAAACTTAACCTCAGTCAATGAAGCGAAGTAAGTAGATCAGAGTGACCTAATGTTGGTCGGAGGTTGTGTTACTCCACGAAATGCACCCTGATACCAAGTAATATGATTGCAGGTCGCTTGGTATGAGAAAACTGAAATCAGACATAAAACTTACCGTAAGTAAATGAAGCGCGATAAGTAAATCAGAGTGACCTAATTTTGGTCGGAGGATGTGTTACTCCCCGAGATGCACCATGATACCAAGTAATATGATGGTAGGGCCCTTGGTATTGGATAAACGAACTCGGACGTAAAACAAAACCTAAGTCAATGAAGCGCGATAAGTAGGTCAGAGTGAGCTAAGTTTGGTGGGAGGCTGTGTCACTCCCTGAGATGCATCCTCACACCAAGTTATATGACTGTAGGTCCCTTCTTGTTGGAGAACTGAACTCGGCCGTAAAACTTATCCTATGTCAATATAGAGCTATAAGTAGGTCAGAGTGACCTAATCTTGGTGGGAGGCTGTGTTACATCCTGAGATGCATCCTCACACCTAGTGATATGATTGTAGGTCCCTTCGTATCGGAGATCTGAACTCAGACGTAAAACTTAACCTAAGTCAATGAATTTTGATACGTAGGTCACAGTGAGTTAATTTTGGTGAGAGGCTATGTTACTCCCCGAAATGCATTCTCACACCAAGTATTATGATTGTAGGTCTCTTGGTATAGGAGAACTGAACTTGGAAGTAAAACTAAACCTAAGTCAATGAAGTGTGATAAGTAGGTCAGAGTGACCCAATTTTAGTAGGATGCTGTGTTACTTTTTGAGATGCATCCGCACACCAATTAATATGACTGTAGGTCCCTTGGTATTGGAGACTGAACTCGGACGTAAAACTTAACCTAAGTCAATGAAGCGCGACAAGAAGGTCAGATTTACCTCATTTTCGTAGGAGGCTATGTAGCTACCTGAGATGCACAATTAATGTTTGTAGGTCACTATATATATCAAAACTGATTTTTGACATAAAACTTATAAGCCAGTCAACCGTGTAATATGGATCATGTGACCTTCATCTTATGTCACATGATCAGTCTCTGCATCATGCACCTGTACACAAAAATATCTGACCCTATGTCAACTAGTAACTGAGAACTGGCTGTGGACGCGGACGTGGAGGCCGGAGTGACTCCAATAGTCCCCCTCAACTTCGTTGAGGCGAACTAAAAATGAGTAGTGATTTACATCTGTACTTAGACATATCAACCTCTTTTGATGAAACAATCTTTCTTTTCTTTGGTTTTGGTTTTATGCAAAAATTTGAGTCTGGAAACCGCTTCTGTCGACAAAAAATTTAAACGTATAATACACGAGTTCAAAATGAAGACTGGGAAATCTTGAACGAGTTTTTAAAATTCACGTCTTCCCCGAGTGGAGCGCAGCGGAACAAGGGCAAAGACGCTGAATTTTAAAAACGAGTTGAAGATGTTCGAGTTCTTCATTTTTGAACGAGTGTAAGTATCTATTTCTTCCCTACAAAACAGGAGTTTTAGGCCACAAATATGTGTTTACAGTATGAACAACCGAAAAGGTATAGTAACGTTACGTTTGATTGGTCAAGAGTCACAATAAACGAATGTATTAAGGATTCTCATTGGACGTCATACCGAGTGAAGACGAGCGCCTATAGGCCATCTCAGCTTATGTGTTCAAAGTTTCTATAGAAACCATATGGGGAAAAGACTTGCGGCTGTTCAAAATTTCCATTGAAACCATATAGGGAAGGGCTTTTATGTCGTGGCTCGGGAACTAACGCGTAGATTGTAATTAAAGTTCACAGGAATGATATATGGAAGGACCTCTTCGAACTTTCGACCTTTGGTTCCGGTTGAATAAGCAGTATCGCCACCAGAACCCATCTTTGATTTTTATTGGTCAATTTCCAAAGATCTTCTCCTCTGAAACTGCAGTATGAAAAGTTTTGAAAGTTTGCAGGATTATTGACAACAATACCCTCTACAAACGATCTACTTTTGGTTGAGATTCATCCGTTCAACCAAAGTTTCCATTGAAACCATATGAGGAAGGACTTTTATGTCGTTTGCTCGGTATGTAATGGGCAGACGTTAACCAAAGTTGGCTAGTATCTCATATGGAAGGAAACATGCAAATGGTCTACCTTTTTTATGTCAAAGTTCAAACTTTGGCATTTTGTGTTTCTTCAAAAGTCTTTTGGATACAAATCACCTACACTTCGTAATGGCCTAATAAAAGCCAGGAGAGCGATACAGACTCGAGTGAGCCTCTAGTTGTTATTTAATCCGACTCCAAGAAGTAACTACATGTATATGTATTTATACACATTCCCAGGACTGTTAAAATTCATTGAAATAATGATGCAGTTAAACGAAAAAAAACGACCCTAAAGGATAAATGTAAAGGAGACAAAATCTCATCTCCTAAATGAAACAGACATTTAATAAATATCGTTATTCAATTGTAATGATAAAAAACCAAGACGTAAAGAATGCAGTGCAGCTGTTGTCGATCTACGTAGGAATTCTCAACTTTTCTAATTAAATGTTGTATCCCATACAATTCTATCAATTGGGGAACTATTGTTTAAAGAAACACCAAAAATTACAGCATTCAAAGCTATTCAAGGGCGTTGCTTTTTTGTGTATTTCATTTTACAGAAATGCAAAGACCTGTCCAAAGACCTGTCAAATCACAAAGTAGTACCTTGACTGCTTCATATCTTGACTAATTTTACTAGAAGATACTTATTTTTTTTTCTGATATTGTAATCAGGTTTTGTTTTTTCAGGTGTGTTGTATCTCGTGAGTGCTACTGTTAATCCGATACTATACAATTTGATGTCAAAAAAATTCAGACAAGCATTTGAACGGACGCTGTGCAAGTGTTGCGATAAAGAAAACACTGCTGAGTAGATCCTATTTGGCAATGGTGGATAGAAAGACCACCCAACTCTTTATTTCTACGGCAGATTATCACGACTTGGATTAGTACACCAGTCCTCATTTAGAGTAACGACAATGGCGGAATTGTAAATAACAGTAAATAACATACTTTTTCTGTTCATTAGTTAAAAATCTAATAATTTCAATGCTCAAATTATCATATTATGAAACATTGAATGTAAATGAGAATAGGTCACATACCTGAAGCATCTATGGAAAACTCATATTATACTAATACACAAATAAGTAGACAATACAAAAGAAAATGCTTCCATGATAATTTTGAAATATTTAGTTTACTAAAAGTAAGTTACTTTTGATTCGCACAATCGAGGGCACACGGAATTCCAATTCCTCTATGACGATGTATGTTGTGACAAAAACATTTTCAATATCTTAGATTAATAATATTTGTTTGTTTAGTTGGGGTTGTACGCCGTTTTCAGCACATTTTCTTATTTCGCGGCAGCCTGTTTTCGTTGGCGGGGAAGCCGGAGTACCCGGAGTGAACCACCGACCTTTGGTAGGAAAATTGGCAATCCTTGTCAATTAAGATCGGAGTCGAACACACAAGTGAGATTCGAATTCACAACCTCATTGTTGACCGGCTAGTGATCATTAGTAGTCTTGACGAATTACCTAGACCACTCGGCCACCAAGGCCCCCTAGATTAATAATAAAACATAAACATGCTGTTTTTCTTGTATTTTCGATTTAGGAAAGTGATGTCTGGCTAAAAAACTCCTTGACACAAAAAGGAACAGGTTAAAACGCTCCATTTCAAAACGCCCACAATTTATGTCAAAACTCAGTAGTATATGGGGACCGTTCAGGTCGTATTTGAGGTGGTGGAGCCGGAAGTTACGTCACCGGAACCGGAAACGACGTCACAGGAAGTGACGGAACCGGAAGTCACATGATCGGAACTGGAAGTACCGGAAGTGTTTTGCGCGCATGCGCAACCGGAAGTAGAGGGTTTTCCCGCCATTTGTTTAGGGAAGTAACGTAAGTCACGTACCAGGACCCAGATGTACGGTCTGCACATGTGCAGGCGGAACCGGAAGTGGTTTGTGCGCATGCGCAACCGGAAGTATGGGGATTTCCCTGCCATTTTCCATTATTTGTTTACGGAAGTGACGTAAGTCACTAGCTAGGACCCGGAAGTGCCATGCTTGACCAGAATTTAGATTGAATTATCTCCCCTTTTCCCGTTCTTCTCAGTCGTCTCTTGGTTTTTCATCGGTCTGTATAGGTCTCTAGGGACTGATACTCTCACTGTTATGTCGAAGTCCGAGAGTTATCGAAGTACGCTATTGGGATTATCTTTCCTTATCCCGCGCTTTTCCCCACTGCTGATGTTTTCTGTGAGGACCAAAGGTATGATTGGAGTATGTCCCCTTACTTCCAAGTGATGCTGTCACCATTAGATCAATGAAGGGGTGTCCTAAGCAACCACCTTAGCAACGGCGGTCCATTTCATTGCTCTATGATGCACTTTGTTTCTCTTCTCCTGCTCCATGCCGCACTTCGCTGCTTGTCGCTGTACATCGCTCTCATGACTTTACTCGCGTGCTCATTTCAGTTTTTTGGGGCTACTTGTCACTGTTTTCGCTGCTGCTGCTGCTCCTGGTGCTCATCGCTGTTTTTCTCTTGCTCCTCGCTCTTTGCTGCTTGTTGCTGTTCGTCTTCGCTGCTCTTCTCTTGCTCGTCGCTGTTTTTCTCTTGCTCTTTGCTGCTCATCGCTAATCATGACCGTACCCGCGTGCTCATTTCGGCTCTGCTGCTTATTGCTGTTCGTTTTCGCTGTTTTTCTCTTGCTCCTCGCTGTTTTTCTCTTGCTCTTTGTTGCTCATCGGACGATAATCATGACCGTACTCGCGTGCTCATTTCGGTCCTGCTGCTTGTTGCTGTTCGTCATCGCTGCTCTTCTCTTGCTCATCGCTGTTTTTCTGTTGCTCTTTGCTGCTCATCGCTAATCATGACCTTACTCGCGAGCTCATTTCGGTCCTGCTGCTTGTTGCTGTTCGTCATCGCTGTTCTTCTCTTGCTCATCGCTGTTTTTCTCTTGCTCTTTGCTGTTCATCGCTACTCATGACCTTACTCGCGTGCTTATTTCGGTCCTGATACTTGTTGCTGTTCGTCATCGCTGCTCTTCTCTTGCTCCTCGCTTTTTTTCTCTTGCTCTTTGCTGCTCATCGCTAATCCCGACCTTGCTCGCGTGCTCATTTCGGTCCTGCTGTTTGTTGCTGTTCGTCATCGCTGCTCTTCTCTTGCTCATAGCTGTTTTTCTCTTGCTCTTTGCTGCTCATGACCTTACTCGCTCGCTCATTTCGGTTTCGGCGCTGCTGCTGCTAGTAGTGGTCGATTTTCGTTAATCAAAGATTGGATCTGTGCGATAGCATCCTTACATCCAGGTCATTTGAAAGGCCACCTTGCATTTGTCCAGGCTTGTGACTGGCTATATATATGTATAAACATATATAGGCTGCATTATTCTCCTTCCCTTTTTAAATTTTTTTTTATATATTTTTTTCTGTTTTTTTTTCTTTGTAATATGTTCCAATTCCTCCGTCACACAGAGTCATGGCCGTCTTCAGCTGGTGGTGGGCCGTAGTCGTTCAATACGCGGTTAAGCAGATATTTTCGTTTTTCTATGGCATATTCCCATGATTCTTTTAATTCGTAGTCTTCCTCTTCTCTCAGGCGTTTAGCCGTTTTCTTGATCTTTCTATGTACGGGGTCTTTATTCATGTCTTGATGCCAGGCCATCAGTCCGAGGTAATGGTTTCGCATTTCGTCTCTGTATGAGTCAAACATGTCTCTATATGCTGCCAAGCGTGCCTCGTCTTTTTCTATTCCCGATTCGACTAGTTCGTTTACTTTCTGTGAGTATTCTGGTTGATGTACTTGAAATGTTCTATTCAAAATGACTTCCCATGCGGAATGTTCGCATTGCTCTTCGGAGTCTTCGTTGGACTCATGGTCACTACTTTTTTCCAATTCCTCGTTATCGGCTTCTTTACTGGTGTCTAAGACTGAATCACTATAGTCTGTTGAAACCTCTTCCACAACGTGTGCATTCTTTTTGTGTCGCACTAGGTTGCAGTTTCGTTTTGACTGGTATCCACAGATATCACAGGTATACATTTAAGACGTCTTTCTTTCCTGGGATTCGATAGTAGAATGAGCTCCAGTCGTCCTGCAAGTGCTTATATTTGCTACAGGTTCCTCAACGGCTTGTTGATTCATACACGAACGTTCATTTGACACTTTGTACATTGCTTGTTTGGATCCACTTTGCTGGGTCCTCCACTTGTGTTCTCCAGCCGTTTGGTTCTCTTCACTTTGGTTTGAAGTATTTTACTTTTCATTTCTGGTTTTGCTTTGGTTTTAGAAAGATCCACAGGTATTAAAAATCTAGCAGGAACCACTAAATCAACGAGAGGCGTTTTCGATTCCATTGATACGTTTGTGTTGTTTGACGGTCTTCAAACGTAATTAAACAAAACCTCTGATTATATTTTCGTTAAAAGCTTTCCATTGGTGTCATAGTGACGAAGATTGCTTTTTTCTATTCATTCAGACCACACAGTTCGCTGTTCGTTGTTGCTGCTGCTACTGCTGCTGAGGAGGTGAAGGTGGTATTCTCACTGTTTCGTTATAATTCACCTCTTGGTCTTGTTGATGTTACGATGAACATCAAAGATAGCTGCGTCCATGTAACGCGGACCTGAAAGAGAGCATCCGTATGAAACAAAAATTTTAGAGTCTTTCCGGACGGGAACGAACGTTCTCGGTCTCGTTGATGTTACGATGGACATGAAAGATGGCTGCGGCCATGTAGTGCGGACCTGAAAGAGAGCACCCTTATGAAACGAAAATTTCAGAGTCTTTCCGGACGCGAACGAACGTTTGCGGATTTCAGTCCTAACCATAACCCTAACTCGAGTCCTAACCCCAACCATAACTCTAACCCTAACCCTAGTTCTAACCCTAACCCTAACTCTAACCCTAACCGTAGTCCTTCCTCTAACCCTTATCGTAGGTCTGTCTCGCACTCCTACTCTAACCGCTCATACCCCACGTCGGTTGTTCACCTAAGAAAGCGTGACTGTTTGCCTCATGTTTGTCACGCTTGCACCAGTGAACCACCGGCGTGGGGTACTGACCGGTTAGAGTAGGGTTAGGACTAGAGTTATGGTTGAGGTCAGGACTCGAGTTAGGGTTATGGTTAGGACTGAAACCGTAAACGTTCGTTTGCGTCCGGAAAGACTGAAATTTTCGTTTCATTAGGGTGCTCTCTTTCAGGTTCGCAGAAATCTTTGATGTCCATCGTAACATCAACGAGACCGAGAACATTCCTTCTCGTCCGGATAGATTCTAAAACGTCTGTTTCATAAGGATGCTCTCTTTCAGGTCCGCGTTACATGGACGCAGCCACCTTTGGTGTTCATTGTAATATCAACGAGACCGAGAACATTCGTTCCCGTCTGGAACGACTCTAAAACTTCTGTTTAATAAGGGTTCTCTCTTTTAGGTCCGCGTTACATGTACACAGTCATCTTTGGTGTTCATCGTAAAATACGAGACCAGGAGGTGATTTATAACGAAACAGTGAGAATACCACCTTCACCTCCTCAGCAGCAGCAATAACGAACAGCAAACTGTGTGGTCTGAATGAATAGACAAAAGCAATCTTCGTCACTATGACATAAATGGAAAGCTTTTAACGAAAATATAATCCGAAGTTTTGTTTAATTACGTCAGTTGTTTGAAGACTGTCAAACAAGACACACGTATCAATGGAATCGAAAACGTCTCTCGTTGATGTAGTGGTTCCTGCTAGATATTTAATACCTGCGGATCTTTCTAACACCAAAGCAAACCAGAAATGAAAAGGAAAATACTTCCAACCAAAGCGAAGAGAACCAAACGGCTGGACAACACAAGTGGAGGGCCCAGCAAATTGGATCCAAACAAGCAATGTACAAAGTGTCAAATGAACAAGAGCTTTACGGAATTCTACAAAAAGCATGAAAATATGCAAGGGATGTAGAAGGATTGACAACGAGTGGACAAGACTTAATAGAGACCTAATCAGAAAAGTGAAATCTGAACTGAAACAATCTCCAAACGAATATTTTGTCAAACGTTCGTGTATGAATCAACAAGCCGTCGAGGAACCTATAGCAAATATAAGCACTTGCAGGACGACCAGTCCAAACGAAACTTCAACCTAGTGCGACACAAAAAGAATGTACACGGTGTGGAAGAGGTTTCAACAGACTATAGTGATTCAGTCTCAGACACCACCACAGAAGCCGATAACCAGGAATCGGAAAAAAGTAGTGACCATGAGTCCAACGAAGACTCCGAAGAGCAATGCGAACATTCCTCATGGGAAGTCATTTTGAATAGAACATTTCAAGTACAGCAACCAGAATACTCACAGAAAGTAAACGAACTAGTCGAAGCCGGAATGGAAGAAGACGAGGCACGCTTGGCAGCATATAGAGACATGTTTGACTCATACAGAGACGAAATGCGAAAGCATTACCTCGGACTGATGGCCTGGCATCAAGACATGAATAAAGACCACGTACATAGAAAGATCAAGAAAACGGCTAAACGCCTGAGAGAAGAAAAAGACTACGAATTAAAAGAATCATGGGAATATGCCATAGAAAAACGAAAATATCTGCTTAACCGCGTATTGAACGACTACGACCAACCACCAACTGAAGACAGCCATGACCCTGTGTGACGGAGGAACTGGAACATATTACAAAGAAAAAAAAAAAAACAGAAAAAAATATATATAAAAAAAATTAAAAAAGGGAAGGAGAATAATGCAGCCTATATATGTTTATACATATATATAGCCAGTCACAAGCCTGGACAAATACAGAGTGGCCTTAAAAAATTGAGGATTAATGCAGCCTATCTTATGATAGCCAGTCACAAGCCTGGATAAATGCAGAGTGACCTTTCAAATGACCTGGATGTAAGGGTGCTCTCGCACAGATCCAATCTTTGTCTAACGACAATCGACGACCACTAGCAGCAGCCCCGAAATCGAAATGAACACGCGAGTAAGGTCATGATTAGCGATGAGCAGCAAAGAGCAAGAGAAAAACAGCGATGAGCAGAAGATCAGCGATGACGAACAGCAACTAGCAGCAGGACCGAGATGAGCACGCGAGCAAGGTCATGATTAGCGATGAGCAGCAAAGAGCAAGAGAAAAAAAGCGACGAGCAAGAGAAGAGCAACGATGACGAACAGCAACAAGCAGCAGGACCGAAATGAGCATGCGAGTAAGGTCATGATTAGCGATGAGCACCAAAGAGCAAGAGAAAAACAGCGAGGAGCAAGAGAAAAACAGCGATGAGCACCAGGAGCAGCAGCAGCTGCGAAAACAGTGACAAGTAGCCCCAAAAAAACTGAAATGAGCACGCGAGTAAGGTCATGAGAGCGATGTACAGCGACGAGCAACGAAGAGCGGCATGGAGCAGAAGAAGAGAAAGAAGTGCATCATAGAGCAATGAAATGGACTGCTGTTGCTAAGGCGGTTGCTAAGGATACCCCTCCATTGATCTAGTGGTGACAGTATCGTTTGGAGGTAAGAGGACATAATCCAATCCTACCTTCGGTCCTCACAGAAAACATCAGCCGTGGGGAAAAGCTCGGGATAAGGGAAGATAATCCCAATAGCGTACTTCGATTGCTCTCGGACTTCGACATAACAGTGAGAGTATCAGTCCCTAGATACCTATACAAACCGATGAAAAACCAAGAGACGACCGAGTTAAGTTATAAGTTGGCATGACTTGTTTCCCAATCCACTTTAAATAAATAATTTCAAACTAAAACGCCCCAAGTTTTAAAATACATTCAACTTTCGTAATTTTACCCTTGCCAAAACGCCCCACCACAAGAAAGTCCCACCGCCAAAATGCCCCCAAATTTTGATTATCTTACAACTATTCCACAAATGCCCCAACTTTCGATATTCATGCTCCATTCCAGAACGCCCCCTCTTCTTAAAATGAACCCAAAACGCCCCCGTTTTAGATAACAAAAAACCAATTTTCAAAATGTACCTACTCAAATTCCTGTTGTTGATTAGAATGTAATTATTATTTTCATTTTTATTAACAATTCAAGAGATCATAAAAAAATCCTGTTTTTTCTATTCTCTTTATCACAGAAGCACTAATAACAACAATTAACAATCAAATCATAAACATGTTACCACAGTCAATGTAAAACTAATCATAAAAATGTTCATGAAACTCATGGGTTGTCACTCACTGGAGTGTTATTGCGACTGCACTGCTGAAGAAGCTGGGTGGTAGAGATGTCTTTCTGGTTATACTGCTCCCATAAACCAAATCTGAAATCATTTTAGAAAAAAAAACAAGCAAATTTATTATTGTTTTCATTGCATATTACAACATGTAATTTGTAAACAAATAAGCATCAATTAAACTCTAGCATTGATATCAATAATGTTAAAGAAGATGGTCAAGGACGTTTTCCAAGGACCTTTTTGAAAGATGGGGCGTTTTGGTGGTGGGGAGTTTTGGCAAGGGTAAAATTACGAAAGTTGAATGTATTTTGAAACTTGGGGCGTTTTGGAGCATTTTGGGGTCGGGGCGTTTTGACAGAAAGTGGGGACGTTTTGGACGGGAGCGTTTTGAGAATGGAGCGTTTTGACTCAAATTCACACAAAACCACTAAATGTTCAAGTAAAGAAATGTTGTTTTTATTATGGTTCTTCATATTTCATTCATGTTATAGTGAGGTCTCGAACAAGTAAATAATCTGACACAATATTCCTATAGTTCAAGACGGACCTAGACTGGAATTCTTTGATAAATGTAGATCTCGCTACGTCCGTTAAAAAGTCAACGACTCCGACAAATATCAGCTAATAATACAAAAGCAGGCAAAGAATATCTGGTATATCTAATTAAAATCCTGTCATAATTTGCATAATAAAAAAAATGTTGAAAATGTCAAGAGAAGAATCACATGTCAATAAAAACAAAACATATCTTGTTACTCGTGTTAGTATTTTGGATTATAAAATATCTGAAATTTTTCACCATATTGTGTCTGTGGTATATATAACTGATCATTGATTTAATTTTTATTAAGGCATTTACATAAATAACGAAAGGTCGAAGAAAATGCCTTCTCTGGTTTCATAAATAAAGTCTGTAAAATTACATTGTACTATACCTTACATTATGTGCTGTAAATTTGTGAAATAAATAAGGATTGGCATCATGACACCTACAAACAGTCAAATAAATCTATACGAAGATTTAATTAATATGTCATTTTGATGTACATGGTATTTATTATTATTTTGAAACGGTAATTTTAGGACGGAAATAGTAAATTTTCAATAGTTATTGTTATTTGGTGACGAAAATGATACATGATAAAAGTGAGGGTTTATATAATTCAGAGATCCTGAGACTGGTTCAAACAATTTTGGATTCTTAAGTGCTTCTTAGTGGCGTATCTTTGGTACATGTTTGTTCCATTATGGATTAAATATGCAAAGAGAAAGTGAAACATATGGACAACTTCACATTATCAAACTGGAATCAGTTCTATCCTCAGGATGGACTCTAGAACTGTTTGTATGGTAGAACCAATCCTGTCATAAATGGTTCAGGTGTAAGACTGTTATAAATGGTTCTGTGGTAGAACTGTACAGAATGGTTTTTGGTCAGAACTATCCAGAACAGTTCTAAATGACGTCACGGGAAGGATTTACAATTAGATACATAGTACCTTTGCACGAAGTCGGTTGTTAAAATGCATCCGGTTAAAGTCGACAGATTCTCACTTTGAGACAAGGCAATTCTTATTTTTACCGGTGTTTTCCTTGTCTTACACTATTGAGAGACAAAACACGCGCGACCTCCCGGGAAAAGATTTTGAAACTGTCTCTGGGAGTTTATATAGTAATACATACCGTTTAAATTTTGTCTAATAAACTCTACACTGCCCAGAATCAAAAAGTTTTATCGAACAAAACGTTCCTATTCTTTCATTTTTCCAAACGTGCAGAGGAACTGAAATGAAACGTTGGCCCAACGTTGGCTATCCGTTTGGTTTGTATGCTTACGTTGTTGGCCCAAATGTAGAAGAATATGGTATATTTCAACATTGTACCTACGTCGGACCAACATTAAGTGTGTTCATCATTTTTTTTTAAACTTTTACAGTCCTGTGTGATTACTTGGCCTATATATAATAATTGAATGAATGGAACCGGGTCAATACAGGAAAAAGAGGAAAAATATACCAAAGGAAAAAATCATTATTGGCCTTATTGGGTAAATTTTAAATGTATATATATACATTCATGCATATGATAAAAGAGTTGAACATTAGCCAGTGCAAAAATATAATATCCAGTTTAAATTTTGTTAATTGATAACTCTCTTATTATTAAAGAAAAAAAAAAACGCATTGTCGATTGGACAGTTTATCAAAGGATTGTAAAAAAGAAAAACAATCTTTAAACATTCATGACATTAGATTTTAAATTTATTACTGATATGAAGTATTATATATAAGAATATTACGCTTTAAATAATTAAATAAAGAATAACGTTTGAAAAACGCGGACTGATATCCGTTACAATTTCCGGCTTTTATAGTCTTGTTATGTTTCATAAGTAATTCGAAACATTTATATATGACTGTTTTTCGAATAATTAACCTACACATGCAAGTTTTCTTACGCAAGATCATCGACCATGGGTGTAATTTATTGTAAACAAACAATTTATGTCAGTTGTTGATTACTGATCGTTAGAAACTCAATACTGACATCAAGATAAGATAAATATTGATGTTAAAATTGAGACTGATTTTAAAATATCAAACACCACAATTTGATAATGGCGGGAAACAGCCACCAAATAACTCTCGGTTCAAAGTAAAAAATATATAAGAACGATTTCCTCGCAACGCCATATGTTACAAGGTCACTAAGTTAAGTTACCTTTAAATTATGGCGTTTAGTCCTTTCTTGGTTGACAGGAGCAATCAGATTATGTGGTTGACTTTTCTGTGTCTTTGTCGTTGAAGTGACTGCAAGAGAGAGAGAGAGAGGTGTATTGTGGGACAGCCTACAATTTCCGTTTAGGTCTCACTAATTACCCAAAATCTACCACATACACATGGATCATTGACTTTGTTATCCATTTTCTCAAATTTACTTTGTAAGATATTGACTCCCTCCCTCCCCCTCCATTTTAAACAAACTTATTAAATCTATAAGCTTTTCTGTCCGTAGTGTATTTCCTAGTGATATGGTAAAAAAACATTTACTAAGATAAAGTATACAGTAGACATATTTAAACATTGGCTTAGTATACCAAATATATGACGAATATTCAATCAGACTATTTTTCTTTACAGAAATCAGTGTTGCGAACAAGTGCAACAACAGATATTCAAATATTTTGAGAAATGTGCAGAGATGCTCTGAATCCTAATAGAATTTGTGATGTGGACCTGACAATGCAGCAGATAAACATTTTTCTCAATCATGCCTTATGAGAGGGTAATGAAACTTTGCATACTGTTAGATCCTAGTAAGTAGATGTGCGCGTGCTCAGTATGTCCTCGTCCAATACTTTTTCCCATAATTGTATAGCCTATTGGACTCATTTGCGCGTGATGTTTTCTGTGAGGACTAAAGGTAGGATTGAATTATGTCCCTTACCTCCAGCTGATGCTGTCACCATAAGACCAATGGAGGGGTGTCCTTAGCAACCGCCTTAGCAACGGCGGTCTATTTCATTGCTCTATGATGCACTTCGTTTCTCTTCTCCTGCCTCAAGCCGCTCTGCGCTGCTCGTCGCTACTCGACCTTACTCGCGTGCTCATTTCAGTTTTTTGGGGCTACTTGTCGCTGCTGCTGCTGCTCCTGGTGCTCATCGCTGTTTTTCTCTTGCTCTTTGTTGCTCATCGCTGTTTTTATCGTGCTCTTTGCTGCTCATCGTTGTTCTTCTCTTGCTCTTTGTTGCTCATCGCTGTTTTTCTCTTTCTCTTTGCTGCTCATCGCTGTTTTTCTCTTGCTCTTTGTTGCTCATCGCCGTTTTTCCCTTGCTCTTTGCTGCTCATCGCTGTTTTTCCGTTGCTCTTTGCTGCTCATCTCTGTTTTTCCCCTGCTCTTTGCTGCTCATCGCTGTTTTTCCGTTGCTCTTTGCTGCTCATCGCTGTTTTCTCTTGCTCTTTGCTGCTCATCGCTGTTTTCTCTTGAACTTCTCTTGCTCATCGCTGTTTTTTTGTTGCTCTATGCTGCTCATCTCTAATCATGACCTTACTCGCGTGCTCATCTCGATTTTTTTTTGGTGCTACTTGTCGCTGTTTTCGCTGCTGCTGCTGCTCCTGCTGCTTGTCGCTACTCATGACCTTACTCGCGTGCTCATTTCAGTTTTTTGGGGCTACGTGTCGCTGCTGCTGCTGCTCCTGGTGCTCATCGCTGTTTTTCTCTTGCTCTTTGTTGCTCATCGCTGTTTTTATCGTGCTCTTTGCTGCTCATCGTTGTTTTTCTCTTGCTCTTTGTTGCTCATCGCTGTTTTTCTCTTTCTCTTTGCTGCTCATCGCTGTTTTTCTCTTGCTCTTTGTTGCTCATCGCTGTTTTTCTGTTGCTCTTTGCTGCTCATCGCTACTGATTACCTTGCTCATTTCGTTTTTTTTTGGGGACTACTTGCCACCGTTTTCGCTACTGATGTTCCTACTGCAGCTTGTTGCTGTTCATCATCGCTGCTCTTCTCTTGTTCATCGCTGTTTTTCTCTTGCTTTTTGTTGTTCATCGGTACTCATGACCTTATTCGCGTGCTCATTTCAGGTTTTTTGGTGCTACTTGTAGCTGTTTTCGCTGCTGCTGCTGTTCCTGCTGCTTGTTCCTGTTGGTCATCGCTGCTCGTCTCTTGCTCATCGCAGTTTTTCTCTTGCTCTTTGCTGTTCATCGCTAATCATGACTATACTCGCGTGCTCATTTCAGTTTTGGGGCTACTTGTCGCTGTTTTCGCTGCTGGTGCTATTGGTTGTCGATTGTCGTTAGTCAAAGATTGGATCTGTGCGAGAGCACCCATACATCTGGGTCATTTGAAAGGTCACTCTGCATTTTATCCAGATAGGCTGCTTTAATCCTCTCCAATTTTTTTAAAGGCCGCTCTGCATTTGTCCAAGCTGCATTACCCTCCTTCCCTTTTTTATTTTTTTATTTTTTTATATATTTTGTTCTTTTTTTTTCTTTGTAATATGTTCCAATTCCTCCGTCACATAGAGTCATTGCTGTCTTCAGCTGGTGGTGGGTCGTAGTCGTTCAATACACGGTTAAGCAGATATTTTCGTTTTTCTACGGCATATTCCCATGATTCTTTTCATTCGTAGTCTTCCTCCTCTCTCAAGCGTTTAGCCGTTTTCTTGATCTTTCTATGTTCGGGGTCTTTATTCATGTCTTGATCCCAGGACATCAGTTCGAGGTAATGTTTTCGTATTTCGTCTCTGTATTTGTCAAACATGTTTCTATATGCTGCCAAGCGTGCCTCGTCTTCTTCAATTCCGGATTCGACTAGTTCGTTTACTTTCTGTGAGTATTCCAATTGATCTGCTTGAAATGTTCTATTCAAAATGACATGCCATGGAGACTGTTCGCATTGCTCTTCGGAGTCTTCGTTGGACTCATGGTCACTCTTTTGCTCCGATTCCTCGTTATCGGCTTCTGTGGTGGTGTCTGAGACTGAATCACTATAGTCTGTTGAATCCTCTTCAATGCCGTGTGGTTTGTTTTTGTGTTGCACTAGGTTGAAGTTTCGCTGAGACTGGTATCCACATATGTCACAGGTATACATTTAAGACGTCTTTCTTTTCTGGGAGTCGACAGTAGAATGAGCTCCGGTCGTCCTGCAAGTGCTTATATTAGCTACAGGTTCCTCAACGGCTTGTTGATTCATACACAAACGTTTGGCAAAGTATTCGTTTCGAGATTGTTTCAGTTCAGATTTCACTTTTCTGATTAGGTCTCTATTAAGTCTTGTCCACTCGTTGTCAATCCTCCTACACCCCTTGCATATATTCAAGTTTTTGTAGAATTCCGCAAAGCTCTTGTTCATTTGACACTTTGTACATTTCTTGTTTGGATCCACTTTGCTGGGTCTTCCACTTGTGTTGTCATGCCGAATGGTTCTCTTCACTTTGGTTGGAAGTATTTTCCTTTTCATTTCTGGTTTTGCTTTGGTGTTAGAAAGGTATTAAATTTCTAGCAGGAACCAGTAAATCAACGAGAGGCGTTTTCGATTCCATTGATACGTGTGTGTTGTTTGACGGTCTTCAAACAACTGACGAAATTAAACAAAACCTCTGATTATATTTCGTTAAAAGCTTTCCATTGGCGTCATAGTGACGAAGATTGCTTTTGTCTATTCATTCAGACCACACAGTTCGCTGCTCGTCATTGTAGTTAGCTGCTCATCGCTGCTCTTCTCTTTCTCTGTACTGTTCTTTCCTGCTCATCGCTGCTGAGCACCATGCTCTCGTGCTCATTTCGGTTTTTTTGCTGCTGCTGGTGTGCCGAGGAGAAGATGGGATTCTTACTGATTCGTTATAAATCACCTCTTGGTGTCGTTGATGTAACGATGGACATCAAAGATGCCTGCGGCCATGTAACCTGGACCTGAAAGAGAGCACCCTTATGAAACAAATTTTAGAGTCTTTCCGGACGTGAACGAATGTTCTCAATCTCGTTGATGTTATGATGGATATCAAAGATAGCTACGCCCAAGTAACTCGGACCTGAAAGAGAGCACCCTTATGAAACAGAAATTTTAGAGTCTTTCCGGACGGGAACAAATGTTCTCGGTCTCGTTGATGTTAAGATGGACATCAAAGATAGCTGCGCCCAAGGAACGCGGACCTGAAAGAGAGCATCCTTATGAAACAGAAATTTTAGAGTCTCCGGACGGGAACGAATGTTCTCGGTCTCGTTGATGTTAAGATGGACATCAAAGATGGGTGCGCCGAAGTAACGCGGACCTGAAAGAGAGCACCCTAATAAAACGAAAATTTCAGTCTTTCCGGACGGGAACGAACGTTTACGGATTTCAGTCCAAACCATAACCCTAACTCGAGCCTTAACCCAATCCTAACTTTAACCCTAACCCTAGTCCTAACCCTAATCCTTACTAACCCTAAACCTTACTAACCCTAACCCTAGTCCTGCCTCTTACTCTTGTCGTAGGTCTGTCTCGTACTCCTACTCTAATCGGTCAGTACCCCACGTCGGTGGTTCACTGGTGCAAGCATGAGGCAATCAGTCACGCTTGCTTAGGTGAACCACCGACAATGGGGTAATGATTGATTAAAGTAGTAGGACTAGGGATAGGGTTAGGGTTAGGACTAGGGTTAGGGTTAGAGCTAAAATTTCTGTTTCATAAGGGTGCTCTCTTTCAGGTCCGCGTTACACGGCCACAGCCATCTTTGATGTCCATCGTTACATCAACGAGACCAAGAGGTGATTTATAACGAAACAGTAAGAATCCCATCTTCTCCTCGGCACACCAGCAGCAGGAACGAACAGCAACATGCAGCAGCAGCAGCAGCAGCAAAAGACCGAAATGAGCACGAAAAGCATGGTGCTAAGCAGCGATGAGCAGGAAGGAACAGTACAGAGAAAAAAGAGAAGAGCAGCGATGGGCAGCAAACTACAATGACGAGCAGCGAACTGTGTGGTCTGAATAAATAGACAAAAACAATCTTCGACACTATGACGTCAATGGAAAGCCTTAAACGAAAATATAATCAGAGGTTTTAATTAATTTCGTCAGTTGTTTAAAGACCGTCTCGTTGATTTATTGGTTCCTGCTAGAAATTTAATATCTGTGGATCTTTCTAACACCAAAGCAAAACCAGAAATGAAAAGGAAAATACTTCCAATCAAAGTGAAGAGAACCAACCGGCATGACAACACAAGTGGAGGACCCAGCAAAGTGGATCCAAACAAGAAATGTACAAAGTGTCAAATGAACAAGAGCTTTGCGGAATTCTACAAAAACATGAATATCTGCAAGGGGTGTAGGAGGATTGACAACGAGTGGACAAGACTTAATAGAGACCTCATCAGAAAAGTGAATTCTGAACTGCAACAATCTCGAAACGAATATTTTGCCAAACGTTTGCGTATGAATCAACAAGTTGTTGAGGAACCTGTAGCTAATATAAGCACTTGCAGGACGGCCGGAGCCCATTCTACTATCGACTCCCAGGAAAGAAAGACGTCTTAAATGTATACCTGTGACATGTGTGGATACCAGTCTCAGCGAAACTTCAACCTAGTGCAACACAAAAAGAAACCACACGGTATTGAAGAGGATTCAACAGACTATAGTGATTCAGTTTCAGACGCCACCACAGAAGCCGATAACGAGGAATCGGAACAAAGTAGTGACCATGAGTCCAACGAAGACTCCGAAGAGCAATGCGAACAGTCTCCATGGGATGTCATTTTGAATAGAACATTTCAAGTACACCAATCGGAATACTCACAGAAAGTAAACGAACCAGTCGAATCCGGAATTTAAGAAGTTAAGGCACGCTTGGCAGCATATAGAGACATGTTTGACACATACAGAGACGAAATACGAAAACATTACCTCGAACTGATGTCCTGGCATCAAGACATGAATAAAGACCCCGTACATAGAAAGATCAAGAAAACGGCTAAACGCATGAGAGAAGAGGAAGAAAACGAATCAAAAGAATCATGGGAATATGCCATAGAAAAACGAAAATATCTGCTTAACCGTGTAATGAACGACTACGACCCACCAACAGTTGAAGACAGCAATGACTCTATGTGACGGAGGAATTGAAACATATTACAAAGAAAAAAAAAGAAAAAAAAGAGAAAAATATATAAAAAAAAATAAAAAATAAAAAAAGGGAAGGAGGGTAGTGCAGCCTATATATGTTTATACATATATATAGCCAGTCAAAGCCTGGACAAATGCAGAGTGGCCTTAAAAAAAATGGGGAGGATTAATGCAGCCTACCTTATGATAGCCAGTCACAAGCCTGGATAAAATTTCAAATGACCCAGATGTATGGGTGTTCTCGCACAGATCCAATCTTTGACTAACGACAATCGACAACCAATAGCACCAGCAGCAAAAACAGCGACAAGTAGTCCCAAAACTGAAATGAGCACGCGAGTATAGTCATGATTAGCGATGAACAGCAAAGAGCAAGAGAAAAACTGCGATGAGCAAGAGCAGAGCAGCGATGACGAACAGGAACAAGCAACAGGAACAGCAGCAGCAGCAAAAACAGCTACAAGTAGCCCCCAAAAACCTGAAATGAGCACGCGAGTAAAGTCATGATTAGCGATGAATAGCAAAGAGCAAGAGGAAAACAGCGATGAGCAGCAAAGAGCAAGAGAAAAACAGCGATGAGCAGCAAAGAGCAACAGAAAAACAGCGATGAACAAGAGAAGAGCAAAAACAGCGATGACCAGCAAAAAGCAAGAGAAAAACAGCGATGAGCAACAAAGATCAACAGAAAAACAGCGATGAGCAACAAAGAGGAAAAGAAAAACAGCGATGAGCAGCAAAGAGCAAGAGAAAAACAGCGATGACCAACAAAGAGCAAGAGAAAAACAGCGATGACCAGCAAAGAGCAAGAGAAAAACAGCGATGAGCAACAAAGAGCAAGAGAAAAACAGCAATGAGCACCAGGAGCAGCAGCAGCAGCGACAACAGTGACAAGTAGCCCCAAAAAAACTGAAATGAGCACGCGAGTAAGGTCATGAGTAGCGAGGAGCAGCGAAGAGCGGCATGGAGCAGAATAGAAACGAAATGCATTATAGAGCTATGAAATGGACCGTCGTTGCTAAGGCGGTTGTTAAGGACACACCTCCATTGATCTAATGGTGACAGCATCAGCTGGAGGTAAGGGACATCATTCAATCCTACCTTTAGCTCTCACAGAAAACATCACGCGCAAAGGCGCGGGATAAGGGGAGATAATCCAATAGTGTACTTCGATTACTCTCGGACTTCGACATAACAGTGAGAGTATCTTTGGCGCGATGCGAGACCCTTACTTATACAGACCGATGAAAGACACAGGGACGACTGAGAAGCAAGGGAAAAGGGGAGATAATCAGTCAAGCATGGCACTTCCGGGTCCCAGATAGTGACTTCCGTTAACAAATCATGGGAAAAGTCACTACTTCCGGTTGCCTGACTTCCGGGTCCGGTCACACATGCGCAGACCACACATCCGGGTCCTGACATCTGACTTACGTCACTTCCGTACACAAATAATGAGATAATGGCGCGAAAATCCATCACTTCCGGTTGCGCATGCGCGCAAACCACTTCCGGATACTTCCAGTTCCGCTCACGTGACTTCCTGTTCCGGTGACGTCACTCCTGTGACGTCATTTCCGTTTCCGGTGACGTCACTTACGGCTCCTCCATCACAAATGCTAATTTAGAACCGCATATATAATACTCCCGCAGTTTCTCAACCATGCCTTATCAGAGATTAATTAAACTTTGCATACTGTTAGATCCTAGTACGTAGATGTGTGCGTGCAAAGTATGTCCTGGTCCAATACTTTTTCCCTTAATTTTGTACCCTTTTGTTCCCTCAGTTATACCCAGTTGGACTTAGAAATTGTGAGACAATTCACCATGATAAGGATGCCCTAGTCCATGAAATTAACAGCAGCGGGGGGTTTGGTTAGTGAGGTCTCCTCACAGTTCTAGATTTTCATTAACTTGCCAAATAATTATTTATGCAGAGATCTGCAGTAATCTGCATACCTAGTCAACTGTTCTCCACCTAAAACTACTCGGTGAGTATCAAGTTCATCTATATTCCCTGTAGAAAAAAAAGCAAAGTTCAATTTTGATACCCTGATTGTTATGTAGTACCAAACAAATAAGAATTTTATTGGTTTTTTTTAAATATTAAACTTTAAATGTAGATTAGGATGAACATGTAACTGTAATACAAAGTTAATGCATTGAAGGCATTACTTAACTATGAATGCGTTATAAATATCTACATGTACATGTATTTAGTATCTTTCCAAAAAACAAGTTCCTATACCCACCATAAGCTTCTCTAAAGATTTTCATTAAATGCTTTTCGTACTGTTTCAGAATCTCTAGTCAGTCTTCATTTTTTTATTCATTTTTAAAAAATACTGGAAAGCTGTACAATTTAGACTTTTTGGTCATGTCCTCACTGAATTTGTTTAAAAATAAACACTTTTGCACAGGTTAACAGTTTTTTTATTCTTATTTAATATTTGTAAAGTCTTTGATTTGTGCAGTGATTAAAAGACATCCATTACTACTCAAGTACTTTTATATGTATTAATAGTATCTGGCATGACTTACTAAAACATAGAGATATATAACATACTATTATTTGTGTGTATTACTAATATGTGTATATAGCATCTATCTTGGCTCATCCATGCTCCAGTTTAAGTGGTCCGTGAGGATTTTTTTGTGTTTTCTTTAATTGTATCCCACGCAACAAAGTTGCGAAGGGTACTAGTATAATGTTTTTGACGTGTCTGTCCATTCGTCAGTCCTATTTTTTGTCAGCGCAACTCATCTGAAACTGCTCAACAGAATTTCATGAAACTTGATATGTAGTAAGGACACCATATGTAGTTGTACAAATTACCAGGATATTTTGCGGGAGTTATGCCCCTTTGAACTTAGAACATTCCCAAAATAAGAATGGAAATGGGGAGTGTGTTAAAGAGACAACAACATAACCAGAGAGAAAAATACAGCCCAGGGCGGCATAATTGTTTTTATTTGCATTATCAATTTATGACAATATCCAACCTTAAACCTACCCCTCCATCATTGTTGGGGGCGTGGGATATGTGAGCGCGCTCACTAAGTTCCTTCATTTTAAATGTTTTTGACAATGTTTTAATTCCCGTCTACTGAATTTTGTGTAGGGCTTTTTCTCTCTTATTTAATATTCTAGTTTTCACAAATCCTGTTGACCATCAGGTTGGATATGGAATTTTTGCTTTAATATGTGGGCCAATATCAAAACATCATTTAAAATATCTATTTTATTTGATATGGAAAAGATACCCGTGTTTAATGTGCATTGGAATTGAACCTTTTAACCAATTGTATTCTTCCTTTTCCATTAGTAGCCTTCCTATCAAGGCTTTCTTGACTTCTCCAAGGTGGTTTTGCTCTGCTTTGTTTGGCAGGAATATATTTGGATTAAATTGGTTGATATGGACCTTAAAACATCATATTCAATTATAATAAACATCACACCCAAATAAATATATCAATGGCATTACAATGAAATTTACACCAAGGGAGATAATGGTAAAAGCTTCTCAGACGAAAGTTACCATAATATTGTTATATTCAATATACATGTATACAAATCCTTTGAATATCTGAAGTGAATTTTCATGAGAATGGTTGTATGATTATAGTTTTGAATCTAATGAAGCATACATGACAATTCTTTATTTTCGTATTTGTGAAAGTATCTGAAAAATCATAATGGTTAAATGAGCAGCAAAGAGCAAGAGAAAAACAGCGATGAGCAACAAAGAGCAAGAGAAAAACAGCGATGACCAGCAAAGAGCAAGAGAAAAACAGCGATGAGCAACAAAGAGCAAGAGAAAAACAGCAATGAGCACCAGGAGCTTAAACTTAGTTGGTTGAGTTGTCTTATGCACTATAATAAAATTGAAAAAAAATATAAACCAGTAAACATATTAAAATTATTAATACCAGTAATATATTATTCTTCTGTATTATACAAAAAGCATCCACCCCAAAGATTATATGACAATAAACTTTTCTATTCTTGAGCTGTTATGCATTGTTTTGGAGTAAGTATGCCGACCTGTACGTTTGCCATGGGTACATCTTGTGTCAAAACAACTAACTGGCTTTAATTAGGGCCGAGGGTCACAGAGATCCAACATTTTTGTGTTCCTCAAAATTCTTAAAAAGGAATTTCATCATTTTTTTAAAACTCATCTAAATACATGTGCTATCAGCCGAAAATAAATAAATTTTGAAGACCATTATGGCATTAATCAATATTTTTTTGTTGTTGCTGATGTTGAAATTTAATTTGTAATTTAAATAATTACTTTTGCAAAGTAATTGTAATTTAATTAATAAGGAAATCATGTTTACTTGTGTTTATGGTCAAAAGTCCTATAAATTTTTTTGACTAATTTTACATAATGAAGAGAAACATAATATGGTAGCAACCTCATCACTGACATTGCCTTTAACTGACAATAAAGTAGTAATTCGCTGCAATACCGAGTTTTTATTGCATCTTATCTCCCCTTGAAATAAATTAAATGCTTTAAAAGGGTATTGATATTTGAACTCTATGGAAAATATTTTTGTCTTACTTTTGGTTCTTCAAGTTGATATTGTTGTTCAAATTTTCTCGTATATAACATAATTCATTGCACCATGTTAAGAAATATTGCTTAGTGTAATATACCCTCTAGCTATTTGAATAAGTTCACAAATTTATTTCTGAAAATTAAAGTCCGTAAAGAAAAATTGCATCAACCTGGTGGAGGAACAGAGTAATTTCCCTCTGTTAGCACCAGCAAATATTTTTTGTACAAAATTCAACCTTAATATCATATATTTATACATGTATCACTTTATTTTTTATTGTCCTGCATTAACTTTTATATGTTATAATAAACACAATTTTTTGTGAATTCAAAAAGATGTCATTAACTTGAAACTCATAAAATTAAAAATATAAAAGAAGATTCATTAAATTCATGCAAAACTTAAACTTAGTACACAAGAAATAATAAAGCCCTGGGTGGGAATCAAACCCACGTACCATTAGATGCAATGGTTGATAAATGATAATATGAAATACATTATGATTGTACACCAAGGATGAATGAAAACAAAAGTTGAAAAGAATTAATAAAAGCTGTATCATGATGCAACCGTTACCCCCCCCCCCCCCCCACAGTAGGGCAAGTATGGACACTATTTTAAAGCTTGGCTTGCAATTAAGCATTTGATGCAGCATAGCATAGGTTTCTGGCAGAAAAAAAAAAGATTATTATTTAAAAAATAAATTAAAAAATACAAAAAATATACAACTTTTGGGCCCATTCCATAAATAGTCAACCTTTTTTTTTTTACAGAAAACACTTGGCATTCATATATTAGTCATATCTAAACTAAAGAATTTAAACAAACCTAATTAAAATTGGTCAAAAATCAGCAATTTATACTAAGCTTTTATGAAAATGTACTTTTTTTATCCTTTTTTAACCTTAATTCCTAACCTCTTGAAATCAATTCACAGCTTCAGTTATTGTGTTAAAATTTCATACAAATACATTAACATATGCTGCTCAAGTTATTGAGATGCAAGCTAATAATAGAAAACTAGAGGCTCTCAAGAGCCTGTATCGCTCACCTGGATTTAACTTTTCACCTTGAGCAGACCTAAATATTTAAGTGTTGCAGTCAATTTGGCTGGTTTTTCTACAGGATTCTATGTTAAACTAATTTCAGCTGTGGCAGTCATCTTGGTTGACAGTCCAGGTCAACGGATATATTTCTAAAAGAGAACCATCTAAGGACCATTTCTGCTAAGTCTTGTTCCAACTGGCTAAGTGGTTTCAGACAAGAAGATTTTTTAATGGATTTTCCTATAGGGTCCAATATCTAACTAAGTTCGGTGTGGCAGCCATCTTGGTTGACAATCCGGGTGATCGAACACATTTCTGAAAGAGGACCTCCTAAGGACCAATGCTGCCAACTCTGGCTCCAATATGTCAAGTGGTTTCAGACAAGAAGATTTTTCAATGAATTTTCCTCTAGGGCCTTTTGATAAACCTAGTTTGGTTGTGGCGGCCATCTTGGTTGACAGTCCGGGTCATCGGACACACCTGTAAGAGGACCATCTAAGGACCATTGCTGCCAAGTCTGGTTCCAATTGGTCCAGTGGTTAAAGACAAGAAGATTTTTCAATGAATTTTCCCATAAGGCCCTATCGTAGAGTGGTATTCTCAGATATGTAGGCACAATAAAGTAATGCTGTAAGTTTCAACTTGTAATGGCTTCTAAGATTCTTGTGTACATAAAAGTGAACGTCATAAGTACCGTGACGCTACAATACATAAGTTGCGGTACCGCGAACGTCTATAGAACACAATCCTGGACATCCTGGGGGCGCGCGAATGATATTTAAGCAATAAATAAATAAAAATTAAATGAAATCTCAATTGTCTCTCAATGAAATAAAAAATTTAACTTAATACACTTAAAACAGTCCTTATGTATGTCGTATCCAACTCTTTATCTTCTCCTTGGCTTCGGTCTTTGCTGCTCTAGTTGAAGTATAACGTTTGTCACTAGACTCATACAAATTATCAGTTAACAGTTCAAGTGGATATAACTTGCAAATAGGTCGAGAGGTCGTACCATTTTTAGTGCGTAAAATGGCAGACCTACAAAGTCCATCACCTCCATAAACTAACTTAATGATAATCGCTATGTTCCACATTGTCCTTGGGTTGTCATCATAGATCTGTACTACGTCACCAACTCTGATGTTCTGTGTATTCACTCCGTTGTTCCTGTGCTGTTCTCTTAATGAAGTGAGATATTCACATCTCCATTTGTCCCAAAAGTCGTTAATGATGCGCGCTTGAACACAAGATTGTCTGTTTGCGGTAAAATGAGTTAAATTTTGAACTTTATCTTCATTGTTGCAATCAATTGTCCCTGAATACGGCAATGTCTTAATCCGTCTTCCATACAGAAGATGAGATGGCGTTAGCGGTTCATCATCGTCGGGTCCGTTGATACATGGGTTAACGGACGATCATTTAGTAAAGCTTCAATTTCGGTAACAATAGTCTCTAACACTCGTACGGTTACAAGTGCGCGTCCTAATACTTTCTTGATTGAGTTCTTGGTTAAGCCGATCAGTCGCTCCCACCAGCCGCCGTACCATGGCGCACGTTTCGGAATAAACTTCCACTGAGTACCATATGTGTTGAGTTGTTCTTGAAGAGTTGTCGATTTCGTGAGCATTTCAATTTCCTTCGCTGCTGTGGTATATGTTGTACAGTTGTCGGATATCATGACTTTCGGTAATGATTTACGGCTGGTGAATCTTCTAAACGCTAAAATAAATGTTTGTTCTGTAAGGTTTTCAACGATTTCCAAATGCACGGCTCTAGTGTTCGCACAAGTGAACAGGCAAATATAAACTTTCCTAATATTGTTACTGTCTGTTCTCACATTCAATGCGCCTGTGAAGTCTACGCCGGTCACGGTAAACGGTGCTCAATCCTGAAGTCTGTCGGACGGTAGTGGTGGCGGATCGGGTGTCTGATAAGGTCTTCCTGTAACTTTACGGCATGTAACACAATTACGAAGTACGGATTTCACACATTGTCTGATTGACGGAATCCAGTACGACTGGCGGATAAATGTCACTGTACTTTCTAACCCAGAATGAAAATTTGTAGCGTGTGCATCCATCACTATTAATTTTGTAAGTTCGTCCTTGTTCGGTATCAAAACAGGAAACTTTGCTGATTCATCAATTGGTGCATTGCTAATTCTCCCGCCGCAACGGATAATGTTCCTGTCGTCCATATATAGTTTGAGTTTCTTCATGAGTGCGTGTCTCTCTGATTTGTTGTTTAAAGTATCAATCACATCCGGGTAGTTACGAAGTTGCGAATCTCGTATCCATGCTGTTGACGTAGTCTGTATTTCTGTTACACTAAGATTTCCTGATAGTTTCTCATCATTTCTACAGTTGTTAATAAAACGGTACATGTATGCGGTTATACGCAAAAGTCTTTGGTATGAGCTATAACGTTTTATTTCGACAACATTGCTTATTCCTTCACTGAAATTCTGTTGCGTTGCAGTTGATTTACTGGTAGATTGATCGTCCTGAATTGTAGTTTTAAGAATATGTGATTCGTTAATCTTCCACTGCGGCCAGCTCGATTTGTCGGTTAACCATTCTGGTCCTTTCATCCAAAGTTCTGACTTCAAGAATTTTGTTGCGGTTACTCCTCTCGAAAGCATATCTGCGGGATTTGTATCTGTCGGACAATACCTCCACTGGAAATTCTCGGTAATTTCGTTTATTTCACTAACTCGGTTTTTAACGAAAACTGGTAATTGTTTCTCGGAAGTAAGCCAACTTAAAGTAATCTGACTGTCACTCCATAGGGTAACGTTACTAATATTCAAGTACGATTTCAGATGTTTTACAAGTCTTGCGCCTATCAATGCTGTACTAAGTTCTAATTTTGGAATTGTCAACTGTTTTAACGGTGCTACTCGATTCTTCGACATGACAAGTACTAATTCCTGTCCCCTTACCAAATAAGCGCATGCCCCATAAGCTTTCAAGCTTGCATCGGTAAAAACGTGTAATTCGGTATTACCTGATGTTTCTGTGAAATACGGCCTTGTTATCTCTAATTTTGAACAGTCAATGAGGTCTCCTAGAATACATTTCCATTCTGTAGCGATGTCCGAAGTAACAGGTTCATCCCAATCTAATCCTCTTTCCCATAATAGTTTCATAAATATCTTACTACGGACGGTTACTGGGCTAATAAGTCCGAGCGGATCATAGATTTTCGATGACTGACTTAAAATCTTTCGTTTTGTTAGAAGTGTCTCTTCAATGTTGGCGTATTCTGGTGTGGCAAAAGTAAGCGTGTCCTTGCAAGTATTCCAAGCACTTTTACGAGTTCATCTTTGTCTAGTACGTTTTGTGAATTTGCGCGATCTTGCAAAAGTTTGGAATTGGAAGCCCATGAGCGTAAATTAAAACCTGCTCTGGCGAATAAGTCTCTTGATACATCGAAATATTTAAGTAGTGTACTCTCTGTCGGAAACTCGAAATGATGTTATCAACATACAAATCATTCATTAAAGTTTCAGTCCAATCACACGGGTTTTCTCTTAAGTGTTTATGTAGTACGGCATTCAATATAAATGATGATGAAGTAGCCCCAAACAATACGGACTTAAAACGGTAAGTTGCTAGTTGAGTTGATGGGTCTGTTGGTATATCGAACCATAAGAAACGTGTAGCATCTCGGTCCTGTGTCTCTAATCCAACGTTCAAAAATGCCTTCTCAATGTCAGTGGTAACGGCAAATTGATGTGAACAAAATCTCAAAAGTATACCTACTAAGTCATTTAAGTTTGGCGGAGTAGTCATTAAACAGTCATTTAGACTAGGCGATTCTGGTGTTGATCTACAGCTGCAGTCAAATACTACTCTGATTGGTGTAGTTGTTGAATCTTTGCGGACGGCGTGATGCGGTATGTAATGTATTTTGCTAGTTTCATCGGTCATATCAGTAGTATCTACCTTCTCTATGAAGCCCCTTCTCTCCTGCTCAGCCATTATTTCTCCATATTTTTCCAGTAGTTTTGGTTCTTTACTCAGTCTCTTTACTACATTTTCAGTCCTTCGTTGTGCAATTGCTTTGTTTGTCGGTAACGTGGGATGATCCTCTTTCCACGGTAATGTAACAAAATATCTGTTGTCATTGTAACTAATTTGTTTGTCTTCGTAATTCCTCTGAATTTCTCTATGTTCATCTAATTTTGCGGTGTCAGTTTTCTCGGTTGCAAGTGACTCTATCTTCCAAAATTTCTCCAAGTCATATTCATCAGTTTTTCTAGAGATCATCACGTTCATCATTGAAGTTCTATCATGTCCATCTGTGCCGTAGTTGTTTGTATGCAATGTTCCAGATAACAAGTATCCGATCTTTGATTGTACGGCTGTTGGTCCCTCGCCTCGGATAATACGATTCTTAACAATTGACCAGTAGTAATCTGCTCCTATTAAGATAGAAATTTCAAAGTGTTCATCTGCTGTCACTGGGTGAGCTAATTTAATTCCTGATAAATATGTAAGCTTAGCTGCTTGGCGTACGTAAGTTCTCATTGGTGCTGCGATTTCTGGCACGATCAAAACTCGGATCGGTAACTTCCCTTCTCTAGTCATAAGATGTATTACTCCTGTTTTCAAGTGGCGAATTTTAGTGCTATTGACGTTGTCTCCAAATCCAGATAAGTTTACGCTTTCAGTTCCGGTAAGTGTAAGTTTCAGTTTCTCGGCTAACTCTTCGGTAATGAATGACCGTTGCGCACCCTCATCAAATAATATATTTGCATCAAGAATGTCTTTACCTGCGGTTACTGGATTAATTGCTGTCTTCAAAAGTACACGGTTTGGTGATTGCGAGTGTAAAACGGTGTCAGATACTTTCGCGTTGTGTTGAATTGTACCTACATTTATATCTCCTGTTGGATTGTTGCTTTCATTTGTTTGAACATTGTCTTTACAAATACTAGTGTGATGACGCTTCTTACACTTGTTACAAGTCTTTGTAGATTTACATGCGGATAAACTATGGTGTCCTAAACAGTTAAAGCACAAGCGGTCTCTTTTCACGATTGTCATCCGGGCATTGTAATCAGATACTTTAGTGCAATTAACAGACGCTTACAGTACGCACATTGCGGTTTTGGTTTCATATTACTATTGTTTGCGTTTCTGTTCCCTCTACTCATGTGAATGTAATCAGTGCGGTTTCTCGGTTTCGTATTTGTCAAAAATGCAGCGGTTGATGTAGGTTGTTCAAAATGTTACAAAGTCTTACCTGCATCCATAATGTAAAGCTCATCGAAAATTCCATTACCTAAATCACTCAGTTGCAAATCCGTCGATCTATATTGTCTTGTGAGATTTCTGCGGATTTCACCGGGTAATTTGTTTATAATTATGGGTACCAGCAACGCTCCATACGTGTCTTGATTCTGACCTAATGACTCTAAACCTCTAATGTGTATTTCAATTTCATCATAAAAGTTTTTCATGCTCGATAGTGTGTATTTAGGAGCTGGGATATCAACTAGCGCTTGCATATACTTCTGTCTAATTACATGTATTTGTCCATATCTTTCTTTTAGTAACGAAATAGCTTTTTCGTAATTTGCATGTGTAAGCGCAAATCCTGTGACGGTTTTTAGTGCCTCATCATGGAGTAGTGATTTTAAATAATTGAATCTCTGTACATTGCTAAGAGTAGGGTTTTCATGAACGGATGTCTCATAGGAATCCCAAAATGACTGCCACTGCATAATATTCCCGTCGAAAGTAGGAAGGTTCAATTTGGGCAACTTGTTGTACTGATTTACTCTAGTGTAGGTATGTGAAAACTGAGTTTCCGGTTCACGGAAGTTGGAATTTGTATTCTGCTGTGTATAACTCTCGGGTTGCGTATAACTCTCTGGTTGCGTATCATGAACGGGCTGAGCGGTTGACTGAGCAAGGGCGGAATGAGAAGGACCGCTAGTTGTGGAGTCTTTAAAACTTACGAAATCTTTTGCGTTTGTGTTTAGTTTGGATGTGTTGACAAAAATAAGCTTTTTTATTTCTGTGATTTTTCCATCTAAATTGTAAGCATACTCATCCGATTCAACGATCTCAGCTTCTACTTCTTCTTCCTCAATATTCTCTAGAATATCCTCATGTAGTGTCTGTAATGTCTCTTGTTTCAACAAAAGATTGTTCAAAATTTTGTTCAACTCTTAAGTGTTCACAGGTCCACTTTCCTCGCCGTGGATATCTTCAAATTTGTTCAAAAGTCTTGAAATAACACTTTTGTGTCCTGCACGTATCGAACGTAGTTTGGAACTCATACTGGTCACGGCACCAATATCGTAGAGTGGTATTCTCAGATATGTAGGCACAATAAAGTAATGCTGTAAGTTTCAACTTGTAATGGCTTCTAAGATTCTTGTGTACATAAAAGTGAACGTCATAAGTACCGTGACGCTACAATACATAAGTTGCGGTACCGCGAACGTCTATAGAACACAATCCTGGACATCCCCTATGTCAAACTAAGTTTGGCTGTGGCAGCCATCTTGGTTAACAGTCTGGGTCATTGGACATATTTCTGAAAGAAAACCTCCTAAGAACCGTTACTGCCAACTTTGGTTCCAACTGGCTTTGTAGTTTTGAAAATCACCCTCCCCCCTTTTTTTCTATTATTAGTAACAGCAGCCATGTCGGTTGGAAGTCGGGGATGCCGGACATATTTTTGGAAGGGGGCTATCCAAGGACCATTCCACCAAAGTTTGGTCTCAATTGGCCCAGTGGTTTGAGATGAAAAGATCTTTAAAGGAAAGTTTACGCTGGATGTCGTCTTTAAAGGGCAAAAACTCCTATAAGGGGTCAATCAATGATTTTGGTCATGTTGACTTATTTGTAGATCTTACTTTGTTGAATATTTTTGCTGTTCACAATTTGTCTTTATCTATTATAATATTCAAGATAATAACCTAAAACTGCAAAATTTCCTTAAAATTAACAATTCAGGGGCAATAACCCAACAAAGGGTTGACCGATTCGTCTGAAAATTTCATGGCAGGTAGATCTCAGTTTTGCTCTAATTGCTTTAGTTTTTGAGATATAAGACAAAAACTGTAGTTTACCCCTATGTTCTATTTTTAGCCATGTCGGCCATGTTGGTTGGAGGCGGGGTCATCGGACACATTTTTTTAAACTAAATACCCTAATGATGCTTGTGGCCAAGTTTGGTTCTATTTGGCCCAGTGGTTTCAGAGGAGAAGATTTTTGTAAAAGTTAACGGACGACGACGGACGACGGACGCCAAGTGATGAGAATAGCTCACATGACCCTTTGGGTCAGGTGAACTAAAAAATCAACCCCAACCTTCTGCTTTATATAAAGAAACTATGGATAAAAAGTGGTAAAGTTATGAAAGAATTAAAATGATTTTTACATCGTACTATTTCCATTTACTAAGAATTGAAGAAAGTTAAAATGAATAGTAATGATGTTAATGATGATGATGACTACAATGATGAATAGGAACATGATGATGGCAACAAGGGCAATGGTAGTGGTGATAATGAAGCTATTTTTTCTTGGTATGAATGGTCTGACATGGCAACTCATGCGGGAACAAAACTAAAACAAAAAAAGTCATGATAATGTTAAAAATATAATAGACATGTATGTAAACCCGGTTTTCATTTCTTCCATTATTGGAATAAATAAATCTTTGGATGCAATATCATCCAAAGTTATTGACTTCAATATAGAGCCTGGATAATATTGTAATTCGTTATAAAGGGTTGGTAACACTGCTTTCATCTTAGACATTGTATTGTTTTTGTTGTCATCAAACTCCTCATCTTCTACCTCTTCATCAACAACTTCACCGTGAAGGTCAGAAACATACTCATGGTCAGTTTCTCTTTCCCTTTTCTGGTTGTTAACATAACTATGATCACTAGAAATACAAAGTAACCAGAACCACATTGAATGTGCATGGTTTTAGGGTTATATTCAAATATGTGTTTAGTAGATTTTAAATTGGAGTTGGCTACAGAAATTAAGCATTGTGGTGTCATGACAAGCAAACGGAAACAAAAAAAAATTATACACTTATATCATTCATATGCTACATTTCCCTCTATAGGCTATCAGAACATTTCTATCCATATATATATATATGCAAAGACACAAATTTTATTGTGAGATGTATTTTTTAGAGTTAATTTACACAAAAAAAGTTATCTTTTCATGGTATTGCTCTTGTTGAGTATGATCTGTCCTGTAATAGCTAAAATGTAAATGTCTATTCTCTCATCAGACTTATTAAAACGTTTCATTTTACTTTCATAAATTAAGCGGGTTCGACTTTCATAAATTAATAATGCAATTATTTGAAAATACATGTATACCTATACAGGAATTCTGCCAAAACAATGCTCAATGACCCTTACATGATTAAATTCAGTTCCACTCTAACATGCGATAAGAATGCAGTGTAATTGTTAATTGCTTATTATTAAGTTTCAAACCTGCTGCATGAATTTCTGTGAGTGGTTATTTCATTCTGGCATGGCCTGTAAAATATTATTCAAAATAGTTACTGTTATCACTGAACACACAATATCAGCATGGTAAAAAAATCTTCTTGTAAAAATAACTTGATATTGCTTAGAACCTTTATGAATTGGCAAATAGTTTTGTACAAATTACCTTGTAATTTAACTAAACATACCATGTACATCTGATTATCAATTTATAACACAAGAATACAAATAACAATAAAATGCATATTTCAATTCAGTTCAGTCCCTTATCAATTTCTACAAATTACATTACTTAGTGTTACTTACAAAGCACATGATGCATCTCCACCTTCATTTACCAAGCTGTACATAGAAGAGGGTAAAGAAAAATGTTGACTAAAAACAAACATGTAGTTTCATTTTTTTTTTTATCAAAAACATGGTAAAGTAATTTCATTTTTTCAAAAAACATTGAGTTGTCAAATAATTAAAAATGGAAACAAATATGTGATGCAATTGTATAACTAATAAAAAATTATGAGAGACACATTTTCTTCATGCATTGAGTACAATCTCACATTTGTTTTTAGAAAGCATGAATGAGAGTATTTCAATACCATCATGTTCTTATAAGAGCACAAACATTTATTTTGTATAATGTGACTTACAAATAAAAAATTGAAACAACATATTTGAGGATCGATCTTTTTAATATTAAAATAGTTTGGGCTTTTCTACAAGTAGGCTAGTATAAACAAAAATTAATGTGCAATTACTCATACCCACGTCTGATTCTCCTGATACATTCTCGCCAGTTCTTTCTTTTTCCTGTCCAGGTGTATTGTCTGTTTTTGAAATCCTGTATAAGAATATGAAGACTTGGGTCTCGTTCGCTACCCTCACTCGTCCCAAACTTCATATTCTGGCTCACGGGATGATATTTTACGATATCTAGCTGTCAAAATGCAGATAATATATACTTATTTCTACCTGGGTAACTGCGGCGATTCTTAAGTCTAAAACTTCTGTAGCCGCCTCTTTTTAAGTTTAGTTTATATAAAGTTAACTATAACTTAGCTGTACACATTACAATTAAACACAAATATGGTCGAAACGACTTCACCCTGAAGATGGTTCTAAATCACTGTTAAAAGTACATATATAGTAGTAAAAATGGTTTAAGTTTAAGTTATTATTCCAATTTTCCTCATTTATACGATTCTTGAATATATTTATCGATTTCGCAGATACAGTCTCTGTTTTAAGGTGATTCCACTGGTCGACTTCTCTAAGAGCAAAAGAGTACAAATGTTGCGTTGTGTTACATCTCTTCTTTACACAGATACACTGTGGTGCTCCAGATCGTGGAGGGATTTACTAAAAAGAAAAGAAAAAAAAAACAAATATTATGGGCATTGGCTTACGAAGGGTATGGTTACCTTTTACTCTCTATCTTTCTGGTAAACTCAAAAAATCTGGCAGGACCACAGTAGCTTGTATTGCATATCTCATCAATAACGATGTCTATTTTCACAATATGTTTTATGTAAACAAAAACAAAATTTTCAAACTCTGTAGACGATCCGAATATATGATATCGCCAACAACTCTCGCTCAAACACAAACAACACTTCTTTATGACGCGGAATCAAGGTCATAAATATCGATTTTAGTATATCCTAAAATGATTTTAGTACATACTAAATTACAATTTAGCATACCCTAAATTGGTTTAAGAGTATACTAAAATGATTTTAGTATATACTAAAATCAATTTAGGGTATCCTAAAATCAATTTAGTATATACTAAAATCCTAAAATCATTTTAGGGTATCCTAAAATCAATTTAGCATATACTGAAATATTCAGCTTATACAGAAATATTGGCGCGGAATCAAGGTCATAAATATTGATTTTAGTAAATACTAAAATGATTTTAGGGTATCCTAAATTCATTTAAGAATATATACTAAAATCATTTAAGTATATACTAAATTCAATTAAGGATCTTCATCTTAGTCAATGAAAGTTGTCGTTACATGAATGAAAGTGCTGACAACATTATTAAAATAATTGTAAAAATGTACGTTCGCGAACTTCATCTCTTTTTTGTTTATTTTATGCTGTTTTTAAGTAACTAAATATTATATGTAACCGTTTTCTTTTAAAAGAAGCAAAACAAAAATATATATTGATATTGTACATGAGTTGTCTCCCATTTGTCATGATAAGGCTTTATTCTATCCTCAAATAACGCAATATAATTTACTAAAATGCGTTTTCAAAATTTTGAAACATTAAATATTTTACAGTTTCAAAATAATTATTCCCGGGCCCGATAAACCATAACGCGTTGCACATCAGTTCCAGAGTTTCTGAATCTATATAATTGTTTATTGTCAATGTTGATTGAATTTAGATTTTTTGGTAGATTGTAAATTTAAGTGTAAACAGATTATTCGTTTTTTATTGTAATTCAAATTAAAAAAAATAAATAAAAATAAACGGTTATGGTTTGTTTTTTCTTGCTACGTGATCTGTCACTTTGATAAAATGACGACGTCGCATTAACTTTCATTTAGAACGAAAATAACAGTGTATGCATATTGAACAATAATATATAATCCTGCGATTTTTGTTCTTTAATTATGATGATCTGGTACATTATGTAGTACAGTCTATAGAGAAGATTATATGTCTTAATATAAGTATATAATAAAATTATATGCTCGGGTTACTTCAGTTAGTATATAATAATTATCATTACTAACGTTTGAAAAGTGGGTGTTTGGTCCCACTCTTTTAGCACAATGCATATAACATTAAATATGAATTCTCATTTCGGAAACTAGATTATTTCATACTATACATAAATATAATACACGTAAAGGTTAGAAATATTTATACAATTACTAAAACATTTGTTTTTTTTCATTTTTAGTGTGATGAATTCCATTTTCCCTTCCTCGTTAAGGGTTTATCACAGACAATGATTTAGTACTATATTTTAAATTGTGATGAGCAGCTCGGCGGACGTTGGATAGCAGCTTCAGTTTCTTTCCAGAGGAATATTTTTTCATGTGGGATTAGTATTGCCAGATCTCTTAACTACTTTCCTTGTTTAATATTAGGTTTTTAAAAACGAGATACCCTGAGTCTCCGTGTTAAAAAATATTTCAGTTACAACAACTACTATTTCTACTGGTACTACTTCCAAGGTAATGCCACTTTGAAACCAAAATTAAATGCTCACAGTTACTGAAAGCAAGCTCAGGATTCAAGTAGGAAAGACAAATTACCAGCACTGCCAGTATTAGAAAAAAATGTTTAATTATTTGACGACAACATCGAACTTGTTTTCCCTATGAACAAGACGGTTTAAAGGTTTAGTGAGGTGCAATGGGCGGGTTTTATTTTTTTGTGCTTTGTATATGATGTTGCCATAGAAGACAGAGTGTGAGATACCTTGATTGATTAATTGTTTACAAAGTCAATTAATTAAATAAATCTACATATGGATAATAAAATTTAGATAATGTTTTCAGAAGTCTATGATATCTGTAACCTTAATTGTTGTAAAATTTGTTCTGTGTGAATGAAAGCCCGAAACTTTACTACAACTATAAGCTCCGATTATGTGATATATCGTAAGATTAGCAAGAATTCTATAATTTCTTTAATTAAATGTTTTATATAGCACAAAACTATTTTTTCCCGTAATAATAGTCTGTAGGTTAATCTAACGTAGTTTAAATACGGAGCCAAGACCTTACTACAAACCAAAGCGAACCAACTGAGAAATATAAATGGCATAGGAATTAAGGTGCAATTAGAACGTCGCCGTCAAGGAAAGGAAAATCAACAAATTTGAAAATTTAATCATCTCTCTTGTCATGATTTTTTGTATTAAGGGTATCGTTTACAATGGTGGTGTCCAGATCAAGAAACGGTGTCTTGCTTCTATCTTGGTTAGACTTGGTTAAATTACTAGTAAGTTCTTTGTGTAAGAACACAACTTATACAGATCTGAGCTATTGTATAGTTAGGAAGGTAATTAATTCTTACAAGGTTTTCAAGTACAATTGGCTATTTCTGAATAAGAAGTAGACCATTTTTAACTGTCTAAATAAGGCGGTGACTAATTGTTTTGTGTAACAAGTGGTCCTGACAAACGATCACTTAGTACCAGTGGGCACCTGGTCCTGAATAAGGACCAGTGGTTCTTTGGTCATACAACATTACTTTACAACACAAACAGGAGGCAATAATATCCTGTCCTTGTGGGTTGGTGCCACTTTGTCTCTGAATAAGAGCCAGAGGGTTGCTTGTAGTCCTGACAAACGGTAACTTAGTACCAGTGGGCACCTGGTGCTAAATAAGGACCAGTGGTTCTTTGGTCATACATTACCTTTCAACACAAACAGGAGGCAATAACATCCCGTCCTTGTGGGTTGGCGCCACTTTGTCTCTGAATAAGAGCCAGAGGGTTGCTGGTTAGAGAACAACCGTCAGTGGTATACCCGTGGTCGTTAACATTACAATCGGTTAGGGACACTTTCGCACACACGCACACACTAGGGTCTCTGGTCAGTTGGCAAGGGAATAGGTTCTAAAGGTAATTGGATTACGCTACCACTAGTTAAGCAGACCGGCAGTATAGGCACCCAAACAAAGCCGGGGAAGTAACCTCGGCACGAATTCACGTGGTACAACTTTTGGTGTACCAATTCCCCCATCTGGCGTGTGCGTCTGACACCCTGCACGTTACATAAAATTGGTGGCAGGGGTGGAATTTGTTCTCGTGTGTTTTATATTGCCGAAATGGATATTGGTAAAATGGAAACGGTCAAAATTCTGAAGGATCAAATTTCCCAGATTGAAAAGAAACTAAGAGACAGTATGTCAGTGACAAACCCCTAAACCCCAATTATCAAGCCAAATCGATTCGGGTATAATCACAAAAGCAACTGGTTTGAGTAAGAATGATCACACCACACCTTTCCTGCAAACCCCTGTAAGCCACGAACCTAAGCCGAGAGGAGGGGCGAAGTTAAAAATAATAAAACCTAGCGGGACCCAAGATAAAATCGTAGCTCCAGTGATTGCCCAAAATCCCATTTCCGTGTCTGATAGTGCTGCAGTTATGGCACCTGAGGTTAAACCACATGTTCTTGGTAAGGATAAGCATGGGAATACGAAAGTCGCTAATTACAACGGAACAAGTGACTGGAATGACTACCGGTCACATTTTGAAGCTTGCTGATCTATTAATGGGTGGGATGAAGCAGACAAGGGACTGTACCTTGCGGCAGCGTTAAGGGAACAGGCCCAGGGTGTTTTAGGAGACTTACCAGAGAAAAGAAAGGGACAATTCGAGTATTTGGTTAAGTCCCTCGAGGAAAGGTTCGCACCCCCGAACCAAACGGAACTTTATAGAGTTCAGTTAAAAGAGAGAAGACAACGAGCCTCTGAAACTTTGCCAGACCTTGGGCAAGCAATACGTCGTTTAGTGAATAAAGCATACCCAAGGGCACCGGGCGAAGTCAGAGAGACCTTAGCCATGGAACACTTTGTTGATGGCTTGGTAAATAGTGAAATAAGAATCAAGGTGAAATAGTCTCGCCCTAATAATCTAAACTGTGCAATTTGTTTAGCAGTTGAACTAGAGACCTTGTTCTGATAAAATTGAGAAGACGCTAGAAGCCATTCTCAATATTGTAAAAATCCTAACTTCCATAGACAAACACTGTGACAAATTAATTAACAACTTTGATTGAATAATTATTAATAAAAACACTATTAACTTTGTTTAAAAAGAATTAATTTAACTTGAAACATTTTAACATTATAAAAATAATTTGGAAACATTGGAAATAAAAAAAATGTTGGGCCTTAGGGCCCTACCTCTAATACCCTCCACACCTTAAAAAGGTAGAATTCTCCTGAATTCAACAAATAGAATTTACATGACCAGCATTCCCGTATCAAAGTATCAGTATTTTCATGCATAAGCATTGTTTTGAGAATCTTTACTCAAATTTCAATCGAAAATTCAAAAATTTAAATTTATAGTCTTATTCGTGCCTCAACCGAATATAAAGTATTTATAGCTTAACCATTCACTTGGCCTAAACAAACAAAAACCCATATTATTTTGGGATCAGCTCGCCAGAAGTGCAGCTATCATTTATTTAGATAAATACAGAAAAGTTAGATTGTCCTAGTTTGCACTGGACTGGCCGCTGCAACACTAACATATCTACAACGACAAAATAATAATCATTAACTAACAGTCAATACATCTCTAAATGCTCTTATACTTAATTAGGTATTACAAATATACATTGTGCCACTTAAGGGCGGGGGGGGGGGGGAGATAGCTGCACTGAAAACCGAGCGTCGAATGATTTAAGATATCATTTCTTCAAACAAAGAAATCTCTTCCCGTCTTAAGAACCCGTGAAACATTAAATTAACTTTAGCTAATAACATAAGCAAATGTTAAAGGTCTAATTAGACCAATAGAATTAACCTATTTTGTAAACATAACATGTATATAAACAAAATAGTAAACATAACCACGTGTATGAACACATGTTTTGTACTACGTGTATGCACCAGAAATAAATACATTTATAGTCTTATTCGTGCCTCAACCGAATATAAAGTATTTATAGCTTAACCATACACTTGGCCTAAACAAACACAAACCCATATTATTTTGGGATCAACTCGCCAGAAGTGCAGCTATCGAACAAAAACAAAGAAAGGGAATACATGTATAACTAGTATGTAAAAATAAAATTAATTCAGAGTAATAAGCATTAAACATTATAAACCCAAATTTTTTGAAACTTCAAGTCTATCAGATATTTTTTCTTTAACATAGCCGTCTTTGGCTCGATCACTTTTCCAACGACCATGTTTTTTAAACAACCTATCTGAAATTCCAGCACTTGCTGCTGCAGTTGCTCCACCAGACCTTAGGCTATGTAAACCGAATTTAGATTTGTCTAAACCGAGTTTAGCTAAAGCTGAAAGTAAAATTTCTCTTGCCGTAGTATATAGGACAAGTTTCCTTTTGTGCGTAACTTGTACGAATTGGTTTTGCTACAAAAACTAATGGACCTGTCAATATGCTCATTACTATTTTCTGAAATATCAGCCATAGTTATATATCTAGATAACATAACTACAGGGCAAGTAAGAGTATAAGTAGCAGACATTACAACATCTTTGCCCTCTCTATACACATCAGTTTTACTTTTATCTAAGTGTAAAACAACATAATCTGAATAAAAAGTAATATTGTTACGTTTCAAGTTTGCCAGTTCAGAAAAACGTAAAAATCCCGAAAAGCACAATAAACACATAGTTGCTAACCTCAAATCTTTTAAATTTGCTAACGGATTTCCATAAATATGAACAATATCTTTTAAGATTTCAGGTGTAATAGGTTCTTTTTTGGTAATACAATGGCCTACAGTTCTTAATGCTCCTTTAACGGGTATGACTAGATCAGACGTACATAGATTTTGAACACCGACTAATTTGTGAGCCCAGTTAATGCCGTAATAAGCAATAATGCTTGTCGATTTTCCTAAATCTGACAAATGAGTAAGATATCATGCTACATGAAAATCTGAAGCTGGAAATGAACTAATTTTAAAAGATACACACCATTTGCACCATTTATCAAAGGCATTTTTATAATTACGTCTTGTAGAATCGGTTTTAGACTTTAAACACATATCAGGCAATCAGGCAAATCTGTCAACAAGTGAAGATAATCTTTTATCCACATGATTCCTCTCTTTCATGTCTCTCCATCTTCCAAAATTAAAAATTACTGAAAAATGTATGTACAAATACAAAACAAATTAAAAAATCATTATAAGATAGCATATTTCGCAAAGTTAACAAACCACCACTACAATATCACGAGATACTAGGGTCGTTACTAATATCAATAATCTTGCCACTACAATATTCAAAGATACTAGGGCCATATGAAAAATTTATAAACTCTACTATGCCATAACAATATCTTATATGATATTGGTCATGCCAAATAATTGAATAAATTTCATATAACATTATGTGCAATTATATATATATATGTAAAGTCAATATCCGACCGTGCCACTACAATATCTTGTATCAATACTAGGGCCATGTCCAATCCACGAATTTTTATAATTCCGTAAACAGTATGTATAACTATTAATATATATATATATTATATATGTATACATGTAATGTCAATCTACGCTTAATCTCCATGCCACTACAATATCTTGTATGGATACTAGGGCAATGTTTAATCCCTGAATTGTTATTAATCCATAAGCAGTATATGCAACTATTTGCTTGCATATATACATTTAAATTCAGTCTACTACTTAACCTCCGACCATGCCACTACAATATTTTATCGATACTAGGACCATGTCAAATCAGTGAATTTTGATAAATTCCGTATAACAGTATGGTCAAAATCAATCTAAAGCATTTAATTTTACACCTAAAACTGGCGTCCTAAATGGTTCACTACCAAAAATAGATTTGGGGTTGGAACCCCTTCTATATATACCAGCAGTATTTTTAATTCTAAAACATCAACCACATAACTCCTGTATGAAATATCTTTGCCAAAAATGCAAGGCCAAAAGGGTGACGACACCCACTTAGGTACAATCAAACTACCGTTCGCTTTACAGAATATCAAGTGTTTAATTGTTCTTAAAATAGAAAAAAATGGGAGGTACAAGCCAGTTATTTTCTGAGCTCCAGTTCTGAGAAAATGCGTCAACTGCTTCGCTGCCAGGATTCCAGAATAAAGAATTATATCTATCTATCTTTTTGTTATTGCAATTAGCAAAACGATCAACAGTAAATGGGCCCCACATTTCGTTCATAAAATTGAAAAATTAATCTGAAACTCCTCAATCTTGATGGTCAATCATTTTACTAATATAGTCTGCCATTGCGTTTTCAGACCTAGGTATCCATTGGATGTCAATAGAAATACAGTTTTTAATACACGTGGAATAAATAGACCTAGCTAAAACTTGTAAATCAGTTTTCATACTACCAGACTTGACTATTTTAACACAATTTTGGTTATCAGTAAACCATTTAATTGTTTTCCCTTGGTATTGGTTTTTATACGATCTCAACGCTACCTCAATAGCTCTCATCCCTCTCCATGTTGAACTTTGGACTTTTTCAAATTCGGTCCACATTTGGAGAAAAATTTTTGTATCAACATCAACCGTATATGCGCCTGCTGGTCGCTCACTGGCGTCAGAATAAATAATAACAGAATAAAAACTATATGCTGCTAAGTATCTCTTATTCAGAGATTTTATACTCTCAAACCAAAATAAAAGTTCAGATTTAACCTTTTCCGTATCAACTATTTCTAACAATTGATCCCAAGCTGATCTCGATTCAATGAGCATGTAACAATAACGGGTCATCAACCTCGTGATATTACCAACGACAGGTGACTTAGAAATTATTCTACCTGTTACCTGAGCTAAATTCCGTGCTGTAATCAGTGGAAATTTCATCAAAACAATACTTAATAATCTAAAAGTTCATTCATTCTCCTGTCTGGAATATGTAAGGAAAAATTTTGTGAATCCCATATAGTACCAAGCCATTCAAGACTCTGCAAAGGTGTAAAAACCGACTTATCTTCATTTAACGAAAACCCAGCATCTAACAAAGACTGTCTGACAAATTCCGAATCTTTAGAACATGTATCTAAATCAGGGCTCATACCAAAACAATCATCCAAATACAAAATTATATTTATTGCATTTGACCTCCAATATTTCACCATAGCTTTCATACATTTTGTGAACAGGTAAGGGGCAGATAATAACCCGAACGGAAGAACTGTAAAACAATAAAACTTTTTCTGCCATGAAAAGCCTAGGTATGAATGCTGTTTACTACAAATATCATAATGATGATAACCATATTTTAAATCAAATTTAAATAAGTAATATTTTTTTGAAAATAACTGTATGGCCACTTTCCATCTTCATATTTGAATTTATCTTTTTTGACATATTTGTTCAGTACACTCAAATCTAAAATCAATCTCTTTTTACCAGACTTTTGCGTCGCCACGCTTAAAGGGCTAACAACAATTGGTCTAAAAGGAACTTCTAATACACAATCACTTATAACTAATTCCGGAACGGCTTTATCTACAAATTCATGGTTTACGTAAGCAGATTTGTTATGATTAAAAGACATATGCGGTACATTTTCAACAAAAGGAATAACATAGCCTTCGGAGATAGTGTTGAGGATAAATTCACTAGCGCCGATATCTTTCCAAAATTGAAAATGCTTTTTTAAACTACATTTAACGCCTTTAAAAGCACTATTCAGTTCACAGGATTCGAAAAAACTAATTTGTTCTAAATAAATATCTAAATCTATGTAATTATTAATATTTAATGCATTACATTCATTGTCCAAAAAGTACTTATCATTTACAGTATCTGCAGATGTATTGGCGTCTTCACTATTTTGGATTATTTGTTGCTGTTGAAGTCCTGTTGAATCTTGAGTTGAGGGGACAGTCCTTTTTCCAGTGACCAATCTGTTTGCAGAGATAGCAGATATCCCAGGGCACGGCTCACGCCATGCGTAGCTGTAACGAAAGGGTTGAACTTGCTGCTGAAAAGGACGGCGAACAAGATTACTGGCAGGATTGGAAAAAGTTTCAGACCTAGCAGGTGCAGAGCTGCGGTTATAAGGTGAAGGGCGGCTCTTGGACTTATCCTTGATAGACCTAATGGCTCTAGTCTCAGCTTGTCTGATTTTCTTCTCATCGTCAGAAATTTCAGCAATCTCATTTTGTTCGTACTCTCTAACGCTGGCCCAACCCCCGGTAGATGTATCAGCTATACGAATCAATTTATTGCGGTTTTTTAATTTGTAAATCAAGTCAGCAATAGTAGACGCAGAAGAACTAGAATTTTTCTGTAATTTATACAAGCCAGTAAGAATTTCCTCGTTGAAACGATATTGAATTTTATTTCCTTCACTCTTGAACTTCAAATTAACCCCCTCCTTTACTTTGGCAGACAAATTTTGTTGTTCAGAAAGTATATCCGATTTCAAATCTGCAATTTTGTGATCTAAATAAGTCTTAAAAATACCAAAAGTGTCAACCAATTTTTGTCTAGGCTCTCTAGAGTTAATATTAGGCACGGGGGCTGAAGGCTCACCTTGCTGTGTAGGTTCCTGCTCAAAAATATCTTCGGTCGGATCTGACATTTCACTTTGACTAGCTGCACTAAAAACCGAGCGTCGAATGATTTAAGATATCATTTCTTTAAACAAAGAAATCTCTTCCCGCCTTAAGAACCCGTGAAACATTAAATTAACTTTAACTAATAACATAAGCAAATGTTAAAGGTCTAATTAGACCAATAGAATTAACCTATTTTGTAAACATAACATGTATATAAACAAAATAGTAAACATAACTACGTGTATGAACACATGTTAATACTAGTTTTGTACTACGTGTATGCACCAGAGAAAATACATTTTACTTCAAAAATATCAGGTTAAGCTTTAAGGCAGTACGGTTTTAAATTATGCAACACTTTAAACTTTATCTTTAATGTTTTTTTTCCCTTTTTTTTTCTTTTTCAAAAATTATTTAGATATTTCTCGCCTGAACAACAAACACTATTATCTAAAAAGGTATTATTCAACCTTTCAAAATCACACTTCAAAAAAAATATACTGTGCAATATGCTACCTTACCACACATATGTTTTACAATATAGTTAAAGTCCAACCACCCTCCCCCCATTCAAGTTACATTCATAGTTACATTTGTATAATAATAAATGTCCATAAATATTAAAGTCCATTAAAACTTAATGTCCATGAATCACTTTACTTTGTTCCACCATACTGTAACGGTAACAAGAATTTTGGAACCCACCACGATATTTTTGTTCCACCAGGGTATCTTTGAATATCAAATGTTTATGTCCTGCATAGATATGACTAGCATATTAGTGCCCAGCACAATTAGGATAAATGTCCAGCAAATTATATGACTTGCATAATAATATAAGTGTCCAGAACAAATTAATGTCCATCATCACTGACATCTAGTCTTAAAGGAATTCCTGCCTTGTCCATCGCCTCACATATGAAATCGGTAGTTTTGTCATGTCCAGCGCTTGCTCTCTCCAACATGTCCAGCATTATGAAAGTATCCCGGCCTGTCTGATTTTACTTCTCCAAGTGCCAGCACACGGAGGCTTTCATACATGTAAAAACGGCTCTTGAGGAAGGTCCGACCTTCCTCCTTCTTAGACTTAGCGTGGGAAGCAGTGCCAGGCAGTGCAAACATGTTGTATGTGGCATACATCCCTTCCTTAATAATGACGTTGCACGCTCAGCGGCTATCTTGTTAAAGTGGACCGGCCTTGTAACTGTAGTCGGTGGTGGAATACTGTCCAACAGTTGTTTTGGTGTCGGAATGTATACCGGTGCATTAAGAGGTGGAGGCGATGGAACGTACTTCTCAAAAGTGACTCGTTGTCGTTTTGATGGTGGTGGTGGTGTGGTCTACTGATCAGAGTTGTCTAATATGGCATAAATCATCCCGGTCCGTGAAACAAAATGGTCGCCATTAGCATTTACATGTTCTGACTTGTCCAAATTTTAAACTTCTTCTTCTCTGAAACCGTAAAGCCAAATGAACTGATATTTGGTATGGAGCATCTATGGAAGGTCCTTTATAAAGTTTGCATAAATCATCTTGGTCCCTGAAACAAAATGGCCGCCATGAACATTTACATGTTCTGATTGGTCGAAATTTAAAACTTCTTCTCTGAAACCGTAAAGCCAAATGAACTGATATTTGGTATGGAGCATCTATGGAAGGTCCTTTACAAAGTTTGCATAAATCATCTTGGTCCCTGAAACAAAATGGCCGCCATGAACATTTACATGTTCTGATTGGTCGAAATTTAAAACTTCTTCTCCCTTGAAACCGTACAGTAAAATGAACTGATTTTTGGTGTGGAGCAAAATTTGCATAAATCAATCCGGTCTATAAAACAAAATGGCCGCCATGAGCATTACATATTCTGATTGGTTGAAATTGAAAACTTCTTCTCCTCTGAAACCGTAAAGCAAAATGAACTGATTTTTGGTGTGGAGCATCTATGTAAGGTCCATTAACGTTGTAAAAAAACTGAAAACGTCGTTTTAACCGCCTACATTTTCGCGCGATCGTTTATATATATTTGGTTGCTCCCCTGAATTTTTTGTTTTTAGCTCACCTGTCCTAAAAGGACATGTGAGCTTTTGCCATCACTTGTCGTCCATCGTCCATCCGTCGTCCATCCGTCTGTAAACTTTTACATTTCCATCTTCTCCTCTGAAACCCTTCGACCAATTGAACTGAAAATTGGCCTGAAGCTTCTATGGAAGGTCCTTTACAAGGTTTGCATAAATCATCCCGGTCTGTGAAACAAACTGGCCGCCATTAGCATTTACATGTTCTGAGTGGTCCAAATTTAAATATTCTTCTCCTCTGAAACCATAAAGCCAAATGAACTGATTTTTGGTATGGAGCATCTATGGAAGGTCCTTTACAAAATTTGCATAAATCATCCTGGTCGTTGAAATAAAATGGACACCATTACCATTTTCATGTTCTGATTGGTCCAAATCTAAAACTTCTTCTCTGAAACCGTAAAGCCAAATGAACTGATTTTTGGTATGGAGCATCTATGGAAGGTCCTTTACAAAGTTTGCATAAATCATCTTTGTCCCTGAAACAAAATGGCAGCCATGAACATTTACATGTTCTGATTGGTCGAAATTTAAAACTTCTTCTCCCTTGAAACCGTAAAGTAAAATGAACTGATTTTTGGTATGGAGCATCTATGGAAGGTCCTTTACAAAATTTGCATAAATCATCCTGGTCCATGAAACAAAATGGCCGACATGAGCATTACATGTTCTAATTGGTTGAAATTTAAAACTTCTCCTCCGAAACCGTGAAGCTAAATGAACTAAATTTTTGTATGGAGCATCTATGAAAGTGCCTTTACAAACTTTGCATAAATTATCATAGTCTGAAACAAAATGTCCACCACAAGCCTTTATATGTTCTCATTGGTCAAATTTTTAAATTCTTCTCCTCTGAAACCGTTTTGCCAAATGAACTTATACTTGGTATGAAGCATCTATGGAAGGTCATTTACAAAGATTACAGAAATCAATCTAGTCCATCAAATCAAATCAAAAGTTTGTGACTCCCAGGTGAGCGATACAGGCTCAGTCCTCTTTTATGTTGTGAACTTATAAAAATATTTATCTTTGGTTTACCATGGATAAGATGATAATGGGTAAATTATCAGCCATGAAGTGTCATATTTGACCATACATTCTACATAGATTTACATGTAAATATATATTCTCTACCATTTTTCTTCGATTAGTGTTTCTGATTTTTTTTTTAAAGTTTTTATTTAGGCAAATAAAATACTAGTACTTAGTGACCAGCACTTTTATTTCATTCATTGTCGGTTTATAAAATAGATTTATTCCTCCATTGCATAACATCTCCTAGTGTGAAACACTTTAAAGCAGCGCGTGGGACAAAAAGACCAAAGCACATGATTCGTCAAGATACCAGGTTCAGTCCGGCAAATAAGTTTTCAGCACTTTTTTGCATATATATTTTTGATTAAAAAAGTAAGCAAAATATCTGAGAAAGGTAATATCATTGAGAAAATTTACTATTAAACTTTCATAAATGAATATTTTATCTTTTATATCATAGCCCCCTGTAATACTGAAAACCAAGATTCTGTACCCTAGGGTATAAACTATGCCAAATTCTGCTTTGGTCTACATTTCTAGTGCAAAAGACTGGTATTATAATTTACAGCATATGCCATTTAGTAAAATAGATAGAAAAAATCAAGTCAAAATTGTAAAAATGTTATTTCTGTGATAAGTAGATAGAATGAAGTGAATAGTACTGAATTGGACATCTGTACCATGAAGTTTAAATATAGGCATAAATTCTAGAAATGTTGACAGATTGTCATGAAACTTGGTGGAAAAAATTAAAGTAAACTGCATTTGATATGCACAAAATTTTATTTGAATCAGATAATTTTTTCTACCCCTAATAAGCCTGAGACCACAATCAATCCGCGTCAACTCTTTGAAATAATTGTCTGTAATAGCACCTCAGTTGTCAACATTGATAAATATTACTGTTGACACAGGTGTATTTCCAGACAGACTCAAACAAGCTCAGGTTACCCCATAATTTAAGAAAAATGACCCTTTAATAATATCTAACTATAGACCAGTTAGTGTACTTCCCATTTTTCTAAATTATTTGAAAAAGTAATTGAAATACAGTTAAATGATTTTTTTATTCCATTTTCAATCCTTACTTGTGTGCATTTCGACGAGGTCATGGATGTCTTTATAAATGTTATTTTTTACTTTATCAAACATAGTTCATTATATAATTATGCTGATAACAATACCTTGTCATTCAGCAGCCCTGGTTACGATATTCTTTGGAATCTGAGTCTCAAATGCTGATTGATTGGTTTAAAGAAAATAAAATGCAAGCAAACCCTGATAAGTTTCAGGTTTTGGCAGTAGGGAAAAAAACCTTTGCAAAAAATTTATCTATTCAAATTCAGAATAATATTCTTTCACGTGAAGAAACTGTTAAATTACTGGAAATTGATATAGATTATCAGTTACTAGTAAAATTTGATCAATATATAAGCAATTTATGCAGAAAAGCTTCTCAACAGTTACATGTTCTTAAAAGATTTGGATCGTATTTAACAAAGCTCAACAAACTTACCATTTTTCATACCTTTATATTGAGTAATTTTAATTTTTGCCCTTTGGCATGGCACTTTTGTACGGAAAAAAACTCTAAAAAACTTGAAAAAATACAACAGCGAGCTTTGGATTTGTGTACGATGATTATTCATCTTCAGCAGAAATTCTGCTTGAAAATGCAAAGGCCCCTATCCTACAAGTGAGATGTATCAGGACAATGGCACTTGAGACTTACAAAATTCTACATAAACTGGCTCCAATATGTCTACAAAATTTACTTCATACTAAAAATTCAAAATATTCTTTTAGATACAGTAATATCCTGGATGTACCACAGGTAAGGACCACAAAATATGGTAAGAAATCATTTCGTTTTGCTGCTGCTTCTCTGTGGAATAGCTTACCAGACTACTTTAGCACTGAAAATAGTTTCTCACATTTTAGAAGCCTTGTTCAGTACTGGACTGGTTCTGATTGCCGTTGCTCTGCTTGCAAATCTAAATAAATAAATAAAGAAGATTTTTTTTCTGCCTCAATTTGGTTTTTCGACTGACAGTCTTTGTTTGGAATTATTGTTTGAAATTATTTTTATATGCTTCGGATACATGGAAATGTTTTATATTTTACGATTCTTAATTATTAGTAATGCTAATTCTCTTATAAATTTTCTTGAAAATTTTAAACTTAAAGCTGTTTTAATTTTTGATCTTTTCAATGGTGCTAATTATTTTTATGAAAATTACTAAATTGTCTACATTTCTGTATTTAGTTGCTTCTTTTTAGTTTCATACTTGTTTTGTTTTACTGCTGTTTGTGCTGGAGGGGGAGACTGATCCTGAACAAGGTGCAAGCGAGGCACTTGCCACATGGAATTCTGTTCAGGTCTCCATATAGCCCCCTGTCTGCTTAGTGTTTGCATGATTTTTAATTTTGTATTTGCAGGCTGATTGTATTGTTTAAATGTTAATGTATTTGTTTTATACATTCGGTAAAAAGCTCTCAAGAGGTTATGTTTGAATGTTATTTTACATGCCGAATTGAAGTAAAGTTTTACTTACTTACTTACTGGTCTCGGGCCTTAAGCTAATCTAATCCATCCATCCTACAATAGGGGGTAAATTTATAACACTCATCGTTTTGTTTTTGTTTTGATATTTATTCAATGGGACATGGATTTTACCAGGTAAAGTTTCAGGCATACCATATGTTAATGTACAACAATTTCATTCATAATGTATTCTTAACTATTTAAAAAAATGAATATTATATGCACATTTTAGCGGAACATTTTTACATGTTAATTTTATCTGGTGCCCGGGGATTTGTTGGTTGAATTTATTTGGCAAATACTTCATGTTAGTTGCCCCAGAACACCAGAAATGTTAGCATTAGTGACATTAGTATAGACCACTAATCGTGTGGTGTTGGATTTAGATCGATACAGAGCAAATGTTGATATGTACATATTGTAAATATTTTGGCTTTAGTGCTCATTTGAGATTATAAAAGTGCTTTGTTTTTAAATATTAACTGTATTAAAGTGAACTATATCCTGCTCAAAATCCTACTTTCGCTCGTCTGACTAACGGAAGAGGCAGATGCTTACTAAAACTAAACTCTTCCGCTAAAAAGTCCACATAATATTTAAAATCCGCTAAATTTTCCTTTAAATCTTCCGCTAAAATGTCCTCAAAATTTCCGCTAAGAGGTCCATTTATTTCCACTTAATTGTCCTATCAATCCGCTAAAATGTGCTGCGCTGGATTTTGAATTACCTCCCTTTACCCGTACTTTTATGACTAGAGTTATCTTTCTTCTACTTTTGTAAAATGTAGAGATATTTGTCTGAAATAATTTAATGTTTCTTTATGTACAATTTTAATGTTTTTATGATAGAATTACCTGATTTTATTCTGATTAAGAATTTCTCTTAGATATTTGGAGATTTATGCATGATTCAGTATTAAAAGGGTTTATGATTATTCACAGTAGTCACATATTTGATGGATGGATGAATTATTGTTTAACGTCCAGTGGTAACCTGTGCATATAAGAACGAGAACATGTTAATATGATAATGAATATGATCCCTGCTTTGTACTAGACTGACACGCTAAGTGGGATTTTTAATGTGCTAGCTCACGAGGTAACTGTCCACAGGAAGACATATCACCTCACTCGGACACATTATACTGACTCCGACCAGTCTTTGCTCTTACTCCTAGATTCCGCGTGCTTGGCGGAGAAGCAGCAAATACCAATTTTAATGCCTTTGGTATGACCCGGCCGGGGATCGAACCCGCGACTTTCCGCACTCGGGGCGAGCACGCTACCACGAGACCACCGAGGCGGTTCACATATTTGAGGTTTGTGTTAAATTGTATGATCTAAACCGTGACTTTGTTGATACTTTGAATTCATTAATTGATGCGGATTGCTATATTGAATTTATACAGAAATGAACATAATTCACACATATAATTGAGGGGGTGGAAAGGGGGGTACCTTTCTCCTTTCTCCCGCCCCCTCTCTCCTTTCTCCCGCCCCTTTGCTTCCATCTCCCACCTTAACAACCGTCTTTTTTCAGATCAATTGATTTTAATACAAATTTGAATTAATATATGACCATATATAGGTGGCATAGGTCTTTATTAAAGCATATACTGATTTTAAGAACAAGGCCTGCCTCCGACTCGTACGCAAATTAATACACAATGTTGGAATGTTGTCAATGGTGCATTGATCTGCATTGTGCATGCCCCAATGTCAAGAAACTCATTTTTGATATGTATGGTCATGTATGAGGATCATGAAATTAGACATAGTTTTTTATTGTGTCATCTCTATTTTTCCCTGTCCTCGAGAACACCTTTCTTTGTATGGTCAAGTGGATAACGTAAATATTTTAAGGTGATCTGGAAAATTGTTAAAATATGCATGGACTATCCTGACTCTGTGATGTGTTCTGTGCTCTTTTATGTTATTTTTGTTTGGGGTTCAGTCTGTTTGGGTGATGTTGATTGGTTGGAATATATGTCATTGTTGACCTGTCCTATTATCCATTTGTTGTTCATTCATAAATGTACAGTAGGTCGAAATTGGCCTATACAGAGTCTATACACATTACCTACTTAAATGCCAAAGTTATATTTTTATCTTTACAAGTATTAAGCCCTCAGAAGTATGGTTTCTGGGACGAAGATGTACTGTTCCTATGCCTAAGTATCCCACATCAAACCCACGCGTAAACGTGGAGAATTTAGATTTTTCATGCGTAAAGACTTAAGCATGTTAACAATGGTTTGAAAATAATTTGTCTATAGTATCATGTTAGTTTAAGTCAGATTGAACATCAAATTCTTTAATGAAATGATAGGAAATGGCAAAAATGGTTTGGGAAATATAAATGTTGCCTTTTTTCAAAGATTTGTCCATTTATTAGAACATTTAGTATCAAGTTTTTTCGTTTTTTCACCTCTTTATTTTTTTTTCAACATTAAAGTTCGTCTCCCTTTGATAGTTCTCCCTCCTTTCTCCCGCCACCTCTCTCCTTTCTCCCGCCACCTCTCTCCTTTCTCCCGCCCCCTTTCTCCCTGTCTCCCAATACCCTTTCCACCTACTCATAATTAACGAACAAAACTTTATTAGTGATGAGGTTTATTAACACCGTTATATATATATATACACTGTATTTCGTGAACGATATTATTACTAACCTGTTTTATGATGTACTTACCTACTTAATCCAAACTGTATGGAATTTTTTCTTATGATTGTTATGTTTTGTATTTTGTAGTTCTTACAGTTTGATGTGAACGAAGGAACGAAATAAACCACATTCAAATGAGTCTGAGAATTTATATATTTAAGACCAAGACCCACTACATAGATGTTAATTATTAATAATCATGAATGATAGTATATACACATTATAAATATGCTGTTATAGTATGAGTATGGATTATCGCTGTAAAAATTGATTAAACTGGTATTACAATTTGTAGAAGCTTACATGAAAAACCACCCTTCTGCAAAAGCAAGTGACATAGAGGAGCATATATGTGATACACTGAAACATGCACCAGCAAAATCAGGTGGAACTAGATATAAGGTAATTTTAACAAAATATCAAGATATATGAAAGTAGAAACTGTGATGGTATATTTTCAGTTAACAATCATTCACAAACAGATTTAAAAACCTATATCATAATTATATTTGCATTTTTTTATAAAAAAAAATGACGTCAATGAAACCTTAACATATAGTTAACGTTATTTTAACGTTGTGTTAAAGTTAATTTGTTTGCTGGGTAAAGACTGCAAATTCTAACAGTCAAAGACTATTATCTAAATTTGTAATGAGTGACCATTCTCGAGAAATCACAGTTGGACACTATAAAAAAGGTTACCAGGTAACAAAGGTACTGCAGAGTTTGTAATGTTGTTGACGATGAGGTTCATTTCTTCCTCTATTGTCAAATTAATAATGCTATAAGAACAGATTTTTTAAATACGTTTATAAATAAATACTGAAATTTGACAAATTAAAACTTTTTCTCTACCCTGATATGGATGTTATGTTGATTTTATAAAGCAGTCTTTAGAACAGCGAAGATAAGGTCCACATTGGCTAGATCATTCATGTCATGTTAATACTGGACACATTAATTCTAATCTGTAATACTGTGTTCTATAATTATAATTGTTTGTTTGTTTCTTAATTTTTGCCTAACCCACTTGGGTTTAAAATGTAAATAAACTTTATTCAATAATGGCACAAGTTTACACGTAAGGGTTGATGGCATATATGTCAATAAATCATAAACTAAACATACAAGCAATAAACCAAGAACATTAATTGATGTACTATAAACTTTGTAGTAGCAGGGTCCACTCTCCTCAGTATTAAAGACTTTCTAATGAAAGGAGCTGTAAATTGCATAATTTGATATGAAGAAAGAAGTGTTTCTGTTTTTTTTTTTTTTTTTTTGTTTCTATCAAAGTTTTTAAATTCTGGACATATTTTGTCAATTTCTGTTTCTAAATTTTGCCGAAGAGATTTATATTTGGGACAAGACAGGAAAAAATGATTCTCCTCTTCTAATTCTAAATTACATTGTTTGCATATACGGTTTTCCCGTGTTAATCTTGCGTATCTTCATCTTTCAATTTCTAGGAAGTTGTCACTAATTCTCACCTTTGCACATTAGTCTCCTGGACCCACTTGTTCAACTTATTTAACCCAAGGTTAAATTTAACTGATGGTTAAATCAAATAGAAAATCACTAGGTTTAACCTGTGGTTAAACCCTCGGTTAAAAGAGTTGAACAACTAGGCCCTGGTCTCAAAATTACTCTCCAGAATAAATATGTCTACAACATAATCGGTCTTAATTAGACCGTATAAAAATATTTTAGTGTTTTCTGGGAGAGATTTTGATTTTTTAAAGAATAAATATTCATAATTATTTTTAAGTATTTGTTTGGTATTTTTACAAATGATACTTTATTTGCAATATAATCCACTTCCATAACATCATTTACATCTACATTATTTAATTGGCATATATTTTTAACATATGAAAACCAAGAAAATGTACCAATTGATATAGATTTTTAGACAGGGAAAGGACATCATATAATAATGGATTATTATCAGTACTTGATATTCTCGCTAAGTACTTCAGTGATTGAAGTTTTATATAAATATCTATAGGGTATTGAGCTAGTTCTGCTCTAGCAGCTATATTTACAGATTGTTTGCTTAATCCTAATACATATTTACAAAAGCTTTTGTCTATGGAAGCTAATAAATAAAAATTGTTTAAATTATTATTTGCTGCCCTAGCGGACACACTTATTACTTTATCATAAAAGTCCATGTACCAAATCTCAGAATTATACATCAATATTGGTTTCACTAATGATTCAAATGATTTCTTATATAATTTTAATGAGACATTTCCCATTGGAGTTAGATATTTTAGCATAGAGAATAGCACTTTTGATGCTTTTTTCTATAATTCTATACGAGATGCATTTAGTTTCCCGGAAGCTTCAATAATAGTTCTGAGATATTTATATTTCAATGCCCTTTCTAGTTTTGTCCCATTCAGGTAAAAATCAAATTTGTTGCATATGATATTCTTTTGTTGAAAAATCATGATTGTAGTCTTTTGTGTATTAATTGAGAGTTGCCACTCATCACAATATCAGCTTAATTTATTAATCGATCTCTGGAGTCTCGGATAACAACAGTAAATCATCTGCAGTCTTCACGCTTCACGCTTAAATTTTTTAGCACAGGACAATTTTTAAACATTTTAAAATTGAAAACCCATATTTCAAATCCAGCAGGGAAGGCATAACTACAGAAATATTATTTTGGAATCCTTTTATTTCATAGTTTATTATTTTTTCTTCTCTAGTGAAAGAGAAAGTCAAACAATTTCTATTTTGAGTCAGTAGAATAATTTTTTGGTCTATAAAGTTTTCAATTTTGACTCATGTTCCATGGGATGTCTACAGAACATTTAATTTTCTGTATCCCAGACCTACTTTTTTATTGTTTGGCCTGCGGAATGCATGGTCGACACATAGGGATCACTATCTGTCGTCTTGCGTCGTCACACTTTTCTTCTATCCTCAACTACTCGTAAACCGCTCAAACGAATTTGATGAAACTTCTCTGTGCATTAACCTTAATGCACATGTGTGCATATATATTTCATTTTAGATAAGTTTAATTTTTTTTTTTTTTTGTAAACATTGACATTTTTGCTAAACAAAACGTTGGAAAGGGGAGGGGAGGGCAAAACTTCTAACCTCAACTACTCTATAACCGCTCAAAGGAATTTAATGAAACTTTCTCTGTGCATTAACCTTAATGCACAGGTGTGCACATATATTTCATTTTAGAATTTTTTAATTTTTTTTGTAAACATTGACATTTTTGCTAAAAAGGGAGGGAGTGGGGGGGGGCAAAACTTCTATCCTGAACTACTCGATAACCGCTCAAAGGAATCTGATGAAACTTTCTCTGTGCATTAACCTTAATGCACAGGTGTGCATATATATTTCGTTTTTAGAAAATTTTAATTTTTTTTTGTAAAAATTGATATTTGTGCAAAAAAAGGGGGGCGTCAAAACTTCTGTCCTCAACTACTCCATAACCGGTCAAAGGAATTTGATGAAACTTTCTCAGTGCATTAACCTTAATGCACAGGTGTGCATATATATTTCATTTTTAGAAAATTAAAAAAAAAATTGTAAAAATTGACATTATTGAAAAAAGGGGGGTCAAAACTTCTATCCTCAACTACTCCATAACCGCTCAAAGCAATTTGATGAACTCTCTCTGTGCATTAACCTTAATGCAATGGTGTGCATATATATTTCATTTTTAGAAAATTTTAATATCTTTTGTAAAAATTGACGTCCGCAGGCGACACATGTCTTCCTTGGAAGGCTCACACATTTTTATCATTTTAATGACATTGAGAGAATCAACAATTTTTCAAGATAAACATGGACACGAAATATGTGTTGCAACATACTGAAAAACTATTTTTCTGCATTTTATAATATTGTATAGAACTGTAATAGAATGGTGAGTCTCAGCTGATTTTGATGAGTCCCAGGACTCATTGCCACTTTTTAGCTCATCTGTCCTAAAAGGACGTGTGAGCTTTTAGCATCACTTGGCGTCCGTCGTTCGTCCGTCTGTAAACTTTTACATTTTCATCTTCTCCTCTGAAACCCCTGGACATATTGAACTGAAACTTGGCCTGAAGCTTCTATGGAAGGTCCTTTACGAAGTTTGCATAAATCATCCTGGTCCGTCAAACAAAATGGCCGCCATTAGCATTTTCATGCTCTGATTGGTCGAAATTTAAAAATTCTTTTCCTCTGAAACCGTGAAGCCAAATGAACTGATTTTTGGTATGTAGCATCTATGGAAGGTCATTTACAAAATTTGCATAAATCATCCCGGTCCGTGAACAAAATGGCCGTCTTCAGCATTTATATGTTCTGATTGGTCGAAATTTAAAGCTTCATCTCCTCTGAAACCGTAAAGCCAAATGAACTGATTTTTGGAATGGAGCATCTATGGAAGGTCCTTTACAAAGTTTGCATAAATTTTCTTGGTCCGTGAAATAAAATGGCCGCCATGAGCATTTACATGTTCTGATTGGTCGAAGTTTAAAACTTCTCTGAAACTGTAAAGCCAAATGAACTGATTTTTGATATGGAGCATCTATGGAAGGTCCTTTACCAAGTTTGCATAACTCATCCCGGTCCGGGAAACAAAATGGCTGCCATGGACATTTACATGTTCTGATTGGTCGAAATTTAAAACTTCTCCTCTCAAACCATAAAGCAAAATGAACTGATTTTCAATATGGAATATCTATGGAAGGTCCTTTACAAAATTTGCATAAATCACCCCTGTCCGTGAAACAAAATGGCTGCCATGGGCATTTACTTGTTCTGATTGGTCAAAATTTAAAACTTCTCTGAAATCGTAATGTCAAATGAACTGATTTTTGGTATGGAGCATCTATGGAAGGTCTTTTACAAAGTTTGCATAAATCTTCCCGGTCCGTGAAACAAAATGGCCAGGTGAGCGATACAGGCTTAGCCCACTGAGCCTCTTGTTTAACACACATTCCTGCATTATGTTGACCATGGTAGGCCTATTGTACTATATTGTTAAAGTTTAATTAAAATCATGTGCTGCCTCAAAATACTGACAAATATAATTTCCAACGAAAAAAATTGAACGTATGCAGTGGTGCTCCAAACTTGGAAGAAAATTTCTGTTACAGAAGGAGAATCTCTCTGTATATAGGAGTTAAACAAAGAGACAATTCCAAGCCCAATCTATTTAATATATATGTCAATGATATACCAAATAATTTTGTTGACTCTTGTAGACCTGTAACTATTGAAAAATATCTATTAACTGTCTTATGTTAACAAATCTTTCCACTTTTTGACACAACTTATTTATTTTTTAAATATTTATTTATCTATAATCTATTATTTTTTCTCAAATATACTCTTAAAATCCTCCCATTGATCTTGTTTTAACACCTTAATAATTAAATATTGACAAAATTTCCATTGTGGATAGATAAGTCAAAGTCCGCTAAATTTATTTTAATATGAGGTCTACATATTGTTACCGGTTGGTAAAAAACACTGTGGTCCATGAAAAATCACGGGAATTCCCTTTGCCGCCATTTTCTAGCTTACTTTTTGCCCTTTCTTTCCCCATCCCTTTTGATCTCTAAGAAAACAAAAAACGGCGGTTCGAGATTTTTAATGAAAATTACGGTCTTCGGACGCAGCGGAATAGATCTATATGCGTCCCAAGGGCGCATGAGTTTGAAGGCTGACGCGTATAGTCCAATTTTAGCACGTCCATGACGAATGTACGCGCCTTGGCGAGAACCCTGGATTTAACACCTTATTTATTACACACGCCTGTCGTGCCGGTAATTATAGCGAATCACAAGCCCAGGTTTTTACACGCCTCGGGCATCGGACTACAGATGCAATTCGAAGATTGCATCTGCAAACATAAGACAGTTAATAGATATTTTTCAATAGTTACAGGTCTACAAGAGTCAACAAAATTATTTGGTATATCATTGACATGTATATTAAATAGATTGGGCTTGGAATTGTCTCTTTGTTTAACCCCTATATTCAGAGAGATTCTACTTCGGCTTAAGTGAGTATTTAGTAGTTGTGCACATGCTTTTAATAATAGTGTAAAATTTCACACCTATTTTTTCTTTTTTTTAAAAAATTTTATATAAAAGCCCCTGTCTCCATATAGAAGAAAGATGGGTGTATAATTATTTAAAGCTGTAAAAAGATTAAAACTCGTCTTTATGAAATACACCGTATAACTTTTGGCTGAGTTGGGGTTTTGTTATACCTTAAACTCGCAGAGTGGTGGGAATACTAGAATACCCTTGTTCGTCCGTCTGTTCGTCAATTCGTCTGTTTGTCCGTTGCATTTGAAATACAGAAATTATAGAACATCTCAAAATAAACACATTTTTCAATATTTTAAAAACTTACAGTTTCATTTATTTCGGGACTGTTAGTTAATATTAATTCTGTTTTCTTTTCTTGTTTTTTTTTTCGTTTGCAGGTTAGTATTAAATTTTGAACAGTTCCTTAATTTAAAACTTAACTAAACTGACATACTATGCATTTTCATCTCGCACAAGGCATGCAATGTCATTTCGATAATACGATTGTCCACACCATGCATGAGAAAATAGTGTGCAGCACTGATAAAAATGACCAGCCTAAAACGAACTGTTTAAATGAACAATTTGTTATTTGGGTTTATAATTTCCAATCTATTTATAAATATATCAACAAATTTCAAAGGATAAGTTTTTCTTTTGCCATTTATTATTCACGAGTTTTGTTCGAGATGACTGGAAGATATTTCTTTTAAAGGAAGAATTTTTATTTAGGACTTATATTAATTCATTTAATTAGTGTGTATAAGATTTATTAGTTCATGGTCCCAAATTATTTCTTCCATTTGATATCACGTTCACAGACTTCTACATATAACTGATGATGACAGACATTTTATAAAAGCTTCAATCTCTTTCATATCCCGAGAATATTGACACATCGCACTTCTTTATTATACAGATATATCCGGAACTGATGTTTCCTGAATAGTCGAAGATATCTGCAGAATTGTACGTCGAGATATACGACTGTATGAATACTGTGAAGGTTTTTCTCCGTATGGACCAGGCCCAAACAGACTTGCCTTGGAACTAAACTCTTTTTTGAAAAAGCATTTACACAATGTCCTTTTTGATGCTTGTCGAAATTTCTTTGACATCAAATTATACAATATTGGATTTACGGTAGCACTAAAGAAATACAGCACACCTGAATATAAAAAGTGAAAGCATAAAATAATATACTTCAAATAAATTCAAATAATGTATTTATAATTGCAAGATCAATTCCGAAAATAAAATAGCATACTACATACCTGCCAACAAAAATAATTATCAGATGAATTCAAGCGCAAATAATACACATGAAAGGACGGAATAAGGTAAATTTATGGAAGATGTGTGTATTATTAAAGTTGCCTTTTTTGTTTTATAAGTCCATTTTTCGTTAAAGCCCAGAATGTCATTGACAATATATCTTGAGGCTATTTTGTTGGTGGAGGTAGCAGCAGTATCCTCAGAGAACCATATGGTCAGAGGGAAAACAATGCAAAACCCCTGCATTAATAGATAACGGAGAACGGCCTAGACGATTATTCCGATGAATAAATTTCGTGGTTTTTGCTAGTCCCGTTCAATATGGCCTTATCAATTCTATACAATGTGTCCTACCTGAAATATAGAATAGTGTTGTCTGTATTGTATGTAGTTCCATCGTCCAGTCTTCGGGAGGAATATATAATGTCATTAGCCTTTGTGAATGGAAAGGTGCCCAGCAAAGGAAAAAGGCAATCACTACAGCAACTGAAAATTTACATTGAGTGTTTTTATTTAAATCTGTATTAAGGTTTAGCTACCTGAAGTGTTATTTCAAAGTACGAGCAAATTATATTTTTGCTGCAACGTACATTGAATATGTTTCACGTCATGAATTTCGACTTTGTTTAGTTGTTCATTTTTTGGCTGGTTAAGATGAGTAACAAAAACAAACAAAAAAAAACTCTGTATATGGCTGCAAAATGCAACTTTTACGTGTACATGTACCCTCAACGAGAAATAATATCAAATACAATTTTTCGCAAAATATATTTCCCTTGCACTATAATTCTCTCCTTAAATGATTTCTCCTTTTTGGCATCTGAATCTTGTCCGGGATATTTTGAATGTTGTTTCACAATTAGCACCGATTACCTGAGATAATGTGTCGAAATGTGCATGTCCGGTGCATTAAAATTGCAAACCTGTAATGAATGTCAATAACAACGGAAAATATTTCATTGTTTTAAGTCATAAAACAAATACATGTACCTTGTAGTAATCAAGTTCTGACGGTAAACGATTTTTTTTTCTTTTTTTAGGATGTTAGAGCAGAATTGTATCATTTGAATTTGTTAGTTTATACAATAACAAGTAATAACATGATATATCATCAAATGCTTACCCAGCATTTTCAATACAGATTTCCTTGCTTTTGTAGGATCATATGTCTGACAGCTGTTTCGTTGTCCAATTGATCTGGAAAACGTACTTGTTTTCATGTATTTTGCAATAGACCTATTGTCTCCTATTGTCTCGGAGTGATAAAGCGTTTTTCCAATTAAAATATACATTATAAGTATTATTGCCATCGGGAGAAGGAAAAATGCGAATGTCGATACCTGAAACATGTATCGCATTCTGTCTCTGTAATCTACTGGAATGTTACACACCAACGAATCTTCTAGTGGTTCGTTCGTGTATGGATCAAACACAGAGTAGAATATTTTGCCATAAATAGCATAAGGTAAAGCAAAACAGAATGCAGCAATCCATACCGCAATGATGACCTTGACTGACCTTGAAAGATTGGAGAAACTTTGAAATCTCATTGGATGGCAAATAGCCATGTAGCGTTCCATAGTAAATGCCGTTATTGTCAATATTGAGGCGTAAGCTGTTCCTTCTTGTACGTAGGATTTTAATATACAGAAGATAGCTCCAAACCGAAATGGGTAGGCTTCCCAAATACTGTACAACTCTGACGGCCATGCTGAAAAGTAGAAATAAATTCCAGTCTAAAGTATAGTTTAACAAGAGGTGATCTAAATTTAAAAGATCAATTAAAACGTGTATACATAGATTGGTAAATATATGCTGAACTGCTGAGTATGGTATGTTTCATTATATCGTACTAGGAATTTCAATGAAAAATGAGACCAAAATATATTTTCGATATGTGAACGTATGGTACGACATTTTAAATATTCTGATTTTGGATATTTATTTTAAAACATCCACTTAAACATGAAGCAAACAGAAAATGAAAAACTCGCGTATTTAAATCCAACGTAAGCGTTCTTTATTTTGATGATTGTTAAATAAGTGCACGTAATGTTAACGGGGGTTCGCTATTTTTAATATTTTAAGTCATAGGTGGCAATATACACATACACATATTTATTTGTGACTTTATTGACACGATTTTAAGTTTTAGTTTAAACATATTTGATTAATCAAAACATATAACTCATTACAATTACATCCATATTAATACAATAACATACAATTAGTTAATGGGGTTGGGAAACAAGTATAAAACTTATATAAACCCCTATCCTATTAAGATTATATAGTGATATAGTTTTCAAAAGCAGGAACTTTATATGAAGGGGAAATGAATCTATGTGTAAAGTCTTTGTAATTTGACAGATCCTGCTGCGACTCGGTGGAAATAATTCGTATACGTCTCCGGGATCACCCGGTGATTTCCGGTATACGCCATTTTGATAGCAAGAGTGAAAAAATTCAATTACAAATTTCGTTAATTTGATCCTGAGAAAGTGTTAATAAGGTAAGTTATTAATGCCATAATGTTGTGTTTTACTTATATTTTGTATATTAATCCGGTTTGAAACAAATACATTGACGTAATTAGTTACAAAGCTGTCTAAAGAGTGGTGTTGACTGCATTTGAAAGTTTTGTTCAATTTGTGTCCTCGATGTCTAATGTTTTCGCGAATGGCCGTCTTCGTCACTTGTTCAAGTTCATTAAAACCATTTTTTCTCAAAACTAATGTATATTGTGACAGTATTAATATAATTTCATAAAGTTTTTGCTATTCTAAACATTAATCAGGAGGGCTAGAAATTGTTTAAATTTCGCTGGATTCTTTCCCAGAAATCACCCCCTATAACCCAATGTTTTTTTTTTTTTTTTTTTATGGCCGTCTTTATCACTTATTCCAGTTCATTAAAGCCATTTTTTTCTCAAAACTAATGTATATTGTGACAGTATTATTATAATTTTATAAAGTTTTTGCTATTCTGAACATTAATTAGGAGGGCTAGAAGTTGTTTAAATTTCGCTGGATTTTTTCCCAGAAATGACCCCCTATAACCCAATGTTTTTTTTATGGCCGTCTTCATCACTTATTCCAGTTCATTAAATCAATTTTTTCCCCAAAACTAATGTATATTGTGACAGTATTAATATAATTTTATAAAGTTTTTGCTTTTCTAAACATTAATTAGGAGGGCTAGAAGTTGTTTAAATTTCACTGGATTTTTTCCCAGAAATCACACCCTATAACCAGTTCATTAAATCAATTTTTTCCCCAAAACTAATGTATATTGTGACAGTATTAATATAATTTTATAAAGTTTTTGCTTTTCTAAACATTAATTAGGAGGGCTAGAAGTTGTTTAAATTTCACTGGATTTTTTCCCAGAAATCACACCCTATAACCCAATGTTTTTTTATGGCCGTCTTCATCACTTATTCCAGTTCATTAAAACCATTTTTTTCTCAAAACTAATGTATATTGTGACAGTATTAATATAATTTTATAAAGTTTTTGCTATTCTAAACATTAGTTAAAAGGCTAGAAGTTGTTTAAATTTCACTGGATTTTTTCCCAGAAATCACCCCCTATAACCCAATGTTTTTTTATGGCCGTCTTCATCACTTATTCCAGTTCATTAAAACCATTTTTTCCCAAAACTAATGTATATTGTGACAGTATTAATATAATTTTATAAAGTTTTTGCTTTTCTAAACATTAATTAGGAGAGCTAGAAGTTGTTTAAATTTCACTGGATTTTTTCCCAGAAATCACCCCCTATAACCCAATGTTTTTTTTATGACCGTCTTCATCACTTATTCCAGTTCATTAAAACCATTTTTTTCTCAAAACTAATGTATATTGTGACAGTATTAATATAATTTTATAATTTTTTTCTATTCTAAAGATTAATTAGGAGGGCTAGAAGTTGTTTAAATTTCGCTGGATTTTTTCCCAGAAATGACCCCCTATAACCCAATGTTTTTTATGGCTGTCTTCATCACTTATTCCAGTTCCTTAAAACCATTTTGTTTCTCAAAACTAATGTATATTGTGACAGTATTAATATAATTTTATAAAGTTTTTGCTATTCTAAACATTTATTAGGAGGACTAGAAGTTGTTTAAATTTGGCTTGTTTTTTATAATAATTTGTGAGCAAAATACTTTTACAATGTATTGTGCCAAAAATATTTGAATATTTTGACTTTAGGGTTACTGTCTGTCTTGATAATGACAGAGGCATTTAGGTCTGTCCTGTCTGAAAATTCATAAAATAACCATACTCTTTTTTTTTCAGACAACAAATTCTGGGAGATTCCTGATCTACATTTGATTGATGGGCCTACTACACAGGCTGACAGTGTTTTACAATTTTACATTGCATTCTACATATACTTAATCTTCAAATACCATGTACTTTTTCAATTAAAAACTGATGAATCTCATTATTCGTTACATTTTTGTTTGTGAGTACTCAACCCTCCCCCTACATTATGGGTCAGTGGTCAAAATAATATGACAAACGATAAAAATCAATTCAATAAGCACTAGATTCAATAAGCCGCCAAACACTAAAACACAAAAATAGAAAAAAACTAAACCGACATAATATATAGTGTTAAAACTTAATTATCACGGAAGTATTTTCAACAGATTTTCACATGTCTAACAAATTTAACCAAGATCTTATGATTTTATAAAAATTGATGTTAGCACCGCTCTTCAGATATTTTCCGTGGTGATCCCTGCAGTGAGATCTTCAACGCGTATAAATCATTAATTTTCACCCTTGAAAGTTTCAAGCCACTGTAGCACCGATTTGATGCTTTCTTTTATAATGAATAGTGACCAAAGCAGCGATGGAATACAATGAATGATGATATATAAAAGATACTCAATGTTTAAGTTTGACACCAGGAGGTTTCATTTCTAATATCTTATTAAACTAAAGTATACATGTAATCTAATCACATTTTTTATTTAAATTTCAAAAATTATACGCTGTTATTAAAAACTAGACAAAATGATGCCCCCTGCACTCAACTCTGTGAAGTAACTGTATTACGGACAGGGGTAAAACAAGATGCCCCCACTTTTTTGTTGCGGGGGGAATAAAATTTTGCAAATAAAACTACTGAGGCAAATTGCCTTAATGGAAGCTACGCCACTGTTCCATATTCTAAAGACCAGTAAACAAACGATTTTTTTGGGTGTATTTTTATCCTCTCGATTGAAGAGCATCAGGACATGGATGTATTGTTGGTAATATAAAAACGAGAATTATGATCAAGGAGCTACCCCGCACCACAACTAAAATAGTGAATTGTGTATAAAAGAAATTACGAAATTGAGTTCCGCTTTATGTTGCTCAGACTGTGCTTCTTTCTAAGATGACCACGGAAACCAGATACGGAAGAATAAGAAGAGTCACACCCGGGGCACTTGTACATATATTTTTTAATGTCTTTCTTGGCTTTTTTAGGTGGTGGGTTTTCCCTATCAGAGTCTATATCTGAAACAGTAAACTCCCCGAAGGGCAAATCTAAGTTCAGGTCACTGTCGTCCCACGACAAGAAATAACTTTTATTTTTGTTTAGTTGGGATTTTACGCCGTTTTCAGCACATTTGGCTATTTCATGGCGGCCACTTTTTATTGGTGGAGGAAGCCGGAGTACCCGGAGAGAACCACCGACCTTCGGTAGGAAAATTAGCAATCCTTGTCAATTTAGATCGGAGTCGAACACACCCCACCACGGGTGGGATTCGAACTCACAACCCCAGTGTTGACAGGCTAGTGATCATTAGTAGTCATGACGAACTACCTAGACTACTCGGCCACCGAGGCCCCGAAATCACTTTTAGCCGACATGATAATATGGTAATATTTTAAGAAATGGTATGGATAAGTTTGTCAAAACGTTTTATGAATTCGATGGCTTGTGTTTGTACAAAACCACTGTATGGTCCTTTTCTTTTTTTCTTAATAAATTTTCTCAATCATATCTTAAAATATAATTGAATGTTATCAAGAAAAAACTTAAGTCGGCACCAATGGAAGACATAATTAAATAAGTAATCAAGCAATCAAACCAACCATTTAATGATCAATACCGACGAAATGAAATTGTAAAAAGTCGTTAGTGTTGTAATGAATGGAGATTATTTTATACAATTATGGGACATCAAAAAGAAAAACAAAATTCATCAACAATCAATTGACAATAAAAGCTAACGTGTCCCAGAAGAATCGATCTAACTTTTTGAGACATTATATACATACACAATATATAATTAAATTACTGAAATTAATATCAAAATAAATTATATAGTAACCTCCATTTAAAGAAACACCCTGAAATATAAATAAATCGAATTACTTACTCAAAGCCGGATACTTGTCAAACTTGCCGAACTCGATTTTATTTTTTTCTAAATACGAAAATAATGCTAGCTTTGTTCGTGTAATTTTTAAATGCGAAAGTAAATGATCGATTCCTAGCTTTGTATAAGAGTCCTAGAAATATCCTATTATAACCGAGTGACATATCCCGTTAGTATTATATGATCCCTGTCAAAAGGTAGATAAAATTTAAGTTTGCTAGATCAATAAGATATGTTATTATAATATTTGTGAAGCAAAATGAATAGCGGTTGAGCTGTCTTAATAAAAAAAATATAAAATTTCCTTTTTTTTTATTAATATATCCGGTTAAATTTTTATGGTGGTTGGTTTTGTGTGGAAAAGCGCTTACTAGACACAATAAAGCACTGTACGGATGTAAATATAAGAATGTTTTGACCTTTTGTAAGATCATTAGATCCATATAACAGATAACTGATAGTCAGAGGTACTTAAGTTGCTAGTAGATCAATGTGTTGCTCTCTTAAAGCACGAAATCTTGGACAATGTAATAAAAAATGGTTCGCAGTTTCAGGTGCTCCACATACACAGTTTGGAGATACGACAATATTTTGTTGATATAAGTCAAAATTGAAAGAGCTGCATTGCATTCTTAATCTAGCGGGTAATATTTGACCCAGTCGTGTTCCGGTATAGTAAAATGGAGGCTTTATTAATGTTTTGGATTTCCAAAAGAACTTGAATGAATTAAGAGACGTACTATTTTTCACATTTTCTGACAAGTCATTCCAAGATCGGATAGTCGATGGCAAGACATAATTATAGTAGAATGATGTTCTTGCACGAATGGGCGGGATAAGAGAGATATTATGTGTGTTATAAGAGTGGACACTTCATAGGGGGTGCGGTAATAAGCTACTTAGGTATTGCGGTGTCAGTTCGTGGGTCCTTTTATAAAAATATGTCAACTTGTGTGTCTCATGTCTTTCTCGAAGTCGTTCCCATCCGGTTTCAATGTACAACTTATTTATTGAGCAAAGCCTTGTCCCACCAGTGACGATCCTAGCCGCCTCTATTTGTACACTTTCTAATTTATGAATATGTAACTCTATAGGGTTATCCCAGACTACATCAGCGTACTCAACAATTGGCCGAATATAAGTTAGATATATCTTTTATAATGTCCTTCTATCTAAAATAAATTTAACTTTCGTAAAATATTAAGTCTCACGAACGCTTTTTTACAGATCAGATTTATAATAATACTTTATTCCGAAAGCAAATACAGCTCAAAGGATTACATAGATATCAAATGTATTTCTATATACAGCACATAACATATAAATCAAATATACAAATTACAAGTAAGATGCGGAGTTTGACTAATTTATCAAAGTGTCGCGGATTCTCTCCGCGATAAATAGAAACTTTCCTAAATTATTAAGTTCATTAATATTACAAACTGATAGTAATTGAACAAGCTTAAATGCAGATGGGTGTCTATAATAATATGGTTTGATGTATTTATGGCGTATTTCATCATATTTATGACATTCCAAAATAAAGTCGTACTCATCTTCGAGTTTACCTGTATTACATACAAAACATTTACGCTCATCTCGTGAAATATTTAGGTATCTGCCCGTTTCTACGTGTAGAGAGTGTGAAGATATTCTATATTTTGTAATACAAAACTGATACTTAGTATTTATTGGACGACTTAGATAAAATTGAAGATTATGTCCGTCATGTATATGTTGATAAAAAATACACTTTGGAGACCTTTCAAAAAAAGATAGAGCTTCTGATATATAATTATCAACCAATCTCTTTTTAAACTCGCACAAAAATAATTGTACATTTACTACACTTTGAGTAAGCCATATATCGCTAAGGCCATAATGATACAATATATCTCTAATCTTGCAACACCAATTGAGCTTATCATTAGGTTTTATAATACTAGACTCATACATATCATCATATAGATTTCTCAAAATACAATTATCAGTACATAATAATTTAAACCAATATGTAACCATTTTCATATATCTGTCTATATATAATGGGCACCTTCCCAATTCAAAATATACCATATTATTAACAGTTCCTTTTCTGACTTTTAAAATGCGTTTTAGAAAATATATATGAAGAGATTCTATGTGATTTGCTTTATGAAACCCCCAGGTTTCACATCCATAGTTCACTATACTAGACACATACGTATCAAACAGAGACAATAAAGTTTCTACATTATAAAAATCGTTATTTATTTTACTTAATAATGCAAATGTTGCCTTTCTACCTTGTTCAGACAATATATTTTGTGTTAAAGAAAATGTACCATTGTAATTAAATAATAAACCTAAATAGGTAAAATCATTACAAATTTCTATTAAATGGCCATTTAATGACCATTTTTATTCATTTCTAATGGCACATCTGTTGCGAAAAATTACAATCTTTGTCTTTTTAAGATTAATATCCAAACCTTTCTGTATAGAACATTCATATACAGTATTTAACATGTTTTGTAATTCCAATATACTTTCCCTAAAAAGGACCGTATCATCAGCATACATAAACAAAAATAAGTTTAACATTTTAACCTCGTAAGGTTCGTAAGGTTCAATACCTTGATTAATAAGCTCTACCTCAATATCATTGACATATAGCGCGTATAAGAAGGGCGATAAAGATTCGCCTTGTATTAATCCAACGTTACAATTGAGTATTCACCATTCAGTTTTATACAAGTTTTTAACTTAGAATACATGGACATAATCAATTTTAATAGATTACCACTTAAACCACATTTTAACATCTTTTGCCATAAAATATAATGTGACACACTATCAAAAGCCTTGACATAGTCTACGAAACAGCAATATAGACGTTTTCCCTTACTAAGAGATCTTGCTATAATAGAATGAAGGGCGAAGATTGCGTCACGAGTTCCGTAACCTGGGATAAATCCGAATTGTGCATCTGTTAAAACACTATTCTCCTTGCTCCAAGATATAAGTCTGTGATAGATCACGGAAGTAAATAATTTTCCCAGATGTGATATTAAGGATATTCCTCTGTAATTTCCAGTGTCATTTACGGACCCTTTTTTAAACAACGGCACTAATATACTTTTAACCCATATTTCTGGATACCATCCTGCATATAAAACAGCATTGAAAAGTTTACAAAATAAAGGTAATAGTATATCTTGTCCTTCTTTTATAAATTCGTTCAAAATATTGTCACATCCTGGAGTTTTATCATTACTAAGCTTTTTAATACATACACATATTTCGTCACGTGAAAATGGTCTATCTAGTTCTTCAAACACAATATCGGTATTCAACTCTGGACCGTCAATAATATTGTCCTTGCTTACCAGGTTTTTGAAATGAGAAACGAAATCGTTCATTGAAATGTTGCTATTGACAGTTTTTCTTCTCTTCCTAAACTTTTTATAAAAATACTTAGGATTAGTCCTTCGAAGATTATTTAACATATTTCCCCTCTGTTTTTTATATCTATTTTTCAACATATTTTCCATACACTTAAATTTTTGTTTCTCTAAGTTCATACACATCCTGTTCTGGTCACTTCTACTCTTATTAAATGTAGACAGTTTAGTTTTATAATCGTTGTATAATCTTTTGCAATCATCGTTTATCCAAGGTTTATCGTCAGTTTTAGGCTTACGTTTTAATTTACTTTGCAATAATCACATCTAATTGTCTTCGTTACTTCAAATTTTGTATATTTATTTATAACATCTAATAAAACATTGTTTATAACATTGAATAAAATTGACCTCTAGACGAACTATTAATATCACTGTACCACCTATGAATAATTGATCACATAGTATCTGTTTAACACAGATTTTAATATCGAAACGAGACATAAAACACTGATTCTGCCATACATAACTCAATCCTATGTCGTCTAATATTGACTTAACATAAATAATCCATTTTGATGTGTATATATCTGACTGATGCATATCATATAATAACTGATACATAATACTTGACAACTTTGTTTGACTTAGCAGTAGTTTTGACCAAAAATTTAGCATTCGTAATTGAATATGTATTTCTAATAGAAATCTTCCAGTTTCTCCATAAACCATAAAGTTGGGTCTACTCGATCTCACCGATAACACCCATTTCCAAAATTTGAGATGAATTTTTTCTAGAGTATTTATATTCTCAAATCCCCAGATCTCACATGAATATAGTAACATTGGTTCGAGTAAGTTAATAGGAATAGAAATATTTATGATTTTTCTATAAAGAGCATAAATCACTTTTTGCGCCTGTTCAACTAATCTTTTTTTTGCTAAATTGAATTTACCATTATAGTTGAACAGTAGATCTAGATACGAGTAAGAATCTACAATTTCTATACTTGAAATCAAAAATATTTCTTCATTTTCTTTTGGAAAAAATCAACACCTTTGTTTTATTTGTGTTTACAGACAGTTTCTATTGTATACAATAAACTTCGAAAACTTGAATGCAAGTTTGTAAGTTTTCAGCATACTCAGTAAAGATAACAGTATCATCAGCATAAAGTAAAACAAAAATTGTAATAAATACTCTCAAGCGTTCTTGGCATAGTTGTGATACTGTTTCGAGTCCTATAATATTTTTTCTTGGCAAGAAATCTTCTAAAGCTGCCAGAAAAGGAGATAAATCCCCCCTCCCGCCGAACCCCAAGATCACATGAGAAAAAAAAACCACATATATCACCTTGTCTAACACACGATTTTATACTGTTATGCATATTATAGATAACTTTAAAAATTTTCCCTCTTATATTATTTTGCACTAATTCTTGCCATAACCAAAGTTCCAGACAGTATCAAATGCCTTTTTAAAATCCACAAATGTACAATACAATTTTTTACCAAAAGTTATATATAGTTCGATTAGAACATGTAGACAAAATATGTTTTCAAGTGTCGAGTAGCCCTTTCTTAAACTTGATTGTGCTTCAGGTATCATATCAACTATATCAGCATATTTGGGCAGCCTATTATTCAAAATAGCAGTGAATAGTTTCCCAACAGTTGAAACTAGCGTAATTCCTCTGTAGGAGTCAGGATTTAGAGGGTCATCTTTATTTTTAATATGCTGTTGGCGTGGCCGATGATGCGAGCACAGCTGAATAGCCCATTTCCAGAAAATATTTCCGGTATCACGATTCTGACTCTAAAATTATAATTTGAAGCACGTTATTTCCCTTACTTCCGTTTCCGCCGAACGAAACTTTTTCTAACATTAGTATGTAGCACAATATGGCTTGCCCCATTGAACAAAGACTTTTCTAAATGATCCATATGTAGAAAATGCATATGCTTCTATAGCGCTCGCTGCGCTCGCTATAAATTGGTAAAATAATACCTAATGACCAAATTTCTGGAACTATCCCATCGTCCAAAATTTTATTGAATAATTTAACATATAACGGCATAAGTAAATGTATAGTAGACTTTATATACTAATTTACAACCACGTCATAGCTTGAACTGATAATTTTGGTAGCATTTATTCATTTCTAATTTATATGCTTTACTCGCAATTTTCAGTTCTAGAAGATTGTTATCGTTTTTCAAAATGTTATGATTTCCTACGCTTTACGAAACATTTTTCTTCTCTCGTGACATCTGTCATCAAACCACGGCTGACCATTTTTTTAATTTTTTTTTTGACTGGATCCCTATTATTATGTAAATCATTTGTTGACATCGGTGACATGTAATCTACAATGAACATCTGATACTAACGGATCAAAATCTGTGACCCGAAATTCCGATATAAAGGGGAATAATTAAGGCGATACGATAATCAACAATACTAGTTCCATTACATGTAACTCTATCAATACCTGCATCAGCACAGACTCTACCGTTTTCAATAAACACACTATTATTTTTGCAAAAATTTAACATTTACACACTATTATTTTTGCAAAAATTTAACATTTATAGCCATATGAATTACAACGACCATTGTGTCCACTGGCTCGTTCTATGGGTATATTGTATAAGATAACTTTTGAAACTCATACAAGTAATTATTAAAATCATTTATACAATCAATAATTTAAAATTTGCATTAAATCATCATCTGGTACAATACAATCAGCAGATGTACTAGACCTTGCAATTAAAGTCTTCAATAAATGCAGAAATAGAATTTTCATCTTTAAGAGAAATAAGTTCGCTTTCGATATCATCAAAGGCATCCGGTGAAGAATACTTTGAATTAATATACCCTAATAATAAATATTTTTGGTCTGTAAAACATCCTATTTTCAACAGGAGTACAAAATCACAGTCAGTTTCTTGGAACTTAATGTAGTTTGCTAGTGTGGTTTTGAAAATAACTGTTATACCACCACGATTTTTTATGATATGTAATATAACAATTTATTATCTTCCGGAAATAGTAAATTATCCCCGCAAACAATAACAATTGTGCATTCACTAGGTCTTGTCACGGCCAGCAGTTTCGAAGCTATTCAGAAACACTGATGATACATCCGGTGTTGAAAGGGGTGGGACATGCACTCTGAGGATATCTGAGCTTTTCACAAAGAATACAAATGTTCAAGGATCTCAATGTCTTTTGTTGATTTTTTACGATGGAATACCCCTATTCTCCGGGCAATGTGTAAAATCATTTATTGCATCTCCCTATAGACAATTAAAAATATACGTTGTTACGGGGTTTTGAGTTAAATGGTTTGAGATTTGAACACTGTGTATTAAAGGTATTAAAGGGATAAACATTTTTACGGATTTTTTAACCCTTTGAGTGCCACGGTTTTCAGGCTATGTCTCCTTTGAGTGTCAACGATCGGCCCAGTTGTTTTTTTCATTTTGGCCGTAAACGTCATAGAACACTTCGCCGAATTGTTCTTTATTGTTGACGTCACGCTATTATTCCGATGATCAGAGACGTTCAATGAAATTTTCAGCAGAATCTACTATCAAAAAAAGCGTCATTGGCGCAATTTTCCAATGAACTGAAGATCTATGGCAATCCAGAGCGTATTGTTTTTTTTTATTACCCGAATGTCTAATAACAGCAATAATATTGGGAATATATTCGGACGGTGAAAGGACATTTTCTTTTGTCTGTGAAGTCACAAAAGCTTTTTTTTTTTTATAAAACAGAAAACACAGCAATATGCGAACCACTGAGATTCAGTTGGAATGTAACTATGTTTTTTTTTTTTTTTTTTTTTTTTTTTTTTTGACAAATGGCGTATGAAATCTATCCACTTTCACACAGATTTTTTTCATATCTCATCTGGAATAATAAAATTAAAATATTCTTTGGGAATTTACACATATTGATCAGTGCTGTTTGGTCTTGTTTGTTTGTGTGTACGTATGTATATTCTGCTGAAGTGAAATATCCAGGGCAATCCTACAATTTGATTGGCTAGCTTGACAGGGGTTATGAGATCGTATCCCCGTGGTAGTAAAATCGCAATTTTAAAAAATAAATATTTAAGCACTTCTACCAGAATATATGTGTTATTCGGGATCACAGGGGATATAAAACACAGACAGGAAATATGAACCCGTATCCCCTGTGTAGATTCCCGAATAACATATAAAAGGGAATGAAATTCATCCCGTGACAGCACCCAGTACCAATGAGGGTATAAATTTCCAATTATTATTAATATTCTAACACACCCGCTATAGGAATTAGTTTGTTTTATGTACACATTTCTATTTCCAATATTTGTATGTGTTAGACATATACCGCCGATTTAGTTTCTGTGTGTGGATACTTCATCAATTTATGCCTCATCAGTACAAATTACACCATAATAAAAAGAACACCAAAATCCTAAAGATATGTATGATTAAGACTTTATATATATATTTGGAATCCATTTTTACTGTTTATTTTTGCAATGAAAATGAAGCTTTTTTGTCACATGAACAAAACCCTGTATCTTCTAAAACTAATAAAATCCATTAAACTGAACTTTGAAAGAAAAATAATTGGATATGGAGTAAAAATTCATGAAAGAAAATCCCATTGACTGTCCCGCAGATAATGACCGCAACTAAACGATGTTTTATTGTCGTTCTTTATCATGAAGTCACCATGAGGAACATTTTATAAACTGTATTTTATTTTTTTTTAGTAAATACCATAAAATAATTTGGATCACAGTAAGCTTATTTAATCAGTATTACAATGGGGTACCGGTAAACTGAGAAATGAAAAGAAACAAAATGAAACGAAACGAAACGAAAGCGAAATCTATCGAAAAGAAACGAAATCTGTAAAGTAAGTAGATTTTGATTTCGTTTCGTTTCATTTCGTTTCTTTTCATTTCTCAGTTTACCAGTACCCATTACAATGTTGATAATTAACAAGCTAAGTAGGAAAAAACAAAATTAGTAACGGGATATTTATTGTATTATAAAAAAAATCCAATTGATTGAATTTTCCGAGAATTGTACAAGAAAACACTGTATGCCTAAATGTTAAAGAGGAAAACATGTCTATAAAAACGCATGCAACTGTCAGATAACAGTACGTAGGGCTACATTTGTAACTCCTCTGCGTATATTAGCGCCTGTCAAAATTCAGTAACCATTGACAATGTGTTTTGTGTAGTTTATTTTCTATATCGCCTTTTTAATGTACATGTAAATTCATGCAACTATTAAATAAACAAAATAAAAGAAAGATCGACAATGGAAGACAATTTTAACTAAAAAAATCGTTAACCCACCAAATAAAGCCAAAATAAAAGACAACAAATGAACATTTATAATGACAGGATCTCAGAGACTGCGTGCAAAGCAATAAACTTTTGCTGAAGCAAAATTTTGCGGATATGTAAAATTAGGACATTTTCGTAGAAGTGAGTTTCGCGATTGTTGTGAGTATGCAATAATTTATTGGTTTACAATACCAGGACTTGATACCGCACTAGCAAACGCCAGCAATATATTTAAACTGGTTTTGGGATACCAAAACCACCTTCCTTTTTCCTATTATCCTATAGCGTAATCAAACTACAAATAAAAACCAAAACAGGTAGAACATCAAAATAATGGGACACATCTTAATTTAAAAAGATGGGTCAAGGAGAGCTCACCGCTAAAATTCAGGCTAGATCTAGGAGCTTAGTAGTTGGTAAAATACTGTCGCTTTACGGAAGAAAAATCAAACCAAAAACTTCCCGAAGTGCTTGACAAAGAATAGTCAAGTATTTTCGTAGAAATCGATCAGCAAGAGACTAGTATGAATGAATATCTTCAGATCATCAGAACTCAGATAAATGATCTGTTCGTTTATTAATTATTCGAATCACTTCAGTGTCACCCGGACCCTCAGTATTATTACTCCTAGGTTCACGCCAAATACAACTTTTTTTTCAGAATTTGACGATATGCATATGATTTGGATTATCATATACAAAATGTAGTACTGTCGGTGATAAAAATATTTCAGTTGAATTCTCAGTTTTAAAATTTAGAAATATCTCAAATCACCGACACACCCGTACAATGTTCAAACCAGACTAGAACATGAATATTTGAAGCTCAGTTCCTAAATGCACGGAAACTGACTTTATATTCCTCGTAAAGTGTAACGTAGAGCAGAATTATCCTTATTATACTTTTGCAAATAAAAGTTTGACAATCACGGACACTTTTCATATGCTCAACGTGGGAATAACATTATAAAATATCTTATTTGATGATTTAGGAAACGTTTTTGGATAAGTTATTTTAGAGTGGTTATACACATTTATTTGATATAAAATAACAAATATTTTAACAATGTTCAATTGAAGTAAAGATAAAGGATATAAATTTTAGTTACTTTTGCGTCTTTTGATTTTTATTTCAAGAAAATCGATGTAGAATCAGCTTAATGGTGACGTTTTGAAAATTGACGCTATTATGAAAACCAACGTGCCCGGGTTTTCAAGCTAGGTCTCTCCCAGCGCACTTCGTTATTGTGACGTCGACGCTATTGTTTCGTTTCAGATTTTGAAAAACAACGTTGGGCCGATCCTTGGCACTCAACGGTAGCTTTATCAAATCGGCCCTATGGCACACTAGAGGTTAAATAATTAAAAACTATTGATTTGAGAGGCGAGGATGATCCTCCCCCTTTTCTGGTGGGTGTGTTAGGTTTTTATAAATTTGTTAGTCCTATCATAGGGAAAAAGAAAATATATGATTTTGGGGCAGGGATTTCAATGCTTTAAGAGATATTTAAAGACTAATGATTCGAGAGGGTGGGGATGAACCCTTGGGTAAATGAGGTATATATCAGTTCATCCGTTTTGTCATAGGGAAAAAGGAAATATACGGCTTAGGTGCCGGGTTTCTTACAGATTTTTAATTTTATATAATTCAAGATAATTGGTTTAAGGGGGGGGGGGATGACGCCCATTGAGTAATGAGGTATGTATCATTTAATGGGGAATCATGGTATTGTTTATACGCATCACTCTCATCGCCACTATTATGCCGTTTCTTCATTATGACGTCGCGCTTGACAGTAGAAAATTTATGAGATGATTGATTTGATGGGAAAGCGAGGTATGTGTCATTTGGTGCGTCTTACTATGGGGAATAAGAAAATACATGGTTTAGGGGTGGGGATTGTAACGGTTTATGAGATAATTGAACATTATTTATTTGATGGGAGTGGTGATAACCCCCTGGGAAAGCGAGGTATGCGACATTTGGTGCGTCTTACTATGGGGAATAAGGAAATATATGGTCTAAGGGGTGGGGATTGTAACGGTTTACGAGATAATTGGACATTATTGATTTATGGGGGTGAAGATCCCCCTACTGAAAGAATGAGGTACATGTCATTTAATGCGTCTTGCAACGGAGAATAATAAAATATATGATTTAAAGCTATGGATTTTAATTGCAAATGAAATTTTTCAAAATTATCCACATTGGGGGGAGGGGGGGGGGGAGGGAGGGGTGGGGGGGGGGGGGGGGGGGGGTGACCCCGATCAAAAAATGAATAGTATTAGGCACATCTAGAAACATTGATCTTATTGTATCAATATCAGATTTTATTCCAGGTCATTCTACTGTTCGCCAGCTAATAGAAATTCATCATCAGATAACCATGTCATTAAAAGATCAAAACAACTTCTCTAATTTTCTGCGATATACCGAAAGCATTCATCGTGTATGGCATGCTGGTTTTTTGCTTAAATTAAAGGCTTACGGAATCAGTAGGCAGAAATGGTTTGAAATATGAGACAAAGTGTTTTTATTGCGAATTCTACATCCCACATTAAAAAAACTAACGCAGGCATACCACTGTTTTGGGCATCTTCTTTTCTTGCTATATATGTCAATGCTATTGCAGACGACCTGACAAGTCTCACCAGATTATTTGCCGACGATACATCTCTGTCATAGTCCTCCCAATATCTTTTTATACTGGGAGATGTTATGAACTTCGGTCTTGAAAACATTTCATCATGGTCTCAGAAATGGTTAATCAATTTTAACCCTAAAAGAACTAAACGAGGGTTGCATGCCAAAAGGAGCTATCTCGGTTTTTTTTATGGATTTTGAGATATTTGTATGAACTAATCAAGATAATTATAAATGTTCTTGTCTAAAAATTGTATAGCCATAAATTGAGCGGTTTTTAGTAATTAATATAAAACCAAAAGAGGCTATCTGAATTCTATAGTCTCATAGGCTGCCAAAAGGGGTTATCTCGGAGATAACCCCTTCTGGCAGACACACTTTATTGTTTTTGTTTGAGATAGCCCTATGTAGAGGAAGCTAAAGTTCTTATACAAGTCATCTTAAATTAATATGTAAAAGTAAATGCAATGATTATTAACCATTATCTTCACTTAGTAATAAACTATAATATACAGACAGAATGTTAACAGCTGCAAAAGCAATTAAATCTCTAAGTAGATTATATCATTACACTTGCTGTGTATTTCAAAAGTTATCTACACTTAAGAAGTCTGATTAGTAATCATGATTAGCTCACCTGACCCAAAGGGTCAAGTGAGCTATTCTCATCACTTGGCGTCCGTCGTCCGTCGTCGTCCGTCGTCGTCCGTTAACTTTTACAAAAATCTTCTCCTCTGAAACTACTTGGCCAAATTGAACCAAACTTGGCCACAAGTATCATTAGGGTATCTAGTTCAAAAAATGTGTCCGATGACCCCGCCTGCCAACAAACATGACCAACATGGCTAAAAATAGAACATAGGGGTAAACTGCAGTTTTTGTCTTATATCTCAAAAACTAAAGCAATGAGAGCTAAACTGACATGGGGTAAAAATGTTCATTAGGTCAAGATCTACCTGCCGTGAAATTTTCAGACGAATCTGTCAACCCTTTGTTGGGTTATTGCCCCTGAATTGTTAATTTTAAGGAAATTTTGCAGTTTTAGGTTATTATCTGGAATATTATTATAGATAAAGACAAATTGTAAGTAGCAAAAATGTTCAACAAAGTAAGATCTACAAATAAGTCAACATGACCAAAATCATTGATTGACCCCTTATAGGAGTTTTTGCCCTTTAAAGACGGCATCCAGCATAAAATTTCCTTTAAAGACCTTTTTTCTCTCGAACCACTGGCCCATTTGAGACCAAACTTTAGTGGAATGGTCCTTGGGTGGCCCCCTTCCAAAATTATGTCCGGCATTCCCGACTTCCAACCGACATGGCTGCTGTCACTAAAAATAGAAAAAAAAGGGGGGGGGGTGAATTTCAAAAATCTTATATGAAACTACAAGGCCAGTTGGAAGCAACGTTGGTAATGGTTCTTAGGAGGTTCTCTTTCAGAAATATGTCCAATGACCCGGAATGTTAACCAAGATGGCCGCCACAGCCGAACTTAGTTTAACATAGGGCCCTATGGGAAAATTCATTGAAAAATCTTCTTGTCTTAAACCACTTGACCAATAGGAACCAGACTTGGCAGCAATGGTCCTTAGATGGTCCTCTTATAGAGGTGTGTCCGATGACCCGGACTGTCAACCAAGATGGCCGCCACAACCGAACTTAGTTTAACATTGGGCCCTATACGAATATTCATTGAAAAATCTTCTTGTCTGAAACCCCTTGACATATTGGAGCCAGACTTGGCAGAATTGGTCCTTAGGAGGTCCTTTTTCAGAAATGTGTCTGATTTTGTGGACTGTGAACCAAGATGGCTGCCACAGCAGACCTTAGTTTAACATAGGACCCTATGGGAAATTCACTCAAATATCTTCTCGTCTGAAACCACTAAGCCACTTAGAATTAGACTTGGTAGCAATGGTCCTTAGATGGTCCTGTTTCAGAATTTTGTGCGATGACCCAGACTGTCAACCAAGATGGCCGCTAAACCCGAACTTAGTTTAACATAGGGCCCTATGGAAAAATTCATTGAAAAATCTTCTCGTCTGAAACCTCTTGTCATATTGGAGCCAAAATTGGCAGCATTGGTCCTTAAGAGGTCCTCTTTCAGAAATGTGTCCGATCACCCGGATTGTCAACCAAGATGGCTGCCACACCGAACTTAGTTAAATATTGGACCCTATAGGAAAATTCATTTAAAAATTTTCTTTTCTGAAACCATTTAGCAGAAATGGTTCTCTTTAAGAAATGTATCCTTTGACCTGGACTGTCAACCAAGATGACTGCCACAGCTGAAGTTAGTTTAACATAGAATCCTATAGAAAAACCAGCCAAATTGACTGCAACACTTAAATTTTTAGGTCTGCTCAAGGTGAAAAGTTAAATCCAGGTGAACGATACAGGCTCTTGAGAGCCTCTAGTTAGAATTTGGCATTAATTTATTGATTTTGACAGAAGAATTAAAAAAAATGTAAGTCATTATATATATTTTTTCATCTTGCATTCCCATGAATAAATTCCATACTTTCAGAAGTAACTTTAATCATGAAAAAAATTATTCTTTTTGTTGAAATATGATAGAAAAATTGAGGGTCTTTATCAGTGGGTTATCTCTGAAATAAGAAATATAAAGTTGTAGTTTGAATATTATATTATATACGTATATACTATAAATTAGAAATAAAAACTTTTTTGATTATTTTTATATTTTAGAACATCAATTCATCACTACTGACATTAACATTAATTTGAATGTATGAATTTTGCCATGCTTTTATAATTTGATCATACATTGTAGATGAGTTCTGACAGTGAGTGGAGCAACTGGTCAGGAATCAGTTATATCAACTGGAATGATATCATTCAATCTGAGAAGTGCAAAAACAGAGAAGATGGGCATGTTAAATCTGATGAAAAAAAAAACGCTAAACCTGAGGAAGAGCTTGCGAAATCTGAAGAAGATAACGCTAAATCTCACAAAGAAAAGGCTAAAGAAGATACCAGATCAGAGGAAAGAGAACCGATTGAGGAAGATTATAGCGGAGATGATGATTTGTCAATTATAAGTACAGACAATAAATACGAAGATGATACTGTAAGGGAAAGTAATGACGAAAGATGGGATCAACCGTTAGCATCAGTAGGAAGACGTTGGGAGCATAAGAGAATAGAGCAAATCTTGAGAATCTCTGCATCCATAGACACGGAACACATGAAGTTGACGTAGAGACTTTAAACAAAATGATAAGGAAACCAATATTTCCCATAAGTCCAATGTCATGAGAAACTTTGTGCGATCAAAGTGAACAATACACGTCTACAGTTATTTTTCCAGCAAAATCACAGCAACATGCTTCTCCAGATCATTCGCCACCTAAATCACATCAATACACTTCGACGATCCTTTCACCAGCCAAGTCACCGGCAATATAGAGTGATAATAATAGGACAATAGAAACTCCAAATGGCACACCAGTAGAACCACAGCTTGAGCAAAGTTATGATTTTCGAAGAAACAGTAAGTCACGAGGAAAAAAATCAACAATCTTTATTACAGAATCGTCTTCTAATGAATATATATCAAGTTCGGAAGAGTACAAACCAACAAAGAAAGATATGAATGACTCAAACTCAAACAGTGGACTTTCATCGGATGATTCAAATTCACATGGGTATCAAATAGTCCATCCAAGAAAGAAGAAACGATCAAAGAAATCTAATCCTCAAAAAAAATGCGAAAACTTACACATGCTAAGAATAAACTTGAACAATCAACTGAAATTCTTCTAACAAGAAGACGAAGTTTGGCTGAACATAAACAACGGCTAGAAGAAAATAAGCTCCATTCTAAAAGATTAGATGTCCTCCTTAAGAGCAATGGCCTTAAACGAAATCATGTGCCAGCTCATGGAAATTGTTTTTTTTTTTTAATCCGTTGCAAGACAAGCTTCTGAAAATGTTGATGCTTCTTTGATGATGAAAAATTTATGTGACCATCTTGAGGAAAATGCTCAGTATTACAGTAACTTCTTAGACGGTCAGGATATAATTTCTCGAATTGAAATACTTAGACAACCAGGACAATGGAGTTGGAGTTTAACTGATGCATTATTGCAAATGTTTTATCAGTATCAGTGACGATTTACAGCCGTAAACCTAACCAACCTGTCATAAAGGTTGTTCCAACATTAGGAGACTATTACGTGACATTAAAGAGTCATCTGATACAGAATGTGGTGCAATTAATGTTGATAAATCAAATGATCCACAATCCGAGATTGATGTCAGTGGTAGTGAAGCTAATATGGAACTTCAATCAGATGAATCAAACGGTCAACCCAAAGTATTACCAGATCTTACATACACCCCTAGAAAACAAGCAAAATATGTATAACCAAAACGCAAGAAGCTTACAAGTAAGAAGAAAGGTAAACCAGAGACATCGAAAAAGTCTATACGTAAACAGCTAAGACAAAGTGGAAAACATTATACAAGTGTTTCTGGGAAGCCTATCACGGAAAGGAAATTAGCAGATCACTCTTGTAATAAATGTAGATTCAAATGTGGAGAAAAGGTAACAGAAGACGACAGATTATACGAATCTATGGTCCTACGAGCGACAAAGGAATTCCGATGGATCACCAAGCAAAAAGCGCAAACAGGTTGTTAGAACATTTATAGTTCATGTTAATGGCCAGGTTGTACGATTGTGTAAAGACTTTTTCTTCAAACTTTAAGAATAGACAAAAAGCCCTCAAAAAGAGAATAACTAATGCAGGTAAACCGTTGATTGATACAGGAAACACAAGCCCCATAACAAAACTCCTGACACTGATGTTGATGTAGTAAGACAGCACATTGCATTATACAAGATTCAAGAAGGAAATATCTCACTAATGATTTGTCAATTAGAAAAATGTACGATTTGTATAATGAAAAGGAATCAAAGTCATGTTTCTGAAAGAATGTATCGCAAAGTGTTTTGTGAAGAATATAAATTTGTCTTTCCACAAACTAAAGAAGAATCAGTGTGGCGTGTGCAATGATTACAAAAATACGGAAGAATCAGGCAGCCTTGCCGATGAAGTAAAGAAATCTTATCAGGAACACAAAAGGAGGAAACTTCGTGGCCGCGAGGAGAAACACAATGATAAGGAAAATGCGAAACAGAATAAAACTATACACTCACCACTCCGTGTTCTTTAGTAAGTCAAGCATACTATAACTGGAAGCTTTGTTGCTATAATCTATCAGTTTATTCCCTCGGCGATAACAAAGGTGCCTGTTATTTATGGAACGAAACTGACGGACAGAGAGGTTCATGTGAAATAGCAACATGTTTGTACAAATATATTAACTCTCTACCGTCAAGTACGCCTCTTTTCAGATAACTGTATAGAGCAAAATAAGAATGTGTCGACTGCTATGTTATACTGCGCATCAAACAGTCGCTTTATCAAAACAATAGACCATAAGTACCTGGAAGCCGGCCATACTCAAATGGAGTGCAACTCTATGCATGCTGCTGTAGAGCATGCGAAACGTGGAACCAATATCTATATCAGTGGGACACTGTTATCCTTATGGCAAGAAGAAAAAATTATTATACAGTATTGCATCTACAGTTCTGAGATTTTATTGATTTCAAGAATATGCAAAGTAACTTTTTCAATAATTTTGATACCAATATGACCGTTGAAAAGGTCAGGTGGCGAGAAATAAAACACCTACAAGATGCACCTCAAAATGTTATTATAAATATGATTTTGATAAAAAAAAAAGTGTTCAATGTTATCAAATGTAGAACTTACACTAGAGGTAGACAAAAACAAATGATCGAGTTGCAAGAAAAGTATACAAGACTGCCACTTTCATGCGCAAAACTTACTATCATTGTGAAATTCAGGCATAATACAAAATGATCTTCATTACTTCTACGAAAATCTTTCTACAAACAAATCAGCCAGAGACTGCCTTCCTGAGCCTGATGAAGACGATAAGGACTCGGACTAATAATAGTTTAACATTCAAAGTTTAAGAAGAAAATGTGACAACTTTTCATTTCTTCCATTATCCTACCATGCTTTGTCAATGATTTAAAATATGATATACTGTACATAAAAGTTCTATCTCAGCATGATATGACCAATTTATTTCAGATGTGTACTGCCATAATGGGTATATACTTTGTAATAACTCTTTGGATGCAATATATTTCTTACAATGTTGGCTGCCAAAAGGTGCTCTCTCATAAATAGGTCAATTACTGAGTAACTGTATGTCATAGAAGTCCTCAATTTTATTGAGGATGTAGATGATGATATGGGCCATTACATTGTCTTCATAAAACATCTCAAACACTGATTTATACTATGAATCTTTATCTGAAATAGCCCCTTTTGGCATTCAACCCTCGTTTAAAAGCTTTAATTATCACAAAACAAATTCTATCTGAAGAAATAAACATTTTATTCAAGACCATTCGTTGGAATTCGTCTAGTCTCATAAATATCTAGGCATCACCTTTGACTCTAACGGAAAATTCCATAATCATATATGAAAACTGTTGGCAAAAGATTATGCGTAATAATCTAAAACTATGTTTTAAACATACAGTACCTGTCCCGAATTTACATAACTTGTATTCGTCCAATGATGGAATATGCATCTGAAGTATGGGATGGGTGTAGTCAATATATGCGGAAAATTTAGGAAAACTCCAACTAGAAGCAGGCTTTGGTGGACGTGATTACGAAACCGGACGTGATAACGAAACCAGGTGGGAACTATTATCAGACAGACGGAGGATGAGACGTCTTGATTTGTTTTATTCTATTCACCATAATAAGGCTCCCCAATATCTTCGTGAACTGATGCGACCCTTGGTAAATCAATTAACTAACTATATTTTAACAAGTAACGATGATTATGTTTTACCACGGTTCAGATTATCAAAAAGCTGAAAAGTCATTTTTTATTGGACAGCCAAAGAATGGAATAGACTAATACTCAAAATTCAAAGAATATCAATATTTTTAAAAGAAATAGTAAACAAATTTTATCAAACCCCCTAATTATTATCGCTTTGGTGACAAAAAACTAAATATAATTCATACTAGTTTAAGACATGTGTAGCTCCTTAAATGCAGACCTTCATCGTATTAATGTAATCCCTGCTGTACCGGTGATCATCCTTATGAAGTTTGTTTTAATTTCTTTTTATGGAATTTACATTAATATTTTTTTCATGGAGGTACATTGTTTGGTGAGGTAAGAAGTAACCTCTCCACACAATTACGCGATTATAATATAACTATTGAATTTCTATTGGCTGGGAAAATTTAATACTCAAGACCAGAATAATGTGTCCAAATATTGTCAAACGAACAAAATAACAATCCAAAGATACTAATATTAGTTATAGTAAATATATACTATGCTGTATACGATGCATTTCAAGGAGTTACCTCTCATCAGCAGCATTAAAACCGGAACATTTGGAAGACCAAAAACCAAACTTATATTAAACAAGAAGTACTCAACCAAAAATACCGAAATAGAAAGCACAATTTCAGCTAAGGAGATCTACCATGTGCAATACAAGGAATGAACCATTAGTATTTCTATTATTTTTGAATTTTGCTAAATACTGGTACTTTCTGTAACAAATCAATGAACAATCATGTCAGACAAGTCTGACGACTGGGTTGGCGAATACCCTCGGGGACCTAGGGTCCACCAGCAGAGGCATCTTCCCTGGAGTTTCAAAATAACAATCCAAAGATACTAATATTAGATATAGTAAATTTATACTATGCTGTATACGACGCATTTCAAGGTGTTACCTCTCATCAGCAGCATTAAAACCGAAACATTTGGAAGACCAAAAACCAAACTTATATTAAACAAGAAGTACTCAACCAAAAATACCGAAATAGGAAGCCAAATTTCAGCTAAGGAGATCTACCATGTGCAATACAAGGAATGAACCCTTAGTATTTCTATTATTTTTGAATTTTGCTAAAAACTGGTAATTTCTGCCAAATCAATGAATAATCATGTCAGACAAGTCTGACGACTGGGTTGGCGAATACCCTCGGGGACCTAGGGTCCACCAGCAGAGGCATCATCCCAGGAGTTTCAAAATAACAATCCAAAGATACTAATATTAGATATAGTAAATTTAAACTATGCTGTATACGACGCATTTCAAGGAGTTACCTCTCATCAGCAGCATTAAAACCGAAACATTTGGAAGACCAAAAACCAAACTTATATTAAACAAGAAGTACTCAACCGAAAATACCGAAATAGGAAGCAAAATTTCAGCCGTGCATGTGCAATACAAGGAATGAACCCTTAGTATTTCTATTATTTTTGAATTTTGCTTAATACTGGTAATTTCTGTAAAAAATCAATGAATAATCATGTCAGACAAGTCTGGCGACTGGGTTGGCGAATACCCTCGGGGACCTAGGAACCACCAGCAGAGGCATCATCCTAGGATTTTCAAAATAACAATCCAAAGATACTAATATTAGATATAGTAAATTTATACTATGCTGTATACGACGCATTTCAATTTCAGGATTAATCATAACTTTGTAATCACATATTTTATTGAAATAACGCCTTTTTGCAGGTGCAATAAAAGCGTAATTTGCAGCATGTTATTTTCCCCCAAGACAATAACATTATACGAGGGCAATAACATGTTATCTGCCCTCTCGTGAGCATCACCGACGTAACTTCCGCCCAACTGTAAATAATCGTCTGATCATGTAAGGAAAAGCAAGATGCTGGTTAAACTACAGGAAAGTCTTAAATCAGCAGTAAAATTATTTCTTGATAGTGACAAAATATGTGATAAACAGATTAATACATGGCCTTTTTTATTGCCCATGTTATCAGCCTTCGACCGATATCTAGGTCTCGGGCTGATAACAAGGACAATATGAAAAATCTATAATTATTTTCAACCTCTCACTCAATTCTTTATCTTTATTTTGTTTCTTTATCTCTTCTTATAATTTATTTCTATGTTTGTTTGTCTTGTTTTTTGGCCTCCGCGCTTCAACGAAGTGCGAGGATATTGTTAAGCTGTTCGGCGTATGTACGAACGTTAGTAATGTCCAGGATAATCTCGATAACCACTAGATGTAGAAAGATGAAACTTCGGTCATTGATTGTACTGTTTGTGGGGACTATGCCAAATGTTTTGGAATTTGAATAGCGCCCCTGGGGGCCGGGCTACAAAGGGATCCTAAGGGTACAGTATTCCTTTGTCACGCAACACCTCTCAGGTTATTTGGAATATGGACGTATGGGCGATACAGACTTAGCTTTAAACATTCTGTCATGCAAAAGTACAAACCTTTTGATATATCAGATGTAGAATCTGAACTGTTTGGCATATTGTGCATGTATATAGAATGTGCAAAACTTTTGATTATTCATTTGAACATTTTAAATATTAATCTTATCATATACCAACTTTGATATCCCTTTCAAAATAACAATCCAAAGATACTAATATTAGATATAGTAAATTTATACTATGCTGTATACGACGTATTTCAAGGAGTTACCTCTCATCAGCAGCATTAAAACCGAAACATTTGGAAGACCAAAAACCAAAATTATTTTAAACAAGACGTACTCATAACCAAAAATACCGAAATAGAAAGCCAAATTTCAGCTAAGGAGATCTACCATGTGCAATACAAGGAATGAACCCTTAGTATTTCTATAATTTTTAAATTTTCCTAAATACTGGTAATTTCTGTAACAAATCAATGAATAATCATGTCAGACAAGTCTGACGACTGGGTTGGCGAATACCCTCGGGGACCTAGGGTCCACCATGCAGAGGCATCGTCCAAGGAGTTTCAAAATAACAATCCAAAGATACTAATATTAGATATAGTAAATTTATACTATGCTGTATACGACGCATTTCAATGAGTAACCTCTCATCAGCAGCTTTAAAACCGAAACATTTGGAAGACCAATAACCAAACTTATTTTAAACAAGACGTACTCATAACCAAAAATACCGAAATAGGAAGCCAAATTTCAGCTAAGAGGATCTACCATGTGCAATATAAGGAATGAACCCTTAGTATTTCTATTATTTTTAAATAATTTTAAAAATTTTGCTAAATATTGGTAATTTCTGTAACAAATCAATGAATAATCATATTATCTGTTTATATGTACATACTTAAGGAAATTATGCAACATGCTCTCCTATAGGAGGAAATAAAAAGATATATATATATATATATATATATACGCCTAAATACTAACCTAACACTGTTAAAATCAGATTTTTTAATACTGTCAAATTTCTATCCGCCTATGGCGGGACTCGAACTCACGCCGTTGAGATACTATGGCACCTATTCGCCTAGCACCATGTCCAGCGCCCTAGACCACTCGGCAAAATCCGCTATATAAAAAAATTTAGCTTCAGTGGTCGAGGTGAATCTTGGGATGAACATGGTACATGTGTGTATGCGTGTGGCGATGGAATTTTATTACCTTTCTGGCATTTATTTGGCAGCAATCTGATTTAGCTATTTATGGATACATTATATGGGATGATAATGTTTTATTATCATACAGTCACAGAAAATACAGTATTTAATTAATTGTCTTAATATTGTGACAACCATATAATGTATATAATGTCAACTCCTCTTACATTATTTGGAATATAGAGCTGAAAGTCGGCTCAGTAAATTGCCCTGTGCCAAATGTTTCGGAAATTGAATAGATCCCCTGGGGACCGGGCTACACAGGTAGCCTTAGGATACATTATTCCTTTGTCACGCAACTCCTCTCATGTTATTTGGAATAAGGAACTGTAAGTTGACTCAGTAATTGTATCAGTAATGTAAACTGTTCTAAAGGTTTCTGAATTATTTTAAGATGCTGTTCCAACTTTGATAAATTTCCTGGAAGTCTCAAAGACCATTATTTGCTTTTTATTATTTTTGACAAAAACCATGTATTTTCTGGATCACATCAGCAGTAACACATTAGGATCATCTAGATGTCAAAAATATGATTCCAACATTACTAAATTTCCTGAAAGTGTCTAAAACTATTATTTTAGGAATTTTACTTAGCAATTATAATTTTTTTTATCATATTAGCTTCAAGACTTATCAGGATCATTTGGATTTCAAAATTATGTGATTTCAATTTTCGTAAATTTCCTGAAAGACTCAAAGACTTCTTTATTTGTGATTTCTACTTAGCAAACATATAAATTTGGTATCACTATAGCAACAGCACTAGTTTGGATTGCATGGATTTCAAAAATTCGTGATTCCAATTTCTGTGAATTTCATGAAAGACTTGAAGACTAGTTTATTTGTGATTTCTACTTAGCAACCATGTATATTTGGAATGACTATACCAACATCACTAGTTTGGACTTATGGATTTCAAAAACATATGATTCCATTTGCGGTAAATTTTCTGAAATTGTCTAAGACTTATTTTTAGAATTTTACTTAGAAACTATAGATTGTTTTGGATGATATTAGTTTTAAAACTTACAAGAATCATTTGGATTTCAAAAATATGTGATTTCAATTTCGGTAAGTTTCCGGAAAGTATCTATGACTATTATTTTGGGAATTGTACTTAGCAACTATAGATTTTTTGTTTCATATTAGATTTAAGACTAATCGGGATCAGTTGAATTTCAAAAATATGCGATTCCAATTTTAGTAAATTTCCTGAACTACTTTATTTGTGGTTTCTACTTAGGAACTATATATATTTGGAATCATTATAACACAGCACTAGTTTGGATTGTATGGATTTCAAAAACATCAGAGTAGCACGGGGAAATTCAGCAGGGCTGCTCCGACTAGTTGTTATTGGAGAGGACTTTCATACTGTTGTATAAAGGAGTTATTACTGAGCCGACTTTCAGTTCCTTATTCCAAATAATGCGAGAGGAGTTTTGCGACAAAGGAATAATGCACCCTTGGGCTACCCGTGTAGCTCGCCTCCAAGGGGTGCTATTCAAATTCCGATACCTTTGGCACAATCTACATTGGCAGGGCAATTACTGAACCAACTTACAGTTCCGTATTCCAAATAACCTCAGAGGAGTTGCGTGACAAAGGAATAATGTACCCTTAGACTGCCCGTATAGGGGCTATTCGAATTCTGAAACCTTTGGCACAATCTAAAACGGCAGGGCAATTACTGAGCCAACTTTCAGTTTCGTATAACATGAGAGGAGTGACAAAGGAATAATGTACCCTTAGGCTCTACACTAGTAACGCCAGTTTGATCTTAAACGGTCATTTCAGTCTTGTTTAATCTTGACTGTCCTGATCTTAGTATTTCTGAGATTTCAAACGAAATCAAGATAACAAGACCAAAACAAGATATAATGCCTTGAAGTCAATCAAGATTGGTTAAGACCAGTTCATAAAAGTTAAGAATGAATTATTCAATGTTTAACAATACCTGTGGTGAACTGATCTAAACTGGTCTTGCCCGATCTTGATTGACTGCAAGGTAAGATATCTTGATTTGATCTTGTTATCTTTACTTTGTTGGAAACTAACGACATGCAGAAAACAAGACTAAATAAGAATAAACAAGACCAGAATGGCCGTTTAAGATCAAAATTGAGTTACTAGTGATATGTAGCCCGGATCTCAGGGCGCTATTCAAATTCCGTAACCTTTGGCACACTATCCACACACAGTGAAAGCAATGACCCAAGTTCTCATCTTTCTACATCCAGTGGGTACTGAGATTATCTGGACCTTACTAAGGTACGTACCTACGCCGAACAGAAAAACATAATCCTCGCGCTTGCTGAAGCGAGGGGATAATTAAGAATGTAAAAAAAGCCTGAACAAACATTTTTATCAGTTTACACGAATCACGGTGAAATGAAAAGTATGTTCTCCTTCTTTTCGCTCATACGAATATAAAACTTTTCTGATTACTTCAATACAAAAAATCGTTACTTGTTGGATTAAGAGACACATCAACGCAGTGTAATTTAATACAGAAATATACATGTCATATATATACTCAAGTATAGATTATTGTTCAAATACGGTTCAAAATCTTTGGCGTCACAATCTATAAAAACGAAGAATACATATTAGAAAAAAAACCAATTAATTATGTACAAAAGTATTCGGTAAACTGATCTCGGAATAAAATTGTCGAACTGGCTTTGTTGTTTAACTCGACAAGCCTAAAAAGGCACAAAAACTATTATATATACCTAGACCGAATAACTTAGAGGAACATTGCGCACAAGAAAATACAAAACCATATTGAAATTAAATAAGAAATATTATTATGTGCTCCTTCGTTTCGCTCATATGAACACAAAACTTTTCTGATTACTTTAATAGAAAAAATCAAGACTTGTTGGATTGAGACACACACCAAATTAAAGCAGTTCGACAAACAAAGGCCCTAAGAGTGTTTCTGTACAATAGAAAGGAAACAAATATTTACAAATTAAAATTTTTTGACACAGATAACCTGTTTGTTAAATTTTCTTTAATATATCCATCTTTAGTAAATCAGTTTTCTACCTTCCGTGTAATTTAAATAACTTTTCCGGAAAGCGATTGTGTGCAGCTTGTGAAACCCCGCCACTTCTTAAACTGTGTAAACCAAACTTTTCCTTTTGACAACCAACATCAGCCAAAACATTTAACAACAGTTCTCTTGGTCTGGTATATGACAATGGTATATTTGCTTTGCATAAAACGTGAGTATTTTTGGATTTTAAAAACGAAACGAATATAAAAATATATATTCATTTGAAGTAAGAGTAATTTTGAATACTTTCAAATATCTAAGTAAAAATGCGATAGGACAAGATGGAGTGTTGGTTCTTGCTATCATAACAGTATTTCCTTGTCTATAAACATCGGTTTCACTAGATTCCACAGTGTTTTTAGGTATGCATAAAAAATCGTAAATTTGAAGCTTTTATTTGTGAAAGCTCACTGTACCTTAAAATCCGGCGTAACTCAAAAGAATTAAATGTACTTGTAGCAAATTCTTAAATCTGGTAAATTGTTAGACGAACTAAACTTATCCAACACCTTATTGATGAAATCTGATGTAATTGGCTCTTTTTTATTTGCCGGATTTGTTAATTACCTAATTCCGCCTTCTAGAACAATCAACAGAAACTTGTTCGAAAACACAGTCATACAAATTAAGGTCACATTCACATTTTATGCCGTAAAAGGCGCCTTTTAATACGGAAGATGAAACTTTTGATTGAACCAAATATGATACGTAAACACCAATGGTAGTAACTGAAGCTGGTAACGGACATAAAATATATTTTGAACACCATTCGCAAAATGTTTTATATGCAGAACTGTATTTTTTAACAGTGTTTTTACTTTTGATAGCCTCTGTTATACAGGGGAGTTTACTGGCAAAAATGCGAAAAGACGGATTATTAAAAGATTGTAAATCTTTCCTATGAGAATTTTGAAATCTCTGAAAGTAAAATAAAAACTTGAAAAGATGACATGATAAGGAATCAATTTTCGTATTTCGTAATTAAATATTGAGCATTCTAATTGGAAAAATAAAAATTAGCAAGACATACGAATGTATCTTTTATACACTGTTAACATATAAAAAGCCTCTTCAAGGGGGAAGCTTCAGTAAAATCTTACCATTAGAAAAATACAATCTCATTACGAAACCGTAAATATTAAATCCTATAACAGAAAACATTCTATACAATTCGAATACCGGAAAAATTTCAGTCCCATCACGGGAACATAAATAGTAAATCTAATTATGGGAGAAAAGTGTCTATGTAATCCTATCGTCGAAAGACAATCCCATCACGGGTACGTAAATAATAAATATCATCACGGGAACGTAAATATTAAATCCCATCACGGAATAAATAAATAAATCCCATCACGGGAATATTATCAGATACATAACAAAATAAATGCCTATTAAATTCTGATTCGGGGAAAATTCGTAAAACCGCTATATTTAATAACGTGTAAATCTGTTTAAATTCAAGTAAAACATCCAACACAGATACATCATCGGGAAATGAAGTACATGTGTGTAAAATTGGGTATAATAACTACGGCTATGATTGCTCCTAAAATCTAAATAAAGAACAAAAACGTTGAACGATAAATGTTCCGCAGCAAAAATACTGTTAGGGTCTGAACCTCTGTGCAAAAATCCTCTTGGTTTTTTAACGTATTTTGTCACAAAATCAGGTAATTTATTGCGTTCATTAGACCACAATAAAGACCAAAAAACTGCTGATGTTCATTTTGGCGTGACCAACGCACCTTTACCTTTACATATGGATATGGACAAATATAAAATTGATCTATCCAACAATTATAGTTAGACAAGTTCTGGGTAAAAGCATCCATACCTGCACTACCGAGGCACCAATGAGGTGAGAAAAACATGGACAATTGATTATCATTTGAAACAGCGAAAACATCACAACTAAAAAAGACCCCAAATCCTATTAAAATATTGAAAATGCATGTCTGAAACTTTCCAAGGTCGAAAATTTTAGAGTAAAAGTCAACCAATGTATATATTTTCGTCTCTTGGTACCCATTCTAAGTTTCTATTGAAATACCATTACTTATGCACAAATTAAAACTTTTAATTGCTAAATCCTGTAATTCTGTTTTCATACTGTTAAATATTCTAACAAGATTTTGATTGTCTGTGAGAATGTTTACTAAACGATTACGAAAATTCTGGATTAAAGAACTTAAAGCAATAAAAACTTCTTTTAATTCTCTGAAAGTCGAGCTTTTTTCCATTTCGTCACTCAACCACATTTTATGAACTACTTTCGTCTAAGTTTCCACAGAATAACCAGCGGAAGTAAAACTGCTTGCATATGTATATATGATCTTATTTGGTAAAAAGTTACTTGAGAAAAGATTTTTGGAAGGCAGTTAATCGCAGTTATTGTACAAAAATTCAGCTCAGTAACTGCTTTTTCTGTTAACAAGATTTTCTCGTCCCAGTGACGATTGGTAGCTATTAACATGAGCATGTTCATACTCATTATTCTAGAAATATTTCCCAAACTAAGCATAAATGCGATAATTTTCCCAGTTATTCTAGCACGTTGTCTTGCTTTGCGTGAAATTTTCGATAAAAGCTGTATATAGGTTTTGAACTGCGGTAACTTTTACAGGGGAATCTCTAAGGTGTTAGCGTTTAAATTCTAAACAAAAACCCAACCAAGTGAGCCTTCTTGTAGATATCAAGATACTTTTTCCATATTTACGACTGACTTCAAATCTCGTCTCATCTTGTTAGCCAAGGTAACACAAGAATCAAAATTATGTTCGATTCCCAATCCATCATCTAAATATAGAATTACCTGAGAACCTTGGAAACACCAGTCCTTAACAAGTGGACGTAAAACTTTTGAAAAAAACATGAGCTGCTGTTGAAAGGCCCAAGTAAAGCAGAAAAAACAAAGTATCTTACTGCATCTTTAAACTTCCAAGAAAAACCTAAATATGTTCTAGGGTCTCTATGAATAGAAATGTGATGATACCCAGATGTTAAATCACATTTTACCACGAACCCTTGATTAATTATATAATTCATCGCTTCGGGTATACCCCCGAATTTATTTTTTTTTTCTTTTTGATAAATTGGTTCACGTGTCGAAGGTCAAGAATTACTCTTTCTTTACCTTTCGAATTAACTGATACTATAAGAGGATTAATAACGTGCGGAGTTTGATCTACACACTCTAAATCGGCTCTAGAATCAGGTAATTTGTTGATCGCTGTCTCAACGAAAAAAGAGTGTTTCAAAGCTGATAGATTGTTACTTAATTGAGCTCCGGGTGGTTGTTTTAGAAAAGGGATTAAATAACCACTACTAATAACATTAAGTACAAAATGGTTTGCTTGTAATAATTCTTTCCAGAAAGTAAAATCATTTTTGAGACTATCAACGAAATTTTTTAGAAGAACTAAAAGTATTACAATTTTCATATTTTCATATTTTCATATTCAAAATCTCGCTGGTGTAAATAAGAATTATACTTTACTGATGTTTCAGAACTGCTTTCCTGAAGGGAATCTGGAGGCTTTCCTTGGGTATTGGTAGGCCCAGTGTCCCTCTGTGTTATAGTAGAAACAACTGGCGTCATTCTTTTTTTTTCCGTCGAAGTACTCCGATTGAGAATACACGTGCTGGGGAGCGGTGAATGATTTCCTTTAAATGATTATCCTGGATATGACGATCCAGGCTTACGAAAAAGATTAGCGGTGAACTTTGCGCTGCAGTTGTCGTTACTTCTGTAATATGGGATGTTTTTCTGCTTGTCGCGGGCTTTGTCCTTTCTTTTGAGCTTTGCGCGGTATTTGGCTTGGCGTTACTTTGCCATATCCTCTGTGTTATCTGTGAGGGAGTCATCGATGTACTCTTCCATGACGTCCAAGCGTATTTATTGGATATCCGTATTATTTTGTTTCTTTCTTTTGGGTGATTTCCCCGACTCATCCAACATTTTTAAAGCTGCTTCTAGGGACCCTCTATCCATAAAGACTTACTTTAGATATTCATCTAGACGAAGGGAATTGAATTCATGTTGCCTACTGTTACCTTCGAACTTGAATTTTTGCGTTGTGACTGTGGTACGAGTATTCTTATCCATTCTTTAAGTACTCATCTTCAAATCAAGTTCAGATATGATCTCCTGCCTATGTTTTGATAAAGCGGCGTCCAGTTGTTTTTTTCGAAAAGACGGTAAGGGCATCCTCTGGTGAAAAATTGTCATCGGTTTCGGGTCGACTCGACCTTCTCTTAATGTTGGGTCGCGACAAATTTCTTCTTCGTCATTCATGACTGAACAATTGTCGAACTGGCTTTGGTTTTTTTAACTCGACAAGCGTAAAAAGGCACCAAAACTATTATAAAACCTAGACCGAATAACCTAGAGTAAGCTAAAATACCAAACAATATTAAAATTAGATAAGAAATGTTATTGTTGCAAATATGTTGTACGACAATAATCCTGTGCCATCCTAAAGAATTTCGCACATACTCATTTAGTTTTTTTCGGAAACTTCTTGTTTCCTCAAAAATATCACAATTTGTAGTCTTTACAATTGTTATTACGGTTCCATATAAAAATTAAACAATTGCATAAAAATGAGTGCATATCATAGTTTTTTAATTACAAGTTAATTTGCGTGTTATAATGTCCATACATTAGGAAAACAAAAAATAACAAACATTGGTTCCAAATATAATCAGGAAGATTTTTACAAGCCATTTAATTTGTAGTGCTTTCTATTTAAATTTCCATAAATTATCCCCCTTAGTAGAAATCTTCTATAGTGCTTTCTTTGTAAATATTATCTAAAAAAGGGGACATGTGTTTAGCCTGAACTAAATTGCATTTAATATTTAAACTGAGACTTAGTAAACATTTATAATAAAATAGATGTGAATTTCAAAAGCCTTCTAGCAGCAATGAAAATAGTTGCAAAGATTGTACACATATTATTAGTTTAACACTAGTTATCTTCCCTGTTCATAGTGAATGCTACATAACAATATCTGAGAAAGACAGGTCATAACTACGAACAATTCACTACATCTGTTAATAAATATAAAAAAGAAATGCAAAAACACACATAAGAAGAAAACCTATTTCTATTATGTGCCACTTGATTTTGGATTTTATATGGAATTTTACTTAAACTGCTATTAGGCAACTATTGTTTAGACTTCATTTAAGCTAATATTTGCTGACCGTTTATCTTTCGGTACCTTTTGAAGATAACGTTGTAAGTTTCCTTTTTTTATTCTCTACGCTGAAATGAGTTTCTTTTGTTAATTGCGGTGTTGTCGGGCACGGAATGTAATAAAATCACCGTTCTGTCCCATCGTTACATGTTTGCTATGTATATTATCTATCTCAAAAAGTACTCATGCATGAAAAATATTTATTTCATTAAAGTTATAAAATGGAAAAACGATGATTTTTTATTTAAACGCTGTTAAAAGGCTGTACATATATGCATATCGTAGGAATGACACTAGTATTCAGGTTTTATAAGACAATGTCAAACGTAATATAATCTTGTTCAGGAAATGTAATTCAACGTATGATGAAAAAAAATTGTCTTAACAACTGCATGTACAAACACAGCAATATAAATAATTAGGTAATATCCGATAGATAAACGATGTAACACTAATGATGGAAAACATCTGTCTGCCAGCATGATCCGGATTATTACAAGTGTGACGCGACACGTTGTATTACATAGCATCTTTCACTTCCCAATCCACATTGGAAACGGAAATGAACATTTTGTTGGTCACTTGTTAAGTTGCGATTTTGTACAGCAGCTAATTAGTCACTTGCTACGAAGATCAATAATATATTTTTTGTATTTTACACAGATTTAATGGACAGTTTAGGTGTGTAAAGTTGCGACTAGTCATAATCTCTCGTCCAAGTTAACTTGCAGAGCAGTTCTGGGAACAGCTTTTAGTTAACATAGAGCAGTCAGGAAGTAGAACAGCTCTGGTCAAGAATCAGAGCAGTCCTGGTCCACGACTGCTTTTTAGAACAGCTCTGGTCAAGAATTAGAGCAGTCCTGGTCCACGACTGCTTTTTTTTTATATAATTTCTTGTTCAAGAAGTCTAGAGTAGGAAATTGCATATAAAAAAGAATAAATAAATAATAATTTTGAAATTAAAAAAATATATAATAAATAAATAATAAAATTTAATAAAATTAAAAAAATTAATAAATAAATGATAAAATATAAATTTTAAAATAAAATTAGAAAATTAAAACTTTAAAGAAAAAGGATGGCCTCTGATGATGGGTTGTCCTGGACAAATATCCCACAGAAACCCGAAACATTGAAGGAATGATGTATGTAATGTCAGGTCAGCGAAACATATACGATCCATACCATGAATGGGTGGGTAACATGATCAATTCAATAACAATGTTATAGAACTGTTCTAGATCATGACAGGTTAGAGCCGTTCTTGACCATGACAGCTTAGAGCAGTCAGTATCGGTCAGGATTCCATTCTAGAGCATTCAGGATTCTATTCTAGAGCAGTTCTAACACTCTAAAAAATCTTTTACTTAGTAAGTAAAGTCAAAAAATACCAAAGGGGTATTCGAAGGAGAGAAAACAACTGACAAAACTCCGGAGAACAACGAAGACAAGACCAAAACAATACATGAACTACAATTAAAAACTAAAAACATATGAACAACATGGACCCCACCAAAAAAACGGAAGTAGACTCAGGAAGAGTCTTTAGTAATTTATTACTTGGTTTTACTTAACCATGATTGGTTTGACTTATTTTCAAAAGGTATTTCTAAAGTAATTACTAAACCACTCTTATTACTTATTTTTCATATTTATAATACTTAAAAGTTAATACTTAATTACTTGTATCTTGTAATTACTTATTTCTATTAATTATAACATGTTATAAGCACACATAGTATTTACATGGGAAAACAATAAAATACTACTATTAACTTTTGTCAACTTTAAGGCTTATAATGCACTGTTTTTATATGACCACAAATATTTGCGGAAGTTTTGTGGTATGAGCCTGTCGTCATCATTATGTGTCCGCTCCTTTTCCTTTATTTTATCGATATTTTACCACAATGTTCCAACATAAAAAATAAAGGTTGGGATTTATTTTAGGTAATGTGGCCCCTTGCGTTTTTATGGGGGTCATTAAGGGTTTTTTGATAATTTTTTTGTATATTTTTAGATTTTTGCCCGATTTTCATAAGTTTTTAATTGAAATGTTCTTGATGAAAATGGAAAATCTGCTTTAGATTCGTTTTTCGTTATCCCCTAACGTTTTAGAGATAAAGGGACAAAAAGGCAAGACAAGGGACACAGCCTAATTATAGAAACTGTTTTATTTCTTATCCGATTTTGATGATTTTTTAAGTGTTTCTTCATAGTAAATTAATAAAAGTTATTCCAGGCATTTCTGTGTTACATGCAGATAAAAGGTACCAAAATTAGCCATTTTGCAGGACACATTAATTTCTATTTATCATCCGATTTTAATACGGATTGTTTTCTATTTATTCATTGTGGTGTGTGCTTTCCTGCATTAGTATGTTAACACTTTTTTGTATCGTTCATTTCTTCCGAGAAATACAGTCAAAGTCAAAGTTGTGGTCGTATAATGGTGTGATTAGCAAAGATCTTTATTAATGTGTTGTGTTCTAGTTCCCGGCTTTGTACAGACTTTGTTTTACGACATGCGTAAGGCTGAGTGAAAGCGGTAGTACTGATTAAATGACACACCTAATAAGTACAGTTGAGCTCAGTTCTAACCTCTCATTAGAACTGTCCTTAACTGTCAGAAGGTGTTTGTGTAGGGATGCGTATCTGTTGTGTTCCAAATAATGAACGGCCAAGGTATATTGGAGTTGTATCCAGCGAACCAATTGCAAATACACTTCCATCCTCCTGTCAGTAAAGGTGATTCCCTCCTTTTCAACCTTCAGGTATAAGTTACCTCCCAGATGACAGCTGGACTTTTCCGGGAAACATATTTTCATGTCCTCTTTGTCAGGATCGGTCATAACTCACAGCAGATCGTTCATCCTATTCACCATCAGGGCGTGACAAAAACCGTAAAATACATCGGGACCTCCTCTGGGTAGTAATTGCAGTAAGGCAAGGGTAAGCATGTTCATGGTTGGTTGATGAGAATTCTCTCGGGTCGTTGTACCAATAGATCGACTACTTCGTCCACCGGGGTTTCCCAGGATTCCTTTGATTCCTAGTCTTCTATTTCTCTCAAGAGTTTAGCCATTTTCTTGATCGTTCTATGTACGGTGTCTTTATTCATGTCTTGATGCCAGGACATCAGTCCGAGGTAATGCTTTCTCATTTCTTCTCTGTACGAGTCAAACATGTCTATAAGCTGCCAAGCGTGCCTTGTCTTCTTCCATCCCGACTTCGAGTAGTTCGTTTACTTTCTGTGAGTATTCCGGTTGATGTACTTGAAATGACCTATTAGTTTAAACATATTTTATTAATCAAAACATATAACTCAATACAATTACATACATATTAATACAATAACATACATCTAATTAATGGGATTGGGAAACAAGTATAAAACTTATATAAATTCCTATCCTAACATCTATTCATAACATATTCAGAACTCTTCGCCTTCCTCATCGGAGTCTTCGTTGGATCCATGGTCATTGCTTAGTTCCGATTCCTCGTTTTCGGTTTCTGTGGTGCCGTCTGAGATTGAATCATATTTACTATACTCTGTTGAATCCTCTTCCATACCGTGTGTATTCTTTTTGTGACGCACGAAGTTTCGCTTGGACTGGTATCGACATATGACACAGTCATACACTTAGGACGTCTTTCGTTCCTGGGATTCGATAGTTAAATGATCTTCGGTTGTTCTGCAAATGCTTATATTAGCTACATGTTCCTCAACGTCTTGTTGATTCATACGATTTCACTTTTCTGAAGAGGTCTCTATTAATTCTTGTCCACTAGTTGTCAATCCTTATAATCCCTTACAGATATTCATGTTTTTGTAAAATTCCGCAAAGCTCTTGTTCATTTGACACTTTGAATCCACTTTTGGAAGTATTTTCCTTTTCCTTTGTAATTTTGCTTCGCTGTTAGAAAGATCCACAGGTATTAAATATCTAGTAGGTACCAATATATCAACGAGAGGCGTTTTCGATTCCATGGATACGTATGTGTTGTTTGACGGTCTTCAAACAACTGACGAAATTAAAGAAAATCTCGGATTATATTTTCGTCAATAATTTCCATTGGCGTCATAGTGACGAGTGATTTTGTCTATTCATTCAGACCACACACTTCGCTGCTCATCACTGCTGGAAGTGGTCGCTGCTCAAGACGCTACTCTTCTCTTGCTCCGTTTTTGATACATTTTTATAATCAAAATACCTGAAAAAAAGAATATTATGTTCAAATTTGGTTTTATGAATTTGAAGATAAAACCAAGTTATTACACTTCTTCATGGCACGTGTCGAATTCCGTCGAAGTATCACCTAGATTATTTTTAATTACAGGTATAAATAAAGGCTACATTTTATCTCCGCGAATTTTTGAAAACGGTCATACTTCATCTCCCCGATAAATGCATACTTCAACTCCGCAAATAGAATTAATTAATCATGTTTAATCTCCGCGAATTACCTGATGACCAAATAAATTGTAAATGTGTTAAGTTATACAACCCACGGGAAAAATGTCATGACCTTCCACTGACTCACTCGATTCATAATTTAGAGTGGTTCTGTGAACATTTGCCAATACAAGATGGATTTGATACACACCGAAACCGATCGTGGTAATAAATGCGTTATTTATACCAATTTTACATACATAAAAGCTAATGTAAAGCATGATTATCCAAATCTATATGAATATTGTTGAAATTTGCTCAGAAGCTTCTTTGTGCTCAAAATATTTCTGCAGTTTGAATGATAATTAGACTTGAGAGTTTGGTTATAATATATATATATGTAGATTTTTTTATTCCTTTCATGTTGATGAACTTAAAGTTAATAAAATTACAAAGTCCGAGCATACATAGCCAAATGTAAAGAGTGTCAAAAACAATGTAAGAATATTGAAAGTTTTCACTCACGGATACGAAATGTTTTTATTCGATGGGATGGGGTGCACCTTGAATAAACATATGGGGTTATGTTGTTTTAACAATTAAAGTTTGTTTCTGAAATGTAGTTATATTTCTACCCGTATTTTACCTGTAAAATCTTATAAAGAATACTATATTTTACTATTGAATTAAGTGAAATATGTAAATTTTAACAATAAATCATTTACAAACTCTGTAGAAATATGCTTAATTTTAAGAACAAAAGTTGCAAACCTTATACAATTTTGATGAAATACCTTACAAAATTGCCAAAATATGTATGATTTTGATGAAACATCTTTAACATGTTTAACAAAATATCCATGTCTTTTTTTTTAAATCTGTAAAATTGTGACAGACAATTAAGTTAAATGCACGAAACTAAGGATGTCATTTAGAAATTATTTTAAGATAAAATTATTATAGGATAAAAATACATTATATCTATGTCCTATGATTGTCTGATATATTTATAGTAAAGTTTAAAGATGTCTTTCAAGGTTGTTATATTCATTGTTCAAATTAATTGTAATTGACTTCAATGAAGTAATAAAGTATATAAAGATATATTATTCATTTTTTTTTTACACATTTACATATTAAAAAGAAAATATACAGTGAAAACAAGATTGCTACACGTAGCCATATGGTACCCGCCGCAGAGAAACATCGAAGCCCCACAAGATATACAAAATTTGTATTATTGAAATGGTGGCAAAAGTATGGATGTCAACACATAATAAACAAAATTGCAGTACAATACAAATACAAATTTGCGCCCACAAAGTGTCCCTGTAGTGTCACATGCACAAAAACATTAAAGTCCCATAACTCCAGTAAAATTTATCGAATCAAAATTACGGTGCGAAAGGGTCAAGTACATGTGGTGACTAACAATCCTACAAAATTTGAACGAAATCCTATCAGCGGTCTTAGAGGAGTTTGATCCACAAAGTGTCCCAATAGTGTCACATGCACAAAAACGTTAAAGTCCCATAACTCCCGTAAAATTTGTCAAATCAATATTGCGGTGCGATAGGATCAAGTACATGTAGTGAATAACTATAGTGTTGAATGCAGAAAAAAGAATGCAGAAAAAAGTTAAAGTCCCATAACTCCCGTAAAATTTGTCGAATCAACGAAATCCGATCAGCGGTCTCAGAGGAGTTGCGCTGACAAATTACTATGACGGGCGGATAGACAGACGGATTTGCACTGAAAAATAAATGTGACGGACAGACAGACAGACACACAGACGCTGACCATTAGTAAGTCCCTCCGTCGTGTTTGGGCGGGGGACAAAAAAACTTGTATATAGATGGGATGGAATGGCAGACATTTGTTTAGATGGGCCGGTAAAAATTTACCAAAATCCCTATAGATGCAAGGCTTATATAGAATGCATATTCATACACAGAATGACTGTAAGTGACATCTGGGTAGATGGGTATATTCCTATGGGTAGAAAGAAAGGAAAAAGAAAACGAACATCGTCATCGACCCCTACCCATACCCCTCTGACACGAAGCAAAAAAATGGCGAACAACACACAATCTCATGCTGCTACATGTACACCAATTGGACAGGCCATCGGAAACGCAAATCAAGGCCCTATATGGACAACCCCTCACCAGATAAATGCAGGGATTCATGTTTTGCATAATATTCCATTTGTATAATCAGATACCACAAACTTTAAATTTTTCGGACGCGGGACCGTCTCCGGAAAGCAGAGTCAGTAGCGAGATTTTAAATTTACACTCAATGTTGAATGATATATATAAAAATCTTGATATGTTGAACATCCTTCCTACCATAAGTACCAGACTAGGTAACCTCGAAGATACATTTAGTAAGATAGAAGTGGAATTTAAAAAACCTAAAACAGGACATGGGGCATCATGAAAATCGAATCAAACACAAACAGTCTCATGCAAGAATGTGAGAGTCTCAAACAACAAAACCAACTACAAATATAAATAAACGAAATGTACGAAAAAACACTAGAAATGCAAACAAAAGTGATGCGGGAAAATCTTATTTTTAGCGGCAGCGCAGAGCTTTTTCGTCATGAAACACCAGAAGAAACAGAAAACCGAAAAGTATAGTAGCTAAATTCGAGAGCAGGAAAGATCGCAACTTAGTTTTAAATGTGGTATAAGTAAACTGAAAAACACAGAATTTGGAGTCCATGAACAATTCTCGCAGGAAGTCTCCGAACGTTGAAACGAGTTATGGCCAGTATTCCTCCACTACTAACAATATCAACAGAACGTAAAATTCAATGACTACATATTAATCGTCAACAGGACAAGAATATTTCCTTCATCATATCGTTCATTTCAGCAAGGAACACAACCTAGGCGTCCTAATGTAAATCTACCAGAACAGTTTTTTAGTGGTCAGTATGTAACTCAGATCTTTCCTCCATGCTTTAACCAACCTCCGAGGCAAATTGCACGTCATTCCAAATCAACCGCCAAGGCCGATGTTAATGCGTCCTCAGATGCACAAGTTAGTGGTTTGCCTCTCATGCCTCCACCGCCACAACCTAGTGCTCCGCCGAGGAGTTAGAACAGTGTTTTAAGGGGACAGGAACAGACACTACTAACTGTGTTTAATCTACTACATACTATGGTCTTAAGATATCTTGTCTTAACGTGTGTGGACTAAAGAGTAAACTTGCTGTTCCCGAATTTATAGATTTGTTTTTATGTAATGACATTTTTGTATGCATTGAATCAAAGACAAATGATCTAGATGAACTGAAATTACAAAGTGGATACTCGTATTTTGCCAAACTAGAGCAAACTATGTTGAAAGATCTGGGGGTATTGTTGTGATTTTTTTTTGAAAAACATGTAAAATTTATAACCTTATGATTTTAAAAAATTGATAATGTTCCAGATAATAGGTCAAATTCATTACATTTTGGACTAATCGGAGAACTTAACTCCAGATCATCTGTTCTTTGCGATGTATTTGTACCTAATGAAAATCTAATAGATATGTTAAAAGATACTGAAACGAGCGCTGTATTATTATGAGAAAATGTTGCATTACAATGTACCGTTAGAGCTGTATAATAAGATGTATCTAAAACCGGGTGTAAAATGATTAATATACAATTATGGTCCTCTTGGGAGGGGGACCTCCAGAATTGTCAACTTGTGAGGGTTGTCTTCCCGAGGGCTTTAGATTCGAATTTGAAGTCCTTGACTTTGATCAGTTGATCTCAGAAATCCACTCACGCTTACACTTTTCTATAAAATACAACAGAAATAGACGAAACATCAACTAATAGTCTCAGCTTTGCTGATGATCTTTTAATACTTTCAGAAACACAAAAACAGCCTGCTTTGAATAAACTGGAAAAATATTGCTACAAATAGCAATTGATTGTTAATACTAATAAAACTTAAATTATGATTTTTCATTCTAGAAATTCTTTTGAGCCAAATTTTTTCTATACTAGTAAATAAAAACAGTTGACTGAAGTTAAAGAGTATAATTTTCTTGGGAATATTATTGACAATAAAGGAACTATCCAAGAAAGCCCTTCAAGCGTTCTTCTCACTAAAAAAATATATATGTCTAATTTTCATCATGTCTCTGTTGATTTATCATGTAAATTATTTGATTCATTAATTAAACCCATAATTTTATATAATAGTAATATTTGGTTTAAGGAAGAAGATTACTCCATTCTTAGAGCCAAAAATTGAGCCAAATTGTACGGAACTAACTGTGATATTTTATCCTTGACAGATAGATTTAGCTTTGAGAAGTGCATCACAAATTTTGTAAAACTGATCTTGGAATTAAGAAAACCTCATGTAAAATAGCTGCAAAGTCTGAATCATGACGAATCCCACTTGACTCATTTATAAAAATTCTAGTTTTATTATATTTTTGTAGAATTAACTGTCAGGAAATAAACCCTCTTGTTAAAGAAGCTTTCAAAGTAAATAAGTTGATATCTGAAGATGGAATAAATACTTTGTATAATTTTGCAAAGAACATTTTTACAGAGTTTAATATTGATGAAGAAGAATATGTTGATTTTGATAAACCTTTTAAACGAATACAAAATTCACTTATTTATAGATCCAATTGCCAATCAACAAGATAAGATTGATTCTATTATTAGAGAATTTGACCAAAACGGTAACCCAACACAAAATGACGTCAACAATATTGTTAAAAGAATATCCGGGATATTCACTAAAATCGCGCGCGATAAGTTTGGCAAGAAAATAATTTCGAACGGTGGTGCAAATAATGCAAAATCCGAAGATTGGTTTGACCATCAATGCTTTGAAAACGAAAAGTATTTCACAGAGAAAAACGAAAATACAGTTGGGATAAAAATAATAATAACACAGCTGAATTGAAGTCAGCTAGCAAAACATATAGGAGAGAACTGAATAGAGCGTATTCCGAACATTCTTTTAATATGGAAAAAAGAATTAAGAATTTTGGAAAATTATTAACAAATATAGCGTAAAAATAAAAAAGATCCGGATCAAGTTAAGCTTAACGATCTCTTTGATTACTTTGAAAGGTTGAATCAAAATAACGACGCTGGTAAAGAAACCTTCGACCTAGATCTGGATTTTGATAATGATCATGATGAATAGATTCGTGAGATTTTGAATAGCCTGATCGATGAAACTGAGAGCATTGAATAAATACGAAATCTTAAAAAGTCCAAGTCTTGACCAGGTTGTGAACGAATATATTAAAGTGTCGTCAGATTTCTTTCTATCGGTTTATTTGAAATTATTTATCATTGTTCTAGATAGTGGCTTTAATCCCAAATACACTGAGGTTATCTCGAAATCACAAGCAGGATTTCAAAAAGGGTATTAAACCACAGATTATCTTTTTTGTATATATGCATTAATACAGTTGTATCTGTCTATGGGGAAAAGCTTTATTGTACCTTAATTGATTTAAAAAACACAATTTGGAGAATGGGTTTATGGAAAAAAAACTGATTGATAGTGGTATTAATGGTAAAATTCTAGCAGTAATAATTAATATGTATAGAATTATAAAATCTTGTATTAGACAACATGATAATATGTCGGATTTTTTCCCCTGTGAGACTGGTGTTCGCCAAGGCGAAAATCACCCTTTTTATTTGCAATTTTTCCCTATGATTTGGAACAATTTTTCATTGAAAATGATGTTAATGGTCTAGATAACATTACTACTTTATGTGAATAAAATTTCAATTGCCTTTTTCGACTCTTTGTATTTTTATATGATGACAATACAATTTTGTTGGCTGAGAGTCCTGAGAAATTACAGGAAACATTGTCAAAATTTGAAATTTATTGTAATAAATGGAAACTGAAGGTAAATTCATAAAAAAAAACATTATGATTTTTTCTAAACGTAAACCAGCGCATGTTTTCGATATCATACTCTTTGGCAGATCCTTAAAAATTGTAGATGAATGTGTATATTTAGGACTTACTTTCCAATCAAATGGCAATTTTGTAACTGCACGTAAAAATCTTGTACAAAAATCACTCTTAGCTCTCTACCATAGAATCAGGAACGTGAAAATACCAATAGATTTACAATTAAAACTTTTTGATTCTTTAGTCGCTCCAGTTTTACTATATTCCTCCGAAATTTGGGGTTTTGACAAATTTTAATTAAATAGAGAAAGTGCATTTTGCAATTTCTCAAAAAAAAAAATACATGGTTTATGGAGAGAGTGGGAGATACCCTCTACAAATCCAAATTAAGTTAAAGATCTTGGGATTTTGGAAAAGATTACATGAAATCAGCTCAGCAAAATGTATAATTGTGTAATTCAGTGTAAACAATGTATAGAATAAAAACTGGCGTGATTAATTGATTTGTTTTATCATTAAAAAAGTGCATAAAAATGTTAAAAACTGTTCAATGTAACCTATGTCATCCCGTCTGCAAATTCAAGAATGGTTTTGTGTAGTGTAGTGTAGTATAATGATGTACGTATTTACGTGTAAGACCGAAAAAATTAGCTATGTCTCACGCTAATTAACAGACCATGTTTATACTATAGTATTATTGCGTAAGGTTTTCCATATTGGCTTAGTTATTGGTCCGAGGCAAGCCATAATATGGCTAGCCAAGGACCAATAACTAAGCCAATATGGAAAACCTTGCACAATTATACCTTTATTGACTAACCAGTCCAACATGTCATATTGATTAGTCAATACGGCATATTGGACGGTATGTGTCGTATTGGTGTACTTTGACATTTTGTATTGTACTGATAGGTTTTAACATATATGTTAGTCAATAATATAGTATTATTACCTTATGTTTTTCATATTGGTATAGTTATAGGTCCGAGGTAAGCCATATTGGCCTGAGGCGAAGCCCAAGGCCAATGTGGCTTACCGAGGACCTATAAACATGCCAATATGAAAAACATAAAGCAATGATACCTTTATTAACTGAAAGATCTACTATGTTTTCATAGAGGGATAGTATAAATTAAGAGAGTTCCGGAATACACTCATATTGGCATTCGTCGTACCCAGACCAATATGGTGCAAATCTCATATTGGCATAGCACGCGCCATATTGGCATAGTTTGTGCTTTGATTGTATTGGCAGTTTTTTCAGTTATTGAGTTCAATATATCTAAGTTAATTAATAAAATCAATTATAACATCTTTAATGCCCAGCTGAGAAACAGTTTTTATTCAGGTAGAAATGCGGTTTTAAAGACATGATTATGAAATAAAAATTTTATGACTATTCAAATCCTTGATATTTACAATCATTTGATATATTTGGCAAAGTTAGAATATTTCGTTAGAGGTTTGTTTTTATCCAGAATAAAAAGAATGTGAAATGACATGGCAAAATCGTCAGTTTTTATGTACAGAATATTATTTAAATTGCAAAACAAGAATATATCGTCAAACATTTGTTTTTGTCCAGAAAAAAAAAATGATAAAGCGACTGTACAACGACAAGAATCTGAAATGCGTGTCTTCGTGACATGCTTTTATTTAGAATTTCAAAGTTAAAATATGAGTATATGAATTGAAGTATTATTATTGTACTCACCTACTCTTTGCTCTGATGTGTAAGGTCACTGGTTCTCTGCCCAAGGTGGACGGAGATCTGGGTAGCACTGACTGGTTCAACATGCTCCGCTTCTTCTCTCTAAGATGGCTGCTGATCTATTTTCTTCCTCTCTACCCCAGTCGACCCATGTCATGTCCCTAATCGTCTCGGCCCACAAAGTAGTCCTACTACAACCCCCCCTTTAAAAGAATCGGGGTGCTCCTGCACCTATACAAGTTTAGACCTTGCTATTATTTACACATGTAATTTTTCCATACAATATAGGCTTTGCGAGTCCAGTAATAATGGGGTTGACCCTAAGTCACGATTAATCCACAATTAATAGAACAATCGTAGTTCATAGATCAACATTTCCAATCCCGCAACTGAACAAGTTCACTTTTCTGTCCTATAAAAATGTATCCAATCTATATACAAAAAAGGTGTTTCCATACAGTATTAACGGTTAATTGTTTCAGAAAAACACATAATATTACATAACTTGAATCTCCCTAAATATCATACAGTAAATACATATTAGTGAGTGTTTCATCCTTCAACTTCTGCTCTAAGCAGACAGAGGGCATTATTAGTTGTTGTTTCGGCTACGGATGATATGGTGGTATATCGCATAGTTGCGATATGCTGAATGATTCTCCAATATCAACTGGTGAGTTAGTTTTGATGCCTGAAGGTGGAAGATATGGTGAGTCGGTTTCTGGTAATAGCCTGTTTCCCGGAATTTTTTGTAGTCCTTGTAACTGTTGAGAGTCGAATGATATGATTATTTGGGTAAAGCCAAAATATGTATTTTTGAATGTTGACAGCCAAAGTTTAACAGTCGCCTGGTTACCGATGAAGCAATGAAGTACAAATTTTTGAGCTGGATTGGCAGTTTACTGTAGGATTAATGGGATATTTGGGCGGATCCACTCGATAAGTTCCATCAGAAATCTTTCTTGGGTTTCCAGGTCTTTTTGTCCCCTACTAATGTCCAAACCGACTTCCCCAATAGCGGATATCCTTGAAGTTCCAATTAAATCAAAGAACTTCTCAAAATCCACTGATGAAGCTGTTGCTATTTTCAAATCGATACCTTCCATTTGGTGTTGAGGGGTACTGTGTCCGGGTAAGTTTCCGGATAACAGTAGATCATAAGACCGCTCTGTAAATTGACTGGTACGATTGGTGGCCTCTCCAATTGTTCTGCAATCAATTGTTGAACTTTAATCCTGCCCGTCTCACCACAAAATGTCTTGCTGGTTCGGTCTAAATGAAATGAGAGTCAAAAGATGGGAATATAGATAGTTGTTTCTCTGGTTCTGGATGTTGCCGAAAAGATTTACTATTCCCTGAGGGTTTTTCTTCCTCACTGTCTACTGATCTGCTTCTCTTTACATCAATTCGTACATCTGAGGTCGAAGGTCTTACTTCAGGTTCTGTTGGTATCTCAGGCTCGGAGAGCACATTTGTTTAATCATCTGACTCTTCCTCTGGAGGGTGTCCTGCCAAAATTTTCGCTGCCATTGAATAGCCTAAGGGATACTGTAGTTTGGATGGAGCCAGATTGCCAATCTATGACATAAAGTTTATTCCAGAACAGAGATAGTGTTCTAGCTGCTTTGCTGACAGGTATTGGCTAAACACTGCCTGGTACCTCCAATGATTAGCACACTTGGGGAGTTGATTGGATATAGAGAAAATTTACTTGGGTTCTCCCATTTCATCAACCTAGAATTATGTGCTCTCTGCGTCCTAGCATTATCCAATATTTGGCACTTACGCGGGACCAATCTCTGTCGCTGTTTTTTCACCCACTCCATTAAATCCTGGGCTGATCGGACTCCGAGCATGCATTCCGCCAAGTCGCTCAGCACTTCCACTCGTAATGTATTGTCTGTCTTGTCTGCCCAACTGGTGGTTGAGGGTTATCTAACAACAGACGTGGCATATGCAGCTTCTGTACGTGATGTTTCAGCTTTCTTCCCATAAACGTGCATTCATTAATTGGACAGGGAGTGTCACTGGGGTCAAACTCCTTAGTCTGCTCTACCACTTCTTCTGATTCTGCTGTTGTGTTACCTTTTTCTGGTGTCCCTGTTTTCCCTTCACTGTTGTTGTTATTGTCCATGGACAAGTCATTATCGCTTTGGATGACTTGTGTACCATGAATCCGGGATATTTGTCCGATCCTGCCCATTTTCAATTTTTCTTTGTCGTCTGTCCATTCTGAATCCGATGATATTGACTCGCATTGGTCCCAGAGCGATGTTAGGGTCTGTACTGTCTCCTTTACAATCCAAGTTTCTTCCTTGTATAAAATCTCCTCCTGTGTCCAAGTTGGAAGGCGTTCTTGGAGATTTGATGATGTGTCGTGGACATTCAAAACCATTTCCCCAGTATTCTGATCATATGCAATATATCTGTCATCCTCGAAGTTCTCTACATCTCCTTTCGAGTCCGTATCAATACTTTCCGCATCAAACAGAGTGTTTTCTGAGATCACAGATACCTCCTTTACTGAAATAGTATCACTGTCCATTTTAACCGTATTAATACTCTATTTACAAAAAATTGAATGGGTTTTGTGTATGTACCGTAGAAACGGTGAAAAATACACAAAATAAATCGTCAAGGTCAATGTCAGTCCACTTGAATATCCTTGACACTTCTGCAAAATAAATCAATACTAAATTAAACTTGAACATACAACATAAGGATTTTACACTAAATAACGCAAAAAAAAACACCACGGAATCACACCCTATTAACTTTTTAACACATCTAATATTTATCTGGAGTTTGACGTTTTGGGCAGTGATACGTCGCAAAGTCTCGACTAGTTGCACACTTTCCACGGCGGATCTAACTTCTTGTTTCGTCTTTTGATCTGCGCAGTATCCAACACATAAACTAAATCTCCCACTTTATATTCTGTTTTCCTCATTTTCAAGTCATAATCTTTCTTCATGTATTCTTGTGATGTTTTCAAATTTTTCCTAGCAATATCATGTGAAGTCCTAATTGCTTGCTTAAGATATTTCACATAATCTTCCTCATTCTCCATGGTCTCAGTATTCAGTGGTATAAAGACCAGGTATGCTGGTAGATTAATTTCTCGTCCTAGCATCATCCTGTTTGGTGTTAACCCTGTCATTCGATTCACTGAAGATCGTATTGCACTAGCCAACTGTGGTAAATACTCGTCCCAATCATCCTATGACTTACTAACAAAGCACCTAACGGCACCTATAAGTGTCCGATTGTACCGTTCCATCTGACCATTGGCTGATGGCCTATAGGAGGTAGTCCTAGTTTTCTGTATCCGAAAAGTTTTACAGATTGATTTTCGAAGTTTCTCCCTTGATCACTATCAATGGTAAATGGACAGCCGAAGCGGGTAAAGAATTCATTAATTGCTCCTTTTGCTGTCACTTCGGCTGTTTGCGAATCAATTGGTCTACCATGACCAGGATATTCGTATTCACTTTTCTTGTTTCTGGCGATGGTCCCAGGAAGTCAATATGCACCTGTTCCATTAGTGCTCTTGTAATGTAATTCTGTGTGAGTGGACTCCGCGCTTTGCGTGTTGCTTTTTTAAACTTTCTACCGGTGTTACATGATCGGACATTATTTTCGTCAAGATAAAATTGTTCTTTATTCACAAAATATTTCTTTGCTACTGGGCTGGCTATAAAGAGCTAATTTTCTTCTTTCTTTTCCAACCAACGTAAAACCATGATTAGGTTATCACCCTTCATTTGTTCAGACAATAACTGTTCCGTTGTATACTGAATTCCATATCCACCCTCGACAGCGGCTTTATTAGCTAGAACCTTTTCCTGAATAGCTGATGTCTCAGTCTCATTTTCTAATGTTTCCTCAGGGAAAGAAAGTTGACAATGTAGTGACAAGGGAATCAAACAGACTAGAACCTACGCAGAATCAAGTATATCAAAACTCCGTTTTGTTCTGGTCCCCAATGAAATGTCTTCTTCCCTGTAATTTCTGTCAACGGTTTTGCTATCTTCGAGTAACCCTTAATGAACTTCCGGTGATAGTTTACAAAACCTAGAAACCTCTTAATATCTTTCGTGTTTGCAGGGACTTTTCATTTTAATCACCTCTACATAGTCTTCGCCGATAGCCATTCCAGATTTTCTCATTTGTCTGCCTAGGAAACTCACTTCCTGCTTACACAGGTCACATTTACGATGTTTTAATTTAATTCCGTAATTACGGAAACATTCAAACACTAATTTCAGATTATCCAATTGGTCCTGAAAATTTGTGATGGATGTTGTTTTCGGTTGGTCCTCTTTTTTTTCACATTAACCTACCAATACGCACTATTAGCGTCCACGTTCGAAAAGCATTCATTTCCTACCAACGTATCCAGGCACTCTTCAATAAGAGGCAATGGGTAAACATCCTTCTTGGTCACTGCATTTAATTAACGGTAGTCTATAGCATATCTAACTTTCATCAGACTTTCTTACTAACACCGGCGGAGACGCCCATTCGGATACACTCGGTTCGATCACCCCTGTATTGATCATTTTCTCTAACTGCTCATTTTCCTTAGCTATAAATTGTAAAGGTGTTCTTGTCAGTCGCTGCTTAATCGACAGTGATTATCCTGTATCTATAGTACTAGTATGTTCAACCTCCTTAAATCTACCAATGTCAAATTCATCTTTTGAGAATATGTCCTTATACTCGATTATCACGGCTTTTAACTATTCTACTTGTTAACTGACAGGTTGAGACTCGAATTTTTTACCAACTTCACTAGTTTCTCAGGTAACTTCTCCTCTTTCATAGACAACTCTTCTGTCACTCGGTTTATCGTTACATCAGCGTCGATCTTATGGACAACTTCTGCTGTCGCTATCACCAAATTCTTTATAATTGTATACTATCGGTCACTAGCGTTCACTGAACAAATTGCTGGATTTCTTGAGTACTATACATACATCGTGGTATTAAAATTGGCAGGTTTTTATCATACGGCTCCATTGTTTAATTTTCTAGAGGTTTTCCAACTTTGCCTTCACATAAGCTGTAGAGTTTGGCGGAACCACTATACGTTTTTCAGTCCTAACTCTCGACACTACTGGGGTGGTTTGCTTTAAAACTGGAGACATGCGCAGTTCATCTTTTCCGATATTAAACGTAAACTTCTCCAGATTCATCGTTACACCATATCTCACCATCAAGTTGGGTTCCAACAACATGTCATCCTCGATAGGGCAACATAAATTTCTGTCTCATAAAACTCAGAACCCAACTTTAAATGTACCGGTCCAATAACGAAGGTTTTCATCTTCATACCTCGACCGGCCGCATGCATGATTGGCTCTCTAAGAATTGGTGGTTTCTGTTCAAGTGACTCATAAAGTTTATCGCATATGAATGTAACCTCCAAGGCTGTGTCCACTGCGGCCACTACCGGTGCATCCCCAATAAACAAACTTAGCTTTACTAAAGATGAATTTCGCGATTGTTTTATTGTAAAAATTCTGTCCGCACAGTCTGACACCAAATCTAACTTTTCATTTTCAACACTCTTTGATTTACCATTTTGTTTCGCGACCGTGGATAACGGTAATTCTAAACGCGATTTATCTTGCCCCTCCTCACATGACTTGTCCATCTTGTGTGAGCTTCATGGTGCTGATAATACCTCCTCTTTGTGCTTCTTTTCACCTTTGGCTATAATTTGAATGGTTTTTTTTTCAGATTTACCATTACATCTGATTTCCGATTCCGGCTACGCTTGAAATTGCACCCCCTTTTGTTGCTGATTATTTTCCAATGTCAAACCAATTTTAACACCACAATTGTCTGTCAACCTGTTACCTACAGTACTACTAATTTTTACATTTTTCAAGTTCATTTTTGTCTTTTAGGCCGTTTTGAACAGTGCGGGTCGGGGCAATGGCTACGGTCCGGCCCCCGTCGGTTTAAAGTCGACGTCTCAGGTACAGAGAATTTTACTTTTTTAGGTTTTCTGCAAAATCGAGCAATATGTCCGACGCCATGACGTCTTTTCCCGCCGTATCGGGTAGATTGACAGGCACTTCTTCCGTATAGGCGTTTTTCATTCAGGACACTGTTCCATTCGTCGATTCAAGTTCACATCTCCATCTTTATGCATACGCTTTATTTCCTCCTGCACTACCTGTATATTTTTAATCATATTTGTCTGCACTTGATTCATATTTGACTGTATCGATTTCAAATTCTGATCCACACTCTCGGATAATCTGTCCATAATTTTTACTAATAATCTTTCCCCTCGGCTTTTACCATTTTTACTGAGGTCTCCTGTTGATCTGAATTATCCTGGTCTTCAAACATATCCCGCTGTTTACGGGTTCGAACGTTTTGTCCAATCACAGCTTTGTCACTATACTGTTGCCATTTAATTCGCTCCAATGCTTCGTCAACAGTTTTTGGTCGAAATGATGCTGCTATACTTTCTGAATGTTTGTCTTCACACCCTTGACATAGTTTGGTTATGTCCTCACTCATCACATACTCTTCCGGCAAATCGGGGAAGGTTTTATCTGCTAAACTAAGGAGTCGTTCCGCCCAGTCATCTAGATCTTCGCCGGAAGATTGTCTTGCCCCTTGGAATTTAATTCGAACAGTTTCAGTCAATTTTCGGAGAATAAACCTCTAATCCATGCATTTGAACAGCTCGGTGAATGTAATATTTTTGTTCCCTCTGACACGGCCCAGATAAAAAACGACTGTTCAACATAAATGCGCATGTTTATCCTCTTCACTTAACATAAAAGGATACCTAATCGTCTCCCTTTTCTGTGCCATCAAACTTTAACGATTTCAACATAGTCGTTTGGGGTGCGGATTTTCTAGTGTTTTGCTGACTGTCGACACTCGGTGTCAGGAATATGACGGGGTATAATAACCACTTACATTTGTTCCTGAAAATTGTGGTCCAGGCTGACTTACAGTTTGGGTCTAGAATGCACTTGGCATAGCAGGCAAGGGGTATGCAAACTCCAGGACGGCTGTACTTGGATTGGTGCATGGTGAACCGATGTTGGCATAAAGTGGACTGACGTTGGCACAAGTGGTATGTTGGCTGTTCCAGTGTAAGCTGGTGTTGGAAAGTGTGAATATTGGCTATCCCAATGTGAAATGGTGTTGGCAAAGTGTGAATATTGGCTTTTTCAGTGTGAGCTGGTGTTGGCAAGGTATGAATATTAGCTGAACTGGTGTTGGCAAAGTGTGAATATTGGCTATCCCAATGTGAACTGGTGTTGGCAAAGTTTGAATATTGGCTGTCCCAGTGTGAATTGGTGTTGGCAAAGTGTGAATTTGTTTTGACATTAGGCCCGCAGCAACGGGAAGTTTGCCAACTTGTTTAACCGATTGCAGCCGCTGGATCTTGATAGCCACTGGTTTCCTTCGTGGAATGGCTTTTTGCGTTTCGTGTCTGATGCCCCTGTACGCATTACCTTAGGCGAAAACACATTTCTTTTTAACTGCCTATCTTGGCCAAAGCTAAATTGAAATGGTTCAACTGCGGTTGAGTGGTTTCAACACGACCTGTCCCTTGTCCCATTGATACTAATGCATGAGCAGCACCCATGCTACCGAATATATTCATTTCCACCTTTTTACTTCTCGGTTATGCCATACCCGGTCCAAAGCTGGTTGGAGGCAACAAAGGTTCACAGGTCTGCATAATAGTCCGTTGTTCTTCTTCCTCTGTCTCTGATTTTATCGTACATTTATCTTCAAAATCCTCTAAATCATCCGCCAATCTCTCTAGGCATTTGAACTCACTCAATGTGGTGTAATCAATATATTCCCTAAAAACATGCATTGGGATATGTGGCAACATGGCCAAAACTTCAGGTGAAATGTCACCATATTTTCGCAATTCAAAAATTCTATCTGCGGTCACTTCTCCAACAGTTGCAATTGATACCAACTCGTCATATCCACAAACATTAATATACACGACTTATTTTTCACTCGAAGGTTCACCTAAGTACGAAATCATGTTGCGTATTAAAAAATAACCGATATTTTAAATTTTGTTTTGAAAAGCAAATTCACATTAGCACATATAATCATACATTCACTTCACACTATATTATTTCATTTGATCACTAATCACCAAGAAATCAATATTACTTTGAAAAATACACTTAATTCACCATTATTTGTAGTACAATTATGAAACTATTTCAGCAAGTATATTTTCCGAACGCATAAACCAAATGGCCACTTCTGTCCATTTTCTTCTACTTTAAATTATCTGTGCTTTTTTCCCCACGCGCACTACTTTTTTGTTATTTTCACTTCTCCGAAACCAACACTTAAACCCTGGCTGACAGCGCCATTGAAAGTATTATTATTGTACTCACCTACTCTTTGTTCTGATGTGTAAGGCCATTGGTTCTGGGTCCAAGGTGGAAGAAAAGCTGGATATCACTAACTGGTTCAACGTGCTCCGCTTCTTCTCTTTAAGATGGCTGCTGGCGTAGTGATCTACTTTCTTCCTCTCTAGCCCAGTCATCAGTCGTCCCATGTCATGTCGTCCCAAATCGTTTCGGGCCACAAAGTAGTTAAATACATGATTATGCAATAGAAGTTTTATGACTATTCAAATCCTTGATATTATTATTTGATATATTATGCAAAATTGCAAAGTAAGAATATTTCCTTAGAGATTTTCCTTCCAGAATAATAAGAAATGTGCAATGACATGGCAAAATCGTCAGTTTTTATGGATTGAAATCAGACATAATACAGATATATCTCTCAAGTAACCATCAATAGTGTTGTTACTTTTGTACACTTTGGAGAAGTTTTCCTTATGGTAAGCCTTTGTCAGTTTACTCTTAGAAGTATTATTTTGACTTCACAATGGGTCTTCAACGCAGCGAGAAAATCTTGAACCTGGAGGCGGGCTACAGCTAGCCCCTAAACAATAATGCATACAAGTTCAGCGAAACACACAAATGAACACAAATTCTAGAAACACACAAGACTAACAAAGGCTAGAGGTTCCTAACTTGGGACAGGCATTAACAATCTTCTTCTAGAGACCCGCTGAATGGATAAAACCAAACATGGCATGAGAGTTTGTTATAAGGTGCCGACCAAGTGTTTTTTCTTTGGTGCTGATGTGTCATCCAAAAGGGCTGCTAGCGGGGAACTTAGTTTAATATAGGACCCTATGGGAAATAAATACAGAAATCTTCTTCTAGAAAATCGCTGAGTGGATTGATACCAAACATGGCATGAATTTTTCTTATGATGTTTTGACAAAGTTTTGTTACTTTGGTGCCGATCTATCATCCATGATGGCCATCAGCGGAAGACTTAGTTTAACAAAGGACCCTATGAGAATTACATACAAACGACTTCTAGAAAATGACTGAATGGATTGAAATCAAACGTGGAATGGATGTTAATCTCAAGGTCCTTTAGCAATGAACAAATGGAAATATCAGATGAGCGATAGAGGCTCATGGGAGCCTCCCTCTGGTTAGAATTCAAAATAAATTCTACGACAAAATTCGCATCAGTAAGCAAACCATACATGTTATCGTGATAAATATAATATTAAACTAGCCCGAGGCAGTCGGAAACGACAGCTATCCCCGCACTCCCCACATGTTGTATCTATGTGCACCTTTTTCACAATCATACCTTTGAACACAGGCCCACATTTTGAAAATCAAAATTCTAAAACATTATTGCACATCTATAAAGTATGTGACAATACTGTATAGAAATCAAATGCATAAAATGAAAAATGAACGAGGAGTTTAGGTCACAAGCTTAAATTGCCAAATTAAGAAATTCGACCACGGTGGGTCAAAATTTCTTAAAATCAAAATTATAAAACCTTATTGCACATCTACATACAGTATAGAAATTAAATGCATGAAGTCAAAAATGAAGGAGGATCGATGGAGTTAAGGTCACAAGCTTCAATTCCTAATTTTCAAAATTCGACACCTGTGGGCTCCAATGTTTGAAAATCAAAATTCTAAAACCTTATTGCGCATCTACATACAGTTTTTGACAATACTGTACAGAAATAAATGCATAAAATAAAAAATAAAAGAGGAGTTTATGTCACAAGTTAAAATTCCTAATTTTCAAAATTCGAAGTAAACTGACAATGTAGAATTCGAGGAAACGTTACCTATGCAAAAGTTAAGATTCAACATGTTCAAGAGATATTCAGGTTAAAAAAAGAAAATAAACAAAAATTACCCCAAAGGACAGAAATAAGTATACGTCGATAGGCACATTCAAACGGGTGGGGATTATACTTATCAATTTCAAAACCAGATTCAAGACTTGCAAGCCATTTGATTTTTAGGGGAAGGGCTACGATGAAATGTTTGATCCTGCCTATTTTTTCGTCGAAATTTTGATTCTGGATTGTTTTTTCATTTAAACCAAAGATTTCCTAATTGACACAGTTCCTGCATTTTTTTTACACCCAAAGTGATCATGGCTTTTATTTGGCCAAAATCCTAGTCCTTTCTTTTTATTATCCCCGAACTTTCGAAGAAAGTTCAGGGATATAGCGATTGTATCCGTCCGTTCGTCACACTTTTTTGTGACGTCAACCCTCCTTCACTTTTGGGTTTAGGAATTCAATTTGTATATAGGATGGTTGCATACCACCTTCTAGATGCGCAATAAGGTTTTAGAATTTTTTATCGAACTTCGAAAATTTGGGATTCAAGCTTGTTACCTAAACTCGTCTTTCGTTTTTCAATCTATAATTTTATTTTCTAAAATTGGGACCCACAGGGGTCGAAGTTCGAAAAATTGTCAATTTAAGCTTGTGACGTAAACAATTTATGCATTAATATTGTTATATAGTAGTGGCATGCACCATATAAGGTTTTAGAGTTTTAATTTTCTAAAACTGGGGTCCACAGGGATCGATTTTAAAAAAAAAAATTCAATTAAAGATTTTTTTCTTTAAATTATGCATTTTATTTCTATATGGTACTTTAATGCACAATATTTTCATGTGCAATAAGGTTTTAGAATTTTAAATTTCTAAACTGTCAGTTTAAGCTTGTGAGCTAAATCCTGTATGCATTTAATTTCTATGCTGTATATGCCATATGCAGATGTGCAATACAGTTTTAGAATTTTTATTTTCTAAAATTGGGGCCCACAAGAGTCGAATTCCGAAAAACTGCCAATTTAAGCTTCTGACCTAAACTCTTCTTAGATTCTTCAATTTATCCCTTTATTTCTATACAGTATTGTCTTGCACCATATGCAGATGTGCAATAAGGTTTTAGAATTTTAATTTTCTAAAATTGGGGCTCACCGGGGTCGCAATTCAAACATTTTCAATTAAAGTTTGTGACATAAACTTGTCCTTCATTTTACCATACACAATATGCAGATTTGCAATTAGCTTTTAAAAGTTTTGATTCTCAAAACTTGAGGCCAATAGAAGTGAATTAAAAAAATCTGAAGTTAAGCTTGTGACCTGAACTTTTTTCATTTGTAATTGGAGCTTAGATTGATGTAATTTTTTCATAGGATGGCTGCATAACATCTTTAAATAGGCAAAAGGTTTTAGATTTTCGCATTTGGTTAAGTGTCCTAACAAATTGCGGGGTGCAGGTTTCTAATTCATGAAGCAGCTGTAATTATGGTTTTCTTCTTCTAAATACGGATCACCTACTCTACATCATAATTCTTAAGGCCTTCAGAATAATCTGGTTGTGAGTTACTTGCGAATGATATTTTATATTGAATGGATGTGTTTCTAAACTAATGTATTTGCAATGTTCACAATCTGTATGTATATATAGTAATTTGTAATTATCCCGCACTTCGAAGATATTTTTTACCGAAGTTTGTTTATCATCGCTGCCCTTAGAATTGTACTTTTTTCAGACCAAAGATCAAAGGGTACATTTGAAACCTACGCCAAAAAAAATATAACTATTTGCCCCCTTTCCTTTTTTTTTTTTTAACAATTCAAAACAAATTTATTGCACTAAAGCTGTTAACAATGACTTTGCTGCTTACAGCTTTTACCAACAAAGTACCCTGCTGTGTTAATATCCGTATGATCAGGGTTTCATACAGAAAACAATAAATGTAATAAATTGTTAGTTTTACAGTACATTTATATAATTGCAGATTTGGCAACATTTAAAGTATATAGATTATAAATATGTGAGAATGTTTGTAGTATATAGATAAGGCTTCAAATTTGTGATAACCTTTTTACTAAATTGAATTTTTGAATTTAAGAATTAAACTTTTTTTACCAAGACTGTGTAAAAGTATATGTAATCTTTAAATTCCTTTTTAAAGACATTGTAGACATTTACTGTTTTACTTCGCTGTTCCGAAATATAAAAGGATTTATAAATTGAGAAAGCTATAATTGTTAGAATCATATTAAAATCCCAATATGTATGGTCACTAATTTTATACCCTATCACTAAATCTTTTAGTGTTATGTTTTGCCCAAAATGAATAAGTTTTAATTTATCCATAACATTAGTCCAAAATTCGGTTAAGAAAGTGCAATCTAAAAAGAAGTATTGATAATTGTCTACTTTGTGACAAAGTTTACAAAAAGAATTTACACTGATTTTCCATTTATATAGGTTTTCTTGGTTTGCAAGAATATAAGATAATAATTTCCATTTAAATATTTTTAGTTTATTCGATTGAATTTTGTTTAAAATGAAATCAAAGGTATTCCCCCAATTGACACTGTCAATGTTTAATTTTGTACGCCAAATATTTAATCCTATGTTAGGTAAAAATTTAATTTTTTTGTGTTTTTTGTAAACGTCTGTATTGTCTATCTCAGTTATTTCTTTTAGTTTGTTTTGTATCTTGACTTTATGTTTATTTAATTCTATATTCAATTTAGTATTTTTAGATTCTTCTGACTGCAGACATTTCATCCAACTTTTCGGAATCGCTTTTCTTATACTACTAAGTTCCGAGATCCAATTTCGTTTTATTTTGAGTTTATTAAGTATTACATTTTGTGAAATTTCCCCGTTTTCATTAATGATGTCATTAACATAAATTATGTTACTATTAATCCAACTTGATATAAATAAAGGTTTGTCTTTGAATTTAATATTTTTATTTCCCCAAATAATTTCTTTTCTTATATCCCTAAAATGTGTTTTTGTTTGATATGTATCTATCGTTTCAAACCAGCTTTTTATAATTTCTTGATAAAATTCTGGTATTTCTTTTATTTGACTAATGTTTTTTAAATCTTTAACATGCATGTTCATTTTAAATATTAAGTATCCTTCCCCTAATTTATTAAAATAAAATGTTGGTATTGCTGACCAATTTTCGGTAGTTGATTTTATTAGTCTTTTGACCCACTTGACCCTTAATGTTTTGAAATAGCTGTCAACATCTATCATATTTAACCCCCCATCTTTATAATCTTGAATAATTGTGTGTCTTTTCACTTTTTCTCTATTACCTCCCCATATAAATTTGAAGATTTCTGTTTCAATTTCTTTTATTTTAGTTTTATTTATGATAGATACACTCGCTAAATAAGTAAATTGCGGAATGATTAATGTTTTAACAATTAAAATCTTACCTATCATACTTAAATTTCTTTTTTCCCAAGATTTTAAAAGATTTCTTGCTTTTTGTATTTTGGCTTCCCAATTCAATTTGTCGCATTCTATTCCATTAGTGCCAAAAAATATACCCAAAACTTTAATGGGTTTGTCTGAAAATTTTATATCTCCTATCTTATCCTTACAGTGTTTTAGTTTTCCTATCCAAATTCCTTCAGTTTTAGATCTGTTTAATTTTAAACCTGAATATGTACCGAAAGTTTCAATGATATTTAAAGCTATGTTAATTTCAGTTTTAGATTTTAAAAATAATGTTGTATCGTCAGCTAGTTGAGATATTTTTATGTTATTTGTTTTCCCGTTTAAATTTATTTCAATACCCTTTATGTCTTTTGTATTTCTAAGTCTACTTGCCATAATTTCTACACACATAACAAAAATTAGCGATGAGCAAGGACATCCTTGTTTTATTCCGCGTTCAGGTTTAACTGGAGCCGAAATCCAACCATGATTGGAGATTGAAGTAGAAATATCAGTATACAAAGTTCTGATCCAATCAATAAAGTTGTTGTTGAAGCCAAAATGTTCTAAAGTTTCATACATAAATTTCCAGTTTAAACTATCAAATGCTTTAGTGAAATCTAAAAACAAAATTGCTCCTTCAACATTAAATTTATCTGCATAGTCTATAACATCTTGTATTTGTCGTAGATTGAAACCGACATATCTATTTTTGATGTATCCTGTTTGGTCAGAATTTACTATTTTGTGTATTACATTTTTAATTCTCGTCGCAAGCGCATAAGAAAGAAGTTTATAATCGGTATTGATTAAAGAAATCGGTCTATAGTTTGCTAAATCTAATGGATCATTTTTTTTATATATAAGACTAAGAACACTTTGTCTTTGTGTAAAGGGAAGACATTTTTTATCGTAACTACTGTTTAATACTTTCACTAGTAATGGGCCTAAAAATGTCCAAAAAGTTTTATAAAAATTTGTACTTAAACCATCCAATCCCGGGCTTTTATTGACTTTTAAACTATTAACTGCTTTCGTAAGTTCATCTAACGTGATATATCCATCACATAATTTACTTTCACTTTCTGATAACTTATATCTTAATTCCGTTGTTTTTATGTATTCGCTTGGATCATTAATATTGTTTTCGTTTATTGAATATAGATTTTGATAAAAAGTTCTCTCTATTTCTAATATTTTATTTTCGTCCGTTACAATTTGTCCCCCTTGGTCCTTCAATTTTATTATTGCCCCCTTTCCTTGTGATTTTTAATCCTATTTGTTATTCCATTATACATGTTATATACAACATTATCCACCAGGTTATTTACAATTATCGATCGATTATAAAGTATAACGTACGGAAAACTATAAATATAGCGGTTACCAGGATTAGATTATTGATTTTTACAATGATCCGAAAATTATTGTGACGTAATACCATTATGCATACCTGGAGAGTAGCCATTGTATTATTAGGATTTTTATTGTTTTGTGACGAAATTAATGTACAAGTATGTATTCAAGATTGTATTTTTTAAACATATTATGTCAAGATACGATGTCTTGTTATCAGTTTTGCCACTTGTGTAAAAAAAAAATACCATAATTGCGCGTGAGCGGAACGAGTTTTCCGACGCTGTCAGACAATTTGTAAATAAATACACGTGGATCTTAAAAGTACTTCATTGCGCATGACCGGAACGAGTTTTCCGACGCTGTCAGAAAATTTGTAAACAAATACACATGTACTTTATTGCGCGTGACAGGAATTAGTTTTCTGACAGCGTCGGAAAATTTATAAAGAAATACACCTGGGTCTTGGAGTAATTTATACCACAATTGTGCAAGACAGGAACGACAAAAAAAATGAAAACAAGATATCAAAGATCCCAACTGTAAATCTATCTGAAAATAAATATTCAAACCCTACAATACACTAAAATCAGTTGACTAAGATGATCTTAATTTATTTTAATTGGAATTGATTCCCCAGGCAAAATATTACTATTTTTTACTGTATCAGACCACTTAATTTCTTTTAAATCCTGACATAAAGGAACTGCAACATCATCTCGTTTTGATAATCATGAGTTATGGAATTTCTGGTTTACAAATATTCTGTACTAGTAGTTGGTATTTCCCTTTTATAACATGAAATGTATGTAGTTGATCCACTCTCTCCACCGACAAATAGGCGAATAGTAAATGTGGGCTTACACTTATCCTTGAATTTTAGAATTTGGTAATCATGACCGGGAGAGTGTAAAATCTTACCGTTGATTACAAAAGGTCTTTTTTATTATACCTAGTGAAATCATTTACATGAACTCCAAATGTCATTGGAGTAACACAAGGGGCAATTGGATATGTAGACATACCGAATAAACCACCTAGAGAGTAACTATAAGTGTATCTATCTAAAGGATGTATAGTACTAACTGCAGGACTTAGATATACATGCTGATATTGTTCATTAGAAGTTAACGTGAATTTCTTTAATTCATAACTTTTATCTCCCCTTATAACAACTGCCACATATTTAGCTATATAACCCATTCGGAATTCGATATCTTGAGTCCCATTAGAAATAGTCTTTGAAAACACTCGTGTCCAATATACCGTCTCATGCGGGGCCCAATACATTACTATCTCGCTTCCAAAATCGTCCCAAGTATAACATTCCATGATACACCTTAAACCTTTTAAATCAATGTCAATACTAGCAGTCAATTTTTTCTGAAAAAGTCCTATGATATCTCGCTCCTCAAGTAACTTAGCTTCAAATTGTGTGTTGGAGCCAATTACATAACTTATATTTTTGTTTGGACAGATTAGTTCGGAACCGTAATCCTGGATATATTACTGTATTTCTTTTCCAATACCTTGTAAAAAGCGATTCAAGGAGTGGGTTGGTTTTTCTAATTCTATCACTGCTACCTTGCTTTTTTCAGATAGTTTTATAGGGTTAGTAGGTACTCCCCGATACCCACTAATTTTAAAACTCCACGAACAAATCGCGTTATTCTTTATTCTTTCCACATGAAACAGTGTAATTTCAGCCCTAATATCCTTCCTTAATTTTTCAAAAGATATTACTTTCGAGGCGCACAGCTGATTTAACTCTAATCTCACCTCGTATTGGGTAGGTACATTACCCCCCTGGACCACGAAAAACCAGGTGTATACCCCAAAAATAAAGGGTTTCATCCTTATCAGTCGGTTTTAAAGTCAATGTCCAATTATTATAATCCTCTTCAATATTATCATTATTATACACATCGTCCGTTAACCACTTGACTATCGAATTGAATTCCTGATTGGTTTTTACTGTAGCGAGAAATGATGCGACTTGCTTGTTTTGTACTTTTTTCGCAGATTTATCCATAAATCTTCTTAGTCCTCTCTTGTAATCATTATTCATGAAGTCTTGAATTTTTGTATCCACCTCAATCTTGGTATATAAGTCAGACTGCAATTTTGCATCCAATTCACTCTTGGTAAACACATCGTTTTCTGGTAGTGCATCAAATTTGGCATCAACTTCACTCTTGGAGTATACATCTGCAGTAGACCCACCAGTAGATCCTCCAGAGGGGGCTGTGCGCTGATTTTGGCATCCATTTTTTCCTCAACCTGTGAGAGGTGTATTGGTCTTAGATAATGACTATGCAAGTCTTTACTCAATTCCGTCTCGTTTACATTAAAAAAAGACTTGCTAGCCAAATCATGTCTTAATTTTGTCTCAGTGTCTCTCAATTCCTTCCTCAATTTTGTCTCTTTATCACCCAACTCCTTTCTGATCTCCGTGTCTGCAGCTGAAAAGTCCCGTTTCTGTATGTCTATTTTCAATTGCAATGACTTTTTGATAACCGCAGATGTTGGATCATTTAAATCAGTCTCCAATTCCCTAATGTACTTCTTGTTCATATCCAAATCTTTTTGTGCTCTTGCGGGAAAGAAAGTATCACCAATCTGTTTGATAATAGCAACATGATCTCGACCTGTGCGGCTGCAACGTTTTTAATTTTTACCCGCTCATGCCCAGATCTTTCCCACCGCGTAGGCACTCTCTACTTATTTTATCTAACTGTGCTTTTCTTGCATTTTGACTTAGTACTACATTAAAATTAACTTCTGCTTGTCCTACTGGAGTTAAAGTCCCTACCTGAGATATTTCGATAAAGATACCCATTTTTATAACTTTTATTTTATAAAGAAAAGAAAAAAATGTTGAATGAATTTAGGGAGAGTGCTGTAAAAAAAATCCAAAGCAGAAAACAGGAAGGATCAAGAGAAAATAAGAAAAAGTGTACAATCAGACAGATATAAAGAGATAAAAAGCACTACCGCAAACAGTAACAAAGGCGATAGAAAAAATACCGGAGGCACCAAAACCAGCTGCCAATCAATTAGTACCCGTATATCAACACTTACCAATACAGGAAGAAGCACTACCGCAAACAGAGGGGCTTGAGGAGGAAGAGGAAGTGGAGGGAGCAGAAGGATATAAAGTCGCTGAAATAGATCGGACTGGCATGCACCTCGAAGAACTTGATGTTGAATATCGACTTGAAGACAATACTCCTTAGTTAGTAAAGATAAGATTAAAATCGCACAACATTATAATAGATCGCTTGGAAGACTCAAAAAGGTAGCTAACGTCCCAACCTTCGTCGACGACTTGATAAAGAAAAATAGGAAGTACTATCAGAAATTGCAGGGTAAAACTGGGAAAGGTTTATCCTCGAAAGGGTCTTACAATATCGATACTTCTGGTGCCTTTTTTGATCTAGTATTGTATTTGGAGCATCTCCTTGAATATAATAAGTTGAACGGACTAGACATGACAAGAAATCTAGTATTGGATGAAAATGTAGCTGATGACTTTATCGATCTAGTGACAAAGATGTACAGCCCACAAAAGCGGTAATCAGATTCAGCAAAGAGGACATTCAGAAATCTGGTCTCCCTCTCGTCACACCCACTAGTGAAGACAAGCGGCAAATAGTGTCTATTGGACACATATATACTTGTTTATTTCTATTTTTCAAATGTTGGCATAGGTTGAATGGACCATAATGAGATATACTTATTTTTATTTTATTATCTTATTGAAATGTAAAATCTCAGGTAGTTTGTTTGTTAGATTCAACTTTTAAGTCTTTTATTTAATAATTATTTTTTAAAAAGTAGAAGATATATGACTTATTCCATATTTTTAAACAACTTTACTATCTTAAATAAGGTATTATGAATGATGTGCGGATATTTCGGCCAATTTTTTTTCAAAGCGGACGTTTCGGCCGTTTTTTTTTAATGAAGTTTATATGGTGTCTTCTAGCTATTCCAACTTTTCAAATTTACCTATTCTGTCTATTCCAACATGGTGAGAACAATAGGTGTTGTTTTAGTTAAGTGTGTTGTTTGTTTTAGTTAAGGATGCTCGCTGGTCATGTTTTGGTCTTTTGGTCAGATTTTCGGAATCCTCGGGTTTTATCCATTTCTTAAACATGAAATATTTTGCCCATGAACCCCCACTTCATCTTTTAGAATTCAATCATATATACCTTAAAATGGTATTTGACAAAATTTTTTGAAATCCGTTTATGTTTTTCATACATTTTGAGAGACTGAAGTTGTCAATGCAAAGACAATGAAAAATCCAGAGAAAACCCTTTCCCTGCAAATTTTCAAGGCCTTATAGCTCTAAAATGAGCACATGAACCTATATTTTTTTCTTACTTATTTGTTTACTATTCATATGTTCTCTCAAACTATTTCAAATCCTATTTATTTCGTATTAGACCAGCAATCATCCTTAAGTATGTTATTTTAGAAATTATCACTAGCTTGGGTGACAGGTGGTCTTGGGAATTAAATTATTTGATTGGTAAACTTATAATTGTGTTGAAGTTATTTTGTAAGTATTTTTGCATCAAAATCCAAAACAAAACAAAAAATACTCATTTCCTTGGAACGACTAAACAGAGTCTGGTAAAGTCTGACAGAGTCTGGGGGTAAAATATTAGAATATATACATGTTTGATAATATTTTCTTGTGGTATTAGTGTTTTTTTCTAACAGTTATTTCATCAACTTGATAAAAACTAATGTAAAAAGAAAATATTATCAAACATGTATATATTCTTATATTTGGCCACCAGACTCTTCCAGACTTTACCGGACTCTCTTTAGACGCGCCATCTTTTTCTGTATACATTTATTATTAAGTTTTTATGCTTTTTATTCTTTACAAAAATATGTGTCAGAAATGAAACACTACAAGCTTATCGTGGGTTGTGCAGTTTTGTGCATGATAATGTTGAATGCTGAATGACAACGCCAACGCCAACATGGACATACCAACAGCTAGATTCACCAACTACTGGATTGGTGGCAACAACAGACTCATGTGGATCCACTATGACAACGAGGGGCCTAGTTATTTTTTTAACAATAAAAGTCATGCTGATAATAAAACTTTAAATGAAACTGAAATATGTTTCTGTGAAATATATTAGCTTTAAAGCAGGAAGATTTCCATTTAATGTATCTTTCAAAGTATAATACTTCATGCTAGTAATAAAGAAAAGAAAGGACAATATTTACTGAAAAGACAACAATTTTATTTTAATTTGGCATATGTTATGCATTAATCATGTATAATTAATATTTATATTTATTTTTTATTCCCAGGACTACTTATCATCTAGAAGTTTGGCACAGCAAATGGAAGAGGCTGTCACTTTTTCAATAATATTTTAATGCGTAATTGATCCTTTTTTCTTGTATAATGCTTTAGTGTGTGAATTAATGTTGCAATAGTTTTTTCATATGTGTAACTTTTTAAATCATATTAATGTGTACAAAGACCTAGCATTAAATCTGTAGATGGAGTTATGCGGACAAGTTATATATCCTCAATGCTAAAATTTGCCCTAAAAATGTTCAACTTCCCTCCAAAAAGGTAAAAATTGACAAAAAATTAATCCATGACAAGATATACCTCTTTAATGTGTACACCCTACAATCTGTACAAACACCCTGCGGAGTGAGAAGCTCCTAGCATTTAATCTGTAGATGGAGCAATATGTACATGTACCTCTTTAATGTGTACAAAGACCCTGCAATTAAATCTATAGATGGAGTTATGCCGACAAGCTATATACCCTCAATGCTAGAATTTACTCCAAAGATGACTATGTTCAACTACCCTCTAAAAGGTAAAAATTGACAAAAATTTAATCCCTGACAATATGTACCTCTTTAATGTGTACAAAGACCCTGCGAAGTGAGATGCTCCTAGCATTAAACTGTAGATGGAGTTATGCGGACAAGTTATATACCCTCAATGCTACAATTTGCCCCAAAAGTGTTCAACAACCCTCCAAAAAGGTAAAAATTGACAAAAATTTAATTCCCGACAATAACAGAGTCACGTGACTTTTCATTTGAAAATGGGTCATATTTTATAACGTCAATCACCTGCCGGTTTTTTTTACATACACTACGTATGCTTTGAGTTGGTTTTAGGGGATGGTATTAAAAGGTTTCTGAGAATATTTTCTTTTCATATTATTTTAAAAACATATATTTTTAGCGTGCTTTTCATACAAATTTTTACAATCAACGTTGGCAATGTTGCCGACGATTTTGTTATCGTTGGTCAGAAAAATGAGAATTTCTTCATTGTCAGATCTCGGGAAGGGGGTTTTTAAATCTGAAAAGGTGTGCTGTTTCGAGCAGTTGACGAACAGTGCAAATATTTCTCCTCGAAACCGAGTGAAACCTAATTCGAGCGAGCTTTTTCTGTGAAAATTATGCGATAAAGGGGGATAATCAACGTCGACGTTGTCAATAAAATGTAAACAAAAATGGCAATAGAAATAAGTTTTACGCTTGATTGTCAAATGATATAATAAATGTGTGTCAATAAACATTAAACAACCCATACTGAGAAATAAATAATGTACCAGGAAAAAAGGGGTGGAAAAGCAGGTGCTTCCATTTACTTCCATCATTTTCTTGTGGAGAGGTTCAGAAATTTTCTGTTGAATGGTAGAATGTGCGCAAATGAATTTAAAATTATTTTTCTATAGAAATCAATAACGGGAAGCCTGGGGAGTAGCCGAAGTACTGCCATCTATTTTAGTAATGACAAATGTTAGTTTTGTAAAAAACAGGACTGAACAATTTTTCGTGAACCCCCTGAGGGGTTCACTTTTATATATTCGCGAGTTTTGGATGTGTCTATATCTCTCGGCCGGAAGTCGAATAAAATTCTAGGAATGTCTCGAATGTTTTCAATCATTTATACAGGTAGTAATCTACGTCTTTGATACGGCTATATTTCAACAATCAAACTTAAACAATAAAGACTTAGTTTGAATATTTAAACCTGTTTGTGTGTATCTAGGTCAATTATAACGTGGCATTGTTCATGTAAACTAAATTATGTCTGAGGATTTAACCACGTGATATTGTGTATTTTTCATCATAAACTTGGGAGAGTACATTCTGGTTTAAATATTTATATTAAATCGGAAAACAGAAAGATAATATTATTATTATTAAAAGTATTTATTTTTCTACGTTAATTAATTCATACCGTTTTAGTAAGGTTTTATAAGTAATTGTTATTTAATTTTTTTGTATGGTAATATATCCATAAAACGGGAAAGGAAGATTTCAAGACGATATTGATGAAATATACGAATATATCAAAAACTTGAATTTTAGTTTTGGTTTATTGGTGGGAGTTTTTGGAAAATTTCGGAAAAGATTTTTAAATGAATTTATGTTCATTAAATTTCAGTTATTTTTTATTTTTGTTTTTAAATAACAGTTAAAGTCTAATCTTCAAGTATCTGCATCTTTAACATATGTTGCAATTATGAGAATAGTTACTTCATAAGAAACCGTTTAAGTGTAAATTGCGTAAGTGTGATCATGAAAGCATGATGTGTCAATATTGTAGGCTGATTCCCCGAACGTCAACTTTTCAAAGATCAAAGAACATTTTTCCCCTCCATTAAACCTGATTAAGGGGTCCATTTAAGGGTTAAACAATTACATTTACAGGTAAAAAAAATCACCTGAGTTTTATTTTATCGGTGTTGCAATAATTTTCTCTTAATTATATATGTATCAAATTAATTAATATGTTCCTTGCTGGTGTAGCTAACACATATTGTATGACAAATTATTAGTTGATGGAACAATAAATACAATAAAATTCACAGAAACAAACCACTGAAATGTCTATCAAAACATTTAAAAAAGCACACAATAAAGCACTGAAATTCAACAACAAAAAAAAAACAAAAAAAAACACATAAATGTCATACAAAGAAAGCACTAAAATGTGATATCGTTGTGCATTTGCCATCTTTAAACTATGTAATGATAAACTGAAGTTTTGTTCAGTTATATACTTAAACATAGTTTGGTGTGTACATTGGCTTGGGTTATGGCACGAGTCAAATCTGAAATGTGTTCACTTTGCAAAACTTAAGGTTTTGGAAGCTGAACATAATACATCTAATTAAGTTATTAAAATTCAGTTGAACAAAAATATTTATATTTAATATTTGCGTGCGAAATACTTCTGTTTCTTAAATTTATTTTCTTTAAGTTATTAATTTCCTTTAATTAATTTCATTTTTTAAAATATTTCGATAGTAAAATATATAAAGTATTTTATTCAAACTTATAAATTTACTTCAAATACTTATTTCTTTAATTTTGTTTTATTCCAAATTATATTTTTTTTAAATAATGTCCTCATATATATGTGTATTTATATACACCCCTACTGTACCCCAATTGAACACACTTTAATTGCTAAAACAACAACATGTATCAATTACGATTTCTAAAAAGTTGACGTTCGGGGAACACACCATATTGTATATAAATAAATAACCCTTTGAAGACATCGCCTTTGTTTATTGTCTTAAAATTAAATTAGTTGATAATTACGGACATGAACATCCCAGATACTTTGGTCACTTATGTAACATGAAATGAGGTTCCAAAAGGGAAATAATTTACCGATATATTCTTAAAACGTGTTAATTCATTAATATTTTTTTATTAAGATGTATTATTATATCATAAACTCATATTTAAATTTCGTATTTGTGTTGTTCTTTCGTAAGTTATATATATATATATATATATATATATATATATATAAAAAGAAAATTCCGCAGAGATGGCATTGAATACATCTATCCTCCTTTACCATCTGAGGAAAAGAAGAAACGAGTACGGCGCTTTAAACGTAGACCACTAGAGACTAATACACCATCCAACACTGTGATCAATCTTTCCAAACACCAGTTAACGGAAGCTGAAACATCCCTTCTCTCGAGAGGCTTAAATTTCTGTCCTCTACCTTCCCCTGTCAATGAAACTAAATTGTCGGAGGACCTTGACAATTTTGCCAGACGTCTACGCATTAAGGAATATTTCGCGTCGAAGGAAAATAACAACAGTAGCTCGGATAGTGACTCAGAAACTTCAGAAGACGAGAACAACTACAAATTTATAAAAAAAAAAGTACTTGGATCCCTAAACCGAGCAAAAATGCCACATTGGAATCATTCATTGACAATTTTAAGTCGGACATTATTAGAAATACTAGAGAAAACAATAAACCTTTTGACAATCTTACCAATGAAGAACGAACTGCACTGAAAAACTTACGATCCAACAACAATATCGTCATTAAACCTGCAGACAAAGGTAGTGCTGTGGTTGTCATGGATAAATCTGCTTACATTCAAGAGGCTGAACGACAACTTGGCGATGCAAGGTTCTACCGAAAACTAGACTCTGATCCCACAACATCTTTCAGCAGAGAAATAACTGATAGTTTGGTAGAAATGCACGACGATGGTTTCATCGATGAAAAAACTCTTGAGTATTTGAAACCAGAAAATCCTAAACCGGGCAGATTTTATCTTTTACCTAAAATTCATAAGGCCAATAACCCAGGAAGACCTATTGTTTCAGCGAACGGTCATCCGACGGAAAAAATCTCGGAATTCGTTGACTTCCATCTTCGCCAACATGTTGAAGACTTACCATCTCACATCAAAGACACAACCGATTATCTAAGAAAAATGCAGGCCTTAAATCCACTCCCCTCCGACACGACACTTGTCTCTATGGACGTCACATCACTCTACACGAATATTCCACATGCAGATGGCATTGATGCATGTAAAGAAGTTTGGAATTCCCGACCAGTAAAACATCCACCTACTGAATGCCTGGTCAAAATGCTCACGTTGGTACTAAAGAACAACAACTTCACCTTTGATGGCGATTATTATCTACAAGTTAATGGAACTGCTATGGGCACCAAAATGGCTCCATCATATGCCAACATATTTATGGGCAAATTAGAAAAACAACTCCTTGAATCTTCCATCGAAAAACCGCTTTCCTGGTATAGATTTATAGATGATGTAGATATGAAATGGAATAAAAGTGACGAGGATTTAGATACTTTCATCACTCATGCCAACAACATACATCCTAGTATTAAATTTACTCATGAGAAATCTAAATCCAAAATCACCTTCCTCGATACTTCCAGCTCACTCACAGATGGCATCATATCCACAGATCTATATTCTAAGCCTACTGACACTCACCAATATCTGTCCCCTAAAAGTTGCCATCCTGCTCATTGTACTAAGAGCATCCCGTACAGTCAGGCACTCAGAGTCAAGCGAATTTGTTCCAACACAGTAACAACTAAAAAAAGACTCAGTCAACTCGAAACCCGCTTGAAGAGAAGGGGCTACAAACATAGAATTATTCAAAAAAGTTTTCAGAAAGCGGAAACTATTCCAAGGAGTAAATTGTTAGAATACAAAGATAAAAAGAAAAACAAAAGGACTCCATGTGTTCTTACTTACCATCCATCTCTCAAAAACAGCTTCGGTGTAATTCGTGAGCATTGGAAAACAGTTGAAAAGAATTCTAAATTATCCAAGATTTTTCCCGAGCCTCCCATGATAGCTTTTAGGCAACCCGATAGTCTGCGGAACCTGCTGGTGCGGGCTGAAGTGTCTGATAATAGAAGTACTTCTGGAGAATGTCGCTCGTGTGATGAAAAACGCTGCAAATGCTGCCTACAGATGCATCCCTCATCAACTTTTCACAGTAAGGCAACCGAAAAGAGGTATAGGATATTTTGCAATGTTACCTGCAAAAGTATGAATGTTATTTACATTCTAGAATGTTCGGTTTGTGGCCTCCAATATGTTGGTGAGTCAAAGCAGCCTTTCCACAAACGCCTCAATGGCCATAGGAGTGACATCTCTAAGAAGCCACTTCTCCCAGTTTCTCAGCATTTCAGACAATTGGGTCACAAACTTGATGACTTTAACCGCATGAAAATCCTAGTGATTGAACAGAACATTCACTGGAGCGATGCCCAGCGACAGGCTCGGGAAAGCTTTTGGATAAAGGAACTAAATGTACATCATCCAAACGGCATCAATAAGAAATACTAACAGTTTTATTTTACACTCATTTTGGGATATACATATACAGAGTTACGTATATTGGAGTATCGAGTTTTGTTGTTAATTATGAAGATCAAGATCGAGATTAAAATCAATGGACCAAAACTTACCTGGATTACTGAGCTATTTTCACACATACATTTAGTATTGTAAAAACTATCGACACTGACGAAGGCTATTTGTTAAGCCAAAATATTTGTCAACACGATTTTATAACATCAACTTCGTATATTATCTTCTTATATTAGTACCGTTGTGCAAATCTTTATATATATATATATATATATATATATATATATATATATAATTGTATCATATATGTTTATAAAAAAGTATTAATTATTGTACCAATTTTGCCAATAAATTGGTATGATATCTAATATAAGTTATGTTTAGGAATACAATTTATCTCAACTATATTGGAGATATGCAAATGCAGAAGAATCATTTCGTTTTTTTCAAGATCTTCATGAATGGAAAACAATTTTATCCTGATATGGTTCTTTGTTTTTTGAAATTAAAGTGTTAAATAAATAAAAATTTTACAGGTTCTTTGAAAGAATGTAAGCAATATATCTAACCTTATTACATTGAAATATGCTTTGTTGTTTGGAATATTTTAGAATTGAATTTCATACTGAATATTTTTTTTATGTATCATAAATATGCATTAATAAAAATAAAACCATTTTCCATTCATGAATATTTTGTCTTTGTACTACATATTGCACCTGATACAGCTGGTTATGGAGTATGGCAATTTTACCAGTCATGCAAAAATAATTGATAAAAGGTAGATTTAGCAATGATTTGTATATATACAAATATATATATATCTACATTCCCATTCACTTGTGCAATAATCTATACACTATTACATATTTTCAATGATGATGTGACAACAAAACTCATCAATATTTATCAATATCTAATTCACAGCTAATTATTTCAAATCAAAAGCAAATAAAATCAACAAATGTTGGTGACCAGTCAGCAGTCGTGGGTTCACGTACATGACGTATTGCTTTTCTTTTTTTTAAAGAAAGCAACTTGTTTCACTTTAAATCTGAAAATAAAATTACATGCTCCAATTTCTACTTAAATGGTTTGTGCATTTTACAATGTGGAAGCTATTAAACAATGGATTTTTATCTTTATCAGGACCTAAATTGTGAGTTTTTGGTTAAAAGGTAGCAAATTAAAAAAAGAAAAAAGGCATTGGAAAAAAAGAAAATTTTATTAAAATTAATTTTATCTTTATCTATTACTCAATTCAGCTAAAAATAAATCTGTCCATGTCAGATCTTTACATTTTGTTAACAATTATTGTGAAAAAATGTAAAAATCTGACATGGACAGATTAATTTTTACGAACAAATCACATATTCTTTTCAACAAAAGTAAATTTAACATTTGTACATGAATTTATGCCTTCTCAAAAATCTGGACTATATACATGAACATGAATTAAAATCATGAAATAACAAAATAAAATCATATTTACTTAAGAAAAACTGTAATTTGAAAGTCTAACCCAAGATCCTGGGTTTTTAAATTAAAGGCAAAGCACAAAAATTAGAAATATTTCAACAGAATTTTAGTTAATAGGTCTAAAATGCTGTATACATGTACATATAATTCATGGTGAAATTCAGGTGAACGTAATGATAATTCTTTGATTAAAAGAACACAACCAAAATGTCATAAAATTGAAAACTACACCTTGATTGAAACACAGACTATTCTACATAAATAGTCCCAGTTGACACCAGAGGGTAAAAAAAAGTAAAATCATAAATGAAAAGAAAATATGTAAATCTAAGAAGTACAAGTGGTTATAAACTTTGAACTGGAGTTTTAGATATTACAAGATCACTATTTTGCCAAAAATTTAAGAAATTATACAAAAAAGACATAATTATATGAAAATCATACAATATTTTGCATCCAAAGTAAAAAAAAAAAACATCTAAAATATATTTGGATATACAATTTATTTACTAATAGTACATTGCCAAAGATAATTATTATATAATAAATAAAACTGGTCCTTATAGGTTGAGTATTTATGCCTAATTTCATAGTATTGTAAAGACTAAAAGTGTTCCAATACTACAAAATGGGAAGGGGACTTTCCAAGCGACTGAATATGACTATAGCATCTTAGAAAATAGATCTCCTTTAAAATGTTATGCAGATTATTGAATATCCTACATAAAAAATACTTCAAACGTGTCATTATGTGAAAACAAGAAAAAAAAACGCTTCCTTTATTGGCTAAAAAGTGTCAGCGTGTGTCGCCGGACATTTTGAGGCGCGCAAAAATAGTCACTTTTGATGTCTCATACGTTCATAATTTTCAGTTTCAGGTGAATCCAGTAGGCAAGGGTGTTAACGAAATCATTTTTACACATATTTCCATCCATGTTATTTGAAAAATCAAAAAACCAGCACAACGAATTTAAAAGCGGCATCTAGTGTAAAAAATTCTGAAATTATCTCCACCTCTTTCTCTGTCAATTAACGGTCAAAGTGGCACTTGGCGGATTGTTAGTAACAGATTTCGTATTTAAACCTTAAAAAAAATTAATGTCCAGGGGCTCCTTTAGGATATATCAACGAACGCGGGCGGGCATTTCTATTTAAATAGGGACTACGTTTGGATACACCAACGATAACATACATGTTTTACGATCTTTGTTTGCACTTCGTTTGGACTAGCCAACACACACACGCTCGTAAAATTGATTAATCTGGATCAAAGAATTTGGAATTAGCCCATTATTATTATTGACTGCATTTGTTTGCTTATTGACTAGCCGATATATGTAGTTCCTTTTCAGATGATTGTATATACCAAAGCGTCCAAAGTCTGAACAATTACCAATCATCCTAATTCTAAATCAGCCTATTTAATTAGTGTTGATGATAAATCCCAAAAGTGTCCAAACCACCCCCCACCCCCCAAGAGTTGAAATTAAATAATGTATCTATCCCTTTTTCAATGTTAGTACCAGTCAGAAGTAACATGTAGTTCCCTCTTATTTTTTTATCTACACACCAAGAAAGAAGGAAAACTATGAACTTCACGCCAAAAGATTGATTTTGAATTTTTTTTTATTTCGGAGGTCGTAAAAATTTGATGACTTAAGTTGTTATCTATACTAGTATAATTTTATGAGTAAAGTTATTTTAGAGTCGAAGAATAACGCTTCATGAAATAGAGTTTAACATACAATTTAAAAAGAAACTTTCTCTACGCGCAACCAAACCCAAAATGCATATAACAGTCTATTACATTATAAATTGCACTGAAAAATAATATGAAAAGAAATTAGAATCTCCCAAATTGAAAAGACAGAAATTTTATTGTCAGATTTCAGAATTTGCTTAATACCTATATAATAGATATAGTCCTACATGTATACTGTAAAGTTGTATTCTATATTTCATTTCGAGTAACTGTTATGCTTATCGCAAAGACTGTTGAGTACAGAAATGAGAATATGAATAACAAAAGGAAAAAGAGTAAAGAAAACAGGAAAACATACCGATATCATGCGACAACAAAAGAAAGCTACGTAAAAATATGAAAATAAATATTTATTACCAACTTACCAAGCAGAAGTGTCAAAAGGTCAGCGATTGCCAAGCTCATCAAATAGTAATTTGTCGCAGTATGCATGTTTCTGTTACGTCCAATGACAATACACGTGCAAATATTTCCAACAGTTCCAGAGAGAAATATTGAAATGTAAATGACATTAAGAACAACTAGCTGAGATGTACTAACATATCTGTCTCCTAAGTATAATGTTAGGTAACGGGGTATATCGAAAGTTTCATTCGACATGTTACTATTCTTGAAATTGGAGATATTCATTGCCTTGAATGAACTGAAAACACAACTAATACAGACGCAGCTGTAATCTCCTGTCACTGAATTTCGAACTTTGAAATGTTAATAAAAGTTTATACTCCAATATCCGTATACACTAGTCTTCTTTTCATTTATTTTTTAGATTCTTGTAATATATTTCTCAACAAATTACTAATGAATCTGTTGGAATGCTGCAGTTTGATCACTTCCTGTTAATTATTAAATTATTCATACTGATAAAATAATTATATTGTTTTAAACGGCAACTAACGCAATAGGTTGACAAAACATAATCGATTCACGATTTTGACGCCTTATTTATGAATAACTTGTTATATATAATCCTGCCCCTCCGACATCATCTGATTGATAGAGACCAACACAATTATACCAAATAAATCTTCATCAAATAAAAAATACGCAATACTGATTGGTGAATGTAATCCCGCTGATGATTTTATCTCGGTAGTCTGATCAAACAGATCTTAGAAAGCAGTATTGATATCTGGAATAGAACCATTATAATCTCAGTAACTTCAGCTATCAACTTTACAGAAATAAGAAAAGTCCCTAGATATTTGTATGTAATTGCGACCGTTTCCCGTGATTAACATCCCATTATAAAAGAAATGTAATATTACATGTAAGGGAATAAGTCAGTATGACATTAAAATCGTGTTCTGGGTTAATTGTTACTTCTGTATATTAACCGGTGTCAATTTATCACTGAACAGTATCACGTGACATTAAGTTTTCCTTTTCTCTGTTAAACGGGGCCTAGATTATGATTCTTTATAACTGTATAACTTATAGATTTTGATTTGCGATTTTATCTAACATTTTTTTCTTCCTCTCCGATTTCGCAATAACCGTCAGCGATATGGATCTGAGATTTTCCATGATGAAAGATAAATGTTTTAGATGTGCCTAATACTGTTCATTTTTTGATTGGGTTCACTGAGACGTATAATGAGGAGTTCAAAGAGGCTAGGGGTTTACTATAGGACCCCGGTCGAATTTTTGTCATCGAAAAACTCTACGAGGGTGACCAATAACCATCTCATATCATATATTTCATTATACACCGTGGCAACACATATTAAATGACATATACGTCGTTACACTAGGGGGGTCATCCCAAACCCCCAAAGTCGATAATTTTGAAAAATTTCATATGCAATTAACATCCATAATTTTAAATCATATATTTTAAATATACAAGACACATTTAATGACATGTACTTCATTCTTTCAGTAGGGTGAGCCTCACCCCCATAATTCAATAATGTCCAATTATCTCATAAACCTTTAAAATCCCCACCCCTTAACCATATATTTTCGGCTGATTCCCCGAACGTCAACTTTTCAAAGATCAAACAACATTTTCCCCCTTCATTAAACCTGATTAAGGGGTCCATTTAAGGGTTAAACACTTACTTTTACAGGTAAAAAAAATCACCTGAGTTTTGTTTTATCTGTGTTGCAATAATTTTCTCTTAATTATATATGTATCAAATCAATTAATATGTTCCTTGTTGGTGTAGCTTTGTTGGTCTTTGTGTATTGCATTTTTAGACTATTCCATTGTAGTTAAATGTATTCCAACGTCCGAATTGAGCATAAAAGAACTTTTATTAATTCAATTATTTTATATTCCATTTAGATGTTGGGTTAAAATGAAGATACACATATGAATTACTAATAGTTTATTTCATTTGAATAATTAATAATGCTTTCATATTATAAACACATATTGTATGACAAATTATTAGTTGATGGAACAATAAATATAATAAAATTCACAGAAACAAACCACTGAAATGTCTATCAAAACATTTAAAAAAGCACACAATAAAGCACTGAAATTCAACAAAAAAAACCACATAAATGTCATACAAAGAAAGCACTAAAATGTCATATAACACACAAAGAGTCACAACTCACAAGCACTAAAATGTTCTTTTATTCAAAATGAAGAAGCTCAGATGCAGAATCAGCATAAGTCATCAAATCTATGGTTCTGTTTTGGAATCGAGCCTTTAACGTTGCTAGACGTCGGTCAATGTTAGCATACTTCTTTGCACGTGGTCGAGTGGTTCCTCCTGCTTCTCGCTGAATTCTGTTGATATCAATGGCATTCTGTATGTCCTTGAATGTCTGTATAATGGTAAAGATGTTCGGATGGGCATGTTGAACCTTCTTCTTAAGTTTTCCATGCCAAGCCTCCACGTTGTTGGTTGTACGAGGCCCATCTGTCCCAAAGTGATTCCAAAACAGTCTATCCCCTTCTACCCACTGTTCCGTAATGTAGTCGATGAATGGCTGATTATCTAGATTAATGTCTGCATCCTCTAGGTCTTCTAGTGTGTGGAACCATACGTCTTCTATGCAGTCAAGAGGTATCAGAGGAAGGACACCTGCACGGCGAATACGAGTTTTTACATCTTCATTGTCCTTGTACAGAGACTGAAGTCCAGTAGACTGTGCCTTTTTCCATACGCACTGGATGAAATGAAAAAAGCAACTCTTAATTGTGATGCCTGGAATGACCTAACGTATGGCATTGTGTGCAGCTATTTCAAAGTCGGCAAATGTTGCTGGAGTAAAAGGCAAATTTATTTGAGTCATGTATTCCTTGGGTAGTGTAAGAAATCTACAATAGATGATCTGGCTTTTTGCTGGAAATACTTCTGTTTCTTAAATTTATTTTCTTTAAGTTATTAATTTCCTTGAGTTTTAACCAGTGAATCATTTTTAAAATATTTCGATAGTAAAATATATAAAGTATTTTATTCAAACTTATAAATTTACTTCAAATACTTATTTCTTTAATTTTGTTTTATTCCAAATTGTAATTTTTTTAAAATAATGTCATCATATATATATACACCCCTAATGTACCCCCATTGAACACACTTTAATTGCTAAAACAACAACATGTATCAAATATGAAAAGATCCAATTGTTCAAAGAACAATTGAGGGCTTTCCCAGGTTAAATGACCTTTACATGCGACATCATGACATTCAGATTGATTAAACCCCAAATGATGAACATCTCTGAAGCAGAACCACTTTTGTATCGTTAACGATAAAAAAGGTCAAAATATAGGACGCTTTCTGGCTCAATGACCTTGACACATGATTCCTTGCCTTTCATGTCGACTTGCATTCCAAAGCTGAATATCTCTGAAGAAGACCAACTTCAATATCTCTTTTTGTAAGAAAGGTTAAAATCTGGGACGTATTTTTCATTAACTGACCTTGACCTGTTATTTTAATGACCTTGGCTCCTAATGCTGAACATCTTTGAAGAAAGAACCACTTCTGTATCTATTAAGATAAAAAAGGTCAAAATCTAGGACTTTTTCACACCCATTGACCTTGACATATGTTTTGATTGTCACGTTGATTTGTCTTCCTAAGCTGAATATTTCTGAAGAAGAACCACTTCAATATCTCTATTGGTAAGAAATGTTAAAATCTAGGACGTATTTTTCATTAAATGACCTTGACCTGTAATCATGACTTTGGTTTCAAATGCTGAACATCTGTGAAGAAGAACCACTTCTGTATCTTTAAAGATAAAAAAAAGGTCAAAATCTAGGATGTTTTCTCACTCAATGACCTTGACATTTGCTGTTTTGACGTTCACGTTGATTTGTCTTCCTAAGCTGAATATTTCTAAAGAAGAACCACTTCAATATCTCTATTGGTAAAAAAGGTTAAAATCTAAGACGTATTTTTCATTAAATGACCTTGACCTGTAATCATGTGACCGTGACTATGATTTGCCTTTCAACAGAGTCCTTTTCTCATTAGAAAGCATTCAAATATCTTCTAATAATAGAAAGGTCAAAAATTAGGACGTTGACCTTGACATTTTGGTCTAAGGTCATCCTCAAGGTCACATCCCCCGATGATCAAAACTGAAGACCCCATGCCTCTATCATATAAAGTTACTGAGTTTTACCCGAAAAACTAATTTACCAATGCTTCAATGGGACATAACTCTTATAAGATGACCTCAGATCCTTTTCATGGAAATGTAACAAAGTTGCGTCTTTAGATGCCAGACATTTTACACCCCCAACCATTCCTGTATCTTTTATCATTTCAGAGGAGTAGTGCACACAAGCAAAGGTCAAAATATAGAACGTGACCTTGACCTTTGACCTTATTTCTATTTTGAAGATGAAAGGTCATGAGGGTCTATGGTGAAGACTTTAAGTCTGTATCACTTCTGGTTTTTAAGATATACTTGTATATCACTTACACGAATCATTTTAGGGGAGGTAACTCCCATAAGATGTCGTCAGATCCTTTCCGCTAACATTCAACAAAGTTGCGTATGGATTGACTGAGGACTTTAGAAAAGATTTTGAAGCGATATCTTTTAAGGTTTCAGAGGAGTAGTACACACAATCTTTTTGGTGTTGGGGAAGATAACTCCGTAACGACAAAGTTTACGACATAATTCCCATAACACATCAAATCATTTTCATGACCGATATCATAGACAAAATATGAAAGCGATATGTCGCGAACTCACTTGTCAGGAAATGGCGAAAGAAAAAGAATAATAATATGAAAAGATCCAATTGTTCAAAGAACAATTGAGGGCTTTCCCAGGTTAAATGACCTTTACATGCGACCTCATGACATTCAGATTGATTAAACCCCAAATGATGAACATCTCTGAAGCAGAACCACTTTTGTATCGTTAACGATAAAAAAGGTCAAAATCTAGGACGTTTTCTCACTCAATGACCTTGACATTTGCTGTTTTGACGTTCACGTTGATTTGTCTTCCTAAGCTGAATATTTCTAAAGAAGAACCACTTCAATATCTCTATTGGTAAAAAAGGTTAAAATCTAAGACGTATTTTTCATTAAATGACCTTGACCTGTAATCATGTGACCGTGACTATGATTTGCCTTTCAACAGAGTCCTTTTCTCATTAGAAAGCATTCAAATATCTTCTAATAATAGAAAGGTCAAAAATTAGGACGTTGACCTTGACATTTTGGTCTAAGGTCATCCTCAAGGTCACATCCCCCGATGATCAAAACTGAAGACCCCATGCCTCTATCATATAAAGTTACTGAGTTTTACCCGAAAAACTAATTTACCAATGCTTCAATGGGACATAACTCTTATAAGATGACCTCAGATCCTTTTCATGGAAATGTAACAAAGTTGCGTCTTTAGATGCCAGACATTTTACACCCCCAACCATTCCTGTATCTTTTATCATTTCAGAGGAGTAGTGCACACAAGCAAAGGTCAAAATATACAACGTGACCTTGACCTTTGACCTTATTTCTATTTTGAAGATGAAAGGTCATGAGGGTCTATGGTGAAGACTTTAGGTCTGTATCACTTCTGGTTTTTAAGATATACTTGTATATCACTTACACGAATCATTTTAGGGGAGGTAACTCCCATAAGATGTCGTCAGATCCTTTCCGCTAACATTCAACAAAGTTGCGTATGGATTGACTGAGGACTTTAGAAAAGATTTTGAAGCGATATCTTTTAAGGTTTCAGAGGAGTAGTACACACAATCTTTTTGGTGTTGGGGAAGATAACTCCGTAACGACAAAGTTTACGACATAATTCCCATAACACATCAAATCATTTTCATGACCGATATCATAGACAAAATATGAAAGCGATATGTCGCGAACTCACTTGTCAGGAAATGGCGGAAGAAAAAGAATAATAATAATAATATTAAACAGAAGAAATACAATAAGGACTTTCCGTCCGCAGACGGGAAAGCCCTTAATTCCGTCCGCAGACGGGAAAGCCCTTAATTAAACAGAAGAAATACAATAAGGACTTTCCGTCCGGAGACGGGAAAGCCCTTAATTATGATTTTTTAAAAGTTGACGTTCGGGGAACACACCATATTTTCTCATTCCCCATGGTAAAACGCACCACATGACACATACTTCGCTTCCCCATGCAGGGGGTTATCACCACTCCCATCAAATCAATAATGTTCAATTATCGCATAAACCGTTAAAATCCCCACGCCTAAACCATATATTTTCTTATTCCTCATGGTAAGACGCACCAAATGACACATACCTCACTTCCCCAGTGGTTTATCATCACTCCCATCAAATCAATAATGTTCACTTATCTCATAAATGTGTACGGTCATAATGAAGAAACGACATAATAGCGGCGCTGAGAGCGATGCGTATAAACAATACCGTGATTCCCCTTTAATGATAAATACCTCATTACTCAATGGGCGTCATTCTCGCCCCTTAAACCAATTATCTTAAAATATATAAAATTAAAAATCTGTAAGAAACCCGACACCTAAACCGTATATTTTCTTATTTCCCATGACAAAACGTATGAACTGATATATACGTCATTTACCCAAGGGTTCATTCCCACCCCCTCGAATCATTAGTCTTTAATGATCTCTTTAAGCATTGAAATCCCTGTCCCAAAATCATATATTTTTCTTTTTCCTCATTATTAGACAACAGATTGATAAAAACCTAACACCCCCAAGAAAAAAAGGAGGGGGGTCATCCTCGCTCCTCAAATCAATAATTTTTAATTACTTCAAAATCCGTAAAATGTTTATCCCTTTAACACATTTTAATACGCAATGTTCAAATCTCATAAACCATTTAACTCCATACTCCGTAACCACATATATTTCTAATTGCCTATAAGGAGACGCAAGAAATGATTTTATACATTGCCCGGGGAGTGGGGGTAATACCTCGTAAAAAATCAACAAAAGACATTGAGATCCTTGGTCCTTAATTATAAACATTTTTATTCTTTGTGAAAAGCTCAGATATCCCCATACCTTTAAACACTGGATGTATCATCAGTGTTTCTGAATAGCTTCGAAACTGGTGACCGGGATAATCATTATGCCCATGACGAGACCGAGTGAATGCACCCAATATCGGGGATCATTTAGTATTCCCGGAAGATAATAAATTGTTATTTATAGAAAATAAAGGTAAAATTTTACCCTATGATAAAATTGGAAATTGTACATATTTCTGCCCAAATCTTATAAGAATTGGCTTAGCGGGCTGATATGACTTTGTTATCAACTGTTTCGGGTTTATATCAACTGCTTCCGTTTTATATCGTACCCCTAATCCGTAATCGCGTTATAAACCAGTCGTTTCCGTAATCGATTCTAAACTTACTAGCACATAGAAAGCGGGAAATTGTGGATTATATTAATTCGCCCAAAAATGTTAATACAAACAGAACAAAACATTAAGTGACAAAACATTTTGACTAAATGGATGAGGGACAATGACGATTTGCAGTACCTTGAGGATATTGGGCAATAACGGCAATGAAACTGAAATCATTAAGAATTTTCATGCAGGCCCATAGCTCAGTATAAAACACCAAGCTTCGCTTCAGTCCATATAAGTGTTGTCGGGCGACCAACCGGTCCATATACTGCCATATGACCCTCAGTGTCATGAAATATTTGTTAAATATGGACCAGTGGGCGGGGCTTAAATATTATATGGACTGGTGGGTGGAGCATGATTATCATAAGTTTTGGAACGTTTTCGCATTAAAATAAGTATAATATAGCTAATAGTTTATTGCACTGAAGGTCAAATGGCAGTAAATGGATCGATTGGTTGCCCTAAAAAATTATATGGACCTCAGCTACGCTCCGATCCACATGATCTTTTTCAGGACGACCAACCGGTCAATATACTGCCATATGACCCTCAGTACAATGAACTATTTGCTAATTATTAAACAATGAGGTTAATAACTGAAATACAGTATAAATGGACCATTTGATACAACATGAAGTTCTTAAAATCTGGCATATGTACAGGGCCTATGCCCTGTATAAAAACTTATACAGGGCCGATATACAGATACAGGTCATCGGCCCTATGTAAACGTTTGGTTCCTGTTCCCCATAGGAATATGTAGATCTACGTTTTGTTGCCGCTGAAAAAAATAATAAACTGAATGACAATTTATTTGCGCTGTAGTTATGTCAACAATCAGAAATTATAAAAAAAATACTGTAATTTTAAGTCACTGGTTAATAAAGGTGTCATGAAATGGGTATTTTCATGTAAAGCCTGTATTATGTCGTCGTAAAGTATTATTGGGACTATACAGCTAACATCGACCCAATACGACTGGCTCGTACATAATAAAGGCTTTATATGAAAATATCTATTTAATAACACTATAATATCTATATGCAGAGAACCTGATAATATATTTGTCGTGTTCTTAAAGCATTTTCTGCTGAAAAATAGAGGCTTTTCTACGTTTGTCGAGTCCTAATAAGTTTGGGTCAAATTTTAATAACATCTGGTCAAAACAATTTGACGTCAGTGATAAGTTCTGGCCATCCTTCACTAAAGTTTGTTGTGTAAGGACATGCAGTTGTATGGACATTTTTACGCTGCAACAGAAGTCTGCAGGGTGAGATAAATACAGGGAAATACGATAACCTCAATGTGCATGGTGCAGCACACTAAATAATAAAAGATTTTTAGGAGGTTATTTTAAAGTTTGCTGCAGCACAAGCATTTAGATTTTCTCTAGCCACCTAAAAAAACGAAACAAAACAAAACTCCAGCAGCTAATATAATGATCTGGAGAAAGGGGATGTCATTCACAAGAACTCAAATGGTTTGTTGCTTACATGTATGTAAGGGGTATACTGGCTGTCACACCAAGTAAATATTGAGTGTCACACAATTCCCACATCCCTTACCCTACGGCTAGGGCAGATTGTCAGCTCAGAGCAGGACAAAATTCTTATATTTTATTTATTATTTTGCTTTCAAAGCAAACTATAATCCCTTGATACAATGATGCTTTATTCTTTTTATTCACAACTAATAACTTAGCCCAAGTTGTGTGCGTGTGTGTGTGCCGGGAAGGGGGGGGGGGTGCAAGGGGTTCCAGGTTATGTTCTAACAAAAAATAAATTTTTATGTCTTATCTTGTTCTAATATTGGATCTTGTATTGTTTTCACAAAATTATTCTTTAATTTTAAAATATGGTTCACGAACAGGTGAAGCACCACTTCGTGTTGGACACAATTTGCATCTGGGTCATGTTATGAATGTTGTCAGGTTGCTGATATACGTTACTTTTATATTTTATATTTAAGATTGGCATAATCAGTGTATGATAAGTCAGAAATGGACAAACAAATGCTAGCATCATTGTTGTTCCCTTTCCCGGGCTGATAAACAATAAAGCTGTACCATGTGAGATGTCCACTCTTCAAGCTTCTCAAAGATTCATATTTCCATATACAGAGCAAACAAACAAACAAACAAACAAAAGTGTTATTGTCAATCAACTACTAAAATAAAACATATACATTTTACATATCATTAACATTTTGTGATAGGTTTCTAGGCAAATAACAAATTTACGGGGGTTGAATGATTGTTTTAGACTTAATTCCCAGGTGTTCAATTTGTTTGTTATCTTTTTGTCTAGGCTTCTGATCTTTGTTAGATTTGTTGGTACATAGCCATAGGACAGGGTGTTGCATATTATTGTGACCTCTCTATGACCTTGAAATTTGTCATATAATTGAGGTTTTGGACATTCTTCTTATCATCTGGATCATGCCTTTGTTGTCTTCTGAGCTTGGGTTGTGATTTTTCAGTATGTAGTTACATGACCATAAACAAACTGTTTTGTACTATTTTGACCTCTGTATGACCTTCACATTTGTCTTCAAGGTCAAATAAATGTGCGTTTTTTGTCTTAGCCATATCTTAGTTGTCTTTTGAAATAAGCTTATATATTTTGTATGCGCGGTAAGTTGGCTATGTCAAATTACAAAATGACATTTCAGTAAAAATATTATTGTTTAATGACAATGAATCATGTTTACTTTTCAAAAAACAATGCACATTGTGTTCACTATCATTTCAAGTACCTGTGTATTAATAATAGGCATTTCTAATCAAATTCAAAGTATCATTGACAAAAATATTGAGACCTCGAAATTATTAATGATATTATCACATTCTAATAATGGTCCAGGTGATCTGATGATATTCAAAATAAGTGTTTAGTCTAACAAAGTCACTTATTTAAAATGTTTAACCAGTTCTGTTTGAAAAGAATTTAATCCTCCTTGAAGTTTTTCATTGTATTTGCCTGCTGACACTAGTTTAACCACAATTCATGCACAAGACTTCTAACAAACTACTGAATTCATACCTAGAATTAAAAAAAACAACATTTTGTATATAAATGTAGTGATTCCAGGTTTTGTATCAGACCAGCCTCGAGTGTTGTTTGAAACATTATCTCTACAAGTCGCATGGTGTACTCTACGTTATATAATATAATCTATTCAATAAGTGTATAATTTGAATAATTACACATTATATACGAATGCTTGGTTTTGATTGGTTGACAGGCAATATGTTTTATCTATATTTTGAAGTTTTATCTTTGTTCCAGTTCCAATACTGCTCAGGACATTCTATTAAGGACTTTGGAGAGAAAAGTGGTCATTGGTAAAATTCGTTGGTCACATAGGAAATATATGATAAACAGTTTATAACACCCCATTCTCCATATCAGTCCCGATATCATCACTTGTCCCATATCCAAGGCCGCGGGCTGATATAGGGACTGAACACTGCTAAAATCATATTTCAATACTTTCAAATGTTTCTCCACCTCCGATGGATCTAGAACTTGCACCCCTGAGACACTTTGGCATATATTCGCCTAGCACCATGTCCAGCGCCCTAGACCACTCGGCCACATTCGCTTTTTCATTGGAATAATTTGAACACTAGACAAACAATAATGCATATATTAAGTTCCTAATTTTTTTTTGGTAAAGAAGGCTAAAAGATGGTGTCCTTTCCTTCAGCGACATCTTGGGAGCCTCTAATTTCTTGTAGTTCTAAGATATTCTTTTTCGTCAACAGAGTCATACTAGTCCTTCTTTTTGGATAGTATGTGGAGTCGGCAGTAGCAAAGCTTCAATTGAGGCAGTGGGCAGTTACTGCACCTATAAATTTTAGAAAATGTTTAAATTGTCCAATAAAAACACAAAGGTTTCATATATTTTTAACCAGTGCTGTAAACTGAATATGTACTGGAATCTTTTGCACGAGTTGACATTGTTATGGAAGGGAGTCTATCCTTTTTTACAAATTACATTATTTACTCCGCCTTCAAAGTACTCGAGGAAGGCTACGTACATTTACCTCCATTTTTGATAGTTTGATACCACTTAAAAGTCTAGATCTCATCATAGATGTATTGAATGAACATGGAGAAATGTACAAAAAGAATTCTCTATTGAACTTATGTCAAGGATTGAACAGGTTCTTTAAGTACAATGATAAACGTTTTGACATAATTTCTGATTCCGCTTTTGATATGACGAACAATTCCTTCCAAGCCCTAATTCGTAGAACTAGAGAGGTCGGTAAAGGTGCTATTGATCATCTCGAAGCCATTTCCTGTGATCTTCAGAAGTTGTACAAACATCCGCTTGTAATGAAACCAGATACCCCTGTTGGCTTGTTAAACAAAGTTATTTTTGAAGTAATTCTGTACTTCTGTAGGAGAGGACAGGAAAATTTACCAATGTTAAAAGTTAAAACAGGTGTAGTTGGAGTTATGTATGTACAAAAGTGACATCGGAACTTGACAAAAACCACCAGGGAAACACAAGCAACAATGAACCTGAAGGAAAAGATGGAAAATGTACGCAACTGGAAATGACATTTGTCCTTGGGCAGCCTTCGAGAAATATTTAAGTAAGAGACACACTGAAACAGACACATTTATTGAATCTGAAAATGTCTGGTATAGAATAGAACCAATTGGTGTTAACACTCTTTCTTGTTTCATGAAGAAACTTTCACTGACAGCTGAATTGTCTACTGTCTACACCAACCATTGTATCAGAGTCACAACAATCACGCTCCTCAATCACTGTGGATTTGAATCCCGCCATATTGTAACTGTGTCTGGACACAAGAATCAGGCTTCACTCTCCAGTTATTGTTATGATACATCAGGTACAGTTTTTTTCTTATAAATTGTGTATAAAGACGTAATAAATGTAATAACTGACATTTATCTATAATAAGATGACAAATGTTAAATTATACTCTCCAAAAATTATCAAGTATTTTTTTTATACAGGGTATTGTTTTGTATGTATTATCATATGCATTTTTACATGTTTTAATACAAATTGTTCCAAAATGAGGTGAAATAAGATTTTAATCGTGTTTATATATTTATTTTTCAGATCAGCAGAAGAAACAGATGTCAGATGTCCTGTCTAAATCCAGGAGTCCACTGGAAGATGCCACAACACTACATGTACACCCACTAACAGTGCCATTGTACCTATCGCAGGTATAAAAATTTGCAAATATTATCGTTATTTTACTGTGAACACATTTTTATAAGCTTGACAGCACCCTTCCCTCAAAACAAGAGAAAAATAATAGCAAACAAAACTAAAAAAATCAACAGTAAAAACAAAATGAAAAATCAACGACAGAAATATTAAATATTGGACTTTTAGCCTCGGAGCATACATGTACCTAATAATTTGATCTTATTTAGAACCATGTTCTGCACACTGAAATTGGTATCGTACGTTTATTTTATGCAACGAAGTTTTCTGCTGTGTAATAATAATTATGTTACATGAAACCTTATTTTTTGTTTATTGTATTTTTTTTTAATTTTCAGGACAGTAGAATTTTACGTTGGAAGAAATTCCTTACCTTGATTTTCTAGATCTCCCAGATCATTTGCTAATGTCAGTGTTGCCCGGATAGAGAACAAATATCAGATGTCCTCTCAGTCTGTTACTTAAAGACCTCAGAACTTTAATTTCAGCAATTGTGTTGTGCATATAAACAACAATTACTACACTGCCAATAAGTGAATAGACAACATGTACTTAAGTTCACTTTGTTATTTGTTACTATTTTGATTGTTAATTAAATAATTTAAATTTATATGAATATTTTTTGCCTATATTATAAGAAGTTAACATATGAGAGCTGGTATTTGCTTCAAATCTTTCTGTAAAAACATTCAGAGTAATAATAACAATAATATTGTTTTTTCCATGTTATATGCCAAAATATTTCCCAAGGTTAGAAGGCATAATGCACATCGGGTCGTTGAGACATATTTTGGCATATTACATGGAAAACACAATATTATTGTATAAATATGATTTCTGCATATATGTCCTGATAATTTAGTATGGAAAATACCTTTCTACATCACTAATTGTACAAGCACTCGTAATGTTCATTATTGACATCACTGGTACAAGTCATCGTTTGTTATACTATTACTATTACAGGGAGATCAACGATTAATCTTTGATCATTTAAAAACAACAGTAACGTGTGATGTCTATTTAGGACATCATGATACCATTTCAGCACAGTTATTTAGAAGGATAAAAAGACATAAAAACTTGGCTACTGTAGAAAAATCTTAAACATTAAGTTGACATGCTTGTTTACATAGCTTATGTACCTTAAAGGTAGTTATTTAAACACATAAATGCACTTGTGTTAAAATTCGTCATGCCGTTATATTCTTACGAACGTACATGTATTGACTTATAAAATCGCCGAACTTTTCAGTGCTAAAAACTAAATATTTTTGCAAAACGTAAAGATATGGATTTTTTCAATTATTTTTCGGATGGAGATTTCAGTTAAGGAAAATTGGCGTGGGACGGTATTTAGCCCCTTATATTTGCCATCATTCAATTCTTAAGAATATTTTCTCAGTTCAATATAAAAGTATTTCTTCATTGAACTTTCTCTGTTGCGAATCCTATTAGAAGACGGAACGTAAATTGTGAGAAAATGGTTTAATTATTGTATTTATTATTTAAAATAATATTGGTCTCAAACGTGTATGAATCTGTTATATTCGACAGTTACTGGGAAATCTGGGTATTTGTTCGGGTAACCCTGCATCAGAGGAGTCCACCTATTCAAAATGGCGGAAGGAGATAAGAAGAGTTTCAAAGCACGAAACTAAAAGCTTATGTGAGGGGTTACTGCCATTCATCCAAAGTCAAAACCGTAGCACTGCGAATAATGTATACGCATGTAAATGAAGTCCTAAATGGTAAAGCTAAATACCGAAAAAGAAAACATCGTTATTGAGCATGTATGTGCGGTAAAATAATTTGCTATAACTTTAATGCATTCACTTATAGATCCTTGCTTATCAAATTCAATAGAAAGCCTGTCAATTACAACAAAAATGAAGTACGGCTAAAATGTTAGATAAAAATTGGCGATGTTATTACATGCCACGTGACTCAGTTGGTGCTTAAAATGCATTCTGTCAGTCTGTATGTATATGTTGACTTCTTTTTTTTAACTTAAAATTTCAGATTTTACGTTTTACTCTTGATTATCCTCCGTGTACTACGTTGATATATATTGTTCAGTTGAAATCTTATTCAAAATACAATTAACTATGGCAAGCCTTTTTACTCTTTATTCTAACTTCAAGATATCTCACATAATATAAACTTTATCAGATATCTTGTATACTTTATAACATATCTTCTAAAGTTTATAAGATATCTCATAAGGTATGAGATATCTTATAAAGTGTATAAGATATCTTATATACTTTATAAGATATCTTATATACTTTATAAGATATCTCATATATTTTATAAGATATCTTATAAACTATATAAGATATCTTATAAACTTTATGGGATATCTTGTATAATATATAAGATATCTTATATAAAAAATATTTATAAGATATCTTATAAACTTTATAAGATATCTTATAAACTTTATAAGATATCTTATAAACTTTATAAGATATCTTATATACTTTATGAGATATCTTATATACTTTATAAGATATCTCATATATTTTATAAGATATCTTTTAAACTTTAGAAGATATCTTATAAAGTATATAAGGTATCTAATATATTATATAAGATATCTTACATATTATATAAGATATCTTATATACTTAATAAGATATCTCATATATTTTATAAGATATCTTATAAACTATATAAGATATATTATAAACTTTATAAGATATCTTATAAACTATATAAGATATCTTATAAACTTTATGGGATATCTTATATAATATATAAGATATCTTATATAATCTAGTTTATATAAGATATCTTATAAACTTTTTTTCACTGTTCACGGAGGGCGTTAGGGAGTGACAATTGTTTTATCAGGGGAGGGACTAGGATGAAATTAAAAGGCAGGACCGGGGCTTTTGGAAGCTCAACAAAATCAAATTCCTACTTATTCTGTGTGAACATATGCAGCAGCCGAATTCGAAATCGAGAAAAAAATCTACAGGTGCATATCTAGGACGTAAACTTACCCATGCAACCGATGCACCTCGTCCTAATTCAAGAGTTTTTTTTTCAGTGGAGTCCGAGTTTCCTTTTCCATCCTTGTGTTTCTTTCCAAATTTGTTATTCGTGATGTTCAATAGTCATGATAGTGGTGTCGTGTTAAAGGACTTTTAAATTTAATTAAAATGATATTTTTGATTGCGTTACTCTCCATGGAAGATCTAACATGGACTATATCGAGTTTCACTTCAAAGGGAAAAGTCAGCCAATCAAAATTTAGGTGTATGTGGCATTCATTCATTGATGGCGGCCATTTTCTTTAAGGTAAATGAGTACTCCACTAGTACGGCGGGGTGTTATTGAGTGAATGTAATAGAAGATTATTAACTTATAATTTTAAATAGATTGTAGTTTTCTGCAAACTTGACCTTGGTTTTCGTTTCTGCTATTTTAAGTTTAGATAATTAGACCTGATTAGCCACTGAAAAATAATATACGTCAAGACTAAAAATTGTCGTGAAAAAAATAATCGAGATCTGGGATACTACTACCACTTACTACTAGATAACTTTATTTTCCAAACACTATTAGCATTAGTACAGAGACAGATAAAAAAATATATACAACATAACAATGCGAATGTTAGATAGCAAAGAACATATTGGCCATGAAGAGGTACACAGTTAAAAATTTCACACTATAATATAAATGCCATTACCCGGAGATTCTATTTTTATTGATAATACGAATAAATTTACAACTTTAGATTATTAAGACCTGGAAGATGTTCACCGTTTATTAATTCATGAAAGTTCGTAGTATATGATCTATTTTTAAATTAGACCTTAAAAAATTCCCTCATTTTCAAAAGCATTACATGCATCCGCAAATGAAATAGTATTCATTTCCGATATCATTGGAGTTACATAAGAAACAATTTTGGTCTTCTTTGGGAATGTTATGCCATGTCTTCTAGTTTGTGGTTCATGGCTCTAAATCTAAACAAAGTGGTTATATTTCTATCTTCTAGTATACTGAAATAATGTTCAAGTTTGTCATTATAATTTCTGTAATTTAGAGATTTTGGAGAACTAATCATATTCCGGTTCCGTTGAAATTGCTCAGTACGTACTAGTACCTATTTGAGTGAATTATACAACCAATCTAAACTTATGATATGTACATATTCATCAAAAAATGTTTTCACATACTTTAACCATTTAGTACTATCAGCATATTACCTTATAGCAAAATTATACGAAATCGCAGGTTTCTTATTTTGTTCCCCTTGTCTTGTTAACATTTTTGCCAAAACCCTTTAACCACTCTTAATCTAATGGGTATCTCGAAACCCTAATTCACCACCAACAATAGAATCCTGTGTAGATTTCTTTGCTTTCAGAAGGATCTTGTAAAAATTCAAATCGAAACGTTCTATAAACTAGGGCGAGTTACCTGTCCCAAACTTCACAACAAATACATAAATTCGTTAATTATTTCCATGTTTTAATATAAGCTTTTACATGATCTAACTCTAGAGAAAAAATACATGATTTTGCTCTTATCAACATTAACTTTAACTTTCGTCACATAGAATATCTAGCTGTTTCTGCACATTCTTTTCAGATTCTGCAAAGAAGACACTAAATCTATATCGTTTGACAAAATTGAGAAACCTATAACAATATTATTATCTACTATTGGGTTTTATATAAGAGTTGTTTACAATTTTTGACCAAGTCACGCAAAATAACCAACTTTGGGGCAGTTTACGTTTCAAGAACCACGAAGCGATTTATGAACAAGCGGCAATTGTCCCAAAGTTAACTGCTTGTTACTGCTGGTCAAACAATGACAGCTTACTCGTTATCGCAGGTCACACAGAGGAATGAGTAACTGTTAGACATACCCAATACACATGAGGTACTGCTAGTAATACCCAACAACACAGGATTTACTTACGAGTTACTGCTAGTTGTACCCAATAACACATGAGTTAAAGCTAGTCATACCAATAACACACGGGTTACTGCAGGTCACACGTAATAAGATATGAGTTACTGTAGGTTACTCGTGATAACACATAGGTTGCAGCAGGTCACACATAAAAACACGTGTTACTGCAGGTCACACCTAATAAACCATGGGTTACTGCAAGTCACATCTAAAAAACCCTGGGTTACCACAGGTCACACAAAAACGTATGGGTAATGACAGATCACTCCTGATAACACATTAATTACTGCTGACCATTCCGTATACATATAAAACACATGGGTTACTACAGGTCACACCTAATAAACCACGGGTTACTGCAGGTCACACCTAATAAACCATGGGTTACTGCAGGTCACACATAAAAACACGAGTTACTGTAGGTCTCTCTTGATAACACATAGGTTGCAGCAGGTCACACCTTATGAACTATGTGTTATTGCATGTCACACCTTATAACACATGGGTTATTGCAGGTCACATAACAAATACATGGATTATTTCAGGTCACACAACAAATACGTGGATTACTGCAGGTCACACTCAATAACCTATGTCACGAAAGGTCACCCCTTATAATACATAGGTTCCTGCAGCTCACTCCTAATAAACCATTGTCTACTGTAAGTCACACCTAATAAACTATGGATTACTACAGGTCACACCTAATAAACAATTGGTTACTGTATGTCACACATAATAATCCATGGGTTATTGCAGGTCAAACCTAATAACATATGGGTTTCTGTAGGTCACTCATGATAACACACTGGTTTCTTCAAGTCAACACGCTTCATATTAAGCTCGTCATTGGTCAATATAATTCAACTAGGTCAATAAACCAGTGAACTTAAAAGATGCATGATTTTTGTATGGAAAGAGCATGGTCAATAAATCTTTAAAGTCAATGAATCAAGGCTGAAGCCACATATCTTTCGTGAAAAAATGCTAATTGATACAAGTTGAGTTAATTGGTTATCCACGGCAAAAAAGGATACACATAAAAAATTGTCTATGGAAATAGCTACAATTATTTCAAATAAATGTCATATAACTATAAATTCTAACCACAGGTTCTTCAAGAAAATCAAAAATCACACACCTGATTGAGGAAGTGAAAGATAAAGTTTGCTTCATTGTTAAAAGCTTCAGGTAAAGTCAGTTACGCAAATCCAGTAATTTGAAAGGTGGTAATATTTTTCAAACTTGAGGTAACATTGATATATTTTTTCACAGTTGCTTAAATCGAAAAGATGTACTCGCCTGACAAATTATATATATATATATTTTTTTTTGTGTTTGCAGTTTCGCAAATAAATAAGAAAAATGTGGATAACGAATGAAGGATTTATTGTTAGGTTTTATGCAGTTTCAGTTACTAAGGCGAAACTAATCATTTGAATAAATACTGCATTCTTTTGGCGACTTTGAAGTATATTTGTTTCCCATTAGATATAAAATACACGTCAATGCGCGTAATTCCTTGTTAACTCGTGGTCCGTTTTGGCATTTTGATCTCTAGACATTTTCATATGTTGTGTTAATACTTTTAGACCAAAGTTTAGAGGTTTTTATCACTTTAATATGAGAGAAAACAAAAGTTTATCTAAATCGGCCTGGAATGTCAGGGATCTGGGAGACAAGCTTAGTAATGAACTGTTTATGAACAACATAAAGAGTGATATAAATATATTGTTAGAGACATGGAAGGGAGAATCACAAGATAGTAATATTATAGGTTATAACTGCATTTCAAAACACCGAAAAAAAAAAGAAAAGGGCAAAAAGAAATAGTGGAGATATAATGGTATTTTATAGAAAAGAGCCAGTTTACAAAAGGGGTCACTTATTTAAAAGATGCTACAACTTCCCAAAATAGACTTTGGCTCAAATTAGACAAAACATTCTTTGGTTTAATAGATGATATATTTTTATGTGCAGTGTATATTCCACCCGTAGCATCAACATACTTTGACAATGATTTTACAATATTGGAAGGAGAAATTTCATTATTCTCCAGTAAAGGGAAGATATTTCTTTTAGGGGATATGAATGCCAGAACTGGTGAAAATCCTGATTTTATAGAAAATGATTCTGATCAAATAAATAGATTTGATGGCAGTGATTTACTGCCACCGAACTACAAATCAGATAAAATATTAAAGAGGATAAATCAAGATATAGTAATCAATTCTCATGGTTTAAATTTTTTGGATCTTTGCTTGTCTTCCGGACTCCGCATTCCGCAGATTTCTTGGGGATTCATTGGGATATTTCACTTATATGTCACCCAATGGTTATAGTTCTGTAGATTATGCTGTTGTAAGCGAAAGTCTCCTGTCCTCAGTTCAATTTTTCCAAACAAAAGATTTTAATTGTTTTTCAGACCATCTTCAAATAGAACTCAGTCTTAAATGTAATATCACTTTAGAAAAAAATAAAGAATTGGATACATCCAAATGGAAATATATTAAAACATATAAATGGACAGAGAAATCAAAGAATATGATTCTAGAAGCACTGGCGACAGAACATATAAAAAATAGAATTATTAATTTGGAAATAAAAGATATACAGGAAAGTCAAGATAGTGTTGATGAGGCAACTTCTAATATAACAAATATCTTAAATGATATTTCAGATATAGCTTGCAAAACAGTTCGTAGACCTATCAAAAAGAAGAGAAAAAAATTTCATCAACCCTGGTCAGATAATGTTATATATGAAACAAAAAGAGAGATAAATAAATTAGGAAATAAAATAAAATATAATATAACAGATAATACTCTCAAACAAAAATATTTTAAACTTTGTAAGGACCTAAAAAAGATGGTAAAAAAGAAAAAGAATGAATATAAACAAAAAATATTCAACTCACTTAATGATAATATACAAAAAAACCCAAGTGATTATTGGAAAATATTAAAATCATTAAAGAAAGACAAATTGAGTGATGAAAATGAAATTCCTGAAATACTTAAAGATGAATCTATAATTATTAAACATTTTCAGGAACAGGGCAAGCCCCAGGTTCCAGTAGAGCAAAACCACATTAATGAAATTGAAAATTTGCTGAGTGAAATGGAAACAAAGTTACAGTATAAAAATGAAACTGACAAACCAATATCTTATTCAGAAGTTAAAAAAGTTATAAATAACCTTAAAAAGGGAAAATCAGCAGGTCCAGATAGAATATTAAATGAAATAATTAGACATTCATCACCATTTATACTGAAGCCATTGGCTAAGATATTTAATGTCATACTAAAATCTGGTTTTTATCCAAAATCTTGGACACATTCTTTTATGATACCAATACATAAATCTGGAGACAAAAAAGACCCTAATAATTACAGGGGAGTCTCTCTTATAGATTATTTATCAAAGATTTTTAATGCAATATTAAATAATAGGTTAAACAAAGTTGTGGAGAATCAACTGAGCAACTCTCAATTTAGTTTTAGAGAGAATCATAGGACAGCAGATAGTGTATTCATTTTGAAATCCTTAATAAATAAATATGTTCATAAAGAAAAAAAGAAAATTTATGCCTGCTTTGTAGACCTTAGAAAGGCATTTGACTCAGTGTGGAGAGATGCCTTATTACTAAAATTATGTCACATGGGGGTAGGTTTAAAACTTTTTCATATAATAAAAAATCAGTATTTTTGCACAAAATCAGCAATAAAATACAAAGATCAACATTCTGTGTACTTTAACATATCAAGAGGGGTTAAACAAGGAGATTCCTTGAGTCCTACATTATTTAATATTTTCATCAATGATATAACACAAATCTTTGAATATAGTCCATTAAAACTTATGGAATCAAATATCAGCAGCTTATTGTTTGCTGATGATTTGCTGATTTTGTCAGAAACAAAAGAAGGTCTTCAAAAAAGTCTTGATAGTTTGTCCAATTACTGTGACAAATGGCAATTAGCTTTTAATGTAAAGAAAACTAAAACCATAATTTTTAAACAAACTCTTCACAAAACAGAACCATCATTTGCCTCCTATAAGAGCAATGAGATAGAGAATGTTTCTGAATATATATTTTGGGTGTATTCTTAAAAGCCAATGGAAATCTTTCATATAGCACAAATCACCTAGTGAAAAAGGCGAAAAAAGCGCTATTCAGTATAAAATCATATGCAAATTCCTTAAACAATTTGCCAGTTAAAGTGGCTTGTAATCTCTTTGATGTATTGGTTACGCCAATAGCTACATACAATGCAGAGATTACTTATTTAGATACCTATATTTCCTTATTTAGAGCTAAAAAGAGAGCTTATAAATCAAATAAGGAAGTTAATGTATTTTCATTTATTGATAAATCATCAATTGAGAATCTACACCTTTCTTTTTGCAAATATATTTTGGGAACAAGAAAAAATGCTTGTAATTTAGCAACTAGAATGGAACTCGGAAGACTTCCCTTAGAAAATCATATAAAAGTTCAATCCATACTATATTTATTAAGACTTTATTCAGAGAGCATTAACCCTCTTCTGAAAGAGTCCTTTGCACTGTGCAAAGAATTAGATGAATATGGAATCTTTACGTGGTATACTTATGCCAAAAACATTATAGAAGAATCAGATGTTGATACTGACCAAATACAAAATATTAATAGTCTTATAAAAAAATAAAATGAAAAGTAGGGGAACTATCGCTGGATGTTGTGAAGCTTGGTTTTGCCATGCCCGGTAGAGGCATTACCTGGTAGTGGCATTATTTGGTAAAAGGCATTAGGCCGGTAGAGGCACTACTTGGTAGAGGCAGGCCGGGATCGGCTAGCACCAATAAAGACTACTGGAATATCTATAACAGTAAAATACCCAAGCTTAGAAAGCTAGGATTTCTTTCCTATTTATACTGTAGAATTTAGGTCAGGCCAAACAATTTTTACATAACGGGACAGAATGACGCACGTAGAATTAATATTATGAGATTTAGTAAGTATTAGTTTAATAGCGGTCATTCTTTGAAGTATATAGTTTAAGTAGCTTGTCCATGTTCGACCTGGGGCACTGTGTGTATTCAAAATATGTCAACGGATAAGAGCAATTATATCGAATATAGTAAAGGTTAAAAGTTCAAATATTATATCAAATATAGTAAAGTTTAAAAGTTCAAATAATATTTTCATTCAAAAACAAGAACAATTTATAATTTAACTGAGCGTATTGTACATGGAATTTTATGTTACAATAATAGGCTCACTGATTTAAAAATAAAGAAAAAAGGAATAAAGTCAAAAGTTGAAAAATACTATCAAAATTTAGTAGAAAATAAGATGACTGAAATAGATGAAAAAAGTACATTATATTTATATAATAAAGTTAAACTAGATTATAATAATCCCTTTATCGAAAATTTCTTAGTAAATCCAAATTTCGAATATCGAAAACTTATAGTAAAATAGAAAAAGGCAGGCATTTAAAGATACCTAGAGAGGATAGAAAATGTAAAGTTTGCAATAGCTTAGATAATGAATGCCATTTCCTTTTAGAATGCAAAATAAACTCTTGTATTAGAAATAAATATTTAACAGAAATTATAAATGAAAATCCAGGGTTTGATGATTTAAGTATAATTAAGAAATTAAGCTTTATATTAAACCCATCAACACCATCACAAGTAAATAGACTTGGTTCCTTTATAAAAAGGTCATTAGAACTGAGGACGGGGGACTACTGATTTACTTGTGTATATACAATTATAATGTTTTTTTTTATTTACTTGTATTATATGTCACAAACATTTTATGTTTATATGACAATAAACATTTGAATTGAAAAAAAAAATGTGTTGTGGTGTTGTTTTTTTTTGTGTTGTCTTTATCGATGGATTCTCTCTTTTTCCATTTTGGACGTCAGTTTTCATGTCTTCTACTCTGTAGTATTTTTGCATATCTGACACTGAATCTATCAATTTAGTTAACTCTACCAAAATCATTGTTAAACAGGCAATGTATGCAGCGACCCAGGAAACTATCGGAGGTTGTTAACATGTCGAACACACAATGATAAGAAAAGCGCTCACGACACCTTTTTGGTCATATTTCTTTGTTAGGCCTTGAGTACAAGCACACCTGTCGTACTGACTTTTCTGATACCGTGAATGATTTTGGCGCCTGGTAAAAACGAAGAAGAGTTACAAAACAAAACTTTATTACGAAATCTCCATGTTATCTCAATAAAAGAAATGCACAATAAAATAACAGTAATCTGGAATTTGGTTTATACAACAATTTCTGAAACGAGAACATAGAATTAAACATATGCAACAGATGCCTAATTATAACTTCAAATGGTAGAGCATAATATATAAAAAAAATATAAATCAAATATAAAAATACTAAACATTTCTATTGGGAATAAATTGCAATATAGAACGTTTAAAGTGTGTTGTTTGTTTTAAGCATAAATGTGTGAATTTGTGTGTGAATTTTGACAACAACATATAATTGACTTCGTCTACTTTAGATGTAAAGATATACTTATTGATAAGAATTACACTTTCTTTATTTCTGTGCCCCTTGAAAATTTATATCATGAAAATAATCATATATTGATATACTTACAGGACTTGTCTACTTTTCTTCTTTTTTTTTGGACACTGGCTCTACAAAGATTAAGAACATCAAATAAACAAAATGCCCCCAGGAACCAGACTAGCTCATCACATCATTTTGATTTTATAAACTCCAAAGTGAAACAAATTAAAAACCCATGGCAGTCATCTTTTAACATATCTTTTGACCAATATTAACCAAAGTATATATATATATATATATATATATATATATATATATATATATATATATATATATATATATATATATATATATATATATATATATATATATATGTCTGTAAAACCAAAAAAGATGATCTCTGGCAATTGGATGAAATTCAATTCACTATTTATCAAATAAGATGGAAATGATGTATCCCTTAGGCTTTCAACAAAGTTGTGACCTTTGCTGATAGTCAATTTGAATGCAGGTGGTAGAGAAACATATAAATAGCATTCCTACCAACAGGCACCTCAGTGACAAATAAATAGCAGTGTGATCTTTGTAAAGATAAATAGTAGTGTGACCTGCATCACCCTGTTGGTAAAGATAAATAGCAGTGTGACCTACAGGCAACTTGTTGGTAAAGATACACATGGTTGAACGTGTAATGCACCAAACCACACTCCCACGATTCACACGTTACACGCACACGGTTCGCACGTTACACGCACACGATTCGCATGTTACACGCAAACCACACGATGTACGTTACACGTTTTATGATTACCGATCGTGCGATTTCTAAAACTTGTAATTGTAAGATACGAACGGAAAATAACGAAACGAAATAATGACATTTTATGTCGGATATAAATAGCAGTAAAATATTTACATTAGTGAAAATAGGTAGTCATGTGACTATTCTGGCAGCCTCTAATTGTAATTGTTCTAATCGGTTTGCATTAACAATCCCAGAATTATCCCATACTTCACATGCATATTCAAATATGGGTCGAATATACACAATATACAGTTTCTAAATTCGATCTACTTAATCTATATTTTAATTTCCGTAAAACATTTAAATGTTTTGATACACTTGATATTATATTCTCAACGTGAGTATTCCATTTTGCATCATCACTAAAAGTAACACCGAGATGTTTATGCTGCTTAGTAATTGGTATATTATTTCCATCAAAAATAAACCTCATTTCCGGTACTTCGGTATTTGAAAAAAGTATAATTTTAGTTATTTTAAATAAAATTTACCAAGAAATTGGCTGGGAATCTCTCCAGGAACGTCGGAAAAGGCGTAAATTACAACTGTTTTACAATATTCAAAACAACAACGCTCCTTCGTATCTTTGTAATTTAATACCACCTTGCATACAAAGTACAACTACATATCCGCTGAGGAACGGCGAAGATATAATTATCCCATTTTGCAGACTCTCCATAACTAATAACTCGTATATCCCTTCAACTATAAGACTGTGGAATAATTTAGATATATCTGCTCGCAGATCCGATTCATTGCCAAGATTTAAGAACGAACTCAATAAATTAAATACTGAAATTACAACTATTCCAAAATATTTCTCATTTGGTCCTCGAAAACTTAATATCTTATTGGCCCAGTTTAGATGCTCAGCCACTTTCCTGAATTATGACCTTTATAAAGTTAATATCGTTTCGGACCGTTCCTGTAGATGTGGAGCTAAAAGAGAAGACTCCTTCCATTTCTTCTTCGAATGTCCATTGTATAATGACTTACGCAACTCTTTATTTGATGGATTGGTCTGGTTACCCGATTGCCTAAAGCTTTATTTAAAATTATTAACAGCCGGAAATAGTTTACTAACAAATGAACAAAACGAGAATATATTTAAAAAGACTTTTGATTATATAAAAAAATCAAACAGATTCCTGATAACTTAAAAATGAACAAACCCCGAGAGAATCCACACACACACACACTTGCATTACCATTATGTCTCAATACTTACTTTCTATCAATTCATCTCTTACTTCTTTTCTTCTCTTATGTATCTTTATATTTTGATTCATTTTCCTCTAGTATGTATAAAGGCTTAAATTAATATTTATTATGTTTTGTACATGCTCTAAAATTGTAATGATATAAATCGTATATAGGGAGAAGACGATCTAAGTTTGTTTAACTTGTGTCTGATCCCTTTTACTTTATTTGAGTAAATAAAATATGTTTAAACTAAGTAAAATATAATTGCATTTGATTTTAAATAAATAAGTGCGGGAAAAAAAGAAACCGGTGTCGTACGATCTACATTGAACTTTTTTCATAAATACAAAATATTTATTTGCATGTGCTATTTTTTAATGTGAAATTTATTAAACTTTAATGACGGATCTCTGAAATTATATTTTAAATTCATTAAAACTCAATTATTTTAAGCTAATTAACTAAAGCGTATTAACCAAAATTGAGATGATACTGATAAAGTTGTCAGTTAAATGAATATTACGCCACAATATTTTATGGCTTCTTTAAAGCAAAGGACATCATGTCTTCGGATTTATTCCCCGAATCATTACTGGTCTAAAAAGCATCTAATTAAACAAGTGATTAAGAGATAATCTGAAGGGGAAAATGTCTATTTTTTATTTTAAAAAGGAATAATTGAGAAATCTGACAAAGTTAAATATGTTTTTGATGACGTGAAGCATATTTATTTCAAAATTGAAATTAGAAAAAACCATTACAATGTTTTTGGTTTAAATATATTTTTAACAAATAATAAAATATAATATTTATATCAACCTATATTTATTAACCTTTAATATTTCAAAACACCTCTTTTATAAATAAAAATTAACTTACATGTTTAATGAATCCACATACATTGTAGATTTTAACATATGATCATATAAATAGCCGATGGTATTTTAATACTTGGCCATTATAAAAAAAATATATATCAAATATTTGCACTTCAGAGGACCTTCTAATCCCTTATTCAATTAGATGTGGAATTGTTTTAGTCCAGTTCATATCTGGGAACACACCATATTGGTTACATAATAACCAAACAATTGCTAATAAAAAAAATGTACTATGACGATATAAATTAATACATGACATTTGTCAAAAAGTTATAACCTTCGCAAGATTTCAAGAATAACTTTAGATAATTTTTACAAACAAGTTAAATTTCAAATCTATCTTTAACTTGCAAATGTTATACGATCATTTAATTTAGGGAAAATGTCACTTATAATAATATACATTTTTGGAAAACAAATTAATTTGATGAATTACATTAGTAATAGATAAAATTATAAACTCAACATTTTTAAATAGTTGACACTGATGAAAGTTCGTTCCAGCAATCTTTTAATTCGAGTTCACAAGTTTTAATATTTGTCTCCACCAATGAAATCTCATACACGTTACACGATTCAAATCGCACGTTTATAACCACACGCAAACCACACGCACACGATTCGCACGTTGCACGCACATGATTCACACGTTACACCCACACGATTCGCACGTAAACGCGCACGTTTCGCACGTTACACGATATTTTTGGTGATTTACACGCTCAACCAAGTGTAAATATCGGTGCTTACCAAATACAGTTTTCGCACTTTCATATAAAAAACAACTTAGCTCACCAACAATGGTATTAACCTTTTCAACCATTACTTCGACTTTATATTTAAAAGATTTTTTTTCCCGCAGATTTATTGTTATTATACTTTTTCCTACTGCCATGGAATGTATCACGCTTTGCATAACATTCTTTAGTTAACCAAGACTTATTATCACATGGAAAAGATCCGGGTTGTTTGATGCTATGGTTGAGCCTATTCTACTTGATGGTTCAGAAATTTGGGGTTACGAAAATATGTTGATTATCAAACAAGTACATTTGAATTTTTGTAAGCGAAATTTAAAAGTTAGATCGTCTACACCAAAGTGCATGGTGTACGGAGAATTAGGTCGATTTCCATTAAATATTAAACTTAACATTAGAATGTTGAAATATTGGTGTAAACTTATTAATGACAATGAAAAGTTGAGTAGTTCAATGTATTCTGTATCATATACTTTGAAAAATAATGGAATGCAATGTTTCAAACGACTCAATCATATTGAATCCATATTGAATGATATTGGTCTAAATCATATCTTTCTGAACCAAACTGGATCTATTGATGTTAATTCTGTCACAAAAATATTACAAGACCAATTTATTCAAAAATCGTTCAGTGAAATTACAAATGGGAATGAATTCTACTCTTTATTTAAAAGGGATCTGAGTTTTGAGAAGTATCTATTAAAATTACCAGAACTAAAACGTATCTGGCTTACAAAATTTCGTACTTCTAATTTATGCTTACTATTACCTATTGGAAGTGGTAAAAAAAAATCCCTCGGTATGATAGGTTATGTACACTTTGCAAAACAAATGTTAGGGATGAATATCACGTTTTACTCGAATGTCAAAATTCATCTTTGGTAGAACTCCGGAACACTTTTTCGCCAAAATACTATATACAATATCCACATATTAATAAGATAGCAGGTTTACTAAAATTTTGTCATGTAGAAGTTTATAATAAAACGTATCACAAAATACCGAAATAAATTTGATGCACCAAAGCATTTAGCAATTTTTTATTCGTAATATCAATGAAATGTTTTGAAAGGTGTGAATGTATACATATATTGTCTTGTTCGTTTATATTTTAAAATGCAGTATGTCGTTATGTTACACATCATGTGTCTGAAAGTTACTCAATAAAATCTTGAAAATCTTGAAATCTTGGTTAACACGTAATCACAATACTGACGTCATATTAAATACAGCGGGCGGAAAGCGGGAAGTATGACAGAAGAAACGGTATGCACATGGTTGATTACAATCAAACATAATCGAATCCAATGCGTTGTTAAAAGATAGCTAAACTGATACATTTGTTTGGATGCCAACCAAGGCAAGTATTTGCTTTTTTACATGTCTTATTTTGACAACTCTTGTATGGATGGATGGATGAATGTTGTTTAACGTCCAGTGGCAACCAGGTGCATATCAGGACGAGAACATGTGGATATGATAATGAATATGATCCCTGCTTTGTACTAGACCGACACGCTAAGTCGGATTTTTAATGTGCTAGCTCACGAGGTGACTGTCCGCAGAAAGACATATCACCTCACTCGGACACATTATACTGACTCCGAGCCGACCAGTCTTTGCTCTTACTCCTAGATGCCGCGTGCTTGGCGGAGAAGCAGCAAATACCAATTTTAATGTCTTTGGTTTGACCCGGCCGGGGATCGAACCCGCGACCTTCCGCACCCGGGGCGAGCACGCTACCACGAGCCCACCGAGGCGGTGTTATTTACTTGTAACATTTGTTACAATTTTAGATAAATTCTACTTAGTCAAGAGGGGCCTCGGTGGCCGAGTGGTCTATGTAGTTCGTCATGACTACTAATGATCACTAGCCTGTCAACGCTGAGGTTGTGAGTTCGAATCTCACCGGTGGCTGGGTGTGTTCTACTCCAATCTTAATTGACAAGGATTGCCAATTTTCCCGCCGAAGGTCGGTGGTTCTCTCCGGGTACTCCGGCTTCCTCCACCAATAAAAACCGGCCGACGCGAAAGCCAAATGTGCTGAAAACGACGTCAAACCCCACCTAAACAGACAGACAAACTTAGTTAAGAAACCTTTACATATCATTTTAAGACAAAGAAAGATAACTCTGTTCAATTTAATATTTATTTTTGTTCTTGCTTAATATATTTGCACTGTTGAAATGGTTATATGTCCTATGCTTATCTACATTGTATCTGTCCATATTCTCAGAATTGTGTATCAAAACTTCAAAAAATGTTTCCATTAGCTCATGGAATGTCAATGGTTTGTTTAAAAGGGTACAAGTAAATAGTGAAAGAACGGTTAAGTTGGATGATAAAGTTTTGTAATTATTTGCAGTCAGACATAACTGGTTTGTTAGAAACTAGTTCAAAATCTAAAAATATTTTACATTATGACCGATATAAATGTTTTATGAATAGAAGGAGTAATACAGTTACCAAATCCAGTGGGGGTTTGGCTGCGTTTATAAAGAAAAGTGTAATACATGGTAATGATGGATAAGTCTAAGAAAGACATGTTGTGGTTTAGATTGGATAAAGGATATTTTAGGTTTCAGAGAGATGTATTTTTTGTTTTGTTTACATATCACCTAAAAGTCATCTTACAATGTCAAAACAAATTGTGACAAACTTTGAAAAATAGAGCATGATATTGCTAAATTCAGTAAAACTGGGAGATATTATCTTCATGGGGGATCTAAATGCTCACATAGATAAAGATGAAAAGGACCATCTTGTAAATGATTCTGATGAGTTTATTGATGATTTTTTCCCGACAAATTATATAGTTGATAGTATAAATAAATCACGTAATACAGCAATAGAACAAAAAAAAAAAAAAAAAAAAAAAAACACAAATGGTTATAGAAAGTCAGTTTTAGAATTGTGTAATGATGCTCAGCTCAGAATTATAAATGGGACGACAATAGGAGATTCAATGGGAAAAGTAACTTTTTACAACTTTATAGGAGCCTCAATTGTTGTCTACTGTTGATGTAATTCTAGTTTTTTTTGTTTTTTGTTCTCAGTTTCAGTATTCAAAAGAGTTAAAGATTTTAATCCAGCATTTTCAGACCATTGTCCTATAGAACTAAAGATTTGGTCACAATTTTCTGATAGGATATAATTTGATGACCTGAATCACAATAATAAAAACATAAGATGGAATGTTTCTATAGAAAAGCAGTTCAAGTCTAACATTAACCATAAGGTAAAAAACATAACATAACACAATTTTAATCTTTTTAAAGTTTTTTTTCTCTTACGGATCACTTTGGTCATAACTTGTGCGAGGAAGGATGACAACATGTGACTTCCAGGAATCTATCACGCAAGGTTATCCTGAAAGGTAATTGTGTGTTTTAATATTCCAATTTCCATTCTTCGGGATTGAGCAGTATTGAATAAATATTCTGCTCCTCCCCCAATGATGTTTAAAGAGATCAGCTTATATAGGTGCGCATGCGTTAGTGAAAATTGCAGGAGTTTTAAAAAGCTGCAGAAAAAGTTATTAAACAAAACGAAATCATACACAGCGCTCAGCATTTTATATATACAAGTATGAGTCTTCCTCATCGGACCAAACCAGTTTAATAGACAAAGGACATTGCACTAATCTACAAAGAGAAAACAATAACAAGATACGTTCAAATACACTAAGTGAAGACAACTCAAGTATCGATCAATATACTAGTATGGCAATGAAAAACTCATTAAATCAAAGAATACAAAACATACCAGTGAATGTGGGATTTCATACTATGTCGTACCCACCCCCGATGTCATAACACCAGTACCGCCACACCCCCATATCTCCCGCTATTGAATCCTACTTTAAAGTGCTCTGCCATCGAATGGCAAGAGTCGAGACAAAATTAAACACTCTCGATAAAATTGAAGATCGTTTAGATAAAATGGACACAAAACATAACTAGAAATACTGTGAGTAAAGCTCACTACTTGATACCCCCGCCTTACATAAGATACATGAAAGGAAAATGTCAATATTTTGGATAGGAAAACTCCAACAACAGTGAGATGAGTTTTATCAAATTCCATTCGGTGGTTTAGGAGGAGTTGCGGATGGCATCATGGTACCCCTATCACAATGAATGGCAAAGTCCATGTTTTGGTATGGGTAACCCCAAATATTCATCAGACCAAAATCTTAAATAGGAGGTGCTCTATGGCATCATGTAATAAAGATCCTCTGAAAGTTTCATCAAATTCCATTCAGTGGTTTAGGAGGCATTGCGCATGGCATCATGGTACCCCTATCACAATGAATGGCAAAGTCCATGTGTTGGTATGGGAAACCCCAAATGTTGGTCAGATCAAAATCTAAAATAGGAGGTGCACTACAGCATCATGTAATAAAGATCCTCTGAAAGTTTCATCAAATTCCATTTAGTGGTTTAGGAGTTGCGCATGGCATCATCGTACCTCTATCACAATGAATGTCAAAGTCCATGTTTTGGTATGGGTAACCCCAAATATTCATCAGATCAAAATCTAAAATAGGAGGTGCACTATGGCATCATGTAGTAAAAATCCTCTCAAGTTTCATCAAATTCCTTACAGTGGTTTAGGAGGAGTTGCGGATGGCATCATGGTACCACCTATCACATTGAAAGTCAAAGTTCATGTTTTTCTATGGGAAACCCCAAATATTGGTCCGATCAAATTCTAAATAGGAGGTGCACAATGCCATCATGGGATGAAGATTCTCTGAAAGTTTCATCAAATTCCATTCAGTAGTTTAGGAGGAGTTGCGGATACAAAGGTTGGATGGACGGACGAACGGTACGACGGAACGAATACTATATACCCCGCTTTTTCAAAGGCGGGCGTATAATAAACTTGATAACAATATGCTCCAATGCAAGGAAGAATAAGCAAGTTGGAAGAAAGTGTACAATTCTTATCTGACATAAAGGATGAACACATAGTACTTAAAAACAGGGTAGAACATCTCGACATGGTATATTGAGTCGACAAAAACAGACAATAGATTAGTTCGAGACAAACTAATAGACAAAGAAACGGAGAATATAAAACAAAACCTTCTGTTCTTCGCGTTGGAAGAAATGTCTGAACATGTTGAAACAAATGATTAAAATAACGGGGAACTGAGGATAATCAGAGTGAACCGGTAAAAAAAGAGTGAAAACTGTGTCGACACCGTGCTAAACTTTTGTGAAAAAAACCCTTAAAATTGAAAATGCTACACTCAGAATTAAAAATTGAAAAGGCATACCGTCTAAGAAAAGCCAACACTGACACGCCAAAGCCTAGACCAATACTAGCAGTAGTTACTACCGCATAAAATTGTACTTTTTTCTGACAAAGGATCAAAAGGGACGTTCGAAATAGCTACATAGCTATTTCGCCCCTCCTTTCTTGTGACTTTATTATTATTACTATTTTTTTTACCGAAGTTGGTTTATCACCACTACCACACGAAATTATACTTTTTTCTGACCAAAGATCCAATGGCACGTTTGAAATCCACTCCAAACTTGCCTAGCTACATGACTATTTCGACCCACCTTTCCTTGTGATTTTTTTTACCGAATATTTTTTATCACTGCTACCCTTAAAATTGTACCTTTTTCTGACCAAAGATCAAAGGGCGCATTTGAAACCTACGTCAAAATAGCCATGTACCTATTTGCCCCTTTTCATTGTGATTTTTTACTGAAGTTGGTTTATCATGGCTGTGTTTACTAGTCGGTTCGGACTTTCGGAGTGATAAAAATATCAAGGTACCTCTTCAAACTTGATATCTACCTCAATAACATTCAATGAAGTTAAAGGAGAGACCAACCAATTTATTCCACTAGGACAGACCCCTCCAATGAATATCTCATCATCTTTATCAAATTCCCGTGTGACTTCAATCTTGTTTTGATAATCATGAATTATGGAATTTCTAGTTTCCAAATATTCTGTACTAGTAGTTGGTGTTTCCCTTTTATAACATGAGATGTATGTAGTTGATCCACCCTCTCCACCGCCAAGCAGGCGAATAGTAATAAAATTAAAGCGCTTTATAATCACGGCCTTTCCTTGATTAAATGTGTTGTACATCTCTATATCATGGTCCTCCAGAAGTTTCTTGAACTTTTGATTGTATAACTCAGATCCCTGATCGACCCATACTAATTCTGGGGTCCTACCATCCTTTAGTATTTTTCTGAACCCTTCGCTCACTTCCTGTCCTGTCTTTGATTTCAGTGGCACACTCCACGTGTATTTAGAAAATAGGTCAATTATATTGAGTAAATACTTGTACCCCTTGTTATGTCTTGAATAAGATTGCACGTCTACAAGATCGGCACTCCAAGTGTCATCGGCATGGGACACTTCCACTCGTCTGAGGTAAAAGTTTTTTCTTACTTGTTTATGCAACTCCTCTGCTAATTTGTCTGTCCACTTTATTTCCTCTTTTTGCTTCGCGCCTGCGGCTTTTGTTTTGCTACCTGCGGCTTTTTTACTCCGAGTCCCAATTTACTCTTGGCTCCTTTTACACCCTGGACTAACTTTTTGTTCACAGCCTCTCCGACAGATGAGGACTGTTACTTGTTTTAATTCGGACAACATGTAAGTCACAGTCTTGTTTTCCGCCTGGAAAATCGGAGTAACAAAGATCGTGACTTCTGCATACCCCATCTAATTTGTTCTTGGTGGGTATATCCATTCTATTATAAGGTCCGCAATAATTTGTTCCTGGTAGAAACCACACCGTTTGGCACTATTGGTCTAATCGCTTTGTACTATATTCAATGTATCTTCCGTTGTTTGTTCTTACCACCCTTGGGAAGAGAGACGTTGTGATCTTTTGTTCTTTTACACAGTAACTGCTCATTTTTATATATAAAAGAGAAAAATAATATTGTTAGAAAAAGATGTTTATGGGAACAAAGTTTGTCGAAATGTACGAGTATTGTAGCATCTAACTAGATACCCTTTTAAGACTTCCTTCAAACGCAGGACAACAAAGAGGACTAAGACGGATTATAAATTTACGGTAAGCGATAGGGCGGCGATAGAAAAACTAGCATAATAATGAGATATCTGTTATTCCAGATGCCACTAATTTTCTTAGTCAAATTACAGTCGAACAATACGACTGTAACAATCTGTCATTAGAAAATCACGTTAAAACATTACTTACTTTGTCCGTTGGGTATGTCAATTCTGTTGGTAAAAACAGCTTTATTTACCCTGATATTACTAAAGTTACTGCTGTGGAAAATACAGGGTTTGCGGCAAGAGCTACACTAACAAATACCCTTACGGAAGTAACAGCAAAAATACCTCTAAATCGGTTCAGTTTCTTTCAATCGCTAGAACAAACTCTATTACCTCCAGCTAAGATGAGAATTAAGATAGAGATTAACAACAATAATTACTTAATATTCAGGACCGGTGATGGTGTAAGCAGAGTCATAATTACACACTTAAAGCTTTGGATTCGAAGACTTAAATTAAATCCTGGTGGTATATTGTTACGGCCGAAATCACCTTTTAAATTGTAGCCAACAAAAGACACAAATCAATAATAAAATTTAACAAGATTTATTATATACAAGTTTACAAAAAATATTACACAAAATGTCAACTTAACTGTTCAAAATCCTTTGTCTTTTCCGGAATTCTTCTCGTCACTGTTGCGGGAATCCAAACGGAATATTATATCCAATCAGTCACAATCTAGTATGATGTAACGTAAATAAAAGTGTGTCAAGTATGATGCGTGAAACGTAAATAAAAGTGTGTCAATCCAACATCTGAGAACACAAGAATGTTAACGTCTGGTCTGATACCTTTCTGCTCTGAAAGTCCAAGTTTAGTGCGTATATATTCAGTGGTCACGGAAACTTCTGGAATACGGTAGAAGTTGGAATTACACCAATTACGTAAGTCAAACAGAAAGTTCTAGTCATTCCAAATTAGGCCAAGATAAATAAAAATAATAATTACAATATCATAACAATATCCACCGTTCTTCAAAATTACATGAAACCAAGACGATGGACATAACTGAGAGAATCCATTCACAGTAGTTGTTCAACTAAAGCATCCGAACTTGCATATCGTATTATACACCAGGAATAAAACACCCGAAACACGTAATCGCATTCTTGCAAAGAGGTGGCAAATACGATGATCAGAAATAAAACCCTTTATTTTTCGATACTATAAAGCAGATGCAGATGGTAAGCTCCTTGCAGCCAAAGTAGAAGTTGGTTCTGGAATATATTACCCGGAAACTGAATACAGCTCGAATCAAATTATCAGAATTTTCGAGCCTAATGCTAGTAACGACTATGATACAGGGAATATGCTGAACCTTCCCAATTTTGAGTCCCTGTACGCGCTTATTTACTTTGATTTGACTTATGTAGACGAAAGAGTGAGTATGGAGAATATATCTTTTACACTAAAAGGTTAACACCTAATAATTTAGATGTTTACATATGCTTCGTATATATGCCCCCAGATAAAAATGTGTTTTACCATAAATATAACTGTGATGTACTTAATATTTTACAAGAACAAATAAAATCTCTGAATAATATTAGTACGGTAGCTGTTTTAGGAGAACTAAATGGTCGTGTTGGTTCACAACTGGACTATACATTGAATGATGTTTTAGATCCATTATTACAAGACAATATCTCATTTATTGATTATGTAAATGATAATCAAGATTTTGTACAGAGACATTCCGAGGATACAAAAGCGCCCAAAAGTTTCGGACAAAGAATTTTACAATTGTGTAAATCCTCCGGGTTGCGAATTTGTAACGTTTTGGACAAGATAGTGGTAAAATAACTTTTAATAATAAAACTGGTTGCACTTGTAGTGACTACTTATTAATATCTGAGAATAATATATGTTGGATTGTTAAGAGTTTTAAAGTAGGAATGTTTGCTAGTTTTTCATGTCACGCTCCATTTGTCAGTTCAATATTACCTTAGGGAAAATACTGTAAATTTGATTAAGGATCAATGCTCATGTAGTAATCATGTTACACTACAACAATTTATTGTATAACGCCCAGCAGTTTGAGGATATGTGATCAATATAGATAAAAATAGTGATACCAATATCTGCGTTGATGAATTTCAATTAAATAAACTTTTGTCTGACATTTTTGAACAGTATACAAAGATAGAAATAAGATATAAAAAAATTGTGATATATGTACTGGTGATTATAAACAATATAAAACTACAACGGATAAACCCTGGTTTACTTCGTTTGTTTGTTTAGTTGGGGTTTTACGCCATTTTCAGCACATTTGGCTATTTCGCGGCGGCCATTTTTTATTGGTGGAGGAAGCCGGAGTACCCGGAGAGAACCACCGACCTTCGGTAGGAAAATTGGCAATCCTTGTCAATTTAGATCGGAGTCGAACACACACGGCCACAGGTGAGATTCGAACTCACAACCCCAGTGCTGACAGGCTAGTGATCATTAGTAGTCATGACGAACTACTCAGACCACTCTGCCACCGAGGCTCCCCTTCCCTGGTTTACACATGAATGCAAAAACCTACACAATGCTTACATCCCGGCTCCTTTGTTTTTACAGGGGTGATCTGAGACGGATCACCCCTGCCAGATCACCCCAGCAAGAGTGCTTTGTTAGTTTAAAGTTGACGGGAACAATTTACTCACGATTAAAACTTAGAAAATTTATGCAGAAACATAAATTACAAATTAAAAATTAACATTAAAATTTAGAAAGAATGTACCGAGAATCGAACCTGGGACCGTTCGTTTATTAGCCATCCACGTTAACCAATAGGCCAGTGAAGCTCACACCGATTAACGTTAATTTTACCTATAAGAATATTAAGTTCGGGGTTCCAGTGGGGAATACAATATATAATATATATAAAAGTATATTATAACGTAAAATAGTACTGAAATGTTTACTTTAAGTTTATTATTATTTATCACGGATGAGCTGGGATGTAAAATAGTTATCCCACTCGGACTTGGTGTGTCTGTATAAGATCATACCTCGGGCCTCCGGCCCTCGGGATGATCTTATACAGACACACCGCGTCCTTGTGGGATAACTATTACTTACCAACAAGCATTTGGAACTTTTAATAAGCACCGGTCTAATGAAAATAGACTCAGGTTGAATATAGCCAAACAGAGATATAACTGTCTAGAAAATAAATTGAAGAGACAATACAAAAATCAAAGCGGTAACATGATGTCTTCGTTAAAAAAGACTAATCCGAAACAATTCTATAGGAAATTCAAAACACGTAAAAAGCGTATAAATCGTACTATTACTATAGAACAGTTTGAAAAACATTTAAGAATTTAATTTCAAACCCTGATATACATCCCCAGGATTTAACAGGCGAAAATACAGATACTGTATTCGATGAGCTTGACTTTCTATTTACGGAAAAAGAACTTGGTGATGGTATTAAAAAGTTAAAACGAGACAAATCTACGGGATTCGATAAAATGATGAACGAGTACATTATTATGAGTAGAAATTTCATTAAACCTGTGTTGTGTAAAATATTTAACTGTATTCTTAGTAATGGTGACTTTCCTGAATTGTGGGTAAAACGTACCATTATCCCTGTATTAAAAAAAGAAGACTTAAATGAGCCTGGAAACTTTCGTGGAATACCTCTTGTGTCCCATATTGGAAAGCTGTTTACAACTCTAATCAATGCTCGGCTTAGAAAATGTAGTGGAAACCATTATGTACTTACAGATGCCCAGTTTGGCTTCCGACCTGGATATGGCAGGCACCACTGACGCCATCTTCGATATCAAAATCTCTGAAGAGTGGTAAAAGGTTTTATTGTTGTTTCATAGACTATAAAAAGGCTTTTGACAGTGACACACATGAAATTAGGGTTACGACTGTAACTGGTAGATTATTGAATGTATTAAGATCTATGTATTTAAAACTTACATGTTGTGTAAAATTTGATGGTAATTTTTCAAATTTCTTTGATAGTAATTTTGGATTAATGCAAGGGGAATCATGACCCCCCTCTTTATATTCATTGTACGTAAATGACATGGAAATAGAACTAGTTAGTCAAGGATGTCAACCTTATGAGTTAAAAATGTTGAACCTTTATTGTTTTACTTATGTATGCAGATGACACAGTATTGTTCAGTGAAAGTATTGAAGATTTACAAAGATGATTAATTGTTTAAATGATTATCCTAATAAGTACAACTTATTTATCAATTGTTTAAAAACTAAAATTGTTGTATTCAGAAACAGAGGTCAAGTTAAAGCAAATGAAAGATGGTATTTAAATGGAAATCCAATAGATATATGTGTTGAATTTGTATATCTGGGTATTTTATTTAGATTTAATGGTAATTTTATGCATACCCAAAAGCATTTATTAATTAGCAAATCAAGGTCGTAAAGCTTTATTTAGTTTGTATAGTAAATTACATGATGACTGTTTTAATTTTGAAACTATGCTGTCATTGTTTGACACGTATGTATCAAGTATTTTGAATTATACTTGTGAAGTTTGGGGAAATCACAAATGTCATTCTTAAAGCGTATTTTAAATATGAAAGCATCTACTGTTAACTATATGGTTTATTGTGAGTTGGGTAGATACCCTAAGTTTATAGAAAGATATTGTCGAATGTTAAAATATTGGTTTAAATTACTATGCACTGATAACTGTATTCTTAAATGCTGTTATGAAGAACTGCTTGAGAGATGTAATAAAAAGCCAAACGACAAATACCAAATGGCTTGTCGAATTAGAAACATATTATATATGTTTGGGTTCCAGGATGTATAGTTACATCAGGGTGTGAATCGTGTGGATTTTTTTTTCATGAATTTAAAGATAGAGTAAAAAGTAGTTTTCATAGTGAAATGAACTCATTTTTGGATTATTCACTAAAATGTAATTTTTATAAATATATATATATGACCCAAACATGTTACAATTTTATTTAGATCACGCTGTAAGTTATATATACAAAGTCGTACTACTGCTATCTGTTCATAATGTTAAAGAACTTAATAAAATAACAATCCAAAGATACTAATATTAGATATAGTAAATTTATACTATGCTGTATACGACGCATTTCAAGGAGTTACCTCTCATCAGCAGCATTAAAACCGAAACATTTGGAAGACCAAAATCGAACTTATATTAAACAAGAAGTACTCAACCAAAAATACCGAAATAGGAAGCCAAATTTCAGCTAAGGAGATCTACCATGTGCAAATACAAGAAATGAATCCTTAGTATTTCTATTATTTTTTAATTTTGCTAAATACTGGTAATTTCTGTAAAAAATCAATGAATAATCATGCCAGAAAAGTCTGACGACTGGGTTGGCGAATACCCTCGGGGACCTAGGGTCCACCAGCAGAGGCATCATCCCAGGAGTTTCAATAACAATTTAGGGAAATATTTATTTTTGGTCGAGAAGGCACGTACCTTAAAATTCACTTATGCTTATATATGTTATATTTCATCATTCCCTGCTGTACTGTTATGTGGGTATACTTATAGTATTATTTGACTGATGGTTTACATGTATTTCACTGATATAACTGAATATTTGCTGTAATATTTATATTCTATGAGTTGTATTGCTCATGAATAAAGACTATTATTATTATTATATAATATAATGACCAAGACTTTGCTGTGCATTCAAGATAAAGAACAGTATTTTACGAAAGAGTTCATCAAGAAACAAGAAGTATCTGAGTCAGAAAGTAGATTTTTTTTCTATAAATGAATTCCCCTTTTTAAGGTTACCCCTTGATGTTTGAAAAGATTTGCCAAATATCAGTGGAATTTTTTGGGGTGGAAATTTGTAACGCATCTTCCTGTATGTAAAACATATTTACCTTAGTATTCTGCAAGCAAATGGAACAGACTGAAGTAGGAATGCACTGGAACAGGCTCAAGTTGAAAATTTTTTCCCCATGATGTTTAGCTTACAAGGCCTAAAAGGCCAGTTCTCAGTTACTAGTTGACATAGGGTCACCTATTTCTGTATGCAGGTGCACGTTAACGAGACTGACCATGTTACATAAGAGGGAGGTCACATGACCTATATTACACGGTTGACTGGCTTTTAAGTTTTCAGTTAACATAGAAAGTGACCTACAATCATATTACTTTTGTGAGGGTGCATTTTGGGGAGTAATACAGCCTCCCACCAAAATTAGGTCACTCTGACCTACTTATCGCACTTCATTGACTTAGGTTAAGTTTCAGGTCTGAGTTCAGTTCTCTGATACCAAGGGACCTGCAGTCATATTACTTGGTAGGATGGTGCATCTCGGGGAGTAACACAGCCTCCCACCAAAATGAGGTCATTCTGACCTACTTATTGCGCTTTATTGCCTTTAATAGGTTAAGTTTTATGTCCGAGTTTAGTTCACCGATACCAAAGCGACCTACAATCATATTACTTGCTGTAAGGTGGCATCCCGGGAGCTACAAAGTCTTACACCAAAATTAGTGGGGAACGAGACGAACTTTGTAATCGTAGATTTCTGGTTCATATATGCGAACAACTTACATTTGCACATCCAGGCTAACAAGTGTTATTCGAAAGTATCCGGGCTGATATTATCCTATCAAAAACAAAAGATCGTAGCCACAACGTGCTGCTGTATGTTCTGACTACTTCCTTATAGTTTAATCTTTTATCTTTTGTAACATCTAAAAAAGTTATAAATACAAATTTTGGTCACATGTTAACATCAATTAGATGTATCGTGCCAAAAAATACTGCAAAGCTCCGCCTTAGTGACGTATCCAACTGTGGGTGGTAGCCATCACCATAAAAGGCAAGAGATTTTCTGTGTGTTGTAAAGAGCAATAACAATTACCATAAAAGGCTTGTGTATAACCCGCGCCTTTTTACTATCCACGCTGTCGTCAAGATTTGGTTACTCACCTGTAAAGTATTTAGTAATCAGAACGTGCTGTTTAAACGTTGAAAATACGACGAAAGCGCGCTAAATTTAAACACTTTTTGTGCAAATTATATTTGGAAATGTTTAAAATTTAAATATATGATGAAAAAATTATAGACTTGAAAAGAAATACATGTACATTGTAATTGTCTTGTTTGGCTGAATATGAAATTTCATTCACATAAAGATTAGGAATAATACCCGAAATAAGTTTTGGAAATTGTTAGAAATTTTTAAAAGTTCTATGCCAAATATTTCTCTTGATTACCTTCTGTGCCCCTATCTATTAATTGATGACATAAATTCTATATTTTCCGACAATGACTATGTATTATTTATAAATTGTTTTGCGTTACTATATTCGTTTCATTGCCATACTTTATCAAATAAAGATTCACATTAAAGTGCAAAGAGGTTTTTCAAAGAAATTGGCCTTGGCCATTGAGAAATTCTGAAATTCTACTTGTGTACAAGTGGTAAAAATGACTACAAAAGGTATCGGAAAATGATTTGCCCTGAGTTAAATAATTTTGTTCTACATGGTAAAAAAAATAATTTATGGCGAGATATGACAGTATAATCTGTGTCCGTGATGTAGACCAACCCTACTTCCATGTATAGTAGTAGGGATGCATATGTATCGCGGAAACAGGTCGCCGGGGAAACCGGTTGTACTGTCGTATGTCGGCCTGAAATAATTTTTGATCATGTCGAAAAGAAAAGGAAACTGAATCCACTCGTCTAATACCAGTGCATATGACCTGCACAGTGAAGTCTTAATACGGAAAATCACGTGCAAATACAAGTCTTTTATGGTGATACCCATTACTCATATTTGGAGCATTTATTGGCACGATCATATTCTAAAATAACGATTTACTCATAATGTAACATTATTTAACTTTGAGATACATTATGACACAATTAACTTGGTAATGAAGAACGGTTGTTGTAGGATTCAACGTACTTTTGAAATTATAAGAAAAAACATAAGTTAGTCTCCATCCCTTTTCAAAACTGATATTGTCTGATCTGTCTGAAGAGGTCGCTTCCTTATTTTCTTGTACTTCAAAATCTTCTTTCATTTTACATCCTATACAATAATGCAATAGGAAATAAGCGCTGTCATTAATGGTCTCTCTCTCAATTTGTTAAGTTTCTAAATCTTAATTGTGTTCGATTGGTAATATCCTGATTGTGTAAAAGTTTGTTAGTACTTTAATAAATCAGGATGCTACGGAACTACATCATACATAATTGGAAAAAGTTTGACAAAGAGAGTATTATTTTATCATGAAATTATTTTTCAACTGATTTCTGTGTTCTCGAAACCATGCTAATTGTAAAATTTATTAGAATTTAATAGAACACGTATTCTGCAACACTGGGCATCTTGTTTCACCAACTTATCGGTAGCATTATAACTTATAGTAATACCCATTTTGATACACTAAATATGTACATTTTTACAAAGTATATCTTTGTGATATATTTTGTCTGAGGGTGTATCAATTGTCATTGTCCTTTCCTATTGTCCGTTTTGTTTTTTCTCAAATCTCTACATATATGACATATAAATGACATTCGGAAGAAAGTTAATGAGCATTGACACTAACCGGGTGATTGCCCAGAAATATCTCGAAATGGAGATCTGTTTATCAAGTTAACAAGACTAGAATAGCCGTTTAAAACAAAATACGGGTTCATAACGAAACTCAAATCTTTTCTGATTGATATTTACATATTCAAATTATAGGTACAAATATTCTTTCATACCAATTTTGATGCAAACGATGTGCATCTAACAGTAACAGTTGTGCTCCAGGCCTGAAATGTTGAAAACTGAAAAAATAATCAGAAACGTTGGAGAGAAAATTCAAATGTTAAAATTTGAATCCTGGTCGTTGCAATGTGTATTCTGTCACGACATGTTGTGATAAGTCTTGGTCATTTTCATGTCTGAGGGTCGGTGTTTCTCTTCAATTACTCAATTTTGCTCCGTCTCAGGTTAGTCATAAAGAAATATAAATTGTTTGTAGTAAAGAAGTGTGCCAACAAGAATAAATCTTTCAGCTTTTAAAAAGTTTTGGCTATACATGTATGCTTTGTCATCGAACATTTTTTTTAATCCTTTTCCAAACGTCTATGTGTGATATTACATTAGATGCGTAGTGCTTAAACATATACATTTTTTCATTTCCATTTTGACCAGCTAAGAGCACTTTGGATGATCGGGGCGAACCTCCCAACTTATATGGACATTAATAGTAAGAACAAACACACTAGCAAAAACACTCTCTGAAACTACTTGGCCAATTAAGGGAATCGCTTTTTGAAACTGTCCTTAGGAGGTCCTTTTTTACAAAAGTGCTGGATGTTTTACACTTGACCAATATTATGTAATAAAAAAAATCGGCCAAATATATTTAAAGCTCTTCTCTGGAGATTCTATTGGGATAATTTAAACCAAAGAAGACACTGAGGAGTTTTAGTTCAACCGAAGTTTTCTGAAACAGGTGAGCGGTACAGGCTCATGACAACCTTTAGTTTCGACAGAAATTCAGAATAATTTTTTAAGTATTAAGCAGAAAAAAAAGTTTGAGAATTCATTTTAAAAATTAATTCATCGTCTTCCATGGTTCCAAGCGTGCCATTAAAAACTGAACTGAGATTGAATTGTGTTATTGTTAAATAGCCTTAAAAGGTATATTTTGATGAATTAACGTTTGGACTCTCCAAAGAACTAGATAACAATGGGGTTTATTCTTGGTATACATATATCACAGATAATATATTAGGCCCATCTTTAAAACAGAAATTATCAAAAGAAGTTAATAGTCTAAAATTTATAGTAAAAGAGGAAATAAAAGATCGTTATAAAAAGAATTACAAGGATAAAATTGATGGTTTTAACGAAAATAAGCCTTTAATGATTTCTTTATAAGAAAAATTTTCACACAAATCCACACCAGTGATCATGATCTTGAAATCGAGAGAGGTCGATATAAAAAAAATACTACGTGAAGAAAGATTATGCAAAATTTGCAAGGTTATTGAGGACGAGAACCACTTCCTATTACATTGTAAAATAAATCAAAATTTGCGAAAGGACCTAAAGTATTTGCTAATTTAGATAATCTTGCAGAGAATATTAAGTTTAAAATTTTGGATCGAGATGAACAAATTTCATATTTATTAAATCCATTTTCATTCAGGCAAGTAAGAATTATTGGTTTCTTTAGAACTGAGGTCAGAAGTCTATATGTACTACAGTTTGTACTTTTATATGTTTGTTTATATAAGGTTTAATGACAGTAAAGTTATATTATTTAATGACACAATCGAGTCACGCGACGCCATATTTGGGACACAAAATTTGCAAACTTTATTTTTGTTTGTTCGTTGTTTGTTTTACATCCAATGGCAAATATTTCACGCTTTTGGACGAGAAAAATTTATCAAACAATTCAAATTGGGGAAGGATGGGGCACAAATAAGAACCAGTTTTGACTGCCACTGTAAAAGGTCGATGGTTGGGTAGGGTCGGATAACTTAGCCTTCTGCAGCGGCCATTAGCCTACTCTTTTTCGGAAACTACATAAGAGATCTGTAGGTGCAAGGAGCGTTACATTCGTTACCCACTATGGCCCACGGTCAGGCTTTCCGTATGATTACCTGAAAGCCCCATATCCGCCGAGATAATTACAAGAGTTGTTGCCCTTTGCTCAGAATTTTAATTCCAAAAACTCCTTTTTTTTTGTTTATATTTACACAAATACTAAAATAAATTTAGATCTTTGGGCTGAGGATTGTTTATTTTATATATTTTATAATATTTTTTTTAAATATATGCGTCTAAAAATTACCTCAATGACTAATACTAGGATTTGCGCTTACAAGCTTTAAACATGTAAAATCCTTAATTTGGATTATGTACCTTTGCAAGCATCCGGCGATAATTTTCTTGCTCCATGCACATCTAAATATGATGCCCAACCTTCGTATAAAGTTTAAACAAAATCCATTGAACGGTTTAGGAGGAGTCGCGCTTACAAGTTTAATATATGTAAAAAACCCTTAGGTTGGATTTTCTCCCTTCCAAGCATCGGGCGATAATTATCTTGCTTCATGTACATCTACATATGATGCCCAACCTTCATATAAAGTTTCATCAAAATCCATTAAACGGTTTAGCGCTTACATGACGTATAGACAGACGGACGGACGGACGGACAGGGTGATTCATATATACCCTCAAAACTATGTTTGCCGGGGGTATAAAAAAAGTCTGAAATATAACGACTGTAAGGCATTACAAGAAAGTAAATAGGTATTTATATATTTTTATTTTTCTGATTGTAATACTTTTATAATTTTTGAATGTAGGTTGAGTTGAGTTGGGTGCAAAAAGGCAATTATATATTTTTCTGATATTATAAACATAAAATATCAAATATCATAATTTTTACTTATGCTGAGCATGATCATGAAAATCAAAAGCACCTGTCAACAAATTTCAATAAAATTCAATTTTTCAATAAATCATTTATTAATAATTAAACAACATATATAGTCAAATGTAGAGCATTATGTAGCTTTCCTTAAAGTTCATAATTCTTTGCCTAAAAAGATGAAACAATTTATCAAATAATTTGTCTGCAACTCCACGAGACTGCAGGACGGTAAAATGTAAGAAACAATTAATTAAAACTTAATGCCCCACAACCATGTTGAAGTTTGCAATAAAAACCTCACCCATAACCTTTACTTACAGAGTACCGAGCAAATATATCATAGGCTAACTTAACTATTAATTTTTCCTAAGCCTCAACACACTTCTGATATGAAAATGAAGTAAATCTAATTACGTACATCACATGCATATTTTCCCACTCAAAAAACCAATTTCTGCATTAAAAAGTAAGTATGTTGCGAAGCAGCTCCTACGACTATAGAATACGAGGAAAATAAATGGCGAGCTGTCAAAAGGGACATAAAACCACTTAAATGTACAAAATACCCAAGTCGAACAAAACAAAAATACAAAATCTTAAAAAAAATAAAACGACAAAAGTTAAAGTGAAAATTGATCAACGTTTCGACCAATGTGGCCTTAATCACGAGCATGAAAAATTAAAAGGTGCGGACTCTTGGAAACCCAGAGCAAGACTGAGTGCGTACATAGAATGTAAACAAAAAGAAATTTCATTCGAACACTTCCACAGAAATAACTGACTATCAGGGAACCAGGCCATGTAAAAGGTCCAGATGTGCGACATGCCCCTAGCTTTTCGATTGCCTGATCGCAGCTCGTCAGACGTCCGCGTAACCGTTTTAAAGGCCGTTAAAGGGGGTGCAATACAGACAATATTTTGAGCAGAAAATAATTTTCAGCCTGGGGACACTCCGACCACGTGGAATCAAAGTTAAAATTTCTTAATTTCAGTTTTTCTTCTAAGTCTGCACATTACTACCATCTTGCAGTACATCGTCATCTACCTTATACATAGTACGTTTTCTGTACAAGCAGAATGTCGAACAAATTTTTGTTTTTACTTATTTCTACTATCAATCTTGCAGTCTATGTAGGATAAATGGCTTTTGTTTTTGATAGTGTATCAGTTAACTAGTTATAATACTCCTGATGACAGTATCAAAAACAAAAATACCTTTATTTTTTTATCGGTTATTCACACTAAACAAATTGAAAAGATCACATAAAAATGTTTTTTGTTCGTTTAAATAAAGTGATATTTTGTGGAACTACTTTTTTGGCGTATTTGAGAAGTAACATGTCATTCATTCAAGGGAAGCGCGCACTTCATTTTCAGTTAATATGGTCGCATGGTTGGATTTTCGGAATAATTTGCTGATGAATTTTGATTAATATGAAGTTTAAAACTGAAGTAATATACGCTGTATTGAACATCAAAGGTTGGTAGATCGATGCCAATATCGTAGGACGGCTGTGAATTAGCATTTACGATTTCACTGTAGGGGTCCATTGGTTTGTTTGCTTATTTCAGCAGACGATTTCCTGATTGAAATCTTGCAAATATTTTTTATTGTAATTTGGGACTAATTTTATTTTTAAAAATATATTATTTTTAAATTGATTTATTACTTTTAATTGGACATTTTATTGTAAACGAATCCCGTTCTAACGTTGCGTCATTGTTAGACTACATCATTGTTTACCTTAGATACAACATTGACCTAAAATTATTAGAAATAGCGTGAACTTGTGTACTGACCCGATAAATTTCTGATATGGTCCAGTACGTTGACCATGACTTTATCGGTCGCTACAAATCAAAGGAATAATGTTCAAATTACCGATAAACATATATAAAGTGCGTTTACTGTTGAAGTAATAAATAAAATTTATTTTTGTTTACATTCTATATGCGGACTCAGTCTTGTTCTGGGTTTCCAAGAGTCCGCACCTTTTAATTTTTCACCTCACCACTTCCATTTATTTCCTATAGGCCATGTGAGCTTATGTCACCACTTTGCGTCCGTCGTCCCTAAAATTTTCACATTTTGATCTTCTCTGAAACTATTCGGCGGATTGTAACCAAGCTCTTTAGGAATGATATATGGAAGGACTTCTACAAACGAACCACCAATTGTTCCGGTTGGATGAACAACATGGCCGTCAGAGGCCATCTTTGATTTTTATTGTCCAATTTTCAAAAATCTTCTCTGAAAGTACATTATTTAATGTTTTGAAACTTTGCAGGATTGATGACAGCAATACCCTCTACAAACGATCTACTTTTGGTTGAGATTCATACCTTCAACCGACGGCTGCGGCTGTTCACAGTCTCCATTGAAAACATATGTTTTAAAAGACTTTTTTGTCAACTGCTCAGAAACTAATGGGCAGATTGTAACTAAAGTTGACAGGAATGATGTATGGAAGCTAGGACCTCTACTAAGGTTCTAATTTTGGTTCCAGTCAGATGAACACATGGTCATCCTTGATTTTTATGGCCAATTTTCATAATTCTTCTCCTCTGAAACGACATTACGAAATGTTTTGAAACTTTGCAGGATTGATAACAGCAATACCCTTTACAAACGACCCACTTTTGGTTGAGATTCATGCCTTCAACTGACGGCTGCTGCTGTTCAAAGTTTCAATTGAAACCATATGGGAAAAAGACTTTTTTGTCAACTGCTCAGGAATTGATTGTTACTTAATTTGGCAGGAATGATGTATGGAAGGACCTCTACTAAATTTCCACCTTTGGTTCCGGGTGGATGAACAGCATTGTCGCCAGAGGCCATCTTTGATATTTATTGGCCAATTTTCAAAAATCTTCTCCGAAACTACAGTATGAAATGTTTTGAAACTTTGAAGGATTGGTGACAACAATACACTCTACAAGAAGCGCTACATTGTTAAATGGCCTAATAAATGCCAGGTAAGCGACCCAGGTGAGCCTCTATGTTATTATTCTTTCAGTAAACCATTAATTTGAAAGTCATTAATATTATTATTATTCCTTCAGAAAAGTGGGGTTTCAGGAACCTCTCAGGTCAGGGCTGAAATTGCAAAAGCCACTCCATACAACAACTATTTAACGTTACTAACCTTCTTTGACTTGTCTTATATACACAAAGAAAAAAGTTAAGCACCCCCTGATATATTCAATTCTACCATGTTACCACGAATTTCAATTTAAATGCAATTATTGATTTTAACAAGACCATTGTTCCATTAAAAAGATGTGAGTATACAGGTGTGACCGGTAATTAAGATATTGATGCATCATGCATGTGAACCATGCCTCCCCATGCAGTATCCAAAATTCAGTATGTCCACGCTTCAAATTTGGGTATTCAAGTCCGGTGTTTTGAAAAAAATATTCATTCTCTGTGAACATGGTACGAAGACGAATATCTGAGGCTCAAAGATCGACATGCGGTCAACAGGGATATCCTTTAATGCTATTGGACGTCAGATGGGTTATACTGTAGTCCGACGGCTTGTGAGAAAACACATCCAAACCAACTCCGTGAAAGACTTGCTAAGATCCGGAAATAACATCGTTGCGTGAAGACAGACCACTGCATCGCCTAATTAGACGAATGTCATTTGCAACTAGTGTTAAAGTCAAGGAGAGTAATTAATTAGATCGACATCAACGATTGCGTTTGGTATGGTGGTTGGAACTTGAAGACCTGGCGTAGGATAAATTGGTCGGACCAGAGCCGGTTTCTTCTGCATGTAACAGACGGACGAATGAGAGTTTGGAGAAGAAAATTACGGCACATACCCCAAGGAACATCCAACCAACTGTAATTATATGGGGGTGCATCTCTCATGGTTGCAAGTTGGACTTCGTGACCATACGAGAAACCCTAACAGTGATCAATACATCAAAGAGGTTCTTCAGCCAGTTGATGCCCCCCCCCCCTTTTGGCAACCATACGCTAGCTGTACGATCTGTGTTTATGGATGACAACGCCAGGTCGCATCGTTCATGGGCCGTAACTGCCTATCTTCAAGGTGAAGCCACGACTACTCTTCCATGAGCAGCCACGTTAGGCTGTCGTGTACAGGCAGTCGAACCTCCTGTACAAAACTCACGTCAGTTGGAAGTAGCATTGTACAGGGAATGACAACAACTACCACAGCAGGAAATCCGACGACTGACTGGAGGGGTGAGACGCAGTGTTGAGGCCGTCATCCAAGCACGTGGTGGTTTCACTCGATATTAAACTTTGTTTGTTTAGTTGGGGTTTTCAGCAGATTTGGCTATTTCGCGGCGGCCAGTTTTTATTGGTGGAGGAAGCCGGATTACCCGGAGAGAAACACCGACCTTCGGTAGGAAACTTGGCAATCCTTGTCAATTTAGATCGGAGTCGAACACACCCCGCCACAGGTGAGATTCGAACTCACAACCTCAGAGTTGACAGGCTAGTGATCTTTCATAGTCATGACGAACTACCTAGACCACTCGGCCACCGAGGCCCCGATATTAGAACTTTGAACCATGGAGGTCGTTAAGTGACTTAAAATTGACGTTTTCCAAGTGAAAAGACATTCTTATCGGACATTATGAACTCAGAAGGTACATGTTTCAGAGTAATAACCGGGCTTGTGATAATCTATTCATTAAATTATCATTTCTGTTGATATTTGTTGTGTTTTCTTAAAGTTAATGTAATGTCCTAACAGGCCACATGTGTATTTTTGCGATTATTTTGGTCCGTAATCTCACGATACTAATCGTATCATTTCTAATTTTAAAAAAAAATGGGGGTGCTTAACTTTTTTCTTTGTGTATATATTAATCTTTGAATGGTACAGTGAACACGAACAGTAATAAAGCTGTCATCAATGGGGATGTTCATCCATTTTTATAGTACAATGGAATATCCTTTTAACACGTTTTAAACAAAGTTTCACATAATGTTAGGTGATAACATATCTCCTTGTATACAGGCTCTTTCGATTAAAAACAAATTGATAAAAAATAATTTTACAGAAGTTATTTTATTATAAAAAGTTTGAATCCGACATAAAATACTATTTCCAAAGATGAAAAAATTCCATTACCTTTAAAAAAAAATATTTCCAAAATCAATGAGAAGGAAAAAAATGTGTCACAGCAGTTATTTGACTCTCATCTGCATATTAAATCCAATGTTAATTTGATTTGTTTCTGTGTCAGAAACCAAAATATTCAAAGAAGACAATTTTTTCACTGAACTGTCTGCTGAAAATGCACACTTTCCGTAATTTCCAATGGACAAAATTGATATACATATTGAATCCGACCAAAATTTCGGCCACTTTCAACGATAGCCAGTATTCCATGCATAGGGCTTAAAACTGAAAAGAAATATCAGTTAAAATTTGGCTACCAACCCGTGGAAAATTGAGCGGATCAAAATTGTTTTTGAAATCAATTTTCTACGTTAAAAAATGACCTAAGTGTAAATTTTCCACGGGGTCAGAATTCTCCCTTACACCGGCCTTTAAGACACTAGACAGCTACAGGTATATCCTCAGAATCTCAAATCAGGAAAATCCACATATCACACAAAGACTGCAAGTACAACTACCAGAAATTTACGATTACCAAGTTCGCCTGGTTCCCCCAATATGTAGATCGCTTGGTATCGGAGAACTGAACTCGGATTTAACCTAAGTCAATAACAAGAGGCTCTCAAGAGCCTGAATCGCTCACCTGGTAAACAATGCACTATAAACTAAATTAATAAATTAATGTTTGTTGTAAACTAAACTGAGTATTAAAGGTCACGTAAAATGCTGAAAATACCTTTAAAAACCTTTAAGAACCTCTGGAAAGAAATGGGCATGAGTTCTCCCTACGCTTGATTAAGATACAGTCATGGTCAATCTGATGATTCATAATACAAAATACAAGCTTTAATTAATCTTCAAATACAAGTATAAATCTTTTGGTCTATATGTTGTCTTCATTTTTAAAATGTTTGAAAGAAGTTATGTAAAAATTGTGGGTTAAGGCTTTTTATTGTACTTGAAAAGGAAATATTGCAGGAACAATCATGCTAAGTTTCATCAAATTCCCCCAAGTAGTTTCAGAGGAGAAGATGTTGAAAATTTGTTAACAACGATTATGACAGACACCAAGTGATGGCAATTAAAAGCTCACATATTATGAAGTTTAATCATTGTTATACAACATTCTCATCATCACCATTCACTAAGGATACCATGTTTACTTTAAAAACCAAATATTGTTGAAATCCGAGCAAGTGTAAAAAATGGCGGGAAAATGGCAGCCATTTTAAAAATGGCCGTCCAAAACAAACTTTCATCATCACCATTCAACTGGGGATACCATGTTTGCCTTGAAAGTAGCTTTCATCTTCATTTTATTTCTATAATTCAGGAAAGAATAGCAAAAAACAGCATTTTGACCCCTATGTTCTATTTTTAGTAAGGGCGGACATGTTTTTTGACCAATCAAAAATCCAAGCATTAACTTTTTGCAGAATACCCTAAGGAACAATCTTACCAAGTTTCATTTGATTTTGAATAGTAGTTTTAGAGAAGAAGATTTTTGAAATAATAACATAAACAAGAGGCTCTCAAGAGCCTGAATCGCTCACCAGGTAAACAATGCACTATAAACTAAATCTCATCATCACCATTCACTAAGGATACCATGTTTACTTTAAAAACCAAATATTGTTGAAATCCGAGCAAGTGTAAAAAAATGGCGGGAAAATGGCAGCCATTTTAAAAATGGCCGTCCAAAACAAACTTTCATCATCACCATTCAACTCGGGATACCATGTTTACCTTGAAAGTAGCTTTCATCTTCATTTTCTTTCTATAATTCAGAAAAAAATAGCAAAAAACAGCATTTTGACCCCTATGTTCTATTTTTAGTAAGAGCGGACATATTTTTCGACCAATCAAAAATCCAAGCATTAACTTTTTGCAGGATACCCTAAGGAACAATCTTACCAATTTTCATTTGATTTTGAATAGTAGTTTCAGAGAAGAAGATTTTTGAAATAATAACATAAAAAAAAGCCAAAAATGTCAAACAATAAGTGCTGACCACAGCCAGTTTCAAAACTAATTTCACAAAAAATATATAAATATATACATCTAATGAAAGTTATTTTTAAGTACTATTGTATATTGAGGTAACATTGAATTTATATTTTAATAAATAGCCATTTAAAAACAAATTTACACGCAATCAAAAGCTTTTTTCATTTTCTACAGTTTGTCATCTATAAGGCATCAACAGTTATTTTGACATTTAAGGGACAAAACTTTAACTCCTAAAGGGCTCATTTAAACATTTTGCAAACTAAGGGAAATGCTGTGAAAATGGTCAATTTTGATGTTCTAAGGGGAATAACTCCTAAAAGGAATGATCATACAACTTAATAAGTACAAATTTAAAAAAAAAATCAAGAAAAAGGGCAATAACTCCTACATGGGTGGTTACATCTTCTTCAAAATTTCAAAGCAGGTAGATCTTGAGGTGTTGAACACTTTAGCTTCCCATCAGAATTTTGATATCTGTCACCATTTTTGAGTTATTTGCAAAAAAAAGCAATTTACCCCTATGTTCTATTTTTAGCCATGGCAGCCATGTTTTTTTACAAATCAAAAATCCAAACGATAGTTTAGTAGCACTCATGCCAAGGAACAACTACACTAAGTTTGGTTGCAATTAAACTTATGGTGTAAGAGGAGTTAACGATTTTATTACAATGAATAAAGACTGCAAAAATGGTCAATTTTGACGATCTAAGGGGAATAACTCCTAAAAGGAACGAACCTACAACTTCGATCCTGTTACAAATTTTGTAGATCTTTGTGTGCCTAACAATATGAAATTTAAATTTTTCAAATTTCCTTTATAGTATCCAAGATATTGAGCTTAATAAGTGCAAAATTTGGAAAAAATGCAGAAAAAGGGCAATAACTCCTACATGGGTCGTTGGATCTTCTTCAAAATTTCAGGGCAGGTAGATCTTGAGGTGCTGAACACTTTTACCCTTTGCCAGAATTTTGATATCTGTTATCGTTTTTGAGTTATTTGCAAAAAACTGCAATTTACCCCTATGTTCTATTTTTAGCCATGGCGGCCATGTTTTTTTACGAATCAAAAATCCAAACGATAGTTTTGTAGCACATATACCAACAAGAGGCTCACCAGAGCCTGTATCGCTCACCTGGAGTCTGGTTTTCATTGGACAATTAATCAACTATTTGACCAAGTTTGTTGCAATTGGTTCAATTGTTCAGGGAAAATTTGTTGAAGATTTATTTTTCATAAGGTTTAATGTTAAAATATGTTCCCTGATGGTGGTAGTCCTGGCAGGAATTGACCAGGAATAAGGGTGAACCTTAAATAAATGTAACAGAACCCGACCTCAAATTACACAAACCAATAACTCCTAAATAGAATTTGGAATTCCCTTCAAAATTTCACAGTAGGTAGATCTCAACATGGCAAACATTTTTCAATTTACATTTCACTTCTATCTCAAATAGTTTTGGAGATAAATGCAAAAATGTTAAAATTTTAAAAATTTGACAAAAAAGGACAATAACTCCTAAATGGGTTTTGGGATTTCCTTTAAAATTTCAGGGTATGTAGATCTCAACATGGCAAACATTTTTCAAATTTACATTTCACTTCTATCTCAAATAGTTTTGGAGATAAATGACGAAAAATGTTAAATTATGAAAATTTGACGAAAAAAGGACAATAACTCCTAAATGGGTTTTGGAATTTCCTTCAAAATTTCAGGGTAGGTAGATCTTGTCATGCTGATCAAATTTACCTCGTGTCAGATTTTCGATATCTGTAACGGTTTTTGAGTTATTAGCAAAAAACAGCAATTTACCCCTATGTTCTATTTTTAGTAACAGCGGCCATGTTTTTCGACGAATCAAAAATCCCCACATCAGTTCTATGCAGGGTACCCTAAGCAACAATCTTACCAAGTTTCATATGATTTTGAATAGTAGTTTCAGAGAAGAAGATTTTTGAAATAATAACATAAAAAAAAGCCAAAAATGTGAAAAAAGGGCAATAACTCCTAAATGGGTTTTGGAATTTCCTTCAAAATTTCAGGGTAGGTAGATCTTGTCATGCTGATCAATTTTACCCCATGTCAGATTTTCGATATCTGTAACGGTTTTTGAGTTATTAGCAAAAAACAGCAATTTACCCCTATGTTCTATTTATAGTAACGACAGCCATGTTTTTCCACATTTCAAAAATTTTAAACGATAGAAATTTTCCAGATGCCCTAAAGAACAATTCTGCAAAGTTAGGTTGAAGTCGGTCCAGTAGTTTAGGACGAGTTAACGTTTGAAAAAGTTTACAGACGACGACGACGACGACGACGACGACAGACGACGACGACGACGGACGCCAAGTGATGGCAATAGCTCACATGGCCTATGGCCAGGTGAGCTAATAAACAACTGTACGAAGTTTGGTTGCAATTGGTCTTATGGTGTCAGAGGAGTTAACGTTTGAAAAAGTTTACGGACGGACGACGGACGACGGACGACGGACGGACGACGGACGGACGACGGACGCCAAGTGATGGCAATAGCTCACATGACCCTTCGGGTCTGGTGAGCTAAAAAAGCCAAAAATGTCAAAAAAGGGCAATAACTCTAACATCAGTTGAAAGATTTTCACAAAAATCAGCACGCAGGTAGCTCTCATCATGCTGAACACTTTCAACCTGCAGAATTTGGCGTAACCTAATGATTTTTGAGATATTTGCGAAAAACTGTTGTTTGACCCCTATGTTCTATTTTTAGTAACAGTGGCCATGTTTTTCGATGGATCAAAAATCGAAGCATAAACTTTGTGCAGGATACCCTAAGGAACAATCATGCTAAGTTTTATCCAAATCCATTCAGTAGTTTCAGAGGAGAAGATTTTTGAAATAATAACATAAAAAAAAGCCAAAAATGTCAAAAAAGGGCAATAACTCTAACATCAGTTGACAGATTTTCACGAAAATAAGCACACAGGTAGCTCTCATCATGCTGAACACTTTCAACCTGCCAGAATTTGCCATAACCTAATGATTTTTGAGATATTTAAGAAAAACTGTTGTTTGACCCCTATGTTCTATTTTTAGTAACAGTGGCCATGTTTTTCGATGGATCAAAAATCGAAGCATAAACTTTGTGCAGGACACCCTAAGGAACAATCATGCTAAGTTTTATCCAAATCCATTCAGTAGTTTCAGAGGAGAAGATTTTTGAAATAATAACATAAAAAAAAGCCAAAAATGTCAAAAAAGGGTGATAACTCTGAAATGAGTGGTTGGATCTTCTTCAAAATTTCAGGGCAGGTAGATCTTGAGGTGCTGATCACTTTTACCCTATGCCAGAATTTTGATATCTGTGACCGTTTCTGACTTATTTGCAAAAAACTGCGATTTACCCCTATGTTCTATTTTTAGCCATGACGGCCATGTTTTTATACGAATCAAAAATCCAAACAATAGATTTGTAGCACCCATACCAATTAATAACTGTACCAAGTTTGGTTGCAGTTGGACTTATGGTGTTGGAGGAGTTAACGTTTGAAAAAGTTAACGGACGACGGACGGACGGACGACGAACGACGGACGGACGACGGACGCCAAGTGATAGCAATAGCTCACATGACCCTTCGGGTCAGGTGAGCTAAAAAGCAATATGTAGGTCAGAGTGACCTACATGTAATTTTGGTGGGAGGCTGTGTTACTCCCCGAGATGCAGCCTGACACCAAGTAATATGATTAGGTCGTTTGGTATCGGATAACTGATTTCGGACATAAAACTTAACCTAAGTTAATGAAGCGCGATAAATAGGTCAGAGTGACATAATTTTGCTGGGAAGCTGCGTTACTCCCGGAGATGCACCCTGGCACCAAGTAATATGATTGTAGGTCCCTTCAGGTATCGGAGAACTTAATTCGGACGTAAAACTTAACCTAAGACAACGAAGCGCGATAAATCGGTCAGAGTGATATAATTTTGGCTGTATTACTCTCCAAGATACTCCCTGAAACCAGGTCAAATCATATTACTTGGTATCGGAGAACTGAACTCGGACATAAAACTTAATCTAAGTCCATGAAGAGCGACCTAATTTTGGTCGGAGGCTGTGTTACTCACCGAGATGCATCCTCACACCAAGTAATATGATTGAAAGTCACTTTGGATGTTAAAACTGATTTTTGAGATAAAACTTAAAAGCCAGTCAATCGTGTAATATTCATCTTATGTCACGTGGTCAGTATCTTCAACGTGCACCTGCACACAAAAATATATGACCCTATGTGAACTAGTACTGAGAACTGATTGAGAACGCACACGCGCACACGGACGTGGACGCCGTGGGTACTCCATTAGCCATCAAAAGTTTTCTTAGTTTCGTAAAATGTACAGTTGAGATCACTTCTGACCCTCATAAATGGTTCTAGGGTAGAACTGTCATAAATTGTTCTAGGCTAGAACCGTCCAGAATGGTTCTAGGGTAGAACTGTCATAAACGGTTCTAGGATAGAACCATCCAGAGTAGTTCTAGGTCAGAATTACCTATAGGATTTGTAATTTACTAGCTGTGTACCTGTCTAAGATTTGTTGGGTTTAGATTATCTTTAATTGATAGAAATTTGAGTTGTAATTTGTATATTTCTGACAAAAAAAATGGCTCAAGTCCGAATTTTTATTACAATTAGGAAAGAAATATGTACTTCATCAACAGAATTTTTATTACAGAATTTACATAATCTGTTTTGACGTGGAATTTTCTTATGTCTCCCTAACTCAGTTCCAATTGATTATGATCACAAGTTTTAAACATAGTTATCAATTTGTGTGTTTTAGATAAGACTTCTGGTTCTGTGTTGTATTTCAAATATTTATACATAAGTTCATTTAAGGAATTTAGTTTATCTTTATTGTTATATCTCATTTATCATTACATTGTAATTTCAAAACATGATAAATTCCTTTATAAAAATTTAATATTAATTTTCCATGAACTCTTTCTTCTCTCAGCTGAATACTATATATATATATAGTATAGTGTGCATGTGCGTATATATATGTGTATATATAGGGTGATACATATAGGGTGAACGAACTCAGGGCCAAGGGCGAACATGTAATTAGGGTGAACGAACTCAGGGCCAAGGGCGAACATGTAATTAGGGTGAACGGACCCGTTACCCTTTTTGCTCATGCTTAGAAACGAATTCAGTCTGTAACAACGAATTTAATCCGTTATCACGAATATAAAAAAACTGTGATCACCGTTTCTACAAATTCGTGATTACGAATTTAATCCGTAATAACCATTCGTTATCAACGGAAGCCCATTTAGGACCTACCAAAAATATAAATTTGAATTCGAAATCACGAATTTAAATCGTTATCACGAATTGAAGAATTCGTTATAACAGATTAAATTCGTGATAACGAATTTTCGGAATTAGTTATCACAGTTTTTGTAATTCGTAATTACGAATTAAATTCGTTATCACAATTTTGTGTAATTCGTGATAACGGATTAAAATCGTGATAATGAATTGTATAAATCGTGATAACGAATTGTTATTACGGATTAAACTCGTTACAACGAATTTGTAGAAATAGTTATCACAGTTTTCTTTGTAATTCGTGATAACGGATTAAATTCGTTATTACAGATTGAATTCGTTATAACAGATTTTTTAAATTCGCGATAACGGATTAAATTCGTGATAACGAATTGATGGAATTCATCATCATGAATTATACAATTTGTTATAACGATTTTAATCCGTTATCATTTATATCAAAAAATTGTGATAACTAGTGTAATCCGTTATTACGAATTACCAAAACCGTTATAACTAATTCCATAAATTCGTGATCACGAATTTAATCTTTAATAACGAATTCTACAATTCGTGATATCGGTTTTTATTCGTGATATCGAATTCAAATTATATTTTTGGGAAGTCCTAAATTGGCTTCCGTAGTTATCACGAATTTACGGAATTAGTTATAACAGTTTTTGTAATTCGTAATTACGAATTAAATTCGTTATCAGAATTTTGTGTAATTCGTGATAACAGATTATAATTACGGATTAAATTCGTTATAACGAATTTGTAGAAATAGTCATCACAGTTTTTTTTAATTCGTGATAACGGATTAAATTCGTTATTACAGATTTTAAATACACGATAAGGGATTATATTCGTGATAACGAATTTATCAAATTCGTTATCACGAATTTAATCCGTTATCACCAATTATACAATTTGTTATAACGATTTTAATCCGTTATCACGAACTATAAAAATCTGTGATAACGGATTTAATCAGTAATCACGAATTACAAAAAAAAAACTATGATAACAAATTACACAAATTCGTGATAACGAATTATACAATTCTTAATCACGTTTTTAATCCGTTATCACTAATTACAAAAAATTGTGATAACAGTTTAATCCGCTATTACGAATTACAAAAACTGTTATAACTAATTCCGTAAATTCGTGATCACAAATTTAATTTGTGATAACGAATTCTACAATTCGTGATATCGATTTTAATTCGTGATATTGAATTCAAATTATATTTTTGGGAGGTCCTAAATGGGCTTCCTGCATCATCCTCAGATATTATTAGTTCACTCGAGCTCTAAATATAAATTTCAAATACCTCGGACAGGCCATTCAAAGAAAATAGTACAAAGGATAAACAAAATAATATTGAAAACAAGAAAACCAAGTCTAGCACACAGTATACTCATGTAAATAATGAGGTTTTAACAGGTCGTAACATTCCAGAAGAGCTGGTTTAACTGTTTTGAATGTAATGTTGTTGTCAATACTGAATATAAGCATTTGAGGATAACATTGAGAACATAGATGCTTGGACGGATGCGTTTTGTAATTTTGCAAAGATAGTAATTCTGAGGCACCCTTCAGTGCTATTTGTATTTGGTTTGTTCTTATGGGTTAATGGGCGACTGGTTCTCATCTTTGACCCTTATTTCTATACTAGGATAGCTCTTTGTGTAGCCTAAAGTAATCTTCCAAATTTTCATATTGACTCGGAAAACCTCGATATTTTCCTTCTGTATATATACTGCTGTCTGATAATGGCTAATGAACGGAACATTTGTGTGCCACCTGAGAACGTCAAAGTCTGATAGAGAAAATAAAAATTATTATTATACCTCAGATGAATTATTGTATGTAAAACTAAATCTCAATGGTTATTGCGATCATGTGATCGACATGGAAAAAAATAAATCTTCATATTTTCCATCAAATTCAAATCGTATTCCACCCCTTCGGAAATCTCGCTACTTTTCCAGTATTGATATCAGTAAATGGAATTGACGCAAACTAAATACATGTCATTCTGGCATGTGTTACTTGACTTTGACCTCATTTTCACCATCTAGTGACTTGCATCAATCTTTTTCTCAATAAAATTTGCTGTGTATATGCATTGGATTCAGTCTAGCAGGTGTAACGTCTCCCTGACCTCATTTTCATGGTCAAGTGGCTTTTATACGAATTTTTATAATGTTGTAATGTTCATGACCACAATCTCACAAATGGCCAACGATTATACAAATGCGCATTCTTAGATCAACAATGTAGTACTATTAGTCATATTGCTAAGGAAAATATTGTTTCACAGATCTCTTAAACAACTCTTTGTGGAAGTACAAAAAATTAATCTAGTGTAACAGGGAATATTTCGGAATGTTCGTGTATTGGTGATCCTTGGAGAATAAATATTTCACAGTTGAAGTTAGTAAGACGCAAATAATGTAAATTCAATAATATATTATAGATCCAAAGTCAGCGATAAATACATGTACATAAAATATATAAAATCAACACGGAATGTCCATGACAGATCCCATGAAACTACGGTATCCGTAAATAGTCCTTAATTTTGTATAACTTGTGTGGCGTCCACACCCTTCGCCTGGTATCCAAAGATTCAAATACTTTATTCATAAACTCTCAGACACTTACAGTGTTACAAGAGGAATTTGGCACATTATATATACACCAATGGAAATGGCAAAATATAATATTTATAACTCACACAATCACAACGGAAGAAAACAATTATACGTACAAAATTTAAATATAACAAAACACATTAGATCACATGACACCGAGTTACACAATTACTACCCTCATAATTAAAGTACATGTTGTCTATGTTTTTTGTTTATTCATAAATTATTGGATAAGTATGGACAATTCCTGAATAATAAAGTAAGAACATTTTACTAATATATGTATATTATAAAGACTTAATATCCCAAAAGTAATAAGATCCAATCATACCATAAATAGGTCTACTCGATTACTTAGGTTATTCATGGTATACATAATTAAATAAATATAGAGTAAATCACAGACTATTGTACCCAACTAGCTAGTGATCAAATTACAAAAGTTTTTCTACTTTACGGAGAAATATAGAAAGATTACACATAACTTGTACATTGCAAATTGAGAAAAGGCCGTACATTTTATATAAAGAGTGGTAACGAATATAATAGTATGGAATATACTTTTCTCGGAGACTTTGTATTTCAGCATGGTTACATTTAAATAAATAATGAAACTCATTTCCCACCTCTGCAAGATTACATATATTACAAATTCTGTGTTCCAAAGATATCCCAACCCATCTACCAGTCTCAACAGGAAATTTGATATTTGAACAACGAAGTCGACAAACAGTAAACCTGTTTGCCTTGGATAGATTAATTAAATATTTTTCTAACCCGAATTCTTGTTTGAATGAATTATAAAGTTCACCTCTAGAGGAATTCCCCATATCGTGAAACCACTAGCATTTTTTGTTTAACCAAAGTTTTTATATCAAAGTCGTGAAGCACATGCTGACCTCTCCATATATATGACAAACCTATATTATCAAAAATAGATTAAACATTATCAATCCATTTGAATCTATAATCATTTACACCATTGAGACTAAGCATTAGTCTATATAATATTCCCGATAATTTATTTAGGTTCAATAACAATTTCTTCCAAAAGTTAAGTATGCGCAGTCTTACTAAAATGTTCAATGGGAATCTCCCACTCTCCCCATAAACCATACAATTTGGCGTACTCATTCGAACTCCAAGTATCTTTTTGATGTATTGTAAATGTATCTTCTCTATATCACGCAAATTTTCAAAACCCCAAATTTCAGACGAATATAATAAAATCGGTGACACTAAAGTATCAAATAACTTCAACTGAAGATCTACCGGGATGTTCAAGTTTCTGATACGTCTATATAGTGCAAAAAGCGATTTTTGTGACTGCTGTATTAACTTTTTCCTCGCAGTGAAGAAATTGCCATTGTATTTTAACGTAATGCCCAAATATGTACATTCATCTACAATTTCCAGAGTAGAATCAAATAATTTATATTCATAATTTCTTCTACTCTTCAGCTTTTCAAATATTATAACCTTTGTTTTTTGTGCATTTACTTTAATTCTCCAATGCTAACAATAATTTTCAAATTTTTTCAACATATTTTGCAACTTTTGTAGACTTTCTGCTAATAGAATTGTATCGTCTGCATATAGCAACACAAACAAGTATATAAAACACTGAATATTTTCAAAACATAAATCATGGATATAAGTTAAACAAGATACACCTTCAGTAGTAAAAAACTCTTCTAAATCATTCAGAAAAGTTGCAAACAGAAACGGTGAAAGATTTCACCTTGACGCAACCCAATCTCACAATCAAAGAAATCTGAAAAATCCCCTCCCTGTTTTATACATGATTTAACATTATTGTACATATTTACTACCACTCTAAGTATTTTCCCATTAATACCATTTTTATCAGTTTTTGCCATAAGCCCACCCGCCAAACAGTGTCGAAAGCCTTTTTGAAGTCAACAAAAGTACAATACAATTTTTTACCCATAGAAAAATATATTTGCAAGAAATGTCTAGCCGTCTTAAAAAATGTCCCTTACAATTAAACATATGGCATGATTATAACACAAGATAAAATATATTTACACAATGGTCACTTAATAAGGAAATATATAAAGCTGAGACTACTATAACACAGAGATTGGTCACTTCACGTACTGACCAGTCAAATAGTAATTAATTCTAAGTCGTCGATCACGTGACTCGGCACGTGACCCGAAGTGTTTGACAAGAAGGACACGATCCGCCATTTTTGACAGTGGAAGAGAATTAAATAATTAGCAAATGTGGATGTATAAAGAATTTTATGTTTCGATAAGTGTAAATTAAAGATTTGAAATAATCATAAATGTTTGTTTATAAGCACTTTAAATAAAATAAGTGCAGTTATGGACTTGAATTTACTGTCCAAACCGGAAGGTAACCTCGAGTTATTACCAGTCCGTGGGATCGGGTCAATGAGCAACTCGCCCATAACTTACATTCAGATGAACAATCTGTTTTCCGGATATTTCATTTGCAAGCCTTAATAATAAACCTGTGTAATGATGTAAAATTTGTAATTATATGAAATATCATTTTTTCTGTATCAGTGTTACAATTCCTGAGAACTGATAATCACACGTGACAAGGTGCATACACACAACATGAGGTCTGATACTGAGTGATAGGTCAATTTGTATTGTTAATTTAAGAAATTCAGACTTATATTTTGTTCCGTTGATAATATATATGCAGTCTTTACATGTGAGAATAATAATTGTATGCAATGAAAGTTTGTAGCCATGTCTACATAAAGAGTTATAGACATATATATATATTTTTTAAATACTAGACTCAAACATGATATTCTTAGTACATGCACCTTGGTCTGCAGCAGGGACGTAGTCATCCTCAGATTCAACGTCTGATGCAGTATATTCACCAAGTAAAAGATCAAGATTGAGATGCAGTATATTCACCAAGTAAAAGATCAAGATTGAGATCACTATCATCCCAAGATAAAAAATCAATGTTACTGGACATTGTGAATTGATAAATGAAAACGCCGGCGATGTTTTGGGAACATATATACAATTTGTAGGGCTTACGTTTGCTTTATGTACCCATTGAAGTTATAACCTCTTTGCTGATCTGTTACGTAAGTAAATTACTGATTTACCTTTAATGATATTTTTTCTCTCTTCTGTGATCGCCGCTAATTACATTGTTTGCAAAAACTTGATCTAAATTGATTGAATAATTAAACCTTGTAATTATCATGTATACTAAGAAAGGCATCCTGATTAAACTGGCACTCAGCAGTGAAACATACCTTTACAAGCATAGAATAAAACTTTAAAGTTTACTACAATAAACGGAGCCTCGTGTATCTTGGGTACCCAGCTGTGAAACAAAATGCATCTCCCATGCTTTTGAGACTACCTGTCTTTACAGGTAAAATATTTGTATATAAGATACAATTAACGGACGTGTAGCAAAACAATGTAACTGTATGATTGATAAGATTAATCATATTCACATTTTCAAGAGTGGCCGCTAATAACAACATGAAACTATTAACAAATTATTAATGATTAAAAACAAAATTTTAATATGAATAGAGATAACTACATTTGAAAGATAAAAACTATTTTCCTTTTTTGATTAATTCAATTTTGCTTATTTATTTTTAAAAGAAAAATAATAATATCCGATACTGCTATAGCAGTCTCAGTGATTAGGTGGTGATTTATGTCGTCTGCTACGGTCGAATACGAAAGTACGGTTAAATACGAAACTACGTTAAAGACCAAACCAACTAATCATTTCTGTAATTGATTTTTTTCTTGAAACTCAACATATTCGTTCTTGGTGGTTTTTTGAACGATATTAGCGAATAAAAAAGATAGGTCACCGAATTCGTTTCGTTGATATAGTACCGCAAAAAATGCTTACATTCAGCCAGATGCTAAATTTACGGCATATTTTTCGAATGATGCCATTTCTGTCGTGAAAGTCGAATTTTTATACGGACTTTTGTGTTGGCTTCCAGAATATATATATTTTTTTATTGTAACAAAGAAAACGGTTTCCCATAACGCAATGACCACGTTTTCTGCGATAAAGGCCTTTCCCGCGCAAATTTGGGCCAATTTTTAACGCATATTCTATTGAATTTTGAAAAATCTGTAATTGATTTTTTTCTTAAATTTTAATACTGTGTTTAGTTATTCATTGTTGTCAGAATAAGACAAAAAAAATGATAGGTCACCGACTTCATAAGAAAAATAAAACGGATTTAACGTAGAAAAATGACATATTCAGCTACGCCAAGCTTAGCTTTGTTTTCTCAATAAACATGACGTCACAATAAGCAAAAAAGAACTTTCCCTTCAAGTCACCGTGTCGCCGGCGATGTACATAGTGTAAGCCTCGTTCAAACCAATTTTGTTATTGGTTGGAATGATATGGTAAAATATTTTTGATCTTGTTGCTGCGCTTATCATTTGTAGATGCTTCAACACTAACCTAAGAGTTCGGGTTATATTCCGAATTTTGATTCGAATTTTCCTGTTCTAAAGCCAAACTTTAATTTGCAATCATTCAAGTGTTAACAATAAAGTCACAGCAATCAAACAAAACAAATAAACATAGGTTTGTCGAAGTCTGGAAAAAAGTTTGTCAACATCTATGCTAGGAACTGTCCGGAACGTTTTGTTATAAAACCATTACATTGAAGGAAAACAAGAACCCTAAAACTACAATACAATACCAGTATTGCTGTCCGTGTATTGCCATTTCGACAGTTATAGTTATTTACTGCTAATTTAAAAAAAAAACAAAACCTTTCAGTGCCAACACCAAGGTACCAGCTACTAGACATATCATAATTGCAGGAAATGTAACTATGGCCATTATGCCTTATCAATGCAGGTTACATCGAAAAAATAGAAAGTTAACATCAGAAACTTTGAATAGCCATACTAGATTCTGGTACTACCGATAGTTAGTGGTATATCAGACAATTTGTTACGGCTCAACCATAAGTCTTACGCATCACTCCAATCCATGAATTTCTTGAGTTCACCACACGAACACAAGACGTATAAAAATGACCCTAGGCCACTCTGTTTCTCTTCTACGATGTCAGTAAAATTCAGTTTCTCCCCACACCAATTACAATCCCTCATAAGTTCCTGTGTCAGTATCTTTGGTTCTATTATTCTTCTTTCCCCTTCTTCCCATATTTTGCTTGCATCTTGAGTTTCTTGTAGATAATAAAAATCTGTTTTCCTGCTTTTAACTTCAGACATTCGCTCTCGGCAGTCTTTTCGGCGCTTCTTTACACTAGTTTTAATGAAATGCCCTTTCAAGCGCGACGCCATTTTAGCTTTTCAAAAATAACGAGAATGTGAAACACCGTTTCGCGGATTTTCTATCAACGTCATAGACGTCTTATGGAACAATACTTATGCGCTGAGATGTGCGTATAAACAATAGTTGGTTTGGTCTTTAAAATAACGTAGCTAACTTTACCGGAGACACAGATAATCCGATAAATCGATAGTGACCAATCTCTGTGTTATAGTAGTCTCAGTATAAAGTAAAGATAATTAAACTGTCTATTAATCTGTCCTCAGGCCAAATTTGTAAAGATAATTGAATTAAATCCGACAATCAATCAATAAAATGTACACTTATCTGCTTTCTAAAATTCATTAAAATATAAAATTTATCAATTTGAATTTCACATTAAATTGATATAAATGTCAAAATTTGGTAGGTTAATTTCCAAAGTTAATTTTATCGGTGTCACAATAGACTGTCTCTAAACAAGATAAATAAATCATTTCACACATATTGGCATAATCTAATAAGGGACGAGATCAAAAGTTCAAAGTATGATAAAAAAAATTTAATTCACATAGTTTTTTTCACTGACCCCCACACCCTCTTAACATAATTTGGAAAAAATTTATTGACCAATATGGGCATCTGCTTTGAGAGTACTTTTTGTATCATGGATGCTGTTTTTCCTCAACAATGTATGTTTGTTCTGTATATTGACTTGGACATCACTTGAATCCATATTTTTCAATGCGAAAATCGATGTCAGATAACAAAACGTGCAGCGATTTTTACCCCCCCCCCCCAAACTATTTGAACTAAGTTTTTAATACTACATCATGTTGAACTTTTGATCTCGTCCCTAACAAAATGATTATTTTTGCGTAGCGCAATTACTTTGCTTCTTTTGAAGCAATTTTTACTTGTTAGCTATTGATTCTTACATGAGTTTTATAAGGTAAGTAAGCTGTGAGAGATGCTACGTTTGATAGGGTGTATGATTTTGATTTACCATTTACGTATTGCACAGAATCCAGCAAGAAAAGTATGTCATATAGATGGAAATCTTTGGACTTGCTTTATTGCTAAAGGAGTTTCAGGTTGTCAAATGAAGTTTCATGCAGAATACAGATTCTGTTATGTTTATGATTTTAGGAAAGGGTGTTCGAATTGTATATATAAACATGTGTTTTTTAAATAAAATGAAATGCATCCTTCTGTTTAATGTACTAGTCATACAGATGAATAAAAATCAGTCAGCTCGTTAACAATCATTAAATTTGGCCTAGACATCCTATTCCTAGTTATTCAAAGTTCTCAGCAGACAAAACTCAATTTTAGACTTCTTGCTTTAAACGTTCAAAAAGATCGTTAATAAATATCAGATAAAAGTGAACAGATTTAATCTGTGGAAGCTTGGTTATTCACACTTCTATCTGAACATATTACAATAAAAGACCAATGAGTCAATTGTATCTGAGTGTCATAAACAAATCTCGCCATATATCCATAAAATTGAATACCAGAGCTTTATTATAGACAATCTCATGGCAAGTATTTCAGCCTTAGAAAAGGTCTTGAAGAGCAACAACAGTATTCCAGGAGGACAATGTTAAACTACCAGTTGATGGCATGGGTCAAGTTATCTACCCTATAAATACTGACGACCTAGTACTCACAATCTGCAATGACACCCTGGAACTTTCAATTACTATCGATGATATTGGTCGTAGTCATACAATAGATCCGATCAAAGAGGGCAAGGCCTTCATTATAGTCCGCTTCATTTCCTACAGCAATGCAGATGGTCTATGCAAATAAACGTCGACTCAAAGATCATCCTGATAACGTCTTCATTTCGAAAAACCTAACACGTTATAGGTTCGGTTTGGTGAAAAGCCTAAATAAACATCGTCTTCGTGGAGCTATTTATTCCTACTGGACTCAAGATGGTAGAATCATTGTCAAACGCTTTGAACAATCCCGTCCAAAAGAATTCGTGACAATTACGTGCGAGGCGGATATCTACCAAATGTTGGGCTTTCTTCCAGATGCCACTGTTGTACACGACGACAGCACTGTAACTGATGCAGAATCTCAAGTGTTTTACAAAACTAATCACAGTGACATTTTATAGCAATTTTCTGATACTATTATAATTTATCAATTATTTATCTATTTTATTTAATAGTACTTTTACAAAAATTATTTACTGTTATTGTATACGGCATTTACTTTTATTTTATCATTATTATTAGTAGTTTCTCTTTAACAAATCACGTTATATAATTTGAAGACAAGCATTTGGGTTTCCCCCTACGTATTTGAGTTGCTAAATTTACTCAGCAATACAATATATATGTATTGTATGAATTTCGCCTGTTTTATCCTTGGTGAATACTGTCACCTATTAATTATGAAACTAATCCATATACACTTATTTTGTCCGAATTACATTTATATTTGTGCCTCATTTACAAAAGGCAACTGAATACATATCATACAGACACCCCTCCCCCCCAACACACAACAGTAGCTTTGTCAAGGTTATCGATTTATGAATGAACTTTCAATTGACACGCCCACTTCGTGTATACGCAACGAAAAAAATATTTTCTGATCTGTATACGCATGATTTGTACACTTACTATAGCAAGAAATGTATCATTTCATTAAATTTTACGCGTCATTAGAATGTCTGAAATGAATTTGTAAGTATGCTCCCTTTCAATATATGGGTATAATATATTCACCTGGTTAATCAACTTTTATTTATTTATTTATTGTAAAGAAAAACTTTTTAGTACTCCTACTTACCAATTGTATGTATATAAAAAAAACTTACCGACTACAGTTATGTTCACCCCCAGATTCACATTATCCACATAATAGAGCGAAGGTAGGTTAATTTTTTCCCGGTACATCCCTCATCGATTATTCTATACGTCAACAATATTACAACTAGCGTATCCTAGTTTTCACAACACATTAAGTTACTCCATGTAATATCAAGTATTTTTCGACTTCTTACACCCCAGTTCTATTGTTATACTTCATAGTTTCTATTTCTGAAACAAATGTAATTAAATTGAATAGATCTATTGTTACGAATAACAATGGATTTTGACAACAGGGTGTGACGAGCGGGGTTTATGGAAACCCCTGCTTCTACATCCAGAAAGCACAGTCCATTGTTATTCATCACAATGAGAAAAAAAAATCCAATAGCATGACAGAAGTGATTGCTAATAGTGTTCACTACAAAAAACATATTTCAGGAAATCCCAATAGTGAAAAAATATTTAGCATCAATTTTGAATTAAAAAATATTCATTTAAATACTCCTTTGCTTGAAGCTAATGAAATGAATTAAATATGAAATATGAAAGTTTGTTTAATGTTGGGATGGGGGGGAGGTTTTTTTTTTTTATAAAACATGTAAAATACATTTACGATTACCTTCATTAGACTGATAAGTACTTTGGGTTATAAATATTGGGTTATCTTTAGTCTCTTCTACCAAATCCAACGCCTGACTCAAAATGTTGCCCGTCTCATACCCGTCCATATTGACAACTGCATACAAGGAGCGTGATGTACTTTTTTTATAAGAATGCACGATACGGCCAACCTTGACCTATGTAAAAGCTACTGTCCATGTTAGCCCATGCATTTAACGGGAATATGCGAAACGGCAACTTTGACATTTGTAAAATCTACTCACTTGTCAAAGTTTAAGTAAAGATGGTCAAAGTAAGGTTACTATTGGGGTTTCATCTAAAAAAAAATATTCTTTTTTTTAATTAATCATGGTTTGATAATGTCAATAAAAATACTATCCGTTCTTTTTCATTTTATATGCAACGTAAACAAACATATGGTTTAGCATCAGGTGTAAGTTAGGATACGGCGTGTCTGGATTCTTATCCAGACATACCTACCCCGAAGTGTATAACTATTACTTAATCCCAGTCTTTTCATCTCAGTTTACTTTTACCACATGTCTAGTTTTTGTCGCCCATTATTTTCCTGTCTCCCGTGTGTATTACATTATTGTGTACTTTGTCATCCTATTTACCCTCTTACCGACGTTATTTTCTGACAATGTGTAATGACACGGCAAGTCATAGGGTGGCAATAGGACTTTGAACTTTATTGGATAACATTCAGACACATTACAAATGTGTGACATGAGGACATAAATTTCTAGTAAATAAATATACAACATGACAACGTGAACTACTGCAGTATGAGACATCAATAACATATAAACAATACTGATAGATATAATTAATTACAATAGAAGGGAAAGTTTTTTTAAGAAATAAAGACAATCTTTTATAAACCTCAACATTACATATTTATTTTTATTTATTTATTTGCAAAACATAAAACCCTGACGGGTTCAGCAAATACAAATGAAAAATGACAAACATAAAACATATAAGAACAAAATGATTCAACATGTAAATGAATTATATATAAATAGATAATAATCCTTCCATTTTAACGACCGTCTTGGTGGTGTCGTGGTAGCGTGCTCGCCCCGGGTGCGGAAGGTCGCGGGTTCGATCCCCGGCCGGGTCAAACCAAAGGTATTTGCTGCTTCTCCGCCAAGCACGCGGTATCTAGGAGTAAGAGCAAAGACTGGTCGGCTCGGAGTCAGTATAATGTGTCAGAGTGAGATGATATGTCTTCCTGCGGACAGTTACCTCGTGAGCTAGCACATTAAAAATCCGACTTAGCGTGTCGGTCTAGTACAAACCAGGGATCATATTCATTATCATATCAACATGTTCTCGTCCTGATATGCACCTGGTTGCCACTGGACGTTAAACAATAATTCAACCATCCATTCCATTTTAACAGTGTTTGGATAACTCGTATAATAATTTGGTAAATATTTTTTTTAGTAAGTTTTGAACATTTTGATTTTTACCAATAAATAGGTAATGGTATTCATCTCCAATATTTTCACCATATAAATAAATTACAAAATATATCTTGAGGGGGTATATTTCTCCACCTTCCAGTTTCTATTGGTATTTTTAAATTACAAACTCTAAACGTAGTGATCCAAATTCTAGAATATTCAGTTAGTCTGAGGAGATATTTTTCTATGCCAAATTCTTTTTTGAAAATAGAATAAAAATTACCACGTGATGAATTTTCTATTTCACTAAACCATTTTTGAATAAATTGGTCGCATAAAATAGTCTTTAGTAAATTTTTGTCATAAAATGTGTAAAAACATACCCCATTCCTGTATCATTTAAGATTGATTCTACACATCGTATCCATTTGAAAGTATACGATTTTTATCTTTAACACAAAACATAAGTCTGTACAAAATACTGCTAAGTTTCACATCATTTTGAACCAATTTACTCCAAAAAGCTATCATTCTTAATTTAATATTAATCTCAAGGGGATATCTACCCAATTCACCGTAGAACATAAAATTTGGAGTTGTATTTCTAACTTTAAGAATACGCTTGCAATATTTCAAATGAATTTGTTCAATTATCTTAGTATTTTCGTAAACCCCAAATCTCAGACCGTACAACAAGATTGGCTCTATCATAGCATCAAATAACAGGAATAGACTCGTTTGAAATCAGTTTATATAAACAATACATAGCTTTTTGTGCTTGGTCCACTAACTTCCTTTTTTTATCAGAAAACGAACCATTATATCTAAAAATAACACCAAATACGAGTACGAGTCAACAATTTCTAAATATTTCCCTTCTAATGTGAATTTAAAATTTTCCCTATTTTTTCTTTTGCTAAAAACCATAATCTTCGTTTTATTGACAACCTCTAATTTCCAAGTTTCACAATACGACTGAAAAATATCAAGAGCATTTTGCATTCCATCCCTGGTTTCTGCTATAATAACCGTATCATCAGCATGTAGGATAACAAACAGTTTATAAAAAATATCCAATTCACTTTCAAGTTTTTGACAAATGTGTTCTAATGAAAATCCTTCAACTGTAAAAAGTATTCTTCTAAGTCATTTAAATAGACTGAAAATAAAAAGGTTCATAAATTTTCTCCCTGTCGTACACCTATTAAACATGGACAAAATCGGGCATACTTCCATTATACTGTACACACGATTTCATATCCTTCTACATATTAAATATCACTTTAAAAAACTTCCCTTTAATTTTTTCCATAACTCCGGACTCCAAACTGTGTCAAATGCTTTTCTGAAATCTACGAATGTGCAAAATATTTTTTTTCCCAAAACAAAAATACCAATTTATCAATACATGTAGGACAAAAATATTATCCATAGTGGAATATCCTTTTCTAAACCCAGTTTGATTTTCCGAAATCAAACAAAGTTCGTTTGCAAAAAAATGTAATCTTTTGTTTATAATAGAAGTGAATAATTTCCCGAAACAGCTTATTAAAGTTATTGCTCGGAAATTATCAGGGTCATTCGGATCACCTTTATTCTTAAAAACAGGTTTGATGATACCGCTAGTCCAACTACACGGAATAATACCAGTATCCGATACAACATTGAAAATTTTACAATAAATTGAAATTAAGGCTGGAGATGAATACTTTAAATATTCATTAACAACTTTTGTCATACCTGGTGCCTTATTATTTTTAAGGTTTTTAATAGCATCACACAATTCTAATTCAGTGATTGGACCGTTAAGTAAATCACCATAAACAATATTATCACAAACCTTATTTATATCATATTATTCAAATTTTTACAATATTCAAAAAATGTTTCTATATCAACATCTGGGTTTTGTTTTCGTGTATTTGAAAATGTGTGTAAAGTATTCCAAAAAGCTTTTGTGTTGGTTTTAGACAAGTTTCTCAATTCTGTTGCACATTTGTCTTTGCATGTGTTTATGTTAAGAGTTTTCCGATATTCTTTTGTGGTTTTATTATGTCTCCCTCCCTTCTAAGAAGGGAGACATATTGTTTTAGTGATTATTAAGTCTCCCAAACGAAGTTTGGAGACTTATTGTTTTTACTCCGTTTCTTATTATTATTAAGTCTCCCAAACGAAGTTTGGAGACTTATTGTTTTACTCCGTTTCTTATTAAGTCTCCCAAACGAAGTTTGGAGACTTATTGTTTTTACTTCGTTTCTTATTATTATTTTTCCGTCTTTTTTTTTCTTCCGCTTTCCATTTCAACTTGTCCGAAGCAGATCTCGAACACGACTCAACGGAATGACATGAAACTTACTGGGTGATAGACCCCAATGCCTAGTTGTGCAAGAATGTTTAAAAATTTTCAAAATGGCCGCCATTTTCAAGATGGTCGCCAAAAATCGAAAACCTTCGACCTCAATTTTCTCAAAAACTGACCGGCAGAATTTCACCAAACTTTGTATAAATGTTCAGTAGCACGAGTGGAAACTTTTTATTAAAGAAAAACGGAAACGATATGTCGGCCATTTTCAAAATGGCCGCCAATAGTGGAAAAAAGTGAACTTGCTTGGATTTCAACGATTTTTGGTTTATGTAGTAAACATGATATCCCGAGTTGAATGGCGATAACGCCATTTTCAAAATGGCCACCATTTTCCCGCCAAATTTTTAACATTCTTCAATTTCAATGCAATTTGGCACAAAGGATAAACATGATATCCCGACTTGAATGGCGTTAAAGAAAATGTTTTACGGGCAGCCATTTTCAAAATGGCCGCCATTTTCCCGCCAAAAAAGTGAACTTGCTTGGATTTCAGCGATTTTAGGTTTATTCAGTAAACATGATATCCGGAGTTGAATGGCGATAACGCAAATGTTCTACGGGCAGCCATTTTCAAAATGACCGACATTTTCCCGCCAAAATTTCAACATTCTTCAATTTCAATGCAATTTGGTATAAAGGTAATTTCAATGCAATTTGGTAAACATAATATCCCGAGTTGACTGGAGTTAAAGAAAATGTTTAATGGGCAGCCCTTTTCAAAATGGCCGCCATTTTCCCACCAAAATTTCAACCTTGTTCCATTTCAATGAAATTATTTCAACCTTGTTCAATTTCAATGAAATTTGGTGTAACGGGTTAGCCGGGTCTAGTGGAACCCCTGCTCAATTTTTTTCGTTTGGGAGACTTCATGATCTTTGATCATAAATTTTAATTATTTTTCTTATTCTTCTTCTTGTTCTTCTAATCAAATTTTGTCCGGACCAGAACTTTTTTGTCTTTTGAGATAGCCTCATGATATTTGGAGAGTATATGCATTAGGTCGAGACGGTGTGCAGAGTCCCACATTTGGGTCCCTGGGGGTCAGTCCACGCCCCCTAGACATTAATTTTCATAAAAAATTGTTAATCTTGTCCAGGTCATAATTTTTTTATCTTTTGAGCTAGCCTCATGATGTTTGGAAATTATATGCATTAGGTCGTGGAAGTATGCAGAGTACTAAACTTGGGTCCCCAGGGGTCAATCCCCACCCCCTAGACATCAGTTTCTATCTAAACCCCTTCACATCAACAATCCTAAATGATCTTGGAAATGGTTGAAATCCCCACTCCAAAACCATATATATTATTAATCGTGATTACAGGACGAGTTGAATGCAGTAAGCCAACTGAAATCTTTATTTATCATAAAAATGATTGAGATCCCCACCCCGAAACCATATATTTTATTACTCGTGATTACGAGACGAGTTGAATGCAGTATACATCTAAGCCCCAGGGGTCATCCCCACCCCCTGAACAACTGAAATCTTAATTTATCTTAAAAATGGTTGAGATCCCCACCCCAAAACCATATATTTTATTATTCGTGATTACGAGATGAGTTGAATGACAGGATATACATGAAAGTCATACCCCAAAGTACCATCTTCATCAGTTTTCAAAGAAAACTACGAAATTTCACATAACACGTAAGGACTCTTTTATAAATTACATCTCTGGTCTTGGTATTAAGTTTATCAGATAGTCCATGCGCTGTATAAGTCAAGTATATGCCAGAAATCATTTTTCTTTGATTTCATTATGTTATCGTTCCGACTTATTTTTCTGTAGATTTTCCCATGGGAGGGTGGCAAATAAGACCACATCTACACGTACTCCTTTTCCAGATTCAAATACTTTTTACTAAACTGTTTAATTTAAAATTGAATTCATCTTAGGATTATTTGAAAACTAAAATAACTGTTCAAAAATATGTGATCATATGTAATTAATAGAAAGTCTGCAGATGTGTTCTGTATCAACATGTACATTGTGGATATAGAAAAAAAACCTGTAAATTAAGGAATGAATGTGATATGCTTTTTTAATATGATTCTTGCTCCATTAATAAAAAAAATACATTTCCTTTTCTTATAAATCTTTTCTTACAATATTGACTGAAATCACAATAAATATTTTAACTCACATTTTAGACGTCGTCAAGAATCACAATATCTATTTCTGATTTTATAGTGTTAAAAGGTTAAAAGCTTTTATTTACTCAATCACTTGACAAGATCTAGATGATAATCTTTCTACAGCTACTTTGTCAGGTTTTTGCTACATAGGTTTATTTTCATAGGATAAAACAAGAACAAACAGAAGGGAAGACATATGTTTTAGTTCACTAAAACAGTTCTTCCTAGTTTAATGTGGTTTTGTTATCACTAGGTTTACATTTCAAGATTCTATTACTTGCCGAATTAAAAGCATCCCGTTTTTTCGAACATTCTTTATTGAACCAAGGCTTGTTATTACTATTTGTAGGTATTTTTTTCTTGTGCTGTCCAAATGCAGATTTGGCAGTGTTTTTTTTTTTTTTTTTTTTTTTTTTAAATTCCAACATTCAAAACAATGTAATCTAATGTATCGGAATTTACCGTATCTATATTTAGGCTGTCCAATCTATTGTTTATAGCTTGAACCGTGTCGGCTTCGAGCGTTTGTGAAACGTATGAGCTTTATTTGAATCCACGTGACGAAATTGTATATAGTAATTGTGTTTACAGTTTCATGTGTATTTGGATTACTTTCACCAAAGCAAAAGGAAAAACTTAACCTGTTATGACAGTCAGAGAACATTGGATCAAAATCAACAACTTGAAAATCTGTAACTACATCAAGACATAAGGTGATATATTAAAATAATCAATTAAAGAAGAATCTACCAATATATTTATCTCGAAACAGTCTACCCTTTGCTATTAACAAGGAACACCTTTTACAAAATTCTATTAAATCAGTGCCATATTTATTTTTAGGAGTTTTATCTTGACTATATCATTCTATAGGAATACCAAGTTTTACTAGTCTATGATAAGCCAGTGCATTTTGGTTAAAGTGTTCATTTACATCAATGTCTAAAATATCAAACAGATTTTCATCTAGAAGTGCAATATCACTTGTAATACCCGTTCGTGAATTAAAATCGCAAACCAGTGCTATATTGTCAGTGTTTTAGAAAAAATAATCATTTTATTTTCAGTTTCAAGAAAAGCCTCATCAGATGAATATTTTGAATTCTCTAGAGGTACATATACACACCCGAAGAGAAGATTACCTTTCAGACTAGAATCAACTGAAATATCTTTTGAAAATTCAATCCACTGAACAAATTCTGAACAAATTCTGAATCAGATTTAAGAAATTGTACAGTATATATTTTGATAAAATTTCTTTAAAAATAACTACTATTCCCCAAGATTTTTTTTTCAATTTTTTTTGTTTTGCAAAATAACAAAATCCTTGGGGAAGTATTCATCTGTTTTAGTTTCTACAAATACAAGAATATCATAAGATTTGATCAATAATTCAAAATATGGGTTCAAAAGTTTAGATTTCAAAAAACAAACATTCAAAAAAGTAACATTTACTTTATTTATGTGATTTTATGTATTTATAGGTATATTGTTACTGTAAAACAAATCCATGTTCTCAAAAATGTTCATTTTATAGAGCACATTTTATTGTTGAAATATTGGAACTGTTATTATATACATGTTACTATGTCAAGAAAAGGTGGTATGATTTTTGTACCAACAATTCGACAAATTTTGATTCAGTTATTAGTATCGTCAAATTATTAATATTATTATCAGGGGAGATTGAAGAGAACCCGGGACCGCCCCAAAGGGATACAACTCGCTCTTTACAGACAACTGTTAGTATTATTCATCTTAATATAAGAAGTATGAGGAACAAGATTGCACATATTGTAGAGGATTTTGATATTATTTGTTTTACGGAATCCCATCTTGATTTAAATGTGTTAGATGATCATACAATGAGAAACCAGAGTGAGTTATATTTTCCTAACCAATGTAGGTAAGGGAGATAATAAATGTGTCTCCCTTTTAGCCTCAGGACAAAAGGGAAAGAATTTAATTATCTCCCTTGCCTACATTGGTTAGGAAAAGATAACTCACTCTGGTTCCTCATTATCCCTGATTTTAATCCTAAACCTTTCAGACAGGATAGAAACTGTCGTGGTGGAGGTATTATATTGTTCTTTAAGGATAGGGTATTGATTGAGCATAGATCTGATTTAGAAATTGATGGTGTTGAGTGCATGTGGTCTGAAATCACGACTAAACTTGGTAGCGTGTTGTTAAACGTTGTTTATAGGTCACATGTCGAAGCAGGTCCTAATTTTTGGTTAAATTATAATAGCAGTGCGCTTGACTTTTCAGGTCGGGCCATATCAGTTGGTGACTTGAACATAGATTTCTTGGGAAGGATCTCCTGTGAGGTAGCAGATATTTTTAATTTGTATGGCTTGGAAAACAAAATTAGTTGTCCAACTAGATTCAGCTTAAATTCAAGTTCGTTGTTAGATCCAGTTATGGTGACTGACTCCGTATCAGTTGTTGAGGCAAACACGGACTGCATAGATCGGAATATTTGTGATCATGATGCTACTTTTGTTGTTATTGATTGCGGTTATAGAAATGCTTTACAAGCATTATAACTATATGAGTTATTCAGACAGACCGTTACCAGTGCTGACTGGAAGATATTACATGTATAAGTAATTCGACAGCCGTTAACGATTCATGTAAACGCTTTACGGACAAATTTATGGAAATAGCCAGTAAATGTACACCGACGAACGAAGTAACTATAAGACCAAATGACAAGGTTTGGATGGACTTAGATCTTCGGAGAGAGATCAGGATACGTGACAGACTCAGACGTAAGTTTTTAAAACACCCATCTGAACATAACGGACGGAAATGTAAAGACAGACGGAACAGAGTCAATAATATGAAGCGAATAGGAAAGATAAACTTTTATTCTAGGATAAATGAGTCTCTTTCAGAGCTGAAGAATACAAATAGTAAGCAGTACTGGAAGACAATTAAACTGCCGATTAAGGCGACGGACAATCGACTGACCTACCACCATTACGTTCCTCATCGGACGACAATATTACGGCCTTTGACAAAACCTACAAATGCCACTTACTAAATTCTTACTTTTGCTCGATTTCAGATTTGCGGAACGAAGGACTTTGATGACCGCGGACCAAATACTTTGACACGCATAACAGTTACTGAACAAGATATTATTGATGCTATTTCCTTACTTGATTCGAACAAGGCTGCTAGGCAGGACCTAATTATTAATCGTATGCTGAAGGAAGTGAAACAGGAAATAGCAACCCCTTTAGTTTTTTATTTAACAAATCCTTAGGTGAGCGTAAATTTCCCACACAATGGAAATTAGCGAATGTTATACCCATTTTTAAGCACGGTAATAGAACATTAGCAAGTGACTACCGTCCAGTTGCTTTACTAAGTAGTGTAAGCAAAGTGTTCGAGAAAGTTGTATATAAGCGCATTTTTAATTTCTTATAGATAATGCTTTATTGCATAAGTTACAATCAGGCTTTCTTCCTGGTCATTCCACTACTCATCAGCTGATTGGGCTAGTGGACAACATACTACAAGCTTTGGATAACAGAGAAGTAATTTGCTTAATTTTTTGTGACGTAAGCAAGGCATTCGACAGTGGATCAGAGGCTTACTATTACAACTTGAACGCCATGGAATTCAGGGCGATGTGCTTGAGTGGTTCAGAAGTTACTTAACAAGTAGAAAACAAAAAGGGTATTGTTAGGGAACACAGCTTCGTCTGTAGGGAATCTTAAAGCGGGTGGTACCCAAGGATCTATCCTTGATCCTCTTCTTTTTCGTCATTTTTTATAAATGACATTGCAGATGATATGTTAGGGATCTGTAGATTGTTTGCGGATGACACTTCGATAGGAGAGAGGTCTTACGAAATTGACAGCCTTCAATACATGGTCAATATCGACCTGAAACACATCTCTTCTTGGTCGAAACAATGGCTTGTTAAGTTGAATCCAAACAAAACTTGAATTGTTTTTTTTCAGTATCAGAGATACTCCTGAAGGGTTAGTATTTTGTCTTGATGGTATAGAAATTACTCCTGTAGGATGTCACAAACATCTAATTGCAAATGGACTTTGCATATTTATACAGTTGTTGAGAAAGTCTCGAGACAAATTGCAGTTCTATGGAAATTGAAATAAATACTTTCTCGGCATTTCTAAGAGAAGATTTATTTAACGAATTGTGGGATAGTTGTTCGATAACAGATCGGATGGTTGGAAAAAATACAATTAAAGGCTGCACGTATAGTAACTGGTTTAACTACATATGCAAGTACTTTGTCACTGTACGATGAATGTGGCTGGGAAAAATAATCTGTTCGACATGAACGAAGAAGTCATAATTTTATAGAATAGTTAATGGAGATGCACCTGAGTATTTATCAGACATGATTTCTAACACTGTAAATCAAACAAATAATTATAATATAAGAAACTATAGAAATTTTACACTTCCACCTGCTGGACTTTCTCTTTATCAGAATTCGTATTTTCCATCAACTATAAGATTATGGAATAGCTTAGATTCTGATACAAGAAACAAAAAATCCCAAATCCAAATATTTTCAAATATAGACTTAAAGACCAAACCAACTAATCATTTCTGTAATTGATTTTTTCTTAAAACTCAACATATTCGTTCTTGGTGGTTTTTTGAACGATATTAGCGAATAAAAAAGATGGGTCACCGAATTAGTTTCGTTGCTATAGTACCGCAAAAAATGCTTACATTCAGCCAGATGCTAAATTTACGGCATATTTTTCGAATGATGCCATTTCAGTCGTGAAAGTCGAATTTTTATAAGGACTTTTGTGTTGACTTCCAGAATATATATATTTTTTTATTGTAACAAAGAAAACGGTTTCCCATAACGCAATGACCACGTATTCTGCTCTAAAGGCCTTTCCCGCGCAAATTTGGGTCAATTTTTAACGCATATTCTATTGAATTTTGAAAAATCTGTAATTGATTTTTTTCTTAAATTTTTATACTGTGTTTAGTTATTCATTGTTGTCAGAATAAGACCAAAAAAAAATGATAGGTCACCGACTTCATAAGAAAAATAAAACGAATTCAACGTCGAAAAATGACATATTCAGCTACGCCAAGCTTAGTTTTGTTTTCTCAATAAACATGACGTCACAATCAGCAAAAAAGAACTTTCCCTTCAAATCACCGTGTCGCCGTTTTTTGTTAATTAAAAGGGGTACAAATGTCAAAAATGGTTGATGTAATACATGTACTTAGTATATAGACATTTGTCTTAATGGTTTTCTTGCGTTATGTTTCAATGGGAGTTATGAAGGAACAACGGATTTACCGATCGTAGTCTTATTATTAATGTCAAAGATTGGTCTTGTTCTCAGCTTATCTTTGTTGTAGTGCACTTTTCCAGAACTGACTTTGTTGAGTTCACCACAGGACGTATAAAAATGACCCTAGGCCACTCTGTGTCTCTTCTACGATGTCAGTAAAATTCAGTTTCTCCCCACACCAATTACAACCCCTCATAAGTTCCTGTGTCAGTAGCTTTGGTTCTATTATTCTTCTTTCCCCTTCTTCCCATATTTTGCTTGCATCTTGAGTTTCTTGTAGATAATAAAAATCTGTTTTCCTCCTTTTAACTTCAGACATTCGCTCTCGGCAGTCTTTTCGGCGCTTCCTTTCACTAGTTTTAATGAAACGCCCTTTCAAGCGCGACGCCATTTTAGCTTTTCAAAAATAACGCGAATGTGAAACACCGTTTCGCGGATTTTTCGACGTTTCGCGGATTTTCTATCAACGTCATAGACGTCTTATGGAACAATACTTATGCGCTGAGATGTGCGTATAAACAATAGTTGGTTTGGTCTTTAAATCAAAGTATCCTTTGCCAAAAGTCTCCAATTTATTATACGATTGGTGACCGTAAAGCCAATATTTTACACACCAGATTACGTCATAGATGTAGTGGTTTCACCAAAGATACTAAGTATATATTATATGCATTTTGACAGCTAGATATCGTAAAATATCATCCCGTGAGCCAGAATATGAAGCTTGGGACGAGTGAGCGTAGCGAACGAGTCCCAAATCTTCATATTCTGTCGAGCGGGGTGATATTTTCCGATATCTAGCTGTCAAAATGCAGATAATATTTTTATCATCTTAATTACTTATCTGAAACGTAAATATTTGTAAACGTTCCGAATTCTCCCAAATTTTCGCGGGAAAAGTATGGATTCTTCATCGCAACGACAAGTTTTCCGTTACGTTGTTTACCATACTAATAAGTATATATTTCCTGAATGTTCATGCAAAATATCTTATAAACGATGTAAAAACCGAAATTAAGGTGTATTTTCATGTTTTAAAAAAACAAAATCAGTCTGGAAATCTTTGTTCCAGATTTTCCGGGAAACTAAAGCACCCGCTTTCAAACTTGCAACCTCGTTGACGTCATAGTCCGTCTCCATTCGCGAAACAACCTCGGATTAAAATATGCGCAACGTGAAATAATCACTCAAATTTAACCAAGGAGACGACATATTTCAACAACATTTAGTCGTTTTTGTACTAATTCAGGCGAAAATATGGACATATAAAAATAAAGCGTACGTTTAAAATTTTGACTTAATCGCAAATAATGAAATGCAATGGAAAGAGCGGAAAGAAGTCACAGCAGATATTATCAGCATCGAGGAAAGACACATTTTGTTGATGTCACTCTTAGCAATTTCTTCATTATTCATTTAAATAAAACGCCATAATATAAAAAAGGAACACTAAATCTTGATATATTTATTAATATTTTGCAATTTTGAAAGCTATTTAATAAGTTTTAAGCTGCCAAACGTTGGGAGAATTTGTTGATAAGTCCTGCTGACTGTTGATAACTCCTGCTCAGCGCACGCGCTTCTTGATACGAATTTTTATGAGCTGCTCAACAAGCTGATAGAATCACAGGGAAGGATAATAATACCTAATATTAGTATCTTTGGATTGTTATTTGAAACTGCTGGGACGATGCCTCTGCATGGTAGACCCTAGGTCCCCGAGGGTATTCGCCAACCCACTCGTCAGACTTGTCTGATATGATTATTCATTGATTTGTTACAGAAATTACCAGTATTTAGCAAAATTCAAAAATTATAGAAATACTAAGGGTTCATTCCTTGTATTGCACATGGTAGATCTTAGCTGAAAGTTGGCTGCCTATTTCGGTATTTTTGGTTATGAGTCCTTCTTGTTTAAAATAAGTTTGGTTTATGGTCTTCCAAATGTTTCGGTTTTAATGCTGCTGATGAAAGGTAACTCCTTGAAATGCGTCGTATACAGCGTAGTATAAATTTACTGTATATAATATTTAGTATCTTTGGATTGTTATTTTTCAGACCTTTTCAGATGTAATTTTAATTAATAGATATTTGTCACTGTGAATGTGGTAACGAATCTGAATCTGTTGTATATTACTTTATCCACTGTAGTTTAGGTAGAGCACAAATAATTCGTTTAACTGATGATATATTAGCACTTGGTATTGAACCTACTGTTAAAAACATGTTGTATGGTATCGCTCATTTAGATTTTGATCGTAAGCTTTTCAATGTGTTCAAAGATAGATTATTGATACAAAAAGATTTATTTATAATATATTTGATCCAGTAATGACATGAAAACCCACTGCATCATATTTTTGTGTTTTCTTTTCTTTTTCTTTTTTCTCACATCTCGCCATGTTATATCTATATCTATGCTTTCAATGACTGTATTGATTATTGTATAAGGTATTGTCACATGTATTGTTTTGTATACATGTTGGAGACCTAAATAAGTTCTTGCAACTTGTATCTTATCCATTTGTCTATATTTATTACAATAAAATATGTTTTCGCCTATAAGTGTTGAAGATTTAGACAAAGCTCTTCAATTTTACCGAAACAAGGAAAAGCCTAAATTATTGTCTGCTGGTTTTAGGATATGGTTTCAAATCATAGTTGTAGAATTCTTTGTCATTTTGGCATCTATGGAATAAAGTGAAATGAAAAATAGTGGAATAGCAGGTCCGTTAATTATCAACCTATATACAATTTTAACATTTTAATCTGGAGAACTGCTGATGAGTTGCCAGTGAACGAAATGGCCATCAGTGCATCAAATTTATTGAGGTATTTTGTAAATATAGAATATTACATGGCAAAATCCGTATAGCATGCTGTATCACCACGAGGAACCAATATCAGTCCCGAGGGCCGAAGGTCCCGAGGGCTGATATTGGTCGAGTGGAGATACAGCATGCGATACGGATTTTGCCATGTATTATTCTGTTTATCATATATTTTAATAGATAGAGATTCATGATATATAACAGGTCTGTGATTTATCGTTGTTTACAACCGTCCGAAAATATAAGAATAAGGGTAGATAACAATGTGATGATTTTCCTGTAGTTCTCCAGGTGACTTGGAATTATTTTTGTTTTCATAGACGTCCTGGTTTGATTGTCCTGTTTCATGACAATCATATAAAAATTCGGAATCTTTCATACTAAATGATATATCCACATCGAAATGTCTTTAATAACCTTATGACATGCTAAATATAGAGCTATTCACAAATATACATGTATAAGAGCATTTTGAGACAATGCTTTTTTTTCATGTAATTAAATGCATTCACTAATGATATTGTGAGCTGTTCACACCTTAGAATAAAACACATATTTCCCTAAATATCTGTTTATGCTGCCCTGCATTGATTCAAGGTGTCAGGCTCGTATTCTCCGTCATTAATCTTTTTAAACCTTGCAAGTAGCAAATGTAACTCGGGGGAGAAATGGTTTCCAAAGTTGGTTCATCAGTCTCTCCCCCATTTCAACTGAACGGGGACTCCGTGACAATGCAGTACTTGTCGTCTGCGACTGACAATAATATTCCAGGAGTACCGGTTAGTAACATATGAGAGGTTCCGAAAGGGGTGCGATACAGGGTATGCGATACGGGATTAGCTATGCGATACAGGGTATGCGATACAGGGTAGATGATACAGACTAGAGAAAAGAACCTTTATCAAATATACAAAATTCCAGTATTTAGTATTAAATATATGATAATACATTTTATTAATATTTTCCCAAAAAGGTCGAGTTCCAGAAAGACTTGGTTGGCAAATAATTACACATTTATCTTATCCACCATCGAACAGTGTAAATGATTTTATTGACCAACGATTTACATCAGTCATCTTTTGCCAGGAATTTGGGTAAAAATAGTTTAACTGTGAAAATTTAGCATTTAACATATTTAGATTATTGCACGTTTATCCAGGGATTTCAATTTATTAAGTTTTAAGACTGGTCTTCAATTTTACATAGATAAATGTATGACAATGGGAGGTTCATTATCTTGTTCAATCTTTGAAACATTTTCAACATTTTCCAGTGGTCCCGTACAGATAATTTAGAAAGCGAATTCCAATGATTGCAGAGACCTGGTGAATTCTTTAATCAATGTTTGCAAAAGATTACGTGTACCACTAATTCAATAAAGAAAAAATATAATTCGAGAAGTTTGCCCTGATAGTTATATGTTCATAAGCTCTCAAGTATCATAAGTTTGATATAAGTGCATACAAACTTTCAATTAGTTTAATGTCAGTTTATATTTCAGATTTTTTTGTTTTTCTTGAATCTGTTTTCCTAGTGGCAAAATGTTATGCAATTACATTTCGAGTGCTTTTTGTTTAACATTGCCTATCTAACGTTTTCTTTAAGCATCCAATCATTCATTCCATTTTTCGAGAATCAAAGATTTTGATTTCTGGGTTAATGAGCACTTTTTAACTTGAACATGTAAATTATTAAAATTCCAGAAATAGTCTCTCGTCCGTAATTACATCTACTCGGTAACTAAATGAATTCACATCGAATAAAAAGAACTGCACTTTTCGCAAAAAGTGCGTTTGTTGATTGGATTTAAATCACATCAAGTACTATTTTACGTATGAGGTTATAGATAATGCATATTTTAAGGTTTTTCTTGTCGTATAACACACCGAGGGGTGTCAGGATTGATCCAATGAAAGACCGACTGTAGGGAGGTCTTTCTTTGGGCAATCCTGACACCCCGAGGTGTGTTAAAGCAGATTATTTTTCCAACAATTTTTAACGAACTGTTCAGAATAATTGTTTTCTCTCTTTTGAATGGCAATACAATTTTTTTTTAAACTGAGAATCATGATTAAATACAATGTATTATACTCCCCTCCACCTCATTATATGTATGTGGCTGTTATTCTATAGAAAATAAGAATATTTGGTCATTTGATCATTTGATAAAATAAAAGGTATATATAGATGTAAAAAGTTAAGAACTGACACGAAGAGGCACGAAATCGTGATACATATACATTTTTTCACGAAAAACGAATATCCATAGGTCAAAGTATGATTTCCAATACAGTTGAATCAATAAGATTTTCAAAATCCTACACACGAATGTGTTAAATCTGGTTTGTTTTAAAAGTGTTATGAAAAGTTTTGCATTATTAAATTCATCTCAAATAATGTCCCTTTATTGTAGCGATAAATTAACATACTTCACATTATTTGTTCCGAAAATTAAAATGTGCGTCAACGACGATTGTTGGTTTTTCAGTCTAATAAACGGAGGAAAGGATTGTTTCTGCCTTAAACCTAACAAAGATGGAAAATTAAAAAGTAAAACCCCAATTGGCAACAACACACGATAACTATCAAACGAATTAAATGCTAAAGTAAATTATAGTTTGCATTTTAATCAGGGAAAATAATGACCTTACACACGTCATTATTTTATGCCTTGAAGCAAATTTCATTGAAACTTGGTATCGTCCGGGTTGATTCTTCAAAAGAAAGACCTGCCGTTCTGAAAGAAAATAACTCCATATAGGTATATAATTCCCGATAAACCAATACTAGTTTGTATCTAGAATTTGAAGTGAAGTGCTGGATGTTAGATTTTATATTAAATGTAATCCCTCATAACACATCTCATAATTTTTATATCATGGATGACAAATACGAGAGATTTATTTACCTTTTCCCCGTATAATTTCCTTACTTTTACATTTAAGAATATGATATAATAGTTCTGGTAACAAGGATTTAAATTGTGACATTTTAGTTAGTCATTTTTTGCAGCTAACACATATTAAAGGTACGAGTGCACCTACTGATTTTCTATAGCTTGACATCATTCGTGTGATTATTATGTTTTTGTTTTTAAGATTTAAGTCATTTTAGCATTTGAATTTGCTCGTCAACGTTTTGGGTTACTGTATCCACTCTCAATAATTTAAGCCTCAATGCGTTATGAATCGACGAAATGTGCACATTTTATGCATAAAAATAGGTAAAAAGGAGCAGGTAATACAATGAATCTGCAGCCCGAGTTAAATTTTGCGGCTTCCCCCAAATATAATAAAATGCAATCAAGAAAAAATCTAATATGCAATCATTATGCACCCTGAAAAATTGAGGGTGTTAATTCCAGGTAGATCTGAGTAAATGAATTACACACAAAAAAGAATTTCCCATCAAACTTTACTAAAACTGCTCAAGTTAGTGATAACCATTGTTTCAATGACAACATGACAAGTGCGAAGTGACCACGACCTCAACGAGCTACAAATATATATACTGATAACATTAAAATCGAAGTATTGAGGTACTGTTTACTCGGATGGCCTCATGATCTGATGGCTGATGAATTAATGATAGTGATTTAAACCTAACTGTATATATTTTACAAACTGTTTGACAGGGAGATATGTTTCACCTGTATTCATTTTACTAGTATAATTCAAATGTTTAAATAAATAAGGCATCTCTTAAACATGTGAATAATGCAAAACTTTCAAATGTTGACTGTTCTCCAAAGACTTTCACAACATGTACAGTATAGTGAAAATTCATAGTCACTAGAATATAACTGAGGAGGCCGAGCCAAAAAATTGCCATGCGTATGCTAATACAACTGCGTACCAAATTCATTGACTGTCTATATGCGGTTCCCAATTAACTGACCTAATCACCAACTATTAAAAAATTGATGATGTTGTCGTACGAAACAGCACATCTTTATGTCTTTTGTAAGGCAAGGCAAAAACTGTAGTGATATAGGACTTTAAACTGCAACTAGAACACTTCCTGTTGTGTTTACTGTTTATGTCCTTAATATAGTAAAAGGGTGATATTTGGTACAATGGCTCACTTCTTTCACGATGAGAGTTTCATTTATCGACTAGAAATATGTTACCTTTAAATGGCTATCAATTAACCAATTTGAGTTGCAGTATAAACCAATATTAGGTCAATGTAAGTAAAAGATAAATTTTTTTTGTATTCGGCACGAAACCGTAGAATGGCAAAACTCGCCCTTCCCAAGTTTCTTGGCCTCATACAAAAATGTTTATATTTTTCTGACATTGACCTAAATGTTATCCAACTTGGCAACAATGTAAATATAGTTACACCCAACTTGGCAACAATGTATTTATAGCTGCACCCAACTTGGCAACAATGTATAGTTGCGCCCAACTTGGCAACAATGTATATAGCTGCACCCTACTTGGCAACAATGTACATAGAGCTACACCAAACATGGCAATAAATTATGGAATGATATTTAGAACAATCTTGAAAGACGAGGGTCTGTTTTTACTTATGTAACTGTTCCCATCTTTTCTCCCATTGTATCTTATCTAATATATGTCTGTTGCTCATAATATAGCAATAGTTTTTATCCATCATAAACTTGAGTAAATTGCTAGTAATTTTTTTTTTGCAGAATTAAGAACTTGATAACTATTATTCATTTGAGGTATTCTTTGACATTTGTGGATCTGTTTATGTAACTTTATATCAAAGTATTCCTTCTAAGTTTTTCACAATATATGATGTTCTGACTTTACATAGAACAACTTATGTAAACAGTTTAAATTCAAAATCGAAATACATATAGTATGAATTGTCCTTATGAAGAACTATTTTGATGTGATACATATTTTTTTTTATCACAGTAGTCTGCTCTTTTGACAAGAACCGAATGCTGCTTTGGCGCATTTTTAGTTGTGATGGAAATTTTACATTTAATGCATAATGCATAAATATATTAACTATTTCGATAAAATATAACAAAAGCACACATTTTAACATAGACATGATACGTACAGATCCATGCAAATAGTCCAGTCAATCTAGCATAAATTTGACCCTAACCTTAAAGTAATTGCAAAAGAAGATTTTTAAGTTTTAATCTTTAGCATTATACCCCAAATATACACAGAAAAAAGTCCAACAAAATCTAACTTGAGGAAGACTAAAAAATCACGATTTTAAAATTCCTATGGAGATTTGCATTGAAAATGGGAGATAACTCTGCAAGAAAGGCAGAAATATCAACAAGAGGCTCTCAAGAGCCTGAATCGCTCACCTGGCAAACAATGCACTATAAACTAAATTAATATATTAATGTTTGTTGTAAATTAAACTGAGTATTAAAGGTCACGTAAAATGCTGAAAATACCTTTAAAACCCTTTGAAGAACCTCTGGAAAGAAATGGGCATGAGTTCTCCCTACGCTTGATTAAGATACAGTCATGGTCAATCTGATGATTCACAATACAAAATACAAGCTTTAATTCATCTTCAAATACAAGTATAAATCTTTTGGTCTATATGTTGTCTTCGTTTTTAAAATGTTTGAAAGAAGTTATGTAAAAATTGTGGGCTAAGGCTTGTTTATTGTACTTGAAAAGGAAATATTGCAGGAACAATCATGCTAAGTTTAATCCAAATCCCCCTAGTAGTTTCAGAGGAGATGATGTTTGAAAATTTGTTAACAACGATGATGACAGACGCCAAGTGATGGCAATTAAAAGCTCACATATTATGAAGTTTAATCATTGTTATACAACATTCTCATCATCACCATTCACTAAGGATACCATGTTTACTTTAAAAACCAAATATTGTTGAAATCCGAGCAAGTGTTAAAAATGGCGGGAAAATGGCAGCCATTTTAAAAATGGCCGTCCAAAACAAACTTTCATCATCACCATTCAACTCGGGATACCATGTTTGCCTTGAAGGTAGCTTTCATCTTCATTTTATTTCTATAATTCAGGAAAAAATAGCAAAAAACAGCATTTTGACCCCTATGTTCTATTTTTAGTAAGGGCGGACATGTTTTCGACCAATCAGAAATCCAAGCATTAACTTTTTGCAGGATACCCTAAGGAACAATCATACCAAGTTTCATTTGATTTTGAATAGTAGTTTCAGAGAAGAAGATTTTTGAAATAATAACATAAAAAAAGCCAAAAATGTCAAAAAAGGGCAATAACTCTAACATCAGTTGACAGATTTTCACGAAAATAAGCACACAGGTAGCTCTCATCATGCTGAACACTTTCAACCTGCCAGAATTTGCCATAACCTTATGATTTTTGAGATAGTTGCGAAAAACTGTTGTTTGACCCCTATGTTCTATTTTTAGTAACAGTGGCCATGTTTTTTGACGGATCAAAAATCGAAGCATAAACTTTGTGCAGGATACCCTAAGGAACAATCATGCTAAGTTTTATCCAAATCCATTCAGTAGTTTCAGAGGAGAAGATTTTTGAAATAATAACATAAAAAAAGCCAAAAATGTCAAAAAAGGGCAATAACTCTAACATCAGTTGACAGATTTTCACGAAAATCAGCACACAGGTAGCTCTCATCATGCTGAACACTTTCAACCTGCCAGAATTTGCCGTAACCTAATGACTTTTGAGATACCTGCGAAAAACTGTTGTTTGACCCCTATGTTCTATTTTTAGTATCAGTGGCCATGTTTTTCGACGGATCAAAAATCGAAGCATAAACTTTGTGCAGGATACCCTAAGGAACAATCATGCTAAGTTTTATCCTAATCCATTCAGTAGTTTCAGAGGAGAAGATTTTGAAATAATAACATTAAAAAAGCCAAAAATGTCAAAAAAGGGCAATAACTCTAACATCAGTTGACAGATTTTCACGAAAATCAGCACACCGGTAGCTCTCATCATGCTCAACACTTTCAACCTGCAGAATTTGCCGTAACCTAATGATTTTTGAGATACTTGCGAAAAACTGTTGTTTGACCCCTATGTTCTATTTTTAGTAACAGCGGCCATGTTTTCTGACGGATCAAAAATCGAAGCATAAACTTTGTGCAGGATACCCTAAGGAACAATCATGCTAAGTTTTATCCAAATCCATTCTGCAGTTTCAGAGGAGATGTTTGAAAAATTGTTAACGACGACAGACGACAGACGCCAGACGACAGACGACGACAGACGACGACGGACGCCAAGTGATGAGAAAAGCTCACATGGCCTTTTAGGCCAGGTGAGCTAATAAAAATGATACAAAATTATAACTTTACCGCCTCTATTCAGCAGAATGTATTGATTCTTGATATTTTAGCCGTCTTTAGAGTATATCAAACAACTCTACAGGTGTTTTCATATCTTTTATCAAGCTACAACCTAGATTTCGTAATTCATTAGTTGACCATTTATTAAATTTTTCAACATGTCAAGGTAAAGAATCTCAAATTTAATAAAAATGATTAAGCATATATTCTTCTTTTTGTGGTTTAAAGTTTCTTTTAACAAGGTAGATGCTGAACAAATATAATTTACAGATATAAACAATACCAAATTTTCACATTATTTTTCAAAATGGTAACAAAGCCACAAATTTGCAATTTCTTTAATGAAAAATGTTAAAAAAAAAAAATAATAAAAAATAAAAATACCCATAACAGTTCGGTTTTGTACATTTCATGAGCAGAGGATTATATAATATAGTCAAATACGAACTTATAACCCTACCAAAGTATCATACTTTACATGAATTTTAAGAAAATCAACCAAAAACTGACAAAAAAAAACTAATTCTTGCAGTTATCTCCTCTTTCCAATGTTAATTTCCATAGGAAATTAAAAATGCTGATTTTGAGTTTTCCTCAAGTTAAATTTTACGGGACTTTTTTCTGTGTATATTTGGGGCTTAATGCTATAGATTAGAACTAAAACATTTTCTGTTGCAATTAGTTTGAGGTTAAAACTTAGTTTGACTGGACTAAAACAGGGATAATTGGAATACCATTTTGATTCCAAATATTTTAATAAAAAATTACATTGCAGTATTCTCTATCACAATTCTCATACACCGTATGTTTAAAACCTTAAAAATATAGTCGGATCAGTGAAAATAAAAATAAATATTTGGCATGTGTATTGATACATGTATGTTTTTCTTCATAGTTTTAGACATGGGATATATGTATAGCAACACCCAACACTTCTGTAATAATTACTGCAAACGACATAGTTCTGTCAAGCATCATCTCAGTGGATGCATCCTCATTGTCGAGGATCATCTCGGGCGCAGCATACTCATTGTTCCACATTTGGATCCCACTTGTCTTGATATCTTTTACACATTCCTTATGAGGGTCAGAAGTGATCTCAACTGAACATTTTACAAAACTAAAAAAACGTTTGAGCTACATTTATTTAATTTCTAGCGGGATTTCTAGTACGATTAGTAATATATGGAGCACAAAGATGGGCATTAATATAAGGGTGTATATATATACAAAACACATACACATACTTAAATGTGAATAATTAACGCAGTTACATATATTAGATATATATATATATATAAAATATTAATTAATATTTCGACAGGTTATTGTTATTACTTCGCCTCAACGAAGTTGAGGGGGACTAAAGGAGTACAAACGGCGTCCACGTCCGCGTGTGCGTCCTCAGCCAGTTCTCAGTTACTAGTTGACATACAAAGGGTCATATATTTTTGTGTGCAGGTGCACGTTGAAGAGACTGACCACGTGACATAAGATGAAGGCCACACGACCCATATTACACGATTGACTGGCTTTTAAGTTTTATCTCAAAATTCAGTTTTAACATCCAAAGTGATTTTCAATCATATTACTTGGTGTGAGGATACATCTCGGTGAGTAACAAAGCCCCCGGCCAAAATTAGGTCACTCTTCATGGACTTAGGTCAAGTTTTATGTCCGAGTTCAGTTCTCCGATACCAAGCGATCTACATATTGGGGAACGAGGCGAACTTTGTAATCGTAGATTTCTGATAGTTGTACTTGCAGTCTTTTTGTGATATGTGGATTTTCCTGATTTGAGATTCTGAACTGATAAGATTCTGAGAATAAACCTGCAACTGTCTAGTGTCTTAAAGGCCGGTGTAAGGGAGAATTTTGACCCCGTGGAAAATTTACACTTAGGTCATTTTTTAACGTAGAAAATTGAATTCAAAAACAATTTTGATCCGCTCAATTTTCCACGGGTTGGTAGCCAAATTTTAACTGATATTTCTTTTCAGTTTTAAGCCATATGCATGGAATACTGAGTATCGTTGAAAAGTGGTCGAAATTTTAGTCTGATTCAATATGGATATCAATTTTGTCCATTGGAAATTACGGAAAGTGTGCATTTTCAGCAGTCAGTTCAGTGAAAAAATTGTCTTCTTCGAATATTTTGGTTTCTGACACAGAAACAAATCAAATTAACATTGGATTTAATATGCAGATGATAGTCAAATAACTGCTGTGACACATTTTTTTTCCTTCTCATTGATTTTGAAAAAGCTTTGAAAGGTATTTGATTTTTTCATCTTTGGAAATTGAATTTAATGTTGGATTCAAACTTTTTATAATAAAATAACTTCTGTATATATATACGTAGTTACTCAAAATTATTTTTTATCATTTTTTTCTTAATCGAAAGAGGCTGTATATAAGGAGATTCGTTATCACCTTACCTTATGTGAAACTTTGTTTAAAACGTGTTGAAAGGATATTCCATTGTACTATAAAAAAATGATGAACATCCACAATGTTGACAGCTTTATTACTGTTCGTGTTCACTGTACCATTCCAAGGTTTATACACAAAGAAACAAGAGACTCGGAGGGCTGAGCCTGTATCGCTCACCTGGGAGTCACAAACGTTTGATTTGATTTGGTGGACTAGATTGATTTCTGGAGACTTTGTAAATGACCTTCCATAGATGCTCCATACCAAGTATAAGTTCATTTGGCCAAACGGTTTCAGAGGAGAATAATTTAAAAATTTGACCAATGAGAACATATAAAGGCTTCTGGTGGCCATTTTGTTTCACAGACTATGATAATTTATGCAAAGTTTGTAAAGGACCTTTCATAGATGCTTCATACCAAAAATCAGTTCATTTGGCTTTAAGAGAAGAAGTTTAAAATTTCAACCAATGAGAACATGTAATGCTCATGGCGGCAATTTTGTTATCACCTTAAACCGGGATTATTTATGCAAGTTTTGTAAAGGACCTTCCATAGATGCTCAATACCAAAAATCAGTTCATTTTGCTTTACGGTTTCAAGGGAGAAGTTTTAAATTTCGACCAATCAAAACATTTAAATGGTCATGGTTGCCATTTTGTTTCACGGACCAGGATGATTTATGCAAACTTTGTAAAGGACCTTACATAGTTGATCCACACAAAAAATCAGTTCATTTGGCTTTACGGTTTCAGAGGAGAAGTTTTAAATTTCGACCAATCATAAAATGTAAATGTTCATGGCGGCCATTTTGTTTCAGGGACTAACATGATTTATGCAAACTTTGTAAAGGACCTTCCATAGATGCTCCATACCAAGCATTATTTCATTTGGATTTACTGTTTCAGAGGAGAAGTTTTAAATTTCTGTCAATCAGAACATGTAAATGGTCATGGCGGCCATTTTGTTTCACTGACCAGGATGATTTATGCAAACTTTGTAAAATCATCCATACCAAAAAATCAGTTCATTTGGCTTTATGGTTTTAGAGGAGAAGTTTTAAATTTCGACCAATCATAAAATGGTAATGTTCGTGGCGGCCATTTTGTTTCAGGGACTAACATGATTTATGCAAACTTTGTAAAGGACCTTCCATAGATGCTCCATACCAAGCATTATTTCATTTGGATTTACTGTTTCAGAGGAGAAGTTTTAAATTTCTGTCAATCAGAACATGTAAATGGTCATGGCGGCCATTTTGTTTCACTGACCAGGATGATTTATGCAAACTTTGTAAAATCATCCATACAAAAAATCAGTTCATTTGGCTTTACGGTTTCAGAGGAGAAGTTTTAAATTTCGACCAATCAGAACATTTAAATGCTCATGGCGGTCATTTTTTTTTCACTGGCCAGGATGATTTAATGCAAATTTTGTAAAGGACCTTCCATAGATCATCCATACCAAAAATCAGTTCATTTGGCTTTACGGTTTCAGAGGAGAAGTTTTAAATTTCGACCAATCAGAACATGTAAATGCTAATGTCCGCCATTTTATTTCACGGACCAGGATGATTTATGCAAAATTTGCAAAGGACCTTCCATAGATTCCCCATACCAAAAATCACTTGATTTGGCTTTACGGTTTTAGAGAAGTTTTAAATTTCGACCAATCAGAACATGTAAATGCTAATGTCCGCCATTTTATTTCACGGACCAGGATGATTTATGCAAAATTTGCAAAGGACCTTCCATAGATTCCCCATACCAAAAATCAGTTCATTTGGCTTTACGGTTTTAGAGAAGTTTTAAATTTCGACCAATCAGAACTTGTAAATGCTAATGGCGATCATTTTGTTTCACGGACGGGATGATTTAAGCAAACTTTGTAAAGGACCTTCCATAGATGCTCCATACCAAAAATCAGTAATTTGGCTTTACGGTTTCAGAGGAGAAGTTTTAAATATGGACCAATCAGAACATGTAAATTCTAATGGCGGCCATTTTGAATCACGGACCGGGATGATTTATGCAAACTTTGTTAAGGACCTTCCATAGAAGCTTCAGGTCAAGTTTCAGTTCAATAGGTCCAGGGGTTTCAGAGGAGAAGATGAAAATGTAAAAGTTTACAGACGGACGACGGACTGACCACGGACGCCAAGTGATGCTAAAAGCTCACATGTCCTTTTAGGACAGTTGAGCTAAAAAGTTAAGCACCCCCAATTTTTAAAAAAATGAGAAATGATTAGTGTCATGAGATTACGGGCCAAATAATCGCAAAAATACAAATGTGGCCTGTTAGGACATTACAAAGTTCAAAGTTCAAAGTTATTTATTAAAGTAAAATCACAAAGAGCATAAAACAAACAATATTAATGCATAAAAGTATATACAAAAATATTGAGAAAGAGTTGCATGAATATAGATATTAAGGAAGAACATAATAATATAATATGATATAAACAAGAGGCTCTCAAGAGCCTGAATCGCTCACCAGGTAAACAATGCACTATAAACTAAATCTCATCATCACCATTCACTAAGGATACCATGTTTACTTTAAAAACCAAATATTGTTGAAATCCGAGCAAGTGTAAAAAAAATGGCGGGAAAATGGCAGCCATTTTAAAAATGGCCGTCCAAAACAAACTTTCATCATCACCATTCAACTCGGGATACCATGTTTACCTTGAAAGTAGCTTTCATCTTCATTTTCTTTCTATAATTCAGAAAAAAATAGCAAAAAACAGCATTTTGACCCCTATGTTCTATTTTTAGTAAGAGTGGACATGTTTTTCGACCAATCAAAAATCCAAGCATTAACTTTTTGCAGGATACCCTAAGGAACAATCTTACCAATTTTCATTTGATTTTGAATAGTAGTTTCAGAGAAGAAGATTTTTGAAATAATAACATAAAAAAAAAAGCCAAAAATGTCAAACAATGAGTGCTGACCACAGCCAGTTTCAAAACTAATTTCACAAAAAATATATAAATATATACATCTAATGAAAGTTATTTTTAAGTACTATTGTATCTTGAGGTAACATTGAATTTATATTTTAATAAATAGCCATTTAAAAACAAATTTACACGCAATCAAAAGCTTTTTTTCATTTTCTACAGTTTGCCATCTATAAGGCATCAACAGTTATTTTGACATTTAAGGGACAAAACTTTAACTCCTAAAGGGCTCATTTAAACATTTTGCAAACTAAGGGAAATGCTGTGAAAATGGTCAATTTTGATGTTCTAAGGGGAATAACTCCTAAAAGGAATGATCATACAACTTAATATGTACAAATTTCAAAAAAAAATCAAGAAAAAGGGCAATAACTCCTACATGGGTGGTTACATCTTCTTCAAAATTTCAAAGCAGGTAGATCTTTAGGTGTTGAACACTTTAGCTTCCCATCAGAATTTTGATATCTGTCACCATTTTTGAGTTATTTGCAAAAAACTGCAATTTACCCCTATGTTCTATTTTTAGCCATGGCAGCCATGTTTTTTTACAAATCAAAAATCCAAACGATAGTTTAGTAGCACTCATGCCAAGGAACAACTACACTAAGTTTGGTTGCAATTAAACTTATGGTGTAAGAGGAGTTAACGATTTTATTACAATGAATAAAGACTGCAAAAATGGTCAATTTTGACGTTCTAAGGGGAATAACTCCTAAAAGGAACGAACCTACAACTTCGATCCTGTTACAAATTTTGTAGATCTTTGTGTGCCTAACAATATGAAATTTAAATTTTTCAAATTTCCTTTATAGTATCCAAGATATTGAGCTTAATAAGTGCAAAATTTGGAAAAAATGCAGAAAAAGGGCAATAACTCCTACATGGGTCGTTGGATCTTCTTCAAAATTTCAGGGCAGGTCTTGAGGTGCTGAACACTTTTACCCTATGCCAGAATTTTGATATCTGTTATGGTTTTTGAGTTATTTGCAAAAAACCTCAATTTACCCCTATGTTCTATTTTTAGTCATGGCGGCCATGTTTTTTTACGAATCAAAAATCCAAACGATAGTTTTGTAGCACATATACCAATAAACAACTGTACGAAGTTTGGTTGCAATTGGTCTTATGGTGTCAGAGGAGTTAACGTTTGAAAAAGTTTACGGACGGACGACGGACGACGGACGACGGACGGACGACGGACGCCAAGTGATGGCAATAGCTCACATGACCCTTCGGGTCTGGTGAGCTAATAATATACCAAGGGAGACAACGCAATTCCAATAAGACATAATTCAATATGACTAATACCCATTGACAGAAAATGAAGATTACTATTCATCTGATTCATTTGTCTTATTAAATATACTTAAACTCAACAATCTAGATACATTACGGCATATGTTACCATCCTCATTACTCAATAGCCATATAAATTTGTTATCTTTATCAATGCTACTAGAAATATTTTTGTTATAACTCATATCAATATAGGTTTTTCTTAAACACGGCCACCAATCGCTCTACGTCACAGCCAAATGCTGTGAAAGAAAAATGTTGAGGAATTTCCGGTTGTGACTTGGAGGAAACCATTTACGTGACCTTTTGCGGGTATGTCGTACATTTATGGTCCCGTATGAGGTTTTTAAAGAGAATATGAAAATTCTAAGAATGTCATCATACGCTTTAGTAATTTCCCTGTCACATATTAACAGCGTTTTTACATCTGTAATATTATGTTGGCGCAACAACTTTTGACAGACAGAAGTTGAGGTGTTTCATGCTGCAGACGGAATTTCAAATCGTGTTTTCCGGAGCGAAATGAATGTTTCTGGATCAGTTTTTTTTATTCAATAGGATTGTTTTTGCCGCCCAAACATTCAAGTCACCTTCAATTAACCAAAGTATTTGAATTGCCAACAATTACGGATATTTAGTGCAATTCTGTGACTGAGAGAGACTTGTTGTGACTTGGAGGAACTAGATGTGATTTGGATCATATCTCACAGAATCAATCCAGGGAGTGATTTCATTTGGGAATAATTGCGACATTTTATTTTGACAAAAAGTAAATTTATAGTGTTTGCAAGAAAGCCAAGAATATTTTGCCAATTTTTATGTGTTTGTTGCATAACTAGTTTCTGTGCTGGAAAAAGTTTGTCAACATCTATGCTAAGAAACGCCCTTTCAAGCGCGACGCCATTTTAGCTTTTCAAAAATAACGCGAATGTGAAACACCGTTTCGCGGATTTTTCGAAGTTTCGCGGATTTTCTATCAACGTCATAGACGTCTTATGGAACAATACTTATGCGCTGAGATGTGCGTATAAACTGGTCTAAGTAGTTCGTCATGACTACCAATGATCACTAGCCTGTCCACACTAAGGTTGTGAGTTCGAATCTCACCTGTGGCGGAGTGTGTTCGACTCCGATCTAAATGGACAAGGATTGCCAATTTTCCTACCGAAGGTCGGTGTTTCTCTCCGGGTACTCCGGCTTCCTCTACCAATAAAAAACTGGCCGCCGCGAAATGGCCAAATCTGCTGAAAACCCCAACTAAACAAACAAAGTTTATATCGAGTGAAACTACCACGTGCTTGGATGACGGCCTCAACCCTGCGTCTCACCCCTAGTCAGTCGTCGGATTTCCTGCTATGGTAGTTGTTGTCATTCCCTGTGCAATGCTACTTCCAACTGACGTAAGTTTTGTACAGGAGGTTCGACTGTCTGTACACGACAGCCTAACATGTCCCAAACATGTTCTATCAGATTAAAATCCGTGCTCGTGGCTGGCCATTGAAGAGAAGTGTCATGGCTTCACTTTGAAGGTAGGCGGTTACGGCCCTTGAACGATGCGACCTGGGGTTGTCATCCATAAAAACACAGGTCTTACACCTAACATATGGTTGCCAAAAGGGGAAGGGGACATCAACTTGCTGAAGAACCTCTCTGATGTATTGATCTACCAACCTTTGATGGTCAATACACCGTATATTACTTCAGTTTTAAACTCCATATTAATCAAAATTCATCAGCAAATTATTCCGAAAATCCAACCATGCGACCATATTAACTGAAATAAATGGGTCAGACACAAATGGCCGGGTTGCTTTACTGGGTGTTTACTGTAGTGGTGACAAAGGTGATTACAAGATCATATTGCACATATTCCATAAAGTGAGGTGCACATCTTCAATATATATATAGAAACATTCTATGAAGTTTCAAGGATATGGGTGAAAAGCTGTAGGAGGAGTTGATTTCGCAAAATAGGTACCCTCTATTGAAGATGTCAATAAAAAAAACGACTAAGTTCCAAAGTTTGGAAAAATGGGAAATAATTCCTGAAATAATTCCTGAAATAATTCCATAAAGTGAGGTGCACATCTTCAATATGTATTAAAACATTCTGCGAAGTTTCAATGATGCGGGTGAAAAACTGTAGGAGGAGTTGATTTCGCAAAATAGGTACCCTCTATTGAAGATGTCAATAAAAAACGACTAAGTTCCAAAGTTTGGAAAAATGGGAAATAATTCCTGAAAGAATTCCATAAAGTGAGCTAGGTGCACATCTTCAATATATATAGAAACATTCTATGAAGTTTCAAGGATATGGGTGAAAAACTGTAGGAGGAGTTGATTTCGCAAAATAGGTACCATTTTCCCCGCCCGCCCGCCCGACATTCGCCATACTATAACCCGGATTTACACTCTGTGCAACCCGGCCAATGAAGCGCGCGCTTCCCTTGAATAAATGACATGTTACTTCTCAAATACGCCAAAAAAGTAGTTCCACAAAATATCACTTATTTAAACGAACAAAAAACATTTTTATGTGATCTTTTCAATTTGTTTAGTGTGAATAACCGATAAACAAAATAATGGTCTTTTTGTTTTTGATACTGTCATCAAGGGTATTGTCTGGTTCGCTCTATAATCGGGCTTACCAGATAATACCCCTGATCTGGGACTATTATAACTAGTTAACTGATAAAGACAGGATCAAAAACAAAAGCCCTTTATCCTACATAGACTGCAAGATGGATAGTAGAAATAAGTAAAAACAAAAATTTGTTCGACATTCTGCTTGTACAGAAAACGTACTATGTATAAGATAGATGACGATGTACTGCAAGATGGTAGTAATGTGTAGACTTAGAAGAAAAACTGAAATTAATAAATTTTAACTTTGATTCCACGGGGTCGGAGTGTCCCTAGGCTGAAAATTATTTTCTGCTCAAAATATTATCTGTATTGCATCCCCCTTTAACGACCTTTAAAAGGGTTACGCGGACATCTGACGAGCTGTGGCCAGGCAATCGAAAAGCTAAGGGTATTTCGCACATCTGGACCTTTTATATGGCCTGGTTCCCTGTGGAAGTGATCGACTTGATCGAGCTACTAAGTGGTTTTTTTTACATTTTCCCCTTACGGTAAACAGTCTCAAATATTTCGCACAACAACGGATCTTGCATTAATGTTTTTGAAAATTTTTCATAAGGATCTTACGGATGGCGACATTGTGGGGATGGTAAGTTAGGACCAGTGGAACACGTTTGCCTGACCGGGCCTTAAAGCGTTTGGTCTGGTCACCTTGGAAATAGAATAAGAAGAGATCAAATTCCGTAAACATTTTTTCCTCTAGGTAGCTAACTAACAGACATGCAAAACTCGGTCCCATTTTTGTAATCTCCATTGTATTGGAAAGTATTTAGATTGAGTACCAATTCAGTTAGCCTGAGAATGATTTACATATGGATTGTGTCTCTTGGCATCGTTACTGGGGATGCTGGTTTAAAAAGATGTCAATGGTGAACATTTTCGTATGCATTGAGACAGCTTTATAGTTATCAAAATTATTTATTGTAGGTAGATTCTCCACAATGGGCATACATATTTCGTGGAGAAAGCTAGAAATATTTTCTGTAGGACAACTACATGCAGTCACTATAGGTCAAACAGCAAACGTGTTCCTTACTTACCATCCCAACAATGGCCCCATCCGTAACATCCTTATGAAAAATTTCAAAACATAGTAATAATGAAAGACCAGTTGTGCAAATCTTTTGACTGTTCCCATCACTGTTTCCCGTAAGGGGAAAAGTCTCAAAAACCACTGATTCAGTAGCTCAATCACACAGAAAAAAAAATCCGTCAGAGAATCAGGCAATTTAAAAGGTCCAGATGTGTGACATGCCCCTATACAATGGAGACAAATGAGATCTTAGGCCCTGACAACAAATACATAATTCAAAATGGGTTCGTTTGTACAGATCAAAATTTGGTTTACGCAATCGTCTTTGCGAATAGTGATAAGGTAAATGTATGTATCGGAGAGATACATGTATGTCGTCGCCTTGGTTATCGCTTTGCGGAACACTCGAGTTCCATAAAGAATGGAATTGATTGTCCAGTTTGCAATCATTTTCGATTGCCTGATCACATCTAACCAGACGTCCGCGTAACCGTTTTATGACTGTTGAAGCGGGACGGAAATACAGATGACTTTGAGCAGAAAATAATTTTCATCCTGGGGACACTCCTACCCTGTGGTGTCAATCTTAAAAATTCTTAATTTCAGATTTTCTACTAAGTTTGCAAACTACTACCATCTTGCAATACATATACCTTATACATAGTACTTTTTCTGTACAAACTGAACGTCAAAAAAATATTTTTAATTACTAAAGGATTGACTAATTTTTTTTCAGTCTATGAAGAAATAGCCTCAATCACGTGGTGCACACTAAATAACCCGCGTAGCGGGTTATTTGAAAGTGTGCACCATGTAATAGTTTGCAAGGGGGAATCAATTCCAATTAAAATAAAAATAAAGATAATCGTAGTCAACTGATTTTAGTGTATAGTAGTATTTAAATATTTATTTATTTTCAGATAGATTTACCTGTGGCGAGTTGTGTTCGACTCCGGTCTTAAATGACAAGGATTGCCAATTTTCCTACCGAAGGTCCGTGGTTCTCTCCGGGTACTACGGCTTCCTACACCAATAAGAACTGGCCGCCGCGAAATAGCCAAATGTGCTGAAAACGGCGTAAAACCCCAACTAAACAAACAGTTTAGATTAACAGTTCTTTAAGTGCTTTGATTTCTTATCTATTTTTGGAACTTATTGATAATTGCACACTGCTCCCACCATGCATTTCTGTACTACCCTGTAGGAATTAAATGATGTAAACAAACCTGATTGCTAAAGTTGACTTGTTAAATATAATAAAAAGGCTAAAAAGAAAAAAATAAAAGAGAAAGAAAAAATGAGCCGTAAGGTCTAACTGCTCATGCACAAAATACAACTTAAATATCCTAAAAATCATAATACGATCGGGCAGACACAGTCTCTATCGCTAAGCCGCTGCCTTCAAATGTAATGATCTTTATGTATAGGTTCGAATCTCTTAACAGGAGGTGGTTGGGTTTTTTCCACACCTCAAAATAATCCTTGTAACATTTCGAATGTTAAAAAGTATAAGAATTATACAGAAAAGGGGTGATAGTAAATTTGGTAGTATTCAACCTAATAGAAAAGGGAGCGGCTCGATAGAGGAGTTGGGGACGACAAAAAAAATAAGTAAAAGAAGCTCGCCAGGCGCCTAAGATAGATAGATGGATAAGAAGGAAATTAGAAAAGACCGAGGTCAGCCAGGCGCCTTGAATAGTCCTCCCAAACAAAGGGCCATTTTGCCCTTTTTTATTTTTTTTATTTTTTTTTTTATTCTAAATCACAAGGAAAGGAGGGGCGAAATAGCCATGTGGTTAGCTTGGGGTGGATTTCAAACATCCTATTGAAACTTTGGTAGAAAAAAAGGACACTTTTATGCGTATTAACTTCTAAAATGGTTGCATACCTCCTGTAGATGTGCAATAAGGTTTTAGAATTTTGATTTTCTAAATTTGGAGCCCACAGGAGTCTACCTTAAAAAATTATCAATTTTAGCTTGTGGCGTTTATGAATTTTATTTCTATACAGTACTGTCATGCACATATGCAGATGTGCAATAATGTTTTAAAATTTTAATTTCTAAAACTGGGACCCACAATGATCGAATTTTCGTTTTTGGTACAAGGAGATTGTTGGTGAATAAAATGTACATATTCTTAGGGAAAAATGAATAAGGAATCGATTCATGTATAATTTATCTACTTCAAATTTGATATATTACGATTTCGAGTCTAAAAACTGCCGCCCCATGTATTTCCATGTTTTCTATATGGAGTGCGCTGTGACGTCCCACGTCCCCAGCATGTCACAAAAAGACCGTCAAACTTCACAGCAATCTCAGACTACACGTATGTCTCCTGCCGCAATCAGCAAATAAAACTTGTCCGCACCAATATGATAACAAGAGTGGACACACTAAATGTCTCGCCTGACTGTACACAGGGACACAGAAAAAAGATTATCTGATACCCGACATATGCAAGTCAGAGGAATATGCGTTAAAAGAAATAGTAATGGTCATGCAACATTTGTCTCAAAAATCTTATGCAGACTACCATGTACCCACTAAGAACTATCTACAGACCAAATATGGTGGGACTAGGTATTACAATTGCTGAGAAAGACTATTTAATCACGAAAGTTGGATGCAAGTCACTCAACCATGAAATTGAGGTTAAGATCCAGAGAAAGGTATCAGACTGGCATGTTTTTTTTTACTATTTTCCGTTTCCGGAAAATATTTTGTGTCCCATTCTAATTAAAAGTCAATTTGCAATAAAGAAGTATTTGACGACATTCAAGCCTTCTGCTTGGTAGTAGTGAGCAATTTCGAAAATGTGACAAAGTCACTCAAGCATTAAATTGAGGTCAAGGTATGGAGACAGGTGTCACAACGGTATCTACCCACTCAGAATTGTCTATAGACCAAATGCAGTGGGACTAGTTATTACAGTTGCTGAAAAATGGACTTAATCACGAAACCTGGATGCAAGTCACTCACCATGAAATTGAGGTCAAGGTTCAGAGACATGTGTCAGAATGGTATGTGCCTACTAAGAACTATCTGGCATTAGGTATTACTGTTGCTAAGAAATGGACAATCACAAAAATGTGAACAGGTCACTCAACCATGAAATGGAGGTCAAGGTCAAAAGGCAGGTGTCAGACTGACATGTACCAACTAAAAATGTGTGAGTCTTCCAAGGGAGATATGTGTAGCCTGCGGACGTCAATTTTTACAAGATATTAAAATTTTCTAAAAATGAAATATATACTAGACATTGAACCCGCGCGAGCGCGGGAAAATAAGCATTTTTTTTTGGTGGCCATATTGACTTTAAAAAGTTATTACGGCCATGTCATTCATGGAACAGGAACTCAATATGGATGTTGTGGCAGGCTTCCTATAAACTTTCCTGTCAAGTAGGTGGTATCAACTGATAGTTTCATGTCTATTTATACTGTTGTATTCCAGCAATGGATATTAATGCAAACTTTAACCAAAGTCAAAGAAGCGTGAAATTTAGGTCAACGTGACCCAATTGTCATATGGCTGTTCGTTACTATCGAAGATGTATCCACTGATGAAGTAGACTGTGTACCACGTAGAATTACCAAAATGAACCTTAAGGTTCCCTCAATGTCAAAATCTATGACGAAAACACAACCACATAAATTGTCAATATTTTTATTGTTACAATTAATTCTGAACTGGAACTTGATGAAAAGCTTTTATTAAATACACATTTCATAATGCATTACCTTTTTCCTTCAGAATAAATATGAAAATGAAATTGTAGATGTAAACATTTCCTTAGAGACAGATGAATTTTTCAAAAGATGCCGTGAGTAAGGTAGAGAATATTTTTGGAAAATAATTGTTCCAATTGTTTCATTTTCGTCATGGACAGGGCAAGCGAGGATTAATTTCACAAATATATCCAATAATCAGACGATAAAAGCATTTTTAGTGTGTGGCTGCGTGTGCTGTCCACGTTTATAAAGATGTCCGAGATAAATTTCGTCATTAATGCTAAAGATGACCATTTGTTAAAAATATTTTCATCTAGGGAATTGTATGGTAGAGATATATTTAGACAGATCACATGACAAATAATGTAAAAATAGATAATGGTTGGTATTATCACTTTGTGCAAGGTAAACATCCGAGCAATCCAAAAAACAACTAAGTTAGGAATTTCTCTGAACTTTACCTTACTTCTTCGTAATCTTCAAAGTTCATAACCTTTACAGTTAGGAGAAATTGCGTTATTGTAGAAAAACAATCATGAATACATGAAGCGGAAACATCCCACTCGAAGGAGAATTTTTTTAATTTGTTTTATTCCTAATTCTTCCGTAATTTCAAAAAAAAATAATATTACATTTAAAATATTGCATACTTGTTTATTTAAATCAACGTATTAAAAGTATGCATTCGAGAACCTTCTTAGGGATATGTTGGGAGAATTCATATCGGATAAGTGGATACAAATTCCATTTGCACATAAACAAAACTGCAGTTGAAATTTATAAATGCAGATTGTCAAATCCGATAATAACCTTTATAATCTGAACCATACATCGTTTATTTTGAACCACGCGTTTTGCCGCCTATTCGGCTAATTCGTAAATTTAGTATTATAGATGCACACCTTTGCATTAAGGCTAATGCACAGAGAAAATTGCTTTGATGGTTATGGAGTAGTTGAGGATAGACGTTTTGAACCCCCCCTCCCCCCTTTTTTTCAAAAATGTCAATTTTTACAAAAACAATTTTAAAATTTTCTAAAAATGAAATATATATGCACACCTGTGCATTAAGCTTAATGCACAGAGAAAGTTTAATCAAATTCCTTTGAGCGGTTATGGAGTAATTGTTTTGTAGAAGTTTTGCCCCCCCCCCCCTCCTTTTTTTATCAAAATGCACAGAGCAAGTTTCATCAAATTCCTTTGAGCGGTTTAGAAGAGGATAGAAGAAAAGTGTGACGACGCAAGACGCAAGACGACGGAAGATAGTGATCCCTACGTGTTGACCATGGGTTCCGCAGGTGACACAAAAACTATCTAGACTAAATATGGTGGGGTCTAGGTAAGATCATTGCTGAGAAATGGACTTAACCATGAAAATGTGACAGTCACTCAAGCATGAAATTGAGGACAAGGTCCAAAGAGAGGTGTCGGTCTGGCATGTGCACACTAAGAACTATATAATGACCAGATATGGTGGGCTTAGGTATTATAGTTGCTGAGAAATGAATTAACCATGAAACTTAGACACAGATTTACATTTATGTTTATGTAGTCAGTGAACCATGAAAAGGAGGTCAGGATCATAAGACAAGTATACTGCGGCAAAGTTTAGACCATAAGGTATCTGTGGACCAAAAGTATATATTGTAGGTATTATGTGTGCAAAGTTAAGGTTTTAAAAAAGTTTACGCTGTCGTAGGAAAGTAATATGTACCTATATCTCGCCTTCGCGACTTTTCGTCGCAGGCGAGACAATAACACTAAACCAGAGGCTCAGAGGGCTGAGCCTGTATCGCTCACCTGGCAAAAACAAGAAATGGTCATGGCGGCCATGTTTGTCGCATGATCTGGGCAAAATGAGAAAACTTTGTAAAACCCTCCCACAGACGCTTCTTGTCAAGTTTCATTCCATTTAACCAGCCAGTTCCAGTTTTTTTTTAAATCAACCAATGAGAAACAAGAATTTTCCATGACGGCCATGTTTGTTACACAATCAGGACGAATTGAGGATACTTTGTAAAGAACCTCCCATAGATGCTTCCTGTTAAGTTTCGTTCCGTTTGGGCAAGAGATTTCAGAAGATTTTTTTTATATCAGCCAATCAGAAACAAGAACTGCCTCATGGCGGCCACATTTGTAGTCTGATCGGGACGAAATGAGGAAACTTAATAAAGGACCTCCCATATATGCTTCCTGTCAAGTTTTGTTCCATTTGGCCTAGCAGTTTCAGAGGAGAAGATTTTTGATAACTCAGCCAATCATAAACAACAATTGCCAATGGCAGCCATGTTTGTTGTCCGATCGGCACGAAATGTGCAATCTTTATAAAGGACCTCCCATAGATGCTTCCTGTCAAGGTTCGTTCCATTTGCTCCAGTAGTTCCACAGAAATTTTTTTTTTAATCAACCAATGAGAAACAAGAATTTTCCATAGCGGCCATGTTTGTTCCCTGATCAGGACGAAATGTGGAAACTTTGTAAACAACCTCCCACAGATGCTTCCTTTCAAGTTTCGGTTCATTTGGCCAAGCGATTTCAGAGGATAAGATTTTTTTATATCAGCCAATCAGAAAGAAGAACTGCCCATTAAGGCCATATTTGTAGTCTGATTGGAAAGAAACGAGGAAATTTTATAAAGGACCCCCACCCCCCCCCCCCCCCCCCCCCCATACGCTTCTTGTCAAGTTTTGTTCCATTTGGCCTAGCAGTTTCAGAGGAGAAGATTTTTGAAAACTCAGCCAATCAGAAACAACAATAGCCCATGGTGGCCATGTTTCTTGTCCGATCAAGATGAAATGATCAATCTTTATAAAGGACCTTACATAGATGGTTCCCGCCAAGTTTAATTCCATTTGGCCCAGTGGTTTCAGAGGAGAAAATGAAAATGTGAAAAGTTTACAACAGTCAACAGACAACGGACGACGGACAAAAGCTCACATGGCCTTTGGCCAGGTGAGCTAAAAAGAAGTATGCCCCCGCACTTGATAATTATGGACAAAGTTGTTTTGATTGGAGTGACTTTTTTTAAATGAACTGTAAGACATAAATGATGTCCCAAACTGACTACATGTATGTTCTCTTTATGCAGCTAGTACGAATAAAATGACTAAGTCCAACTACCTGTCATTTTGAGAATATTTAAAAACAAGAATATGTGTCCACAGACATGATGCCCTGCTGCACTATCATTCTCTGTGTTCAATGAACCATGAAATAGGGGTCAAAACCTCAATATGACATTCAATTGAGAAAGACTACATAATAATGAACATATGTACTAAGTTGATTTGACAACAACTTCACCCTAAACTACGTTCACCAAAAACTTTAACATGAAAATGAATTGTTTCCACATTATCATATTTCTATGTTCAGTGAATCATGAAAATGGGGTCAAAACATGCGAATTAGACCACATTATAAGGAACATACGTACTAAGTTTCAAAGTGATGTGACTACAACTTCGCCATAAACTACCTTCACCAAAACCTTTAACCTGATTCGGGACGGATGGACAGACAAACGGACAGAAAAACATAATTCCCCTCTACTATTGTAGAGTGGCATAAGAATCAAAATCCTGTGTACATGGACACCTCCATTATGTGTATAAAGACCCCACAAAATATTAAAGCTGTAGCTCCAAAACTGTAGGGATAGCTGGACAAACCTTGTATCTGTATCTGGACGGTAGGCACAACGAATGGACAGAAGGACAGGGTTAAATAAATATGCTCTGCCCCCCGGACTCTTTGTTGCTGGGGGCATAAAACAACAACAAAGTCCTATATCTTATGTAAAAATCAATGAATCTGAATTCATATGAAGTTACAATCAAAATCTGAGTAGTTTCAGAGGAGTTGCATGCACAAAGTATGCATATGATTCACAGTGATAATAAATTAAGTCCCATAACTCCCACACACAAAAACGTTACATCTACCCCACCCACATGTTATCAGGAGGGAACACAAAATAGTTGTATTACAAACCTGATATCAAATATGCAATTTAATTGGATTTCATAATGAGTCAGAAAGAGGTGTCAATATATCTCTCTAAGCATGTCCTAAGGCAAAATGGCTAAGTCCATATTTTACCCTGGTCAACCCTCAGAAATTAATTTTTCACAAAGACCAGAATACATGCATATCTGCATACCCTAACAAAAATCAGAAGTAGGATGCATGAGTTAGAGTGATGACAAAATATCTTCCATTTAGTCCTAAGGCAAAATGGCAAAGTCCATTATTTACCCTGGTCAACCCTAAAAAATTATCTACATATCCTAACCAGTATTCCTGTCAATTCCAAAGTATGATGCTTAAGATTAGAGTGATCACAACATTTCTTCCATGCAAAATGGCCAACTCCATAATTTACCCCAGTACGCCGTTAAAAATTTATTTATCCCAAAGATAAGAACAGATGCACATAAACTTACCCTAATAAGTAATCCTGCCAAGTTTCATCCAAATCGAAAGTACGATGCATGAGATAGAGTGATGACAACATTTCTTCCATCTAGTCTTAAGGCAAAATGGCTAAGTCCATATTTTATTCTGGTAAACTGTCAACAATTGATTTATTACAAAATAAAGAATATATGCACATCTACTTATCCTGACAAGTATTCCTGCCAAATTTCATCCAAATCCAAGGTATGATGCATGAGATACAGCGATGACAAAATCTTGCAACGGGCAAACGGACAGACAGTGGGGAGACCTAATCAATACATCAAAACAGCGCTATAGTATCATAATCTTCATAGCATAGGTAACAATCCTTCAAAATATAAACCAAATCTGCCAAGTAGTTTCAGACCAGTTGTGTCCACAAGGTATGCACATGATACAATGTGATTAAATATAACTAAGACCCATAGATGGCAAACAAGTTTCGTATAGAATTCCAGTGGTTTTTCCCTAAATATATTACGTCATATGTATGAAATTCCCTCTATTTATAAGTTCTAGATATTTATCTCTGAATGTTTTTTGGTTCCATTATTTAAATTACAGTCTTGGCTTTATTTTAAGTTTGAAAGTAGATAAAATATGCATGAAATGTTAAAAGTGATTTTTTCGGAGAAGTTATATAAATGGGAGACTAGTCTAAATTAACAAGAAATAGGGTAGGTGAAAACAACATTTTTATACCAGTTCCTGTAGCAATTTTGGAAGCCGGCGAATGTACCCTGAAACTACGTTTGTGTACATGTGCTGAAACCAGTTGGATGTGTACTTTGGAATGCACATAAACTAGGTTATCTAAATCATGCAGGAATCTTTGCTTGGATGCTCCGAAGTTGGTCTGTTTTTAGGATATTTGAAGGGGGAAGGCCTATTTTTTTTCAGTTACCTTTATGTAATGGAAAGAAATTGGAAAGGATTTCCTTAAAAAAATTATATACATTGAAAGCTTAAGAAATATGTTTTATTTGATATATGGTTGTCTATGGGTATATGATAGAGCCAATTGTCCAGCTATCAATCTTTTGAGTGTGTTCCTTCAATTCATGATGTCATGAAAAATACTAAGAAGAACTGTTGTGTGCACCCATAGCTCTTGAAATAAATATATGAATCGAAATGGCAGTATAGTGTGATCATGGTCATATCACAGGTAACAATCCTGCAAAATATAAACCAAATCTGCCCAGTAGTTTCAGAAGAGTTGCGTCTACAAAGTTACTGGGACGGAGGGACGCAGACATTATTAAGCCCCTTCCGGCGCATTGCAACATTAAACATAAACTCCCCGTAGAAGATTAACATTTGCCAATATTACGGAAAACTTTTTACAGAAAACTAACAGCGGTTTTACTCCTCAAGATTTTGAAAACTATCGACAATACATTCAGCCCATCTGACCTACATAATTATTAATTGGTACATTGTTTACAATGAGTGTTGTGATAATGACTGTTCTATAGTTTCATTGTTGAGGTACGTGTTACTTTTATATATCGTTTGATTAAAATGACAGCAAATTCAATGGTTTAATATATTTACATTGTACATTTTTTATTAAAAAAAATAATAGAACAGTGTTCCAATGTCCCCCCACATGGCACTTCGTTTACCACAAAGGAATTTGAACTTGATCTAGATAACTTCCAAAATAAATCTAGGCGTGAGAGAGCTTACAAGGCAATTTTAGCAAAATTTCAAATTCCAAAAGGGCAATAACTTTACCAAAAATCATTTTACTGCACTCGAATTTGAACTTGATCTAGATACTATCAAAACATGTTCCATATGAATTTCATCAAAATCCACAAATAAATGTACCCGTGAGAACACTTACAAGACAATTTTAGCAAAATTCCAAAGTTCAAAGGGCAATAACTCCGTCAAAAATCAAATTACCACACTTGAATTTGAAGAAACATCTTCCATATGAATTTCAACAAAGTCTGCAAATATCTTCCATATGAATTTCATCAAAGTCCGCAAATAAATGTAGGTGTGAGAGTGCTTACAAATTTCAAAGTTCAAAGGGCAATAACTCCCCCAAAATTCAAGTCATAGTCATAATTAATCTTGATCTAGATACCGTCAATATAAGTCTTTCATATGAATTTTATCAAACTCCGCAAATAAATGTAGTCGTGAGAGCACTCACAAGGCAATTTAAGCAAAATTTCAAAGTTCAAAGGGCAATACCTCTGCCAAAAATAATGTTACGGCACTTGAATTCAAACTAGCGGCAGTGAAAAAAAACATTTCCAGGAAAGACCCATAATATCATGTTTAAACAATTGGTACCAGAAAACCTATTATCCCATCATTTCTTCTTTCTTTAGTCCATAACTACTTAATAACTGCACAGTGTTCTTTAAAGCACTAAAAAATAAAAATATATGTATGAAATGTATACATACCGGTAGGGTAACAGGGTAACAAAGAATATGCTGGATAAATCTTCACATTTAAATCCACACATGACTGTGATATCAAAGAAATTTGATAAATATGAAGAAATTTAATCACTAAATCCAATGAAAAGATTTAGGACACAAGTTTAAATTCTTCATTTTTGAAATTCATACCTATGGCTATATGGTTTCAGAATTTTAATGTGAAATGGGATTATTCAGTAGCTTGGCATCCATGTAAGTTGTCCCAGGGGGAAAAATATGTGAACTGCAAAAGATTCTTCCGTATATGCTTCATACCAAGTATCATTTAAATTCTCACTCGCTCTGCTTATCAGAATTTAAATTATTGCTACTCTAATATAATTGTCTATGGGTGCACACAAAAGCTTTATTAAGTTTTTCATATGACATCATGAAATGATGGCCTATGTTCAGCAATCTGGTAACTGACGAGTTTGTTGTATTACCCATATAAATTAAACCATATAATTATCAAATAAAAGATTTTATTCAAGCTTTTCCACTATATAAAATTTATTTGTGATGACTTTATAAAATTTCAGCTGCACTGTGAAACCGGAGGCTCCTAGGAGCCTGTATCGCTCACCTGGGTTACAAATAGCCCAAAAAATCTCATTTAAAACCTAGCCTGTCTATTTTACCCTTTGAAGATGAAATGATAAATCTTTGTAGAAGACCTCAAACACATAATTTGTACCAATTAACAAAGCTTTGGATTTGTTCAATTTGGAAACGGGGCCTCAGTAGCCCAGTGGTCTAGGTAGTTCGTCATGACTACTAATGATTACTAGCCTGTCAACCCTGAGGTTGTGAGTTTGAATCTCACCTGTGGCGGAGTGTGTTTGACTCCTATCTAAATTGACAAGGATTGCCAATTTTCTTACCAAAGGTCGGTGGTTCTCTCAAGGTACTCCAGCTTCCTCCACCAATAAAAACTAGCCGCTGCGAAATAGCCAAATGTGCTAAAAAACAAACATCAATTTGGAGAAAAAAAATTGCCAATGGCAATGTTTTAGCCATATCTAGAAGATTTGACGATACTTTGTGGAGGACTTCACAACAATCATTTGTACCAAGTTACAAATCATTTGCACTTATAGTTTCAGGACAGAAGAGTTTTAAAGTTTCAGTTAATCAGTAACAAGAATTGTCCATAGTAGCCATGATTTTTGCCGGATCAAGTCAAAAAGAGGGATCTTGGTAGAAGATCTAAAAAAAATCACTTGTACCAAGTTACAAATCATATGCACTTGTAGTTTCAGAGGAGATGATTTTTCAAATTACAGACAATCAGAAACAAGAACTACCCATGGTGACCATGTTTTTCGACCAATCAAGATAAAATGAGGATTATTGGTAGAGGACTTCATTAACATCATTTTTACCAAGTTACAAATCAGTTGCACTTGTGGTTTCAGAGGAGATGATTTTTAAAGTTTCAACCACTCAGAAACAAGAATTGCCCATTGTGTCCATGTTTTTTGCCGGATCAAGTCGAAATGACGAATCTTTATAGAAGACCTCACAAACATCATTTGTACCAACTTACAAATGATTTGCACTTGTAGTTTCAGAGGAGATGATTTTTCAAATTTCAGCCAATCAGTAACAAGAATTGTCCATAGCAGCCATGATTTTTGCCGGATCAAGTCAAAAAGAGGGATCTTGGTAGAAGATCTAAAAAAAATCACTTGTATCAAGTTACAAATCATTTGCACTTGTAGTTTTTTTTTAAATTTCAGCCAATCAGAAACAGGAACTGCCCAAGGCAGTCATGTTTTGTCGGACCAAATTGAAATGAGATTCTTTGTAGAAGACCTCACAAACATTCATTGTATCAAGTTACAAACCATTTGCACTTGTAGTTTCAGAGGAGATGATTTTTCAAATTTCAGCCAATTAGAAACAAGAATTGCCAATTGAGGCCATTTTTTCACCCGATCAATACGAAATGAGGAAATTTGTACAAACATCATTTATATTAACTTACAAATCATTTGTACTTTTAGTTTCAGAGGAGATGATTTTTAATGATTTTAAAATTTCAGCCAATCAGAAACGAGAATTGCCCATGGCAGCCATGTTTTGCCGGATCAAGATAAAATGAGGAATCTTAGTAGAAGACCTCACAAACATCCATTGTATCAAGTTACAAACCATTTGCACTTGTAGTTTCAGAGGAGATTATTTTTCAAATTTTAGCCAATCAGAAACAAGAATTACCCATGGCGGCCATTTTTTTCGCCCGATCAATACGAAATGAGGAAATTTTTAAAAGACTTCACAGACATCATTTGTATTAACTTACAAATCATTTGTACCTTTAGTTTCAGCCAATCAGAAATAAGAATTGCCCATGGCAGCCATGTATTTGTCCAATCAAAATGAAATGAGGACATTTCATATGGGACCTTTAGTACATCATTCCTGCAAAGTTTGATTCCAATTGGTCCAGTAGTTTCAGACAAGAAGATTTTTCAATGAATTTTCCCATGGGGCCTTATGTTAAACTAAGTTGGGTTGTGGCAGCCATCTCGGTTCCAACTGGCCTTGTAGAAGAAGATTTTTGAAATTCATCCCCCCTTTTTTCTATTTTTAGTAACAGCAGCCATGTCAGTTGGAAGTTGGGGATGCCGGACATAAGTTTAGAAAAGGGCCACCCAAGGAGCATTCCACCAAAGTTTGGTTCAAATTGGCTCAGTGGTTTCGGGGGAGTTGACGAAAAAGTAAAATTCCCATAGGCTCAATGTTTAACTAAGTCCAGCCATGGCGGCCATGTTGGATGGCATTCGGGGAAACTAAACACAAATTTTAAAAGGGGCCACCCAAGGACCATTCCAAATAAGTTTTGTTCAAATTGGCCTAATGGTCTCAGAGAAGATAACGAAAATGTTAAAATTCCCATAGGGTCTGAGGATAAACTATGTCCAACCATGGCAGCCATATTGGATGGTGCCCCGGAAATCCAAACACACATTTTAAAGAGACCATCCAAGGACCATTCCACTTAAGTTTGGTTTAAATTGGTTCAGTGGTTTCAGAGGAGTTGACAAACTAGAGGCTCTCAAGAGTCTGTATCGCTCACCTGGATTTAACTTTTCACCTTGAGAAGACCTAAAAATTTAAGTGTTGCAGTCAATTTGGCTGGTTTTTCTATAGGCTTCTATGGTTGACAGTCCAGGACAACAGATACATTTCTAAAAGAGAACCATCTAAGGACCATTTCTGCCAAGTCTTGTTCCAACTGGCTAAGCGGTTTCAGACAAGAAGATTTTTCAATGAATTTTCCTATAGGGTCCAATATTTAACAAAGTTCAATGTGGCAGCCATCTTGGTTGACAATCCAGGTGATCGGATACATTTCTGAAAGAGGACCTTCTAAGGACCAATGCTGTCAAGTCTGGCTCCAATATGTCAAGTGGTTTCAGATAAGATTTTTCAATATTGCTCCATGTTAAACTAAGTTTGATGTGGTGGCCATCTTGGTTTACAGTCTGGGTCATCGCACAAAGTTCTGAAAGAGGACCATCTAAGGAGCATTGCTAACAAGTCTAATTTTAATTGGCTTAGTGGTTTCAGACGAGAAGATTTTTGAGTGAATTTCCCAAAGGGTCCTATGTTAAACTAAGTTCTGCTGTGGCGGCCATCTTGGTTCACAGTCCACGAAATCAGACACATTTCTGAACAAGAGGCTCTCAAGAGCCTGAATCGCTCACCTGGCAAACAATGCACTATAAACTAAATTAATATATTAATGTTTGTTGTAAATTAAACTGAGTATTAAAGGTCACGTAAAATGCTGAAAATACCTTTAAAAGCCTTTCAAGAACCTCTGGAAAGAAATGGGCATGAGTTCTCCCTACGCTTGATTAAGATACAGTCATGGTCAATCTGATGACTCACAATACAAAATACAAGCTTTAATTCATCTTCAAATACAAGTATAAATCTTTTGGTCTATATGTTGTCTTCATTTTTAAAATGTTTGAAAGAAGTTATATAAAAATTGTGGGTTAAGGCTTTTTATTGTACTTGAAAAGGAAATATTGCAGAAACAATCATGCTAAGTTTCATCCAAATCCCCCTAGTAGTTTCAGAGGAGAAGATGTTTGAAAATTTGTTAACAACAATGATGACAGACACCAAGTGATAGCATATTAAAAGCTCACATATTATGAAGTTTAATCATTGTTATACAACATTCTCATCATCACCATTCACTAAGGATACCATGTTTACTTTACAAACCAAATATTGTTGAAATCCGAGCAAGTGTAAAAAATGGCGGGAAAATGGCCGTCCAAAACAAACTTTAATCATCACCATTCAACTCGGGATACCATGTTTGCCTTGAAAGTAGCTTTCATCTTCATTTCATTTCTATAATTCAGGAAAAAATAGCAAAAAACAGCATTTTGACCCCTATGCTCTATTTTTAGTAAGGGTGGACATGTTTTTCGACCAATCAAAAATCCAAGCATTCACTTTTTGCAGGATACCCTAAGGAACAATCTTACCAAGTTTCATTTGATTTTGAATAGTAGTTTCAGAGAAGAAGATTTTTGAAATAATAACATAAAAAAAAGCCAAAAATGTCAAAAAGGGCAATAACTCTAACATGAGTTGACATATTTTCACGAAAATAAGCACACAGGTAGCTCTCATCATGCTGAACACTTTCAACCTGCCAGAATTTGCCGTAACCTAATGATTTTTGAGATATTTGCGAAAAACGGTTGTTTGACTCCTATGTTCTATTTTTAGTAACAGTGGCCATGTTTTTCGACGGATCAAAAATCGAAGCATAAACTTTTTGCAGGATACCCTAAGGAACAAGCATGCTAAGTTTTATCCAAATCCATTCAGTAGTTTCAGAGGAGAAGATTTTTGAAATAATAACATAAAAAAAAGCCAAAAATGTCAAAAAAGGGTAATAACTCTAACATCAGTTGACAGATTTTCACGAAAATAAGCACACAGGTAGCTCTCATCATGCTGATCACTTTCAACCTGCAGTATTTGCCATAACCTAATGATTTTTGAGATATTTGCGAAAAACTGTTGTTTGACCCCTATGTTCTATTTTTAGTAACAGTGGCCATGTTTTTTGACGGATCAAAAATCGAAGCATAAGCTTTGTGCAGGATACCCTAAGGAACAATCATGCTAAGTTTTATCCAAATCCATTCAGTAGTTTCAGAGGAGAAGATTTTTGAAATAATAACATAAAAAAAAGCCAAAAATGTCAAAAAAGGGCAATAACTCTAACATCAGTTGACAGATTTTCACGAAAATAAGCACACCGGTAGCTCTCATCATGCTGAACACTTTCAACCTGCCAGAATTTGCCATAACCTAATGATTTTTGAGATACTTGCGAAAAACTGTTGTTTGACCCCTATGTTCTATTTTTAGTAACAGTGGCCATGTTTTCCGACGGATCAAAAATCGAAGCATAAGCTTTGTGCAGGATACCCTAAGGAACAATCATGCTAAGTTTTATCCAAATCCATTCAGTAGTTTCAGAGGAGAAGATTTTTGAAATAATAACATAAAACAAGAGGCTCTCAAGAGCCTGAATCGCTCACCTGGCAAACAATGACTATAAACTAAATTAATATATTAATGTTTTTTTGTAAATTAAACTGAGTATTTAAGGTCACATAAAATGCTAAAAATACCTTTAAAAGCCTTTCAAGAACCTCTGGAAAGAAATGGGCATGAGTTCTCCCTATGCTTGATTAAGATACAGTCATGGTCAATCTGATGACTCACAATACAAAATACAAGCTTTAATTCATCTTCAAATACAAGTATAAATCTTTTGGTCTATATGTTGTCTTCGTTTTTAAAATGTTTGAAAGAAGTTATGTAAAAATTGTGGGTTAAGGCTTTTTATTGTACTTGAAAAGGAAATATTGCAGGAACAATCATGCTAAGTTTCATCCAAATCCCCCTAGTAGTTTCAGAGGAGAAGATGTTTGAAAATTTGTTAACAACGATGATGACAGACACCAAGTGATGGCAATTAAAAGTTCACATATTATGAAGTTTAATCATTGTTATACAACATTCTCATCATCACCATTCACTAAGGATACCATGTTTACTTTAAAAACCAAATATTGTTGAAATCCGAGCAAGTGTAAAAAATGGCGGGAAAATGGCAGCCATTTTAAAAATGGCCGTCCAAAACAAACTTTCATCATCACCATTCAACTCGGGATACCATGTTTGCCATCAAAGTAGCTTTCATCTTCATTTTATTTCTATAATTCAGGAAAAAATAGCAAAAAACAGCATTTTGACTCCTATGTTCTATTTTTAGTAAGGGCGGACATGTTTTTCGACCAATCCAAAATCCAAGCATTAACTTTTTGCAGGATACCCTAAGGAACAATCTTACCAAGTTTCATTTGATTTTGAATAGTAGTTTCAGAGAAGAAGATTTTTGAAATAATAACATAAAAAAAAGCCAAAAATGTCAAAAAGGGCAATAACTCTAACATCAGTTGACAGATTTTCACGAAAATCAGCACACAGGTAGCTCTCATCATGCTGAACACTTTCAACCTGCCAGAATTTGCCGTAACCTGATGATTTTTGAGATATTTGCGAAAAACTGTTGTTTGACCCCTATGTTCTATTTTTAGTAACAGTGGCCATGTTTTTCGACGGATCAAAAATCGAAGCATAAACTTTGTGCAGGATACCCTAAGGAACAATCATGCTAAGTTTTGTCCAAATCCATTCAGTAGTTTCAGAGGAGAAGATTTTTGAAATAATAACATAAAAACAAATTTACACGCAATCAAAAGCTTTTTTTCATTTTCTACAGTTTGCCATCTATAATGCATCAACAGTTATTTTGACATTTAAGGGACAAAACTTTAACTCCTAAAGGGCTCATTTAAACATTTTGCAAACTAAGGGAAATGCTGTGAAAATGGTCAATTTTGATGTTCTAAGGGGAATAACTCCTAAAAGGAACTTAATAAGTACAAATTTCAAAAAAAAATCAAGAAAAAGAGCAATAACTCCTACATGGGTGGTTACATCTTCTTCAAAATTTCAAAGCAGGTAGATCTTGAGGTGTTGAACACTTTAGCTTCCCATCAGAATTTTGATATCTGTCACCATTTTTGAGTTATTTGCAAAAAACTGCAATTTACCCCTATGTTCTATTTTTAGCCATGGCAGCCATGTTTTTTTTACAAATCAAAAATCCAAACGATAGTTTAGTAGCACTCATGCCAAGGAACAACTACACTAAGTTTGGTTGCAATTAAACTTATGGTGTAAGAGGAGTTAACGATTTTATTACAATGAATAAAGACTGCAAAAATGGTCAATTTTGACGATCTAAGGGGAATAACTCCTAAAAGGAACGAACCTACAACTTCGATCCTGTTACAAATTTTGTAGATCTTTGTGTGCCTAACAATATGAAATTTAAATTTTTCAAATTTCCTTTATAGTATCCAAGATATTAAGCTTAATAAGTGCAAAATTTGGAAAAAATGCAGAAAAAGGGCAATAACTCCTACATGGGTCGTTGGATCTTCTTCAAAATTTCAGGGCAGGTAGATCTTGAGGTGCTGAACACTTTTACCCTATGCCAGAATTTTGATATCTGTTATGGTTTTTGAGTTATTTGCAAAAAACTGCAATTTACCCCTATGTTCTATTTTTAGCCATGGCGGCCATGTTTTTATACGAATCAAAAATCCAAACGATAGTTTTGTAGCACATATACCAATAAACAACTGTACGAAGTTTGGTTGCAATTGGTCTTATGGTGTCAGAGGAGTTAACGTTTGAAAAAGTTTACGGACGACGGACGGACGATGGACGGACGACGGACGCCAAGTCATGGCAATAGCTCACATGACCCTTCGGGTCAGGTGAGCTAAAAAAGCCAAAAATGTCAAAAAAGGGCAATAACTCTAACATCAGTATACAGATTTTCAAGAAAATCAGCACTCAGGTAGCTCTCATCATGCTGAACACTTTCAACCTTTCAGAGTTTGCCTTAACCTAATGATTTTTTAGATACTTCCGAAAAACTGTTGTTTGACTCCTATGTTCTATTTTTAGTAACAGTGGCCATGTTTTTCGACGGATCAAAAATCGAAGCATAAACTTTGTGCAGGATATCCTAAGGAACAATCATGCTAAGTTTTATCCAAATCCATTCAGTAGTTTCAGAGGAGAAGATTTTTGAAATAATAACATAAAAAAAAGCCAAAAATGTCAAACAAGAGGCTCTCAAGAGCCTGAATCGCTCACCTGGCAAACAATGCACTATAAACTAAATCTCATCATCACCATTCACTAAGGATACCATGTTTACTTTAAAAACCAAATATTGTTGAAATCCGAGCAAGTGTAAAAAATGGCGGGAAAGTGGCAGCCATTTTAAAAATGGCCGTCCAAAACAAACTTTCATCATCACCATTCAACTTGGGATACCATGTTTACCTTGAAAGTAGCTTTCGTCTTCATTTTCTTTCTATAATTCAGGAAAAAATAAGCAAAAACAGCATTTTGACCCCTATGTTCTATTTTTAGTAAGGGCGGACATGTTTTTCGACTAATCAAAAATCCAAGCATTAACTTTTTGCAGGATACCCTAAGGAACAATCTTACCAAGTTTCATTTGATTTCGAATAGTAGTTTCAGAGAAGAAGATTTTTGAAATAATAACATAAAAAAAGCCAAAAAATGTCAAAAAAGGGCAATAACTCTAACATCAGTTGACAGATTTTCACGCAAATCAGCACACAGGTAGCTCTCATCATGCTGAACACTTTCAACTTGCCAGAATTTGCCGTAACCTAATGATTTTTGAGATATTTGCGAAGAACTGTTGTTTGACCCCTATGTTCTATTTTTAGTAACAGTGGCCATGTTTTTCGACGGATCAAAAATAGAAGCATAAACTTTTTGCAGGATACCCTAAGGAACAATCTTACCAAGTTTCATTTGATTTTGAATAGCAGTTTCAGAGAAGAAGATTTTTGAAATAATAACATAAACAAGAGGCTGTCGAATGACAGCAAACCGGATTTTCCTGCATGGAAATGATGTTTGCAAATATGGATTCCCAAACAGGATGAAGTAAAGAAATATAAATGAATTTTTGTAGGGTTTTGTAGGGTTCAGAAATGGAAAGGCAAAAATCAATCTTGACCTCCTATTTATAGTAAGTGACAAATATTCTATTTTTGAGAGTATATAAGTACACACACATTTGTTAAGCAGGGGTTGGTAGGCAGAAATCATGAAGTCAATAATGAAAGAAATACGCCAATGAGATTATAACCTTATTTTATAAACGACGACTTGAACTGCCTTTTTTCAATTTTTTAGAACCATAACTTCTGAACGGTGAAAGTGAAAATCGTCAATATCGGAACGGTGAAAGTGGAAATCGTCAATATCGAACTTGACCTCCATTTTGTCATCAGTAACAACATATTAAAATTTAAAAAGCTTTGGTTGAACAGTTCATAAGTTATCACACGGACACCACTGGAAAAGCCATTTTTCAATCTTTAAAGAACCATAACTCTTGAACGGTGAAAGTGAAAATCGTCAATATCGAACTTGACCTCCATTTTGTCATCAGTAACAACATATTAAAATTTGAAAAGCTTTGGTTGAACAGTTCATAAGTTATCACACGGACACCACTGGGAAAGCCATTTTTCAATCTTTCAAGAACCATAACTCCTGAACGGTGAAAGTGAAAATCGTCAATATCGAACTTGACCTCCATTTTGTCATCAGTAACAACATATTAAAATTTGAAAAGCTTTGGTTGAACAGTTCATAAGTTATCACACGGACACCACGGGAAAAGCCATTTTTCAATCTTTCAAGAACCATAACTCTTGAACGGTGAAAGTGAAAATCGTCAATATCGAACTTGACCTCCATTTTGTCATCAGTAACAACATATTAAAATTTGAAAAGCTTTGGTTGAACAGTTCATAAGTTATCACACGGACACCACTGGGAAAGCCATTTTTCAATCTTTCAAGAACCATAACTCCTGAACGGTGAAAGTGAAAATCGTCAATATCGAACTTGACCTCCATTTTGTCATCAGTAACAACATATTAAAATTTGAAAAGCTTTGGTTGAACAGTTCATAAGTTATCACACGGACACCACTGGAAAAGCCATTTTTCAATCTTTCAAGAACCATAACTCTTGAACGGTGAAAGTGAAAATCATCAATATTGAACTTGACCTCCATTTTGTCATCAGTAACAACATATTAAAATTTGAAAAGCTTTGGTTGAACAGTTCATAAGTTATTGCACGGACACTGTTTGGCAGCCGCCCGTCCGCCCGCCCGTCCGCCCGCCCGCCCGCCCGTCCGCCCGGCCGCCCGCCCGCCGTACATCACCAATTTAATAACCGATATTTTCCTATGAAAATCCGGTTAAAAAAACTGTTGTTTGACCCCTATGTTCTATTTTTAGCAACAGTGGCCATGTTTTTCGACGGATCAAAAATCGAAGCATAAACTTTGTGCAGGATACCCTAAGGAACAATCATGCTAAGTTTTATCCAAATCCATTCAGTAGTTTCAGAGGAGAAGATTTTTTAAATAATAACATAAAAAAAAGCCAAAAATGTCAAAAAAAGGGCAATAACTCCTACATGGGTCGTTGGATCTTCTTCAAAATTTCAGGGCAGGTAGATCTTGAGGTGCTGAACACTTTTACCCTATGCCAGAATTTTGATATCTGTGACCGTTTCTGACTTATTTGCAAAAAACTGCGATTTACCCCTATGTTCTATTTTTAGCCATGACGGCCATGTTTTTATACGAATCAAAAATCCAAACAACAGATTTGTAGCACCTATACCATTTAATATCTGTACCAAGTTTGGTTGCAGTTGGACTTATGGTGTTGGAGGAGTTAACGTTTGAAAAAGTTAACGGACGACGGACGGACGGACGGACGACGGACGGACGACGGACGCCAAGTGATGGCAATAGCTCACATGACCCTTCGGGTCAGGTGAGCTAAAAACCAAATATTGTTGAAATCCGAGCAAGTGTAAAAAATGGCGGGAAAATGGCAGCCATTTTAAAAATGACCCTCCAAAACAAACTTTCATCATCACCATTCAACTCGGGATACCATGTTTACCTTGAAAGTAGCTTTCATCTTCATTTTCTTTCTATAATTCGGGAAAAAATAGCAAAAAACAGCATTTTGACCCCTATGTTCTATTTTTAGTAAGGGCGGACATGTTTTTCAACCAATCAAAAATCGAAGCATTAACTTTTTGCAGGATACCCTAAGGAACAATCTTACCAAGTTTCATTTGATTTTGAATAGTAGTTTCAGAGAAGAAGATTTTTGAAACAATAACATAAAAAAAAGCCAAAAATGTCAAAAAAGGGTAATAACTCTAACATCAGTTGACAGATTTTCACGAAAATCAGCACACAGGTAGCTCTCATCATACTGAACACTTTCAACCTGCCAGAATTTGCCGTAACCTAATGATTTTTGAGATATTTGCGCAAAACTGTTGTTTGACCCCTATGTTCTATTTTTAGTAACAGTGGCCATGTTTTTCGACGGATCAAAAATCGAAGCATAAACTTTGTGCAGGATACCCTAAGGAACAATCTTACCAAGTTTCATTTGATTTTGAATAGTAGTTTCAGAGAAGAAGATTTTTGAAATAATAACATAAAAAAAAGCCAAAAATGTCAAAAAAGGGCAATAACTCTAACATCAGTTGACAGATTTTCACAAAAATCAGCACACAGGTAACTCTCATCATGCTGAACACTTTCAACTTGCCAGAATTTGCCGTAACCTAATGATTTTTGAGATATTTGCGAAAAACTGTTGTTTGACCCCTATGTTCTATTTTTAGTAACAGTGGCCATGTTTTTCGACGAATCAAAAATCGAAGCATAAACTTTGTGCAGGATACCCTAAGGAACAATCTTACCAAGTTTCATTGGTTTTTGAATAGTAGTTTCAGAGAAGAAGATTTTTGAAATAATAACATAAAAAAAAGCCAAAAATGTCAAATAACTCCTAAAAGGAACGAACCTACAACTTCGATCCTGTTACAAATTTTGTAGATCTTTGTGTGCCTAACAATATGAAATTTAAATTTTTCAAATTTCCTTTATAGTATCCAAGATATTGAGCTTAATAAGTGCAAAATTTGGAAAAAATGCAGAAAAAGGGCAACAACTCCTACATGGGTCGTTGGATCTTCTTCAAAATTTCAGGGCAGGTAGATCTTGAGGTGCTGATCACTTTTACCCTTGCCAGAATTTTGATATCTGTGACCATTTCTGACTTATTTGCAAAAAACTGCGATTTACCCCTATGTTCTATTTTTAGCCATGACGACCATGTTTTTATACGAATCAAAAATCCAAACGATAGTTTTGTAGCACATATACCAATAAACAACTGTACCAAGTTTGGTTGCAATTGGTCTTATGGTGTCAGAGGAGTTAACGTTTGAAAAAGTTTACGGACGACGGACGGACGACGGACGGACGACGGACGGACGGACGGACGACGGACGCCAAGTGATGGCAATAGCTCACATGACCCTTCGGGTCAGGTGAGCTAAAAAGGGCAATAACTCTAACATCAGTTGACAGATTTTCACGAAAGTAAGCACACAGGTAGCTCTCATCATGCTGAACACTTTCAACCTGCCAGAATTTGCCATAACCTAATGATTTTTGAGATATTTGCGAAAAACTGTTGTTTGACCCCTATGTTCTATTTTTAGTAACAGTGGCCATGTTTTTCGACGGATCAAAAATCGAAGCATAAACTTTGTGCAGGATACCCTAAGGAACAATCATGCTAAGTTTTATCCAAATCCATTCAGTAGTTTCAGAGGAGAAGATTTTTGAAATAATAACATAAAAAAAGCCAAAAATGTCAAAAAAAGGGGGATAACTCTGAAATGAGTGGTTGGATCTTCTTCAAAATTTCAGGGCAGGTAGATCTTGAGGTGCTGATCACTTTTACCCTATGCCAGAATTTTGATATCTGTGACCGTTTCGGACTTATTTGCAAAAAACTGTGATTTACCCCTATGTTCTATTTTTAGCCATGACGGCCATGTTTTTGAACGAATCAAAAATCTAAACAATAGATTTGTAGCACCCATACCAATTAATAACTGTACCAAGTTTGGTTGCAGTTGGACTTATGGTGTTGGAGGAGTTAACGTTTGAAAAAGTTAACGGACGACGGATGGACGACGGACGCCAAGTGATAGCAATAGCTCACATGACCCTTCGGGTCAGGTGAGCTAAAAACCAAATATTGTTGAAATCCGAGCAAGTGTAAAAAATGGCGGGAAAATGGCAGCCATTTTAAAAATGGCCGTCCAAAACAAACTTTCATCATCACCATTCAACTCGGGATACCATGTTTGCCATCAAAGTAGCTTTCATCTTCATTTTATTTCTATAATTCAGGAAAAAATATCAAAAAACAGCATTTTGACTCCTATGTTCTATTTTTAGTAAGGGCGGACATGTTTTTCGACCAATCCAAAATCCAAGCATTAACTTTTTGCAGGATACCCTAAGGAACAATCTTACCAAGTTTCATTTGATTTTGAATAGTAGTTTCAGAGAAGAAGATTTTTGAAATAATAACATAAAAAAAAGCCAAAAATGTCAAAAAGGGCAATAACTCTAACATAAGTTGACAGATTTTCACGAAAATCAGCAAACATGTAGCTCTCATCATGCTGAACACTTTCAACCTGCCAGAATTTGCCGTAACCTGATGATTTTTGAGATATTTGCGAAAAACTGTTGTTTGACCCCTATGTTCTATTTTTAGTAACAGTGGCCATGTTTTTCGACGGATCAAAAATCGAAGCATAAACTTTGTGCAGGATACCCTAAGGAACAATCATGCTAAGTTTTGTCCAAATCCATTCAGTAGTTTCAGAGGAGAAGATTTTTGAAATAATAACATAAAAACAAATTTACACGCAATCAAAAGCTTTTTTTCATTTTCTACAGTTAACTCCTAAAGGGCTCATTTAAACATTTTGCAAACTAAGGGAAATGCTGTGAAAATGGTCAATTTTGATGTTCTAAGGGGAATAACTCCTAAAAGGAATGATCATACAACTTAATAGTACAAATTTCAAAAAAAAAATCAAGAAAAAGGGCAATAACTTCTACATGGGTGGTTACATCTTCTTCAAAATTTCAAAGCAGGTAGATCTTGAGGTGTTGAACACTTTAGCTTCCCATCAGAATTTTGATATCTGTCACCATTTTTGAGTTATTTGCAAAAAACTGCAATTTACCCCTATGTTCTATTTTTAGCCATGGCAGCCATGTTTTTTTACAAATCAAAAATCCAAACGATAGTTTAGTAACACTCATGCCAAGGAACAACTACACTAAGTTTGGTTGCAATTAAACTTATGGTGTAAGAGGAGTTAACGATTTTATTACAATGAATAAAGACTGCAAAAATGGTCAATTTTGACGATCTAAGGGGAATAACTCCTAAAAGGAACGAACCTACAACTTCGATCCTGTTACAAATTTTGTAGATCTTTGTTTGCCTAACAATATGAAATTTAAATTTTTCAAATTTCCTTTATAGTATCCAAGATATTGAGCTTAATAAGTGCAAAATTTGGAAAAAATGCAGAAAAAGGGCAATAACTCCTACATGGGTCGTTGGATCTTCTTCAAAATTTCAGGGCAGGTAGATCTTGAGGTGCTGAACACTTTTACCCTATGCCAGAATTTTGATATCTGTTATGGTTTTTGAGTTATTTGCAAAAAACTGCAATTTACCCCTATGTTCTATTTTTAGCCATGGCGGCCATGTTTTTTTACGAATCAAAAATCCAAACAATAGATTTGTAGCACCCATACCAATTAATAACTGTACCAAGTTTGGTTGCAGTTGGACTTATGGTGTTGGAGGAGTTAACGTTTGAAAAAGTTAACGGACGACGGACGGACGGACGACGGACGCCAAGTGATAGCAATAGCTCACATGACCCTTCGGGTCAGGTGAGCTAAAAAGGACCTCCTATGGACCAATGCCGTATAGTCCTGCTCCAATATGTCAAGTGGTTTCAGACAAGAAGATTTTTCAATGAATTTTCCTATAGGGCCCAATATTTAACAAAGTTCAATGTGGCAGCCATCTTGGTTGACAGTCCGGGTCATTGGACAAATTTCTGAAAGAGAACCTCCTAAGAAACATTACTGCCAACTTTGGTTCCAACTGGATTAGTAGTTTCATATAAGATTTTTGAAATTCGCCTCCCCTTTTTTTTTCTATTTTTAGTAACAGCAGCCATGTTGGTTGGAAGTCAGGGATGCAAGACATATTTTTGGAAGGGGGCCACCCAAGGACCATTCCATCAAAGTTTGGTCTCACTTGGCCCAGTGGTTTGAGAGGAAAAGATCTTTAAAAGGAAAGTTTACGCCGGATGCCATCTTTAAAGGGCAAAAACTCCTATAAGGGGTCAATGAATGATTTTGGTCATGCTGACTTATTTGTAGATCTTACTTTGTTGAACATTTTTGCTGTTTACAATTTGTCTTTATCTATAATAATATTCAAGATAATAACCTAAAACTGCAAAATTTCCTTAAAATTAACAATTCAGGGGCAATAACCCAACAAAGGGTTGACCCATTCGTCTTAAAATTTCATGGCAGGTAGATCTTGACCTGATAAACATTTTTACCCCCCATGTCAGTTTTGCTCTAAATGCTTTAGTTTTTGAAATATAAGACAAAAATTCCCATAGGCTCAATGTTAAACTACCGTAAGTCCAGGCATGGCAGCCATGTTGGATGGCGTTCGGGGAAACCGAACACATAATTTAAAAGGGGCCACCCAAGGTCCATTCCACCAAAGTTTGGTTCAAATCGGCATAATGGTCTCAGAGAAGATAACGAAAATGTTAAAATTCCCATAGGGTCTAAGGTTTAACTATGTCCGACCATGGCAGCCATATTGGATGGCGCCCGGGAAAACCAAACATAATTTTCAAAGGAGACCATCCAAGGACCATTCCACTTAAGTTTGGTTTAAATTGGTTCAATGGTTTCAGACGAGTTGATAAAAATGTTAAAAGTTTACGACGAAGACGGACGAAAAAATTCCAACTTTGGTAAATTTCCTGAAAGCCTCTAAGCCCTTAATTCATTTTTTGGAAATGTATCTAGCAACCATGCATATTAATAACCATTAATATCATAAGAATTACCATTCAATTTCCAAAAATGGAATTTCAAATTTGGTTAATTTCCTGAAAGATTCTAAGATCTGAATTTTTTGGAAAAGTATCTAGCAACCATACATACTTGTTTACAAAAAAGCAACAGCTGTATAGGGAATGATTAAATTTCCAAAATTAAATGGAATATTTGGATTTAAAAAAAAAGAATAACTACAATTTTGGTAAATTTCCTGAAAGACTCTAAGATCTTCATTTTTGTTGGAAATGTATCTAGCAACCTGCATATTAATAACCATTAATGTCACAAAACTTAGGCTAACCATTTAATTTCCAAAATTGATATTCCAACTTTGGTAAATTTACACTTAATTAGTAGAACATGTCATCATAAAAACAGTTCACTACATGTATTTACATTATCAACTATGATATCCTAATCAGTCAGACTTCATTTAACATTATGACTACTATCTCAACTGTCCAATTCATTACTAAAGTTATTGTCACATCTGAGTATAATTTCTTTGGTCATTTGAGTTTGCCATTCATAGCATTGGCTGAATTACTTAAACTAGAGGCTCTCAAGAGCCTGTATCGCTCACCTGGATTTAACTTTTCACCTTGAGCAGACCTAAAAATTTAAGTGTTGCAGTCAATTTGGCTGGTTTTTCTATAGGATTCTATGTTAAACTAATTTCAGCTGTGGCAGTCATCTTGGTTTAGTCCAGGTCAACGGATACATTTCTAAAAGAGAACCATCTAAGGACCATTTCTGCTAAGTCTTGTTCCAACTGGCTAAGAGGTTTCAGACTAGAAGATTTTTAAATGAATTTTCCTATAGGGTCCAATATTTAACAAAGGTCGGTGTGGCAGCAATCTTGGTTGACAATCCAGGTGATCGGACAAATTTCTGAAAGAGGACCTCCTAAGGACCAATGCTGCCAAGTCTGGCTCCAATATGTCAAGTGATTTCAGACAAGATTTTTCAATGAATTTTTCCATAGGGCCCTATGTTAAACTAAGTGGCAGCCATCTTGGTTGACAGTCTAGGTCATCGCACAAAATTCTGAAAGAGGACCATCTAAGGACCATTGCTACCATGTCTAATTCTAATTGGCTTAGTAGTTTCAGATGAGAAGATTTTTGAGTGAATTTTCCATAGGGTCCTATGTTAAACTAAGTTCTGCTGTGGTGGCCATCTTGGTTCACAGTCCACGAAATTAGACACATTTCTGAAAAAGGACCTCCTAAGGACTAATGCCGCCAAGTCCTGCTCCAATATGTTAAGTGGTTTCAGACAAGAAGATTTGTCAATGTATTTTCCTATAGGGCCCTATGTTAAACTAAGTTCGGTTGTGGCGGCCATCTTGGTTGACAGTCCGGATCATCACACAAAATTCTGAAAGAGGACCATCTAAGGACCATTGCTACCAAGTCTTATTCTAATTGGCTTAGTGGTTTCAGACGAGAAGATTTTTGAGTGATTTTCCCATAGGGTCCTATGTTAAACTAAGTTCTGCTGTGGCGGCCATCTTGGTTCACAGTCCACGAAATCAGACACATTTCTGAAAAAAGACCTCCTAAGGACCAATGCCGCCATGTCTGGCTCCAATATGTTAAGTGGTTTCAGACAAGAAGATTTTTCAATGAATTTTCCTATAGGGCCCTATGTTAAAATAAGTTCGGCTGTGGCGGCCATCTTGGTTGACAGTCCGGGTCATCGGACACACCTCTGTAAGAGGACCATCTAAGGACCATTGCTGCCAAGTCTGGTTCCAATTGGTCAAGTGGTTTAAGACAAGAAGATTTTTCAATGAATTTTCCCATAGGGCCCTATGTTAAACTAAGTTCGGCTGTGGTGGCCATCTTGGTTAACAGTCCAGGTCATTGGACATATTTCTGAAAGAGAACCTCCTAAGAACTATTACTGCCAACTTTGGTTCCAAATGGACTTGTAGTTTCATATACGAAGATTTTTGAAAGTCACCCCCCTTTTTTTTCTATTTTTAGTAACAGCAGCCAACTCGGTTGGAAGTCGGGGATGCCAGACATAATTTTGGAAGGGGGCCACCCAAGGACCATTCCACCAAAGTTTGGTACCAAAGTTTGGTCTCATTTGGCCCAGTGGTTTGAGAGGAAAAGATCTTTACAGGAAAGTTTACGCTGGATGCCGTCTTTAAAGGGCAAAAACTCCTATAAGGGGTCAATCGACGATTTTGGTCATGTTGACTTATTTGTAGATCTTACTTTGTTGAACATTTTTGCTGTTTACAATTGGTCTTTATCTATAATAATATTCAAGATAATAACCTAATACTGCAAAATTTTCTTAAAATTAACAATTCAGGGGCAATAACCCAACAAAGGGTTGACCGATTCGTCTGAAAATTTCATGACAGGTAGATCTTGACCTGATGAACATTTTTACCCCATGTCAGTTTTGCTCTAATTGCTTTCGTTTTTGAGATATAAGACAAAAACTGCAGTTTACCCCTATGTTCTATTTTTAGCCATGTCGGCCATGTTGGTTGGCAGGCGAGGTCATCGGACACATTTTTTAAACTAGATACCCTAATGATGCTTGTGGCTAAGTTTGGTTGAATTTGGCCCAGTAGTTTCAGAGGAGAAGATTTTTGTAAAAGTTAACAGACGACGACGACGGACGACGGACGACGGACGCCAAGTGATGAGAAAAGCTCACTTGACCTTTCAGGTCAGGTGAGCTAATAAAAATGGATTGTGGTGTTGATTGGTACTTCATTTTCATATCAATGTTCAAACAAGTAACCAGTGTTGATTTCTCATATCTAAATACATGTTTTGTACAATAATAATCTGTATTAAATGTAAGCAAAACTATGTCATAAACATCTGCACTGAGCTGACAAACGGCTCCCTATTAGTCACATCTATGAATAACAACGGCAGGGGTGGGGGCTATACTTGCACAGGCATATGCATGTTAATAATACATCTACCGTAATAACCCTAATTATTGGACACTTTTGAAAATTCAAGGAAATTTGAATTTTTTGACAACTCTATTTTTCCGACGATTTCAAAATTGTCAAAGTTACGATCGTTGTTCTCAGGTGGTGGCAGTCAGTAATTTTAACTTCTTATGCAAGTTAATTACTTTCAGTCCTCATCGACTGTTACTTTCGGCTTTCTAAACCATTTAAACTATCTAAATTAATAAATTTGATTGAAACAAGATCGATTTTTAAGTAAAATTTATTGATTTTTTCCTACCTGGAAGTTTACTTTTGAAAAGAATTTCGAAACGAGTTCGGAACGGAATTGCGTATTCGCGTTTCTCAGAGAAATAAATTTGAACTTTTTCAAATGAAATGAATAATGTTTTTACAAACCAAATCCTCTTATCGTTGTTTAAAAGAAATTTAAATGTAATGGTTATAATATGCTTTAAAAAGACGATGAGACTACAAACGTAACATAAGTTTCATTTGATTTTGAATAGTAGTTTCAGAGAAGAAGATTTTTGAAATAATAACATAAAACAAATCAGCACACAGGTAGCTCTCATCATGCTGAACACTTTCAACTTGCCAGAATTTGCCGTAACCTAATGATTTTTGAGATATTTGCGAAGGACTGTTGTTTGACCCCTATGTTCTATTTTTAGTAACAGTGGCCATGTTTTTCGACGGATCAAAAATCGAAGCATAAACTTTTTGCAGGATACCCTAAGGAACAATCTTACCAAGTTTCATTTGATTTTGAATAGCAGTTTCAGAGAAGAAGATTTTTGAAATAATAACATAAAAAAAACTGTTGTTTGACCCCTATGTTCTATTTTTAGCAACAGTGGCCATGTTTTTCGACGGATCAAAAATCGAAGCATAAATTTTGTGCAGGATACCCTAAGGAACAATCATGCTAAGTTTTATCCAAATCCATTCAGTAGTTTCAGAGGAGAAGATTTTTGAAATAATAACATAAAAAAAAGCCAAAAATGTCAAAAAAAGGGCAATAACTCCTACATGGGTCGTTGGATCTTCTTCAAAATTTCAGGGCAGGTAGATCTTGAGGTGCTGAACTCTTTTACCCTATGCCAGAATTTTGATATCTGTGACCGTTTCTGACTTATTTGCAAAAAACTGCGATTTACCCCTATGTTCTATTTTTAGCCATAACGGCCATGTTTTTATACGAATCAAAAATCCAAACAACAGATTTGTAGCACCCATACCAATTAATAACTGTACCAAGTTTGGTTGCAGTTGGACTTATGGTGTTGGAGGAGTTAACGTTTGAAAAAGTTAACGGACGACGGACGCCAAGTGATGGCAATAGCTCACATGACCCTTCGGGTCAGGTGAGCTAAAAAGAAGAAATGGTAGTGAAACAGTGAAATAAACAGCTGCACCATGAGCGCATGATACTCCCATCGTTTTGTGAAAAAAAAACATAATGTTTTTGGAATCCCCCTTTATTTAGTGGAGCTACTGGTGGGATGTATAAGCATGTAAACTTTTAAGCTATTGAGATACGGCACGAAATGTGACCAAAAAAGACTACCTTTTTTTACCAAAAAGCTCAATAAAAATTCAATAATTCAAAATAAAATAATCATCACGAAAAAGTATACAAATCTTCAGATTAATATAACTAACAAGTGTGTGAAGTTTTATGCAATAATCATAAAGTTTCTGAGATACGGCGCGACATGTGAAAACCCCCCCCCCCTTTTTTTTTTTTACAAAAAACTCAATAACTATAAAATAAAATTTTGAATCATCACAAAAAAGTATACAGAACTTTAGATTAATATAACTAAGAAGTGTGTAAAGTTTTATGCAATAATCATAAATCGTTTTTGAGATACGGTGCGACATGTAAACTCCCCTTTTTTTTTACAAAAAACTCAATAACTCTAAAATGAAATTTTGAATCATCACAAAAAAGTATACAGATCTTTAGATTAATATAACTAAGAAGTGTGTAAAGTTTTATGCAATAATCATAAATCGTTTTTGAGATACGGCGCAACATGTAAACCCCCCCTTTTTTTTTACAAAAAACTAAATAACTCTAAAATTAAATTTTAAATCATCACCAAAAAGTATATAGATCTTTAGATTAATATAACTAAGAAGTGTGTAAAGTTTTATGCAATAATCATAAATCGTTTTTGAGATACAGCGCGACATGTGAAAACCCCCCTTTTTTTTTTACAAAAAACTCAATAACTCTAAAATAAAATTTTGAATCACCACCAAAATGTACACAGATCTTAAGATTAATATAACTAAGAAGTGTGTAAAGTTTTATGCAATAATCATAAATCTTTTTTGAGATACGGCGTGACGTGAAAAAAAACAAACCCCTGTTTTAGTTACAAAGTCAAAAAGTTTTAATCTTATTTTCACCAAAATGTATACAGATCGTTTGACCATCATAAGAAACAACTATGTTAAGTTTCATGAAATTTGTATAAGTTGTTCTCAAGTTACCTTGCGACATGTTTACGTCGGACAGACGGACAGACAAACACCGGACATTTTTATACCATAATACGTCCCGTCAAAAAATGTTATTGCTCTTTTGTGAAATATTCCTTTAAACTCGTTGCATTTAATTTTGTGATTAACACAACAGTGGCGCGGGGATATGCAGCGTGGCTGCCATGTTTCATTAAATTTAATTTGACCTGAAGCCCATTTGAAAGGAAATAAGTCGATCATTCGATCATTCGCTGTCCTTAATAAGCTATTTTACCCTTTTCTCTCTTCTATAAGCATCTGTTTTAATCTTTTCAATATAAATTTCAATACGTGTATCACAAAACCCAATAATTATGTCTATAACATTAGCTAATACAGAATAATGCAAGAAACCAGAAAATCCTAAGAGACATTAGATAAAGGATGATCATATCAATACTTAGAAACAATTAACAAAAATACCTGTTGTTATAGTCTCTTTCGTGTTAAGATGTTTACGATAAATTCTACGACTACTTTTTAAATTAAAGAACCTTTGTGAGCACACTCACATACCCCACGTCTTCATATTGTCACTGGAGAAACAAAATCTCACTTCACAAGTAAAATGAACACAATCAAATGCTTATCTTCACATATTTATCCTAATTTGAATGGCAGCATGTTGGGAATATGGAACAGGGATTACTCTAGCATCTTATACTTTGTCTTTTAGTATATACACATGGTCAATAGAGGAGCCAGAAATATGAGTAGATGCACTTGACAGAAATCTTTTGTAGCCAATGCTTTTATTAATAAGTTATTTGATTCCTTCAAAACAATGATATCAAAGTCACCTACAATCACAGTCAATACTATTTCCAACCGGAAAAATCATGATCTGCTGAACAACACACACTTCAAAGTCTCTATCTCCTGATTTTGTTTCAAAGGAGCTGCGATGACAAACTACTGTTCAGTATATTTTGGGGAATTTAAATTCCAAGCAAGAGGAGTCAACAGTAATAGTATAGTGAGGCAAATAAGTTTAAAGGGGTGTAACTCCTGGAAAAAAAAATTGAATCATAATTTCCTGTCGATATGCACATCTACGTAGTATGTCCTTATTATCTAAAAAGGTTTCGTGAAATTCTGTTGTGTGGTTAGAGAGGAGTTGCGATGACAAACTGTTGCAGTAGTACATTAAAGTAAATAAGTTCAAAGGTGCGTAACTCCTAGGAAAAAAATTGAATCGCAATTTCCTGTCAATATGCACATCTACGTAGTATGTCCTTATTATCTGAAAAGGTTTCATGAAATTCTGTTGTGTGGTTTGAGAGGAGTTGCGATGACAAACTGTTGCAGTAGTACATTAAAGTAAATAAGTTCAAAGGGGCATAACTCCTAGAAAAAAAATTGAATCGCAATTTCCTTTCGATATGCAAATCTACGTAGTATGTCCTTATTATCTAAAAAGGTTTCGTGAAATTCTGTTGTGTGGTTAGAGAGGAGTTGCGATGACAAACTGTTGCAGTAGTACATTAAAGTAAATAAGTTCAAAGGGGCGTAACTCCTAGGAAAAAAAATTGAATCGCAATTTCCTGTCGATATGCAAATCTACGTAGTATGTCCTTATTATCTAAAAAGGTTTCGTGAAATTCTGTTGTGTGGTTAGAGAGGAGTTGCGATGACAAACTGTTGCAGTAGTACATTAAAGTAAATAAGTTCAAAGGGGCGTAACTCCTAGGAAAAAAAATTGAATCGCAATTTCCTGTCGATATGCAAAACTACATAGTATGTCCTTATTAACTAAAAAGGTTTCGTGAAACTCTGTTGTGTGGTTTGAGAGGAGTTGCGATGACAAACTGTTGCAAGTAGTACATTAAAGTAAATAAGTTCAAAGGGGCGTAACTCCTAGAAAAAAAATTGAATCGCAATTTCCTGTCGATATGCACAACTACATAGTATGTCCTTATTATCTGAAAAGGTTTCATGAAATTCTGTTGTGTGGTTTGAGAGGAGTTGCGATGACAAGAAAATGGACTGACGGACTGACGGACGGACAGACGGACCAAAGGGTCAAAAACAGTATACCCTCCGCAACTCGTTGCGTGGGGTATAATAAAATAGCATATAACAACATGTAAGAGCAAGGATTCCATTTTTATTTGCATTAAATTGTAAAACTTTATGTAAGGAGCGATTCTTAAAAGTTTTAAAAGGATTGGTTTAGCCAGTACAGAGAAAACTGCAATTTAATAAATTTCCACTCTTATCCGTTACCACGGTAACAGCAGCCATCTTGAAAATTTCAAACTTCAAAAGCACATCTACACATGGTGGTTATTGTTTAAGTGAAGTTTCATTACAAAGGGTCCAAACATCTCCGAGAATTGAGCTGGACAAAAATCATTGGAAAAACCAAACTAGAGGCTCTAAAGAGCCTGTATCGCTCACCTGCATTGAACTTTTCATCTTGAGCAGGACTAAAGATTTGGCTGGTTTTTCTATAGGGTTCTATGTTCAATTAAGTTCGGCTGTGGCAGCCAAGATGGTTGACAGTCTAGGTCAATGGACACATTTCTAAAAGAGAACCATCTATTTAGGACCATTGCTACCAAGTCTAGTTCTAATTGGCTGAGTGGTTTCAGACCAGAAGATTTTTGAGTGAATTTCCCATAGGGTTCTATGTTAAACTAAGTTTGGCTCTGTCGGCTATCTTGGTTCACAGTCCACGAAATCAGACAATTCTGAAATAGGACGTCCTAAGGACCATTGCTGCAAAGTCTGGTTCCAATTGGTCAAGTGGTTTCAGACAAGAAGATTTTTCAATGAATTTTCCAATGGGGCCTTATGTTAAACTAAGTTCGGTTGTGGCAGCCATCTCGGTTGACAGTCCAGGTCATGGGACACAATTCTGAAAGAGGACCATATAAGGACCATTGCTGCAAAGTCTGGTTTCCATTGGTAAAGTGGTTTCAGATAAAAAGATTTTTCAATGAATTTTCCCATAGGGCCCTATGTTTAACTAAGTTTGGCTGTGGCTGTCATCTTGGTTAACAGTCCGGTTCATCGGACATCCTTCTAAAAGAGAACCTCCTAAGGACTACTACTGCCAAGTTTGGTTGCAACTGGCCTTGTAGTTTCATAGAAGAAGATTTTGGAAATTCATCCCCCCCCTTTTTCTATTTTCAGAAACAGCAGCCATTTCAGTTGGAAGTCGGGGATGCCAGACATAAGTTTGGAAAGGGGCCACCCAAGGACCATTCCACCAAAGTTTGGTTCAAATTGGCTCAGTGGTTTCAGGGGAGTTGACGAAAAAGTAAAATTCCCATAGGCTCAATGTTAAACTAAGTCCAGCCATGGCGGCCTTGTTGGATGGCGTTCGGGGAAACCGAACACAAATTTTAAAAGGGGCCACCAAAGGTGAATTCCACCAAAGTTTGGTTCAAATTGGAGTAATGGTCTCAGAGAAGATAATGAAAATGTTAAAATTCCCATAGGGTCCAAGGTTAAACTATGTCTGACCATGGCAGCCATATTGGATGGCGCCCCGGAAAACCAAACACAAATTTTAAAGGGGACCATCCAAGGACCATTCCACTTAAGTTTGGTTTAAATTGGTTCAGTGGTTTCAGAGGAGTTGACAAAAAAGTAAAATTCCAATAGGCTCAATGTTAAACTAAGTCCAGGCATGGCGGCCATGTTGGATGGCGTTCGGAAAACTGAACATAAATTTTAAAAGGGGCCACCAAAGGACCATTCCATCAAAGTTTGGTTCAAACTGGCCTAATGGTCTCAGAGAAGATAACGAAAATGAAAATTCCCATAGGGTCCAAGGTTAAACTATGTCCGACCATGGCAGCCATATTGGATGGTGCCCGGGAAAACCGAACACAATTTTTAAAGGGGACCATCCAAGGACCATTCCACTTAAGTTTGGTTTAAATAGATTTAGCGATTTCAGAAGAGTTGACGAAAAAGTAAAATTCCCACAGGCTCAATGTTAAACTAAGTCCAGCCATGGCGGCCATGTTGGATGGCATTCTGGGAAACCGAACATACATTTTAAAAGGGGCTACCCAAGGACCATTCCACCAAAGTTTGGTTCAAATTGGCCTAATGGTCTCAGAGAAGATAACGAAAATGTTAAAATTCCCATAGGGTCCAAGGTTAAACTATGTCCGACCATGGCAGCCATATTGGATGGCGCCCGGGAAAACCGAACACAACTTTTAAAGGGGACCATCCAAGGACCATTCCACTTAAGTTTGGTTTAAATTGGTTCAGTGGTTTCAGAGGAGTTGATAAAAATGTAAAAAGTTTACGACGACATACGACGACGACGACGACGACGGACGCAAAGTGATGAGAATAGCTCACATGGCCTTTTTGGCCAGGTGAGCTAAAAAATCAATAACAAGTCATAACTGTGCTCGGAAGCAAAGCACACAAGTCCCGTCCTGTTTTATGGCATAATTTTCAATGATGGAAATCACCTCATGATATCATAATCTACTTGGAAACCAAATTTCGTTGAAATAGAATAATTTTGAATTTTTCAGCATTTTTGCTGGGCATTTTGAAAATGCCTGATGGAAAATTTTCGATGATGGAAATCACTTTGCAATATCATAATCTACTTGTAAACCAAATTTTGTCCAAATCAGAGCATGTTGAATTTTTAAGCATTTTCGGCTGGTGGCCATTTTGAAAATGGGGGCCATCTTGAAAACTCCAAAAGGTGTATGCACATCATCTAGTGGTGACCTATTTTTGTGCCAAGTTACGTAAAGCTAGCTTGATTCGTGTTCAGGAAATCATGCGGACAAAGTTAGGTGAAGAAGAAGAACTATTATAATCATTAATACTAAAGGAAGAGACCATTTTCTTTGAGCGGTAAAAACTCAACCACAAAATGTTGGAAATGTTTGAGCTATAACATATAATAGTGACATTCAGTAGTTCCCAAGTTTGCCCTCAAAAGAATTTCTTTTTCTGAGAAAACTGAGTTTTGTGTGAAAATGTTCTAAAAAAACGTCCGTCATTGGGAAGAGTATTATTCACATGATTAATACTTTATTACCTCCCCTTTTGAAATAACGGTTTTGCTAAAGTTAATTTCATTTTTGTGAGAGTATCTATTAATAATACATTCTATAAAACAGGAATGATCATTTAACATAAAAAAATTTAATTATTATGATTAGATATTCGGTTTAACTTAAATATTTTGCAAAAGATATAGTTATACAGTACCATAATTTATGATTAGTATATTTGATTTAAAGCCTATTGTTCAAACCGCTTGCTTATTTGAATACTTTACGGAATGCAAAGCCAAGATCCCTTCCTAGAAAGTTCGGTTTAAGTTTTTGAAGTTTAATCGAAGATTTCAGTTTCTAAATTAAAATGGAGACTACGTTAAAAAATTCTGCTTAATGTCTTTACAACTAAGTATGTTTTTCTAGGATTATTATTTCTGGGGTCATTTTTACTTTGCCAGTGTTGTTTTTCCCAAATTATATTTATTTTTGATATAAAACTATTATGTTTTTGTAAGGAATTCCTATTTATATTTTTGAATTATATGTTTCGAATCTTTGTTCTATGTTAAAATGGTTAATATAATATGAAAACTTTAAAAAAAAAATATATAAACAGCTTGGAGTCCCAGTGGAACGAACTGTATGTCTTAATTGCTACTTTCTGTCAGTCTGTCCATTTGTTTGTCAGTAAATTAGTGGTTTACTGTGAAACTTTTATTTGAGGTTTGTCGGAATAGGAACTCTAGACATTTTAATACACAGCGGGGCTTGGAAACGCATAGCTGTCAGACCCTTCTGTTACATTTCCTTTTCGTACCAAACAAGTAACACCACCATGAAACATTGAATGAAAATATTGTTTACACAGTAGTAATAGTAGCTAAAATAGATTTAAACATATGAAAGCCCCCATTTTATTTGATCACCGTCACAAGAAACGTGTGATTCAGTCAATGTACATCTTTTAGCATTTTAATGTGTAATTTACAACTCAACACGTTTCCAAAAATTACATGGCGTGTACACAATACCCATGGTACATAATAGGTTAGTCCAAATAATTAATCCGTCTTGGAAAATTTTACCTGGACGTATATTGCATCGATGAGGGATCAAAAACAAATTTCAAAAATAATTATACCCTTGAGACGCCATGATTATCTGGACTAATAAATAAATAATAGGTCCTGTTCCGTACAAAGAACATTTACAGTATGTTAGTTTGTCATCATTTAAATAGACTAGAGGCTCTATAGAGCCTGTATCATTCACCTGGATTTAACTTTTCACCTTGAGCAGGACTAAACATTTAAGTGTTGCAGTCAATTTGGCTGGTTTTTCTATGGGGTTCTATGTTAAACAAGGTTCGGCTGTGGCAGCCATCTTGGTTGATCGTCTGGGTAATCGGACACAATTCTGAAAGAGGACCATCTAAGGACCATTGCTGCTAAGTTTGGTTCCAATTCAACGGGCTCAGTAGTTTAAGACAAGAAAATTTTTAAATGAATTTCCAATAGGGTTAAACTATGTTGGGCAGTGGCAGCCATCTTGGTCATCAGACTTTATTTTGAAAGAGGATCATCTGAAGACCATTGCTGCCAAGTCTGGTTCCAATTGGCCATGTTTGGTTCCAACTGGCTATGCAGTTTCAGACAAGAAGACTTTTTAATAAATTTCCCATAGGGTCCTATGTTAAATTAAGTTCGGCTGTGGCGGCCATCTTGGTTGATCGTCTGGGTCATCAGACACATTTCTCAAAGAGGACCATCTAAAGACTATTGGTGCCAAATCTGGTTCCAATTGGATATGTACCGGTAGATTTTTTTAAATTCATCCCCCTTTTTTTTCTATTTTTAGTCACAGAAGCCATGTTTGTTGAAAGTTGGGGATGCCAGACAAAACTTTGGATGGGGGCCATGCAAGGACAATTCCAACAAAGGCCAGGTAATCTAAAAATAGGGCAATTTCTTGGAAATGATGTGTATTGTTACAAAACTGGTCTTTTTGTTGGTTGCACATGAGACACAACACCGGAATTTCAAATATTATTTTCTTTCACAAAAAGATATACCAGTAGTTTTCAAGGATGTCTATTGCATTCAAGTCCTTAATTTTTCTACTTTCACCAATTTCAAAAGCCTGTGTGAATCCTGTTAGTACAAAATCAGAATACATACCTCCCTTCCCTGATTATTTTATATGTGCCTATTCTAGATAAATCTACAACTGTTGAACCTTGTCTGGAATGAAATGTGTCTCCCAACATTCCATCATCAAAAATCTTATCTAATTTTGGCCACATATCTTTAAATTCCTGGAAAATAATACCAACACATTGAAGGTAATAAGGGTACTAAGTCATTCAATTGATGACAATTTCCTTCCAACGTTTGTAAAAACTAGAGATTGTGTCTATAACACACAGATGTCCCGTTCTCCTGCATATAGAACCTATATTTGTTTTTCATGATGGAGAATTGTTTAAAATTGATGAAGTTTCATAATAAATGCTGCTTACTTTAACTTTTTCCCTATTAAAAATAATGAATCCACAGTACTAAATTTTTTCTGACAGAAGGACCCATTAATGCTAAAATGGAGTCACTCAAGAATGTAAGTAGGTCATTCCGTGGAAAGACCTATTGGTTTTCTTCTGATTATTTTTTTTTTCTTCCGCCTAATTTTTTTCTTGCGGTGTATTTTTGTTTCAAAAGATGTCGCTTAGTTTTTTGGTATATGATATCATACAGTCTATACGCTTTTGAAACTGACCCTGTTTAACCGAACACTTCTCTTTGTAAGATTTATCTCCCCAAACACTGTTTTTCTTGTTATGAGATCTCCTCTGCAACCGTAAAAGAAAGCGACAAATTTATTTTTCCAAATTGCTCGTTATATCCTCAGGATGTTAGGTTTGATTTAGACCGAAGCTTTACAAAGACTCCATATGAGAGTTATTTCCCCTTTTGTATTTGATATATGTGAAATGTATTTGTAACTGGAAAACCATGTGATAGAGGCCTAGGGTCTTTTGATTTGAGGTCCTTGGTCCATAAAAATGAAAATGAGGTCAAGATCAAAGGTCAAGGTCAAGTTCTATTATTTGACATTTGCTTGTTATCACTACTCCTCTGAAATGGTTGTGGATAGCCAAGGAAATGTAATGGTGGAATAGTTAGGACATTGATGCGCAACTTTGTTACATTTGAGTTAAAAGTTGTATGACGTCATCTTTTGGGAGTAATTGCGCCTAGAACGTTCAAACTTAAGGTTTTTCGTTTATAACTTGACGATGGTACATAATAATGGCATGGGGTCTTCTGCAATGACTTCACCGACCAATGACCTTGAAAAAGGTCACAAGGTCAAAGGTTACGTATTTTGCATTTTTTCATTCTTTATAAGATTTTTTTTCCAGATTTTTAAAGCAATTAAAGTTATTGAAAGCGTGAAATTCAGGCACTACTTTTGATGATGTTATTTCTGGCAACGTTATTATTTCTTTTAGACATTTTGAATATATTGGAATGTTAATTAACGTGACAATGTTACAGCCCATGAAAACGTCTAGAATAGTCAATTTATAAGGTCACATTAATGACGTTTTTGATGTTTATAGTGCAAAACAGTATAATTCATCACAAACATTTAGTTAACCAGAAATAAACATTTTTCTTAGTTATTCAAACTAGCAGTCCATATATTTTTTTAACAATTGTGAAATTACCTATCATATCAAACCAGAAGTGATATTTGTAATACGGGAAGCAGCATAATACCTCCCTTATTTCAATCAAAAGTACATAGAACCATATATCTTTGCAATCGCTGAAAGCTTAGCTATGCTCTAAAACCAACAACTACATTTTAAACCTCATTTTTGTTATCAACAAATCTGCAATTGAGGTGGAAAGACCTTCAATTGTTTTCTGAACAATTGGTTTTTAATTATTATTATTATTATATACAACTTTTATATAGCGCCAATACTAAAAATATAACTCTAGGCGCTTTACATAATAACAATCCAAAGATACTAATATTAGATATGTACAATGACAAAATATAAAACTAGAGGCTCTCAAGAGCCTGTGTCGCTCACCTGTATCTAATGTGATTTTGGAAATTATGTAAAATTATACAATGATTGAGACCAAGATTGGTTTAATTTGACACAGTATTTAAAATTAAAAACAGGTCATCTTAGTGTAGTCTTACAATAGCTACTGAAGACATCTTACCATTATTATTTTTGAATATGTGGTCAAGTTGTGACCATTCAGAATTTTTTTTACAATTTTCTGATAGACTTCTAAACATCTTGGATGATGGATCGGCAACAAAGTAACAACACTTGGTCAGCACCTCATAAGTCAAGTCATTTATGTCCAATGTTAAACTTAGTCCCCCGCTGGCGGCCATCTTGGATGATGGATCGGCTACAAAGTAACAACACTTGGTCAGCACCTCATAAGGAACATTCATGCCAGATTTAGTTTCACTCCATTCAGTGGTTCTCTGAAAGAAGTCATTTGTATGCATTTCCCATAGGGTCCTATGTTAAACTATGTTCCCCGCTGGCGGCCATCTTGGATGATGGATCGGCTACAAAGTAACAACACTTGGTCAGCACCTCATAAGGAACATTTATGCCATGTTTGGTTTCATTCCATTCAGTGGTTCTCTAGAAGAAGTTCAAAATGTAAAATGTTAACGACGACGCCGGACGACGGACGCCAAGTGATGAGAAAAGCTCACTTGACCCTTTGGGTCAGGTGAGCTAAAAATACATTATACAATACAATATGTGCATATAAAAATATGTTTTAAAAAGATGTTAAGTGTTTTGTAAAAAAGACCAAAATTTGATATTGGATAAAACATTTAGGATATAAACTAGAGGCTCTCAAGAGCCTGTGTCGCTCACCTGTATCTAATGTGATTTTGGAAATTATGTAAAATTATATAATGATTGAGACCAAGATTGGTTTAATTTGACACAGTATTTAAAATTAAAAACAGGTCATCTTAGTGTAGTCTTACAATAGCTACTGAAGACATCTTATCATTATTATTTTTGAAAATGTGGTCAAGTTGTGACCATTCAGAATTTTTTTACAATTTTCTGATAGACTTCTAAACATCTTGGATGATGGATCGGCAACAAAGTAACAACACTTGGTCAGCACCTCATAAGGAACATTCATGCTATGTTTTGTTACATTCCATTCAGTGGTTCTCTAAAAGAAGTCATTTGTATGCATTTCCCATAGGGTCCAATGTTAAACTTAGTCCCCCGCTGGCGGCCATCTTGGATGATGGATCGGCTACAAAGTAACAACACTTGGTCAGCACTTCATAAGGAATATTCATGCCATGTTTGGTTTCATTCCATTAAGTGGGTCACTAAAAGAAGTCATTTGTATGCATTTCCCATAGGGTTCTATGTTAAACTAAGTCCCCCTGGTGGCCATCTTGGATTATGGATCGGCTACAAAGTAACAACACTTGGTCAGCACCTCATAAGGAACATTCATGCTATGTTTGGTTTCATTCCATTCAACGGTTCTCTAAAAGAAGTCATTTGTATGCATTTCCCATAGGGTCCTATGTTAAACTAAGTCCCCCTCTCGCGGCCATCTTGGATGATGGATCGGCTACAAAGTAACAACACTTGGTCAGCACCTCATAAGGAACATTCATGCCAGATTTAGTTTCATTCCATTAAGTGGTTCTCTAAAAGAAGTCATTTGTATGCATTTCCCATAGGGTCCTATGTTAAACTAAGTTCCCCTCTGGCGGCCATCTTGGATGATTGATCAGCTACAATGTAACAACACTTGGTCAGCACTTCATAAGGAATATTCATGCCATGTTTGGTTTCATTCCATTAAGTGGGTCACTAAAAGAAGTCATTTGTATGCATTTCCCATAGGGTTCTATGTTAAACTAAGTCCCCCGCTGGTGGCCATCTTGGATTATGGATCGGCTACAAAGTAACAACACTTGGTCAGCACCTCAAAAGGAACATTCATGCCATGTTTGGTTTCATTCCATTCAACGGTTCTCTAAAAGAAGTCATTTGTATGCATTTCCCATATGGTCCTATGTTAAACTAAGTCCCCCTCTCGCGGCCATCTTGGATGATGGATCTGCTACAATGTAACAACACTTGGTCAGCACCTCATAAGGAACATTCATGCCAGATTTAGTTTCATTCCATTAAGTGGTTCTCTAAAAGAAGTCATTTGTATGCATTTCCCATAGGGTCCTATGTTAAACTAAGTTCCCCACTGGCGGCCATCTTGGATGATGGATCAGCTACAAAGTAACAACACTTGGTCAGCACTTCATAAGGAATATTCATGCCATGTTTGGTTTCATTCCATTAAGTGGGTCTCTAAAAGAAGTCATTTGTATGCATTTCCCATAGGGTTCTATGTTAAACTAAGTCCCCTGCTGGCGGCCATCTTGGATTATGGATCGGCTACAAAGTAACAACACTTGGTCAGCACCTCATAAGGAACATTCATGCCATGTTTGGTTTCATTCCATTCAACGGTTCTCTAAAAGAAGTCATTTGTATGCATTTCCCATAGGGTCCTATGTTAAACTAAGTCCCCCTCTGGCTCCCATCTTGGATGATGGATCGGCTACAAAGTAACAACACTTTGTCAGCACCTCATAAGGAACATTCATGCCAGATTTAGTTTCATTCCATTCAGTGGTTCTCTGGAAGAAGTCATTTGTATGCATTTCCCATAGGGTCCTATGTTAAACTAAGTTCCCCGCTGGCGGCCATCTTGGATGATGGATCAGCTACAAAGTAACAACACTTGGTCAGCACTTCATAAGGAATATTCATGCCATGTTTGGTTTCATTCCATTAAGTGGGTCACTAAAAGAAGTCATTTGTATGCATTTCCCATAAACCAAGTCCCCCGCTGGCGACCATCTTGGATTATGGATCGGCTACAAAGTAACAACACTTGGTCAGCACCTCATAAGGAACATTCATGCTATGTTTGGTTTCATTCCATTCAACGGTTCTCTAAAAGAAGTCATTTGTATGCATTTCCCATAGGGTCCTATGTTAAACTAAGTCCCCCTCTGGCGCCCATCTTGGATGATGGATCGGCTACAAAGTAACAACACTTGGTCAGCACCTCATAAGGAACATTCATGCCATATTTAGTTTCATTCCATTAAGTGGTTCTCTAAAAGAAGTCATTTGTATGCATTTCCCATAGGGTCCAATGTTAAACTAAGTTCCCCGCTGGCGGCCATCTTGGATGATGGATCGGCTACAAAGTAACAACACTTGGTCAGCACATCATAAGGAACATTCATGCCAGATTTAGTTTCATTCCATTCAGTGGTTCTCTAAAAGAAGTCATTTGTATGCATTTCCCATAGGGTCCTATGTTAAACTAAGTTCCCCGCTGGCCGCCATCTTGGATGATGGATCGGCTAAAAAGTAACAACACTTGGTCAGCACCTCATAAGGAACATTCATGCCATGTTTGGTTTCATTCCATTCAGTGGTTCTCTAGAAGAAGTTCAAAATGTAAAATGTTAACGACGACGCTGGACGACGATGGACGACGGACGCCAAGTGATGAGAAAAGCTCACTTGACCCTTTGGGTCAGGTGAGCTAAAAATGTGTGAGTCTTCCAAGGAAGACGTGTCGCCTGCGGACGTCAATTTTTACAAAAAATATTAAAATTTTCTAAAAAAAATTTGTGAGTCTTCCAAGGAAGACATGTGTCGCCTGCGGACGTCAATTTTTACAAAAGATATTAAAATGTTCTAAAACTGAAATATATATGCACACCTTTGCATTAAGGTTAATGCACAGAGAAAGTTTCATCAAATTGCTTTGAGTGGTTATGGAGTAGTTGAGGATAGAAGTTTTGAACCCCCCCCTTTTTTTTCAAAAATGTCAATTTTTACCAAAAATAGAATCAGAATTTTCTAAAAATGAAATATATATGCACATCTGTGCATTAAGGTTAATGCACAGAAAGTTTCATCAAATTCCTTTGCGCGGTTATGGGGTAGTTGAGGATAGCAGTTTTGACCCCCCCCCCCCCCCCCCCTTTTTGCGTTAAAAAATGTAAATTTTTACAAAAAAAAATTTAAATTTTTCTAAAAATGAAATAAATATTCTCACCTGTGCATTTAGGGTAGTGTACAGAGAAAGTTTAATCAAATTCCTTTGAGCGGTTGTTGAGTAGTTGAGGATAGAAGTTTTGCCCCCCCCCCCCCCCCTTTTTTTTTTGCAAAAATGTCATTTTTTACAAAAAAAAATTTAAAATTTTCTAAAAATGAAATATATATGCACACCTGTGCATTAAGATTAATTCACAGTGAAAGTTTTATCTAATTCCTTTGAGTGGTTATGGAGTAGTTGAGGATAGAAGTTTTGACCCCCCCTTTTTTTTTTCGAAAATGTCATTTTTTATAGAGAAAAATTAAAAATTTTCTAAAAATGAAATATACCTGCACACCTTTGCATTAAGGTTAATGCACAGAGAAAGTTTCATCAAATTCCTTTGAGCAGTTATGGAGTAGTTGAGGATAGAAGTTTTGCCCCCCTTTTTTTGCAAAAATGTCAATTTTTACCAAAAAAAAAAATTTTAATTTTCTAAAAATGAAATATATATGCAATCCTGTGCATTAAGGTTAATGCACAGAGAAAGTTTCATCAAAATGCTTTGAGCGGTTTACGAGTAGTTGAGGATAGAAGAAAAGTGTGACAACGCAAGACGCAAGACGCAAGACGCAGGACGACGCAAGACGACAGATAGTGATCCCTATGTGTCGACCATGCGTTCTGCAGGCGACACAATGAAATATATGCACACCTTTGCATTAAAGTTAATGTACAGAGAAAGTTTCATCAAACTGCTGTGAGCCATTATGGAGTAGTTATGGAGTAGTTGAGGATAGAAGTTTTGAACCCCCCCTTTTTTTTCAAAAATGTCAATTTTTACAGAAAAAATTTAAAATTTTTAAAAATAAAATATATATGCACACCTGTACATTAAGGTTAATGCACAGAGAAAGTTTCATCAAATTCCTTTGAGCGGTGATGGAGTAGTTGAGGATAGAAGTTTTTACCCCCCCCCCCCCCCTTTTTTTTCAAAAATGTTAATTTTTAGGAAAAAAATTAAAAATTTCCTAAAAATGAAATATACCTGCACACCTTTGCATTAAGGTTAATGCACAGAGAAAGTTTCATCAAATTCCTTTGAGCGGTTATAGAGTAGTTGAAGATAGAAGTTTTGCCCCCCCCTTTTTTTTTCAAAAATGTCAATTTTTACCCAAAAAAAATTTAAAATCTTTCAAAATAAAATATATATGCACACCTGTGCATTAAGGTTAATGCACAGAGAAAGTTTCATCAAAATCCTTTGAGCGGTTTACGAGCAGTTGAGGATAGAAGAAAAGTGTGACCACGCAAGACAACAGATAGTGATCCCTATGTGTCGACCATGCATTCCGCAGGCGACACAAAAATGAAACAAATACAATGAAAATACATCATGAAAGAATGGATAATCAAATAAAAAAATAAAAGATATAGAACCGTGGCATAAAGGAAATGAGATTACATTGTTTTGATAAAATATATAAATGTAATCGTTAAAATATTTGAAACTTAAAAGCAAATGAATAATTCAAGAATGGAATTATATCTGAAAAAAAAAAAAAAAAAAAAAAAAACCTAAAAAAAAATAATAATGATAAAAAATTAGATTATCACAAAAAATATATATATATCATATACATAAAGTTGCAAGATAATGCTGATACGGACGTAGATGATAAAATAGAAAGAATGAACATCAAATTTAAACTGTAAGGAATGTCACTCATATGCCAGCTTGAACATGTAAGTCTTAATATGTTTCTTAAAACGCTCAAATGATTGACATTTTTGATGATATTAACAAACTAGAGGCTCAGTGGGGTGAGCCTGTATTGCTCACTGGACAAAATGCTTCTACAAACTTTCATTAATTCTTTGGTTGAATTTGCTTCAAAAGTTTCAGAGCAGATGATCAAAATGTATTTTTCTCATAGGGTCCAAAATTAAAAGTATTTCCCCCCAGATTTGAACATAATGAGCCAACTTTGTAAAGGACCTTCCATACACCGTTCCAGTACAGTTTTATTCAATTTGCTATTATAGTTTTAGAGGAGATGATCAAAATATGTTTTTTTCCCATAGGCATGTATGTTAAACTATGTTCCTGCTGTCAGCCATGATGTTTGTCGCATTTGAACGAAATGAGCAATCCCTCTAAAGGACCTTCCATACATCATTCCAGAACAGTTTGGTTAAATATGCTTAAATAGTTTCAGAGGAGATGATTAAAATATGTTTGTCCCATAGGGTCCAATGTTAAACCACGTTCCTTGTTGGTGGTTATGTGTGTTGTCGAATTGGAACGAAATGAGCAATCTTTGTTAAGAACCTTCCACGCATCATTCAAGTACAGTTTGATTCAGTTTGCTTCAAATAGCTTCAGAGCCTATGGTCAAAATATGTTTTTTCCATAGGGCCCAATGTTAAACTATGTTCCTTGCTGGTGGCCATGTTTTTTGTTGGATCCGACTGAAATGAGCAATCTTTGGTAAGGACCTCCAATACATCATTCCTGTAATGAACGGCTGTACCAAGAGAGCTTAATATGACCCAAGAAGCACCATAGTACTCATGTTAATTTATAAAGTGCTCTCCGTCCCCTAGTTTGGTCCTTTGTAGAATAGTCTCCATGTTTTTTGCACAATCAGCACAATAAATTTACAAATGAACCCCAAATAGCAACAGACTGGGTTAAAGTGAACACACTTTTCTGATTGTTTTATATATGAATTTTGTACAAAATGACTCTCAATAGTAATGACTCTTTTCCAAGATGTGTTGGGCCAAATTGACCCCCCCCCCTCCTTTGAATGCCAAGAGAAAACACTGTAGCCTTTGGCCAGGTGAGCTAAAAAATCAGAACATAAGTATAGATAATATATAGATTCTATTGGACTATAGTGCATGGAAAGTGCTAAATTGGATTTATGTATTTCTAAAACTGGTAAGATTTTTTTTTTTCAGACAAGAAGATCTTTAAGTAAATTTCCCATAGGGTCCTATGTTAAACTAAGTTCTGCTCTGGTGGCCATCTTGGATGACGGGCGGGGTCATGAGATATAATTTTGAAAGAGGACCACTTAGGGACAATTGCTGTCATATTTGTTCCAATTGGCCAATTGGTTTCAGACAAGAAGATCTTCAAGTAAATTTCCCATAGGGTCCTTTGTTAAACTAAGTACAGCTCTGGCCGCCATCTCCGATGTCGTGCAGGGTCATCAGATACAAGTCTGAAAGAGGACCACCTAAGGACCATTGCTGCCAAATTTTGTTCCAATTCGCCAAGTGTTTTCAAACAAGCAGATCTTTAAGTAAATTTCCCATAGGATCAAATGTTAAACTAAGTATGACTCTGGCCACCAGCTTGGATAACTAGCAGGGTCGTCAGATATTATTCTGAAAGAGCACCACCTAAGGACCATTGCTGCCAAGTTTTGTTCCAATTGACCAAGTGGTTTCAGGCAAGATCTTTAAATAAATTTTTAAATAGCCGCCATCTTGGATGATGGGCAGGGTCATCGGACACAATTCTGAGAGAGGACCGCCTAAGGACCATTGCTGCTAAAATTAGTTCCAATTGGCCCAGCGCTTTCAGAGGAGATGATCTTTAAAGGAAAGTTTACGACGACGAGCCTTTGGGCCAGGTGAGCTAATAAAATATAATTTTTTGAAATAAATCTATTGTCTGTTATACAACTATTTATATAAATAACATACCAATTTTTTATTTTCTTTCCCTATTGATTCTATATAAAAAGCATAGCTAAGCCTCCTCATTCATGTCATTTCAAAATTGTATTCCCATGAAACGAACTCAGTGACCATATTTCTTTTTACAAAGCTGGCTTCCAAAAATTCAGTTCTTTTCACCATTAAAATTTACAACTAGAGGCTCAGAGGGCTGAGCCTGTATCGCTGACCTGGCAGCAAAGCCGTTTTTATTGATGTACCTCAGAGAGGTCAATTCTCCGTATCATTATGAAGTGTTGTAAGCCTTGTAGGAACCAAATTTTTCTTCATCAAGGTCCTACTTACATGTCAGCATATTTTAAAATTTGGCGGTTCTCCAGAAGATTTTTGCATGTATTTCTTATAGGGTCTTTAATGTTAACCATAAGTCCTCTGCTGGTGGCCATCTTGAATGAGGGATTGGCACCAAAGTAACAAAACTTGGTCAGCACCTTATGAGGAACATTCAGGCCATGTTTGGTTTCAAGCAATACTGCAGTTCTTTAGATTTTTGTGATATGCAAAGTTTGTCAAGTTTGGCTCTATTTGGCCAAAGTTTCAGAGAATTTTTTTTTTTAAATTAACCAATCACCTTATCTGGAAAAAGTGAGGAAACTTTGTAAAAAAAAACCTCCCACAGATGCTTCCTGTCAAGTTTCGTTCCATTTGGCCGACCGGTTTCACAGAAGAAGATTTCTTTAAATCATGCAGCCAAGCAGAAACAAGAATTTCCCATGTCAGCCTTGCTTGTCATCCAATCAGGATGACAAAAATGCATTTCATAAAAGAATTTTTTTTATATCAAACAATCAGAAACAAGAACTGTCCCATGGTGGCCATATTTGTCCTCCAATTGGGACAAAATAAGGAAATTTATAAAGGACCTCCCATATATACTTCCTATCAAGTTTCGTTCCATTTGGCCAAGCTGTTTCAGAGAAGAAGAGGTTTTTCTATATCAGCCATTCAGAAACAAGAACTGCCCAAGGTGGCCATATTTGTAGTCTGATAGGGACAAAATGAGGAAACTTCGTAAAGAACTTCCCATAGATGCTTCCTGTCAAGTTTTGTTCCATTTGGCCCAGTTGTTCCAGAGAAAAAAAAATCAACCAATGAGAAATAAGAATTTCCCATGGTGGCCATGTTTGTTGCACAAACAGGCGAAATCAGGAAACTTTGTAAAGATCACCTCCCATAGATGATTCCTGTCAAGTTTCGTTCCATTTGGCCAAGCGATTCCAGAGGAGAAGATTTTTTTATATCAGCCAATCAGAAACAAGAATTGCCCATTGTGGCCATATTTGTAGTCCAATCGGAACAAAGTGAGGAACTTTATTAAGGACCCCCCACCCCATATATGCTTCTTGTCAAGTTTTGTTCCATTTGGCCAAGCAGTTTCAGAGGAGAAGATTTTTGAAAGCTCAGTCAATCAGAAACAACAAATGCCCATGGCGGCCATTTTTGTAGTGCAATCGAGATGAAATGAGCTTACTTTATAAGAACATTATATAGATGATTCCTGCCAAGTTTAATTCCATTTGGCCCAGTGGTTTCAGAGGAGAAGATTAAATGTGAAAAGTTAACAGACGGATGGACGATGAACACCAAGTGATGACAAAAGCTCACAGGCCTTTGGCCTGGTGAGCTAAAAATTCTATGGATTTTTTACTTACTGAATGTTGACCTTAAAGAAACAAAATGCCAAATTAACCTTGATATTTGACCTTTGACCTAAAAAATGTGGATTACTTGCATCAGTCCTTCCATATGAGAATGCTGCCAACTTTGGTTACAGCATATTGCAAAATGATTTAAATGCTATACAATCTTGGTGTAACAATAACAGTATGAAAATTAATGCACAAAAAACAAAGTGTACGAAATTGGGTTCAAAACAAAAACTTGCACAACTATCAGAATTATGTATTACCGTCAATGAAACATGTATTGAAAATGTCCATTCTTTCAAATTACTTGGAATTGACATTGATGAAAATTTAAGCTGGGAAGATCATGTTGATCGTATATGTAAGATTATCTCATCTAAAATATCACTTTTGTTTAAAATTAAAGTATATTTGCCTATACACACAAGACAACTATTTTATAATGCATATATTCTACCATATATAGACTATTGTAGTTCAGTTTGGGGAAATTTATTACAAAAAGATTCAGATAGAATCATAAAACTTCAAAAAAGAGTAGCAAGAATTATACTTGAATGCGATATTTCAGTTCCATCTAATTTTATGTTTTCATCTTTAAAATGGCTATCTTTTACAAATAGAATAAAATACCAACAATCAATTCTAATGTATAAAATTGTAAATGGACTAACACCTGATTACTTAGCAATGCTGAATATTAATGATGTGCAACACCACAACTTACGGTCTGTCTCTAATAATGATCTATTTGTTCCAAGACCAAATACAAATTTTTATAAAAAATCTTTTCATTATTCTGCAACAAAGGTATGGAATAATTTACCACTCAAAATAAAAAATTTTCATAATGTGGAATTATTTAAGAAACATTGTTATAATCATTTTCTTGAAAATTCTTTGCAAGTCGAATAATTTGTCATCTTTCTTTTGTTGTAAGAATAAGAAAATTTAATCAAAACTTTACCAATTGTTGCCATTTATTGCCATTTGTATGTTTGAATGATTGAAATGTGTATATACTAGTAATATATATTGTATTTTAATGTATGAATGTTAACTGTATACATGTATTTTGTTTGAGGGCCTCAATGAAAATTAGACTACTTCTAATTGAGTTACCCTCTTTAAATAAAGAATTTATTATTATTATTATTATTATTATTATTATTATAGTCTGCACATTTGTTCCTGAGCAAATGACAAAAGTCTTTTCCCATATGGATTCAATGGAAACTTTGAACAGCTGCAGCTGTCGGTTGATCAGATAAATCTCAAACGAAAGTGGACTGTTTGTAGAGGGTACTGTCATCATCAATCCTGCAAAGTTTCAAATCATTTCATACTGTAGTTTCAGAGGATAAAATTAGCCAATCAAAATAAAGATGGCTTATGGCAGCCATGTTGTTCATCCAACCGAAACCATAGGTAGAGAGTTGGTAGAGGTCCTTCCATAAACCATTCCTGCCAACTTTGGTTACAATCTGCACATTAGTTCCTGAGCAAATGACAAAACAAACCTTTTCCCATTTGTATTCAACTGAAACTTTGAACAGCCGTCTGTTGATGGGATGAATCTAAACCCAAAAGTGGATCGCTTGTAGAGGGTATAGTTTTTATCAATCCTGCAAAGTTTCAAAACATTTCATACTGTAGTTTCAGAGGAGATTTTTTGAAAATTGGCCAACAAAAATCAAAGATTGCCTCTGGCGGACATGTTGTACATCCATCCCGAACCAAAGGTGGAAAATTTAATAGAGGTCCTTCCATACATCATTCCTGTTGGTCACAGGACAAAAATTATATGCACCGAAGCGATGCTGAGGTCCATATAATTTTTGCTATTTTTTTAACAGAACTTTGAAATTATATTTTTAATTTATTACAAATCAATAAACCTATTCATGTTATTATTACCTAACTAGCTATGGCATATTAACCGTTGACATTTAACTGTCAGATTTCTTAGGTAAATTAACGGTTAAATAGACATTTTATCTTCATAGGAGCTCTTAATCCTTTGTCTAATTAGAAGTTGTTGTAGCTCGGTAAAACAATTATTTATGTAAAAGATGTATTATGAAAATATAAATTAATAAATGATATTTGCAAAAAGATTAAAAACTTAGGCATATTTTAAGAGTAATTTAAAAAAAAATTTTTACAGATAAGTTAAAGTTCAAATTTATGTTTAATTTGCAAATGTTGCATGCAAGTTGCATCATCGTTTAGTTTAGGGAACATTTTATTTAATTTATTCTTTTCAAACCAAATAAATTGAATAATTTAAATTAGTAATCGATAAAAAATAGAATCTGTTGCGGGATTATTAATATCAGTATTTTCAAATACTTGACACTGATGAAGTTCCAACAATATTTTAATTCGAGTTCGAAATATGATCCGATTTGAATTCACATGTTTAAATATTTGTTTCCACCAATGAAATCTCATACACGTTGCACTTTTCAAATCGCACGTTTATTACCACACGCACACGATTTGCACGTTGCACGCACACGATTCACACGCTACACGCACACGATCCACACGTTTCGCACGTTACACGATGTTTTTGGTGATTTACACGTTCAACCAAGTGTACTAGTTGTTTATTGTACTTTTTACTTGTAAAATTTGACATAATTACAATACTTTATCAAGAAGTAAACACTAAGGTGGTCTCCTAAATTTCGTTTACAGATAAACTGGTAAAAGCAGGTCATTTTATTACATCCCTAAGGAAAGTAATACTTATTTTTTAAATTACAAAGTACATGTACATACTATTTAGTGTAACCTGCACATGCGAGATATTACAAAATTTTTAAGAAATTATTTTTCGATCTTGGGAATTTGAATTCATCATGTTTTTTTTATAATCAATATATCTTTAGGCTACATCGAATCAATTTTTCGTTCTTTGGATTATTAGATGGAAAAATAGGTCTGAGCAGGCGAAATTTTAAGTTTTCCTTTTTTTTTTTCCAGAGCAGATCAAATTTACCTGCGGTACACATTTTTTAAAATAAAATATTGCAAAAAATGGGGAAAATCACAATTTTTCCAAAATTTTAGAAGCGGGAAAACAATTTTTATTTTTAATTTATTAAAAAATGAAAAATATGGGGCAAATTTTCAGCATTTTTGCAAAATGAAGCGGCAAAAAATCTTTTTAAAATTTCCAATGCAAAAATCAGAGCGGCGTAATCCAAAAAACCAAAAATCAATTTGGTATGGCTTTATATATGAAAATGTATAGAGGATATGGTTTACCGAAGCTACAATGAACAACACTGAATTATCTGGTATGATTTTTGTTATCTTCCACTATTTTATGCCTTATAATGAACATATAATGTGGGAAAATTGTCTTTAGTGTTAGGATAGATTTTGTAGGTCGTGACGTCACCCCCTCCATTTTGGTCGACAAGATGGCCGACTGTGAATGTAGTGCTTCAATGCATAACACAAATTGTTAAAATATACAGTTATTACTGTAGATATCGGAATGACGTTCTGTACAAATGAAATTATGTATGGTTGCAATAGATGTGCTAAATTTTGACAAGAATTGGTGCTTGTCTTTAATATTGATATAAAATTGGTACCCTCCACACACTTTTGTTGCAAAAAATTATTAAGTTCCACAATAAAATTCCTAAATGATATCATACTCCTTCCTGCACATTTACAATATGTACATAAACATTCTACAAATTTTCAATGATCTGGATTAAAAGCTGTAGAAGTTGATTACACAAAATAACTTGCCCACCCATCCAAAATTCACCATACTATAAGCCAGATTTGCATTGTGTGTCCCCCTTTTTTCCTTGAAGGGAAATAGTTGTAGTTATCTTCTTTAGGTCATTTGGTTAAGGAAGATTACCGGTAATAAATAAACTAATGTTGATCAATAACAAATAAATTTTTTCCATCTTACCTTCACTTGCAATGTACTCTGAGCAGAACTAATATTTGCACTTGTAAGAGCGAGAGGTTCTTGACAACTTCTAGCAACTTCCCTGACAAAGGAATGGTCTGGTATCCTGATACCAATTAGGGAGGTGCTTGGGTTCAATTCCAAATTAAGATCTAGTGTGCGATTGAATATCACGGTGACTGGTCCCGGTAATAATTTTGATAGCAGTGCTTGAGGAATCGTTACTTGGCCCCATCTGAAAATAACAAAATTCTTTCCACTGGCTTCCAGGAGCCTGTATAGCCCACCTGGAAATCATTAGCAGACTTAAAGCAGAATAAATTGTTTGATATATCCATCTTAGCTGGTAGTCTGGAACATTGCTGTAAAGTTCCAAATGGCTCACTGGTTTCAGACAAGAAGTTTTTAGGTGAATATTTTCTGTAGGGTTTTATATTTATGTTTAATTAAACTCTGGTGACCCTCTTGGCAGGCAGAGTCATCAGATAAAATTCTCAAAGAAAACAGTCTAAGGACCATTGCTGCCAGGTCTGGTTCCAATATCTCTATGTGATTTTCCCACTGGGTCCTATGCTACATCATGGTGTATGGTGTATGGCTTATGGAGGCCATCTTGGACGGCAGTAATGGTCATCGGACATAATACTGAAAGATGACCACCTAAGGATCATTGCTGATGCCATCTGTCTAAGTGGTTCAAACAAGAAGATTTTTAAGTGAATTTTCCCTACGGTCAAATGTGAAAATTAAGTTTGCATGTGGTGGCTATCTTGGATGGTCATTGGGGTCATTGGATATAAGTCTAAGTGGTTCAAACAAGAAGATTTTTCACTGGTTTTGGACAAGTACAATGTACAGGAACTACCACATATTACAAGTTATCGTTGTTTTACACGTAAACATTTTTTATAGCGTAAAATTGCAATTAGTTAACTGATAACTGAAGTAACTGATATCTCGAATCCTTACATTGTATTCAATAAATTGTTTTTCAGAGACTGAAATGAGGAAATTGTTCCTATAAAGTTTATACACCTGTTAATTTTTGTGTAGATGTTGCATCAATGATTATTTTTGCCATTTAATGTATACTGTTGTATTTTTCGCCTAAATACTGACTTGAACAGCTAAGATATAGAATCCTGAACCCAAATATATATGGTTGCTAAATAAGGACTTTTTCATCGGTTGCTATGGACTTTTTCAATGGCATTGACTCTTGACTTGTACCGCTAAATTATAGGGTCCTTAACCCAAATATATATGGTTGCTATGTATTTGTTCCATGACCTTGACCCTCCATAATGACTTGTAAAGCTAAATAATAGGGTCCTGAATCTAAATATATATTGTTATGGACTTTTTAATCGTTTGACTCTTGACCTTTCTTTTTGACTTGTACAGGTAAATTATTGGGTCCTTAACTCAAATATATATGGTTGCTAGGGACTTTTTCATTGGTTGCTAAGGACTTTTTCATTGGTTACTATGGACCTTTTCAATGACCTTGACCCTCCATTTTAGTTGTACAGCTACCATTTAATTTATTTCAAGTTATGCTCTTAACATACTGGACAATATGTCAGACCATTATTTTTACTGATAATTACTGTTTACATGTAAATAATCTTTCAAGGGAAAAAACTCCCATAAGAAAATCATCAATTGACGATTTTAGTTATTTTGACTTATTTGTAGATCTTACTTTGCTGAACATTTTTGCTGTTTACAATTTGTCCTTATCTATAATAAAATGTGAAAAATTGTCTTTAAAGTGCAAAAACTCCTATAAGTTGTCAATTGACAATTTTGGTCATGTTGACTTATTTGTAGATCTTACTTTGTTGAACATTTTTTCTGTTTACAGTTTGTCTTTATCTATAATAATATTCAAGATAATAACCTGGAACTGCAAAATTTCCTTAAAATTAACAATTCAGGGGCAATAACCCAACAAAGTGTTGACCGATTCATCTAAAAATTTCATGACAGGTAGATCTTTACCTTACCGGAAAGTACAGCCGGTATTCGGAATTCAGAGGGTCCGGTTTCAAGAGGATTTTTTTACTTGAATATATAGGCAAAAATTCCGGACCGAAAGTAAAAGTTTGGTTTTCAGAGGAATCAGAGGGGCCGGTTTTCGGGGGTTCCACTGTTTAATTTTTGTTTACATGCATTGCCACACATGAGGAAGATCAAGATCACGATAAGCCATATTGTTTTCTACATGTAATTAATTAATCATTTCGCAACGCAACAGCACTGATGAAGGATCTCAGTGATCCGAAAATTTTGCTAACTTTGAATTATTGTTATAATTCAAAATTTTATTTGTTTTATTTTGATGTTGTTTTGCAACTTTTTTGTTATATATATATATACACATACACACACCATTTTGAAAAATCCCGACATAGTCGAAAAATGCATCTTTTCAAACCAATTAGGGACATAATTTGAACACGATTTAAACTTTTAAAAATAGCATTCAGCTCTAGACATATGTTTCAGTTATTACAATATAGCTGCAAAGTATTACTTTTGTTTAAGGAATCTATCAAATTGATGTATAAGAAGACATAGGTTTGTTATAGACACAATGGGTAGACGACGAGAAAAAATTGATCAGGGATGTACTTTAATCTAAATTTAAACAGTCAGGATCAACATTTTTAGAAGGAATAATGTTCAAAGTCATGTGATGTCTTACTTAGTTGGATATGAATTAACACACTTTTGTGGTAAAAAGGTAAAAGCGTGGATTGGAGAAAGATGTACACAACAGACAATGTTTCTTTCCTCCTTTATGTGTTGATCTTAATTTTCTTGTCTGTTTACTGTCTCAAAAAATCTTTCGTGGTCTTTAAAATTCTTTTGCATATGATAAGTAAACCATAATTCATTCGAATCAAATTGGCAGTGAAATTCCCGGATATCTTATATGGTGGGTTACATACTGGCAGATTGTTAAACAATCATTCCAATAAAACCTTACTGACCTCAACGAAAAATTAACATGACACGCCAGATTTCCCAAATTCTATCCAATTTAATTTGTATTTTTTATGGGGCACCATTGAGGTAAAATATAAGGATAGATTCAATAGAACAAGACCGCCTCAGTGGTCTCGTGGTAGCGTGCTCGCCCCAAGTGCGGAAGGTCGCAGGTTCGATCCCCGGCCTGGTCAAACCAAAGACATTAAAATTGGTATTTGCTGCTTCTCCGCCAAGCACGCGGCATCTAGGAGTAAGAGCAAAGACTGGTCGGCTCGGAGTCAGTATAATGTGTCCGAGTGAGGTGATATGTCTTCCTGCGGACAGTTACCTCGTGAGCTAGCACATTAAAAATCCGACTTAGCTATCGGTCTAGTACAAAGCAGGGATCATATTCATTATCATAACAACATGTTCTTGTCCTGATATGCACCTGGTTGCCACTGGACGTTAAACAATAATTCATCCATCAATAGAACAAAAGGAAATGGACGGCAGGCTCATATATCAATACAACTACAAGAATATTTGGTCGTATATAAAAATCAAAGATATCAGACGCTGCTAAAATCTTTATGGAACTGCCTTTTCATCTACGATAAATGTCAAATGATTGCTCAATTACTTGCAAAATATTATTTATTTTTGGAAATATAGTTATCTCTCTGTATATATTGAATACTAAAAAATAATCACTGTCACATATATACAAACCTATAAACATCTGAAATGTCTGCAACGCTGATAGCAATAGGTTTGTTATAGTCTCTCTTTTTAATGTTGTACAGTTTTTCCACTGCTTCTGAACTCTGAACCAATCCTGCTACACCATATATTGTATCTGTAGGAACTGCTATAATGTTTCCAGCTTTCAAACTGTTTACTGCCATGGAGACAAGTTCTGAGAACTCTGAAAAGAAAGCAGTTTTAAAGTTTGAGGTTTGCCGTTCATACCGTTGGAGGATCATCTCACCACGAATAGTCAGTGGGAGGAATGGTTGGATGGAATCAAGAGAGAATTCTGTTATTTTCGCATAACTGATCCAGACGATAAAAAGGATGCAATAATTATTTATGGAGGAGAGGAGATAGCTAGAATTGAGAAGATTATTCCAGATCCAGCAGATAGGAGATGAGGTGTATGAGAAACTGAAGAGGAAATTGAATTATTTTGCATGAAAGAAGAACAAACATTATTTAAGATATGTGTTCCTTAAAATGAGACCATTAGGAGGTGAATTAACTATTGTCTATGCCACTAGATTAAGAGAGTAAACCGCAGATTGTGAATTTGAGAATCGTGATGATAGAATTCTTGCACATATTATTCAGACTACAGAAAATTATATGAATCGCTAGTTAAGAAAACAATTACTAAGAAATGGACTCTTGATTAAATGTTAGAAGAGGTGCATCAACGAGAAGACACGACATGAGGGAAGTGACAAAAGGGATATCGCTAAGGTAACCAGTGGTAATAGACCGTGACAAGTATGAACCGTGGAGAGTAAACAAGTACACGCAACAGGTTAGTGACAAGAAATTATGCAAGTATTGTGGAACAATGCATACACTAGATAGACGGAAAGATTGTAAGGCATATGCTAAACAGTGCAATAATGGTCAAAAATGGAATCATTTTGCGAAGTACGACCTCAATTCAGACTGCATAACATTGAGCAGTTCAATAATAAAAGACCTGGGCAACACGGACGGAGTACAATGGAGGATACCAGTGGTACCAGTAATGACGAAAGTGAAAATAAAATGCTCCGCTGGGTGCAGCTAGATACGACCGCAGATGTCCAACCCTGAATAGTTGGGGCAATTATGAACACAACATTCAAGCTTGATACAATACTGAATTTGGATTGTAAATAAATATTTGACACAGCATAGGTTTCTGACACAGAATGAATGTTGTCTAAGAACTTAAAAATTTTTAATTTACCTATTCAAACCATATCAGTATTATTTGTTTTTATATATAAATCAGAAATAATCAATTTAAAATTTAAAATTTCAGTTTTTGATGATTCAATTTTTGATGAAATCAAATAAATTTCAATTTTGGACCCTTTAAACCTCAATGTGGACCAATTTGATAACAGAGCACACATATCAATTTCTTGCTATTGCGCAATACTGTGCAATTGAAGATTTCTTGCTATTGCACAATACTGTGCAATTGAAAATTTCTTGAAATATTTGACACATAATAGGTTTCTGACACAGAATAACTGAAATCAAAGAACTTAGAATTGGTCATATGATTTCAATTTATATTCAGTTTTTTGCTTCTTGTGCAATACAATATGCTGTGGAAAATTGCCCCCCGCCCCCCCCCCCCCCCCTCCAAAAAAAATAATAATAATTTACCCCTTTTTTAGCTTTTGTGCAATACACTATGAAGTTACACATTGACCCCCCTCCCAAAAAAAAAAAAAACCAAAAAACAATAAAATTTATTGTACCCCCCCCCCCCTTTTATTGCTAAAAAACATTTGAAATTTTCTTTTTAATTTATGAAATATGAAATGAGAAAAAAATTGCCCCCTCCCCAATTTCTCATTTACCCCCCCTAAATTTTGTTTTCAAATCCCCCCGACCCCCCCCCCCCCCCCCCCCCCCCCATTTCTTTATACTTTGCAACCATAACAGCCCATTTAAATACACAATAACGTATTAAAATAGAAAATGACATCATAGTCATGGATGGCAAATTTTAAATATACATAATTCAAAAGCAGTTTAGATGAGATAAACAAAAAAGCTTCATCAGCACTTTTTAAATTGGCAAATTTCCAAAGATGTTCATTAAACTAAAGTTATTGGCAAATTTCCAATGGAATTTGTTAATAACTAGATGTACTGTGAGCAAAGCTCACAAAGGATACCCCCCACTTTGCCTTGCCCAGGGTAAAGTTTCATAAGATATTTGCATCAATTTAAGCATACTCATGGTTGCCTTTACTACTCTAAAACATTATATATCTGTTCATGTTTCTAATGGCTGATGTAACTTGGGAAGTATAGGTACAGCAAAAATTGTTATTTTTTTTTTCAAATTGAACCTGAAACATATACCAATACAGATCTAGAATTAAGAGTATTAGTTATAAAATAGAAATCAATTATCTCCCTTGTGTAATATCGGAAAGCAAAAATTTTCCTTCATGCACATCTTTGGAAGATGTACTTCCTTTGTGTAAAGTTTCGTTGAAATCCATTGAGTGGTCTAGGAGGAGTTGCGCTTACGAGGTTCATATAATGTATAAGCCAAAAAAAATACAAGTCGAATTATCTCCCTTGTGTGATATCGGAAAGCAAAGATTTTTCTTCATGCACATCTTTGGATGATGTACTTCCTTTCTGTAAAGTTTCGTTGAAATCCATTGAGCGGTCTAGGAGGAGTTGTGCTTACGAGGTTCATATATAATGTATAAGCCAAAAAAAAATAGAAGTCCAATTATCTCCCTTGTGTGATATCGGAAAGCAAAGATTTTTCTTCATGCACATCTTTGGATGATGTACTTCCTTTCTGTAAAGTTTCGTTGAAATCCATTGAGCGGTCTAGGAGGAGTTGCGCTTACGAGGTTCATATATAATGTATAAGCCAAAAAAAAAATAGAAGTCCAATTATCTCCCTTGCGTGATATCAGAAAGCAAAGATTTTTCTTCATGCACATCTTTGGATGATGTACTTCCTTTCTGTAAAGTTTCGTTGAAATCCATTGAGCGGTCTAGGAGGAGTTGCGCTTACAAGATATATGGACAGACGGACAGACGGACGGACAAGGTGATTCCTATATACCCCCCCAAACTTTGTTTGCGGGGGGTATAATAAAGTTTTGATAACAGGGCTCACATATCAATTTCTTGCTATTGCGCAATACTGTGCAATTGAAAATTTCTTCAAATATTTGACACATAATAGGTTTCTGACACAGAATAACTGAAATCAAAGAACTTAGAATTGGTCATATGATTTGAATTTATATTCAATTTTTTGCTTCTTGTGCAATACAATATGCTGTGGAGAATTGCCCCCCCCCCCCCAAAAAAAAATTAATTTACCCCTTTTTTAGCTTTTGTGCAATACACTATGAAGTTGCACATTGACCCCCCCCCTCCCAAAAAAAAAATCCAAAAAAACAATAAAATTTATTGTATCCCCCTCCCCTTTTTTTGGTAAAAAAATTTGAAATTTTCTTTTTAATTTATGAAATATGAGAAAAAAATTGCACCCCTCCCCAATTTCTCATTTACCCCCCCCCCCCCCTAAATTTTGTTTTCAAATCCCCCCCCCCCATTTCTTTATACTTTGCAACCATAACAGCCCATTTAAATACACCATAAACGTATTAAAATAGAAAATGACATCATAGTCATGGATCAAACAAAGTTTAATCTTGGACCCTGATTTGGACCAACTTGAAAACTGGGCCCATAATAAAAAAAACTAAGTACATGTTTAGATTCAGCATATCAAAGAACGCCAAGAATTAAATTTTTGTTAAAATCAAACTAAGTTTATTTTTGGACCCTTTGGACCTTAATGTAGACCAATTTGAAAACGGGACCAAAAATTAAGAATCTAAATACACGGTTAGATTCGGCATATCAAAGAACCCCAATAGTTCAATTTTCGATGAAATCAAACAAAGTTTAATTTTGGACCCTTTTGGCCCCTAATTCCTAAACTGTTGGGACCAAAACTCCCAAAATCAATCCCAACCTTCCTTTTGTGGTCATAAACCTTGTGTTAAAATTTCATAGATTTCTATTTACTTATACTAGAGTTATTGCGCGAAAACCAAGAAAAATGCTTATTGGGCCCTTTTTTGGAACCTAATTCTTAAACTGTTGGGACCAAAACTCCTTAAATCAATCCCAACCTTCCTTTTGTGGTCATAAACCTTGTGTTTAAATTTCATAGATTTCTATTAACTTATACTAAAGTTATAGTGCGAAAACCAAATGTCTTCGGACGACGACGCCGACGACGTCAACGTCATACCAATATATGACTGCAAAAATTTTGCGGTCGTATAAAAATAGGAGTACATAAAGTTGGTGACAAAGCTGAAACTTGCTGTTATGATGAATGATGTACAAGTGAAAACTGAACTCGACAGCAGAGCAGATGCTAATTTTATGGATGAGTATCAATATAGAGCTTACAAACAGAGAACAAATGAAGAGACGAATTTAGTAGAAAGTAAAACGAAACTGAGTACATTACAAAGTAAGTAGCAGTGAAAGGAGGATTCGTGACTACTGTAAGGAATGAAAAAATGGGAGTCAAGACAAAGATTTAGGAATGCTTCAGATAAAAGAAGATGGGTCACTTAAGGAATGAAATGAACTTAGAATACTGTACAACATAAAATCTGTTCAAAACACTTCAACTCAGAATCATTGACAAATAGGTACCCAGAAGTTTTTGAGGGAATAAGTAAAACGACGAGCAGCTCATGGTGAAATTTTCGATGAAACCAGACTGCACACCTGTAGCACAGAAACCAAGACCTGTACCGTATTTCCCTCAAGAGGGGTCAAAGAAATTAACGATTGGAGCAGAAGAAGCCATAACATGGTGTTCACCGTTAGTGGTACAGCTAAAACCGAGGTTTAGTAAAGCTGCGAAAGATGATCTAGAGTCGCATATGACTCTGTAGATTTGAGAATACCGAACAAATACAGGGAGAGAAATAGGATATTGTATTCACCAGTAGTAGAGGATTTTACATACAAATTTTACGATTGTAAGGCGTTCAAAAATGGACTCGAAACAAGGATATCATCAGCTAGTATTACATCCAGATTTGAGACAAGTTGCTACATTCAGCATGCCATGGAGAAATATGAGACCTAAGAGATTGATTTGCATTCATTTTAATGTAAAGGACTTGCCAATCATATTTCTTGATCATTTTTTATTCTATTATAAGTAGTCTCCATGGAATATCAACCTTAGATGTTTGTATATCTTTCTATATGCATCCTTTGATTTAATTAACACTTATATAGGTGACAATACTGCTTGTATACAGTGTGGTGTCCCGTTGTTACCAGGTCCAGCTATAAATTATATAGTGGTATTAACATCCGGTTGTTAGAATCTTTATTATATTAATGATAATTTAGCATACAGTATCTTTGATGCTTCTTCCTCTTCTGAAAGTTAATTATGGTTTAGATTTAAATAAGGTTTTCGTTAACGGGTCGTTACGAACTAAATACCAGAATTTTGTTTTAGAGTATCTTCTTTTGGATGAAATGTAGTTACTTTTAAACATGTTACTAAAATTATTGATTTTATATTTCTATTAATACGACAGGTGTGGATTAATGCCTAGGGTTATATTGTAATTAACAGTTTTATTCTTGTTTAAACAGGAACAATATTTTTAAATTAAAAATTATTAAACAAAATAAAACCTACCTTAATGTGTGTTGTAAAATTAGATGTAGTTGCGATACTGCCAGATATGAATGTGTGACAATGTTTGCACTTGATCTTAATAGTTCCTTCAGAGGGTAAATCTGGTGGAATTTCATAATGAGCTCTTCAAGACATGACCAAACAGTAAGAGAGTTCGTTGTGCACTAACTTGAATGAATATTAGTTAGATTTGTAATATTTTAACTCAATTCACAATTTTGGTTGAAGATTTTATGGGGGAGAGGGATTAAGTAAATTAAGGCAGATAACATTTTTTGTTGGAAAATAGCCTTGAGAAATACTAAACTTTAGAAGCACATCAATGTCGAGGTAATTTTTTCCTGCCTTGGTATCTAGATCGCGGAAGCGCTTAACTAATGATAACAATGATTGAAAGCATTTCACTCCCCTGTTGTTTAAATACCCCAAAATGGCCACCTCAGCACTAAGTGCTAGTATTATAGCGTTCCACATACCCAAATGTACGCATCAACAATACAAAGTAAAGAAATAAGGGTTATGCAAAACTTTTTAAATACCAAAACTCTATTTGAAATATTCTCTGATTTATACTGTAAATCTGGAAAATCTTTGAACTTCAAAATAAATTGTAAAAGCCAAACCTATGCCATATAGTAGTCTTAAATTGGTCCTGACATGACAAAATATAAAACAATTAAAAAAAGAAAAGCAATGGCCTGATTTATGATAAAACGAAAAGAAATATATGTATGTAGTTTATTTTTAGATACATGATTTGATACAGCGATTACTGAACAAAATTGCATAGGCTGAATCTTGATGGGCCTCAAAGATTATGCTGTCCATTTCCATCCTGACATACAATATTTCCAGAGTCACTTTACTGTAGTTTTTTGTGTGGTTTTAAATGTGGGCTAAACATCCCATGACTTATTTTTGGTGCATATGATCAGAATCATCTGAAAATGTCAGATTCTTGATTTCTAAAAAATAAAAAATATTGTCAGAGGAGCAGACACAAACAAAACAGGACAAATATTTTAACAAAAACGATATACAGTATTAAAGGTACATGTATGTTATCACAATTTTATATACTTATGATCATTTATCTGGTGCAGAAAAAATGATCCCTGTTAATGTTATTTGACAAAAGTGTGTTACTTGCTGGCTTGTTTTAGAGACATTGTTTTTGTGTATGAATTTGAAGAATTTCAATTAAGATTGAATACATGGCCATGGACACCAGTTCTTTATGTTATTTAAGTAACCTAAGTTTAATACCAGTTGTCAAGTTAAAAAATAGACTGTGTGTAGAACAAATATTCTGTAGCAACACAAAAAAAAAACTAGAGGCTCTAAAGAGCATGTATCGCTCACCTGCATTGAACTTTTCACCTTAAGCAGGACTAAAGATTTGGCTGGTTTTTCTTTAGGATTCTAAGTTCGGCTGTGGCAGCCAAGATGGTTGACAGTCTACGACTATGAACACATTTCTAAAAGAGAACCATGTACGGATCACTGCTACCAAGTCTAGTCCTAATTGGCTTAGTGGTTTCAGATCATAAGATTTTTGAGTGAATTTCCCATAGGGTCCAATGTTAAACTAAGTTCGGCTGTGTCGGCCATCTTGGTTCACAGTCCACGAAATCGGACACAATTCTGAAAGAGGACCTCCTAAGGACCATGCTGAAAAGTCTGGTTCAAATTGGTTAACTGGTTTCAGACAAGAAGATTTTTCAATGAATTTTCCCAAGGGGCCTTATATTAAACTAAGTTTGGTTGTGGCAGCCATTTTGGTTGACAGTCCAAGTCATCGGACAAACTTTTGAAAGAGGACCATATAAGGACCATTGCTGCAAAGTCTGGTTCAAATTGGTCAAGTGGTATCAGACAAGAAGATTTTTCAATCAATTTTCCCACAGGGCCCTAACTATAACTAAGTTCCGCTTTGGCTGCCATCTTGGTTAACAGTCCGGATCATCGAACACCCTTCTGAAAGAGAACCTCCTAAGGACCATTACTGCCAAGTTTGGTTACAACTGGCCTTGTAGTTTCATAGAAGAAACTTTTTGAAATTCATCCCCCATTTTTTTTTCTATTTTTAGTAACAGCAACCATATCAGTTGGAAGTTGGGGATACTGGACATAAGTTCGGAAATGGGCCACCAACCACCATTCCACCAGAGTTTGGTTCAAATTGGCTCAGCGGTTTCAGGGGAGTTGACAAAAAAGTAAAATTCCCATAAGCTCAATGTTAAACTAAGTCCAGCCATGGCGGCCATGTTGGATGGCATTCGGGAAAAACGAACATATATTTTAAAAGGGGCCACCCAAGGACCATTCCACCAAAGTTTGCTTCAAATTGGCCTAATGGTCTCATAGAAGATAAAAAAAAATGTGAAAATTCCCATAGGGTCCAAGGTGAAATTATGTCCGACAATGGCAGCCATATTCGATGGCGCCCCGGAAAACCAAATACAATTTTTAATGAGGACCATCCAAGGACCATTCCACTAAAGTTTGGTTTAAATTGGTTCAGTGGTTTCAGAGGTGTTGACGAAAAGTAAAATTCCCATAGGCTCAATGTTAAATTAAGTCCAGCCATGGCGGCCATGTTGGATGGCGTTCGGGGAAACCAAACAAAAATGTTAAAAGGGGCCACCCAAGGACCATTCCACCAAAGTTTGGTTCAAAGTTTGCTTCAAATTGGCCTAATGGTCTCATAGAAGATAACAAAAATGTTAAAATTCCCATAGGGTCCAAGGTGAAACTATGTCCGACCATGGCAGCCATATTTGATGGCGCCCCGGAAAACTGAATATAAATTTTACAGGGGACCATCCAAGGACCATTCCACTTAAGTTTGGTTTAAACTGGTCCAGTGGTTTCAGAGGAGTTGATCAAAATGTGAAAAGTTTACGAAGACGACGACGAATGCAAAGTGATGAGAATAGCTCACATGGCCTTTTAGGCCATGTGAGCTAAAAAAAACTCCTGCCTGCCGGGCCTTGAAAATTTTCCCATGTTAGGGGAAACCAACAATCATTTTTCCCTGGCCTAAGCAATGCATTAATTTTATATGTTTATTGAATGCAATTATTGTTTAACATTTTTAAGTTGTATTGGATACTATCATATTTATTTGCCTAGAATTGTAAAAAGACTTGTACTTTACTTGTTTGTCTTATCCTTAGTACATCTTTTAAATGTAGAATAATTCATTAGTAATTTATAAGTCTATTTTATTTGTAGCTACTCACTCTTTGCCATTACATATGGCAATGGTGGCCATTTCAACTGAATCATAAAAATTCAAGGACTGTGGTACATATCATGATGGACTTAATAGAGAATATAATTGTGCAGGAAGTGGACTGAAAAACAGCCAAGCACTTTACGTTCTATGCGAATTAAAATGAATTTATGTCAATGTATTGTAAAAATGTTTTTCTATTCCACATGAACATGATGGGAAAAATTTTTTGCTTTCCTTTCATGAGAAAAACGGTGGAAGGTTTGGAAAGAATTTTTACAAGCACAATGAAAATCGCAGCTCCCCCCCCCCCCCTCCCCCAGATAAGAAAATTGTTGTTGCCCAACTATTTCAGGGAATACGATACATTATTATTAGGTTCCTCTACTGATTTTTTGGCGACAATTTACCACATGGTTTTAAAATTTGTATGTAATCTTTTCAAAATTAGAAAGAAAGGCAAACCTATTTTTAAGACAGTTGACTCTGATTTTGGTACTTTTGAGCCAAAAACCCAGGATTTTTCATTTTTCAAAACAGTCCCAAAAACTGTCTTTTAAACAAACAAAAAAGATAGCATCACATGGTCTTTTGTAAAACATTCAGATAATCCATAGACAACAAGGTATAATTGAAACTGGATGCAGTTTCGAATGTCTCCCAAATGAAGCTCTTTCTCTTTCAGGTTATTTTTGGAATTCCTAGTGTTTGAAATACTGGGCAAGTGTACAAAGAGATTGAGTATATGCAAAATGTTTGATATATGGTATTCAATATCTGCAGTTTTATATGTTGTAATCGGTATTAACATGATTAACAGATGTTTTATCAAAATATTTTATTATTGAAGGTGCAATGGCCTCCACCTCCCCTTTAGCCATTTAAGGGGGTGTGGCATGACCCCCCCCCCCCCCCCCCCTCAGACCCCCTATGGTACCAAATGATTCGTCTTATCATAAGGAGTAATAATATATATGGTTATAGGGTGGGGATCTCAATGGTTTTCAGAATAATAAGTATTTTGTCATTTGAGGGCGTGGGGCATGACCCCCCTCAGACCCCCTATGGTACCAAATGATTCGTCTTATCATAAGGAGTAATAATATATATGGTTATTGGTTGGGGATCTCAATGGTTTTCAGAATATTTAGTATTTTATCATTTGAGGGGGTGGGGCATGACCCCCCTCAGGTACCAAATGATTCGTCTTATCATAAGGAGTAATAATATATATGGTTATAGGGTGGGGATCTCAATGGTTTTCAGAATATTTAGTATTTTATCATTTGAAGGGGTGGGGCATGACCCCCCTCAGACCCCCCTATGGTACCAAATGATTTGTCTTATCATAAGGAGTAATAATATATATGGTTATAGGGTGGGGATCACAATGGTTTTCAAAATATTAAGTATTTTGTTATTTGAGTGGGTGGGGCATGACCCCCCCTAAGACAACGAAATGGAGGGTATAACATAATACCTCGCCACTTCCTGTGGCGGGGTATAAAAACTTAAATATCCAAGGTAACAGGTAGTATTTCCAAGTTAAGATCACAAATGATCAAGTTATATCACTTTTCCCATAGACTTCTATAGTAAAATTTTGCAAAACCCCACCCCCTTTTGAGACCCCCAAAATATATGTTCCCTCCCACAGATTGAAATTTTTTTTCGGGAGGCGCATCTAGGAATATGGGCCTATCAAGTCGTATGATATCAAGCGATTCCGTCTATTTAGTATTTTATCATTTGAGGGGGTGGGGCATGACCCCCCCCTCAGACCCCCTATCGTACCAAATGATTCGTCTTATCATAAGGAGTAATAATATATATGGTTATTGGGTGGGGATCTCAATGGTTTTCAGAATATTTAGTATTTTATCATTTGAGGGGGTGGGGCATGACCCCCCTCAGACCCCCCTATGGTACCAAATGATTTGTCTTATCATAAGGAGTAATAATATATATGGTTATAGGGTGGGGATCACAATGGTTTCTAAAATATTAAGTATTTTATCATTTAAGGGGGTGGGGCATGACCCCCCCCCCCCCCCCTCAGACCCCCTATGGTACCAAATGATTCGTCTTATCATAAGGAGTAATAATATATATGGTTAAAGGGTGGGGATCTCAATGGTTTTCAGAATAATAAGTATTTTGTCATTTAAGGGGGTGGGACATGACCCCCCCCCCCCCCTCAGACCCCCTATGGTACCAAATGATTCGTCTTATCATAAGGAGTAATAATATATATGGTTATAGGGTGGGGATCTCAATGGTTTTCAGAATATTTAGTATTTTATCATTTGAGGGGGTGGGGCATGACCCCCCCTCAGACCCACCTATGGTACCAAATGATTTGTCTTATCATAAGGAGTAATAATATATATGGTTATAGGGTGGGGATCACAATGGTTTTCAAAATATTAAGTATTTTATCATTTAAGGGGGTGGGGCATGACCCCCCCCTCAGACCCCCTATGGTACCAAATGATTTGTCTTATCATAAGGAGTAATAATATATATGGTTATAGGGTGGGGATCTCAATGGTTTTCAGAATAAGTATTTTGTCATTTAAGGGGGTGGGGCATGACCCCCCCCCCCCTCAGACCCCTATGGTACCAAATGATTCGTCTTATCATAAGGAGTAATAATATATATGGTTATAGGGTGGGGATCTCAATGGTTTTCAGAATATTTAGTATTTTATCATTTGAGGGGGTGGGGCATGACCCCTCCTCAGACCCCCCTATGGTACCAAATGATTTGTCGTATCATAAGGAGTAATAATATATATGGTTATAGGGTGGGGATCACAATGGTTTTCAAAATATTTAGTATTTTGTTATTTGAGAGGGTGGGGCATGACCCCCCCTAAGACAACGAAATGGAGGGTATAACATAATACCTCGCCACTTCGTGTGGCGGGGTATAAAAACTTAAATATCCAAGGTAACAGGTAGTATTTCCAAGTTAAGATCACAAATGATCAAGTTATATCACTTTTCCCGTAGACTTCTATAGTAAAATTTTGCAAAACCCCACCCCCTTTTGAGACCCCCAAAATATATGTTCCCTCCCACAGATTGAAATTTTTTTTTCGGGAGGCGCATCTAGGAATATGGGCCTAGCAAGTCGTATGATATCAAGCGATTCCGTCTATTGGTTTATGAGAAACGGTGCACACAAGTGTTCAAAAAAACGCGCCCGGAAAGAAGAAAAATAATAATAATAATAAGAATAATAAGAACTGAGCAAAAACAACATGTCTCCAAACTTCGTTTGGGAGACATAATTATCTGCTTACAAGAAAATAATTTTTCTGACTTGTTTATGGTGAGCTTACCTAAGTATCTATAATGCCAATATTTCGTTTTGTTTTTTTTATTATTATATTTTAATTATTTCAGTTTTAACAGTTACTTGATAATTTATTTTTCAATATTTGTTTCAATCTGGGATTATTATACTAATGGGACTGGAAACCGTTACGCCAATCAGTGTAGTTATACTCAACATCACGGTCGTTAAAACGCACGCGAGACTTGACAATACACCATATTGTTTTGATAGTGATATAGACAGTGTGCTTTGATCGCATAATTTCTATAAGTTGTTTTTATAGTTATTTGAAAAGATAATCCTTCATGTAAACATGATTACTATTATGATAAAAGGTATTTCGATCTTTGACAGTTGTTATTAATCACCAAATCCCACCTTAAAAGTGAAAAACTGACATTTAAAGGTTGAAATTTTTCCGGATGATTACAGCGTGGGGACGCTGTGGGAAAATTTTTTACAAAATTTCTTATAACTGTTGATTTAAAAGAGATACGCGAGTTCTGATTGTTGTTAAATCATATTTATTGATTACAGGTTGGATTGATCTATTTTTATTGTCACTTTTTAAAGTGAAAAGTGGAATATAAATCTCCTTCTCATTACAACCGGAAACCACATGCAGGGCTCAAATAAATTATACTGCTCCTATAAAATTGCCTACTCCTATTTATGTGTGCATTATTTGTAGTAAAATCAGGGTTTTTGTTCCTTAGTAATGGTCTTCGGGTGGCATGAGCTTTTGACTTCGTGAAAATATGTACAATAGGTCCATCAGAACTACAAAATTAGGCCTTTCACAGCTATTGCTGCCATATATAAGCATATTGAATAGGGGTAGATTTTCTTATAAATGGAGTTGAAAATGCTTTGCCAATGTTTTTTCGAAATCATATATATATTCAATTTGTTAAAATGATTAAATAATTCATATATTTTTAATTTTTTGTTCATTTAATTATATTTTTTTATTTTAAATCCACCTATTTTAACGGTATAAACATGCTGACATGTTCGCCGAAATCAATTGTTTACATGTATCGAAGGCTAATTAACCACGTGACACGATAAGCTGTCAATCAAAACAAAAAATCAATAATCCGCTATCGGGACAATGAAATCTCAACAGACCAATCAGTTTCCAGTCCCGTTAGTATAATAGTCCCAGTTTCAATCCCTAATAATTAAGACAATTATATTGCGAAAATAAGCATTTTAAAGATTTCAACCTCGGGTTTGGTCTCGGGCTACCTGAACTACCAACCACCTGCATTTTATGATGTAAATATTCTACACATGTATGTGGTTGTGGAGATGGAAAGTTACTCCAACTTTAAGTGGAGCTGTGCCTTGATTGGCAGTATTTATAACATAGATACTGAGGTCGCGAGGGCGGTGTCCACAAGGTCTAATCCCTTTTGGGATTCTGTGCCAATGGGAGGCCAATTCAGAAAAATGGCTCCGGACACGAGAGTCAGAATTACAAAAGGGATTACACATGGTCCAGACAGTAGTTTACCTAGTCCCTTTTGGGATTCTGTGTCCGGAGCTATTTTTCTGACTTGGCCGCCCACTCATATAGTTTACCGTTTTCAGCCACCTTAATTATCTTCATGGCAGATCTAACGCTGTGTGCTGTACTAGAAGACATAAACTGAATAAATGTCTGAAAGTTTGTAAACTTGTGTCCCTTTCAAAATTTTCAGCATTTCCTCAACATTGCATCATTGGAGATCATAGGCAATGGGGAAGGAAATACTTAAATTGATGCTAGAAAATGGTGGAGATCCATTTCACGATAAAAAAAAAGTCAGTCTGTTCCGAATGGGGCGTTTGGAAAATAAAAGTTTCCAAGTTTTAGCTTTCTAAAAAGCTGTGGACTGCTTCGCTGTATCTTAATTTATGGTAATATATGAGCATGTGGTTGTTGATTTAGTATTGGAATTGTGGTAGTCTTAGATATTGATTGATATGAAATGTGTCTTAGACTTGCAATATCAATTTTTGTATATATCTGCAAACCCAGTATATCTTAAAGCGTTCTGTTGACCAGTAAAATTTTCCACGCGAAAACAACAAATAGACACGACTCTGGAGGTGTGCCTAGATTGGCAGAAGTTGCAAGGACATATATATCTAGAGTTAGTTATACGTGCTTGGAAGTTGTAAAGTAGAGATCATGCATTTTTCGTTGTAAACATAGGATTATAGTGTATACGATTAAGCAAGATTAAGCAAAACAAACCGTGTGTATTGCAGCTTAACAAAGCAAATATACACGTATTAATTAATAATTGATTTCAATAATGAATTTCAGAATATATGAATACTGATTACCACAGGGCCCCGACTTCTGGATATTTATTTTTTTCATTTTATTTTTATTTTTTATTTTTGTTTATTTCATGAGTACTGTTAATAAATAATTACTATTACAACGAATATTCTGCGTTTATTATCAATGTGCTATACACTATCCACGTCCTTATAAGGACGTGGATAGTGTATAGCACCAGGGATCATATAATACTGTCTACTTCATATACAGTTCCTGATAGCACATTGATAATAAACGCAAAATATTCGTTGTTATAGTAAATGTTTATTAAAAGTACTAATGAAATAAGACAACAACAAAAAAAATAAAATAAAAAAGAAATAAATATCCCGAAGTCGGGCCCCTAGCTGTGAATATTACAAAAACATGTAATGACAGTTGATCGGAACTGATATACACGTAGTTAATTTTCCGGCTTTTGATGACTTATCCTGAACGATTAAAGTCTGTAATTCTTTATCTCATTTAAACCAATGACTGTTGCTGTATCTCAGCCGCATCATAAAGTAACCAATCAGCGATCAGTAATCATTTCAAGATGGCGTGTATGTCTACTGAAACTAATAGCTCCGCACCGCGATGCGAAGCAGAAAGTGATTGGTCGTCAACGAAACAAAACGAAACGAAATAATACACTGCCACGCTGAAAAGAGAATATATCTAAGCCATTTCGGACGTTTCATGGCAATTTTGGCGGTGCTTTGTTTAAACGAAATATTTAAGATGAAAGGAAATACCCCTATGTTCTCTTTGATCGCTTTGTCTTTTATTCAAGGCATTTTCTGGATTTCGGAACTAGTTTAACTTCATGAATGGATTGCCAATTTTCCTACCGAAGGTCGGTGGTTCTCCCCGCGTACTCCGGCTTCCTCCACCAATAAAAACTGCATATGGCAAAATGCTGGGTACATTATTCATGGCATTTGCATCACGTGACTTCAGCCCTTTTAAGCAAATTACCTCCCTTAGTTGTAGATCGAAAATGATAAAATTGTTAGAATTACGGATAATCGAGTCTTTTTCCGTCTCGGCTCTTAAACTAATGTGTCTATGAAAACTTCCTTTGGCGGATATTTACAAATTGTTTGTTTAATTCTGAGGGAAAGGCTTCATATTTGAAGGATTACACTATGGGAGACTTGAAATTATCATGTTTTAAAAACATTTTGGCCGAAAAGTTATGAAAGCAGGTGAGATAAAACTTATTTCCTCATTAAATTCATCCTCCAAAGTTGTTCTCTATATGCGGACAATTTATGTATGATCTCGCCTTGTATCTGTATCTGTAGTTTGAATTTGCATTTTTAACTATTTTTTGTTAATTCATATAGCAGTTATACTACGGTTACGCTTCAGTTTTTTAAACTGAATTGGCCGAAAGTTTTCAATGCTGACAATGTTTATTTGCACACGAAAGGAAAGCTAATATTGAGTAGAATGTACCTATATGCGGACAAATTGCTTATGAGTTATAAGAATTTAAATATTTGCATTTTTATTTTTTGGGGCAAGTTTAATGCTTTGTAATGAATGTCGTCAGAGAAATCCAAAATGGCCGCTATGCAAATTACCAAAGTACCCGCAATTTTGCCATATGGGCCGCCGCGAAATAGCCAAATGTGCTGAAAACGGCGTTAAACCCCAATTAAACAAACAAACAAACAAACTAGTAATACTATAGTTAATTCATATAAGTCTTCAAATGTGAAATCTCTTTAAATTAAATGTACATTTTTACAGTTTTAGGGATGGATTTTGACTTTTTGTCATATTTTTAACCATTTGAAAATACAAATAAGCATCTTAGGTTCACAATTTATATGAAATGGGTGAATAATTACTTGCTCGATTAAATTATTTACTTAAAATTCTCATAATGAACAAATTATATTTGACTTCTGCATCTAGATGTAATGTAAGAGCTTATTTATTGCACAAAAGATCATATATACCTATAACTATCATGGATTTAAATATAACATAATGGAATAGCCTCTCAGATTATTTCATGAGAAGAAGTAAATGTCTTTGTGTATGCCATATGTTGGACTTGTTTAAGCCAAAATTTACTTAATTCAAAATAAATAGGTACTTTCTAACTAACAAATGATTAAATTCAAGTATGGCAAATACACAAGTTTAACCACTATAGTTCATACAGAATAAATCGGGCAAGGACAGATTGGTTTTAGGAGGTCATATAACTGGATTTGCATATTAATTATGGTGCTCTCACTGATGGGGGATTCAATTCGTCCATCCGTCCTTACATCGTACGTCCGTCCGCACCTATTTACTATCTCTTGCACCAGTGAATGGATTTCATTGAAACTTTCATAGAACATATTGCAAAATTGCGGGTACTTTGCTAATTTGCATAACGGCCATTTTGGATTTCTCTGACGACATTCGTTACAAGTTATATTTGTATAAGTGTAACATACTGAATATCGCGATCAGGAACCAGTCTACAAAGCATTATTCTTCCCCAAAACTAAAAATGCAAATATTCAAATTCTTATAACTCATAAGCAATTTGTCCGCATATAGGCACATTCTACACAATATTACCTTTCTTTTCGTGTGCAAATGAACATTGTCAGTATTGAAAATTTTCCGCGAATTCAGTTTAAAAAACTGAAGCGTAACCGTAGTATAACTACTATATAAATTAACCAAAATTAGTGAAAAATGCAAATTCAAACTACAAATACAGATACAAGGCGAGATCATACATAAATTGTCTGCATGTGGAGAATCACTTTGGAGGATGAATTTTACCAGGAAATAACTTTTATCTCGCCTGCTTTCATAACTTTTCCGCCAAAATGTTTTTAAAACATGGTAATTTCAAGTCTCCTTTAGCGCAATCCTTCAAATCTAAAGCTTTCCCCCTCAGATTTAAACAAACAATTTGTAAATATCCGCCACATGAAGTTTTTTATATACACATTAGTTTAAGAGCCGAGACAGGAAAAGATTCGATTAACCGTAATTCAAACAATTTTATCCTTTTCGATCTACAACTTAGGGAGGTAATTTGATTAAAAGGGCTGAAGTCACGTGATGCAAATGCCATGAATAAAGTACCCAGCATTCCGCCATATGATCTTCAGTACAAAGTGGCATTGTACATTCCCTATTTTATTTTTAATCATATTAGTTTTTGGGGTTTCCAACACATAAACATGACTTTGCCATTTCTTCACAATATGGTAATGTAAGAAGGGTAAGCATGCCCCGTCCACAAGTCCTCCATAACCAATGAATGGATTTTTGTGGAACTTTTAGGGAATCTTTAGTGTACATTGTCATTGTGCACCTTATGTTTAGTTTTATTTTATCAGAATGGTTTTTAATCCACATAGACAATAATAATTATAATAATAATAACAATAATAATCATTTATTTCAGACATAAATAGTCCACAGTTATATACAAATATGATGAAAGTTTTAAATATACAAGATGAAAAATGAAGAATTAAAATACCAATAAATATAATTAGAAATTCTAATTTCATAACATGTCGGTCAAAGTTCACATAAATCTCGGTATACCATTTTCTGAGTAAAGACGAACTATACCATAAATCACTACCAAGAATAGTAAGAACAAGCGGATTATCAGACTGTTGCAAACGTTTATACAAACCATAGATAGTTTTACGCCTCATTTCCTGAAAACATCTTCCATCATTTCTGACAAACATACCACAAGCACCACATCGTGAATTGATACCCATCAATATTCTGAAAGCATTATTATACATTATTTTCATTTTGGTAAGAGGCAATATTCCATAGTTGGACCATAATGACACACAATAAATATTCATACAATAAGACTGAAAGAGCTGTATTTTAACAAATGAACACTTATTAAATTTACTTTTCAGCATATTAACCATTCTACATATGCTTCGATATTGTCATTTGATATCACAAGCATCATTCAAATCATTTCATATCATATGACCCAAATACTTAAATTCATCAACTAATTCCATCACATTTCTTAAAAACATACAAACAAAATTTTTTGGTTTTATATAATATATCGTGTTCATTAGCAAAGCTTTCACATATGGATAAAAGTTTTCTTAAACCTGCAACTGATGGACTAATAATACACATATCACCAGCATAACAAAAATTATTTAGCGGCACTCCATTTAAAAAACAACCAAAATTGGCTCCAGATAACTCTTTGTTCAGATCATTAATATAAAAATTAAACAGATAGGGTGGCAAGATACTTCCTTGTCCTACACTATTACGTACATTAAATTCATTAGGTGTGAATTCGCCCCACTGAATACAATAAATCTGAATATCAAACCATGACATAAGAAAACGAACAATAAAAACTGAGATGTCTGTCTGTAGTAATTTGTACAATAAAGTCCAATGATTAACTCTATCAAAAGCCTTGCATAAATCTAAGAAACAGGCAAACAAAGGACTGCCATGCTTTACATAGAAAGATACAATTTCTTTAAAAACGAATAAACACGAGTCAGTAGAATGGCAATCCTTAAAACCAAACTGATGGTCACTTATTAAAAGTTTATCTTGCATTAAATTCAATAAGTACTTTTTAATAACTTTTGATAATATAGAAGTCAATGCAATCGGCCTATAGTTATCCTTGTCTGTGAGATCACCAGATTTAGGTTTAGAATTGGTACCAGCATCACTCGAGTGAAGTCCTTCGGAATAACACAGTGAACTAACATCGAAGACAATAGCAGCGATAATAACACAAATAAAATATGAGGAGCATTTTTCAAGTGTTCTGCCGTGAGCAAATCCATCACTGTCAACTGCTTTTCCGGAATGTAGAGTATTTACAATGGACTTAATTTCTTCTACAGTTGTGATAGCATCATCAGAAATAGGGCACGCCTTTACGCTTTCTTTTACAGAATTCTCATATTTGTTATTGTTCACTGAGTTCAATAGGCCGTTAAAGTGATCTCGCCACATTTGTGCAATTTCATACGAACCAGTTGCTTCTTCCACTGATTGCGATAAAAGGGTATTCTTATTATTCTCTTTATTAATTCCATTCCAGAATCCACGCATGTCCTTATTTTTCAATTTGTCAGCCAAAGCATCAGCTTTGTGTTTATCACATCAATTTTACACTTTCGTAAAGTATACTTGAACGACAATCGAGTTGTATTCATCAGACGAAAAACAGGTCCATATCTCGGCTTTTTAAATGACCGCCACGTCAAAAAAGCTTCTCGAGCCATATCATGGGATTCCTTGACATGTTCATTCCATCCAGATATGATAATGAAATAACCAACTTTATCTCTGCTCAATGAATTACTCGCCTTCTTAATTGATTCAATAATGTCTCTGTAAAAATTTTCTATAGAGTATCAGTACAGTTCATATCTCGACTCTGAAAACAATCCGCCGGTAAATGAAGATCATAAAGGAGCGTCGATAGATTATTCCGATATGAATTGACGTCCATGTCGGAGCACTTGCACCAGTTGATGATTTTTGGTCATTGCATTCCTTTTCAACTGATCAAGCTAGTATCGCATCTATGTAATTTCAAAATGTTAGTTGAAAAGACATTGGAAAGTGGTCGGAGCTTACAAAGTTAGTATGCACTTTTATATCACTTATCGATCTGTGACTAGATGTGCTTACAATATAATCAATCCAAGAAACAGTTCCATGTGCTTCACTAAAATGCGTAAAAGTACTAGAATGTTCCCCTAACAAACGAATGATATTATTATAGCCACAGTGGGAGATATACATTTTGTTGAAGAACACAAATTATTATGACTCTCCCATCATATCGGTATTTACAAAATATGAAATAAAGTCTATAGCTGACTGTCCCACTATACATGTATTGAATGAAATTTTAGTCATTTAAATGGAACAGATTATAGTATTACATGGTCACTGATTCCTTTGAAGTTTTTGTTTATGTAACAATTTGTTAATTGGGGTAATTAAAAGTGGGAGAATCAGGACTAAACCAGTTCTTTATTTCTTCAATTATAGACATTTGTCTCTGTTGCAAGATCTTAATTGTAACATCTAAAGACATTCAAATTAGCGATATCAATCGATATGTGTTGCCTTCAATTAACAAGAGGCTCAGAGGGTTGAGCCTGTATCGCTCACCTGGGAGTCACAAACTTTTGATTTGATTTCATGGACTAGGTTGATTTTTTGGAAATTTTGTAAATGACATTCCATAGATGCTTCATACCAAGTATAAGTTTATTTGGCCAAACTATTTTAGAGGAGAAGAATTTAAATATTGGACCAATGAGAACATATAAAAGCTTCTGGTGGCCATTTGGTGGCCATTTGGACTATGATAATTTATGCAAAGTTTGTGAAGAACCTTTCATAGATGCTCCATACCAAAATTTAGTTCATTTGGCTTTACGGTTTCAGAGGAGAAGAAGTTTAATATTTCAACCAATCAGAACATGTAATGCTCATGGCGGCCATTTTTTTCATGGACCGGGATGATTTATGCAAATTTTGTAAAGTACCTTCCATAGATGCTCCACACCAGAAATCACTTAATTTGGCTTTACGGTTTCAGATGAGAAGTTTTAAATTTCAACCAATCAGAGCATGTAAATGGCCATGGCGGCCATTTTGTTTCACTGACCAGGATAATTTATGCAAACTTTGTAAAGGACCTTCCATAGATCACCCATTCCAAAAAATCAGTTCATTTGGTTTTACGGTTTCAGAGGAGAAGTTTTAAATTTCGACCAATCGGAACATGTAAATGCTCTTGGCCGCCATTTTATATCACGGACCGGGATGATTTATGCAAACTTTGCAAAGTACCTTCCATAGATACTCCATACCAAAAATCAGTTCATTTGGCTTTACGGTTTCAGAGAAGTTTTAAATTTCCACCAATCAGAACAGATAAATGCTAATGGCCGCCATTTTATTTCACAGACCGGGATGATTTATGCAAACTTTGCAAAGGACCTTCCATAGATGCTCCATACCAAAAATCATTTCATTTGGCTTTACGGTTTCAGAGAAGTAGTTTTAAATTTCGACCAATCAGAACATGTAAATGGTCATGGCGGCCATTTGGTTGCACTGAGCAGGATGATTTATGCAAACATTGTAAAGGACCTTCCATAGATCATCCATACCAAAAATCACTTCATTTGGCTTTACGGTTTCAGAGGAAAAGTTTTAAATTTCCACCAATCAGAACATGTTAATGGTCATGGCAGCCATTTTCTTTCATTGCCCAGGATGATTTATGCAAACGTTGTAAAGGACCTTCCATAGATCATCCATACCAAAAATCAGTTCATTTGGCTTTACGGTTTCAGAGAAGTTTTAAATTTCGACCAATCATAACCTGTAAATGCTAATGGCCGCCATGTTATTTCACGGACCGGGATGATTGATGCAAACTTTGCAAAGGACCTTCCATAGATACTCTATACCAAAAATCAATTCATTTGGCTTTACGGTTTCAGAGGAGAAGAAGTTTTAAGTTTCGATCAATCAGAACATTTAAATGGTCATGGTGGCCATTTTGTTCCAATGACCAGGATGATTTATGCAAATTTTGTAAAGGACCTTCCATAGATCACCTATACCAAAAATCAGTTCATTTGGCTTTACGGTTTCAGAGGAGAAGTTTTAAATTTCGACCAATCAGAGCATGGAAATGGTCATGGCCGCCATTTTGTTTCACTGGCCAGGATGATTTATGCAAACTTTGTAAAGGACCTTCCATAGATGCTCCATACCAAAAATCAGTTCAATTTGCTTTACGATTTCAAGGGAGAAGAAGTTTTAAGTTTCGATCAATCAGAACATTTAAATTGTGATGGCGGCCATTTTTTTCACGGACCAGGATGATTGATGCAAACTTTGTAAAGGACCTTACATAGATGCTCCACACCAAAAATCAGTTCATTTGGCTCTACGGTTTCAGAGGAGAAGTTTTAAATTTCGACCAATCAGAACATGTAAATGCTAATGGCCGCCATTTTATTTAACGGACCGGGATAATTTATGCAAACTTTGCAAAAGACCTTCCATAGATGCTCCATACCAAAGATCAGTTCATTATGCTTTACGAATTCAGTAGAGAAGAAGTTTTAAATTTTGACCAATCAGAACATGTAAATGGTCATGGTGGCCATTTTATTTCACTGACCAGGATGATTTATGCAAACTTTGTAAAGGACCTTCCATAAATCATTCATACCAAAAATCAGTTCATTTGGCTTTACAGTTTCAGAGGAGAAGTTTTAAATTTCGACAAATCAGAGCATGTAAATGGTCATGGCCGCCATTTTGTTTCACTGACCAGGATGATTTATGCAAACTTTGTAAAGGACCTTCCAAAGATCACCCATACCAAAAATCAGTTCATTTGGCTTTACAGTTTCAGAGGAAAAGTTTTAAATTTCCACCAATCAGAACAGATAAATGCTAAAGGCCGCCATTTTATTTCCCGGACGGGGATGATTAATGCAAACTTTGCAAAAGACCTTCCATAGATGCTCCATACCAAAGATCAGTTGATTTGGCTTTACGAATTCAGTGGAGAAGAAGTTTTAAATTTCGACCAATCAGAAGATGTAAATGGTCATGGTGGCCATTTTGTTTCACTGACCAGGATGATTTATGCAGACTTTGTAAAGGACCTTCCATAGATCTTCCATACCAAAAATCAGTTCATTTGGCTTTACGGTTTCAGAGGAGATTTAATTTTCGACAAATCAGAACATGTAAATGCTAATGGCCGCCATTTTATTTCACAGACCAGGATGATTGATGCAAACTTTCCAAAGGACTTTCCATAGATACTCCATACCAAAAATCAGTTCATTTGGCTTTACGGTTTCAGAGGAGAAGTTTTAAATTTCGACCAATCAGAATCTTTAAATTGTCATGGCGGCCATTTTATTTCACGGACCGGGATTATTTATGCAAACTTTGCAAAGTTTTTTGTAAAGCACCTTCCATAGATACTCCATACCAAAAATCAGTTCATTTGGCTTTACGGTTTCAGAGGAGAAGTTTTATATTTCGACCAATCAGAACATGTAATTTGTCATGGCCGCCATTTTGTTTCACTGACCAGGATGATTTATGCAAACTTTGTAAAGGACCTTCCATAGATGCTCCATACCAAAAATCAGTTCAATTTGCTTTACGATTTCAAGGGAGAAGAAGTTTTAAGTTTCGATCAATCAGAACATTTAAATTGTCATGGCTGCCATTTTCTTTCCGGACCAGGATGATTGATCCAAACTTTGTAAAGGACCTTACATAGATGCTCCACACCAAAAATCAGTTCATTTGGCTTTACGGTTTCAGAGGAGAAGTTTTAAATTTCGACCAATCAGAACACTAAATGGTTATGGCCGCCATTTAGTTTCACTGACCAGGATGATTTATGCAGACTTTGTAAAGCACCTTGCATAGATTATCCATACCAACAAGAGGCTCCCAGGAGCCTGAATCGCTCACCTGGTCCTTAAGCTTTAAGGGAGTCTTTCATGAGCTATTACCCCTATAATGGATCATCTGACAACTTCGACCCAATTCAGACTTTTGTAGAGCTCAATGAGCTGATTGTTTAAGCAAACAACAGCTTTTCTCTATCGACAATAGTTTTCATTCTATAGGGCAAAAACAAGAGAAAACGCTATTTTTGACATTTAAAGGGTCATCTATAAGGCATCAACAGTTATTTTGACATTTAAGGGACAAAACTTTAACTCCTAAAGGGCTCATTTAAACATTTTGCAAACTAAGGGAAATGCTGTGAAAATGGTCAATTTTGATGTTCTAAGGGGAATAACTCCTAAAAGGAATGATCATACAACTTAATAAGTACAAATTTTTAAAAAAAAAATCAAGAAAAAGGGCAATAACTCCTACATGGGTGGTTACATCTTCTTCAAAATTTCAAAGCAGGTAGATCTTGAGGTGTTGAACACTTTAGCTTCCCATCAGAATTTTGATATCTGTCACCATTTTTGAGTTATTTGCAAAAAACTGCAATTTACCCCTATGTTCTATTTTTAGCCATGGCGGCCATGTTTTTTACGAATCAAAAATCCAAACGATAGTTTTGTAGCACATATACCAATAAACAACTGTACGAAGTTTGGTTGCAATTGGACTTATGGTGTCGGACGAGTTAACGTTTGAAAAATTGTTAACAGACGACGACGACAGACGACGACGACGACGACGACGACGACGGACGCCAAGTGATGGTAAAAGCTCACATGGACCTTTGGTCCAGGTGAGCTAAAAATCAGTTCATTTGGCTTTACGGTTTCAGAGGAGAAGTTTCAAATTTCGACAAATCAGAAAATGTAAATGGTCATGGTGGCCATTTATTTCAGTGACCAGGATGATTTATACAAACTTTGTAAAGAACGTTCCATAGATCACCCATACCAAAAATCAGTTCATTTGGCTTTACGGTTTCAGAGGAGAGGAAGTTTTAAATTTCGACCAATCAGAACATGTAAATGGTCATGGCCGCCATTTTGTTTCACTGATAGGATGATTAATGCAAACTTTGTAAACGACCTTCCATAGATCACCCCTACCAAAAATCAGTTCATTTGTCTTTACGGTTTCAGAGAAGTTTTAAATTTCGACCAATCAGAACAGATTAATGCTAATGGTCGCCATTTAGTTCCCGGACGGGGACGATTGATGCAAACTTTGCAAAGAACCTTCCATAGATGCTTCATACCAAACATAAGTTCATTTGGCTTTACGGTTTCAGAAGAGAAGTTTTAAATTTCGACCAATCAGAAAATGTAAATGTTCATAATAGCTATTTTGTTTCAGGGAACAAGATGATTTATGCAAACTTTGAAAAGGAACTTCCATAAATCACCCATACCAAAAATCAGTTCATTTGGCTTTACGGTTTCAAATGAGAAGAAGTTTTAAATTTCGACCAATCAGAACATGTAAATGCTAATGGCGGCCATTTTGTTTCACGGAACGGGATGATTAATGCAAACATTGTAAAAGACCTTCCATAGATGCTCCATACCAAAAATCAGTTCATTTTGCTTTACGGTTTCAGAGGAGAAGTTTTAAATTTCGATCACTCAGAACATTTAAATTGTCATGGCGGCCATTTTTTTCACGGACCAGGATGATTTATACAAACTTTATAAAGGACCTTATATAGATGCTCCACACCAAAAATCAGTTCATTTGACTTTACGGTTTCAGAGGAGAAGTTTTAAATTTCGACCAATCAGAACATGTAAATGGTCATGGCGGCCATTTATTTCAAAGACCAGGATGATTTATACAAACTTTGTAAAGGACGTTCCATAGATCACCCATACCAAAAATCAGTTCATTTGGCTTTACGGTTTCAGAGGAGAAGAAGTTTTAAATTTCGACCAATCAGAACATGGAAATGGTCATGGCTTCAACGCAGAGAAGTAGTACGCAGGCGTATGCGACGTCGCAAGACTATCTGGTGTAGACAGAGGTTGGCACATAGACCACTGTATGGACAGTATGAACAACTCTTGTAAGAACTAAACCGTGAATAGATGGGTAGAATCAGGGTAGCCTGGGCGATTTGGATCATATCACCAAAGTTATAGTTGAGATATAATTAAAAACATTAAAGGATGTACACCTCTGAGGAGCCAAAAATTTCTAGTATTAAACTTTTTTTCTTAACCTCATTTTTGGATTTATATGACTGTAAGAAAGTAATTTATGAAGAAAAAATCATATGGTCGTGGACTTCTTTTTTTGCTATAGTCATTTGAAGTACCCCATTTTTGATGATTTTCCCATTTTTCATCAATTTTTACCCATTTTTGGGCCATTGTCATGAAAAAAATCACACTTCCACAATTTAACTGTTTTAATACTTTCCCTAAAGATGAAGTGGACCAATCTGAATAAATTTAACTTAAAAAAAAACTATAGGTAGCCCCCAAAATTAGTAAATCTATTATGACGTAAAAGAAATCAAAATGACGTCATATTTATATAAATTAATAAAAACATAAAACAGATTTTATATATGGTTTTAGCAAGCGTACAAGATATGCGTCGTCTCAAATATACGTTACTTCATCACACTGGTCTTTGGTCGGTAATTTTTTTTTTTGGGGGGGGGGGGGGGGTCCTCAAATAAATGTTTTTTTTAATAATTGGAATCTCTATAAAAGATTAATGAATTACACAAAATTATAAATAATTCATCGTATAATAAACAGACAAACTGTGCGTTGATATTCACACCAAAAATCAGCGTGTATCGCACTGGATACACAATCAACATAAAATTGACAGCTTCTAGCAGGGGAACTAATAGGGATGATCACCTCAGTCTGTTGTCTTGCGTTTGCGTCGTCCATGTCAAAGTTGTGTTTGACCGACATAAACGAAGTGTTGGGACGTTATAAAAAAGTTAAATATAAAAAATACTGAACTCCAGTCCAAGAAAATACAGAAAAAAAACTGGAAAAACCAAATACCCGAACAAAACATAATTGACAGTTTATCTTTTTTGTATTCTCCGCCTATGGTTTTTCGGGACACTTTGTTTTCTGGACTGTGTGTCCTTGTGTTTGTTCTTTAGTACTGCCTGTATCAGATGAACGTTTTTGCTTATAAAGAGGTTATGGTCATGGTTAACAAAACACCAACATGAAAGTGGATACATATTTATTCTTGCTCTTTTCTTAATTTTTAGTTTGCCTCAAAGAAGTTGAGGGGGACTAAAGGAGTACCCCGGCGTCCACGTCCGCGCGTGTGCACGTCCGCAGCCAGTTCCCAGTTACTAGTTGACATAGGGTCATATATTTCAGTGTGCAGTGCACGTTGAAAAGACTGACCATTCTACATAAGATGAAAGTTACATGACCCATATTACACGGCTGACTCGCTTTTAAGTATTACTAGTATGTCAAAAATTATTTTTAACATACAAAGTGACCTACAATCATATTAATTGGTGTGCGGGTGCATCTCGGGGAGTAACACAGCCTCCAACCAAAACTAGGTCACTCTGACCTACTTATTGTGCTTCATTGACTTAGGTTAAGTTTTACGTCAGAGTTCAGTTCTTCGATACCAAGGGACCTACACTCAGTCATATTAATTGGTGTGAGGATGCATCTCGGCGAGAAACACAGCCTTCCACCAAAATAAGTTTTAGATGAAGACCAATTAAACTTAACATGTGGAACAAACCAGCCCAAACTTACCACAAGCTATATAAAAGGTGACTGTGATATCCAGGTACATAAGGATCAAGATCACCTTCTTCGCGTAAGACTTGGACGTAAGTCTTACCTTATGTGGATTCGATACACAGAAGCTGTAAATGTCGAGCAGGAGTCAGAAGTGTTGGTGTGTGCTCGCATTTAGCATCTATTATGTGGTATTTGGGTTTTGCCAGGCATAAGAACCTCACTTAGTATGGAGTTTAAAATTGGGGTGCTAGTGTTTGTGACGCTGCTGATTACATTCCGATATATGCTCTTTTGACAGTGAGGGTGATGATGGTGTTGAAACAGGAAATGAACAGTGACTAACCAATGATTGACTTTTATACGTATAAAATGAAACTGAGAAATAAATATAGAGTTTTCAATTATTAAAATACTCATATTACAAACTACATTTTGATTTTTTTTTGTTGTGAATGTCAAACTGTTTCACTCGACAAGCGAAAAAATAGAAAAATAAGAATTTCTATTAATATATGTGATTTTTTTCAATTTGACATTTATACTTCAAAAATCGTCTATTAAACGACCACACTTTTCATCTATGGGCACTTCTTAGGTGGATATTTAAAGGAAAAGAAATTCCTTCCAATAAAAAAAATATTTTTAAAAAATTCAGATATTAAGTTTTTTTCCATTTGTGTATTTTTGGCCCCAAAACAACGAAAATTGCAGAAATTGACTTTTAAAATATGTTTTTGTATCTGTCAATTTGATTATTTTGTTGTGAATGTCAAACTGTTTCACTCTACAAATCAAAAAATTGAAAAATGAGAATTTCCCAAAATATGTGATTTTTTTTTTCAATTTTGACGTTTTTACTCCAAAAATCGTATATTTTACAAAAAAGTCCATTAAACGACCAAACTTTTGATCTATGGTCACTTCTTAAGTAGACATTTAAATGAAAAGAAATTCTTTCCAATAAAAAAAATATTTAGAAAAAAAATCCAGAAATTTGAGGTTTTTTCATTTTTAGTACTTTTGGCCCCAAAACAACGAAAATTGCAGAAATTGACTTCTAAAAGGTGTGTTTGTGTCTGTCAATTTGATTATTTTGTTGTGAATGTCAAACTGTTTCACCCTACAAGCCAAAAAATTGAAAAATAAGAATTTCCAAAAATATTTGATTTTTTTAGGAGTTTGAAGGAACGAACGTGGACTCATAAACCTGACTTGGGAGGATGAGGTCAGGTCAAATGCATGTATTGTTTACAACAATCAATACAAAGCTCTGGGAATAAGAATAAGAATAAATAGTTTAATAAGATCTCACCTTTAAAATAACAAATATTTTACAATAAAAAAGTATATCCATAGAAAAATATATTAATGCCATTCTTCTTGGGAGTTTGTCGGTCATCTAAAGCCTGGAAGTCAGTAACGAATTAGCTTAATTTTGGCTGACGATTTTCGGTAAATGTGGCTATCAGTAATTCTTGTCCAAATACTTTTGATTTTCGGTCATCCCAATGATTCGGATTTAATGCTGCTGATGAGAGGTAACCCCATTGAAATAGGTATACAGCCTATGATAAAAATATTTGATATTGGTACCTTTGGATTGTTATTCTATTAGGAATCATCAACAAAAAAACTTGTTGCTGTCACTTTTTTTGCAGACAATAGTGTATCTGCTCGAAGGCAACTTAGAATCTGAATAGCCGACCGACTTATCAATTGCAACTGCACTGGATTCCTGTGGGGTTAGGGGAATAACTCAAAATAAAACATGACTATTGTATAAAATGGCCTTTAGTGAAATAAAAAGTTTCAAGTTTCAAGGCAAATTTACAATATAATTTTGCAGGAAAGTACAATGAGGTTGATACAGTCGTTGAATAAACGATAAAATGACAGGTTGAACCAACTCAACGTGTAAAGAAAGACAATATATGATTTTTTTTAACATAGAAAAACACAAGATGGCTTCGTGATATAGCCAAGATACATAAGAAAAGTTAATTTTACCTGTATTACATATTAGACTTAAGGTTCCATCAAAGTCAAAATCTATGACAAAAACACAACCACATAAATTTGTCAATATTTTTATTGTTACAATTAATTCTGAACTGGAACTTGATGAAAAGCTTTCATTAAATACACATTTCATAATGCATTACCTTTTTCCTTCAGAATAAATATGAAAATGAAATTGTAGATGTAAACATTTCCTTAGTGACGGATGAATTTTTCAAAAGATGCCGTGAGTTAGGTAGAGCATATTTTTGGAAAATAATTGTTCCAATTGTTCCATTGTCATCATGGGCAGGGCAAGGGAGGCTTAAAATATCACATTTTTAGTGTGTGGCTGCGTGTGCTGTCCACGTTTATATTTATCAAAGATGTCCGAGTTAAATTTCGTCATTAATGATAAAGATGACCATTTGTTAAAAATATTTTTATCTAGGGCTTACAGGGAATTGTATAGTAGAGATATATTTAGAGAGGTCACATGAAAAATAATGTAAAAATAGATAATGGTTGGTTTTATCACTTTGTGCAAGGTAAACATCCGTGCAATCCAAAAAACAACTAAGTTATGAATTCCTCTGAACTTTACCTTACTTCTTCATAATCTTCAAAGTTCATAACCTTTACAGTTAGGAGAAATTGCGTTATTGTAGAAAAACAATTCTGAATACATGAAGCGGGAACATCCCACTCGAAGGAGAATGTTTTTAATTTGTTTTATTCTTCTTCCGTAATTTCAAACAGAAATACATTTAAATTATGTGCATACTTGTTTATTTAAATCAATGTGTTAAAATGATGAATTCGAGAACCTTCTAAGGGATAGTTGGGCGAATTCATATCCGAAAAGTGCATACAAATTCCATTTGCACATAAACAAAACTGCAGTTTGAATTTATAAATGCAGATTGTCAAATCCGATAATAACCTTTATAATCTGAACCATACATCGTTTATTTTGAACCACGCGTTTTGCCGCCTATTCGGCTAATTCGTAAATTTAGTATTATAGATAGTACTCAGTGAGTCACTACTAAACAATTTGGCAATACCATTTTGTAGAGAAATTCCTCTGTAATTATTTAAATCTTTTTTATCACATGATTTATGTAATAAAATGTAATAAAATAATTCCTCCGTATATCAGGATATCTTGTTATGATATTGTATTATTATATTTATTTTGTTATGATATTGTAATTATTATATTATTTATCTTGGCCTAATTTGTTTTGTGTGGCCTTATAACATGTATAATATGTTTACATAATACTTATAGTTGTTTACCAAATAATGTTATAACTGCGCAGTTTAGAAATCACTGGAACAATAATAGATACTGATGGAATGACTAGAACTTTCTATTTGACTTACGTAATAATTCTGGTGTAATTCAAACTTCTACCGTATTCTAGAAGAATCCGTGGTGGTTATGTATTCGGACGAAGGTTGGACTTTCAGAGCAGAACAGTATCAGACCAGACGTTAACATTCTTGTGTTCTCAGCTGTTGGATTGACAACAACATCATACTTGACACACTTTTATTTACGTTACATCATACTAGATTGTGACTGATTGGATATGATATTCTGTTTGGATTCCCGCAACAGTGACGAGAAGAATTCCGGACAAAGAAAAGACATAGGATTTCGAACAGTTAAGTTTACATTTTATTTTGTGTAATATTTTTTTGTAAACTTGTATATAATAAATCTTGTGATATTTTATTATTGACTTGTGTCTTTTGTTGGCTACAATTTAAACGTGATTTCGGCCGTAACAATCTACCTGTTAGAGGATAAGATTAAATAATTTCACAATTGATCTGCAAGTTGCAATTGATCTCTATTTTATTATTTTATTACTGATTAAATCTAGGCCTAGACTTTTATTCATTTTCAAAGTTATAAGGCATTGTTTGACAAACGAAAAATAAAAAAAAAATAGATCGGATGCAAATTTCTCTTTTTGAATAATTGAAATATTTTTTTTTTAATTTTGGTAATGTCTTTCTACCTTGCAATATATACATGTATCACAAAATGTAAAATCTGTTGAAGGCAATAGTGCTGTCAAGTCAATGTGAAATAGTTCAAATTCTGAAGAACCACAACTTGCTAACATCTCAAATTTCAGAAATAATTTATTCCAAAATCATAAACAGTATATTCACTAACGCTCGGTGTAAAATATAAACAAGTATAATGCTTACCCATGTTAAAATAACTATAAAGCATGGCACCAGTGAATTATTTCTTAATTCTGCCACATCTACAAAGATATTTAAGTTATAATCAACAGGTTTCAAGATGTTTACAAGGCAAAAGATAATTTTATATTTTTTTATCTTCACTGGGTGAAATGCACACAATTATAAAATCAAGAAAGTACATCATTTAGTAAACAGTGGATAAACAGTCAAATTTGCTCAAAATGATCAGATAAACTGAAATGTTACAATGTCCCATTTCATGCCTTTTCCTTTATCAATGAAAACAATGAAGTTATTGTTTAATAAAAAAATGTTACATCAAATATTTATTTATTATATTTTGTAAATTTCCTTCAAATTTTGAGATAAAATTGAAATATGACAATTACTCTCAAAAGCTATCTCCCATCTCATACTTTTTCAGAAATTTAGTGATATATCAATTACTGTTAAATGTAACATTTATTTTATTTTTCTATTTTTAACTATGTCGGCCATGTTGGTTGGCAGGTTGGGTCATCGGACACATATTTTAAACTATATACCCTAATATTGATTGTAGCCAACTTTGGTTCAATTTAGCGAAGTAGCTTCAGAGGGGAATATTTTTGTAAAAGTGAATGGTCTATTCACTATTTATAGGGTAATAACGCTAAGAAAAACAATCTGTTGGCGCTGATTCTGAGAGAATTCTAATTTAAAGTTTAGACATAAACAGCAACTTCCCATATTTTTATCATTCAAAGGGGAATAGCTCTAATAAAAAATATCCTTCAATGCTGATTTTCGAACTCGACTGAGATAATTATAATCTTAACGTTTGGCATAAAATTTAAATAAAATATTAAGAAATGTAGATGTGAGAGCTCTTACAAACACAATGATATATTTTAACTGTTCAAGGGCAATAACTCTATGAAAATCAATCTTTCATTGATGCTTTTCGCACTCTTTCGAGGGAATGCTAATATAAACCTTTCATATAAAATCAATTAAAATCTGTTGAGAAATTTAGACGTGAGAGCACTCACAAAGTGTGACAGACGGACGGACATCAGCATTTCCATATCCCCACTCCTTGTTTCGGAGGGGAATAAAAAATAAAGAACTTTGTATGTCAATCTAATCGACAGGAGTTTAAAAACGCAAACAAGTTTAATGTAAGACCCTTTCTTACTCTATTCATATTATGACATGTTTGGAATTGAGCCAAGGTAAAAAACAATTAATGGTACGTTTCAATGAAATTTTTTATTCAAGTCCCATTTAGGAGGACATTCTTCTTTGAATCATATGCATCATCACTTCCCACTGAAGAATCACTTTCAGCACTTAATTCTAGTGATAACAATTTATAAACCACTTCCATCACATGGTCATTTCTCAAAAAAGGTGCCCCTCACTGTCAATGTAGATATTCCTCCAGAAAGCTGCATATTAATATCCAACAATAATCTGCAAAATATATATATATATATTTATATTTATATACACTGCATGTATAGACAATTTTAAATATGTATTCGTGTATAGTCATGTTTTGTACTCGCTAAAATAATACAAAAGTTTTATTGGTGGATACTGCACCAAAATAAATTACACCTACTCAGTGGCCCTTAACCACTTAATATGAGGATGCAAAAATGTAACTAATGCAAATTATATTTAACCATGTTATCTGAATTAATAGTTTTCACAAAATTTTACATTTTTGTAAATTTAAACTTAGAGTCATAATTTCGGGCTGTATACAAATACTAGCTATTTTAAACAATTTAGTAAAACGAAAAAGTTTGGCCCAGATAAAAATCCGTACACCCCCCCACACACACACACAATAGATGAATGGTCTGTGCCTTAAGTACTAAAGGCAGTCTTATTGGATCTAGAACAAGACTTTACTGCTTGATTCAATCAGAAAACAAAGAGACTTATTCTTTCATTAAAAACTGCCTTTTACTTCTGCATGTATCATTTTATAGGCATTTTTAATCTGTTAACAAATTAATATGATAAAATCATAATATTGCAAGTTGCATTGTGAATAATGCCATATACTGTTTTCAATGAAATTTTTATGCATTTTATTTCAGTCTAAAGTCAATGTATTATTATATTAATAAAATTTGTTGTTTTAAACTAGTAACAAAACATATACCTAGATGACTGCTGAAAAAAAACAGTCCCTGTCTATACCGAAAGATTCATGGAATGGATTTTTGGCATTTTGATGGTCTAAATATATATGTATATGTACGAAAGATGTTTGTTGGTTAATTAACCTTGTGGGGACGTCGAAAAAATTTACCAAGGTTATATTTTTACACCTCAAAAATGATTCTGAATTTCCAACAGTAAAATATATTAATGCACTTGAAAATGTGAATTCACTAACTCAGACCTGTCTGATCTATCCCAAAATTTGAAAAACCATTGTTTTAAACAGGTTTAATGCACTCTGTGCATATTTCATGCGACATTGAATGGTTAACTTTGTATCCTCTATCATATGTTATACTTAATTTTTTTTTCGAATAAGTCATGAAAAAGGTGAATCCATGAGGCCCATGGTTTCTGACAATTAAAACAATCATTATTTTATTCTTTAATGACTGAAAAAATAGTCTATCCTAAAATACAAAATGAAGTTATGAATATTATTCAGTGTTCTTAATTATTATTTGGTTTTTTAAAAATGCCCACTCGCATATCAAAAAATTACTACAAATGAAACCCCAAATAAACATGATAAATACAATATACAATTATAGCCTTACAGGAGGTCGATAAAACATGTATCGACCGACATTTTAAAGGCTATAAATGTTTTATTATAATATTCAATTTCACAAAATATCAATCATGTTCTATTTCAATAACCAACGAACTAACCTGTGCTTTACGGTTTTGAATCTCTGACATTTTCCCTATATCCTTTTCATTATGTTGATATTGAATTGAAAGTGATAAACTTTAACAATTTAATATTAACAAAACAACATGTAGATATCACATATTTAATTTGTAAGAATGAAAGATAGATTCCGATTGGTCCATAGACTAATCCAACAGCCAATCAAAATATCGCTTTATAAATTTGTTCTTCTAAATTCTATTTTTGGAATAAGGGGGTCTTTCAACTAAATTATTTTTAGAAACTCTTAGTCTTTCAACATTTTTAATTTTATTTATGGAAACACCTATTTTACAAGCTTTTCACAGGTTGACCATGTGATCTATTTTGACAAATGACAGCTTTTGAATTATACAATGTTATAATATCAGATATACTTTACATGATATAAAAAGACCAGGGATAACCACTGATAATGCAGGATCAATGCTTGGGACAACAAATAAAAAATGTTACTCGGGTGTTACACTTACATGGGAGTTCGGCTACTTTGCTCCATTCACATATTATCATGGGGGATAAATTCTTAAACAAAATCCTTGCTTGGAATGTGTCGCACTTATTAACAGATTAACGGCAATTTCAATAAGAATAATGCTGGTCCAGTCTTTGTAAATTGAGCCATGATGTTAAATTTTAATATTTTTGACTGGGACATCATAAAGTACATCATATACATTTCTCATTTCATTTTGAACTTTTTGCCAAATTTCAAGAAAATGTCCCACTTATAAACGTACAATTTAAATGAGAATAATGCACGTTGGTTGCCAGTTTTCGTAATACCTGCATTGATAATCATTTTTTTCACAGTTATTATTATTATGTTGATTATTATCCAATTCATATTGTCATTGCATGGATAATTTATAAATTCACCAGATTTTACAAATCCAATAGGATTAAATGATTTGGTTTATTAAGAAGTAAATTTTCTTCTGTGAAAGTTTTTTTGACATTTAAAAAAAATTATTTTGAATAACTTTAGATAAGAAATAAATAAATATTTTTCCCTCCGAGAATGAAATTATTAGGGATTGAAACCAATATTGAAAAATAAATTATCAAGTCACGTAACTAAAATAATTAAAAAATAATAATATTTAAAAAAAATATTGGTATTATAGATACTTAGGTAACCTCACCATAAACATGTCAGAAAAACTGTTATTTTCTTGTGAAGCAGATTATTGTCTGTAGATTATGTGAATATTTTACAAAAGACCCTGTGACGTTTTCTTCGTTATAAAGTTCGAAAGTTTTTGTGACTGTTTTGAAAAATGAAAAACCGTGAGTTTTTGGCTCAAATTTACCAAAATCAGAGTCAACTGTCCATAAATAGATTTGCTTTTCATTCTGTATTTGAAAAGATTACATACAATTGTCAAAAACCATGTGGTAAATTTTCAGCAAAAAATCAGTAGAGGAATCTAATATATTATTGTATCGTATTCCCCGAAATAGTTATACATTTCATCGAGTTAGTAAGTTATTGAACATAATTATGGTGTTTTTAATTAGAAATGTATTTCTGGTTGCATTTAAACTATTTATTCCGGTTCATGGTTATCTTGTGGTAGCGTTAATTGCTTTTTGTCAAAGAACACATATTACCTATCTTTCCTACATTCAATCCTATAAATATTTCCTCGTCACGCTCAATCATTCTGGTGACTTTTGCACAAAATGGCCATTCCACACTAGAAGGAGTTGATTGCGCAAAATTGGTACCCTCAATACCCCCTCAATATGCAATTGTTGCCAACAAAATTCTGAAAACAACTATCCAAATGACATCATACTCCTTCGTGAAACCAGGAACTGTATATGATAGTATTATATGATCCCTGGTGAACCATTTATGAACATATATGCTAATTCCTGGGGGAAAAAGTTGTAGGAGGAGTTAATTAAACAAAAACGGTACCCCTCCACACACAATTCTTTCACAAAAAAGTTCAAAACACAGAAAATCTTCAAATGTCATAATGACGTCATATTCCTTTTTATATATATTTTTTCAATTGCTATATTTCTATAAAATTCTCTGACTTTCAATTGCTACATTTATGTTGTAATATGTTTTAATGTTTAATTTATTTTATTATTGTAATTGTATGTTAAATATGTATTTGTATGTGACTTACTTGACTTAATTCCGACTTTCCATGTAGAGAATATGATCTGTGTATTTGTATGTATATTGGTAGTAAATAATATATTTCTTATTTTTATATAGATATTTCCTTTTAATTTTTGTAAACTTCTTTTATATATTTTAAATTTTATTTGTTTTTAGTCTTTTAATTGTGACCATTAATAATTAGAAAAGTAGAATATATATTATGAAAATAAGTTTTGAGTATAAAAATAAGTATACTACAAAAATTAAAATTTAAAAAAAGAAAGTGAAAATGAGAAAATTAGATTAAAATGCTAGCACAATCTAAATTGAGAAACAGAAGAAAAAAATTACTGGAGGACAATGACCGTAAGGGGGCGCTGTAATTACGCGAAAATAAACATTTTAAAGATTTCCGCCTCGGATTTCCGGCTCGGGTTCGGTCTCGGCCTATCCGCTTATGAAAATCAGCGAATCCTGCGTCACACTTAGACCCCAATGAGACCCATTACAAGATTAATGACCTTGGTGTTCCAAAAGTGGAAGGAAATACATAGAAAAGAAGAAGAATGACTTTCCCTCCCCCTCCCTATGTTATCCCCTGGTTATTCCGAATAGAAAAATGGCAGTCTACAAGTCACACCTTGCATGGATTTTCAAAACAAAATCAGCAAAGACAAATTTAATAAACAATTTACCAAAAGTTATATCTCTTAAAACGAGAGATGGTTCTCACTTTACAAAATATAAAACATCTAAAAATACTCAAGAGCAGAATAAGCAAAGGAATATAGAATCCGGACCTTCATTTCAAGATTTTTTGGCGAATATAGCAGATGGCCCAAAGCCGATAAATAACATTACGGAAATAAGAACAGTACCATCATACATTGAAAAGTCATCTCTTCGTGGACATGACAGGAAAGGCACGTGTACTTTCTTATCTTGATGGCTTGTTGACTTATAAATTATCTTTGTGTTTCTGTTATAAGGGGACGACCATTTGATATTCTGGGGGGGGGGGGGGGGATTTGTTTTGGATGGGTTATTTATTTTTGTGGAAAATAAAGACAGATTATTTATTTTCTGCACCGTTGAAGCATGATTTTTCATTTTCAGTAAAACAAGGGACTGATTATTTATTTTCACAGTTATATTTATAATATTTGAAAATACACAATTTTTAAATTCATGTTTTTATTCTTAAATAAATAACATAGTCAAGGTTGTATCTGTTCGGAATTTTGGCTGTTCCACCGCTTTCAAGACGTTTCGGCCATAAACCAGTTCGTCCATATACCGTTTCGTCCATAGACCAGTTCGGCCATAGTCGATTCGGCCATAGTCGTTTCGGCCATACTTTTTTATAATGAGATATATACTTAATAGCATCATTGTTTCTTACGAGGGGTATTCTTAGTAGTTTACTTAGTAGAAGAAAAAAGTTTTGGCACCGATACTTAAACTTTTTAAAGTGGTCAAGTTGTATGCCTAAATATATTATTAAAGGACTGGGTTTATATACAGCTGTTTATTGGCAACACACTGTGACTATCATATTTTTTTCTGTAAATAATGAAACACTCACAATTGTTTTCACCTTTATTTATTCTCTTTATATATTTATATCACCAGATTGATAACAAGCACATACATAATTAACAACAATTTAAACAAAAGCACTCTAACAGTTGAGTTGCACTATAATTATATATATAAGATATGTTCACTAAACGTCAGAATCGGAACCACTTTCATCGGAGTGGTATAAAAAATTTAATCATGGTCTCATGGTTGTTTTAAAATTTTCTCAATAACAAGAAAAGTTTGCATCAGCTTGTGGTAAGCTTGGGTCAAGCTTGGATAAAAATAACTCATATGCAGCCCAGGGCCTAATCTAGGATTTTGAAGAGAGAGAAGTGACTTCTCCTTCCAGGATGGATTAGGGAGAAGTGGTCATTTTTCTGGCGAAGTGGACTTTAATTCACCGTATCGGTTGCGCTTTTTCTGTGTGTCTGTTTTCAATGGCATATATATAAATAAAAGTTTGATAAACTATAAAAAAAAATTAGGACAGTTATATACAGTTTGATTTTCTTTTGATCTACTAATTTTGAGTACTTGAGTAATTTAATTTTCACAGCTTACCAATATATCTTATTATCAAATGATAAGTTGTCAAAACATTGGGTCATTGTAACTCGAGATTCTCATACTCAGTGTCACCCAAGCCAACTTTCATTCACATAACTAGCCTATTAACGACTAATTATCTTTCATCATAGGTGTTTCCTTGTAATCCTAACTGTAGAACAAAACAACAATCAGCTGATCATATAAAAATATAAAATTAGTTGACTTTGTGATTACGCAACATCGTCCTCACGCCATGCATCTTCAATTCATAACAAACGAATGAAACGATATTTCGACTTCCCTTAAATAGTTTTGAATATAAAATTCAAATAGGTTTAAAGTTTAAAGTCGCCGTTGTATTTATTTCAATCAAACATTGACAATATAAGTCGTGGACCACTTCAAAATTCCGATTCTTGATGGTCGCCATTTTGTTTCAAAAATTTACCTGTGCTAAAAATTTCGCGAGTTATCTCCCATTTACTGATATTTCGATAGCGACTTCACTTCGCCAAGAAATGAATAGGCCGGCGAGATTTAGCGATTTTGAAAATTCTTTGGCGACTTAAATCGCCATTTTGCCGGCAAGATTAGGCCCTGATGCAGCCATTTTGTGTGCTGAACAATCACAAAATGCAGAATATAGTCAGATCAAAGAATAAATAATTGCTAATTATCATGAAGTAATGAACATAATTACATTTTATTTGTCTTGCAATTAATTACGATTGGTCTACAATATCTAGTTTATATTGATCATTAATCATATAGTAAAAATAATATTCTGAAATTTCATGATTAATTTCCAAATATTTATTATATATATAAAATAAAACTTAAATTTTGAGCTTAGAACTTGTTAAATATTTGTTAGATTCCATATAAATATTCCATGGCCGAATCGACTTTAATTCTATGGCGGAACTGGTAGTATGGCCGAAACGACTATGGACGAAACGACTATGGCCGAACTGGTAGTATGGCCGAAACGACTTGTTTCCGTTCCACCTTGCAGTCTCAGTCCCTGTCCAGCACTGTGGTATTCTTTAAGACCATCATAAAGATACTATTTGTTATTGTGTTTGATGCAAGCACAAAAATGGCCACCATTGCCATAAATCTGTGCACCCAGTTCATAACTGCCAAATGAAGAAACTGAATTGTAGGTGCAAATAGAAATATGCAATGTTTATAATGCATGCTTGTACATTCATGTTGTATTGTGCATTGCTCTGTTTAAAGTAAAGGAGAAAGGAAAATGAGGGGCGTTTCCAGGATATTTGAAAGGGGAGGCGTATAATAAAAATTTTTTTGGACTTTTTTTTGCTAAAAAACATAAAATAATTGTGAAATGTACTAATGTAACGGTTCCTGACATGGAGCATGTATATTTTATAGTTAAAGTGTCAGGGTTTGATATTTTTTATGCCGAATTCTCTCCATTAATTGTCTATGGTATATTAAAATGATTGGATGGATCTTAACAGCAGTAGACCAATAATGAGAAATTCCAAATTCTAGGTTATAAGGCGTTAACATTTCAATATTCAATACAATATAAGCAGATTACGATAGTTTTTTGTTTTGTTTTGTTTTTAAAGGGGGGGGGGGGCGTACACCCATTACGCCCTCACCTGGACCCACCCACGAAAATGGAATGCAGATATATATTTCTGAAGTTTAAGTTAAATATACCAGTATGTTGCATATATATATATATATACCAGTATAGTAAGTTTATACTTACATTTTATAAATTCAATGAGATGAAATACATTATGTACCATTTAATCGAAATTAATCATCATCCTCTGGAAGTGAATCTTCTGAATTCAAAACTGCATATATTGCATACGTACAAAAAACAATATATGTTAAAATGGGAAAAGGTATTAAAGTGAGGTAAATGTTCATGAGACAATATACCTCAAGTGAAATGAAACCCATTTTCAGACATTTCAAAAACAATAATATTTATATATATGGTGTAGTTTATATATTATTAAAAGATTTGGGAAGTTTTTCCCGAAAAAAATATGAAAAAAGACAAATTTTGGTAGAATCTGGTGCCATCTCATGCTTTAAAACATGCATTTATAAAATGGTTTAAAAGACCTGCGGACTTATTTATTTTCAATACATTGTAGGTGAGGTTATTTATTTTCAAACTACCACAGAACAAACCATTCATTTTTGTTATTATCGAGGCTGAGTTATTTATTTTCAAAATCCTCCTGCCCCCCACCAGAATATCAAATGGTCGTCCCCTAATGTTGAAACTACTTAAATTAAGCAAGATGCAGTTAACATGAAACAGGTGCCCCCCAGGAAAGTGAATAAAGCCTTTAAAAGTTTTGTTACTTTTTGGTATTTAGTAAAAGATTTAAATGATGTGAGTGTTATCTCAGAAAACTGCTATTTTGAAACCAAAAGGCATTAAGGATGATCACTGGTCTATTAGGAAATAAATAGGATTTGAAATAGGTGTTTTAGTTTGAGAGAACATACGAATAGTAAACAAATAAGAAAGAAAAAATATAGGTTCATATGCTCATTTTAGAGCTATAAAGCCTTGAAAATTTGCAGGAAATGGGTTTTCTCTGGATTTTTCATTGTCTTTGCATTGGCAACTTCAGTCTCTCAAAAATGTATGAAAAAATAAAAAGGATTTCATAAAATTTTATCAAATACCATTTTAAGTGGGGGTTCATTGGCAAAAAAATTTAATGTTTAAGAAATTGATAAAACCCAAGGATTCCGAAAATCTGACAAAAACACCAGAACATGACCAGTGAGTATCCTTAATTAATGTATATTTATAGGTCTTGGTTTCAAATTAATGTAATTACACTAATTTCCAAGAACATTTCACATCATCTGTAGAAGTCAGTGTAAAAAGCGAGTAACTGTAAAACAATAACATGCGGTAAAGTTATGCGAGAAGCTATTTTGGGAAATCGTAAATATCGAATTCATTCAATCAATAAAGTTTATTGCTTCGTATCACGGTGCGGAGCTATTAGTTTCAGTAGACATATACGCTATCTTGAAATAATTACTGATCGCTGATTGGTTACTTTATGATGCGGCTGAGATACAGCAACAGCCATTGGTTTAAATGAGATAAAGAATTACAGACTTTACTCGTTCAGGATAAGTCATCAAAAGCCGGAAAATTAACTATGTGTATATCAGTTCTGATCAACTGTCATTACATGTTTTTGTAATATTCATATATTCTGAAATTCGTTATTGAAATCAATTATTAGCACGTGTATATTTGCTTTGTTAAACTGCAATACACACGGTTTGTTTTGCTTAATCATATACACTTTAATCCTATGTTTACAACAAAAAATGCATGATCTCTATAACTTCTGCCAATCTAGGCACACCTCCAGAGTCGTGTCTATTTGTTGTTTTCACGCGGAAAATTTTACTGGTCAACAGAGAATTCCAATACTAAATCAACAACCACATGCTCACATATTACCATAAATTAAGATACAGCGAAGCAGTCCACAGCTTTTTAGAAAGCTAAAACTTGTAATATATATTTCATTCCCGGCCTCTTCTGGTCCATTTGACGGCTATGAAATGTTGTACTTTTCGTGGAACTTGCAGAAACCACTTTGCAATTTCTATTTAATGCAGAATCAGTAAATGATTTTGGTCGACTACCATACAATTTATTTTGAATAGGGGTGGGAACATCCTCCCAAGTCAGGGTTTTGTATCCACTTTCGTTCCTACAAACCCTTGACATGACATATTCATATTTTTGAGAACATATCGCTGCCTGGTGTGTGACCTAGAAAATTCTACCTACGACACAAAAGAATTCTCTTTTGACCTAGAAAAGTAACCAATGAAAAGCATTCACTTCCAACCCGTAAAATATGAATGTGTGATGTCAGGGGTTTGTTGGAACGAACGTGTGGGAGGATGGGGTGGGACTTAAATTGTTTTTTTTTTTGTCGGACTGACAAAAATTCAAACGGGGTTTCTTTTTTTTTAAACAAAAATTCTTCTCTAGACCATTTTGAAGGATAATTTTATTATTTTCTACAATAATTTTAATATTTGATTAAAGAATTGAGAAATTCGCCCATTGTGAGTTTCTCATGGTAGCTTATATAATTTCCAAGGGAGGTAACTGACCTAAGCTATCAGTCGTAGCAGTCTTTGGGAATATTAAAATTAAAATGAGTTTAATTTTAAATGTGGTGTTATGATACTGTCCACCTAGACAAAATGGGTAGAAGATATCCTGCAGTGATTAGGTCTGTAAAAGGTGTGAAATTATTTCAGTCAGCTTTTGGTATACAAGAAGTGTGGGTTGGACAAAATTTTTAACTAATCAAATTTGTATTAAAATATTTCATGTTTGCACAATATTACCACCGAATTTCGCCTAGAAAGTCATTCCAAGAATAGTACCAGAATTATCCCCAAAATATGACAGTTCCCAATAATGTTTTATGATCTGCATCCCGATTAACTCGAATTATGCAAGCCCTCTCCGTTTTTGAATCTCCCATTCTTTTTTGCCCACCAGGCCAAAGGCCATGCAGAGCTCCAGATAAGCTGTGTATTTGGGTAATTACGCAATTAAAAAGTGATAATTTCCAAGGGAAATAAAAATTATGTTCAAGCGTTTGATGACCCATTATATTTGACCAATTACGCAAATAAACAGGAGATTCATATGTTTTAACTCATTTCTTTTACTTTAATTGGCGTTAAAAAAGGCATTTTTAAAAATCATCAGAAGTAAACAAAGACTTACAGAATCTCTCAGGGCCGACCTTGTCTCCTTTTAACGGAGAAATTTAATTTTAAATATGATTGGATCTGTTTCCCCACTAACCAATTTTTCGTCTCATTATAAATGTCACATGATATGTATCAGTTTAAAAGTTTCATGGCAAAATAACAACAACAACAACAACAATACTTTATTTTAAGAGGGTTACACAGAGGGCTATATAACTAATCTTCCCTGAGGCCCTCATCATAGAAAAGCATAAACAAAAATACAAACATATACATGGCATACATTAGTATAAAAGTCAAGTAATGATAATGTTCAATACAAGTGCATAAAATGTTATGAAAAAATAAACATGATGAAATAATTAATATTCATTATTTTTGTCGAGCCTGCGACTTTAGTCGCAGAAAGCTCGACATAGGGATAGTAATCCGGCGGCGGCGGCGGCGGCGGCGGCGGCGGCGGCGGCGGCGTTAACTCACTTCTTTAAAGCTTTATATTTTAGAAGGTGGAAGACCTGAATGCTTTATACTTTGTATATAGATGCCTTATGTTACGACGTTTCCGTCTGTTATATGTACATTGTCCTTGACCTCATTTTCATGGTTCAGTGACTACTTGAAAAAAAAGTTAAGATTTTTTGTAATGTTAATTTCTCTCTTATTATGAGTAATAGGATAACTATATTTGGTATGTGCGTACCTTACAAGGTCCTCATCCCCATCAGACAGTTTTCAATTGACCTCGACCCCATTTCAAGGATCATTGAACAAGGTTAAGTTTTGGTGGTCAAGTCCATATCTCTGATACTATAAGCAATAGGTCTACTATATTTGATGTATAGAAGGATTGTAAGGTGTACATGTCCAACTGGCAGGTGTCATCTGACCTTGACCTCATTTTCATGGTTCAGTGGTGATAGTTAAGTTTTTGTGTTTTGGGCTGTTTTTCAAATACTGTATGCAATAGGTCTACTATATTTGGTGTATGGAAGGATTGTAAGGTGTACATGTCCAACTGGCAGGTGTCATCAGACCTTGACCTTATTTTCATGGTTCAGTGGTTATAGTTAAGTTTTTGTGTTTTGGCCTGTTTTTCGAATACTGTATGCAATAGGTCTACTATATTTGGTGTATGGAAGGATTGTAAGGTGTACATGTCCAACTGGCAGGTGTTATCTGACCTTGACCTCATTTTCATGGTTCAGTGGTTATAGTTAAGTTTTTGTGTTTTGGCCTGTTTTTCGAATACTGTATGCAATATGTCTGATAGCATTTACTTTCATTAGAAATACACGACAGGCGAGACATTTTTGAGTGTCAACTCTTGTTTTCCTAAATTTCCAAAAAATGCAATACAATGTCAATGAATTATTAATTGTAGGCCATACACTCAGATCTCCGTATTGTTGAAACTGTCTAATTAAGTTATATGGCAATGTCGTCAGAAAATTTGATGCAATTCACAAATATTTCAATCAATGCCAATATTACAGTTTTAGGTTTCAAGACGAATTCTTTTTGATTTAAAAATGGATTCATGGGTTCCTAAATTACAAGCTGTCTCAAAATATATTTTTAAATTTAGGCCCAACAAAAAACCGGAGTTAACTTTTTCCCCCGCGAATAAAATAAGTCAGGTAGAGAATATAGTGCACCGCATAAAATTTGATTATCAAAATTTACATTCATTGTATATTTTTATGCACAATTCTGCTTGCCTCATTTTAAGTTTAATGAAATTTCTGCCTGTATAATCCGTTTTCGTCTTGGGCCAAGTTTCTAAAATGCCTAAATTAGCTTTTGATTTAATCTTAAAAAATGTAATTTTATTTTTGAAAATATTGACTATCTGTCGCATTCATGCATGATCAGTCATTATGTTACATGTACAATCTCAGTAGTAGGGTCATTTCCGTTCTGTATAACTCAAGATTTAATAGCTTAATTATGACATTATATTTGAAAAGTAAAAAGTAAAAAGTATGCAAAAAGCTTGTATAATATTTAATATGATTATTTTGAATGCAGATTTATACCCCTCCCCCCCCAGCTCTTTTTCTGCCAAGGAAAATCACTGTAGTCCTGTTAAGAATTATATTTACACACAATTTATTCAAACACATACACATACCTGTGGAATGTCCCTTGAAATGAGTGGATATGCCGTTACGTGACTTGTATTCATAGTGATTAAGTCCATTTCTCAGCAACTGTAATACTTAGGCCCAACATATTTAGTCTTGTAGGTACATGTCAGTCTGACACCTGTGACCCAACCTTGATCTGAATTTCATACTTGAATTACTTTCATCAATTTTTTCTATTAGGGTCCATTTCTCGCCATTTGTAATACCTAGATCCATCATATTATATCAAATTTTTATGATGAAGTCCATTTCTCTGTATTTGTAATACCACTATCCAACATATATGAACTGTAGATACTTCTTAACAAGTAGGTGTCAGTCTAACACCTAAACTTGACCTCAATTTCATCCTTGAGTGACTCTCATCACACTTGTACAAATAACTGCATTTCCCAATAAATTGTCTAAATTTAGTGAGCCAATTGGAACCTTACTTAACAGTTTCATATAAAAATCTCGAGGTTTTTTCCCAAACATTATAAATAATGGGTAGGGAATTCTGTATTTTGTTTAGCATTGCACACTTCAGTTTAATTTTGTGTTTTATTATCTTAATGAAGAATTACTTGAACTTTATTTTAGCAATATAAAAAGATCAGAAAATTTAAGAGAATATTAACTAAGAAGAGACAATTCTGTTAGCATCCTGATTTTAACACAGGGAAATCCATCATTTTTGTATTGGCTTATGTAGCAAATTTGGAAAATGGTGAATGTACCCTGAAACTATATGTTTTAAAATCAGATTGATATACCCTTTAAAATGCCTGTAATAAAACAACTCTAAATTCCACACATACTGTCTCTAGATTGGTCTAAAATCAACCAATATTGTGGATTTTTGTAAGGGGGAGGGCTGTATTTGGTCACTTTTCTTCATGTCACAGCTGAAATTTGATAAAGCTATCACAATTAAATGTCATACATTGAAAAAGCTTGAAAAAAATCTCCTTTATTTGATATATGGTTTTATAGGGGTATAATAAACTGGTCAGCTACCAGCTTCTTGAACATGGACCATCAATTCATGATGTCATTCAAAAACAGAAGAAAACTATTTGGTGCAGCAATGGTCCTTAGGTTGTCCTTTTTCAGAATTGTTTCCAAGATGGCTGCCACAGGCAAGCTTAGTTTAAAATAGGACCCTAAATCACTAAGCCAATTGGAACCTAACTTTGCAGCAATGTTCCACACAATTGTATCTGATTACATGGACAGCCTCCAAGATGGCTGCCACAAACGAACTTAGTTTAATATACATGTAGAATTGTGGAAAATTTACTTAAAAATCTTCTGGTCTGAATGTAGGAAGTCAACTGGAACCAAATTTGGCAGCAATAGTCGTTAAGTGGTCCTCTTTCAGAAATGTAACTGATGATCCAAGATGGGCACTACAGTCGAACATTGTTTAACATAGGACCCAATCAATTGGAAAATTCAATTATAATTCTTCTACCCAATATCCAAGATGGAAGCCAAAGCCAAACAGAGTTTAACATAGTACTCTATGGGAATATTAAATAAAAAACCAGTGAAACCAGTGACAGATTTAGAACCTAATTCTGCAAAATAGTTGACAAATACGATTGTTTCAAATTTTTTTTTTTTTTTTTTTTTGATGACAGATATTCAAAATAAATGGATCAGTGTAACATGTGACAAATTTAGATACTGCCCGGATACATGCTAGCCTAAAAACTTGTAAATGACATCATAGAGATTCACGTAATTGACAAATTTTATCAGGTGGGGGACATGATTCGAAACAAACATATTGGGACACAACTTGACGGTAATTTTTCAACCAAGATGGACATCGTCAAATAATTTATTCTGATTTAAGTCTGCAAATGATATCCATGTCAGCAATACAGGCACCTGAGAGGTTCTAGTTACAATACAATGTATGTTTTTGTTCAGTTTTTTTTTCAGGATAATCAGTGTAAAATTACAGTCTTGTTATTTATCATTTAAAAACCAGAAATGTCCACTTCATATAACTTGTCACATTTCTCTGTACTGCTTTTCTTTCTGGAACAGCCAATGTATAGTTTTCCTGATGTACTGAAGCCTAGTGAATATGGACGTAATATTCCCAGGTCTTTCATGTTGCAGTATTTGATCAAGTATCCAGTATTGTTGAGGATATGGATAGTTTGTATGTCCTTTTCTGTGACAATGATGTTATCAGATAGTGTACATGCCATATCTACTGGTTTGAATGGTCTGTTGTCATCGTTGATATGTGGATGTCCTCTGTATGTGTTGACTATGTCTCCTGTCTGTTGTAGTATAACTACTCTTCCTTTACTATCATCAGATAATGTATCTATAACAAATATATTTCTGTTTCTTGTACTGGTTATTTTCCTTGGATATCTAAATAAAGGTTCATTGGTTCTATCATGTTTATATGTAATCTCACGTTTTCCCTCCATATCCATGACAATAACCACACGTTTGCCTGAAACAGGGAATGCAGTTCCTTTATTCCTTGCTCCTACTATGACTTTATTATAACTGGTAACATGTACAGCTGTAGGATCTAGAGGTGATACAATATAATTGGTATCTTTTAATTCTCCACTTTCCTTTCTGATCATTTTCAATGTTGACTCTGCAGTGGCCAGTAGAATGTCATTGGATGGAGTAAGAGCCATGCCATAAACCTCGATATTATAACTTGACATGATGCTTAGGTTATCTCCTACTGGTTTGACATTATGTAATAGTTCTTGTTTACTATTGTTTATCCATAATGAGTCATGATTGTTCACTGAAATATGACCAACTCTTTCAAGGTCTGTAGTATAACATCTTGACATATTTACCTTAGCAATAGATGGTGATTGATTTAACTGACCAAAATTAAATTGACTTATCTCCCCTGGGACAAACAAAGGCATGGCATCAAAATTAAGTTCTAATGTCTCAAGATCTATATCTGTTGATTTTGTGATGTCAGTTACTTCTAAAAATACCTTCTCTGCATCATTTGAATTTCTCAAATTTTCAATTTTTGTCTTTTCCTCTGTAAGCATCTTTTGCTGTTGGGTTGCCTTTTGTTCCTGTTTTGAGGTGGAATTTTTAAAATCTTCCCAGCTCTGGTCTAATTTTTTCAGAAGGTCATCAGTATACTGATCAACTGCTTTCTTGAGAATGGTATTTTGATCTTGAATTCTTTTTTTAACATCTTGATATTTTGAATTCTCAGTTTTCTGTATTTCTTTTATTTTTATTTCCTGATCATGGAGTTCATCAAGATTCCTGGAAACCGTCTTTTCTATTGGCCTCAGTTTTTCAATTTGAATTTCATAACCCTCTTTTATGTCTACCAGACCATGGCCATTGTGGACCTTGGATATGCAATGTGGGCATACTAACTGGTCACATGATTTGCAAAACATAGAACAAATCTGACTTGAATGTTCTTGGCATTTTATGTTGGTAAAATCCACCTCCTTAAGGGCTCTATCATCAGTGTCCAGCCCAACATCTTTAATATCCACAATCCTATGGTTCTTGGCATTCTTAAACTTTAGATGAATTTCATCTTTACACTTTATACACATCAACAGGTCACAGTCAATGCATTTTGAAGTAATTTTAGTCTCAGTTTCACACAGTCTGCAGTATACTGGAATCTGTCCCCTTTTTATGGATTGAGAAAATGCCATTGTCAGGTAAAATGTAATATGGCTGACTTTTTCAACTAACAGGTGCAAGTCAGTACAAATGAAAAGTTCAGTGTTTCAATACATATAAATCTGCTGATAGGACATTTAAATTTATTTAAGTATTTTGTCCTTTTGTTAAAATTTAGTTTAAATATATCTATGTGCCAGAAAAATATTTAAAATTCAAAGATTCATTTTATAATACCTCAATTTAAATGAATACTTTAGTACATATCTGTGGTATCTACTTTTCTGTTTGATTAACAATTAGAAAAAATAAAAATCAAAACTGTCTGTGTTAAGCAGGTTAGAAATTTTTGTGTAAATGTTTTATATTTGTTTTAGTTAGTATTCATAACTGTGAAACTCTAAACTGGTCAGCCACGGATCATTGATAACGTCAGTTTGAAAGGGTGGCTGCTTTATTGAAAAATCCTAAGCCAGACAAGTGCTATTTCCCATTAAATGCATTTTTGTATTTTGTGGGATATGACAATATACATATTGATATATTATATAACATTTATATAGTATATTTTCAAGTGCATATTGTAATTTAATTTATGATATAAAATAAAAAAAAATTTTAAAACAAAACATTGTTCATATAATGATGTATTTGTTATCAAAGTATTTGCAGTCCATGCTAATCTCAAAGCATGAATGGTTACCCTCTTTCAAACCAGGTGTCAAGAGTTTTTTCCTGACCAGGTGCTGGAGCGAAAATATTTGTATCACAAGTATTTATAAAGATGAAAAAAATAGTGGGAAAGGTTATTAAATGTCAATACATGTATTGAGTTTAAACTGGTGTCCAATTGAAGTATTATCTTTATTGTATAAATGTAAGCTTGAGTTGTTTTACTTTATATGACCAATTTTATTGAGGGGAAATTTCTTTGATTCTTGCTTTAGTTTGGGAAACTTCCATTGTGGGAAGCAGCTTTTTGTTGTACAAAGCACTGTCAATTAGAATGCAAATTGGCTTTCCTTTAGGTTCTTTTTGAAAAAAAGACAATTCAAATGAAACATTTAGCCATGATTCAATTCTATGACCAGTGTTTTTTATAATTTGCCCTAATGATTTTTAATTGATTGATGTATTTTGTTTTGTCTAGGATTTTGCTTCCTGTTGGGGAATATTTATTACCAAAACATTTAGTTAATGGACCATGTTAATGGTTTATTCATGGGTAAATTTTTGGTGCCTTACTACATTAGTAGGTGTGAATTATGAAAAATATAAGATTAAAAGTAAGATTTGTTTTGAATATAGACTCATTAAAATGTACGTGATGTGTGTTTTAATTTAAACAAGAAAAGTACTCCCTACCCACAAAATTTTGTACTCTTTCGATCGATCAGTCTTTACTTCCAGCTATGGACTTCAAATCATCAGTGTTAGACTTTAAATATATATTCAGTGCTACAGATCATGTCCAATTTTTTATACGCCCGTCAAAATTATGGTATACAAATGTCCATCGTCCGTCTATCCATCTGTCCGTCGTAAACATGTCGCACCGTAACTTGAGAACAAATTATCAAAATTTTATGAAACTTAACATAGTTTTTTATAATGGTCATATGATCTGAATACTTTTTTGTCGAGCCTGCGACTTTAGTCGCAGAAAGCTCGACATAGGGATGGTGATCCGGCGGCGGCGGTGGCGGCATTAACTAACTTCTTAAAAGCTTTATATTTTAGAAGGTGGAAGACCTGGATGCTTTATACTTTGTGTATAGATGCCTTATGTTACGAAGTTTCCGTCTGTAATATGTACATTGTCCTTGACCTCATTTTCATGGTTCAGTGACTACTTGAAAAAAAAGTTAAGATTTTTTGTAATTTTAATTTCTCTCTTATTATGAGTAATAGGATAACTATATTTGGTATGTGCATACCTTACAAGGTCCTCATCCCCGTCAGACAGTTTTCAATTGACCTCGACCCCATTTCAAGGATCAGTGAACAAGGTTAAGTTTTGGTGGTTAAGTCCATATCTCAGATACTATAAGCAATAGGTCTATAGTATATTTGGTGTATGGAAGGATTGTAAGGTGTACATAATGTCCAACTGGCAGGTGTCATCTGACCTTGACCTCATTTTCATGGTTCAGTGGTTATAGTTAAGTTTTTGTGTTTTGGCCTGTTTTTTTAATACTGTATGCAATGTGTCTGATAGCATTTACTTTCATTAGAAATATGCGACAGGTGAGACATTTTTGTGTGTCCACTCTTGTTTCAATTGGTTTGATTTCAATAAATGATCTGTTATTTTGAATTTGAAAGAATTAACATTTGTAATACTTCATTACGATATAGGCAAATTGTTCCACAAGATAGGTCCAGAATACATAAAAGATTTCTTGAACAATTCGATTTTTGGTTTAGGGAGTATGAGGTTTCCTTGAACAGCATTTCTCAAGGGGTATGGATTTCTGTCTGAAACATAATGAAACTTGCTAGTAAGATATGATGGGGCATCATTTTTGATGCACTTAAATGTCATCACAAACTTGTGATATTTTATTCTCTGTTCAACTGTCATCCAGTTTAAGTGTTTGAATAAGGGCTCAGACGGAGCGAAAGGGTCTGTTTCTAGTATTATTCTAGCAGCTCTCTTTTGTAATTTCAATATCCTATTTAAACCCTCACTGCTACAACTACTCCACACTATACAACAATAATCAATTAGTGGTAAGATATAACCATTATAAAATAATTTTATGCAGTCTAGATTTAGAAATTTCTTAATAGTAGATATAGCCTAGATGAAATTTTTGAGCAGATCAAATCAATTTGGTTTGTCCATGTGAGGGAAGGGTCAATTTTAATGCCTAAGAGACTTTCGCATGTGGAAGATTGTATCACTTGATTGTTAATAGTTAAACAACTTTTACTGTAATGTGGCATTGCTTTTTGCTTTGTTCCAATAATCATATATTTTGTTTTATTTTTATTGATGAACATATTGTTATCATTACACAATTCCTCAAAAATGCCTCAGATACTGGCTGTGACCTGTTTTCCACTTCATTTGGTGGGTGGGAGGGGGTCTGATCTACATCCCGCAAAAAAGGTCATCATGAATTCATGTCGAAATAAATAAATAATCCCCAATTCCCTAAAAGCATCCTGGATCCTGGACAACTAACATATTAAATTCCGAATTTCTTAGCTTACAACCACCCAATCCTGATGTCCTGAAAACAGCTCTGTAGCCCCTCATAATTCACTAAAAAGCCCCACATGAACTTTGTTGCAGAAAAAGGTTACCTCTGTAATCGATACATTACCTACATGTATTTTTACTGACGCTGATTTTTCCTCTATTTCTTTCCAATTTTAAAAGGCATGTAAGGGGAAAGTAGAAGAATATAAATTTAAATGAAATATTTTAAAGTATGTAAAAAATCAAATGCCAGTACTTTGCAGGGGTTTCTATCCTCTGGTCCCCAGACCCCTCTTTTATATACATGCCCCCACACAATTCCTGGATCTGCCCCAGTGAATTTACCTTACTAGTAATAGATTTTCACTCAAATGCAAGATTTTATTTTTTTCTATTTAGTCTACAAAGAAAGTTACAAAAAGTTTTGGCATACACTTCAAAATTCAGTTTCTGCCAGCAGATAGTCCAAAGTAGGTAGCTAGCAGAATGTGTATTCTCTTGGTTGGTTGGTTGTTTGTGCCTGCAACATCACCAGCATGTACATGTTCTAGCCATTCAGGTTTAAGCTTTATGTATCCCATGATTTTGGATATCCTCTAATTTGCCTGTTTACCAAGGAATATGTTGGTAACATTATTTATGTCATTATCAAATATCTGTATTTTCAATTATTTTGTTGTGTATTAGAAACATTTATCACATCAACTCTCCCATGATTACTATTGAAATTGAAAGCGGTCTAAGTCACCTAATAGATCTGCTGGAGGGGGTGAAAAAACCCATTAAAAATTTATCAGAGGAGTGAACCTGAAATCACAAAGCAAATGGAAAAGCTTTTACCCATTTTATTAAAAAAGACAGGATTAAATAACCCAATCGATGAAATCTTATCTGGAGCTCTGACCATGTGAGCAATTGTCGTCCATCTGTCTGTCTATTAACATTTTACATTTTAATCTTCTCCTCTGAAATCACTCGGCCAAATGGAATTAAACTTGGGAGGAAGCATCTTTGTAAGGTCCTTTATAAGGTTTGCTCATTTAGTCCTGATCAGACAACCCACCATGGCAAATTGTTGTTTCTGATTGACAAGTATGAAACTGCGTGGCCAAATGGAACAAATCTTGACAGGAAGCATAGATATGGAAGGTCTTTTATGAAGTTTCCTCATTTCGTCACAATTGGAAACCAAATATGGCTGCCATGGGCAGTTCTTGTTTCTGATTTACTGGTATAAAAAAAAAATCTCTGAAATCGCTCAGCCAAATGGAACGAAAATTGACAGGGAGCATCTATGGGAGGTTGTCTACAAAGTCGACAGATCAAACTACAAATATGGCCACCACGGGCAGTTCTTGTTTCTGATTGTCTGATATAAAAAAACCTATGAAGTTGCTTGGCCAAATGGAAAAAAACTTGACAGGAAGCATCTACATGAGGTTCTCTACAGAGTCATCTCGATCAGACTACAAAGATGGCCACCATGGGCTGTTTTTGTTTCTGATTGGCTGGTATAAAAAAAATCTTCTCCTCTCAAATCACTTGGCCAAATGGAACAAAAATTGGCAGGAAGCATCTATGGAAGGTTCTTTACAAAGTCGTCCAGATCAAACTACAAAGATGGCCACCACGGGCAGTTCTTGTTTCTGATTGGCTAATATTAAAAAATCATCTCCTCTGAAGTCACTTGGCCAAATAGAACGAAACTTGACAGGAAGTATCAGTTAGAGCTATTACAGAGTTTCCTTATTTCGTCCCTATCAGGCAACATACATGACCGTCATGGGCAATTCTTGTTTCTCATTGGGTGATTGAAGAAACTTTTTTTCTCTCTAGAACTGCATGGCCAAAACTGTTAGCCAAATTTGACAGGAAGCATCCCAGGAAAGTCTTTTGAAATTGGTTGCCATGGGCAATTTCTGTTTCTGATTGGCAGATATAAAAAAATCTTCTCCTCGGTAATCACTTGCCCAAATGGAAAGAAACTTGACAGAGAGCATCTATGGGAGGTTCTTAACAAAGTTCCACATTTCGTCCTGATAGGGCAACAAACATGGCCATGATGGGCAATTCTTGTTTCTCATTGGTTAATTAAAAATTTATTTTCTCTAGAACTGCTGGTCCGAATGGAACGAAACTTGACATGAAATATTTATGGGAGGTTCTTTACAAAATTTTCTCATTTTGTTCCGATCGGACTACAAATATGGATGCCATGGGCAGTTCTTGTTTCCGATTGGGTGATATTAAAAAATATTCTCTGAAATTGTTTGGCCAAATGGAATAGAACTTGACAGTAAGCATATACGGGAGGTCCTTTATAAAATTTCCTCATTTTTTCCTGCCATGGGCAGTTCTTGTTTCTGATTGTCTGATATAAAAAATATTCTCCTATAAAGTCGCTTGGTCAAATGGAATGAAACTTGACAGGAAGCATCTATTGGAGGCTCTTTACAGAGTTTCCTCCTTTCGTCTATATCAGGCAACAAACATGGCCTGTCATGGGCAATTCTTGTTTCTCATTGGTTGATTGAAAATTTTCTGGAACTGCTTGGCCAAAACTCAGCCGAACTTGACAGGAAGCATCTATGGAAAGTCTTTTATGAAATTATTTTTTTTTCATTCTAATTGGAAGACAAGCATGACAGGACAGGAAGCATCTGTGGGAGGTTTTCTACAAAGTTTCCTCATTTTGTCTAGATCAGGTGACAAACATGGCCACCATTTGCAATTCTGGTTTCTAATTGGTTGATTTAAGAAGAATTTTTTTTCTCTGAACCTGCTGGGCCAAATAGAGCCAAACTTGACATGACCTGAATGTTCCTCATAAGGTGCTGACCAAATGTTACTTTGGTGCAAATCTGTCCAGAGGAACTTGAAATCTTATCGATAAATTCCTGTAAATAGTAAAACAAAATGTCTGTACAATCAAAAAGAAGAGCTTCTCTCATCTTATCAATAAATTCCTGTAAATAGTAAAACAAAATGTCTGTGCAATCACAGAGAAGAGCTTCTCGTTTGTCTCTACGAGAGAAGCAGGTCTCTGTGATTGTACAGACATTTTGTTTTACTATTTTCAGGCATTTATTGATAAGATTTCAATTTCCTGTGATCCCTCATTCGAGATGGTCACCAGCAGAGGACTTAGAATTACATAAGACCCTATGGGAAATACATGCAAAAATCTTCTGGAGAACAGCCAAATTTCGAATATGCTGACCTAGGCCTGTAAGTAGAAGGACCTTGATGAACTTGGTGGTACTTGGCCAAAACTGTCAGCCAAACTTGATAGGAAGCACCTATGGAAAGTCTTTGTCTTGCTCAAGGTGAAAAGTTAAATCCAGGAGAGCAATACAGGCTCTTGAGAGCCTTTAGTTTATAAGCTGGACTATATTCAAATATTTATGGCTTTTTTGTCCTCCAACTTGACGGATGTGACATATAAGCTGGAGTATTCCAATTTTCCCAGTATTTTTCAAATGCTTTTGGCCACCTTATTTTTCATGGGCATGACTGCTGTATATATTACTATTTATAAGCTGAACTTTTCAAACTTTTTCCCATTATTTTAGCTTATTCTTCCTCTGCTTGATGGATGTGACAGACTAAGCTGGAGTATTCAAATTTTTCGTGTATCTCCAAAATGTTTTTGGACACTTCTTTTTCCTCCGCCTGACCGCTGTATACTATTTTTGTCTTGCCTGCGACGAAAAGTTGTGAAGGCGAGATACAGATGTTACTTTCCAGTGGTGGTTGTGGCGGCGGCGTAAACTTTTTTAAAACTTTAATAACTTTGTACATATAATACCTACAATTAAGATTTACACACAGATAGCTTATCGTATAAGGTTTGCCGCAGTATACTTGTCTTGTGACCCTGACCTCATTTTCATGGTTCACTGACTTCATAAACATAAATGCGAAATCTGTGTCCAAGTTTCGTGGTTAAATCCTTTTCTCAGCAACTTTAATACCTAGCCAACCATATTTGGTCTATAGCTAGTTCTTAGTGTGTACATGTCAGTCTAATACCCATATTTTGACCTTGACCTCAATTTCATGCTTGAGTGACCTGCGTCACATTTTCGTGATTAAATCCATTTCTCAGAAACTAATACCTAGACCCACTGTATTTGGTCTATTGATAGTTCGTGATGAGTACAAGCCAGTCTGACACTTGTCGCTGGACCATGACCTCAATTTCATGGTTGAGTGACTTTTATCCAAGTTTCTTGATTAAGTCAATTTTTCAGCAACTGTAATACCTAAGCGAAGCAAATCTGGTAAATAGATAGTTCTTAGTGGGTACATGCCAGTCTGAAACCTGTCTCTGGACCTTGACCTCAATTTCATGCTTGAGTGAATTGTGTTGCATTTTCAAGATTAGGTCCATTTCTCAACAACTTTACTGAGATACATCATATTTGGTCTGTAGATAGTTCTTAGCGAGCAACCATTGATTTTAATGTTTAAATGTTTGATTGTGCCTATTTTATATTTATTTAAACCAAAAGATTCCTGATTGACACAGGTCCTGCATTTTTAGCTCACCTGTCCTAAAAGGACATGAGCTTTTGCCATCACTTGGCGTCTGTTGTCCGTTCGTCGTCATCCGTCATCCATAAACTTTTTCAAAGATCTTCTCCTCTGAAACCACTGAACCAATTAAAGCCATACTTAGTCTGAATGATCCTTAGGGTATCTAGAATAAAGTTTGTGTTTTATTTTCTTGTCTGTCAAGAAACATGGCCGGCATGGCTAAAAATAGAACATTGGGGGTAAACTGCAGTTTTTGGCTTATATCTCAAAAACTAAAGCATTTAGAGCAAAACTGACAGGGGTAAAATTGTTCATCAGGTCGATCTACCTGCTATGAAATTTCAGACGAATCGGTCAACCCTTGAATATTATTATAGATAAGGACAAATTGTAAACAACAGAAATGTTCAGCAAAGTAATTCAGCATGACCAAAATCCTCAATTGACCCTTTATAGGAGGTTTTGCCCTTTAAAAACCATTTTTCACATTTTTTTCATTATCTTTGTAGACTTTTAAAAATCTTCTCCTCTGAAACTACAGAATTAATTTTAGCCAAACTTAGGCTGAAAGATCCTTTGGGTATTTAGTATAAATTTTATGTTTTATTTTCTTGTCCATCGAGAAACATGGCTGCCCGGGCTAAAAATAGAACATACGTGAAAATACACTTTCTGGCTCATATCTCGAAAAACTAAAGCAGTTAAAACTGACAAGTAGTAAAAAGGTTAATGAGGTCAAGATCTACCTGTCATGAAATTTTCAGACGAATCGGTCAACCCATTTTTGGGTTATTTGCCCCGAATTGTTAATTTTAAAGAAATTTTGCAGTTTTAGGTTATTAGCTTGAATATTATTATTGATAACGACAAATTGTATACAGCGAAAATGTTCAGCAAAGTAAGATCTACAAACAAGTCAACATGACCAAAATCGTCAATTGACCCCTTATAGGAGTTTTTGCCCTTGAAAGATTATTTACATGTAGACAGATGGTCCAACATTGTCACAGATGTTTAGGGCATTACTTGAAATAAATTAAATGGTAGCTGTACAAGTAAAATGGAGCGTCAAGGGTCAAGGTCATTGAAAAATTCCATAGCAACTGATGAAAAAGTCCCTAGCAACCATATATATTTGGGTTAAGGACCTTATAATTTACATGTACAAGTCAAAAGGAAAGGTCAAGGGTCAAGGTCGTTGAAAAAGTCCATAGCAACTGGTGAAAAAGTCCCTAGTAACCATATATATTTTGGTTCAGGATCCTACAATCTACCTGTTCAAGTCAAAATGGAAGGTCATGAGTCAATGCCATTGAAAAAGTCCATAGCAACCAATGAAAAAGTCCCCAGCAACCATATCTATTTGGGTTCAGGATTCTATATTTTAGCTGTACAGGTCAATATTAAGGAGAAAATTGCGACGGTATGCATTAATTAGCAATGCAAGATCTACCGGTACACAAAACATAACAGGTGAGCGATTCAGGCTCTTGGGAGCCTCTTGTTTTTTTTCACACCTACAGTGATCTTGTCTTTTTATTTTGCCAAAAATCCTGGTCCTGTCTTTTTATTGTCATCACTTGGCATCCGTCGTTCGTCGTCTACAATTCACATTGAACCAGGTGATCAATTAACTTAGTTTAACATAGGACAATATGGGAAATTCATTTCAGAAATCTTCTTGTCTTAAACTACAGAGCCAATTGGAACCGGACTTGACAGCTATGGCCCGTAGATGGTCCTCAGTCAGAAATGTCCAATGACCTAGAATGTCAACCAAGATGGCTGCCACCAACAAACTTAGTTTTACATTGGACCCTTTGGGAAAATTCATTTAAAAATCTTCTTTCCTGAAACCACTTGGCTAATCGGAACCAAACTTGACAGAAATGGTTCATAGGTGGTCCTCTTTCAGACCCGGAATGTCGACTAAGATGGCCACCACATCTAAATTAAGTTTAGCATAGGACCCTATGGGAAAATTCATTAAAAAATCTTCTTGTCTGAAATTACTGAGCGGTTTGAACCAAACTTAGCAGCAATAGTCCTTAGATTGTCTTCATTCAGAATTATGTCCGTTAACCCAATCTATCATCCAAGATGACCACCACAGCCGAACTTTTAACCTCGTAGGAACTGGTCGGCCAGTTGAAAATTTAAATAAAGTTCATGGTCAATAACGGTTGTCACATCCCACGCTCAGGTGTGCTGTTGGGAGTTATGGATACTGTAATATTTTCATGAATATTTTTTGCGTATGACCAAAAAATAAATAATTGTTTGTTTCCCCAAACTGGGCGGTATCAATTTATCAGGTTCGCACACATCTTTCTAGACTATTTAGTGTATTTCGTAGAGGGCTTATATAGGTTTAGCCTGTTGCCCAATCTTATTCATGATAACTTTTATGAATAAAATATTGTTTATATTAAATAATTATAAACAAATTCGCCTTTAAGACAGAGTTTGCAGGCGTGCATTTTGATCAGATCGCGGACAATACATCGTGCATGCTCAAAAATATAAGGTTCACAGGAATTCACGGAGAATGTCTAAATATAAATTTCTCAGTATATGAAGGGAAATAAAAAATATGCAAAGGGTGCAGTACACTCTTATTTTAGAAAGATACACTATTTTATACGGAATGGAATAAAAGAAACAATTAACATTAAGGAGAGAGCACAAGGATTATTAATAAAACGCATGTATTATTTTTATAATTATGGGAAATTCCTATGGAACGACCATTTGACTTGATGGGGTGGTTTTGGATGACAATATATATATATCCAAGAACAAGACTTATCACTCATTTTGAAATTATTATTTGTTATTGAACCTTTTTGGAATGACATTACATCAGAGACATATAAAACATGTCTCTGGTTACATTTATCAAATTTCGTTCTCAATTATCCTCGGCAAAAACAAAATAGGCTATATAGTCAATTTTCCCCGTCCAGTCCCAATACGGGGATATTTCAAAAATGCATTCAGAATCTTTAGAAATCTGAAACTGTCTTATATACTGTTCCTCGTATTTCCCCATGTATCTCTGAAACACTGACTTATATACTGTTCCTCAAAATTTCCCTAATGCTGTCTGTCTGTCTTTTATTTCGTTATTTTCTTCAAATTAGATTACAATTTATTACGAAATAAATGTCATCAATTGAGATTTATTTTTTTTTTTTTTGGTCTGTAGTATTTTTTTATTTTTTATTTTTTTTTCTTAATGGATATGTGTCCGAGTGCGGTGATATGTCTTCCTGTGGACAGTTACCTCGTGAGCTAGCACATTAAAAATCCGGCTCAGCATGTAGATCTAGTACAAAGCAGGGTCATATTCATGATCATATCAACATTTTCTCCTTCTGATATGCACCTTGCTGCCACTGGATGTTAAACAACAATTCATCCATCCATCCATCACGGGTTATTTAGTGAGTACTACGTGCATTGTTATTTCGAATAGACTGAAAACAAAATTACAGTCAATCCTTATAATTTAATTCCAACGGTTATTTTGATGCCTAAAATGTCGGGATTCCCTTTAATGATGTCATAGTAGAAAAAAAAATTTAGTCTATGATATGATAGATGAATCAAATGACGCGTTACATTCAATATTAAATTATTGAACTTTATTACTTCTTCTGTTTTAAGTTAGACAAGTTATTTTAGTGAATTACTGAGTATGTGAAAATCTTCAGAATGGACCATTTATTATAGCCCCTGCAAACAGTTTTTTTTTGTTCTTTGTCTTTGTTTTTTTTTTGGTGTTTTTTTTTGGGGGGGGGGGGGGTATATAGGAATTGTCTGTCCGTCTGTCTGTCCATGGTTTTTGATGAGACTTTATATGAAGGTTGGGCATTATATGTAGATGTGCATGAAGCAATATAATTATCACTGGATGCTTGCAAAGGGAGATCCATAACCGTTCAATGCATTTTGATGAAACGTTATATAAAGGTTGGTAGATTTACATAAAAACAGATAATTATCACCTGATGCTTGCTAAGGGAGATAATCCAACTTATGCTTGTAAGCGCAAATTCCTAGTATTGCAAACTGTGGTATCACTCAGTGAGGTCACTCACAGTTCTAGTTATTCATGGATTGTAATGGTCTTTAATCAACAGCTTATCCATTAGTTGAATTTCTGGTTAAAGATATCTGTTCAACATAATTTCTAAATGGAATAGTATAAATGTTTCCAAATTTGTTCAATAATCAATTATTCTATTGCACAATGGTAGATTTGAAGTAAATTTATTATATGTTAGTGCAATATCAGCATGACGGTGGATCCAATGTTTAAAAATAACAATCCAAAGATACTAATATTAGATATAGTAAATTTATACTATGCTGTATACAACGCATTTCAAGGAGTTACCTCTCATCAGCAGCAGTAATTATTAAGATTCCTGTTAAGACTTAAAACAACAATAAGGCATAGGAAAATGAGGTTAGTGCAAAAAATTTAGCAGTGCTGCAAATCAGCACTTCAGTGCTATGTTTCTCTAGCTGTAATACCTAAGACCGCCTCGGTGGTCTCGTGGTAGCGTGCTCGCCCCGAGTGCGGAAGGTCGCGGGTTCGATCCCCGGCCGGGTCAAACCAAAGACATTAAAATTGGTATTTGCTGCTTCTCCGCCAAGCACGCGGCATCTAGGAGTAAGAGCAAAGACTGGTCGGCTCGGAGTCAGTATAATGTGTCCGAGTGAGGTGATATGTCTTCCTGCGGACAGTTACCTCGTGAGCTAGCACATTAAAAATCCGACTTAGCGTGTCGGTCTAGTACAAAGCAAGGATCATATTCATTATCATATCAACATGTTCTCGTCCTGATATTCAACTGGACATTAAACAATAATTCATACATCCTGTAATACCTATATCCAAATTGACCTCAACTTTAGGCTTGAGTGTCCCATTTTTATATGACTGCAAAATTTTTGCGGTCGTATATTGGTATGACGTTGGCGTCGTCGTCTGCGGCGGCGGCGTCGTCGTCCGTCGTCGGCGTCGTCGTCCGAAGACATTTGGTTTTCGCACTATAACTTTAGTATAAGTTAATAGAAATCTATGAAATTTAAACACAAGGTTTATGACCACAAAAGGAAGGTTGGGATTGATTTTTGGAGTTTTGGTCCCAACAGCTTAGGAATTAAGGGCCAAAAGGGTCCAAAATTAAACTTTGTTTGATTTCATCGAAAATTGAACTATTGGGATTCTTTGATATGCCGAAACTAAACGTGCATTTAGATTCTTAATTTTTGGTCCCGTTTTCAAATTGGTCTACATTAAGGTCCAAAGGGTCCAAAATTAAACTTAGTTTGATTTTAACAAAAATTGAATTGTTGGGGTTCTTTGATATGCTGAATCTAAACATGTACTTAGTTTTTTTTATTATGGGCCCAGTTTTCAAGTTGGTCCAAATCGGGGTCCAAAATTAAACTTTGGTTGATTTCATCGAAAATTGAACTATTGGGGTTCTTTGATATGCCGAATCTAACCGTGCATTTAGATTCTTAATTTTTGGTCCCATTTTCAAATTGGTCTACATTAAGGTCCAAAGGGTCCAAAATTAAACTTAGTTTGATTTTAACAAAAATTGAATTCTTGGGGTTCTTTGATGTGCTGAATCTAAACATGTACTTAGTTTTTTTTATTATGGGCCCAGTTTTCAAGTTGGTCCAAATCGGGGTTCAGAATTAAAGCTAAAAAAGGGGTAAATTATATTTTTTGGGGGGGGGGGGCAATTCTCCACAGCATATTGTATTGCACAAGAAGCAAAAAATTGAATATAAATTCAAATCATATGACCAATTCTAAGTTCTTTATTTCAGTTATTCTGTGTCAGAAACCTATTATTTGTCAAATATTTGAAGAAATTTTCAATTGCACAGTATTGTGCAATAGCAAGAAATTGATATGTGTGCCCTGTTATCAAAACTTTATTATTAACAAATTCCATTGGAAATTTGCAAATAACTCTAGTTTAATGAACTTCATTGGAAATTTGCCAATTTAAAATGTGCTGATGAAGCTTTTTTGTTTATCTCATCTAAACTGCTTTTAAATTATGTCTATTTAAAATTTGCCATCCATGACTATGATGTCATTATCTATTTTAATATGTTATGGTGTATTTAAATGGGCTGTTATGGTTGCAAAGTATAAAGAAATGGGGGGGGGGGGGGGTTGAAAACAAAATTTAGGGGGGGGGGTAAATGAGAAATTGGGGAGGGGGTAATTCTTTTCTCATTTCATATTTCATAAATTAAAAAGAAAATTTCAGTTTTTTTTTAGCAAAAATAGGGGGGGGGGGGGTTACAATAAACTTTATTGTTTTTAGCTCACCTGGCCATAGGCCATGTGAGCTATTGCCATCACTTGGCGTCCGTCGTCGTCGTCGTCTGTCGTCGTCGTCGTCGTCGTCTGTAAACTTTTTCAAATGTTAACTCGTCCTAAACTACTGGACCGACTTCAACCTAACTTTGCAGAATTGTTCTTTAGGGCATCTGGAAAATTTCTATCGTTTAAAATTTTTGAAATGTCGAAAAACATGGCTGTCGTTACTATAAATAGAACATAGGGGTAAATTGCCGTTTTTTGCTAATAACTCAAAAACCGTTACAGATATCGAAAATCTGACATGGGGTAAAATTGATCAGCATGACAAGATCTACCTACCCTGAAATTTTGAAGGAAATTCCAAAACCCATTTAGGAGTTATTGCCCTTTTTTCACATTTTTGGCTTTTTTTTATGTTATTATTTCAAAAATCTTCTTCTCTGAAACTACTATTCAAAATCATATGAAACTTGGTAAGATTGTTGCTTAGGGTACCCTGCATAGAACTGATGTGGGGATTTTTGATTCGTTGAAAAACATGGCCGCTGTTACTAAAAATAGAACATAGGGGTAAATTGCTGTTTTTTGCTAATAACTCAAAAACCGTTACAGATATCGAAAATCTGACATGGGGTAAATTTGATCAGCATGACAAGATCTACCTACCCTGAAATTTTGAAGGAAATTCCAAAACCCATTTAGGAGTTATTGTCCTTTTTTCGTCAAATTTTCATAATTTAACATTTTTCGTCATTTATCTCCAAAACTATTTGAGATAGAAGTGAAATGTAAATTTGAAAAATGTTTGCCATGTTGAGATCTACATACCCTGAAATTTTAAAGGAAATTCCAAAACCGATTTAGGAGTTATTGCTCTTTTTTGTCAAATTTTTAAAATTTTAACATTTTTGCATTTATCTCCAAAACTATTTGAGATAGAAGTGAAATGTAAATTGAAAAATGTTTGCCATGTTGAGATCTACCTACCCTGAAATTTTGAAGGGAATCCCAAATTCTATTTAGGAGTTATTGGTTTGTGTAATTTGAGGTCGGGTTCTGTTACATTTATTTAAGGTTCACCCTTGTTCCTGGTCAATTTTGTCAACTTCCTGCCAGGACTACCACCATCAGGGAACATATTTTAACATTAAACCTTATGAAAAATAAATCTTCAACAAATTTTCCCTGAACAATTGAACCAATTGCAACAAACTTGGTCAAATAGTTGATTAATTGTCCAATGAAAACCAGACTCCAGGTGAGCGATACAGGCTCTGGTGAGCCTCTTGTTTGGTTTTTTTTTGGGGACGGGGGGGGGGTGTCAATGTGCAACTTTATAGTGTATTGCACAAAAGCTAAAAAAAGGGGTAAATTATTTTTTTTTTTTTTTTGGGGGGGGGGGGGGGGCAATTCTCCACAGCATATTGTATTGCACAAGAAGCAAAAAATTGAATATAAATTGAAATCATATGACCAATTCTAAGTTCTTTGATTTCAGTTATTCTGTGTCAGAAACCTATTACGTGTCGAATATTTGAAGAAATTTTCAATTGCACAGTATTGCGCAATAGCAAGAAATTGATATGTGTGCCCAATTTTAAATTTTAAATTGGTTATTTCTGATTTATATATAAAAACAAATAATACTGATATGGTTTGAATAGGTAAATTAAAAATTTTTAAGTTCTTAGACAACATTCATTCTGTGTCAGAAACCTATGCTGTGTCAAATATTTATTCACAATCCAAATTCAGTATTGTATCAAGCTTGAATGTTGTGTTCATAATTGCCCCAACTATTCAGGGTTCGACATCTGCGGTCGTATCTAGCTGCGCCCAGCGGAGCATTTTTTTTACAAATAAGTTCATTAATCTCAACAAATGTTATAAATGTATTATATAGACCCACCATTATTATTATACCCCCCGCAAACAAAGTTTGGGGGGGTATATAGGAATCACCTTGTCCGTCCGTCTGTCTGTCTGTCTGTCTGTCTGTCTGTCTGTCCGTCTGTCCGTCTGTCCATATATCTTGTAAGCGCAACTCCTCCTAGAGCGCTCAATGGATTTCAACGAAACTTTACAGAAAGGAAGTACATCATCCAAAGATGTGCATGAAGAAAAATCTTTGCTTTCCGATATCACACAAGGGAGATAAATGGACTTCTATTTTTTTTGGCTTATACATTATATATGAATCTTGTAAGCGCAACTCCTCCTAGACCGCTCAATGGAATTCAACGATACATTACAGAAAGGAAGTACATCATCTGAAAATGTGCATGAAGAAAAATCTTTGCTTTCCGATATCACACAAGGGAGATAATTGGACTTCTATTTTTTTTGGCTTATACATTATATATGAACCTCGTAAGCGCAACTCCTCCTAGACCGCTCAATGGATTTCAACGAAACTTTACAGAAAGGAAGTACATCATCCAGAGATGTGCATGAAGAAAAATCTTTGCTTTCCGATTTCACACAAGGGAGATAATTGGACTTCTATTTTTTTTGGCTTATACATTATATATGAACCTCGTAAGCGCAACTCCTCCTAGACCGCTCAATGGATTTCAACGAAACTTTACAGAAAGGAAGTACATCATCCAAAGATGTGCATGAAGAAAAATCTTTGCTTTCCGATATTACACAAGGGAGATAATTGGACTTCTATTTTTTTTAGCTTATACATTATGTATGAACCTCGTAAGCGCAACTCCTCCTAGACCGCTCAATGGATTTCAACGAAACTTTACAGAAAGGAAGTACATCATCCAGAGATGTGCATGAAGAAAAATCTTTGCTTTCCGATTTCACACAAGGGAGATAATTGGACTTCTATTTTTTTTGGCTTATACATTATATATGAACCTCGTAAGCACAACTCCTCCTAGACCACTCAATGGATTTCAACAAAACTTTACGGAAAGGAAGTACATCATCCAAAGATGTGCATGAAGAAAAATCTTTGCTTTCCGATATCACACAAGGGAGATAATTGGACTTCTATTTTTTTTGGCTTATACATTATATATGAACCTCGTAAGCGCAACTCCTCCTAGACCACTCAATGGATTTCAACGAAACTTTACAGAAAGGAAGTACATCATCCAAAGATGTGCATGAAGAAAAATTTTTGCTTTCCGATATCACACAAGGGAGGTAATTGGACTTCAAAGCGGGGGGTATCCTTTGTGAGCTTTGCTCACAGTACATCTAGTTATTATTATTATACCCCCCGCAAACAAAGTTTGGGGGGGTATATAGGAATCACCTTGTCCGTCCGTCTGTCTGTCTGTCCGTCTGTCCGTCTGTCTGTCTGTCCATATATCTTGTAAGCGCAACTCCTCCTAGACCGCTCAATGGATTTCAACCAAACTTTACAGAAAGGAAGTACATCATCCAAAGATGTGCATGAAGAAAAATCTTGGCTTTCCGATATCACTCAAGGGAGATAATTGGACTTCTATTTTTTTTGGCTTATACATTATATATGAACCTCGTAAGCGCAACTCCTCCTAGACCGCTCAATGGATTTCAACAAAACTTTACAGAAAGGAAGTACATCATCCAAAGATGTGCATGAAGAAAAATCTTTGCTTTCCGATATCACACAAGGGAGATAATTGGACTTCTATTTTTTTTTTGCTTATACATTATATATGAACCTCGTAAGTGCAACTCCTCCTAGACCGCTCAATGGATTTCAACGAAACTTTACGGAAAGGAAGTACATCATCCAAAGATGTGCATGAAGAAAAATATTTGCTTTCCGATATCACTCAAGGGAGATAATTGGACTTCTATTTTTTTTGGCTTATACATTATATATGAACCTCGTAAGCGCAACTCCTCCTAGACCGCTCAATGGATTTCAACAAAACTTTACAGAAAGGAAGTACATCATCCAAAGATGTGCACGAAGAAAAATCTTTGCTTTCCGATATCACACAAGGGAGATAATTGGACTTCTATTTTTTTTTTGCTTATACATTATATATGAACCTCGTAAGCGCAACTCCTCCTAGACCGCTCAATGGATTTCAACGAAACTTTACGGAAAGGAAGTACATCATCCAAAGATGTGCATGAAGAAAAATATTTGCTTTCCGATATCACACAAGGGAGATAATTGGACTTCAAAAGGTGGGGGGGTATCCTTTGTGAGCTTTGCTCACAGTACATCTAGTTATTATTATTTTTATTATTATATAGATAGTCTCCTTGGACACAGTTTTAGGCTTGAATGACATGCATGAGATTTTTCAGTCAATTATCACCTGACCATTACTATTTCTTTCGATGCATTTTCCTTTGACTGGCAATGTCGTGGTATAAGAATAGTTATAAAAAAACATAAACATAATGCTGATTGGTGCTTTGGAATGATGTGTAATGTCACTTCTCCATAGTTCTCTCTCCACTTCTCTTTGTCAGCTTCAGAGAGAGAAGTCACTTCTCCCTGTCATCCTCAAGTAGGGTGAGCCCTGATAAAATTACATCTGTTCACCCATGTTATATTTGTTTATTAAAGATGTCATAATTATTCCCCCCCCCCCTTGCAAACAGTGTTTTGGAGGGGTATATAGGAATCACCCTGTCACCTCTGTCTGACTGTCCGTATGTCTTTTCAGCGAAACTCCTCCCCAACCACATTCAATGGATTTTGACATATACCCCTAAGGTGAATTATTTACAGATCTTTTTGTCTGAAACAACTAGGCCAATTGGAATAAAACTTTGCAACAGTGGTCCTTAAGTGATCCTCTTTAAATTATACCTGATGACCCTGCCCGTCCTCCAAGATGGCCGCAAGAGCCAAACATAGTTTAACAAAGAACCCAATGGGGAATTTACCTATAGATCTTTCAGAATGGTATCGGGTGACTGGGCCTGTCATCCAGGATGGTTGCCAGAGCGGAACAAAGTTTAACATAGGACCCTATGGGATATTTACTTAAAGATCTTGTCTGAAACCACTAGGCCAATTGGAACAAAACTTTGCAGCAATGGTCCTTAAGTGATCATCTTTCAAAATTATACCTGATGACCCTGTCCACCATTGAAGATGGCTGCCAGAGCCAAACATAGTATCTAATGAGAAAAATCACTGAAAGATCTTCTGGTTTGATGTCAGTGAGCCAGTTGAAACTTGACAGTAATGTTCCAGGCTGCCAGTCAAGATGGACACATTTCTGGTGAGCAATACAGGCTCCTGGAAGCCTCTAGTTAATATAAAGATAGTCTGTTAAGCCTGCAACATAGCTAATTATATCATACACAAATTTGGATTATTTCTTGATGCTGCTAGATTGCTTCTTTTAGCTCATCTATGCCTTTATGAGCTATTGCTATCACTTGACCATTGTGGGGGGGGCCTCGATGGCCGCGTGGTCTAGATAGTTCGTCATGACTACTAATGATCACTAGCCTGTCAACACTGAGGTTGTAAGTTCAGATCTCACCTGTGGCGACTCCGATCTAAATTGACAAGGATTGCCAGTTTTCCTACCTAAGGTTGTGGTTCTCTCTGGGTACTCCACCAATAACAACTTGCGGCCGTGAAATAGCCAAATGTGCTGAAAACGGTGTAAAACCCCAACTAAACAAACAAACTTGACCATTGTTAATCATCGTTGTCCATCGTCATAAGCTTTCCTGTAAAGATCTTCTCCTCTGAAACACCCAGGCCAATTGAAACAGAACTTACAAGTCATGGCCCTTAGGTGATCTTCTTTCAAATATATATTTGTCTGATGACCACGCCCACAATTCAAGATGGCTGCCATAGCCAAACATATTTTAATATAGGAACCACTGAGCCAACAGTGATCGAACTTGGTTCCAATGGTCCTCGGGTGGTCGTCTTTCAGAAATTTATCAGATGACCCTGCCTACCATCCAAGACGGCCTCAAGATCCAACATAGGACTAGAAAATTCACTTAAAATCTTCCTTGTCTGAATCCAGTAGGTAGTTTGGAACCCAATTTGGAAAAACCAGTGAACCAATTAGAGTTGACAGCAGTTTTCCAGACTGCTAGCCAAGATGAACACAGTCAAACAATCTATTCTGCTTTCAGTCTGCAAATGATGTCTAGGTGAGTGATTCAGGCTTTTATCTCTGTCTACGCATCTTCACTAGCAACAGGTCATGATTCGCATCTTTCCTCTTCAGAGCGAATCGTAACCCTTTGCTAGCGAAGATGCTTTAGAGTTGCAGTCGTATCATGCTGCAATTATCAAAGCCCTTTATTCACAAATGGATGTGAATGAAAAATGGAGATTAAGAAGGAAAATTGACTGTGAAGACTCTACTCTGTTTAGCTGATTTGATACAGAGAGACTGTTTTTTAGAATTGTTAATTTTTATACTTTCAGTATATTTTGATGTATATGGATGTCAGATGAATGTTAATGATGTTGAAATATCATGGTCAGTGTTAAAAGATAGTGGTTATACTAGAACTAGAGATATTAATGAGGTAAATGATTGTTTAAAAGATTAACTACATGCTAATAGCTATTATCACTTTTGCTTTAGCAGCTATATCAGACTGTCAATTAATCCAAATAAATTATTGCCACCCATTAAATATTAGAAAAAAAACTACTGATGTCACTTTATCTTCGAAATTTGATTTTTTTTCATCTGTTTCATATTATTAAAGGGAAGGACAAATGCGGCTTCAGAATTAACATACCTATTGCAAATATACTTTATGTTTGTACATCATTCTGATATTTACAGTAATAAATGTGTGTGTTAAAAAATTGTTTTATAAAACGAAGCACTAGATAGTCGGCCATCTTGCGGACAAAAATGTAGGTGCTGACGTCATGACCTACAAAATCTATCCTAAAATTGGTGAGGAATTTTCCACAGCATGTTACCATTTACAGCATTATATGGGGGAAACTGGTCGATAATTACCAATTTATAGCAATTATATCTCAAGTTAATTTGTGTCTGTTACTAATTCAAATTCGATAGAAAATATTTACCAAACATAATATATGTAATTATAATTATGTAAAGAAATTTATTCCAAAAATTAAGAATTAAAAAAATTGTAATGCAATTCTGAATTTCATCACATCTGGAAAACATGGAAATTTTTTTGAAGCTTAATCTCACGGGTAACTCTGAATATTTACCTTTTAATTAATTTATAGGAACAACGTGCCCTTAATGTGCTAATTGCAGGTAAATGCCCCCTGCTGATGAAATTGTGATGAAAGTGGTTTATTGACATTAACACCATATGAATGAGAAATTTAAATAGATTTTAAATGATACGCCATTTTCAATGGAAATGTAATGACGTTATAATACCATCTCAGTATCTAATTTTTGGGCTTGTTTGTAGTATTAAAATAATTTTTTTATGTGTAATAAACATGAAAAGTTTGAATAACTTACTAGCAACTTTTAATTTATCACCTTTGATAAAGCAATAATTGAAATAATTAAATTTAAGTACCAATGATGCGAACTTGAAGAATCAGTTAATATGCCGACAATTTGCAATGTCATTTTCTGAAATAATATTTAAGCTTGGTCACAGATAGTATAAAATTGGGGTAAATGACCGCCTCAGTGTTACTAGAATATAAATTTCAAAATGTCAACTTCGGGTTCAGATAACAAAAGCTTTTCGGTAGACGAATCAGATTTTTATGAACAAGAGTTCTGGCATTCCAATATGAACCTGAATATACTGAAGAAGAACTGGCTGAAATTGAACAGTCAAATGAGATAAAACGTCGTGAAATAGAAGAAAATCCATGTCGAAATAGTACTAACTGTTGCAAATGTTCTAAGTGCATTAGCATGCCTTAACCATCCGGATGTTTATGTTGCCATGAGTTTGACCTGTTAAAAATTGATATGGATAACCTTTCAAACCACTTTGGTTTTAACATATAAAAATATCATTCTAAAAGATTCCAATTTTTTTAACTAAATCCAAAAAAACAAAACAAAAATTAAAAAAAATGGACGAACATTAACTGAATACACAATATGTACTCAGCAATGTAATCCATTGTTGATTTTCCACGATGCACGAACGGATTGTCATCTTGAAAAAGATAACTTTCAGTCTGGAAGTGACAAGGTTTAACGGGCAACAGGTTATTTTCTGGAATATTATGATATTTTACTGCATTAATATTACCGGCAACAGAGGTTAATGTTCCAAGACCGTTCCAGAAGATTCATCACCATATCATGATTTCATACTTTTGGTTGCACCTTTGATGACAGCATGAGGTCGGGTCGCCAACCTTCTTATTTTCTTCAAATTTACACTCGCTCATCGTGTCTTATCATAATCTTGCTTTCGTCAGAAAAAATTACTTTGTTCCAGTGTTGTTCTACTGTCCGCCACCGCTTTTCTCATCACCACGAGAGACATTTTTTCGGTTTACTTCTCCGATCAACTTTTTTCCTAGCAACTGGTTGTTTGAAGCCATTCGCGTAAAGATGAAAAGTTGTCTTGGCAACAGTAACAGGTCTATTTTCAAGTTTTATAAGTTTACCCGTGATATCTGATAGAGCCAAAACAAAAAATATGTGTTTTTCCGATTTCACCCACTTAAAAATTAGGTAGGGTAGGTAGGTAAAACATTTTATTTTGTGGTCTGGTACATCAAGAATATAAACATACCATTTTTTTCTTCAAAAAACAATTCTTTGCATCTGAGATCCTACCCATATCACATGTATAATGTGTGAAAGTTTGCTGTAAAAATATATTGATTGGTATGGGTTGAAATTCAGAGTGTATAAATGTTGGGAAATATTTCCTGAACTTTTTCCTTATATAAACAGTTCAAAATTATATATCTTGTTATGGCTTAAACATATGTTAAACATATGACCTGGAATGTCAACAAAGATGGCCACCAAAGCTGAACTTAGTTTAACATAGGACACTATGGGAAAATTAATTCATTAAATAATCTTCTTGTCTGAAACTACTGAGCCAATTTGAAACAGCATGTCAGCAATGGACAGATGGTCCTCTTTCAGAATTGTGTCTGATGACCAGGAATGTCAACCAAAATGGCTGCCACAGCCGAACTTAGTTTAACATTGGACCCTATTTGAAAATTTATTTAAAAATCTTCTTAGTTGAGACCATTTGGATAATATGGACCACACTTGGCAGCAATAGTCATTAGGTGGTCCCCTTGCAGAATTGTAGCAGCTGACCTGGCCTGTCAATCAACATGGTCACCAAACTGAACTTATGTTAAACTTGACCATTTGGAACCAGACTAATGACGGCAATGGTCCTCCTTCAGAATTGTGTTTGATAACCTTGAATGTCAACTAAGATGACCACCACACTCTAACTTTGTTTAACATTGTACCTATGGGAAAACAAGCCAAGATAACTGTTACACTTATATATTCAGAGCTGCTGAAGGTAGACAAGTTAAATCCAGGTTAGCGATACAGGCTCTTTAGAGCCTCTAGTTTTGTCATCTTTGTAAACTTTCAAAAATTTTCTCGTCTGAAACGATTGAATCAATTTCATCCAAACTTACGCTGAAAGAGTATAAAGGTTGGATTTTATTTTCTTGTCCATTGAGAACATGGCTGCCATGGCTAAAATAGGTAAAAAGCACCTATTGGCTCATATCTCAAAAACTAAGCGGTTAGAGTAAAGTGACAGGAAGTAAAAATGTTTATGAGGTCAAGATCTATCTATCATGACATTTTCAGACAAATCAGAATTGTATCCGATGACCTGTCCTGTCAACTAAGATGGCCGTTAGAGCCGAACATAGTTTAACATAGGACCCTCTGGGAAATTTAATTAAAGATCTTCTTGTATGAAACCACTTAGCCAATTGGAACAAAACTTAGCAGAAATGGTCCTGAGGTGGTCCTGTTTCAGAATTATATCTTATGACCTGGCCCGTGATCCAAGATGGCCACCAGAGCCGAACATATGTTACTATAGGACCCTATGGGAAATTTACTTAAAGATCTTCTTGTCTGAAACTTGGCCAATGGGAACAAAACTTGGCAGAAATGGTCCTTTGGTGGTCCTTATTCAGAATTGTATCAGATGACCCGGCCTGTCATCCAAAATGGCCACCAGAGCTGAACATAGTTTAACATAGGACCCTATGGGGAATTTACTTAGAGGTCTTCTTATCTGAAAACACTTGGCCAATTGAACAAAACTTAGCAGCAATGGTCGTTTGGTGGCCCCCTTTCAGAATTGTATCCAATGACCCTACCTGTCATTCAAGATGACTGCCAGAGTTGAAAAAAGTGGAAAAATCACTGAAAGATCTTCTTGATTGAAACCCAATAAGTGAGCCAGTTGGAACATGACAGGCTGTCTGTCAATATGGACTTGGCCAGGTGAGCGATACAGGCTCCTGGGAATATACAAAACTGACACCTAGTTATTGTTAATTTTAAGGAAATTTTGCTGTTTTAGGTTATTATTTTGAATATTATTATAGATAAGGACAAACTGTAAACAGCAAAAATGTTCAGCAAAGTAAGATCTACAAATAAGTCAACATGACCAAAATTGTCAATTGACCCCTTATAGGAGTTTTTGCCCTTAAAAGATAATGAACATGTTAACAGTAATTATCAGTGAAAATAGTAGTCTGACATTATTGTCACAGATGTTTAGAGCATAACTTGAAATTAATTAAATGATAGCTGTACAAGTAAAATGGAGGCTCAAGGGCCAAGGTCATGGAAAAAGTCCACAGCAACTGATGAAAAAGTCCCTAGCAACCATTTATACTTGGGTTAAGGACCCTATAATTTACCTGTTCAAGTCAAAATGGAAGGTCAAGAGTCAATGCCATTGAAAAAGTCCATAGCAACCAATGAAAAAGTCCCTAGCAACCATATATATCTAGGTTAAGGACTTTATAATTTACCTGTACAAGTCAAAAAGAAAGGTCAAGAGTCAATGCCATTGAAAAAGTCCATAGCAACTGATGAAAAACTCCCTAGCAACCAGATATATTTAGGTTAAGGACTTTATAATTTACCTGTACAAGTCAAAAGAAAGGTCAAGAGTCAATGCCATTGAAAAAGTATATGCTCAACCGATGAAAAAGTATCTATTTGGGTTCAGGATTCTATATTTTAGCTGTACAGGTCAATATTAAGGAGAAAATTGTGATGGTATACATTAAATAGCAAAAACAATCATTGATGCAAGATCTACTGCTACACAAAAGACTTGGACTTAGAAATTCTGTCTATCCCCCAATTTTTTTTTGTACCCGCAGTTTCTCAAACATGCCTTATCAGAGGTTAATTAAACTTAGCATACTGTTAGATCCTAGTATGTAGATGTGCGCATGCAAAGTATGTCCTGGTCCTATACTTTTTCCCATAATTTTATACCCTTTTGTTCCCTCAGTTATACCCAGTTGGACTTAGAAATTGTGAGACAATTCACCATGATAAGGATGCCCTAGTCCATTAAATTAACAGCAGCGGGTATAGTTAGTGAGGTCCCCTCACAGTTCTAGTTAATTTTCAGGCAGATGTGATATTGATCATGACATGTTCCATCAGAGAGGGTGCAGAAAAAAAAATATGGAAGAAACTGGATTATTTCAAGAGTTTAAAGAAATACAGACAAAAGATCAGCAAGATGAAAAACCAGAGTTTAACACCAATTAAAATTGGAGTATTGGGTATTTACTTCATTACACATAGATTTGATTTCTGAGTATTAATACTTGTTAAGCAAGTACTTCTGTAAAGCTATATAATAGAAAAATTGTTGAATTTCATTACAACGAGTACATTTTTAGCTCACCTGGCCCAAAGGGCCATGTGTGCTTTTGCCGTCACTTGGCGTCCGTCGTTGTCTGTCGTCGTAAACTATTTCAAGAATCTTCTCCTCTGAAACTACCAGGCTAAAAACCTTCAAACTTTAACAGAATGTTCCTTAGGGTATCTAGTTTATAAATAATTTCGAAAGTTTTGATCCATCAACAAATATGGCCACCATTGCTAAAAATAGAACATAGGGGTCAAATGCAGTTTTTGGCTTATATCTCAAAAACTAAATCAGTTAGAGCAAAAGTGACACGATGTTAAAGTAATGAATAGGTCAAGATCTGTCTGCCATGAAATTTTCAGACCAAATGGACAATCCATTGTTGGGTTACTGTCTGAAATAGTTTATTTTTAGGAATTTTTACAGTTTTTTGTTATTATCTTTAATATTATAATAGATAAAGAGAAAGTGTAAATGGCAGAAATGTTCAGCTAAGTTAGATCTACAAATAAGTCAAATGATCAAAATAGTTAATTGACCCCTTAAGGAATTATTGCCCTTGAAGCACCATTTTTTACATTTTTTTTGTGCTTATATTACTTTTTCAAAAATCTTCTTCTCTGAAACTATTGGGTCAAATACTTTCAAACTTTAACTGAATGTTCCTTAGGGTATTTAGTTTATAAATTATATCCGAAGTTTTGATCCATCAACAAATATGGCCGCCGTGTCTAAAGAACATAGGGGTCAAATGCAGTTTTTATACAACCGCAAAATTTTTGCGGTCGTATATTGATATGACGTTGGCGTCGTCGTCGTCGTCGTCCGAAGACATTTGGTTTTCGCACTATAACTTTAGTATAAGTTAATAGAAATCTATGAAATTTAAACACAAGGTTTATGACCACAAAAGGAAGGTTGGGATTGATTTTGGGAGTTTTGGTCCCAACAGTTTAAGAATTAGATTAAAAAAAAGGGCCCAATAAGCATTTTTCTTGTTTGGTTATTATCTTGGTGTAAGGGAGGTAATCCAAACACATTTAAAGTAAAATGTTGTGTATGATTCAATTACCTCCCTCACACTGCTTGTAAATTATGTATAAAGAAATGTAGATTGTCTTGGGGTGATTTATAGCTGTCAGTTTATTAGCTCACCTGGCCCGAAGGGCCAAGTGAGCTTTTCTCATCACTTAGCGTCTGTCGTCGTCCGGCGTCGTCCGGCGTCGTCGTTAACATTTTACATTTTGAACTTCTTCTAGAGAACCACTGAATGGAATGAAACTAAATCTGGCATGAATGAACCCTTATAAGGTGCTGACCAAGTGTTGTTACTTTGTAGCCGATCCATCATCCAAGATGGCCGCCAGAGGGGGACTTAGTTTAACATAGGACCGAATGGGAAATGCATACAAATGACTTCTTTTAGAGAACCGTTGAATGGAATGAAACCAAACATGGCATGAATGTTCCTTATGAGGTGCTGACCAAGTGTTGTTACTTTGTAGCCGATCCATAATCCAAGATGGCCGCCAGCGGGGGACTTAGTTTAACATAGAACCTTATGGGAAATGCATACAAATGACTTCTTTTAGTGACCCACTTAATGGAATGAAACCAAACATGGCATGAATATTCCTTATGAAGTGCTGACCAAGTGTTGTTACTTTGTAGCTGATCCATCATCCAAGATGGCCGCCAGCGGGGAACCAAGTTGAACATAGGACCCTATGGGAAATGCATACAAATGACTTCTTTTAGAGAACCACTGAATGGAATGAAAGTAAATCTGGCATGAATGTTCCTTATGAGGTGCTGACCAAGTGTTGTTACTTTGTAGCCGATCCATCATCCAAGATGGCCACTAGCGGGGGACTAAGTTTAACATAGGACCCTATGGGAAATACATACAAATGACTTCTTTTAGAGAACCACTGAATGGAATGTAACAAAACATAGCACGAATGTTCCTTATGAGGTGCTGACCAAGTGTTGTTACTTTGTTGCCGATCCATCATCCAAGATGTTTAGAAGTCTATCAGAAAATTGTAAAAAAATTTCTGAATGGTCACAACTTGACCACATATTCAAAAATAATAATGATAAGATGTCTTCAGTAGCTATTGTAAGACTACACTAAGATGACCTGTTTTTAATTTTAAATACTGTGTCAAATTAAACCAATCTTGGTCTCAATCATTATATAATTTTACATAATTTCCAAAATCACATTAGATACAGGTGAGCGACACAGGCTCTTCAGAGCCTCTAGTTTTTAGAAGTTACTATTAATTAATATTAATTTTGTCCATATGTCATTTTCTATTTTAAGACTTTTATGATATATTTAAATGGGTAATTATGTTTGCAAACTCCATTAGAAATTTGAATAGGGATTATGACCATATCTTGAGGGAAAGAATTTTTTTTTTTGGAAAAAGGGAAAGGGGGGGGGGGGGTAAATAAGAAATTGTGGGGGGGGGAATTTTTTCTCATTTCAGATTTCAGAAATTAAAAAGAAAATGTCTTCAAATTTTTATTTTGCAAAACAAAGAGTGGGGAGGGGGGTACAATGATTTTTTTTTGGGGGGGAGGGGTCAATTCGCAACAGCATATTGTATTGCACAAAAAGCAAAAAATTGAATATAAATTGAAATCATATGTCCAATTCTAAGTTCTTTGACTACAGTTATTCTGTGTCAGAAACCTATTATGTGTCAAATATTTAATTACAATCCAAATTCAGACCTGTATCAAGCGTGAATATTGTGTCCATTTTTGCCCCATCTGTTCAGGGTTGGACCTCTGTGGTCGTATCCAGCTGCGCTCAGCGAAGCAATTTATTGGCTTATATCAAAAAAAGTAAAGCAGTTAGAGCAAAATTGACAGGAGATTAAGTATTGAATAGATCAAGATATATCTGCAACAAAATGTTCAGACCAATTGAACAACCTGTTGTTGGGTTATTGTCCGAAATAGTTTAATTTTAGGAAATTTTCAGTTTTGGTTATTAATAAAATTTATTTTTAATATTATAATAGATAGAGAGAAAGTGTAAATGGTGAAAATGTCAAGCAAAGAATTTTTTTTCAAAAGTCCAATGACAAAAATGGTCTATTGACTCTCTAAGAAGTAAATGTCCTTGAAAGATTATTTTTTTACAGTTTTTAATCATTACTTTTTTCATTTACGTTTTTTTTAGCTCATCTGTCATCCGTCCGTCGTAAACTTTTTCAAAGATCTTCTCCTCTGAAACCACTGAATCCCTCTGAAACCACTGAACCAATTATATCCATACTTAGTCTGAATGATAGGGTATCTAGAATAAAGGTTGTGCTTTATTTTCTTGTCCGTTGAGAAACATGGCGCCATGGCTAAAAATAGAACATAGGGGGTAAACTGCAGTTTTTGGCTTACATCTCAAAAACTAAAGCATTTATTGCAAAACTGACAGGGGTAAAAATGTTCATCAGGTCAAGATCTACCTGCTATGAAATTTTCAGACGAATCGGTCAACCCTTGAATATTATTATAGATAAAGACAAACTGACAACAAAAATGTTCAGCAAAGTAACTCAGCATGTCCAAAATCCTAAATTGACCCTTTATAGGAGGTTTTTCGCTTTAAAAAACATTAGTCACATTTCTTTCATTATCTTTGTAAACTTTAAAAAATCTTCTCCTCTGAAACTACAGAATCAATTTTAGCCAAACTTTGGCTGAAAGATCCTTTGGGTATTTAGTATAAATTTTATGTTTTATTTTCTTGTCCATCGAGAAACATGGCTGCCCGGGCTAAAAATAGAACATACGTGAAAATGCACTTTTTGGCATCTCGAAAACTAAAGCAGTTAGGGTAAAACTGACAAGTAGTAAAAATGTTAATGAGGTCAAGATCTACCTGTCATGAAATTTTCAGAGGAATCGGTCAACCCATTTTTGGTAATTGCCCCTGAATTGTTAATTTTTATAGAAAAATTGACTTAAAGATCTTCCTTTCTGAAATCAGTGAGCCAATTGGAACCAAACTGGTAATTTTTAAGAATTGAATCCAATGACCCCAACACCCCATTCAAGATGGCCACCACAGTCAAACTTAGTTTTAAGTAGAACCCTATGGGAAATTCACTTATAATAAAAATCTTTCGTCTGAAACCACTTAGCCAATTGGAACCAAACTTAGTAGCAATGGTCCTTTATCAGAATTGTATCCAATGACCCTGATCACTATCTAATATGGCCACCACAGGCGACTCAGTTTGATATGGCCAACTAAAATTAATTAGTAGATTTTCATCCAACTTTTTGAAAAAAATGGGGCGGGTGGGAGGATTTTATTTTTATTTTTTATTTCATATGAAACTATTTTGTAAGGTGTTATTAATATGTAAATGTTATAAAATGGCTTATATATGTTTTTATTCCAGAAACATGCACAATAGAAATTTCAACTCCAATCTCTGCAGACTTAAGCTGACCAAAAGACATCTAAAGGTCACAAAAATAGTCGAATCACGAAAACCATGTTGAATTGTTACAGGAAGTTAACAAAAAACGAAATTATTGACACGGATACCGGTAACGGAGATGAACAAAATCCGGAAATCGTAAATTTTAGAAAATAAAAAAAATAGGGGCGGCACGATTTTCGAGGGGCGGGCGGGGATGAAAATCGATCAATTAATTTTAATTGGCCTATAAGACTCTATGGAAAAATTCACTTAAAGATTTTCTTTTCTCCAACCACTTATAGAACTGGAACAAAATTTGGCAACAATGACCCAGGCCTCTTTCATAACTGTATGCAATGGTCTGGACTGCCATTCAAGATGACCACAACATTCAAACATAGTTTAACATAGGACACTATAGGAAAATTACTTAAAATTCTTCCGAAACCAGTTAGCCAATTGAGATCCAACTTGGCAGCAATGGTCCTTACATGGTCCTAATTCAGAGATAAATCCGATGACCTTACCAGCTATCCATGATGGCAACTAGAGCCAAACATAGTTTAACATAGATCCCTATGAATATTCCTCTAAAAAATCTTTTTTTGTGTGAAACAAGTCAACCAGTTGGAACCTTATTTGGCAAAACTAGTGAGCCATTGGAACCCAACAAGACAGCAATATTCCAGAATGCTAAATAAAATAGATATAGTTAAACAAGATATTCTGCTTGAAGTCTCCAACCGTATCCAGGTGAGTGATACAGTCTCCTGTGAGCCTCTGTTTCATTTTTAGCTGATCTGTCCTAAAAGGGTAAACATGATATCCCGAGTTGAATGACATTAAAGAAAATGTATTACGGGCAGCCATTTTCCCGCCAAAAAAGTGAACTTGCTTGGATTTCAACGATTTTAGGTTTATTCAGTAAACATGAAATCTGGAGTTGAATGGCGATAACGCAAATGTTCTACCGGCAGCCATTTTCAAAATGGCTACCATTTTCCTGCCAAATTTTTAACATTTTTCAATTTCAATGCAATTTGGCACACAGGGTAAACATGATATCCCGAGTTGAATGGCGTTAAAGAAAATGTTTTACGGCAGCCATTTTCAAAATGGCCACCATTTTCCCACCAAAAAAGTGAACTTGCTTGGATTTCAACGATTTTAGGTTTATTCAGTAAACATGATATCTGGAGTTGAATGGCGATAACGCAAATGTTCTACCGGCAGCCATTTTCAAAATGGCTACCATTTTCCCGCCAAATTTTTAACATTCTTCAATTTCAATGCAATTTGGCACAAAGGGTAAACATGATATCCCGAGTTGATTGGCGTTAAAGAAAATGTTTTACGGGCAGCCATTTTCAAAATAGCCACCATTTTCCCGCCAAAAAAGTGAACTTTCTTGGATTTCAACGATTTTAGGTTTATTCAGTAAACATGATATCCGGAGTTGAATGGCGATAACGCAAATGTTCTACAAGCAGCCATTTTCAAAATGGCCGACATTTTCTCGCCAAAATTTCAACATTCTTCAATTTCAATGCAATTTGGTATAAAGGGTAAACATGATATCCCGAGTTGACTGGAGTTAAAGAAAATGTTTAATGGGCAGCCCTTTTCAAAATGGCCACCATTTTCCCACCAAAATTTCAACCTTGTTCCATTTGAATGAAATTATTTCAACCTTCTTCAATTTCAATGAAATTTGGTTTAACGGGTTAGCCGGGTCTAGTGGAACCCCCTCTCGGGTTAGCCGGGTCTAGTGGAACCCCTGCTCAATTTTTTTCGTTTGGGAGACTTACATGATCTTTGATCATAAATTTTAATTATTATTATTAGGTCTTTCCACTTTCCGAAGAAAGACCTATTGGTTTTCTTCTGATTATTATTATTAGGTCTTTCCACTTTCCGTGGAAAGACCTATTGGTTTTCTTCTGATTATTATTTTTTTTCTTCCGCCAAATTTTGTTCCTTCGCTGTTTTTTTGTTTCGCAAGATGTCGCTTAGATATTTGGAATATGATATCGAACAGTTTATACGCTTTTGAAACTGACACCGCTTAACCGAATACTTTCCCATATAAGAGTTATCTCCCCTAACACTGTTTTTCTTGTTATTCCTAAGGCTTCGCAACCGAATAAGAAACCGACAAATTTATTTTTCCAAATTGCTCATTATATCCTCAGGATGTTCTGTTTTATTTTGACGGAAGCCGTATAGAGATTCCATATGAGAGTTATTTCCCCTTTTGTATTTGATATAAGTGAAATGTATTTTAACTGGAAAACCATAAGTGATAGAGGCCTAGGGTCTTTTGATTTGAGGTCCTTGGTACATAAAAATGAAAATGAGGTCAAGGTCAAAGGTCAAGGTCACGTTCTAAATTTTGACTTTTGCTTGTGATCGCTTCTCCTCTGAAACGGTAAAAGATAGCTGATAAAATGTAATGGAGAAAATGTTGAGGACGTTGAGACCTAGCTTTGTTACATTTGCATAAAAGTTGTATGACGTCATTTTATAGGCGTAATTGCCCCTAGAACGTTTAAATTTTCGGTTTTTGGCTAATAACTTAATACCGGTACAAGATAGAGGCATGGGGTCTTTTGTTTTGACACCAGGGACAAATGACCTTCAAAATGGTGTCAAGGTCAAAGGTCAAGGTCATGTTCTAGAAAATGATGTTTTTCTAATTTGAAGTGTAATACATGGAATTTTTTCAAAAATGCATTATTTTTTAGCAGGAATCATTTAAAATATCTTATTTTCCATTTTCGTAAGAGAAAAAATGAGAAAAAATGAAAAATTTTTAAAGATTGAAAAATTTGAAAAAAAAAAACATTTTTTCTTGGCGCAAAATTGTTTTGGCAGTATTTCATATTTGTCTTTGATGTAGCATTTTGGTATTTTATAGTACTCCTAGAATTACCTCAACTTTTAGCTGTATCTCTTAAAATTATAGATCTCCAACATAGGTTGAGGTAAACTTTTTTTTCTAATAATTAGAAAAGCATTCCTCTTATTGATATAAAATGGGTACCGGAGGGTAGAATGGGTCTTTGCACATCTCAAAACTATGAAGAGTTTTAAATCTGATTTAATATAGTAAGAGTTCTGGCCTTTCAAAAATTGAAAATTTAAAAATATCAACCGGAAGTGAACTTTTTTTCATGATATCAACTTAAAAAGTGTGGCAAATTGATGACAGTGATGATTAGATTTCAAAAATATCCATATATGCTTGATTGAAGCATTTTTTAAATTTTACAAAATGGGGGGAAATGTGGTAAAAATTGCTTAAAAATGATCTAATTCAAGATAAGTTCACTCTTTATCAAATTGTTGAAGTTTTGGGAAAGATCTGTCTCTTTTTCGCATGATTATTAGGTCTTTCCACTTTCCGTGGAAAGACCTATTGGTTTTCTTCTGATTATTATTTTTTTTCTTCCGCCAAATTTTGTTCCTTCGCTGTTTTTTTGTTTCGCAAGATGTCGCTTAGATATTTGGAATATGATATCGAACAGTTTATACGCTTTTGAAACTGACACCGCTTAACCGAATACTTTCCCATATAAGAGTTATCTCCCCTAACACTGTTTTTCTTGTTATTCCTAAGGCTTTGCAACCGAATAAGAAACCGACAAATTTATTTTTCCAAATTGCTCATTATATCCTCAGGATGTTCTGTTTTATTTTGACCGAAGCCGTATAGAGATTCCATATGAGAGTTATTTCCCCTTTTGTATTTGATATAAGTGAAATGTATTTTAACTGGAAAACCATAAGTGATAGAGGCCTAGGGTCTTTTGATTTGAGGTCCTTGGTCCATAAAAATGAAAATGAGGTCAAGGTCAAAGGTCAAGGTCACGTTCTAAATTTTGACTTTTGCTTGTGATCGCTTCTCCTCTGAAACGGTAAAAGATAGCTGATAAAATGTAATGGAGAAAATGTTTAGGACGTTGAGACCTAGCTTTGTTACATTTGCATAAAAGTTGTATGACGTCATTTTATAGGCGTAATTGCCCCTAGAACGTTTAAATTTTCGGTTTTTGGCTAATAACTTAATACCGGTACAAGATAGAGGCATGGGGTCTTTTGTTTTGACACCAGGGACAAATGACCTTCAAAATGGTGTCAAGGTCAAAGGTCAAGGTCATGTTCTAGAAAATGATGTTTTTCTAATTTGAAGTGTAATACATGGAATTTTTTCAAAAATGCATTATTTTTTAGCAGGAATCATTTAAAATATCTTATTTTCCATTTTCGTAAGAGAAAAAATGAGAAAAAATGAAAAATTTTTAAAGATTGAAAAATTTGAAAAAAAAAAACATTTTTTCTTGGCGCAAAATTGTTTTGGCAGTATTTCATATTTGTCTTTGATGTAGCATTTTGGTATTTTATAGTACTCCTAGAATTACCTCAACTTTTAGCTGTATCTCTTAAAATTATAGATCTCCAACATAGGTTGAGGTAAACTTTTTTTTCTAATAATTAGAAAAGCATTCCTCTTATTGATATAAAATGGGTACCGGAGGGTAGAATGGGTCTTTGCACATCTCAAAACTATGAAGAGTTTTAAATCTGATTTAATATAGTAAGAGTTCTGGCCTTTCAAAAATTGAAAATTTAAAAATATCAACCGGAAGTGAACTTTTTTTCATGATATCAACTTAAAAAGTGTGGCAAATTGATGACAGTGATGATTAGATTTCAAAAATATCCATATATGCTTGATTGAAGCATTTTTTAAATTTTACAAAATGGGGGGAAATGTGGTAAAAATTGCTTAAAAATGATCTAATTCAAGATAAGTTCACTCTTTATCAAATTGTTGAAGTTTTGGGAAAGATCTGTCTCTTTTTCGCATGATTATTAGGTCTTTCCACTTTCCGTGGAAAGACCTATTGGTTTTCTTCTGATTATTATTTTTTTTCTTCCGCCAAATTTTGTTCCTTCGCTGTTTTTTTGTTTCGCAAGATGTCGCTTAGATATTTGGAATATGATATCGAACAGTTTATACGCTTTTGAAACTGACACCGCTTAACCGAATACTTTCCCATATAAGAGTTATCTCCCCTAACACTGTTTTTCTTGTTATTCCTAAGGCTTTGCAACCGAATAAGAAACCGACAAATTTATTTTTCCAAATTGCTCATTATATCCTCAGGATGTTCTGTTTTATTTTGACCGAAGCCGTATAGAGATTCCATATGAGAGTTATTTCCCCTTTTGTATTTGATATAAGTGAAATGTATTTTAACTGGAAAACCATAAGTGATAGAGGCCTAGGGTCTTTTGATTTGAGGTCCTTGGTCCATAAAAATGAAAATGAGGTCAAGGTCAAAGGTCAAGGTCACGTTCTAAATTTTGACTTTTGCTTGTGATCGCTTCTCCTCTGAAACGGTAAAAGATAGCTGATAAAATGTAATGGAGAAAATGTTTAGGACGTTGAGACCTAGCTTTGTTACATTTGCATAAAAGTTGTATGACGTCATTTTATAGGCGTAATTGCCCCTAGAACGTTTAAATTTTCGGTTTTTGGCTAATAACTTAATACCGGTACAAGATAGAGGCATGGGGTCTTTTGTTTTGACACCAGGGACAAATGACCTTCAAAATGGTGTCAAGGTCAAAGGTCAAGGTCATGTTCTAGAAAATGATGTTTTTCTAATTTGAAGTGTAATACATGGAATTTTTTCAAAAATGCATTTTTTTTTAGCAGGAATCATTTAAAATATCTTATTTTCCATTTTCGTAAGAGAAAAAATGAGAAAAAATGAAAAATTTTTAAAGATTGAAAAATTTGAAAAAAAAAAAACATTTTTTCTTGGCGCAAAATTGTTTTGGCAGTATTTCATATTTGTCTTTGATGTAGCATTTTGGTATTTTATAGTACTCCTAGAATTACCTCAACTTTTAGCTGTATCTCTTAAAATTATAGATCTCCAACATAGGTTGAGGTAAACTTTTTTTTCTAATAATTAGAAAAGCATTCCTCTTATTGATATAAAATGGGTACCGGAGGGTAGAATGGGTCTTTGCACATCTCAAAACTATGAAGAGTTTTAAATCTGATTTAATATAGTAAGAGTTCTGGCCTTTCAAAAATTGAAAATTTAAAAATATCAACCGGAAGTGAACTTTTTTTCATGATATCAACTTAAAAAGTGTGGCAAATTGATGACAGTGATGATTAGATTTCAAAAATATCCATATATGCTTGATTGAAGCATTTTTTAAATTTTACAAAATGGGGGAAAATGTGGTAAAAATTGCTTAAAAATGATCTAATTCAAGATAAGTTCACTCTTTATCAAATTGTTGAAGTTTTGGGAAAGATCTGTCTCTTTTTCGCATGATTATTAGTTGGTTTTCTTCTGATTATTATTTTTTTTCTTCCGCCAAATTTTGTTCCTTCGCTGTTTTTTTGTTTCGCAAGATGTCGCTTAGATATTTGGAATATGATATCGAACAGTTTATACGCTTTTGAAACTGACACCGCTTAACCGAATACTTTCCCATATAAGAGTTATCTCCCCTAACACTGTTTTTCTTGTTATTCCTAAGGCTTCGCAACCGAATAAGAAACCGACAAATTTATTTTTCCAAATTGCTCATTATATCCTCAGGATGTTCTGTTTTATTTTGACCGAAGCCGTATAGAGATTCCATATGAGAGTTATTTCCCCTTTTGTATTTGATATAAGTGAAATGTATTTTAACTGGAAAACCATAAGTGATAGAGGCCTAGGGTCTTTTGATTTGAGGTCCTTGGTCCATAAAAATGAAAATGAGGTCAAGGTCAAAGGTCAAGGTCACGTTCTAAATTTTGACTTTTGCTTGTGATCGCTTCTCCTCTGAAACGGTAAAAGTTAGCTGATAAAATGTAAAGGAGAAAATGTTTAGGACGTTGAGACCTAGCTTTGTTACATTTGCATAAAATTTGTATGACGTCATTTTATAGGCGTAATTGCCCTAAAACCTTTAAATATTCGGTTTTTCGTTTAATTCTCAACAATGGTACATGATAAAGGAATGGAGTCTTTTGTTCTGACATCAAGAATTGATAACCTTCAAATTGGCATCAAGGTCAAAGGTCAAGGTCAAGTTCTATTATTTGACATTTGCTTGTTATCACTACTCCTCTGAATTGGTTGTGGATAGCCAAGGAAATGTAATGGTGGAAATTTTTAGGACATTGATGCGCAACTTTGTTACATTTGAGTTAAAGTTGTATGACGTCATCTTTTGGCAGTAATTGCACATAGAACGTTCAAACTTAAGGTTTTTCGTTTATAACTTGACGATGGTACATAATAATGGAATGGGGTCTTCTGCAATGACCTAAGCGACTAATGACCTTGAAAAAGGTCACAAGGTCAAAGGTCAAGGTCATGACCTATATTACGTATTTTGCATTTATTCATACTTTATAAGTTTTTTTTGAGATTTTAAAAGCAATTAAAGTTATTGAAAGCGTGAAATTCAGGCACTACTTTTGATGACGTCATTTCTGGCAACGTTATTATTTCTGTAGACGTTTTGAATATATTGGAATGTTAATTAACGTGACAATGTTACAGCCCATGAAAACGTCTAGAATAGTCAATTTATAAGGTCACATTAATGACGTTTTTGATGTTTATAGTGCAAAACAGTATAATTCATCACAAACATTTAGTTTACCAGAAATAAACATTTTTCTTAGTTATTCAAACTAGCAGTCCATATATTTTTTTAACAATTGTTAAATTACCTATCATATCAAACCAGAAGTGATATTTGTAATACGGGAAGTAGCATAATACCTCCCTTATTTCAATCAAAAGTACATAGAACCATATATTTTTGCAGTCGCTGAAAGCTTAGCTATGCTCTAAAACCAACAATTACATTTTAAATCTCATTTTTTAGCTCACCTGGCCTAAAAGGCCATGTGAGCTTTTGTCATCACTTTGCGTCCGTCGTCGTCGTCGTCGTCCGCGTCCGCGTCCGTGTCTGTTAACTTTTTACATTTTGATCTTCTTCTTTGAAACCACTGAACAGATTTCAACCAAACTTGGCAGAAATGTTAAGCAGGTGGTCCTTTACCAGATTTGTGAAATTGGTGCCGATCGAAAATTCAAAATGGCCGCCAGGGCCAATTATGTGTTCTGATTGGTCCAAATTTCAAAAATCTTCTTGTCAGAAACTACAATGCGGATTGAATTGTTACTTTGCAGAAATGATTGTTAGATAGTCCTGTACTCAACTTGTGAATCGTTTGCCGATCGGAAATTCAAAATGGCCGCCATGATGAAACATAGTTTAACATTGGACCCTATGGGAATTTCACATTTTAATCTTATTCTCTAGAACCACTGAACAGATTTCAACCAAACTTGGCAGAAATGTTAAGCAGATGGTCCTTTACCAGATTTGTGAAATTGGTGCCGATCGAAAATTCAAAATGGCCGCCAGGGCCAATTATGTGTTCTGATTGGTCCACATTTCAAAAATCTTCTTGTCAGAAACTGCAAGGAGGATCGAATTTTTACTTTGCAGAAATGATTGTTAGTAAGTCCTGTACTCAATTTGTGAAATTGGTGCCAATCGGAAATTCAAAATGGACGCCATGATGAAACTTAGTTTAACATTGTACCCCATGGGAATTATACGTTTTCATCTTTTTTTCTGAAACCACTGAACAGATTTCAACAAATCTTGGCAGAAATGTTAAGCAGGTTGTCCTTTACCAGATTTATGAAATTGGTGCCGATCGAAAATTCAACATGGCCGCCAGGGCTAATTTAGTGTTCTGATTGTTCCAAATTTCAAAAATGTTCTTGTCAGAAACACTACAATGTGTATTGAATTGTTACTTTACAGAAAAGGTTTTTAGATAGCCCTGTTTTCAAAGTGAGAATTGTTTTCAATAATTGGAAATTCAAAATGTCCACCATGCAGCTTAGTTTTAAAACATTGAACCATATGCAGACCTGTGAGGTGCATGCATATTTTATTCAGATTTGAGACAAATTCCTGTAATTTTTTTCTTTGATCTTTGCAAATTTTAACCAATTTCACGACGGACAATTTTCGAAACTTGGCAGGTCTGAAAAAAAAAAAAAGTTTACATATTATCCGGCAGTATCCGGAAACGCAACTTAGTTTATTCCGATTTCGATTTGGTGTTTGCATTTTACTGTGCCCCTGAAGGTAAATCATGGTTAGGAAAACGTTTTAAAGGATACCACGTGGTACGAACAGTACGAATGTTTTCAATATTGTTGCCGGAGTTTAGATAATGAGTTATTGTTCATCAGTTTAAAGAACGTTACAATAGGTAACTGAATGATAATTTAGGGCTGTGAAATTAATTTTAATCTATTTATTGACTCACATAGTTTTGACCCACTTCAATCCGGTTCCGCGATCTGGCCCAGATTATGACTCCCACAAATTGATTACTTTCTAATTTTCATGATATTTCGAGTGACCATTCAGTGATATAAAGAACGTTACAATAGGCCCAGTTTGCCAGGTGAGCGATTACAGGCTCTCTAGAGCCTCTGGTGTTATCAACAAATCTGTAATTGAGGTGGAAAGACCTTCAATTGTTCTCTGAACAATTGGTTTTTAATTTTTTTTTTTCTTCCGCCAAATTTTGTTCTTGCGATAAATTTTTTTTTCGCAACATGTCGCTTAGATATTTCTTATATTGTATCGTACAGTTTATGCGCTTTTCAATTTCACCCTGTTAAGCCGAACAATTTTGTTTGTAAGAGTTATCTCCCCAAACACTGTTTTTCTTGTGCGCGCATATCCTTTGCAACCGTAAAAGATATCGACCTAAATTTTTTTGCAATGTCTTCAGTTTATCTGTGCGCAACTTTGTTCCATTTGGTCGGAAAGGATCTGACGACATTTCATAGGAGTTATTTCCCTTCAAATGACTTACACTTTTTGTTGTCATACAAATTGTTATTTTGAGTTGAGATATCAACATGAAAATTTGTATTTAGGGTCCATGACCCCTAACAAGTAAAATGAGGTCAAGGTCAAAGGTCAAGGTCACGTTCTAAATTTTGACTTTTGCTTGTGATCGCATCTCCTCTGAAACGGTAAAAGATAGCTGATAAAATGTAATGGAGAAAATGTTAAGGACGTTGAGACCTAGCTCTGTTACATCTGCGTAAAAGTTGTATGACGTCATTTTATAGGCGTAATTGCCCCTAGAACGTTTAAATTTTCGGTGTTTGGCTATAACTTAATACCGGTACAAGATAGAGGCATGGGGTCTTTTGTTTTGACACCAGGGACAAATGACCTTCAAAATGGTGTCAAGGTCAAAGGTCAAGGTCATGTTCTAGAAAATGTTGTTTTTCTAATTTGAAGTGTAATACATGGAATTTTTTCAAAAATGCATTATTTTTTTAGCAGAAATCATTTAAAATATGTTATTTTCCATTTTCGTAAGACAAAAAATGAGAAAAAATGAAAAATTTTTAAAGATCGAAAAATTTGAAAAAAACCATTTTTTCTTGGCGCAAAATTGTTTTGGCAGTATTTCATATTTGTCTTTGATGTAGCATTTTGGTATTCTATAGTACTTCTAGAATTACCTCAACTTTTAGCTGTATCTCTTAAAATTATAGATTTCCAACATAGGTTTTTTTTTCTAATAATTAGAAAAGCATTGCTCTTAGAGATATAAAACGGGTACCGGAAGGTAGAATGGGTCTTTGCACATCTCAAAACTATGAAGAGTTTTAAATCTGATTTAGTATGGTTAGAGCTCTGGCCTTTCAAAAATTGAAAATTTAAAAATATCAACCGGAAGTGAACTTTTTTTCATGATATCAACTTAAAAAGTGTGGCAAATTGATGACAGTGATGATTAGATTTCAAAAATATCCATATATGCTTGATTGAAGCATTTTTTAAATTTTACAAAATGGGGGGGAATGTGGTAAAAATTGCTTAAAAATGATCTAATTCAAGATAAGTTCACTCTTTATCAAATTGTTGAAGTTTTGGGAAAGATCTGTCTCTTTTTCGCATGATTATTAAGGTCTTTCCTTTACATTGCTTTACAATGATCTAATTCAACAGAAGTTCACTCTTTATCAAATCTATCTAGCACAAATGACCTTTTAATGTGTAAATACAGCCCAATCCCCCTCCCCCTTTTTCGATTTTACCGAATTTACATCGGTTTTATTGAATTTACATGTAAATGCATATAAAGTACATGCAGACAGCTAGGGGATATCCAGGGCTTTGTTAATGAGAAAAAATTATGACGCTAACTCCAACCAATTTACTGAAAATAGCGTTTGCGCAGTGCAGTAATAAAAAGCTATTTTCCGCTAGAAAACACAAGATTCGTCCAAATGTTACCAATTTATTGCATCCGAATGTCAAAATTTCGCATCAAATTAACAGTACTTTATTCACGGAGATGTCGTCTGCTTAAAATGGCCCCCGAAATCGAAATAAATAAATTGTGAGGTCAAATTTCTACACGAATCTTCATTCTGATATAAGTAAATGTGTACATGTACACTCAGTTTTCTATTTATGACTATTTCCACATCAAACAGCAAATTGCATTATCCTGTGCCATGTTCACCCGACGACGTCCTCTCTCGAAAAGAAAGAAATAAGTCCAGACATATATCAATGGACGTCACGTGACTTACACAACGTCATCAATAGAAGTAAACATTATAGTAGAAATGTACTTTTACTGTCACTTGTGTATCTAGAGAAATAAAAATACAATGCCCCCCCCCTACTTGTATTCAGCAATCCTTGGAAAACTTGCTACCTACAAATAAAAAAAATAATTAATTAACAAACAAACAAATAAATAAAAAAAGGCCCGTCCCGTCTTCAGTAAAGGGATATTGCTACTTCTATTTTCTCTTGAAATCATTTAAATTTTTAATGTATTATTCCAAATAGTAATTGTCAAAAAAAAATGAAGTAGCAATATCTCTTTTTATGAAGGCGGGGCGGGCCTTTTTGTTTTGTTTGTTTGTTTGTTTGTTTGTTTGTTTTTGTTTGTTTGTTTGTTAATTAATTTTTTTTTATTTGTAGGTAGCAAGTTTTCCAAGGATTGCTGAATACAAGTAGGGGGGGGGGGAGGGGGTAGAGGCATGGGGTCTTTTGTTTTACAAAGATTTTTAAAGCGATTAAAGTTATTGAAAGCGTGAAATTCAGGCGCTACTTTTGATGACATCATTTCTGGCAACGTTTTTATTTCTGTAGACGTTTTAAGACGTTTCGAATATATTGGAATGTTAATTAACGTGACAATGTTACAGCCCATGAAAACGTCTAGAATTGTCAATTTATAAGGTCACATTCATGACGTTTTTGATGTTTATAGTGCAAAACAGTATAATTCATCACAAACATTTAGTTAACCAGAAATAAACATTGTTCTTAGTTATTCAAATTAGCAGTCCATATATTTTTTTTAACAATTGTGAAATTACCTACCATATCAAACCAGAAGTGATATTTGTAATATGGGAAGTAGCATAATACCTCCCTTATTGCAATCACAAGTACATAGAACCATATATTTTTTTCAATCGCTGAAAGCTTAGCTGTGCTCTAAAACCAACAATTACATTTTAAACCTCATTTTTATCAACAAATCTGCAATTGAGGTGGAAAGACCATCAATTGTTCTCTGAACAATTGGTTTTTAATTATTAGGTCTTTCCACTTTCCGTGGAAAGACCTTTTGCTTTTGTTCTGATTATTTTTTTTTTTTTTTTTTTTTCTTCTGCCGTCTAGGATGTTTTTTTGTTACTTGACATATCGAAAGGATTTTTGGAGCATGATATCGTACAGTGATTGCGATTTCACCATTGACCCTGTGTAACCGAACACTTTTTTTTATAGGAGTTATCTCCCCGCGTCCTCCTTTTCTTGTTATCTTTATTTCTCTGTAACCGTAAAAGATATCGACCTAAAATCTTTTGCAATGTCTTCAGTGTATCTGTGCGCAACTTTGTTCCATTGGTCGGAAAGGATCTGACGACATTTCATAGGAGTTATTTCCCTTCAAACGACTTTCACTTTTGATGTATCATACAAATTGTTATTTAGGGTTGAGATATCAACATAAAACTTTGTATTTAGGGTCCATGACCCGAACAAGTAAAATGAGGTCAAGGTCAAAGGTCAAGGTCAAGTTCTAAATTTTGACTTTTGCTTGTTATCGCTTCTCCTCTGAAATGGTAAAAGATAGATGATAAAATGTAATGGAGAAAATGTTAAGGACGTTGAGACCTAGCTTTGTTACATTTGCATAAAAGTTGTATGACGTCATTTTATAGGCGTAATTGCCCCCAGAACGTTTAAATTTTCGGTTTTTCGTTTATTTCTCAACAATGGTACATGATAAAGGCATGGGGTCTTTTGTTCTGACATCAAGGATTGATAACCTTCAAATTGGCCTCAAGGTCAAAGGTCAAGGTCAAGTTCTAAATTTTGACTTTTGCTTGTTATCGCTTCTCCTCTGAAATGGTAAAAGATAGCTGATAAAATGTAATGAAGAAAATGTTAAGGACGTTGAGACCTAGCTTTGGTACATTTGCATAAAAGTTGTATGACGTCATTTTATAGGCGTAATTGCCGTTAGAACGTTTAAATTTGCGGTTTTTCGTTTATTTCTCAACAATGGTACATGATAAAGGCATGGGGTCTTTTGTTTTGACATCAAGGATTGATAACCTTCAAATTTGCATCAAGGTCAAAGGTCAAGGTCAAGTTCTAAATTTTAACTTTTGCTTGTTATCGCTTCTCCTCTGAAACGGTAAAAGATAGCTGATAAAATGTAATGGAGGAAATGTTTAGGACATTGATGCGCAACTTTGTTACATTTGAGTTAGAGCTGTATGACGTCATCTTTTGGGAGTAATTGCCCCCAGAACGTTCAAACTTAAGGTTTTTCGTTTATAACTTGACGATGGTACATAATAATGGCATGGGGTCTTCTGCAATGAGTTCAGCAACCAATGACCTAGAAAAAGGTCACAAGGTCAAAGGTCAAGGTCATGACCTAGATTACGTATTTTGCATTTTTTCACACTTTATAAGGTTTTTTTCAGATTTTTAAAGCAATTAAAGCTATTGAAAGCGTGAAATTCAGCCACTACTTTTGATGACGTCATTTCTGGCAACGTTATTATTTCTGTAGACATTTTTAGACGTTTTGGATATATTGGAATGTTAATTAACGTGACAATGTTACAACCCATGAAAACGTCTATAATTATCAATTTATTAGGTCTCATTAATGACGTTTTTGATGTTTATAGTGCAAAACAGTATAATTCATCACAAACATTTAGTTAATCAGAAATAAACATTTCTTAGTTATTCAAACTAGCAGTCCATATATTTTTTAACAATTGTGAAATTACCTATCATATCAAACCAGACGTTTTATCAATAAATCTGCAATAGAGGTGGAAAGACCTTCAATTGTTCTCTGAACAATTGGTTTTTAACCGGATTTTCATAGGAAAATATCGGTTATTAAATTGGTGATGTACGGCGGGCGGGCGGGCGGGCGGCCGGGCGGGCGGACGGGCGGGCGGACGGGCGGCTGCCAAACAGTGTCCGTGCAATAACTTATGAACTGTTCAACCAAAGCTTTTCAAATTTTAATATGTTGTTACTGATGACAAAATGGAGGTCAAGTTCGATATTGACGATTTTCACTTTCACCGTTCAAGAGTTATGGTTCTTGAAAGATTGAAAAATGGCTTTTCCAGTGGTGTCCGTGTGATAACTTATAAACTGTTTAACCAAAGCTTTTCAAATTTTAATATGTTGTTACTGATGACAAAATGGAGGTCAAGTTCGATATTGACGATTTTCACTTTCACCGTTCAGGAGTTATGGTTCTTGAAAGATTGAAAAATGGCTTTCCCAGTGGTGTCCGTGTGATAACTTATGAACTGTTCAACCAAAGCTTTTCAAATTTTAATATGTTGTTACTGATGACAAAATGGAGGTCAAGTTCGATATTGACGATTTTCACTTTCACCGTTCAAGAGTTATGGTTCTTGAAAGATTGAAAAATGGCTTTTCCAGTGGTGTCCGTGTGATAACTTATGAACTGTTCAACCAAAGCTTTTCAAATTTTAATATGTTGTTACTGATGACAAAATGGAGGTCAAGTTCGATATTGACGATTTTCACTTTCACCGTTCAGGAGTTATGGTTCTTGAAAGATTGAAAAATGGCTTTCCCAGTGGTGTCCGTGTGATAACTTATGAACTGTTCAACCAAAGCTTTTCAAATTTTAATATGTTGTTACTGATGACAAAATGGAGGTCAAGTTCGATATTGACGATTTTCACTTTCACCGTTCAAGAGTTATGGTTCTTGAAAGATTGAAAAATGGCTTTTCCAGTGGTGTCCGTATGATAACTTATGAACTATTCAACCAAAGCTTTTCAAATTTTAATATGTTGTTACTGATGACAAAATGGAGGTCAAGTTCGAAATTGACGATTTTCACTTTCACCGTTCAGGAGTTATGGTTCTTGAAAGATTGAAAAATGGCTTTCCTAGTGGTGTCCCTGTGGTAACTTATGAACTGTTCAGCCAAAGCTTTTCAAATTTTAATATGTTGTTACTGATGACAAAATGGAGGTCAAGTTCGATATTGACGATTTCCACTTTCACCGTTCCGATATTGACGATTTTCACTTTCAAAGTGTGTGTACTTATATACTCTCAAAAATTCCAATATTTATCACTTACTATAAATAGGAGGTCAAGATTGATTTTTGCCTTTCCATTTCTGAACCCTACAAAACCCTACAAAAATTCATTATATTTCTTTACTTCATCCTGTTTGGGAATCCAGATTTGCAAACATCATTTCCATGCAGGAAAATCCGGTTTGCTGTCATTCGACAGCCTCTTGTTAATTATTATTTTTTTTCTTCCGCCTAATTTTATTTCATTCTCTGTTTTTTTGTTTCGCAAGATGTCGCTTAGACATATGGTATATGATATCGAACAGTTAATTCGCTTTTGAAACTGACACCGCGTAACCAAAAACTTTTCCACGTAAGAGTTACCTTCCCAAACACTGTTTTTCTTGTTATTACTTATACGTCGCAACCGCATAAGAAACCGACTAATTTATTTTACCAAATTGCTCGTTATATTCTCAGGATGATTTGATAAATTTTGACCGAAACTATCCGGAGACTCCATATGAGAGTTATTTCCCTTCAAAAGACTTTCACTTTTGGTGTATCATACAAATTGTTATTTAGAGTTGAGATATCAACATGAAACTTTGTATTTAGGGTCCATGACCCCTAACAAGTAAAATGAGGTGAAGGTCAAAGGTCAAGGTCAAGTTCTAAATTTTGACTTTTGCTTGTTATCGCTTTTCCTCTGAAACAGTAAAAGATAGCTGATAAAATGTAATGGAGAAAATGTTTAGGACGTTGAGACCTAGCTTTGTTACATTTGCATGAAAGTTGTATGACGTCATGTTATAGGCGTAATTGCCCTTAAAACGTTTAAATTTTCGGTTTTTCGTTTATTTCTCAACAATGGTACACGATAAAGGCGTGGGGTCTTTTGTTCTGACATCAAGGATTTATAACCTTCAAATTGGCTTCAAGGTCAAAGGTCAAGGTCAAGTTCTAAATTTTGACTTTTGCTTGTTATCGCTACTCCTCTGAAACGGTAAAAGATAGCTGATAAAATGTAATGGAGAAAATGTTTAGGACGTTGAGACCTAGCTTTGTTACATTTGCATAAAAGTTGTATGACGTCATTTTATAGGCGTAATTGCCCCAAAAACGTTTAATATTTCGGTTTTTCGTTTAATTCTCAACAATGGTAGATGATAAAGGAATGGGGTCTTTTGTTTTAACAACAAGGATTGATAACCTTCAAATTGGCATCAAGGTCAAAAGTCAAGGTCAAGTTCTATTATTTGACATTTGCTTGTTATCACTACTCCTCTGAAATGGTTGTAGATAGCCAAGGAAATGTAATGGTGGAAATGTTTAGGACATTGATGCGCAACTTTGTTACATTTGAGTTAAAGTTGTATGACGTCATCTTTTGAGAGTAATTGCGCCTAGAACGTTCAAACTTAAGGTTTTTCGTTTATAACTTGACAATGGTACATAATAATGGCATGGGGTCTTCTAAAATGACCTCAGCGACAAATGACCTTGAAAAAGGTCATAAGGTCAAAGGTCATGACCTATATTACGTATTTTGCATTTTTTCATACTTTATAAGTTTTTTTTCAGATTTGAAAAGCAATTAAAGTTATTTAAAGCGTGAAATTCAGGCACTACTTTTGATGACGTCATTTCTGGCAACGTTATTATGTCTGTAGACGTTTTTAGACGTTTTGAATATATTGGAATGTTACAGCCCATGAAAACGTCTAGAATAGTCAATTTATAAGGTCACATTAATGACGTTTTTGATGTTTATAGTGCAAAACAGTATAATTCATCACAAACATTTAGTTTACCAGAAATAAACATTTTTCTTAGTTATTGAAACTAGCAGTCCATATATTTTTTTAACAATTGTGAAATTACCTATCATATCAAACCAGAAGTGATATTTGTAATACGGGAAGTATTTTATATTTTTGCAAACGCTGAAAGCTTAGCTATGCTCTAAAACCAACAATTACATTTTAAACCTCATTTTTGTTATCAACAAATCTGCAATTGAGGTGGAAAGACCTTCAATTGTTCTCTGAACAATTGGTTTTTAATTATTATTTTTAGCTCACCTGACCCAAAGGGTCAAGTGAGCTTTTCTCATCACTTGGCGTCCGTCGTCCGTCGTCCGTCGTCGTCGTCTGTTAACTTTTACAAAAATCTTCTCCTCTGAAACTACTGGGACAAATTGAACCAAACTTGGCCACAAGCATCATTAGGGTATCTAGTTTAAAAAATGTGTCCGATGACCCCGCCTGTCAACCAACATGGCCGACATGGCTAAAAATAGAACATAGGGGTAAACGGCAGTTTTTGTCTTATATATCAAAAACTAAAGCAATTAGAGCAAAACTGACATGGGGTAAAAATGTTCATCAGGTCAAGATCTACCTGTCATGAAATTTTCAGACGAATCGGTCAACCCTTTATTGGGTTATTGCCCCTGAATTTTTAATTTTAGGGAAATTTTGCAGTTTTAGGTTATTATCTTGAATATTATTATAGATAAAGACAAATTGTAAACAGCAAAAATGTTCAACAAAGTAAGATCTACAAATAAGTCAACATGACCAAAATCGTTGATTGACCCCTTATAGGAGTTTTTGCCCTTTAAAGACGGCATTCAGCGTAAACTTTGCTTTTAAGATCTTTTCCTCTCAAACCACTGAGCCAATTGAGACCAGACTTTGATGGAATGGTCCTTGGCTGGCCCCCTTCCAAACTTATGTCTGGCATCCCCGACTTCCATGGCTGCTGTTACTAAAAATAGAAAAAAAGGGGGGGGGGGGGTGAATTTCAAAAACCTTCTTATATGAAACTACAAGGCCAGTTGGAACCAAAGTTGGCAGTAATGGTTTTTAGGAAGTTCTCTTTCAGAAATATGTCCAATGACCCAGACTGTTAACCAAGATGGCCGCCACAGCCGAACTTAGTTTAACATAGGGCCCTATGGGAAAATTCATTGAAAAATATTCTTGCCTTAAACCACTTGACCAATTGGAACCAAACTTGTCAGCAGTGGTCCTTAGATGGTCCTCTTAGAGAGGTGTGTCTGATGACCCGGACTGTGAAACAAGATGGCCGCCACAGCTGAACTTAGTTTAACATAGGCCCTATAGGAAAATTCATTGAAAAATTGTGTTGTCTGAAACCACTTGACATATTGGAGCAGGACTTGGCGGCATTGGTCCTTAGGAGGTCCTTTTTCAGAAATGTGTCAAATTTCGTGGACTGTAAACCAAGATGGCCGCCACAGCAGAACTTAGTTTAACATAGGACCCTATGGGAAATTCACTCAAAAATCTTCTCGTCTGAAACCACTAAGTCAATTAGAATTAGACTTGGTAGCAATGGGTCCTTAGATGGTCCTCTTTCAGAATTTTTGTGCGACGACCCAGACTGTCAACCAAGATGGCCGCCACAGCAGAACTTAGTTTAACATAGGGCCCTATGGAAAAATTAATTGAAAATTATCTTCTTGTCTGAAACCACTTGACATATTGGAGCCAGACTTGGCAGCATTGGTCCTTAGGAGATCCTCTTTCAGAAATATGTCCGATCACGTGGATTGTCAACCAAGATGGCTGCCACACCGAACTTTGTTAAATATTGGACCCTATAGAAAAATTCAGTTAAAAATCTTCTTGTCTGAAACCGCTTAGCCAGTTGGAACAAGACTTAGCAGAAATGGTCCTTAAATGGTTCTCTTTTAGAAATGTATGCGTTGACCTGGACTAAACCAAGATGGCTGCCACAGCTGAAATTAGTTTAACACAGAATCCTATAGAAAAACCAGCCAAATTGACTGCAACACTTAAATTTTTAGGTCTGCTCAAGGTGAAAAGTTAAATCCAGGTGAGCGATACAGGCTCTTGAGAGCCTCTAGTTTTCTTTCTTCACCCTGAACTCTTCCGTGCGTTTTCTCAAAGACTAAGATTCCTAAAGTCATGAAACTTCATAGGAAGGTTTGGGACTATGAGTAGATGTGCCATTTAGTAATGGAATTCTAGTTGCCATGGAAACAGTGTAAAAATATCCAAAAAACTGAAAATCATTTATTTTGAATTTTTTTGCAGATGGTAATGCCATAAGTCTTCAAACATCATATAAACATGAAGTACCATTTATAGTTCCTGGAACTATGGTTGCAATGGAAAGTGCAAAAATATCCAAAAAATGATCCTAATAAAGTCACCAAACTGCATAGGAAGGTTAATCTCCAAAAGTATATTTGGTATACACTTAAACAACACAGAAATGTATGTCCCATATATATAATAAATTTATAACTTCTTTTCACACGTTTCGGGCTCCGGGTGATGTCTGCTATTGCTTGCAATGGCAATTCTAGTTATTATTATAGTTGTTCTCATTATTCTTAACCTAACTTTGTCCACTCATTTTATCAAACATGAATCAGGCCAGCTTAACGAAACTTGACACAAAAGTAGGCCACCCTTTGGTGAGGTGCATACACATTTTGGAATTTTCAAGATGACCACCATTTTCAAAATGGTCACCAACCCGAAATGCGTAAAAATTCAACAAGCTCTGATTTGGACGAAATTTGGTTTCGAAGTAGATTATGACATCTCCAAAAATGCGTAAATTCTACATCTCTGATTTGGACGAAATTTGGTTTCAAAGTAGATTTAACATTGCAAAGTGATATCCGTCATTGAAAATTTTCAAAGGGCCAAGTGAGCCTATACCATCAGTTGGCGTCCGTCGTCGTCCATCATATGTCGTCGTTGGCATCAGCGTCATTGTCATCGTCCTAAACTATTTGAAGAATCTTCTCCTCTGAAACTACTGGTCAAAATACCTTCAAACTTAAACTGCATGTTCCTTAGGATATCTTGTTTATAAATTATATCTGAAGTTTTGATCTATCAACAAACATGACCAAAATCGTGAATTGACCCCTTATAGGAGTTTTTGCTCTTGAAAGATTATTTACATTTCAACAGAAAATAATGGTCTGACTTTGTCACAGATGTTTAGGGAGTTACTTGAAATAAATTAAATGGTAGCGGTACAAGTAAAATGGAGTGTCAAGTGTCAAGCTCATTGAAAAATTACATAGCAACTGATGAAAAAGTCCCTAGCAACCATATATATTTAGGTTAAGGACTTTATGATTCACCTGTACAAGTCAAAAAGAAAGGTCAAGAGTCAATGCCATTGAAAAATTCCATAGCAACTGTTGAAAAAGTCAATAGCAACCATATATATTTCGGTTCAGGATCCTATAATTTACCTGTTCAATTCAAAGGTCAAGACTCCATAAATTAACAGTACCATTTTCTTTGTGAAGTGGGCTTACAAATGTTATGGTCTTGTGCCATCTTCAGAGTAAATAATACACATATACATGTATATATATTCTGAAAGGCCAATATGTTAGCATTGTTTCAATCATGATGCAATAAATAAAAAATATCCATGGAAATCTAGTTGGCATAGCAACATTTAAAAAAATTTCATAAAAAAGGTTTAAAAATGTTCAACTTCACTCCACTTAGGCTTAAAATTGAGGTCTGATACAGCGTTTCCATCCAATTGAGGCTTAATTTTTCAGATTCTGCATAAAATTCCATTACATATTATGTAGAAAAAAAAGTTTACTTTTCCGGCTCTTTTTTCCATAATTTAACTTTCCAGTTCAGGTACTGATTATCACTGTCAAAGTTTGCACACCACATGTCAGTACACAAGTCTTAGTTTATTACCTCCCATTACTTGTCAGATGCAAAATCAGTTAATGTTTTCGTATTTTTTTAAACTAAAATCTATCCTCTTTCGGTCAATATTACAATTTTGAGGTTAAGACATTTATTATTTATTTATCATGTAGTCAAACTTTACCAACTCTAATAATTAATAAAATTCTGGGGGTGCATTTCTCTGAAACTGAGATAATTAATGGAGTCTAACCTTAAAGAGTACTTTTATAACTTTTTATTTAAAGAACGGCTAATTTTATTATTTTTCAGGTCTTTACGAATTCAAAACTGTCTCATTTATCAAAATCTGACTTATAATATATAAATAATACCTATTTCAAATATTCATACTGACTCGGTAAATGGGAAGTAACTCACTAAAATTTACAAGAAATTCAGAATGCAAAAATTCTTGTTCTGTGGTGACCTTTTTGAACATTTCATCACTTGAAAAAACTTTTTACAGAAATAATTTGTCCGATTCAGCTTTTGAATGCACAATCCACCAAAGGTCAAGAGTCAATGCCATTGAAAAAATCCATAGCAACCGATGAAAAAGTCCATCTCAACCATATATATTTCGGTTCAGGACCCAACAATTTACCTGTTCAAGTCAAAATTGAAAGTCAAGAGTCAATGCCATTGAAAAAGTCCATAGCAACCGATGAAAAAGTCTCTAGCAACCATATCTATTTGGGTTCAGGATTCTATATTTTAACTGTACAGGTCAATATTAAGAAGAAAATTGTGACGGTATATGTACATGTAATGGGGTCCTCTAAGGCCGATGTAAATAAATCAACCAATCAGGGTCAAGGATTCTTTATTTCATCATAATATGTTGACGAAGTATAAATGCTTCTACCCACACATAAATATTATAGTCAACTGACCAACAAAGAAAGTAAAACACAGGGTTCCTGCCTAAAGTAGACTGATAAATGAAATAACCAAAAAAAAAAGATCTAGTTCAACGAACTAGAAGACTACAAATTAAGTAACTGTCTTTAAAATATAAACAACATAGTACTGGGAGTGTAATAATATATATTATCTGCATTTTGACAGCTGGATATCGTAAAATATCATCCCGTGAGCCAGAATATGAAGCTTGGGACAAGTGAGCGTAGCGAACGAGTCCCAAATCTTCATATTCTGTCGAGCGGGGTGATATTTTACGATATCTAGCTGTCAAAATGCAGATAATATGTTTATCATCTTAATTACTTATCTCAAAAGTAAATATTTGTAAACGTTCTGAATTCTCCCAAATTTTCGCGGGAAAAGTATGGATTCTTCATCGCAACGACAAGTTTTCCGTTACGTTGTTTACCATACCAATAAGTATATATTTCCTGAATTTTCATGTAAAATATCTTAAAAACGATATAAAAACCGACATTAAGGTGTATTTTCATGTTTTAAAAAACAAAATCATTCTGGAAATCTTTGTTCATGATTTTCCGGGAAACTAAAGCACCCGCTTTCAAACTTGCAACCTCGTTGACGTCATAGTCCATCTCCATTCGCGAAACAACTTCTGACTAAAATATGCGCAACATAAAATAATCACTCAAATTTAACCAAGGAGACGACATTTTTAAACAACATTTAATCATTTTTATGCTAATTCAGGCGAAAAAATGGACATATAAAAATAAAGCGTACGTTTAAAAATTTGATTTAATCGCAAATAATGAAATGCAATGGAAAGAGCGGAAAGAAGTCACAGCAGATATTATCAGCATCGAGGAAAGACACATTTTGTTGATGTAATTTTTAGAAATTTCTTCATCATTCATTTAAATAAAATGCCATAATATAACAAAGGAACACCAAATCTTGATATAGTTATCAATATTTTACAATTTTGAAAGCTATTTAATAAGTTCTAAGCTGCCAAACGTTGGGAGAATTTTTTGATAAGTCCTGCTGACTGTTGATAACTCATGCTCAGCGCACGTGCTTCTTGATACGAATTTTTCGGAGCTGCTCAACAAGCTGATAGAATCACAGGGAAGGATGATAAATTAGATTTATTTAACCAATAACTTAAATTAATGTATTATAGGGGTAATCCTAACATACAATTAATTACAAATACAACATATCAAATGAAATTACAATCAGAAAATATTAAAATCCAACTCTACCACATACATTAAATAGCAAAAATAATCATTGATGCAAAATCTACTGGTACACAGAAGATAACAGGTGAGCTATTCATTGTCTAATCTACTTTGAAAAATTTGGTTTCAAAGTAGATTAGACATTGCAAAGTGATATCCTCATTGAAAATTTCTATCGGCCGCCATTTTTAGCTCACCTGACCTTAAGGGTCATGTGAGCTATTGCCATCACTTGCCGTTCGTCGTCCGCCGTATGGCGTAAACTTTTTAAAAAATCTTCTCCTCTGAAACTGCTGGGCCAATATGAACCAAGCTTGGTGTGAATCATCACCAGGGTACCTAGTTTCAAAATTATATCCGATGAGTCCAAGGACCAAACAACATGGCCGCTGTTACTATATATAGAACATAGGGGTAAATTGCTGTTTTTGGTTAATAACTCAAAAACCAGTACAGATATCGTAAATCTGACACGTGGTAAAAATGATCAACATGGCAAGATCTACCTACCCTGCAATTTTGAAGTTAATTGAAATACCCATCTTGGAGTTATTGCCCTTTTTTTGTCAAATTTTCAAATTTTTTATACATTTTGTCTTATATTTTGAAAAGTATTAGAGATAGAGGTTAAGTTTTATTGCAGAAATGTTCAGCATGTCAAGATCAACATACCCTCTAATTGTGTTATAAATCAGAATACCCATCTTGAAGTTATTGCCCTTTCTTTGTCAAATTTTCAACATTTTAATATATTTTGCCTTATATTTCATTAACTATAAGAGATAGAAGTTAAGTTTAAATTGCAAAAGTGTTCGGTTTATTGACTGCATGCTTCATGACACAAAACCGAAAGGATTTCAAATGTTGTAATAAGAGTTGTGTCCCCTTAATGAAAAGCAGTTTTCGCTAAAATTTTTTACTTGAAAACTATGACATGTACAGGCATGGGACTTTCACTATTGGTCATAGGACCAAATAAGCTATTGAAAGGGGTCAAGGTCAAATCTCAATTTTGACCTTGACCTTTGACCGCAGACCTTGTTATCGAAATAACTCAGAAACCTTAAGAGATAGCTGATGAAATGTATTGGGAAAAATGTTTATCTTGTCAAGATCTAAATTTGTCTCATTAGAACTGAAGTTCTACGATGACTCCATATAGGAGTTACTGCCCTTGACACATGTTTGATTTATACTATATCTCGAAAACCATTATAGATATGAAGAAAATGTTAATACAAAAAAAGATTAGTTTCAAAAGATCTACATTTTAGTACCAAGGTCAAAAGTCAGGGATTAAGGTCATTGAAAAAGCTCTAGCAACCATATATATTTATGCACAGGACCATATTATAGAGCCGTAGAGATCAAAATGAAAGTTCAAGGGTCAAGGTCATCGAAAAAGTTCTTAGCAACCAATGGAAAAGTACCTAGCAACCATATATATTTATGCTCAGGACACTATTATAGATCTGTAGAGGTCAAAATAGAAGGTCAAGTGCCAAGGTCATTGAAAAGGTCCTTAGCAACTGATAGAAAAGTACCTAGCAACCATATATATTTATGTTCAGGAATCTTTTTTAGAGCTGTAGAGATAAAAAGGAAGGTCATTGGTCAAGGTCATTGAAAAAGTCCTTAGTAACCGATGGAAAAGTACCTAGCAACCATATATATTTATGCTCAGGACACTATGATAGAGCCATAGAAGTCAAAATGGAAGTTCAAGGGTGAAGGTCATTGAAAAAGTCCTTAGTAACTGATGGAAAAGTACCTAGCAATCATATATATTTATGCTCAGGACCCTATTATAGAGCCATAGAGGTTAAAATGGAAGGTCAATGGTCAAGGTCATCGAAAAAGCCCTTAGCAACTGATGTAAAAGTACCTAGCAACCATATATATTTATGTTCAGGGACCTATTTTAGAGCTGTAGAGGTCAAAATCGAAGGTCAATGGTCAAGGTTATTGTGACAGTCCTATATTCTGACTATACAAGTCAAAATAGAAGGTCAACAGTCATGCTTAATAGCCTTAATTGCAATTTGACACGGGAAAGACCTTGCAATTGTTCTCTGAACAATTGTCTTTTGGTCCCATTTAAAAATGGTATTGGACATGTCCATACCTGGTCCAAGATGGCCACCAGTGGGGAACATAGTTTAACATTGGACACTCACCTGATCCAAGATGGATACTAGCAGGGAACATAGTTTAACATTTGACCCAATGGGGAAATGTATTCAAATATCTTCTCTGAAACCGGTGGGCTAATTTGAACCACACTTGGTCACAATAGTCTGGATGGTCCAATTTAAAAATTGTATCTGACATGTTCAGACCTGATCCAAGACGGCCACCAGCAGGGAACATAGTTTAACATTGGACCCCATGGGGAAATGTATTCAAAGATCAATTAAGTTCTCTTCTGAATCTACTGTACCAATTGGAACCACACTTGGTTACAATGATCCTTGGGTGGTCCCCTTTAAAAAATTGTATCCAACACGTATGCTCCAACTGAAAGAACACTGCCAGCAGGGAACATGATTTAACAGTTGACTCTTATGAAACTACTATACCAATTGGAACCAAACTAATTTACAATTGTTCTTGGATAGTCCGCATTAAAAACTATCTGACAGGTCCACATTACATCCTATGCCAGCAGAGTGGTGTATCCAGGTGAGCTATACAGGCTCCTGGGAGCCTCTAGTTAAAATGGCTGCCAAAATGCATAATTTCAACATCTCTGATTTTGACGAAAGTTAGTTTCCAGGTAGATTATGATATTGCGAAGTGATTTCCGTCATTGAAAATTTTGAATCAGCTGCCAAAAAATGCAGAAAAAATTCAGCATGCTCTGATTTGGACTAAATTTGGTTTCCGAGTAGATTATGATATGGCAAGGTGATTTAGGTCTTCGAAAATTATGCCATAAAGGGAGGGGATTTATGTGCTTCGCTTGCGAGCACAATTATTACTTGTCATAAATACAAGTATCATAGTGTTTATATGGCTTCTAAAATGGGTATAAATGCATTTAAATATTGCTTTGTTTCTTTTAAATGCAATTTTATTCTGTCTAGTTCGTAACATATTTTCATGACAGTTAATTGGGACTAAAAAGTTTTTAGAGAAAAAAGCTGCATGAACAAACAATAAAAGAAAAACAAGTCTAAATGTCTCAAGATAACCCAATTGGGGTATACCGTTATACTCCAATTGGGGTATTATAGCCCAATTGAGGTATTATATCTCAATTAGGGGTTATTCCAAACCTGGCACATGTCTACTACATAAGAAATTTCTTACTAAATATTTTCCCTGGACTTTAGGTTGTATGGCAGAAAGATTAAAGACAAAGATCTTAGAGGAAGAAAAGTCAGTTGATTTGGTGTGTGGTCCTGATGCTTATAAAGACCTGCCTCGCATGTTGGCAATTACTCAGTCTGGTCAGACTGCAGGTAGGTCCATAGTACTTCCGGTATCAAGTTTCAAAGTTGCACGAAGTAGCTGTACTTTTATTGATTTATATTATTAGCTCACCTGTCCTTAAAGGACATGTGAGTTTTTGCCATCACATGGCGCCCGTTGTCCGTCAGCCCGTCCATCATCAACTTTTTCAAAGTTCTTTTCTGAAAGTACTGAACCATCTTCAGCCAAACTTAAGTGGAAGGATCCTGAGGGTATTTAGTATGAAGTTTGTGTTTTATTTTCTTGTCTATCAAGAAACATGACTGCCATGGCTAAAAATAGAACATAGGTGAAAAATGCACTTTTGGGCTCATATCTCAAAAACTAAAGCAGTTATAGCAAAACTGACTAAGAAAAAATGCTGTGAGGTCAAGATCTATCTGCCATGAATTTTTAGATGAATTGGTCAACCAATTTTTGGTTATTGCTCCTAAATTGTTAATTAAGTATTATTTTATTATCTTGAATAATATTATAGATAAAGACAAATTGTAAACAGAAAAAATGTTCAGCAAAGGAACATGACTGCCATGGCTAAAAATAGAACATAGGTGAAAATTCACTTTTTGGCTCATATCTCAAAAACTAAAGCAGTTATAGCAAAACTGACAGAAGTAAAAATGTTTATGAGGTCAAGATCTACCTGCCATGAAATTTTCAGACAAATTGGTCAACCCATTTTTGGGTTATCCCCCCTGAATTGTTAATTTTAAGGAAATTATAGATAAAGACGAACTGTAAACAGCAAAAATGTTCAGCAAAATAAGTTCTACTAATAAGTCAACATGACCAAAATCGTCAATCTGAATTGACCCCTTATAGGAGTTTTTTCCCTTGAAAGATTATTTACATGTAAACAGTAATTATCAGTAAAAAAAATGGTCTGACATATTGTCACAGATATTTAGAGCATAACTTGAAATATATTAAGATAAATAATAGCTGTACAAGTAAAGATGATATTATAGTTGCTGAGACCACGAAATTGTGACAAAGTCACTAAAGCATTAAATTGACATCAAAGTCCCAAGCCAGGTGTCAGACTGGCATGCATGTACCCATTAAGAACTATCTATAGACCAAATATGGTAGGCCTAGATATTACAGTTGCTGAAAAATGGATTTAACCACGAAACTTTGATACAGATTTGACATTTTATGTTTATGAAGTCAGTGTACCTTTCCCTATACAGCTGTTGCTTATGTATGGTTGCTAGGTACTTTTCCAAAAAATTCATATCTTAGTCTTTCAAAGAATTAACCAAATTTGGAATTCCATTTTTGGAAATTGAATGGTAACTCTTGTAACATTAATGGTTATTAATATATATGGTTGCTAGATACATTTCAAAAAAATGAAGGTCATTAAAGTCCATAGCAACCAATGAAAAAGTTCATAGCAACCATATAAATTTGGTTTACGGACCCTATAATTTAGCTGTACAAGTCAGTATTGAGGCTCAAGGGTCAAGGTCATTGAAAAAGTCCATAGCAATCAATGGCAAAGTCCCTAGCAACCAGATATATTTTGGTCCAGGACCCTACCATTTAACTGTTCAAGTCAAAATGGAAGGTCAAGAGTCAAGGCCATTGAAAAAATCCATAGCAACCTATGAAAATATCCCTAGCAACCATAAATATTTGGGTTCAGGATTCTATATTTTAGCTGTACAAGCTGATATCAAGTCGAAAAATGCAATGTTATACATTGAATTGCAAAAATATTCATTGATGCAAGTTCATCTCTACAAGAAATAACAGGTGATTGATTCAGGCTCTTTGGAGCCTCCTGTTTTCTCTACAACACATACCCACAAAATTATTAACCTTCATTGTGAATTTTTTTTATTGTTTCAATTATACTAGAATATTGTGATATTGCGTTTATTTCTTTCATAAAATAAAGAAAAGCAAAACAAAATTGACAATGAAGGTTGTGGGGTGTTGCAGAGAAAAAGAGGATATGCAGAGGAAAATTTAACCGAATCTAATTCCCTACTTTACTAGCTCCTAAACTTAATCCTGTGGATTCATTAATATTCGTTGTATACCAATTTTCGTGGTTTTCGTGGGTCCCAGTAAACCACGAATTTAAATATCCAACGAAAAATAATATTCTTCCTCTTGCTGAAATGCACTGATGTTTGAAACCACGGAGTTTTGAACAATTGCATTTTTACAGCATGTACTTGAATTCTGACATATGATCAGTTAGCTATATCCACAGAGGATACAGTGTTTCATGTAATTTTGTCTTTGGTGACATAAAAACGCTCATACAATTTTCTTTAAAAAGATTTTGGCTGTGTAAATTGTCGCGGAATCCACTTCCGGTTTTTTTTATTCAAACATTCAAGAAAATTTTTAATCCTTAGTAGACCTAAACAATACAGACTTTCTCATAAATTACAGTAAAAACATCTTGTCAAAAGATAATAAAGCAGAAATTATTGATCGTAATCGGATTAAATATAATATTATGTATGTATATGCCCCGAGGTATTTATTGACAAGTGATTGCAATTTTGTCAATATATATTTCACACCTAATTAATAAGTAAATAATTACGGATTTTGTTAATCTTGTTAAATTCATGACAAGCTTTAATTGTTCCGTTACAAATTTAAAGAATCTGTTTGTTAGACCTTTGTTTAATGAGCGCTTTAAATCAGTACTCTACTGTACACTATCAAGCCTGATGGGCACGTTTTGTCGCAGTATTTTCATGATATCTGATGTGCCAAGGCACGAATTTAAGTATTTCAACAACTTTTTATATTTTTTTATATTCTAGCCAGCAATCCACGAATTTAGGTATCCCACGAAATGCCTTTTTTCTCTATCCACGAAAATAAATGAATCCACAGTCTATAAATAGACAAACCAAAAATTGAAATGGATAACAGGTAACACAATTACCTGTTCAATCCAGGTCGTTTTTTTAAACACGTATCACCAATTCTCATCTTTTGATGTTTGTGTAAATTTTTTGTTCGTTTGGTCTCAGTTTTCGACAGTTGTAATGTAGATCAAAGAATTATTACAGATGTTTTTTATAATAAAAAAAACATAAATGTGTGATAATCAAAGTTCCATTGAGTTATTCCCCCGGGGGTGTAACTAGTTCTTTATTATAGTACAGGTGTGCAGACAGCATATTCGAGATATCAAAAGAATCCAACCAATATTTGAGATATCAAAAGAGTCCATCCTAATCATATATAAACCACTCTTTTCCTGACCTTTTCATATGTTTTCTAACTGTGTATTTTCGCAATGTTTGATCCTGCTTATTTTTTTCGTCAAAAGTTTGGTGCTGGATTTTTTTTCCATCTATTGGGGCCTAAAATTTTATTTTGATTTAAACTAACAAATTTCCTGATTGACACAGGTCCTGCATTTTTTTTTCACACCTTAAGTGATCCTGTCTTTTTATTTTGCCAAAATCCTGGTCCTACCTTTATATTTCAAATTTGATCCCACTTACTGGACACTTCAGTTCATAAATTGGATTTTTCAAGATTTTAATACCTTAATCAATGTGAATTGTTACTCGAGTAAAAGATGTAATGAGCTCATGAGTCATAACTGAAACAATTGAACTTACCTGATTTTGTTCAGTCATGTCTTCAAAAGAAACAAAAAACTTCCGCCTTTGGAATTTTCAATGTAAAAGGGAGATAACTCTTCGAGATTTTATAAAATTAAGTATACAACCCTGTGATTCATGAAATGTGCACAAAGCGCATTAAAAATATATTAATAAGAGTTACAAATTTTAGGATAAGTTCAAATTATTAATTTTTTTGAAATTTTCAAGTACTTTAATTTTTCTATTGGAAATCCCCATTGATTCAGAATCATTTGTGAGATTTACACACATAACCTTTTTAAACAACTTTATAATTTTTATGTTTTCTTGGACAACTCAATAAACCAACAAAAGATTGTCTAATAATTCTAACGTTTAGACTTTCAAAATGCTAAAAATTCATTTAAGCCCCCCATTAGCCCCATCAAGACATTAGTCCCCCCATAAAAATCAAATGGTTGCTCCCTTATACAGTTATATCCTTTAATTCATCATTATACCGATGTTACTTTCCTTTCCAAAATTTTTATCATTTTTTAATATTCCATATGTTGTGGATAATTCCTCTTCATTGGTTCTAATAAGCCTCTGTATAGTTTCAATATCTCCAATAACATCAGACTGTACAGCATCAGCAGCCATAGCTGACGATATCTTCCTCTCAGTAAATCACGTGGAAAACAGTCGGGTTAATATGGTTAAGCCGATTTCCGTCAGATTGACTGGTAAGGAAATAATGGGCACCAAAAAGAGTGGGTGCATCACACATCCTTATGGTATATCGTCTATGCCTGAAAATAAGTGTGAATGAAAACAGTCTGAGTTGTTCTTAACAGAGCAATCCGAGGAATACATGTAAAAGCTCAAGAAACAAACAAAAAAATATACACAAATCCCCAAGGTCTGAGTTGTCCAAAAATATTTACGTATATGTTAGAGCTGTTTCGGATTTTAATTTTTAACTGATGTAACACAGTTGTAGCTTTATTGTTTGATCTTCAGAATTGCATAAATATATATTATCAGCATCAGGGATAAAAGTCATAACACTTTATTTTAACAAATGCAATAATAATCCCAAGAAGTAATAAATTTATGGAAAGTTCATGACCCAAAAAGTTAAAAATAGAGTCTGGTGTCTGACAGTAAATGGAGACGAATGACGATGCATGGAAACATGTCGGAATGAAAACGTTTGAGGTAACCCTTCGATAATTCCAGCATTTAAAGAATTGTATTGACCTAGACGCGTGACATTCTCAGACAACACATTCATCCTCAATCAGTCAAATTCGGATTTGAATTGTGTCTTTTGCAGTTGTTATGTGATGACGACCCAAAGAAATCGAGCCCTTAATTTTAGTACTATAAAAGTGTTCAAGTATATTGGTCATAAATACAATTATTGCAAAACCAAAAATGTATTTAGTCAGGATTTATCATCACTTTTGCATTGTCATATGTTTCCCTCAGGTAATTTATGTAATCCACCAATCAAATGGAACAGTGTGTTCCGGTTGGATGAACAAGATGGCCGGCAGATGCCATCTTTGATTTTTATGGGCCAAATTTCAAAAATTTTCTTCTCTGAAACTGCATCATAAAATGTTTTGAAACTTTGCCGGATTGATGACAACAATGCCTTCTACAAACAATCCACTTTTGGTTGAGATTCAATCGCCCAATCAGAGGCTGTGGCTATTCAAAGTTTCGATTGAATCTATATAGTAAAGGACTACCACTTTTTTGTCATTTGCTCAGGAACTTGTGGGCAGATTGTAACTAAAGTTGACAGGAATGACGTACTGAAGAACCTCTAGTAAAGTCCCACCTTGGTTCTAGATAGATGAACAACACGGCCGCCACAGCCCATCTTTGATTATGATTGGCCAATTTTCAAAAATTTTCACATCTGAAACTACATTATGAAATGTTTTGAAACTTTGCAGGATTTCTGACAACAATGATTAACAAATGATCCACTTTTGGTTGAGATTCATTTGATCAACTGATGGCTGCTGCTGTTCAAAGTTTCTATTGAACCATTTTTTTGTCTTAAGAACTAATGGGCAGACTGTACCCAAATTTGGCAGGAATCTCATATGGGAGGACAGATTCAAATGATCCACCATTGTAAGTTAACCTGGCCAAAGGCTATGTGAGCTTTTGTCATTACTTGTTGTCCATCTGTCCTTTAATCTTCTCCTCTGAAACCACAGGGCCAAATAGATCTTAATTTGGCAGGAAGCATGTATGGAAGGTCCTTTATAAAGATTGCTCATTTCGTCCCAATCGGACAACAAAACTGGCCATCTTGGGCAATTGTTGTTTCTGATTGGCTGAGTATTTTTAAAAATCTCCTCTGAAACTGCTGAGCCAAATGGAACAAAACTTGACAGGAAGCATATATGGGAGGTCCTTTATAAACTTTCCTCATTTCGTCCCGATTGGACTACAAATATGGCTGCCATGGGCAGTTAATGTTTCTGATTGATAGATATAAAAAAATTTCTCCTCTGATATAGCTTAGCCAAATGGATTGAAACTTGACAGAAAGCATCTATGGGAGGTTCTTTACAAATTTTCCTCATTTCGTCCCGATCGGGCAAATAACATGGCCACCATAGGCAATTCTTGTTTCTCATTTAGAGTACATATATGGCCACCATTGGCAGCTCTTGTTTCTGATTGGCTAATATAAAAGAATGTTCTCCTCTGAAATCGCTTGCCCAAATGGAACGAAACCTAACAGGAAGCATATATGGTAAAGACAAACTGTAAACAACAGAAATTTTCAGCAAAGTAAGATCTACAAATAAGTCAACATGACCAAAATCGTCAATTGACCCCTTATAGGAGTTTTTGCCCTTGAAAGAGTCTCTACATGTAAACAGAAAATAATGGTCTGACATTGTCAGAGATGTTTAGGGAGTTACTTGAAATAAATTAAATGGTAGCAGTACAAGTAAAATAGAGCGTCAAGGGTCAAGGTCAATGAAAAGGTCCCTAGCAACAGATGAAAAAGTCCCCAGCAACCAAATATATTTGGATTAAGGACCTTATAATTTACCTGTACAAGTCAAAAAGATAGGTCAAGGGTCAAGATCATTGAAAAAGTCCATAGCAATCGATGAAAAAGTCCCTAGCAACCATATATATTTCGGTTCAGGACCCCCTGTTCAAGTCAAAATTGAAAGTCAAGAGTCAATGCTGTTGAAAACATAGCAACCGATGAAAAAGTCCCTAGCAACCATATCTGTTCGGGTTCAGGATTCTATATTTTAGCTGTACAGGTCAGTATTAAGGAAAAAATTGTGACGGTATACATTAAATAGCAAAAATAATCATTGATGCAAAATCTACTGGTACACAAAAGATAAGAGGTGAGCAATTCAGGCTCTTGGGAGCCTCTTGTTTACAAAGTGTCCTCATTTTGTCCAGATCAGGTGACAAACATGGCCGCCATAGGCAATTCTTGTTTCTGATTGGTTGATTTGAAGAAAAAAATTTCTCGTTAACTGGTTTTCCAAATAGAGCCAAACTTGACAGAAAGTGTCTATGACATATAACAATAATCTACAGAACCACAGAATTGCTTGAAACCAAACATGGTCTGAATGTTCTTCTTAAGGTACCAACTGTTGTTACTCTGGTGCCGATCCTTTATTCAAAATGGCCTTCAGCAGAGGACTTAGGCATAAGACCCTATAGAAAATGCAAAAATCTTTTTGAGAACTGCCAAATTTTAGAATATGCTGACCTGTAAGTTACATAAGAAGGACCTTGATGAAAAATTTGGTTCCTACAAGGTTAACCATACTTTATAATGATAGGGAGAAGTGACTTCTCTCTTTGAGGTACATCAATAAAAATGGCTTTCATGCCAGGTGAGCAATACAGACTCAGCCCTTTTTAAGTAGAACTAGACTGAGGCAGTCGGAAACAACAGCTATCCCCCACACTCATCACGTGTTTTGTATCCCTATGCACCTTTTTCACAATTATACCTTTGAATACAGTCACCCAAATATAATTCCTGATTTTTGAAATTCGACCCGTAAAGGCCCCAATTTTGGAAGATAAAAATTGTAAAACCTTATTGCATATCTACCTATAAGATTGTAGAATTTTCATTTTCAAAAATTGGGGCCCAATTGGAAATTTAAACTTGTGTCATAAACTCCTCATACATTTTTCATTTTATGCTTTTAATTTCTATACAGTATTGCCACATACTGTATGTAGATGTGCAATAAGGTTTTATAATTTTGATTTTCTAAAATTGGTGCCCACAGGGGTCAAATTTTGAAAATTTGAAATTTAAGCTCGTGACCTGAACTCTTCATTCATTTTCAAATCCATGTATTTTAATTTCTATACAGTATTGTCACATACTATATGTAGATGCGCAATAAGGTTTTAGAATTTTGATTTTCAAAAATTGGAGCCAACAGGGGTCGAATTTAGAAAAATTGGAATTTTAAGCTTGTGACTTGAACTCCTTCGTGTCAGGTGAGCTATTGTCATCAATTGGCATCCGTCGTGTGTCATCCACATATCACATTTTAATCTTCTCAAAAACCACTGGGCCAATTGAGACCAAACTTTGGTGGAATGGTCCTTGGGTGCAATCTAATTAAAAACCGATCTCTCATCGCTCCCATTTTCTGATATGTCGCATGGGAGATCTAACGAAACCCGCTTTGAGGTCACATGTGAGTGACCTTGTAGGTGTGTCCTGTTCGACCGATGAAATTGCGGAATCTTGGAAGTTGATCGTGTGGTAAAGGGATGTAACTCATTTTATTAACGAAGAAATCGTCAGTCCCCAGAATTCATTCGGATCTTCTTTAACGATTAGATCTAAAGGAAAACTTTTTTGATTGGCTTATTTATAGGAAGTCAACTCATTTGCATATCATTATAAATTCATAAGTTCCAGTTCACTCACATGCGACCTCAAAGTGGGTTTCGTTAGATCTCCCACACGACATATCAGAAAACGGGAGTGATGAGAGATCGGTTTTTAATTAGATTGCCTTGGGTGGTCCCATTCCAAAAGTGTGTCTGGTGTCCCCAACCTTCGACCAAGATGGCGGCCAAGCTAGAAATAGAAAAAGGGGGGTCAAAATTTTTAAAATCTCCTCTGAAGCTACTATGCCAATCTCATCCAAACTTTGTTGAAATGATCCTTGGGTAGTCCCCTTCCAAACATATGTCTGATGGTCCTGACATCTGATCAAGATGGCTGCCACAGCGGAACTTTGTTTAACATAGGACCATATGGGAAATTCACATAAAAATGTTCTTGTCTGAAAATACTTGTGGTGGAATGGTCATAAGGTGGTCCTTTTTCAAAAGTGTGTCTGATGGCCTTGACCTCTGACCAAGATGGCCACCACAGTTGAACTGTTTAACATAGAACCCTATAAGAATCTTCTTGTTTGAAAGTACTGAGCCAATTGCAACCAAACTTAGCAGCAATGGTCCTTAGATGGTCCTCTTTCAGAATTGTGTCCGATGAACCGGACAATCAACCAAGATGGCCACCACAGCCGAACATAGTTTAACATAGGACCCTATTGAAAATTCATTTAAAAATCGTCTTGTCAGAAACTACTGAGCCAATTGCAAGCAACCTTAGCAGCAAAGGTCCTTAGATGGTTTTCTTTCAGAATTATGTCCAATGAACCGGACGATCAACCTAGATGGCTGCCACAGCCGAACTTAGTTTAACATAGGACCCTATGGGAAATTCATTTAAAAATCTTCTTGTCTGAAACTAGTGAGCCAATTGCAACCAAACTTAACACCAATGGTCCTTAGATGGTACCCTTTCAGAATTGTGTCCGATGAACCTGACGATTAACCAAGATGGCCGCCACAGCTGAACTTAGTTTAACATTGGACCCTATGGGAAAATTCATTAAAAAATCTTCTTGTCTGAAATTACTGATAGGTTGACCAAACTTGGCAGCAATGGTCCTTAGATGGTCCTCATTTAGAATTGTGTCTGTTGACCCAAACTATCGACTAAGATGCGCACTACAGCTGAACTTTTAACCCTGTGAGAACTGGTCGTTATATGTAATAGGCAATGCACTATCAGTGAGCAATACAGGCTCCTGGGAGCCTCTGGTTAATTTTATGCTTTTAATTTCATACAGTTTTGTCACATACTGTATGTAGATGTGCAGTAAGGTTTTAGAATTTTGATTTTCAAAAATTGGGGCTCACAGGCTTTGTATTTCCGAAATAGGGAATTTAAACTTGTGACTTGAACTCATCTTTCATTTTTCATTTAGATTTAGCAAATTTATTTATATATTATATTGTTCCTTATTATCTGTAGATGTGCGAAAAGGTTTTGAAGTTTGGAAATCGATTATGGGTTCCAATTTTGAGACCGAAAATGGTGAAATTGCTAATTTTGCCTTGTCTCTGGAAATACTCATTCAGTTTTTGTTTCAGTTGTTTTATTTGTTTATAATATTGTTCTTCACTATGTGTGGATATGGAATAAGGTTTTAAATTTTGAAATTTGATTCAGGATTCCAATTTTTAGACTGAAATTGTGAAATTGCTAATTTTTCATCTTTTATGATCGCACCAATTTCTTGTATTGGTACCAAAATGAAAAATAAGGACGGTCAACAGAAAAATACCTGAAATTTCATTTTCTATAATAAAATGCGATATAAGTTAATCTGCATATTTGTTTTAAACGATATGCAAAATCTTTTTTTTATTTTAAAATTACATATTCTGATAAAAATTTTAAATGTTACTTATCATCATTATTTTTTCAGCAATTTGAGATAAATAAATTTTCTCCATTCGTTTTTAATAGCTCACCTGAACTAAAAGGCCATGTGAGCTATTGCCATCGCTTGGTGTCTGGCGTCCTGTGTCGTCGTCCGTCATCGTTATCGTAAACTTTCCTTTAAAGATCTTCTCCTCTGAAACTACTGAGCCGATTGGAACAAAACCTGGCAGCAATGAGGCGGTCCTGTATTAGAATTGTATACGATGACCTGACCTGTCTTCCAAGATGGCCACCAGAGCCGAACATAGTTTAACATAGGACCCTATGGGAAATTTACTTAAAGAACCACTGGGCCAATTGGAACAATACTTGGTAGCAATGGTCCTTAGTTAGTGCTGTTTCAGAATTATATCCAATGTCATGGCCCATCATCCAAGATGGCTGCCAGAGCTGAACATAGTTTAACATAGGACCCTATGGGGAATTTAATTAAAGATCTTTTTGTCTGTAACCACTCTGCCAATTTGAACAAAACTTAGCAGCAATGGTCCTTAGGTGGTCCTGTTTCAGAAATATGTCCAATGACCCCGTCCACCATCCAAAATGGCCACAGAGCTAGACTACAAATATGGCCAAAATGAGGCAGTTCTTGTTTCTGATTGGCTGATATTAAAAAAATCTTCTTCTCTGAAATCGCTTGGCCAATTGGAACGAAACTTGACAGGAAGCATCTATGGGAAGTTCTTTACAAAGTTTTCTCATTTTGTCCCAATCAGGCGACAAACATGGCCGTCATGGGCAATTCTTGTTTCTCATTGGTTGATTAAAAAAACATTTTTTTGTCTGGAACTGCTTGGCCAAAACTGTCAGCCAAACCTGACAGTAAGCATCTATGGAAATTCTTTTATGAAAATAATTTTTGTCATCCTCATTGGACGACAAGCATGGCTGCCATGGGCATTTCTTTTTTCTGATTTGCTGATATAAAGAAATCTTCTCAGAAACCACTTGGCCAAATGGAACAAAACTTGACAGGAAGCATCTGTGGGAGGGTTTTTACAAAACTTCTTTATTTTGTCCAGATCAGGCGACAAACATGGCCACCATGGTTAATTCTTGTATCAGATTGGTTGATTTAAAAAAAAAAAATTCTCTGAAACTGCTTGGCCAAATTGAGTTGGTCAAATAGAGCCAAACTTGACAGAAAGTGTCTATGGCATATAACAAAAATCTACAGAACTGCAGTAATGCTTGAAACCCAACACAGCCTGAATGTTCCTTAAAAGGTGCTGACCAAGTCTTGTTACTTTGGTGCAAATCCCTCATCCAAGATGGCCACCAGCAGAGGACTTAAGTTAACATAAGACCCTATTTGAAATACATGCAAAAATCTTTTGGAGAACCGCCAAGTTTTAGAATATGCTGACCTGTAAGTAGAAGGACCTTGATGAAGAAAAATGTGGTTCCTACAAGGCTTACCACACTTCGTAACGATAGGTGGAAGTGACTTCTCTGAGGTACATTTTTTTGTGCATCAATAGAAATGGCTTTCATGCCAGGTGAGCGATAGAGGCGCAGCCCTCTGAGCCTCTAGTTTAATAAATAAATTATCATTCACAATTGAACTATTTTAAATCAATGAAATCTGATTAGTTGATCATTTTGTCCAAGCATCTTGTGACATGCAATTAAGTTTATCTACCTAACTGCAAGATACTTTCACACCTCCTACCTGTCTAACCACAGCAAGGTGTCTGCTAATCATTTTGTCCAGGTGGATACTGTCATAACAACTCATTAAATAAACTAGGATTTTAAATTCGAAGACGTTTATTATACGACCTCAAAATTTTTGCGGTCGTATATTGGTATGAAATTGGCGTCGTCGGCGTCCGGCGTCGTCGTCCGAAGACATTTGGTTTTCGCACTATAACTTTAGTATAAGTTAATAGAAATCTATGAAATTTAAACACAAGGTTTATGACCACAAAAGGAAGGTTGGGATTGATTTTGGGAGTTTTGGTCCCAACAGTTTAAGAATTAGGTTCCAAAAAAGGGCCCAATAAGCATTTTTCTTGGTTTTCGCGCAATAACTCTAGTATAAGTAAATAGAAATCTATGAAATTTTAACACAAGGTTTATGACCACAAAAGGAAGGTTGGGATTGTTTTTGGGAGTTTCGGTCCCAACAGTTTAGGAATTAGGGGCTAAAAAAGGGCCCAAATAAGCATTTTTCTTGGTTTTTGCACAATAACTTTAGTATAAATAAATAGAAATCTATGAAATTTAAACACAAGGTTTATGACCACAAACGGAAGGTTGGGATTGATTTTGGGAGTTTTGGTCCCAACAGTTTAGGAATTAGGGGCCAAAAGGGTCCAAAATTAAACTTTGTTTGATTTCATCGAAAATTGAACTATTGGGGTTCTTTGATATGGCGAATCTAACCGTGTATTTAGATTCTTAATTTTTGGTCCTGTTTTCAAATTGGTCTACATTAAGGTCCAAAGGGTCCAAAAATAAACTTAGTTTGATTTTAACAAAAATTGAATTCTTGGGGTTCTTTGATATGCTGAATCTAAACATGTATTTAGTTTTTATACGACCGCAAAATTTTTGCGGTCGTATATTGGTATGACGTTGGCGTCGTCGTCTGCGTCGTCGTCCGAAGACATTTGGTTTTCGCACTATAACTTTAGTATAAGTTAATAGAAATCTATGAAATTTAAACACAAGGTTTATGACCACAAAAGGAAGGTTGGGATTGATTTTGGGAGTTTTGGTCCCAACAGTTTAAGAATCAGGGGCCAAAAAAGGGCCCAATAAGCATTTTTCTTGGTTTTCGCACAATAACTCTAATATAAGTAAATAGAAATCTATGAAATTTTAACACAAGGTTTATGACCACAAAAGGAAGGTTGGGATTGTTTTTGGGAGTTTTGGTCCCAACAATTTAGGAATTAGGGGCCAAAAGGGGCCAAAATTAAACTTTGTTTGATTTCATTGAAAATTTAACTATTGGGGTTCTTTGATATGCCGAATCTAACCGTGCATTTAGATTCTTAATTTTTGGTCCCGTTTTCAAATTGGTCTACATGAAGGTCCAAAGGGTCCAAAATTAAACTTAGTTTGATTTTAACAAAAATTGAATTCTTTGGGTTCTTTGATATGCTGAATCTAAACATGTACTTAGTTTTTTTATTATGGGCCCAGTTTTCAAGTTGGTCCAAATCGGGGTCCAAAATTAAACTTTGTTTGGTTTAATCAAAAATTGAACTATTGGGGTTCTTTGATATGCCGAATCTAACCGTGCATTTAGATTCTTAATTTTTGGTCCCGTTTTCAAATTGGTCTACATTAAGTCCAAAGGGTCCAAAATTAAACTTAGTTTGATTTTAACAAAAATTGAATTCTTTGGGTTCTTTGATATGCTGAATCTAAACATGTACTTAGTTTTTTTATTATGGGCCCAGTTTTCAAGTTGGTCCAAATCGGGGTCCAAAATTAAAGCTAAAAAGGGGGTAAATTTTTTTTTGGGGGGGGGGGGGGGCAATTCTCCACAGCATATTGTATTACACAAAAGCAAAAAATTGAATATAAATTCAAATCATGTGACCAATTCTAAGTTCTTTATTTCAGTTATTCTGTGTCAGAAACCTATTATGTGTCAAATATTTGAAGAAATTTTCAATTGCACAGTATTGCGCAATAGCAAGAAATTGATATGTGTGCCCTGTTATCAAAACTTTATTATTAACAAATTCCATTGGAAATTTGCCAATATAAAATGTGCTGATGAAGCTTTTTTGTTTATCTTATCTAAACTGCTTTTAAATTATGTATATTTAAAATTTGCCATCCATGACTATGATGTCATTTTCTATTTTAATATGTTATGGTGTATTTAAATGGGCTGTTATGGTTGCAAAGAATAAAGAAATGGGGGGGGGGGGATTGAAAACAAAATTTAGGGGGGGGGTAAATGAGAAATTGGGGAGGGGGTAATTTTTTCTCATTTCATATTTCATAAATTAAAAAGAAAATTTCAAATTTTTTTTAGCAAAAAAAGGGGGGGGGGGGGGTTACAATAAATTTTATTGTTTTTTTGTTTTTTTTTTTGGGAGGGGGGGGGGTCAATGTGCAACTTCATAGTGTATTGCACAAAAGCTAAAAAAAGGGGTAAATTATTATTTTTTTTGGGGGGGGGGGGGGGCAAGTCTCCACAGCATATTGTATTGTACAAGAAGCAAAAAATTGAATATAAATTCAAATCATATTTTAAATTTTAAATTGGTTATTTCTGATTTATATATAAAAACAAATAATACTGATATGGTTTGAATAGGTAAATTAAAAATTTTTAAGTTCTTAGACAACATTCATTCTGTGTCAGAAACCTATGCTGTGTCAAATATTTATTCACAATCCAAATTCAGTATTGTATCAAGCTTGAATGTTGTGTTCATAATTGCCCCAACTATTCAGGGTTCGACATCTGCGGTCGTATCTAGCTGCGCCCAGCGGAGCATTTTATTTTATTATGGGCCCAGTTTTCAAGTTGGTCCAAATCAGGGTCCAAAATTAAACTTTGTTTGATCCATGACTATGATGTCATTTTCTATTTTAATACGTTTATGGTGTATTTAAATGGGCTGTTATGGTTGCAAAGTATAAAGAAATGGGGAGGGGGATTTGAAAACAAAATTTAGGGGGGGGGTAAATGAGAAATTGGGGAGGGGACAATTTTTTTCTCATTTCATATTACATAAATTAAAATGAAAATTTCAAATTTATTTTAGCAAAAAAAGAGTGGAAGGGGGGGGGGTTACAATAATTTTTTTTTTTTTTTTTTTTGGGGGGGGGGGGGGGGGGGGGTCAACGTGCAACTTCATAGTGTATTGCACAAAAGCTAAAAAAGGGGTAAATTTTTTTTTTTGGGAGGGGGGGCAATTCTCCACAGCATATTGTATTGCACAAGAAGCAAAAAATTGAATATAAATTCAAATTATTTTTTTATTCGTGGCCTCAAACGCAAATAAAGTATTTATGAACAAAAACTCAAACACATATCTATGGGAAACAGTTCGCCTAGACGAGTGCAGCAAAGTTTTATTATCTAATACAACTGTCCTCAAATCACTTTGCCAGCACACTAAGACCGCTGCATCATACATGTCTTACAAACATATCTACAATGAAAAATAATGAAATAGAATCTTTCATATCACAAAACAATGTTTACATAATGTTCTTTTTAAGATCTGCAGAAAAAACGCAATGCTTTTACAAATATAAACTTGTACAAAACATGTTCACAGGAGGGGAGGGGGGGGGGGGGAAACTTTACTGCACTAAGGCTGAGCTTCGAATGGTCAAGCTTTGAAAATGTATTTTCAATGTAAACTTTTACCGCGAATGACCAGTCCGTGCTATCATACAAAGAACTTAAAACTCTTAACTTTGTTAAGGTTACTTATTGTTATGCTAAAATAATTTAAATATTATTGTAAACATGAACACATGTTCCCAATATAACAACAAACCCATGTGCTATCGATAGTTTATAAATACATTTATTTTCTTATTCGTGGCCTCAAACGCAAATAAAGTATTTATGAACAAAAACTCAAACACATATCTATGGGAAACAGCTCGCCTAGACGAGTGCAGCAAAGTTTCGAACAAAACAAAGGATGGGCCAAAAATGGACACATTGATTTTATATTAAACACCAAGATTTTTTGTAACTGACAACCTTTCTTCTAAGTTTTCTTTAACATAGCCATCTTTTGCATGATCACTTTTCCATCTACCGTGTTTTTTGAAAATTCTATCTTCAATTTTTGATGCGGCAGCTGCCGTAGCTCCACCAGATCTCAAACTATGAAGACCAAATTTAGTCTTGTCTAAACCTAACTTATGAAGAGCGGACAATAAAATGTCTCTGGCTGACGAATACGATATTTTTCCTGACTTACGAAGTACATAACTGTTGTTACTTTTACAATAGCTTAAACCTCGGAATATATATTCCGTACTACTGGAAGAAATATTTGCCAAACTTAAATACCTGTGTAACATATTGACTGGACAAGTGATGGTATTAGTCTTAGAAATGAGAACATCGTTACCCTCTCTGTATACATCTGTTTTACTCTTTTCGAGAAAAAGTTTCACATATGAATCATAAAAAGTTATGTTATTCCTTTTCAAATTTGACAATTCTGAAAAACGTAAAAAACCAGAAAAACACAATAAGCACATACACATGCTATTCTCAAATCTTTTAAAGAGGACTTTTCATTGCCATATAACAATACAATATGTTTCAAAATTTTTGGAGTAATTGGCTCTTTTTTGTTTACAGTATGACCTATTAGTCTTAGAGCACCTTCTTTGACAGATAAAACTAAATCTGATTTACATGGATCAGGTAACCCGGCGAGCCGGTGAGCCCAACTAATAGCGTAAAACATTTCATTAATCTTGCTGTGTGACTTAGCAGATTCAGTTAAATCTATTAAATACAATGAAATATGAGTGTCAGAACCCGGTAAATAGGAAATTCCATTAAATACACACCATTTAGTCCAAGCTTCGAAAGCATACTTGTAGTTTTTTGTTGTATTCTCTGATCTAGACGAAAGGCAAAACTGTGGCAACTTAGTTGACAACTGTGAAAGGTGACTGTTGAAAGAATTCTTTGGTAATGCTTCCCATCTACCAGTATGAAAAATAGCTGAAAAACGTATACATTGTAAATACATATTAAAATGAGAACACTAATTTATGATGATAATCAATAAGCCATGTCTACTATATTCTATATAGGACCATGCTTTCCTTGACCATGCCAACAACTGGCTATGTCAGCTTAGTTTATATCACATAAAAATAAATAACAAACTTCAAGCCATGTCAACTATACTTCTGTAGGACCATGCTTTTTCCTGACCATGACAGCAACCAATCATGACAGAATATACAATGGATACACAAATAATTGTAATCAATCTAAAAGCCGCGTCAACTATAATGCTATAGGACCATGCTCTTCTGAGACCATAACAATCTTCAAGCCATGTCAACTATACTTCTGTAGGACCATGCTTTTCCCCGACCATGACAGCAACTAATCATGTCAGAATATACAATGGATACACAAATATCAACAAAATGATCATTATAACAAAAATCTGTGTTATACAGTATAGGATCAAGCTTTCATTCTAATTGCCAACACTGACGAATTAAAACGTTCCAAACCGAAAATAGACTTTTCATTCGAACCTTGCATAAAAATGCCTTCTGTTTTTTGAAATTCTAAAACATCAACGACATAATCTTGATATATCATATCTTTCTTAAAAATGTACGGCCAAAACACTGCAGACGTCCATTTAGGGACAATCAATGTACCACTTGCCTTGCAAGCTATAACATGCTTGATTACTCTTAAAACCAAATAAATTGGAGGAACAAGCCAATTGTTCTCTTGGGACCAGTCTTGAGTAAAAGCGTGTGTAGCTTCAGCAGTAGCATTCCAAAACAAGGAATTGTAACGAGGTAACTTAGTATTTAAATGGCTTGCAAAGCGATCGATCGTATGTGGACCCCACATTTCATCTATAAAATTGAAAAATTCAGAGGAAACACCCCAATCTTCATGATCAACCATTTTGCTAACATAATCAGCCAAAGTGTTTTCAGAACGTGGAATCCATTGTACGTGGATTGATATGCCTTGTTGAGAACAAACAGAAAATATAGAATTTGCTAAATTTTGTAACTCAAATTTCATGCTTCCAGATCTAACAATTCTTACACAATTTTGGTTATCTGTGAACCATTTCAATGTTCTCCCTTTGAAAACATTTTTAAAAGAAATCAGGGACTGCTCAATGGCCTTCATTTCTCTCCAAGTAGAGCTCAGTTGCATTTCTGAACGATTCCACATTTGATGAAAAATCTTACTATTAACTTCTACTGTATAAGCACCGCAAGCAACATTACTTGCATCTGAATACACTATTACCGTAGATTTGCTATAAAAATCGAGCTTTTTTTACATTAACTCTCTTAATGTTATGAAGCCAAAACAGTAACTCGTCCTTAACTTGGACTGGTATTTCCATATTCAATACCGTATCCCAAGATACCCTACTTTCAATACACATGTAACTATATCTAGTTTTAAGTCTAGAAATATTGCCAATTACAGGAGACATAGATATAATTTTTCCCACTACCTGGGCTAATCGTCTGGCTGACAATGTGTTAAAATTAGTCAAAGCATCTGACAAAGAACATATCAAATCATTAATACGCCTATCAGGTATAGTAACGCAAAATTCAAGTGAATTCCAAATGATTCCGAGCCATTCTAGCTCCTGAACAGGAGTGAAAATAGATTTTTTCTCGTTTATTAAAAACCCGGCTGACAAAAGGCTTTTTCTAACAAAAATAGCATCTTTATTACATTCTTCAAAAGTAGGAGCCATGCCAAAACCGTCATCCAGATATAGAACTATCTTTATAGAATTTCTTCTCCAGTATTTAACCATTTCACGTAGACATTTTGAAAAAATAAAAGGAGCTGTTGATAAGCCAAAAGGTAAGACAGTGAAGCAGAAAAACTGTTGTTTCCAGGAAAACCCCAAGAAGGTGTGCTGTTGGGGACAAATATCAAAATGATGGTACCCCGATTTTAAATCAAACTTAAATAGTGAGTAATCATTCGCAAAATATTGTATTGCAATTTTCCAGTCTTCAAACTTGAACTTGTCTTTCCTGACACTTTGATTCAAAATACTGAGATCTAAAATTAACCTAGGCTTTGAAGATGAATTTAGCGCTACGCTCAAAGGATTCACGACGAAAGGCTTAAAAGGAACTAACTTAGCACACCCAGTATATACTAATTTGGAAATAGCTTCATCAACAAATTTCTCATTCATAAACGCAGATTTGTTGTTCTTACAGTGCATCTGTTTAGGTGTTTCTAAAAACGGTATAATGTAACCGCCTTTTATAGTGTTAATGACAAAATCACTAGCTCCAATATTTTTCCAAAAATCTATATGTTTACTCAAACTCCCCTTTACACCATGAAAAGTGCTATTATGTTCTGCATTTTCAAAAAACTTTATTTGTTCCAGAAAAACAGAATAGTCATTAATATTGTTTTCATTACCCCAAACAGAAAAATATGATTCACAATCTAAATACTTATCATTAAATACCGGTTTAAGATCGTTGGGCACCTTGTCCTTGAGCGTTGTGCTGAAATGTCTGGACCCTGTTAAGTGGGCAGTTCCTGCGCCAGTGTCCAAACTGTTTACACTGGTGACACATGTCATACTGGGCCGGCTCACACCGACCGTAGCCTGCACGAAAGGGCTGTGGTGGTTGAGAAAAACGACTGTAAGACTGAGAATAAGCGGGATTCTGCACAGTTTCAGCTGGTCTAGCAATTTGGGTAGCTCTGTTGCTAATATTGTATGGAGAAGGGCGAGGTTTGGTCCTCTCTTTAATTGACTTCGCTGCACGACTTTCGGCTTGTCTAATCTTCTTTTCATCGTCAGAGTTATCAGCGATGGTATTTGACTCATATTCGTGCACTGTAGTCCAGCCCCCTGCAGAGCTGTCGGCGATCCTTATCAACTTATTTCTAGCTTTAACTTTAGTTATAAGCTCAGACACAATACTGTTAGTGGGAGAATCCAAAGAGGGGCCCTTCTTTTGAATTTTATGGAGCCCGGTCAGAATTTCATCATTGAAATGATATTGAATACTGTTCCCTTCTTTCTTGAATTTGATACAGACTTCTTCTTTAAATTTACGTGACAAATTGTCTTGCTCGGAAACCAAATCAGCTTTTAAATCTACAATTTTGTAATCTAGATAATCACGGAACAAGTGAAAAGCATCTGCTATATCAGAACTGGGAGCAGGGGGCTGTGACTCACCTCTAGGTTGGGCATTAGTTGCGGTGTGGTCCGTATCAATATCCGACATAGCTTAAAATATAAGCCAACTTTACTGCACTAAGGCTGAGCTTCGAATGATCAAGCTTTGAAAATGTATTTTCAATGTAAACTTTTACCACGAATGACCAGTCCGTGCTATCATACAAAGAACTTAAAACTCTTAACTTTGTTAAGGTTACTTAATTGTTATGCTAAAATAATTTAAATATTATTGTAAACATGAACACATGTTCCCAATATAACAACAAACCCATGTGCTATCGATAGTTTATAAATACATTCATGTGACCAATTCTAAGTTCTTTGATTTCAGTTATTCTGTGTCAGAAACCTATTATGTGTCAAATATTTCAAGAAATTTTCAATTGCACAGTATTGTGCAATAGCAAGAAATCTTCAATTGCACAATATTGCGCAATAGCAAGAAATTGATATGTGTGCCCTGTTATCAAAACTTTATTATTAACAGATTCCATTGGAAATTTGCCAATAACTTTAGTTTAATGAACTTCATTGGAAATTTGCCAATATAAAATATGCTGATAAAGCTTTTTTGTTTATCTCATCTAAACTGCTTTTAAATTATGTATATTTAAAATTTGCCATCCATGACTATGATGTCATTTTCTATTTTAATACGTTTATGGTGTATTTAAATGGGCTGTTATGGTTGCAAAGTATAAAGAAATGGGAGGGGGGGATTGAAAACAAAATTTAGGGGGGGGGGGTAAATGAGAAATTGGGAAGGGGGGCAATTTTTTTCTCATTTCATATTTCATAAATTAAAAAGAAAATTTCAACTTTTTTTTAGCAAAAAAAGGGGGGGGGGGGGGGGGGGGGTTACAATAAATTTTATTGTTTTTTGTTTTTTTTTTTGGGAGGGGGGGTCAATGTGCAACTTCATAGTGTATTGCACAAAAGCTAAAAAAGGGGTAAATTATTTTTTTTGGGGGGGGCAGTTCTCCTCAGCATATTGTATTGCACAAGAAGCAAAAAATTGAATATAAATTCAAATCATATGACCAATTCTAAGTTCTTTGATTTCAGTTATTCTGTGTCAGAAACCTATTATGTGTCAAATATTTAATTACAATCCAAATTCAGACCTGTACCAAGTGCAAATATTGTGTCCATTTTTGCCCCAATTGTTCAGGGTTGGAGCTCTGCGGTCGTATCCAGCTGCGTTCAGCGAAGCAATTTATTTGTAATGTACTATGCACTATTAATACCTATATCCGTATAAAATATCTCTTTGATATAATGTCAGTAAAAAGGGAAATATGTAATGAATTAATATTTCTTCATTCAAATTTTTTTATTTCCAAAACATATTTATTTGAAAATTCCATTATGTTATAAAATTTTAAAAAATTCTTTATTATCTATATTTTTTTCAGCAATTAATAATAATTTTTCTCCATTCGTTTATTTCTATTTAATACCGTAATGTATTATTTTTTTCAATTGAATTTGTTAAATCTTAACATGCAAGAAAGTTATAACAGATAACCTCAGGTAAAAGTTGTGGCAGACAGATTTTGTTTGATAAATCGCAATAAAACATTGTATAAGTCAAAAATTGTCTGACATAAATAAAATACATCTGTTAAAACTTGAAAAACGTTGTCTCAAATAGATTTCTACTGCTAAAACCACAATGGAGTGTTGTGACAGTAATATTTTGTTTGACACAATGATATCAGTCATTTGCAACTGTTTCGGCAGTCATTTAAAGTCATATTTCATTCATTGCAGTTAAAAAATGACTGACATTGGTCTTTTCAGTCATTTTTAGCTCACCTGGCTAAAAGCCAGGGTGAGCTTTTGCCATCACTTTGTGTCCGTCGTCCGTCCGTCGTCTGTCGTCCGTCGTCCGTCCGTTAACTTTTCACATTTCAATCTTCTTCTAAAAAACCACTGAACCAAATGGAACCAAACTTGGCAGCAATGTTCCTGTGAAGGTCCTTTACAGAATTTGTAATTTTGGTGCTGATCGAATATTCAACATGGCTGCCAGGCCCAATAATGTGTTCTGATTGGCTGAAATTTCAAAAATCTTCTTGTTTTAGTGACCCACTTAATGGAATGAAACCAAACATGGCATGAATATTCCTTATGAAGTGCTGACCAAGTGTTGTTACTTTGTAGCTGATCCATCATCCAAGATGGCCGCCAGCGGGGAACTTAGTTTAACATAGGACCCTATGGGAAATGCATACAAATGACTTCTTTTAGAGAACCACTGAATGGAATGACACTAAATCTGGCATGAATGTTCCTTATGAGGTGCTGACCAAGTGTTGTTACTTTGTAGCCGATCCATCATCCAAGATGGCTGCCAGAGGGGGACTTAGTTTAACATAGGACCCTATGGGAAATGCATACAAATGACTTCTTTTAGAGAACCGTTGAATGGAATGAAACCAAACATGGCATGAATGTTCCTTATGAGGTGCTGACCAAGTGTTGTTACTTTGTAGCCGATCCATCATCCAAGATGGCCGCCAGCGGGGGACTTAGTTTAACATAGAATCCTATGGGAAATGCATACAAATGACTTCTTTTAGTGACCCACTTAATGGAATGAAACCAAACATGGCATGAATATTCCTTATGAAGTGCTGACCAAGTGTTGTTACTTTGTAGCCGATCCATCATCCAAGATGGCTGCCAGAGGGGGACTTAGTTTAACATAGGACCCTATGGGAAATGCATACAAATGACTTCTTTTAGAGAACCGTTGAATGGAATGAAACCAAACATGGCATGAATGTTCCTTATGAGGTGCTGACCAAGTGTTGTTACTTTGTAGCTGATCCATCATCCAAGATGGCCGCCAGCGGGGGACTTAGTTTAACATAGAATCCTATGGGAAATGCATACAAATGACTTCTTTTAGTGACCCACTTAATGGAATGAAACCAAACATGGCATGAATATTCCTTATGAAGTGCTGACCAAGTGTTGTTACTTTGTAGCCGATCCATCATCCAAGATGGCTGTCAGAGGGGGACTTAGTTTAACATAGGACCCTATGGGAAATGCATACAAATGACTTCTTTTAGAGAACCGTTGAATGGAATGAAACCAAACATGGCATGAATGTTCCTTATGAGGTGCTGACCAAGTGTTGTAATACTTTGTTGCCGATCCATCATCCAAGATGTTTAGAAAATTGTAAAAAAAAAATTCGGAATGGTCACAACTTGACCACATATTCAAAAATAATAATGATAAGATGTCTTCAGTAGCTATTGTAAGACTACACTAAGATGACCTGTTTTTAATTTTAAATACTGTGTCAAATTAAACCAACCTTGGTCTCAATCATTATATAATTTTACATAATTTCCAAAATCACATTAGATACAGGTGAGCGACACAGGCTCTTGAGAGCCTCTAGTTTCTGTCAGTAGTGATGGGGAGTCTTCCATCAAAATTAGGTCACTCTGACCAACTTATCGTGCTTCATAGTCAGGTTAAGTTTTACATCAGAGTTCAGTTCTGCGATACCAAGGGACCTACAATCATTGACTTAGGTTAACTTTTAGATCCGAGTTCTGTTCTCCGATACCAAGCGATCTACAATCATATGGGGGAAGGAGGCAAACTTTGTTATTGTAGATTTCTGGTTGAAAATAAAAATTCTAAAACCTTATTGATCATCTACATACAGCATGTGACAATACGGTATAGTGTTACGGCCGAAATCACCTTTTAAATTGTAGCCAACAAAAGACACAAATCAATAATAAAATTTAACAAGATTTATTATATACAAGTTTACAAAAAAATATTACACAAACTAAAATGTCAACTTAACTGTTCAAAATCCTTCGTCTTTTCCTAATCCGGAATTCTTCTCGTCACTGTTGCGGAAATCCAAACGGAATATTATATCCAATCAGTCACAATCTAGTATGATGTAACGTAAATAAAAGTGTGTCAAGTACGATGTGTGAAACGTAAATAAAAGTGTGTCAATCCAACAGCTGAGAACACAAGAATGTTAATGTCCGGTCCAATCTGTTATGCTCTGAAAGTCTAACTTTCTTGTCCGTATATATACTGTAGAACGGAAACTTCTGGAATACGGTAGAAGTTTGAATTACACCAGAATTATTACGCAAGTCAAATAGAAAGTTCTAGTCATTCCATCAGTATCTATTATTGTTCCAGTGATTTCTAAACGGCGCAGTTATTACATTATTTGGTAAACTATAAGTATTATGTAAACATATTATACATGTTATTAGGCCAAGATAAATAAACATAATAATTACAATATAGGGTAACGAGAACTTCGCATGAACAATATATACAAAAATATATAGTATGTTTTAATAAAATATAGATAAAGCATATATCTAATTTCTTGTTTCATAAAATCGAGTTTAAGTGGATTGAGCGGGTAAGGATGTTGCCTTATTGGAGAATCATCGCCTATATCAACATCATGACAAACAGAAGTGGTTTTGTTTGGCACATCTGGAAAAAGATTTTTAAAAGAAAATACCAAAGTTTTCAATTTTTCTCTGCGATTGAAAGTCAGATGTGCAAGTTTTGAGTCTAAATTTGACAAAATTTCAGAATTGTTCAATCTAACAGTTTGTTCCATAGTCTTGGAATCAAAAGATGGTTCAATTATGTCTGGTTTGTCATGATCGTTCTCCAATTTAACCATGGCTAAAATGGCAACTGGTTTACTTTCACCTTCATTAGTACGCTCAAAATATGGTTTTAACATATTAATGTGACACACTCTATTTTGTTTACGCCGACCTGGAGTTTTTACAATATAATTCAAATCATTGATTTTACTGTCGATTGTATAAGGACCACAGTATTTAGCCTGTAAAGGATGCCCAGGGACTGGCAAAAGTACAAGTACCTTATCACCAGGCTCAAAAACTCTGTCCCTGGCATCTTTATCATACCATATTTTCATCTTATTCTGTACAGTTTTTAAGTTTTTCTGAGCAATTTGACAAGCAGTATACAATTTTTCTTTAAATCTAGATACATAGTCTAGAAGATTCAAGTCAGTGTGTTCAGTAAGCCATTTTTCCTTAATCAATTTCAAAGGTCCCCTTACAGTATGACCAAACACTAACTCAAAGGGGCTAAAACCAAGGGATTCTTGAACAGCCTCTCGGGCCGCAAAAAGTAGAAAGTGAACACCATCATCCCAGTCCCTGTCAAATTGAAGACAAAAAGTTCTAATCATGTTCTTCAGTGTTTGATGAAAACGTTCTAAGGCACCTTGAGATCCTGGATGATAAGCACTTGATCTATACTGAGCAATCCCTAGCTGGTAAACGACCTGCTGAAATAAACCTGACATAAAATTTGAACCCTGGTCGGACTGTATAGACTTCGGAAGTCCTACTAATGTGAAAAATTTGATAAGAGCTTTGACAATAGTTGGTGTCTTGATATTCCTTAAGGGAATAGCCTCAGGAAAGCGAGTGGAAGTACACATGATCGTCAGTAAATAAGCATTTCCAGTCTTGGTCTTTGGTAAATGTCCAACGCAATCAATAAGTACTCGGCTGAAAGGTTCTTCAAAGGCTGGCATTGGCAGAAGTGGTGCTGGTGGTATTTTCTGGTTAGGCTTGCCAACAACCTGGCATATATGGCATGATTTGCAGTATTCTGTGACATCATTTCTAAGTCTGGGCCAGTAGAAATGTTGTAATATCTTAAGGCAAGTGTTCCTTATACCTAAATGTCCAGCCAAGGGGGTGTCATGGGCAAGACCAATAATTTCTTGCCTATAGACTTTAGGCACCACCACTTGGTATATCACTCTCCATTCCTCCTCTGGGATAGCATCAGGGGGCCTCCACTTCCTCATCTTTATTCTGTTCTTCCCTAAATGTTCTTTTGTCTAATGAATGGCTGTTCACGTCTGGCCATGGCATAATTACATGCTTGTTAGTACCAGGTGGTCTTATGGCCTTTTCTGAGCTACCGAGACCTTCAATGTCGGCAAAGAAAGAGTCAGAAAGGTCCATATAATCATACTGGCCTTCTTGTAAATCCTCATCTTGTTGTTTTCTTGCCATTGCCCTAGTAACAACACAAGCTGGATACAGTTCAGCATCATCTTCAGGTGATTTAACATCCACCACCGGTTCACTTGTAACAATTGGTTCAGCAACCACTTTGTTCCTAGCTAGATCATTTCCTAGCAATAATGAAACACCCTCAACGGGGAGAGTAGGACGAACACCCACAACAACTGGTCCAGTAATTAAATCTGACTTCAAATAAATACGATGGAGGGGAATATCTATACAACCTAACTCCACACCTCGTAACAAAACGGAGGCACCAACAGACATCTCCTCGGACAAAGGCAACACACCTTCTAACAACAAAGACTGAGAAGCTCCAGTGTCCCGTAAAATCTTAATAGGCTGAGGAGTAGTATTATCAACAATAGAAACAAACCCATCAGACATAAAGGGCTTATAATCCTCCATGTAATCACAAAAACTGGACTTAAAAGCCTGACTCGCAGGACATTCCAACTTATTGGTAACAACGGGTGTCGTACAAGCACTGGACTTGGGCTTATGATCTCTTTCATTCTTCTTCTGGAGTCTAAAACAATCAGCCATCAGGTGACCATTTTTCTTCCAATAAGCACAAGTTAGTGACTTCTCAAAAGTATCAAATTTTGGACCAGACATATTATAACTAGACTGACTCTTATTCTGTGCAACAGGCTATCAGTACGTTCAATGCTTTGATTTTTGTAATTTCCGCCTGAAGTATTAAAATTTTCACCTTTGAAACTTCTTTTATGTGAAAGGGTATAATTATCAGAAACAACAGCTGCATCTTGCAATGTCTCAACAGTTTTGTCATCTAAATGTGTTTTTTAAGTCTAAACACACTGCTTGAACTCTTCTAATAACATTAATTGTCTTAATTTATCAAAATTGTTATTTATTTTCTTTGACGTAAGCCATTTATCAAATAGATCTTCTTTTTCCCTAGCAAATTCAACATAGGTTTGTGTTTCAAACTTTTTATAAGACCTAAATTTCTGTCTATATGCTTCTGGCACTAGCTCATAAACTTTCAAAACTTCCTGTCTAACAGTGTCATAATCAGAACTTTTTTCTGAAGAAAGAGCTGAGTAAATTTCAGCGGCCTTGCCCACAAAAACACTTTGCAGCATTGTAGTCCAATAAGGCTTTGGCTATTTCAGATTTTGAGCAATTTTCTCAAATTGTGGAAAAAATTTATCAACCGTTTTTTCACAAAATTTTGGAACCAAACGTATATTTTTTGCTGCATCAAAATATTCTGATTTTGACTCATATTTAGTGTTGCTTTCTACTTTAGCTATTTCTATTTTTATTTTCTCCATCTCTAACCTTTCCCTCATTTCAAGTTCTGCCTGTAATTGTTTTAATGTAAATTCATCTTCTTTTTCTAATTGTTTTAATTTAAGTTCATGTTCTAATTCAAGCTGTTTTAATTTGAAAGCATCAACATTTTCGACCTTGAGGTCAAGAGCCTCTTCACCAAAAATGTCTGAGTCAACTAATTTGTCTATTACCAAATTTTGTATAATTTGTTTTCTCATAGATGCTCTAAAATCTATTTTTAGATGTTTAGCAAGCAACACTAATTCTTCTTTCTTTAATTTATCAAACCCTTCCAGGTCTGGCGTTTTCAAAAATTTACCAGCATCAAATGCCATTTTGTAGAATTTTGTTGGCTAATTCTAATAAAAATACTGAAAAAATTTAATAAGATATTAACGTTCTCCCGAGACGAGCCCCCAATTTCTGTTACGGCCGAAATCACCTTTAAAATTGTAGCCAACAAAAGACACAAATCAATAATAAAATTTAACAAGATTTATTATATACAAGTTTACAAAAAAATATTACACAAACTAAAATGTCAACTTAACTGTTCAAAATCCTTCGTCTTTTCCTAATCCGGAATTCTTCTCGTCACTGTTGCGGAAATCCAAACGGAATATTATATCCAATCAGTCACAATCTAGTATGATGTAACGTAAATAAAAGTGTGTCAAGTATGATGTGTGAAACGTAAATAAAAGTGTGTCAATCCAACAGCTGAGAACACAAGAATGTTAATGTCCGGTCCAATCTGTTATGCTCTGAAAGTCTAACTTTCCGTATATATACTGTAGAACGGAAACTTCTGGAATACGGTAGAAGTTTGAATTACACCAGAATTATTACGCAAGTCAAATAGAAAGTTCTAGTCATTCCATCAGTATCTATTATTGTTCCAGTGATTTCTAAACGGCGCAGTTATTACATTATTTGGTAAACTATAAGTATTATGTAAACATATTATACATGTTATAAGGCTACGCAAAACAAATTAGGCCAAGATAAATAAACATAATAATTACAATATCATAACAAAATAAATATAATATCATAACAATAGAAATTAAATGCATGAAGTCAAAAATGAAAGAGGAGTTTAGCTGACAAGCTCAAATTCAACCCATGTGGGGCCCAATTTTTGAAAATCAAAATTCTAAAAACCTTATTGCACATCCACATGCACTACATATGTATGTCTCAATACTGTATAGAAATTAAGTGCATGAGGTTAGAAATGAACGAGGAGTTAAGGTCACAAGAAAATGTGATGGACGGATGGATAAGATGGAGAGGGGCGATAACAATATCCCCAAACTTCTTTGAAGTGCAGCGATAATTAATTATTTTTCCCTCTCCTTTTTAGCTCACCTGACCCAAAGGGTCAAGTGAGCTTTTCTCATCACTTGGCGTCCGTCGTCCGTCGTCCGTCGTCGTCGTCTGTTAACTTTTACAAAAATCTTCTCCTCTGAAACTACTGGGACAAATTGAACCAAACTTGGCCACAAGCATCATTAGGGTATCTAGTTTAAAAAATGTGTCCGATGACCCCGCCTGTCAACCAACATGGCCGACATGGCTAAAAATAGAACATAGGGGTAAACTGCAGTTTTTGTCTTATATCTCAAAAACTAAAGCAATTAGAGCAAAACTGACTAGGGTAAAAATGTTCATCAGGTCAAGATCTACCTGTCATGAAATTTTCAGACGAATCGGTCAACCCTTTATTGGGTTATTGCCCCTGAATTTTTAATTTTAAGGAAATTTTGCAGTTTTAGGTTATTATCTTGAATATTATTATAGATAAAGACAAATTGTAAACAGCAAAAATGTTCAACAAAGTAAGATCTACAAATAAGTCAACATGACCAAAATCGTTGATTGACCCCTTATAGGAGTTTTTGCCCTTTAAAGACGGCATTCAGCGTAAACTTTGCTTTTAAGATCTTTTCCTCTCAAACCACTGAGCCAATTGAGACCAGACTTTGGTGGAATGGTCCTTGGCTGGCCCCCTTCCAAACTTATGTCTGGCATCCCCGACTTCCATGGCTGCTGTTACTAAAAATAGAAAAAAAAGGGGGGGGGGTGAATTTCAAAAACCTTCTTATATGAAACTACAAGGCCAGTTGGAACCAAAGTTGGCAGTAATGGTTTTTAGGAAGTTCTCTTTCAGAAATATGTCCAATGACCCGGACTGTTAACCAAGATGGCCGCCACAGCCGAACTTAGTTTAACATAGGGCCCTATGGGAAAATTCATTGAAAAATATTCTTGCCTTAAACCACTTGACCAATTGGAACCAGACTTGTCAGCAATGGTCCTTAGATGGTCCTCTTAGAGAGGTGTGTCTGATGACCCGGACTGTGAACCAAGATGGCCGCCACAGCTGAACTTAGTTTAACATAGGCCCTATAGGAAAATTCATTGAAAAATTGTGTTGTCTGAAACCACTTGACATATTGGAGCAGGACTTGGCGGCATTGGTCCTTAGGAGGTCCTTTTTCAGAAATGTGTCAAATTTCGTGGACTGTAAACCAAGATGGCCGCCACAGCAGAACTTAGTTTAACATAGGATCCTATGGGAAATTCACTCAAAAATCTTCTCGTCTGAAACCACTAAGTCAATTAGAATTAGACTTGGTAGCAATGGGTCCTTAGATGGTCCTCTTTCAGAATTTTTGTGCGACGACCCAGACTGTCAACCAAGATGGCCGCCACAGCAGAACTTAGTTTAACATAGGGCCCTATGGAAAAATTAATTGAAAAATCTTCTTGTCTGAAACCACTTGACATATTGGAGCCAGACTTGGCAGCATTGGTCCTTAGGAGATCCTCTTTCAGAAATATGTCCGATCACGTGGATTGTCAACCAAGATGGCTGCCACACCGAACTTTGTTAAATATTGGACCCTATAGAAAAATTCAGTTAAAAATCTTCTTGTCTGAAACCGCTTAGCCAGTTGGAACAAGACTTAGCAGAAATGGTACTTAGATGGTTCTCATTTAGAAATGTATCCGTTGACCTGGACTAAACCAAGATGGCTGCCACAGCTGAAATTAGTTTAACACAGAATCCTATAGAAAAACCAGCCAAATTGACTGCAACACTTAAATTTTTAGGTCTGCTCAAGGTGAAAAGTTAAATCCAGGTGAGCGATACAGGCTCTTGAGAGCCTCTAGTTGTTTTATCTTTTTGTATAAATTGTTGATATAGCGAGACCAGATATTATCTCTAAATTACTTGGCAGAAATGGTCCAAAGATGGTCCTGTTAACGAAGACGGCCACCACAGCTGAACTTGGTTTAACATAGAACATAATGGGAACATTTTTTTTAATTAATATTGATTCACTCATAGGGTCTTTGCATCGGAAATAAACACATTTATTCTGAAACCAGTTTTTGGCATGATACGGGTTATGTTCTTCTCGTATAATTTATGATGGCATGAAAATAAACCCCTAACGGGAGGGATTGTGGCTGATTTTCTATATGATACAGACATAATCTTTCTATCAATTTAATTGAGGTCTGGAGCTGGCATATCAGTAACTCTAGTAGTCCTTTGTTAATATATATTGATCATTGTCATTTTACTTAGTTTCTTATGTTACCTTTTTAGCTCAACTGGCCAAAGGCCATGTGAGCTATTGCCATCACTTGGCGTCCGTCGTCGTCGTCGTGCATCGTAGTCGTCCGTCGTCGTCATCGTTAACAATTATACAAAACTCTTTTCCTCTGAAACTACTTGACTAATTAGAACAAAACTTGGTATGAATGTTCCTTGGGGTACCCTGCATAGAACTGATGTGGGGATTTTTGATTCGTCGAAAAACATGGCCACTGTTACTAAAAATAGAACATAGGGGTCAAACAGTAGTTTTTAGCTCACCTGACCCGAAGGGTCATGTGAGCTATTGCTATCAATTGGCGTCCGTCGTCCGTCCGTCGTCCGTCCGTCGTCCGTCCGTCCGTCGTCCGTTAACTTTTTCAAACGTTAACTCCTCCAACACCATAAGTCCAACTGCAACCAAACTTGGTAGAGTTATTAATTGGTATGGGTGCTACAAATCTATTGTTTGGATTTTTGATTCGTATAAAAACATGGCCGTCATGGCTAAAAATAGAACATAGGGGTAAATCGCAGTTTTTTGCAAATAAGTCAGAAACGGTCACAGATATCAAAATTCTGGCATAGGGTAAAAGTGATCAGCACCTCAAGATCTACCTGCCCTGAAATTTTGAAGAAGATCCAACGACCCATGTAGGAGTTATTGCCCTTTTTCTGCATTTTTTCCAAATTTTGCACTTATTAAGCTCAATATCTTGGATACTATAAAGGAAATTTGAAAAATTTAAATTTCATATTGTTAGGCACACAAAGATCTACAAAATTTGTAACAGGATCGAAGTTGTAGGTTCGTTCCTTTTAGGAGTTATTTGACATTTTTGGCTTTTTTTTATGTTATTATTTCAAAAATCTTCTCTGAAACTACTATTCAAAATCCAATGAAACTTGGTAAGATTGTTCCTTAGGGTATCTTGCACAAAGTTTATGCTTCGATTTTTGATCCGTCGAAAAACATGGCCACTGTTACTAAAAATAGAACATAGGGGTCAAACAACAGTTTTTCGCAAATATCTCAAAAATCATTAGGTTACGGCAAATTCTGGCAAGTTGAAAGTGTTCAGCATGATGAGAGTTACCTGTGTGCTGATTTTCGTGAAAATCTGTCAACTGATGTTAGAGTTATTGCCCTTTTTTGACATTTTTGGCTTTTTTTTATGTTATTATTTCAAAAATCTTCTTCTCTGAAACTATTATTCAAAATCAAATGAAACTTGGTAAGATTGTTCCTTAGGGTATCCTGCACAAAGTTTGTGCTTCGATTTTTGATCCGTCGAAAAACTTGGCCACTGTTACTAAAAATAGAACATAGGGGTCAAACAACAGTTTTGCGCAAATATCTCAAAATTCATTAGGTTACGGCAAATTCTGGCAGGTTGAAAGTGTTCAGCATGATGAGAGCTACCTGTGTGCTGATTTTCGTGAAAATCTGTCAACTGATGTTAGAGTTATTGCCCTTTTTTGAGATTTTTGGCTTTTTTTTATGTTATTGTTTCAAAAATCTTCTTCTCTGAAACTAATATTCAAAATCAAATGAAACTTGGTAAGATTGTTCTTTAGGATATCCTGCACAAAGTTTATGCTTCGATTTTTGATCCGTCGAAAAACATGGCCACTGTTACTAAAAATAGAACATAGGGGTCAAACAACAGTTTTTTGCAAATATCTCAAAAATCATTAGGTTACGGCAAATTCTGGCAGTTTGAAAGTGTTCAGCATGATGAGAGCTACCTGTGTGCTGATTTTCGTGAAAATCTGTCAACTGATGTTAGAGTTATTGCCCTTTTTTGACATTTTTGGCTTTTTTTATGTTATTGTTTCAAAAATCTTCTTCTCTGAAACTACTATTCAAAATCAAATGAAACTTGGTAAGATTGTTCCTTAGGGTATCCTGCAAAAAGTTAATGCTTCGATTTTTGATTGGTCGAAAAAAATGTCTGCCCTTACTAAAAATAGAACATAGGGGTCAAAATGCTGTTTTTTGCTATTTTTTCCTGAATTATAGAAAGAAATTGAAGATGAAAGCTACTTTCAAGGTAAACATGGTATCACGAGTTGAATGGTGATGATGAAAGTTTGTTTTGGAGGGTCATTTTTAAAATGGCTGCCATTTTCCCACCATTTTTTACACTTGCTCGGATTTCAACAATATTTGGTTTTTAAAGTAAACATGGTATCCTTAGTGAATGGTGATGATGAGATTTAGTTTATAGCGCATTGTTTGCCAGGTGAGCGATTCAGGCTCTTGAGAGCCTCTTGTTTGCATATATCTTCAAAACCTTTAGGTCAAGGTAAAATCTGACATAGGGTAAAAGTGTTCAGCATGATGAGATCTATCTCTAGTCAAATTTTGGTTTTCATCTGTTAAGCCATGTTGGAGTTGCCCTTCATCAACGATTTTTGGTATTTTTAATGTTATTTCTTTCAAAAATCTTCTCCTCAGAAACTACTTGCCCAATCAGAACCAAACTTGGTATGAATGTTTCTTAGGGTGTTCTGCATAGAACTGTTTTGGGGATTATTATTCCGTTTGAAAAGATGGCTGCTGTTACTAAAAATAGAACATAGGGGTCAGACAAAAGTTTTTGGCATATTATATCCAAAACTGTTAGGTTTAGCCAAATTCTGAGGCTTTGTGAAAGTGTTGAGCATAATGATATATATCTTTGTAAGTGATTTTTGCTTTATTTTGTTTAGAGATCTACTCTTGTGGAAATTTTTATAATTATCTACAATCCTTGCTTGAATTAATTATAGCCGTTGAACTATTTATTTAATATTTTTTTTCTGTTTTGCAGATAATGTCTCGGAATCTATTATCAACCCGTTACTATTTTTTAAAACAAAATATGTTCAATTTATTGAGATTAAGCCATATCAAAAAATTTTGAAGAGCAAACATTCTTTCTTACAATTAATGGTCTGTAATTGTTGAATTTTTTGTCACATTTTATCTTATTATTAGATATTATTTTGAAGCTAAAGGAAACATATAATCAAAATAATTATTGAGATAAGAAATGTGAACCAGGTTACTTCAAATGTTTATAAAGGACTCAGAAATGAGTTTTGGCCAGTGCATGACCCTTTGTTTGGATGAAATGTTTGGGATGAAATTGACAAGGGACGATTTGTTCCCAAAAGGAAAGAGGCATTTCCGGTTTACACACACATGTAAGTTGTCACATTTTGCGCACAGGCGCTTGGGTACATGTTGGTATATTGAAATTATGTATATTTGTGTAATAAAATCTTTATTTCTTGATTTGACAACATATGATACCATAATACGCATGTCCGACCTAGTTTTTAGTCATTTTAACATGTTTGATACAATCCCTTGTTTGTGTATCTATATATTATTTCCACATAGATAAACAGATTTTATTATCCTTATGCAATCTTCTATTGTCATGGTGTAAAATATGTATTGGCCGAATTGTCCAGCTTTGGTAAGGAACTGTGGGTTGTAATGGTCTGAAATGTCTTTAGGTGGCATTTTCTGCTATCGATTAAATAATTTTGGTAAACATTGCGGTGCCATGTTTTGACCATCCCTTTCTTAGAAAAAGCTTGTTTGTCAAATTTTCAAAATTTTAACATTTTTGCACTGTCATCCGTTGCTCGACAAAAGGACCAAAAATAATACCAACATATAAACATCCACATGGAATTCATAAAAAACTCAGAAACCACTGAACCAAAGTTGCAATAGTCTTTAGGTGATCCCTTGAAGAATACTGTCCAGCATGTCAGTACTCCAACCAGGACTACCACCATCAGGGAACATATTTTAACATTAAACCTTATGAAAAATAAATCTTCAACAAATTTTCCCTGAACAAACTTGGTCAAATAGTTGATTAATTGTCCAATGAAAACCAGATTCCAGGTGAGTGATACAGGCTCTGGTGAGCGTCTTGTTTAACATCGGACTCTGACATCTTTTGAACTGAGTTTTACTGTGTGTATCGCTCTGTGTTTGTTTATTCCAGATTGGCTAGCAGTATAGGGGAGGGTTGAGATCTTATAAAACATGTTTAACCCCACCACATTTTTTGTGCCTGTCCCAAGTGAGGAACCTCTTGTCTTTGTTAGTCTTGTGTTTTTTTAATTTTGGTTCATTTTTATGTTTCTGAGTTTAGTGTGTTGTCCATTTTGCTGAACTAGTATACATTATTGTTTAGGGTTCAGCTGAAGCCCACCTCTGGGTGCGGTATTTTCTCACTGCATTGAAGACCCATTGGTAGCCTTGAGCTGTTTTCTGCTCTTTGGTCAGATTGTTGTCAGAATCTTTGACACATTCTCCATATCCATTCTCTATTCTATTAAGGTAGTATTTCATGAAGGAGTTATGGTATGATCATGAAACTTTGTACATGGATAGCTTGTGATATGAACACCAGCATTTGGATGCAAAACGGATGCTGTGACCTTGACGTCATGTGTCATCGACTTTGAATTTCTTTATAGAATTTCAATATAGAATCCAGGTTAAAGTTCAGGTTTAAGGTAGTTTTTCATGAAGGAGTTACGGTATCATCTTGAAACTTTGTACATGGATAGTTTATGATATGAACAGCAGCATTTTGATGCAAAACGGATGTTTTAACTTTCTTATTATACCCCCACTGATAGAGTGGAATACCTTTCGATCATATTTGTTATAATGACTTTGTATGACTTAACAATTACTGATATTATACCAATTTCGTTGTCGATCAATTTTTATACGCCCGTCGTAGACGCGATGTATTATGGTTTACTAATGTCTGTCCATCAAGATACAAGAATTTTCCATGGTGGCATGATGACAAAATGAGGAAACTTTGTAAAGAACCTCCCATACTGTCCATGCTTCGTGTAATTGTAATTTCTAGACCCACCTTATTTGGTCTGTTGATAGTTTATAGTTTATAGTGGGTACATGCTAAGTAAGTCTGACACCTGTCTTCGGACCTTGACCTCAGTTTCATGCTTCAGTGACTTGCGTTACATTTTCGAGATTAAGTCCATTTCTCAACAACTGTAATACCTAGACCCATCTTATTTGGGTTTTAAATAGTTCTTAGTAGATACATGCCAGTCTAACACATGTCAGCTGAACTTGACCTGAATTTCATGCTTGGGTTACTTAATATACATTTTCATGATTTAGTCTATTTCTCAGCATCTGTACTAACTAGACCCACAGTATTTGGTTGATAGAAGTTCTTATTGGGTATTACTCACTTAAACATCTGACACCATGCCTTAGACCTCTATTTTATGCTTGAATGACTTGTTTCATATTTGTTCTATAGATGTCCTATGTGGGTACAATTGGCTGTCTGAGACCTTGACCTGAATTTTACACACGAGTCACATTTTCATGATTAAGTCTATTTCTCTGTAGCTTTAATACCTATATCCACTGTATATGGTCCGTAGATACTTTTTGGCAAGTAGGTGTCAGTCTGACACTTAACCGTGACCACATTTATAGGCTTGAGTGACTAGCTCTCATCCCATTTTTACAAATAAGTCAATTTCTCAACAAATGTTATAAATGTATGTAGAGCCGCCATTTTTGGTCTATAGATAGTTTTTGGTGGCTACATACCAGTCTGACACCTGCCAGCTGACCTTGGACACAGTTTTAGGCTTGAATGAAATGCATGAGATTTTTCAGACAAATGTTGCCTAACCATTACTATTCCTTTGACTTGCAATGTCAGGTATCAGGTAATCTTTATTCTATGTCCATGTGCATACACAGGCAAGACATTTAGTGTGTCCACTCCTGTTTAGGCCAAAGGTCAAATATCAAGGTGACTGACATTTTGCATTTATTTAACAGCCATTTGCATACAAAAGAGTTCACATTTTCAAATGGGGGATAATAGACTTTAGCCAGGTGAGTGATGGTTGAAAATTACCTGAACATGCACATATATTTACTGAATCCATGGTTGATAGATTTTTCCAAGAGTTACAGAAATTTCATTTATCTTGTCTGAATATCATATGTGAGCAACTGGTCATTCATCTTTTTTTTTTAAGGACTTTATTCATATTTTGACTAATGGGGGCAATTTGGCATGGCCACATGAGCATTTTCATTATTAATGTTTCAAAGTAGGTGGCAACCATATTTTAGGGTAATGAGCCATAGAATTTCAACTGTCTAGAATCTAGAATGTATTTACCTACCGACATATAATATGTTCATCTTGGTAAAACATTTATATAAAGCCATAATGTCACTTTCTTTCAGTTAATGTGTTGTTGTCATTGGATGAGACCTATGCTGATGTAATGCCAGTTAGAATCAATGAAAATTCTCCATCAGCATTTGTGTAAGATATATGCATACATGTGCATTTATATATAGTAGCAATTCAATTGCACTAACAAACAGGTAGTTCAGTTAATTCAAGTAATACAAGTTTGATGAAGGACTGATAAGGTAGGTCTTAATCCCGATATTAGAATTAATTGAGTTAAGTGAGTACATCTATTTGATTTTCTACTGTTAAAACATTTTGATGTTAGAGATCAGCAATTTAATGTAAAGTTCCTTTCAAGATGTGATCATGTGATACAAACATAATTATCAACTGATCCAGCAGAAAATGTTCTATCTCGCATCTTATTAATTCTAGAAAAATGGCCTCCAGAGCCTTTTCTAATTTCTAATTTAAGTTTGAGTTGACCATAAATTTAATTACTCGCCTGATCCATTTCAATGGTCCAAATCACAAATATGACAGTTGTTATTCTAAAGAAACGCTGACTTGTGTAGTGAAAATAAGATCCATGCAGCACCGCCATTTTTTTAAATCAGTAATCAAAGGGAAATAATCCAATAAGAAAAACAAGGGTAAATTTACTCGGCCCGCTGACAACTCGGACCACGGTAAGTCGGACTGGAATAACAATAATTTAAAAACAATGAGAGAGATACTGTGAATGAAGTAATGATTCTATTTTATGAACTTCTTTATGTTGACTCTGTTGTTCACTCTTTGTAGGCTGGCTTAGAAGGCATGCAAATTAAATTTGCCTTAACCATGTTGAACTGTAAATCAGAGAATGAATCTTAATTACATTAAAAAAAAACATTAGAATAAGACTAGCTCTTCAAATAAAAATATAATCAATGCCGATTGGTGCTTTGGAACTTCACGTAATGACTTCTCCCTGTCTCCCTCCACTAGTACTTCTTGTTAGTTTCAGAGAAAAAAGTCATTTCTCCCTGTCATCCTGAAGTATGCTGAGCCCAGGTCCCAAATACATTAAAACTAACATTTTTGACACATTTCCATCCATGTTTTGAAGATACGGCAATTTTGATTGTTTATCTTCTGTTCCATTCACATATAATAGGGTAGCAAGTGATCATCCGTTCTTGGGAACATGTCAGAATTAATTGTACATTTACTAATCTGACGATTGTTTCTTATTGGACCCATTATTGGAGAAAAACCTTACGATTATCTCAGACATGCACATTAATCTAAAATTTTTAAGTCGTTTCAAGTAAAATTACGATCCAATAACAAATATTTTGGTAGAATGTATAACTTGAACACATTGAACTCTTATTGAAAATTATCTTCGTACATGTACCCCGGAATTTACATCGAGTTTTGTCGAGCCTGCGACTTATGTCGCAGAAAGCTCGACATAGGGATAGTGATCCAGCGGCGGCGGCTTCGGTGACGTTAACTAACTTCTTAAAAGCTTTATATTTTAGAAGGTGGAAGACCTGGATGCTTTATACTTTGTATATAGATGCCTTATGTTACGAAGTTTCCGTTTTGGTGGTCAAGTCCATATCTGAGATATAATAAGCAATAGGTCTAGTATATTTGGTGTATGGAAGGATTGTAAGGTGTACATGTCCAACTAGCAGGTGTCATCTGACCTTGACCTCATTTTCATGGTTGAGTGGTGATAGTTAAGTTTTTGTGTTTTGGCCTGTTTTGGCCTGTTTTTCGAATACTGTGTGCAATAGGTCTACTATATTTGGTGTATGGAAGGATTGTAAGGTGTACATGTCCAACTGGCAGGTGTCATCTGACCTTGACCTCATTTTCATGGTTCAGTGGTTATAGTTAAGTTTTTGTGTTTTGGCCCGTTTTTCGAATACTGTATGCAATAGGTCTACTATATTTGGTGTATAGAAGGATTGTAAGGTGTACATGTCCAACTGGCAGGTGTCATCTGACCTTGACCTCATTTTCATGGTTCAGTGGTTATAGTTAAGTTTTTGTGTTTTGGCCTGTTTTTCGAATACTGTATGCAATAGGTCTACTATATTTGGTGTATGGAAGGATTGTAAGGTGTGCATGCCCAACTGACATGTGTCATCTGACCTTGACCTCATTTTCATGGTTCAGTGGTTATAGTTAAGTCTTTGTGTTTTACTCTGTTTTTCGAATACTGTATGCAATGGGTCTGCTATATTGTAGTGTATGGATTTATTGTAAGGTGTACATGTCCAACTGACATGTGTCATCTGACCTTGACATCATTTATAAGGTTCTGTGGTTAAAGTTAAGTTTTTGTGTTTTGGTATTTTTTATAAAAATATATGTAATAGGTAAACTATATTTGGTGTATGGAAATATTTTACGATGAACATGTCAGTCTGGCAGGTTTTATTTGACCTTGACCTGATTTTCACAGTTCATTGCTCAATGTTAAGTTTTTGTGGTTTGGACTATATTTGTTGAAAAATAAGCAATATGTCAACTATATTTGATGTATTTACATGGCTCATTGCTCAATGCTAAGTTTCATGGTTAAGTTTTTTGTTTGGTATATATTTTTTAGATGGTATATGTAATAGATGAAATATATAATTGGTGAATGTAATTATCTTAATATATACATGACAGGCGAGACATTTTTGTGTGTCCACTTTTGTGAATAAAAAAATACTGAGTATTCCAGGAAAACGGGAATACATTCATTGTAATTGATCTCACATAGCAGATATAATATCTGTGATAAAATTATGTCTCCCCTTCGTAGACATATTGTTTTTGTAGTATTTTTACAATCATCAGAATACACGAAACTTCAAAATGGCTGCCGTGGGAAACTTCTGCTATTCCTTGCAATTGCAATTCTAGTTCTTGGTATGTAGGTGTATTACCTCAAGGTCAAATTATAGTATTTCCCTGCCCAGGTTGTTTTTTGTCTTGACCGAAGCTTATACTGGAATAAAGTGAAGGGGAGACATATGTTTGGGTTTACAAAATAGTTCCACCTAGTTCCATTTGAAATTATACACATCTACAATTGCAATCTTTCCAGTGGTGATGTCCATCACTTTGATTATTGAACCCTATGGGAAAAGGTAAAATTCTTCTGAAGTAAAATTAGATAGATTAATACCAAAATTGGTTGATTTTATACTTATGATAACATGAATTATTCTTGATGATTTTTTAAAATTATTGTGCACTGATTTCTCTCTTTGCGTGAACCGTTTTATGAGGTAACGTTATTTTCCGCGAAAAGGAGACATCTAAATTAGCGACGTTGCGGGAAAAGGAAAAACAATTTAAAGTTGTTCCACGAAAAGTTCTAGTTGGACGTTAGAGACGCGATTATCTCCCTGTAAATGTATTGTATGCCCTTAAGAAGAAATCCTCAAAAAGATTTGTAGCTGGACTGTAACCAGATAATAAAATAAAAGTCCAAAATATTGTAACTGAAATGTAACCTTTTATAAGAAAGTCACAAAAAGATTTGTAACTGGAATGTAACCCAGTTTATAAGAAAGTCCAGAAAAGATTTGTAACTGATATGTAACCATTTTCCCATCTCTAGATTTTCCATGGAATTCCATGGAATTGTCTGTGGATTTCCATGCAATTCTGTGGAGTATAATGGAACATGGAATTCCATTAACTCAAAAAAAATTTCCATGGAATATTAAATTCCAGTGCATGGAAATATTTCCATGGAATTAGTCTATGGATTTCCATGGAAAATACTCACTTAACTCAAAAATATTTCACTCAGCATAGAAATATTTCATGGAATTCCATGGATTTTTTTTTGTAGTTATTTTTAAAGCCCATTTTTTCATTTTCATTATACGTATTATACAAAACACAATCAAAGACAAAGTTGCTTTCATTCTCTGCCATAAATAGATATATCAATCAGAATGAATGTGCTTGACAATTTTTGAGTATGTAAGCGGAAAAAGAGAAAGTGAATATTAAATAAAAAATAAAAACAACCGGACTTTCATATTTTCCATATACATGTTGGTCAATATAGAAGTTTCATTTGCCAAAACAAATACATAAAAGGGGGATATAGAATACCACAGTATTTTAGATATACATATAAAATAATAATCTGATGCACAATTAAGTCACTGTGAACATACGGTTGTGCATCAAGTATAAGAGAATAACTGCCTTGAAATAAAATTATAGTTATCTCCCTTTCCTAAAGAAAAAGCAGTTTTTAAAGCATACCATTTATTTTCTATTTTCTCCTTAGCTGCAGGAGGCCTATCAAAGGATGCTGCTAATAGTTCAATATTATATGTATGTTTAAGCATATTAACAACTTCTGAAACTGAAGGAAATAATGCATTTACTCTACGTGAGTAAATATAATACTTGATAAGGATAACAAAGTAGTATGCTATATTATCAATATTTTCAGAACCAAGTAAAATTTCTTGTACAGTGTTTGGAATTTGTATATTGCATTGGATCTGAAATAAATCAGATATTTCTATCCAAAAATTTCTAATCACTGGACAGTTCCATAAAAGGTGGGAGATAGTTTCTTTGCTTTCATTTCAAAAAGTACATAACTGTGTTTCTTTCAACTTGCATTTATATAAGAATGCATTAGTGCAAAGAATTCTATGTAGAATTTATACTGGAATGTTATAAATTTAGTATTCTTAATGATATTGAAGGGTAATTGATAAATAAAATTCCAGTTTTCTATTTCAGAATCTAATTCTGTGTTCCATTTGCCTTGTTAATATTTTGGTTCTTTAAAGTACATAACAGAGATTTTTACTATAAAAAAACTGACAAGATTTCTTATGTGTTTTAATATATTCTAAGTTCTTAATTGAAATACCTAATAATTTATTTGCAGTTTGAATTTTATCTTTCCACAATTTTGGTATCATATGTAAAATGGAATAGTGCTGCAAATAATTGATATTGATGTTGTGTTTGGCACTTTAAACTCTTGACAAGATAAAAACTTGTTATTTTCATTGAGTAAGTCATTAACAAAGAAAATTCCAGCTTCACACCACCTTTCGTAAAAAATGGTCTCCTTATTTATCTTTAATTTAGTATTAAACCATATAGAATGGCTCAAAATGCCTGTTGCAGTCTCAGTAGTATTATTATTCAAAACATTCCAATTCAACAGTATATCTCTCCAAAAGATGTTAAAATATGTTGTAAGCTCAATAATTCCCTCAGGAGACATTAACCAGATCTTTTCTGCCCCATATTTACTATATTTATCTATTAGGAGAGTTTTCCAAGGTGATACATTCTAAAAGTTTATTTATCCATGTCATTTTAAGGTATTATTTAAAAGACAAGAGATGTGGTAATTTCAATCCACCATTTCCATAAGACCCTATTATTACATTTCTTTTAACTTTGTCTGGTTTTCCCGACCACAGAATATCAAAGAAAATGTTTTGTAACTCATTTATAGTATTAATAGGAGGATTTGGCAGGACAGTGAAAGATTGAATTAGTATTGGTAGAGCTATTGATTTTATTACAGTAATTTTACCCATATAGGTTAAGTTTCTATAAATCCATGAGTCCAGTATAGATTTGACTCTAGGAATCTTTTCTTCAAAATTAGTGTTTTATTTTCATTAAATAAATCAAACTTAATGCCTAAAAGTTTAAACTTTCCTGTCTGATTCCAATTCAGATTTCTTTCTGGTACAAGTTTATCCTTAGAAGTAACCTTTGAACCAATCCATATAGCTTCCCTTTTATCTAAATAAGCCCTCAGACCAGCACACTCAGAGAATTTTTTTTAAAATATGCAGACATTTTTTTAAGGAATTCTCATCATCATCTAAGTTGAGTCATCTGCATATTGACTTAATAAATACTCTGAATTATTTATTTTCATACCATTTATTTCTGGATCATTTTTAGCTCACCTGGCCTGAAAGGCCATGTGAGCTTTTGTCATCACTTGGCGTCCGTCGTCTGTCCGTCCGTCTGTCCGTCCGTCCGTCCGTCCACAATTCACATTTTAATCTTCTCCTCTGAAACCACTGGACCAATTTCAACCAAACTTTGCAGGAATGGTCCTTGGGTGGTCCCCTTCCAGAATTGTATCAGGGGTCGCAATCCACCAACAAACATGGCTGCCGTTACTAAAAATAGAAAAAAGGGGGTGGTTTCTTAAAAAATCTTCTCCTCCAAAACTACTCAACCAATTTATGTCAAACTTAAGTGGAATGGTCCTTAGATGATCCTCTTTCAGAATTGTATCCGATGACTCCACCCGCCAATCAAGATGGCTGCCACAGCCGAACTTAGTTTAACATAGGACCCTATGGGAAATTCATTAAAAAATCTTTTTGTCTGGAACCACATGCTCAATATTACGGTTGTCAAACTTAATCAGTATATTCATCTCTAGAAACACAGTCCAAAATGGCAGTACTTTGGTAACTGATGTAAATTTTATGCTCCAGTGACTTTGGTTAAGTTTCGCATCTAGGTCCATTTCTGTACAAATATTCATATTATGGTTGTCAAACTTTATCAGTGAATTCATGTTTACTTGTACAGTCCAGAATAAGAACACTTTGATCATTTTGACCTACATTTTACCTTCCATGGACTTAAGTTAAATTCAATGTGGTTGTCAAACTTAACCAATATATTCATATTGAGTACAGTCTGGAATGGTAGAAGTTTCAACAATAGATCAAAATGACACCATAAAACAAGATGTAAAAAGCCTCGAAAAATACAAAATGTATCAAAATTCATAAGATATAACAATGCACCTAATCAACAAGGAATAACAGTAAACAAATAAACGAAGACAACCACTGAACTACAAATTCTTGGCTTCGAACAAACACATTTAGTATGTGGCAGGATTAAACAGGTTAGTGAGCACTCACCCTAGGATAATCCTATCCAATTACCCAACCAGCCAACTAACATTACTACTACAAGAAACCTACATTTAATAAGAACACTATGAAAAGTTCATAGAAAAAATCTAAATTTACAATTAGAACCAAACTTCAATAAAATGGTCATTTTTAGAATTTAAATCATTGACATCAGACACAAACAAAGATGACCAATTAACCAAACTTGTTTAACATAGATCACTATAGGATATTTTGATTTTTTTTGTTTTAAACTGCTTACTCTGTACAAACTAAAAATTTTAATGTCAACTTTGGCAACTGTATGCCAGGTGAGCGATTACAGGCTCCTGGGAGCCTCTGGTTTATGGCAGCACTCATTAGTTTAAGTGACAAAAATAAAAAGATAGGGAGATAAAGGATCGCCTTTTCTTACACCTCGTTCCAGATCAAAGAAATTGGAACAATGTCCATTATTAATTATAGAACTTTGAGTGCCAGAGTATAAAGTCTCAACCCACCTACAAAAAACTGGACCAAATCCTAAAAAGTTTAGTGCTTCATTTATAAAAGACCATTCAAGAGTGTCAAATGCCTTCTCAAAATCTAACAGAAGTAGTAAATCAGGAATTTCGTCTTCCTCTGCTTTTTCAATTATGTCAAAAATTAGCCTTGTACATTCTCCAATGTATCTCCACTTAATAAAACCCTGTTGTGTTTCACTTAGTATAGATGTTAGGAAGGGTTTTATTCTATTGGCCAAAGCACAAGATGCAGTTTTTTGTATCCACATTTAAAAGGGTGATTGACCTCCAATTTTTCAACAATATTTTGATTTGCCTTCTTTTGGTATACATGTAATCATTCCTTGTTTTAAATCCTGTTTCTAGACTGTAGTTGAATGATTTTAGAACTCCTTCAAATCATTCCAGAAAAATTTATAAAATTCTACAATAAATCCATCTAAACCTGGGTACTTTCCATTTTTAGCTCACCTGACCCGAAGGGTCAAGTGAGCTTTTCTCATCACTTGGCGTCCGTCGTTGTCCGTTGTCCGTTAACTTTTACAAAAATCTTCTCCTCTGAAACTACTGGGCCAAATTGAACCAAACTTGGCCAGAAGCATCATTAGGGTATCTAGTTTAAAAAATATGTCCGATGACCCCCCTGCCAACCAACATGGCCGACATGGCTAAAAATAGAACATAGGGGTAAACTGCAGTTTTTGTCTTATATCTCAAAAACTAAAGCAATTAGGGCAAAACTGACATGGGGTAAAAATGTTCATCAGGTCAAGATCTACCTGTCATGAAATTTTCAGACGAATCGGTCAACCCTTTGTTGGGTTATTGCCCCTGAATTGTTAATTTTTAGGAAATTTTGCAGTTTTAGGTTATTATCTTGAATATTATTATATACTGAACCGCAAAAGAAATGTCGCTTTTTCAAAATGTTAGCAAAATTCAAAATAAATATTAATTAATGATTTTTATATAATCAGTATTACGATTACATCACCAGGTAAGATTAAATTACCTGTGAATTAAATTTTCGGTTGAATAATTTTCAGTTGATATCGTAGAGCGACCGTACCTAAAACCGCTCGTGGGACACACTTGGCGGTAATTTTTCTTAAATCTTAAATGTTCGTGAAATTCATGCTCCTTTATGGGTATAAAAGGCCGGAGAAAATTAAAGAGTGTTAGTATCAGTGTTGACACAGAAGCTATGCCACGTCTGACTCCACAACAGAGAGAACAGGCCATTGGTCGATTGGATGCTGGGCAATCTGCCAGAGTTATTGCCAACGACTTCAACTGTGCTGTTCGAACAATTGAACGTCTACGGACACGGTACAATGCAACAAACAGCACAAATGACCGTCCACGGAGTGGTAGACCTCAAGTCACTACCCCTAGACAGAATAGAGGCATTGTTCGTCACCATTTGATGAATCGGTTCACCCCAGCTGCCGAAACTGCCAGAAACACTGTTGGAACACATGGACGACCCATAAGTGATGATACGGTTAGTCGGCGATTAGCTGCTAGAAACATGAGATGTCGCCGTCCAGCAAGAGGACCTATTCTTACTCCTCGACACCGTCAAGCTCGTCTTCAGTGGGCCACTCAGCGACAGAATTGGCAAAATCGACAATGGCGTAACATCATCTTCTCTGACGAAAGCCGTTACTGCATTTCAACAGCCGATGGCAGAACCAGAGTGTGGAGAAGACGCGGGGAACGTTACGAAGACAGCTGCATTCTGGAAACAGACGCGTGGGGAGGACCTAGCATCATGGTATGGGGTGGAATCGGCCTTAACGTTAAACTTGGTCCAGTCATCTTTCAGAACCTTGGCCCAGGCAGAGGAAATGGCGTAACAGCTGCCCGTTACATCGACCAAGTCTTGACACCCCATGTTCAGCCCCATTTCGCACGTCATCAAAACAAGACTTTCCAACAGGACAATGCACGTGCGCATACCGCAAGAGCCACAAGAGACTTCCTACAGCAGAATAACATTAATGTTATGGATTGGCCGGCTTTGAGTCCAGATTTAAACCCTATTGAACATTTATGGGACGAAGTTCAAAGACGGTTGAATAATGAGCAGCCAAGTCCGACAACTGCAGCTGAACTTTCACAAGCGTTTCAGAGAGTATGGGCACGTATTCCGATGGCGTTTATTAATCGGCTCATCAACTCCATGTACCGAAGATGTGCCGCAGTAATTGGTGCCGGTGGAGGACATACACGTTATTAACGGACGTGGGAGCACAGCATTGAAACCATGTGACGTTGCGACAATTGTGAGGTTTTTGTGAACATTGTAACCAAAAGACTGTAAATCATTCATTAAATTTTGTAAAAATTAATTTAAAATATATAAATGTCACTTTGAAATAAATGTATGTGAACATGTCATTTTGTGCGACGTTTCTTTTGCGGTTCAGTATAGATAAAGACAAATTGTAAACAGCAAAAATGTTCAACAAAGTAAGATCTACAAATAAGTCAACATGATTGATTGACCCCTTATAGGAGTTTTTGCCCTTTAAAGAAGGCATCCAGCATAAACTTTCCTTTAAAGATCTTTTCCTCTGAAACCACTAGGCCAATTGAGACCAAACTTTGGTGGAATGGTCCTTGGGTGGCCCCCTTCCAAAAATATGTCTGGCATCCCCGACTTCCAACCGAGATGGCTGCTGTTACTAAAAATAGAAAAAAAAAGAGGGGGTGACTTTCAAAAAAAGGGGGGGGGTGACTTTCAAAAATCTTCTTATATGAAACTACAAGTCCAGTTGGAACCAAAGTTGGCAGTAATAGTTCTTAGGAGGTTCTCTTTCAAAAATATGTCCAATGACCCGGTCTGTTAACCAAGATGCCCGCCACAGCCGAACTTAGTTTAACATAGGGCCCTATGGGAAAATTCATTGAAAATCTTCTTGTCTTAAACCACTTGACCAATTGGAACCAGACTTGGCAGCAATGGTCCTTAGATGGTCCTCTTACAGAGGTGTGTCTGATGACCCCGGACTGTCAACCAAGATGGCCGCCACACTCGAACTTAGTTTAACAATAGGAAAATTTATTGAAAAATCTTCTTGTCTGAAACCACTTGACATATTGGAGCCAGACTTGGCGGCATTGGTCCTTAGATGGTCCTCTTTCAGAATTTTGTGCGATGACCCAGAATGTCAACCAAGATGGCCGCCACACCCGAACTTAGTTTAACATAGGGCCCTATGGAAAAATTCATTGAAAAATTGGTCCTTAGGAGGTCCTCTTTCAGAAATGTGGACGATTTCATGGACTGTGAACCAAGATGGCTGCTACAGCAGAACTTAGTTTAACATAGGACCCTATGGGAAATTTACTCAAAAATCTTCTCGTCTGAAACCACTAAGCCAATTAGAATTAGACTTGGCAGCAATGGTCCTTAGATGGTCCTCTTTCATAATTTTGTGCGATGACCCAGACTGTCAACCAAGATGGCTGCCACAACCGAACTTAGTTTAACACAGGCCCTATAGGAAAATTCATTGAAAAATCTTCTTGTCTGAAACAACTTGACATATTGGAGTAGGACTTGGTGGCATTGGTCCTTAGGATGTCCTTTTTCAGAAATATGTCTGATTTCGTGGACTGTGAACCAAGATGGCTGCCACAGCAGAACTTAGTTTAAGGTATCCGGACCATAAATGACCACGTGATTATTAAAAAGTTCCCGGATGTTCCATACAACACAATTGAAATGACCTCGGTAATTATCGGCAAACTTCGGAAATGCTAATATAACAAACTTATTTTTACAGACTCTGCATATAATCAACAAAGTGTGTTTCAACTTGAGAAAAATATATATACAAAATTCGAGCTTTAAATTGTTTGGTTCAGCCATTCACGGTCAAAAAGAGATACAATTTTTTATCATTATCTATTATGGTCCGGATACCTTAACATAGGACTTTATGGGAAATTCACTCAAAAAACTTCTCGTCTGAAACCACTAAGCCAGTTAAAATTAGACTTGGCAGCAATGGTCCTTAGATGTTCCTCTTTCAGAATTTTGTGCGGTGACCCAGACTGTGAACCAAGATGGCTACCACACCCAAACTTAGTTTAACATAGGGCCCTATGGAAAAATTCATTGAAAAATCTTCTTGTCTGAAACCACTTGACATATTGGAGCCAGACGTGGCAGCATTGGTCCTTAGGAGGTCCTCTTTCAGAAATATGTCCGATCACCCGGATTGTCAACCAAGATGGCTGCCACACAGAACTTTGTTAAATATTGGACCCTATAGGAAAATTCATTGAAAAATCTTCTTGTCTGAAACCGCTTAGCCAGTTGGAACAAGACTTAGCAGAAATGGTCCTTAGATGGTTCTCTTTTAGAAATGTATCCGTTGACCTGGACTAAACCAAGATGACTGCCACAGCTGAAATTAGTTTAACATAGAATCCTATAGAAAAACAAGCCAAATTGACTGCAACACTTAAATTTTTAGGTCTGCTCAAGGTGAAAAGTTAAATCCAGGTGAGTGATACAGGTTCTTGAGAGCCTCTAGTTTATATTTTGAAGAGCATTCATACATTCTACATTATTCAAACCACCCTCTAATTGTAAATATTGTTCTTCTGAAAGTTTATTTATAAAAGCATTTTCCTCATTGAGAAAAAAGATCCTTGTGTTCTTGATACATGACTGGACAAGATGAAGAATATAATTGACAATTACAATTTGTTTATAAAATAGTTTTTGTTCCTCTAGTATTTGAGACATCAACAAGATCAAGTGTTTCTTTTAATCTAAAATCACTTCTTGTGTTTTTGGGTTATTTTTTGATTTGTAATTTACAGTGTCTAAATTAAAGTCTTGCACTACATTCCAATTCCCCACCATAATGATTGATGAATTTTGTAAATTAGAAACTGATGAATTTAGCTTATCAAAAAATCCAGGGGAATCCTCATTTGAACCATAGAGGGTAACTAAAGTCATGCGACACTCTTGAATTGATAAATCTAGAATAATAGTTTCCTTCCTCATCTTATATTTCTTTATAGATTTTATGAGTGAAGGTATTTATTATTCATCAATATTGCAACCCCTCTCGAGTGACTAGTGTGAAAACTGAAAAAAGCCTTATATCCCCATTCATGTTGCCATTTAATTTCTTTTTCTGTTGTGCTATGAGTGTCTGTTAGTATTATAATATTGTATTTTTGACGATAACGATGGAAAAAATCTCTCCATTTAACATCCTCTGACAGACCTCTGCCGTTAAGGGTACCTATTGTTACACTAGACAACAGAAATAAAAATATATATACCATATAAAAAAAATTGACCAACAGTGTAAAGTTTGGTATGAGAAAGATACATGCATTTAGGCAATAGTATATAAACATAGTAGCTATCCACATAATAACATAAATTAAGAGTAGCAAGTAGCATAGAAAAAATGAGCTTTTAAAGTTAACCCAATGTCCCCTTTTTTGACCCCATCCCCACAAAAAAGGAACTCCCATTTCATTGTAAATTTAGGTCCTATTTCACACCATGAATCTTACAGATTATTCTGCCAAGAAAAAAAAAACTACATATTCGTACGATAGATAAAAGGAAACTTATTGACCATGTGCATACAGCACTTCGTTCGACCAGATCGTCTTCCCGTGTGAGAATATTCATTAATCTCATCCCATTTTAGCTGATGAATTTAAAAGGGCAATAGATACTGAAACTACATACTTATTACAAATTCCAAAGCAGGTCTTTCTATGCGAACAACCATCTTTCAAAATGAATATACACTGAAAAAGTCAGAGGAGTTCCGTATAGTAAACAGTAAGCATATTTATGTTTACACTGCCAATACACAACATAGCCCACTACAGTAGGTCGTCTACAGGAGGGAGAGCGAAAAAATAGAATAAAATATAACTACAGAAAACATTCTTAAATAAAGAAATCACAAGTAGTACATGTATAATGTATATAAATTAACTAATGAAAATAACTTTTATTTAACTTTTGTCCGGAACCACACTGTAACCACAACCAGGTGGTAGTAATCATTGCTGCAGCTATAATATCATCTCGGTCAATTAAACTAGATAGCCTCAGTGTTATATTTCTCTTTCCACTTGGACCTGATGATAATTTATGTACTGCTGTGAACAAATGGCCCCTACACGCTCCTCCCCCATACCAAGTTTTCCACTTAGAAAAATACAGACTACAGTCTGAGTTATTCTTGGAGCTTCACCGTCCTTTCCACCCAGACCACGGATAATAACATTCCATTTTCTTCCCCACAGTTCAAGTTTTAAGCACTCTGTTGCCTCTTCCTCACTCTTACTTTCCAAATCTGGTATATATTTATTATGGATGTCATCTAACTCCCCATTGGCAAATTCAGCTTGGTTCCCGAGAACCTCCACTCTCTTAATAATTTCACCTTACTGGGCTGTTCAACTTCAGTGTTTATGTGCATGTGTAATTGCTTAAAACATTTCGCTATATCGTCAAAGTCTTTACATACATAATCAGCCATAATGGGTATGTGGAGCATGACGAGAGAACTGCTCACTTCAGGTAGATAGTTCACAAAAGAAATTACTGAAATTCACTCTAAAGATATCAATATTTAACAGTGATAAGTCCAGAGTCCTTTCCTACCTTCAGATGACAAGCAGAATTTCAACTTCATACAGGGCCAAAAAATTTTGTGTCTATCTCAACATGGCTATCAACTGGATCGCCAATTCCATGGAAAATTTGTCCATGGAATTCCATCAACAAAAAAATGATTGACCTAATTCAATGGTAAGCCCCAAATCCTGTGGCTGGATGCTAATTCTGAAGGAAATTTGTGAAAATCATAAAAATCTAATAATTCCCATATAAGAGGCAAAGATAAAAGGAGAAATATCAGGTAGGTTGAAATTAGAGATCAAATGGTGCGTACTAGATCCTCCCATACATGAATTCTCCACAAAATTTTATAGAATTCCACGATTATACTTCTGTGGAGTATTGGAACAGGAGATCCATGGAACTCTCAATCTTTACTGTATGTCACATTTTCAGTATTATTAAATTCAGATTTGAACATCTAGTTTTTAGCTCACCTGACCCAAAGGGTCAAGTTAGCTATTCTCATCACTTGGCGTCCGGCGTCCGTCATCGTCGTCTGTTAATTATAACTTTTACAAAAATCTTCTCCTCTGAAACTACTGGGCCAAATTGAACCAAACTTGGCCACAAGCATCATTAGGGTATTTAGTTTAAAAAATTTGTCCGATGACCCCGCCTGCCAACCAACATGGCCGACATGGCTAAAAATAGAACATAGGGGGTAAACTGCAGTTTTTGTCTTATATCTCAAAAACTAAAGCAATTAGAGCAAAACTGACATCTGGTAAAAATGTTCATCAGGTCAAGATCTACCTGTCATGAAATTTTCAGATGAATCGGTCAACCCTTTGTTGGATTATTGCCCCTGAATTGTTAATTTTAAGGAAATTTGCAGTTTTAGGTTATTATCTTGAATATTATTATAGATAAAGACAAATTGTAAACAGCAAAAATGTTCAACAAAGTAAGATCTACAAATAAGTCAACATGACCAAAATCATTGATTGACCCCTTATAGGAGTTTTTGCCCTTTAAAGACGGCATCCAGCGTAAACTTTCCTTTAAAGATCTTTTCATCTCAAACCACTGGGCCAATTGAGACCAAATTTTGGTGGAATGGTCCAAAATGATGTCGGGCATCCCCGACTTTCAACCGACATGGCTGCTGTTACTAAAAATAGAAAAAAAAGGGGGGTGAATTTCAAAAATCTTCTTATATGAAACTACAAGGCCAGTTGGAACCAAAGTTGGCAGTAATGGTTCTTAGGAGGTTCTCTTTCAGAAATATGTCCAATGACCCGGACTGTTAACCAAAATGGCTGCCACAGCCGAACTTAGATTAACATAGAGCCCTATGGGAAAATTCATTGAAAAATCTTTTTGTCTTAAACCACTTGACCAATTGGAACCAGACTTATCAGCAATGGTCCTTAGATGGTCCTCTTACAGAGGTGTGTCCGATGACCTGGACTGTCAACCAAGATGGCCACCACAACCGAACTTAGTTCAACATAGGGTCCTATAGGAAAATTAATTGAAAAATCTTATTGTCTGAAACCAGTTGACATATTCGAGCAGGACTTGGCAGCAGTGGTCCTTAGGAGGTCCTTTTTCAGAAATATGTCTGATTTCGTGGACTGTGAACCAAGATGGCCGCCACAGCAGAACTTAGTTTAACATAGGACCCTATGGGAAATTCACTCAAAAATCCTCTCGTCTGAAACCACTAAGCCAATTAGAATTAATTATACTTGGTAGCAATGGTCCTTAGATGGTCCCCTTCAGAATTTTGTGCGATGATCCAAACTGTCAACCAAGATGGCTGCCACACCCGAACTTAGTTTAACATAGGGCCCTATTGAAAAATTCATTGAAAAATCTTCTCGTCTGAAACCACTTGACATATTGGAGCCAGACTTGGCAGCATTGGTCCTTAGGAGAAAATTTGTGAATTTATATAGAAACCTATTGGAAAAATCAAAGTTGACGAATAAATATGTCCACTGACTGTATATAGAACAAGTTCTTAAGAATTTACTAGGTAAAAATTAATTATAGCATTGTTGATGGTGATTTATCGTAATTTCCAGTGAAAATAAATTCGACATTTTCACTCAGTGAAAGATGTGTTTTTATTTAATGCCGTCAAGGGCGTTACTAACAAATGATGTTTGTGACGTCGACAGGTTCAGGAAAATTAATTGAAAAATCTTCTTGTCTGAAACCAGTTGACATATTCGAGCAGGACTTGGCAGCAGTGGTCCTTAGGAGGTCCCTTTTCAGAAATATGTCTGATTTCGTGGACTGTGAACCAAGATGGCCACCACAGCAGAACTTAGTTTAACATAGGACCCTATGGGAAATTCACTCAAAAATCTTCTCGTCTGAAACCACTAAGCCAATTAGAATTAATTATACTTGGTAGCAATGGTCCTTAGATGGTCCCCTTCAGAATTTTGTGCGATGATCCAAACTGTCAACCAAGATGGCTGCCACACCCGAACTTAGTTTAACATATGGCCCTATTGAAAAAGTCATTGAAAAATCTTCTCGTCTGAAACAACTTGACATATTGGAGCCAGACTTGGCAGCATTGGTCCTTAGGAGAAAATTTGTGAATTTATATAGAAACCTATTGGAAAAATCAAAGTTGACGAATAAATATGTCCACTGACTGTATATAGAACAAGTTCTTAAGAATTTACTAGGTAAAAATTAATTATAGCATTGTTGATGGTGATTTATCGTAATTTCCAGTGAAAATAAATTCGACATTTTCACTCAGTGAAAGATGTGTTTTTATTTAACGCCGTCAAGGGCGTTACTAACAAATGATGTTTGTGAGGTCGACAGGTTCAGGAAGGAATCTAAGGAAAATATGACGCTTTTGAAGCCTTTTTTGTCTATTTTATCAATGTAATAAACAGTATAACTAGTTCAAAAATTTGAATACCGACAATATTCAACTCATAACCGGAAAACACTAATTCGTGAAATAAGGTGCTTTTCGGTCACCCGTTGAATATTTTGCGATATTCAAATTCTTGAATTAGTTATCTTATAATTAATCATCACTTAATACTTACTCTCTGTAAACCACGGTTTGCGGAATGGATTTTGGAGATTTTAAATAATTGTGATAAATGTTAGAATTTTAGGTCAATTTTTGGTAATTTTTTTGTTGGTCAATTAACCTCGATGAGTCATCCAAGAAAACATAAATTTAACATTGTTTATGAAGGTTACATATTTTTAATCGCAAACCTTATTTTGAATGGGAAATTTACAATAGAAAAATTATCGCACTCAGAAAGCTGAAAAAATTTGAAACGACTATCAACACCTGTCTTAATTAAAATTTGTAAAACCATTATTCTTAGCCTTTTTTGTGTGTATATTTAGACATTTGAGTGCAACCTAGCTGGGAATGAAATACTTAATTTAATAAAAACACACATTAAGAGTTGTCTCCATTCTACATCGAAATATTTTTGTTTCTCTGGAAGATATCGTTGAACAAAGTAAGGCAATAGTTTTTGTTATGTCAGTCATGACCAAGCTAATTGAATCTTTTTGCCAAGTAGTAAAAACTAAAATTAGATAAAAAAATCCATTCTGTGGACTGAGGTTTATAAACATTAATGGGATTGTGATGGTGTAAAGTTAAGTAATTTTCATTACATACCGTAAGTATCCATTTCTGCTATCAACAGGTATGGATTCATTATAGTCCTTACTTCTTCCTTAGTGTGTTTGTGAAATATTGATATGTCCATAAGACCTGGCCACTAGGTTGAAACCTTCATTCTAATTTACGATCTACTGCCTCTGTTGTATTTTAACACTTCACTGAAAGCAAATAAGAAAACACAAAGCACATGCTCTGGCTAATATACTGTATTATTAGCTTACCTTTCCTAAAAGGAAATGTGAGCTTTTGCCATCACTTGGCGTCTTTCGTCGTCTGTCATCGTCTGTCGTCGTCGTTAACAATTTTTCAAACATCTTCTCCTCTGAAACTACTGAATGGATTTGGATAAAACTTAGCATGATTGTTCCTTAGGTTATCCTGCACAAAATGTATGCTTCGATTTTTGATCCGTCAAAAACATGGCCACTGTTACTAAAAATAGAACATAGGGGTCAAACAACAGTTTTTCGCGAATATCTCAAAAATCATTAGGTAACGGCAAATTCTGGCAGGTTGAAAGTGTTCAGCATGATGAGGGCTACCTGTGTGCTGATTTTCGTGAAAATCTGTCAACTGATGTTAGAGTTATTGCCCTTTTTTGACATTTTTGGCTTTTTTTTTATGTTATTATTTCAAAAATCTTCTTCTCTGAAACTAGTTGTCAAAATTAAATGAAACTTGGTAAGATTGTTCCTTAGGGTATCCTGCAAAAAGTTAATGCTTGGATTTTTGATTGGTCGAAAAACATGTCCGCCTCACTAAAAATAGAACATAGAGATCAAAATGCTGTTTTTTGCTATTTTTTCCTGAATTATAGAAAGCCATTTTCCCGCCATTTTTATACGACCGCAAAATTGTTGCGGTCGTATATTGGTATGTCGACGATGACGTCGTCCGAAGACATTTGGTTTTCACACTATAACTTTAGTATAAGTTAATAGAAATCTATGAAATTTAAACACAAGCTTTATGACCACAAAAGGAAGGTTGGGATTGATTTTGGGAGTTTTGGTCCCAACAGTTTAAGAATTAGGGGCCAAAAAAGGGCCCAATAAGCATTTTTCTTGGTTTTCGCACAATAACTCTAGTATAAGTTAATAGAAATCTATGAAATTTAACACAAGGTTTATGACCACAAAAGGAAGGTTGGGATTGTTTTTGGGAGTTTTGGTCCCAACAGTTTAGGAATTAGGGGCTAAAAAAGGGCCCAAATAAGCATTTTTCTTGGTTTTTGCACAATAACTTTAGTATAAGTAAATAGAAATCTATGAAATTTAAACACAAGGTTTATGACCACTAAAGGAAGGTTGGGATTGATTTTTGGAGTTTTGGTCCCAACAGTTTAGGAATTAGGGGCCAAAAGGGTCCAAAATTAAACTTTGTTTGATTTCATCGAAAATTGAACTAATGGGGTTCTTTGATATGCCGAATCTAACCGTGCATTTAGATTCTTAATTTTTGGTCCCGTTTTCAAATTGGTTTACATTAAGGTCCAAAGGGTCCAAAATTAAACTTAGTTTGATTTTAACAAAAATTGAATTCTTGGGGTTCTTTGATATGCTGAATCTAAACATGTACTTAGTTTTTTTATTATGGGCCCAGTTTTCAAGTTGGTCCAAATCGGGGTCCAAAATTAAAGCTAAAAAAGGGGTAAATTTTTTTTTTTTGGGGGGGGGGGGCAATTCTCCACAGCATATTGTATTGCACAAGAAGCAAAAAATTGAATATAAATTCAAATCATATGATTAATTCTAAGTTCTTTGATTTCAGTTATTCTGTGTCAGAAACCTATTATGTGTAAAATATTTGAAGAAATATTCAATTGCACAGTATTGTGCAATAGCAAGAAATCTTCAATTGCATAGTATTGCGCAAAAGCAAGAAATTGATATGTGTGCCCTGTTATCAAAACTTTATTATTAACAAATTCCATTGGAAATTTGCCAATAACTCTAGTTTAATGAACTTCATTGGAAATTTGCCAATATTAAATGTGCTGATGAAGCTTTTTTGTTTATCTCATCTAAACTGCTTTTAAATTATGTATATTTAAAATTTGCCATCCACGACTATGATGTCATTTTCTATTTTAATATGTTATGGTGTATTTAAATGGGCTGTTATGATTGCAAAGTATAAAGAAATGGGGGGGGGGGGGGTGAAAACAAAATTTAGGGGGGGAGAGTAAATGAGAATTTGGGGAGGGGGCAATTTTTTTCTCATTTCATATTTCATAAATGAAAAAGAAAATTTCAAATTTTTTTTAGAAAAAAAGGGGGGGGGGGGGGGGGGGGTTACAATAAATTTTATTGTTTTTTGTTTTTTTTTTTTTGGGAGGGGGGGGGGTCAATGTGCAACTTCATAGTGTATTGCACAAAAGCTAAAAAAAGGGGTAAATTATTATTTTTTTTTTTTGGGGGGGGGGGCAATTCTCCACAGCATATTGTATTGCACAAGAAGCAAAAAATTGAATATAAATTGAAATCATATGACCAATTCTAAGTTCTTTGATTTCAGTTATTCTGTGTCAGAAACCTATTATGTGTCAAATATTTCAAGAAATTTTCAATTGCACAGTATTGAGCAATAGAAAAAAATCTTCAATTGCACAGTATTGCACAATAGCAAGAAATTGATATGTGTGCCCAATTTTAAATTTTAAATTGGTTATTTCTGATTTATATATAAAAACAAATAATACTGATATGGTTTGAATAGGTAAATTAAAAATTTTTAAGTTCTTAGACAACATTCATTCTGTGTCAGAAATATTTATTCACAATCCAAATTCAGTATTGTATCAAGCTTGAATGTTGTGTTCATAATTGCCCCAACTATTCAGGGTTCGACATCTGCGGTCGTATCTAGCTGCGCCCAGCGGAGCATTTTATTTACACTTGCTCGAATTTCAACAATATTTGGTTTTTAAAGTAAACATGGTAGCCTTAGTGAATGGTGATGATGAGATTTTTGGTATGGAGCATCTATGGAAGGTCCTTTAGGAAATTTGCATAAATCTTCCCGGTCAGTGAAACATAATGGCCGTCATGAGCATTTACATGTTCTGATTGGTTGAAATTTAAAAGTTCTTCTCCTCTGAAACTGTAAAGCCAAATGAAGGGATTTTTGGTATGGATGATCTATGGAAGGTCCTTTACAAAGTTTGCATAACTCATCATGATCCGTGAAACAATTTTACATGTTCTGACTGGTTGAAATGTAAAACTTCTTCTCCTTACAAACCGTAAAGCCAAATGAACTGATTTTTTATATAGAACATCTATGGAAGGTCCTTTACAAAATTTGTGTAAATCAGCCTGGTCCATGTTCTGATTGGTCAAAATTTAAAAGTTCTTCTCCTCTGAAACCTTAAAGCCAAATGAACTGATTTTTGGTATGGAGCATCTACGGAAGGTCCTTTAGGAAATTTGCATAAATCTTCCCGATCCGTGAAACAAAATGGCCTTCATGAGCATTTACATGTTCTGATCGGTCGAAATTTAAAAGTTCTTCTCCTCTGAAGCCGTAAAGCCAAATGAACTGATTTTTGGTAGGGACCATCTATGGAAGGTCCTTTACAAACTTTGCATAAATCTTTCTAGTCCGTGAAACAAAATTGCCACCTGAAACCTTTATATGTACTGATCGGTCGAAATTTAAAACTTCTCTGAAACCGTTTGGCCAATGAACTTATACTTGATATGAAGCATTTATAGAAGATCATTTACGAAGTTTCCAGAAATCAATATAGTCTGTCAAATCAAAAGTTTGTGACTGCCAGGTGAGCGATACAGGCTCAGCCCACTGAGCCTCTTGTTATTTAAATGTAAACCCCAATATTTTGTGTGTCTGAGTGTAAATTAATGTCCCTTTAAAAAGGGTAAACACAGGAGTTCTGAGTGTACAGACATTTTTTTTATTATTTACAGACATAAAATTAAAAAAAAATCTAGTGGTCAAACTGAGTCCATAAATTTTGTGCAGTGTTGTGAATGTATTTTCGAAACATTATCGTTATCCGGTATTCAGATATACCACAATGTTTCAGAAGTATTCTTTTGGCCTTTAGAATAATTGAGACAATTTACTTGTTTGGATTTGAGAATTACCATTCAACTTTTTTACTAAAGCCTACTAATGTTTAATTTGTTAGAAATTCGTATTATTGATAAAATCCGCCAAGTTTTATTACGGACTTTCGTGTGCGAGTTATCTTTTCTTGAAAGGTAAAGATATCAAAATATGTCCAAATCTTTAATAATTCTGTGATATGTGTGTTCATGGTTGATCTAATATTGTAAATATTGTATAATTATACTATGAGTTGACTTGCGTTAAGTGTGTTACTTTCAGTTTGGTGTTATTTATAAATATTCCGCGAGTTCATTGGTTTAGCGGGAGATAGGGCGTGGTATGACCACTGGGGTACAACTGATATCCGTAACTGCAGACCATGTTTGTGGTAACTATTTCTTTTGTCGATTTTGTAATAATTATGCATTATATTTCGGTATTGCGTGTCTTTTTTAACATATTACTAAATTTGATTCTTCCTTTTGATGCAGAGGTAACCCGTAGCTGAGTTTGAATACCTTATTTTAATTGTTTTGACGTATTATGGTATACAAATGTCCGGCGTACGTCTGTCTGTCCGTCTGTCCATCGTAAACATGTCGCTCTGTAACTTGAGAACGACTCATCCAAATTTCACGAAACTAAAACATAGTTGTTTCTTATGATGGTCAAACGATCTGTATACTTTTTGGTGAAAATAAGATTAAAACTTTTTGAGTTACAGGACTTTGTAACTAAAACAGAAGTGTGTTTTTTTCACATGTCACGCCGTATCTCAGAAACGATTTATGATTATTGCTTAAAACTTTACACACTTCTTAGTTATATTAATTAAAAGATCTGTATACTTTTTGGTGATGATTCAAAATTTTATTTTAGAGTTTTTGAGTTTTTTGTAAAAAAAAAAGGGGGGGGGGTGTTTCACATGTCGCGCCGTATCTCAAAAACGATTTATGATTATTGCATAAAACTTTACACACTTCTTAGTTATATTAATCTAAAGATCTCTATACTTTTTGGTGATGATTCAAAATTTTATTTTAGAGTTATTGAGTTTTTCGTTAAAAAAAAAAGGAGTGGGGTTTCACATGTCGCGCCGTATCTCAATAACGATTTATGATTATTGCTTAAAACTTTATACACTTCCTAGTTATATTAATCTAAAGATCTGTATATTTTTTGGTGATGATTCAAAATTTTATTTTAGAGTTTTTGAGTTTTTTTGTAAAAAAAAAGAGGGGGGGGGGGGTTTCACATGTCACGCCGTATCTCAAAAAAGATTTATGATAATTGCTTAAAAATTTACACATTTCTTAGTTATATTAATCTAAAGATCTGTATACTTTTTGGTGATGAATCAAAATTTTATTTTAGAGTTTTTGAGTTTTTTGTAAAAAAAAAGGGGGGGGGAGTTCACATGTCGTGCCGTATCTCCAAAAATGATTTATTATTATTGCTTAAAACTTTATACACTTCTTAGTTATATTAATCTAAAGATCTGTATACTTTTTGGTAATGATTCAAAATTTTATTTTAGAGTTATTGAGTTTTTTTAAAAAAAAATGGGGGGGGTTTTCACATTTCGCGCTGATCTCAAAAATGATTTATGATTATTGCATAAAACTTTACACAATTCTTAGATCTGTATACTTTTTCGTGATGATTCTTTATTTTATTTTTGAGTTATTGAATTTTTATTGAGCTTTTTGGTAAAAAAGGTAGTCTTTTTTGGTCACATTTCGTGCCGTATCTCTATTGCTTAAAAGTTTACACACTTATGTTTTGCCGAGTTTCCATATACATCCCAACAGCAGCTCCACTAAATAAAGGAGGATTCCAAAAACATTCATTATGTTTTTTTCACAAGACGACGGGCGTATCATGCTCTCGTGGCGCAGCTGTTTATTTTAGATTCATCCTCTCAACATACGGCTGCGGCTGTTAAAAGTTTCCATTGAATCCATCTGAGACACACTAAGGGGCCAGAGAATTGTGTCAGATTGTACAGGGTGTCAGAATACTCAGGTTTCATTTTTGAACAATACAAGTATGCACAACATTATCACAGGAAATAGCTGTGTGTGTGTCATGAATGTACATGTATGACGGTTTAATTTAAATCGTAAATCTTTTTATTAATCCTGCAGAATTATAGGCATATTGCTGGTTATAAAATTCCTTCTTTTTTAAAATATCCATACTTCTCGCCAAGTTGTTTTTGGGTTAATTTTGGAATTTTATCAGAGTCTTCAATCAAATTTAATTTTTCGTCTAAACTTAAATCCTTTCTAGCCCATTTTGGTGAAGGCGAAGGAGAGACATTTTCCAAATTTCTTTTTTTACATCTAGATGTCGTAGCCATGTTGCATAATACTTGAATGATTTTTACAAAGAAACTGAAAATAACTCACATTCAAAGTTTTATCTTTCATATAGGTAAACCTAACTGTAACCCTTAACGAGCCTCAACTCACCTTCCGATCTATAAATTTGAATGTATGCAATCATGTCAATTTGTTTGACGGTTCAGTGATCATGATACACATTAACACGTGATAATTATTTATTTTAATTGATTGATTAGCAGATCAAAGGGTCGGATTAGACAGGATTAATTAGGTATAACTAATAACATCGGGACTTGAAAACAGTGTCGGATTCCGGAAGTGACAGGTTTTGGAATACAAAAGTTTTTTTAACAAAGATTGTTATAGACATTTTTCGGGACCGGAAATATTTGTCGGATGTCACAAGTTTTTTTAGCTCACCTGACCCGAAGGGTCATGTGAGCTATTGCTATCACTTGGCGTCTGTCGTCCGTCGTCCGTCGTCCGTCCGTCCGTCCGTCGTCCGTTAACTTTTTCAAACGTTAACTCCTCCAACACCATAAGTCCAACTGCAACCAAACTTAGTACAGTTATTAATTGGTATGGGTGCTACAAATCTATTGTTTGGATTTTTGATTCGTATAAAAACATGGCCGTCATGGCTAAAAATAGAACATAGGGGTAAATCGCAGTTTTTTGCAGATAAGTCAGAAACGGTCACAGATATCAAAATTCTGGCATAGGGTAAAAGTGATCAGCACCTCAAGATCTACCTGCCCTTAAATTTTGTTCCAACCTCTCATTTCAGAGTTATCACCCTTTTTTAGCTCACCTGGACCAAAGGTCCATGTGAGCTTTTACCATCACTTGGCGTCCGTCGTCGTCGTCGTCTGTCGTCGTCTGTTAACAATTTTTCAAACGTTAACTCGTCCGACACCATAAGTTCAATTGCAACCAAACTTCGTACAGTTGTTTATTGGTATATGTGCTACAAAACTGTCATTTGGATTTTTGATTCGTAAAAAAACATGGCCGCCATGGCTAAAAATAGAACATAGGGGTAAATTGCAGTTTTTTGCAAATAACTCAAAAACCATAACAGATATCAAAATTCTGGCAAAGGGTAAAAGTGTTCAGCACCTCAAGATCTACCTGCCCTGAAATTTTGAAGAAGATCCAACGACCCATGTAGGAGTTATTGCCCTTTTTCTGCATTTTTTCCAAATTTTGCACTTATTAAGCTCAATATCTTGGATACTATAAAGGAAATTTGAAAAATTTAAATTTCATATTGTTAGGCACACAAAGATCTACAAAATTTGTAACAGGATCGAAGTTGTAGGTTCGTTCCTTTTAGGAGTTATTCCCCTTAGATCGTCAAAATTGACCATTTTTGCAGTCTTTATTCATTGTAATAAAATCGTTAACTCCTCTTACACCATAAGTTTAATTGCAACCAAACTTAGTGTAGTTGTTCCTTGGCATGAGTGCTACTAAACTATCGTTTGGATTTTTGATTTGTAAAAAAACATGGCTGCCATGGCTAAAAATAGAACATAGGGGTAAATTGCAGTTTTTTGCAAATAACTCAAAAATGGTGACAGATATCAAAATTCTGATGGGAAGCTAAAGTGTTCAATACCTCAAGATCTACCTGCTTTGAAATTTTGAAGAAGATGTAACCACCCATGTAGGAGTTATTGCCCTTTTTCTTGATTTTTTTTTTAAATTTGTACTTTTGTATGATCATTCCTTTTAGGAGTTATTCCCCTTAGAACATCAAAATTGACCATTTTCACAGCATTTCCCTTAGTTTGCAAAATGTTTAAATGAGCCCTTTAGGAGTTAAAGTTTTGTCCCTTAAATGTCAAAATAACTGTTGATGCCTTATAGATGACCCTTTAAATGTCAAAAATAGCGTTTTCTCTTGTTTTTGCCCTATAGAATGAAAACTATTGTCGATAGAGAAAAGCTGTTGTTTGCTTAAACAATCAGCTCATTGAGCTCTACAAAAGTCTGAATTGGGTCGAAGTTGTCAGAAGATCCATTATAGGGGTAATAGCTCATGAAAGACTCCCTTAAAGCTTAAGGACCAGGTGAGCGATTCAGGCTCCTGGGAACCTCTTGTTTTGACATTTTTGGCCTTTTTTTATGTTATTATTTCAAAAATCTTCTCCTCTGAAACTACTGAATGGGTTTGGATAAAACTTAGCATGATTGTTCCTTAGGGTATCCTGCACAAAGTTTATGCTTCGATTTTTGATCCATCGAAAAACATGGCCACTGTTACTAAAAATAGAACATAGGAGATTTAGTTTATAGCGCATTGTTTGCCAGGTGAGCGATTCAGGCTCTTGAGAGCCTCTTTTTTGACATTTTTGGCTTTTTTTTATGTTATTATTTCAAAAATCTTCTCCTCTGAAACTACTGAATGGATTTGGATAAAACTTAGCATGATTGTTCCTTAGGATATCCTGCACAAAGTTTATGCTTCGATTTTTGATCCATCGAAAAACATGGCCACTGTTACTAAAAATAGAACATAGGGGTCAAACAACAGTTTTTCGCAAGTATCTAAAAAATCATTAGGTTAAGGCAAACTCTGGCAGGTTGAAAGTGTTCAGCATGATGAAAGCTACCTGAGTGCTGATTTTCTTGAAAATCTGTATACTGATGTTAGAGTTATTGCCCTTTTTTTGACATTTTTGGCTTTTTTTTTATGTTTTTATTTAAAAAATCTTCTCCTCTGAAACTACTGAATGGATTTGGATAAAACTTAGCATGATTGTTCCTTAGGGTATCCTGCACAAAGTTTATGCTTCGATTTTTGATCCGTCGAAAAACATGGCCACTGTTACTAAAAATAGAAGAAAAGGGTCAAACAACAGTTTTTCGCAAATATCTCAAAAATCATTAGGTTACGACAAATTCTGCAGGTTGAAAGTGTTCAGCATGATGAGAGCTACCTGTGTGCTGATTTTTGTGAAAATCTGTCAACTGATGTTAGAGTTATTGCCCTTTTTTGACATTTTTGGCTTTTTTTTATGTTATTATTTCAAAAATCTTCTTCTCTAAAACTACTATTCAATATCAAATGAAACTTGGTAAGATTGTTCCTTAGAGTATCCTGCAAAAAGTTAATGCTTGGATTTTTGATTGGTCAAAAAACATGTCCGCCCTTACTAAAAATAGAACATAGGGGTCAAAATGCTGTTTTTTGCTATTCTTTCCTGAATTATAGAAATAAAATGAAGATGAAAGCTACTTTCAAGGCAAACATGGTATCCCGAGTTGAATGGTGATGATGAAAGTTTGTTTTGGACGGCCATTTTTAAAATGGCTGCCATTTTCCCGCCATTTTTTACACTTGCTCGGATTTCAACAATATTTGGTTTTTAAAGTAAACATGGTATCCTTAGTGAATGGTGATGATGAGAATGTTGTATAACAATGATTAAACTTCATAATATGTGAGCTTTTAATTGCCATCACTTGGTGTCTGTCATAATCGTTGTTAACAAATTTTCAAACATCTTCTCCTCTGAAACTACTTGGGGGAATTTGATGAAACTTAGCATGATTGTTCCTGCAATATTTTCTTTTCAAGTACAATAAAAAGCCTTAACCCACAATTTTTACATAACTTCTTTCAAACATTTTAAAAACGAAGACAACATATAGACCAAAAGATTTATACTTGTATTTGAAGATTAATTAAAGCTTGTATTTTGTATTATGAATCATCAGATTGACCATGACTGTATCTTAATCAAGCGTAGGGAGAACTCATGCCCATTTCTTTCCAGAGGTTCTTAAAGGTTTTTAAAGGTATTTTCAGCATTTTACGTGACCTTTAATACTCAGTTTAGTTTACAACAAACATTAATATATTAATTTAGTTTATAGTGCATTGTTTACCAGGTGAGCGATTCAGGCTCTTGAGAGCCTCTTGTTTATATATAGAGTTCCAGTAGATATTTTGTCATTAAACGGTGAAATCCATGACTGATATTTTCTGGAGTCTGCATTGGTAATATTTTAAACCAAGGTGGTTTCCAAGTTATATTTGGCAACCTATTAATATTCTTACTATTTTATCGTTTTATTTAAAGGTCGACATACAGATCATTTGATTATGTATTTGTTATTTGTTGAAATTTAGATAAATTGTAATTCTATGTTTCATGAAAGTCTGAAGAAATAATAATAATTTAGAATTTTTAGCACTTTCTTGTTTACTTTTATCTATAAGACAGTTTTGCCAGACCGCTCGAATTATTAGACAGTTTTATCAGACCGCTTGATCGTAAAACATGCATACATTCAAAACACTGGTGGCAGCGGTATACTTTCCTGCACTTCTATTTTGGTACAGTTTTCAAAATTGTTTTTGTGTATAAGGGTCTCAAGAAGAATTGACATATTCATGGCAAAGAGAATTAGAAATTTAAGAATAGGATTTTTCATGATCATTGGATAATGTAGGATATTATAAATTTTTAAAAAAAAACAACACTTAGTGAAAATTATTGGTTTTAAATTTGAAAAGAGAAAGAATTATTTATGTATTTATTTTGCACACAGATTTGTAAAAACTAAAATTGTAGTGAAATCTACTAGTTTTTACTTCAGCAAATATTGGTACATTGTATGATAGGTAGTGAAAACTGCATTTTTTTTTTATTGAGAGTAGAGAAATCTACAAAATAAAGTAGAGAAAACTACAGGTTACATATATAAGTAGTGAAAACTGCATTTTTATTTAAGTAGTGAAAACTACAAAAAGCATTTGAAATTTTGAAGAGACTTAATTGATTTGACAATTTTTGAGCAGTAGAATCACTCTATTCTTTGAAATATTTGAACAGAGACATAAGTAGTAGTTGGGACCTTAGACCGAGACCTTTAACCCGGCCCAAGTTTTTAACGGGGGAAAATATGTAATGTCAGATCAAACAAACGGGAGAAATGATTCTTGTACTGAACAAAAAGCAAATTCAAGTGCAAAGGTAGGTTTTGTAAAGTCAAATTTACGGTGAAGGCTATGAACATTTTACTGATGCAAATATTGATACACGTTCTGATGGCTATTAGCCTTATCTGCCAAATTTTCAGAATTTGCATCAGTAAAATGTTAATTATGGTTATTGATACACATTCCGATAGTTGGTTGAATACAGAATTTGGTAGGTAATGCCCTCATGGATATTGATAGTAATTTTCAGAGGATTGGTGACATGATACACCAAAAATGTCTTAATGAAAGTGAATTACATAAAGCTGTAAAAGAGTCAATGCAGGTAGGAAGGCTAAATGCATTAGAAATTCCTAAACACAGACAAGACATACAAGATTTGACATCTGCTCTTAGCAATGCTAGATTTGAGCTTGATCATACTGAAGAACAGTTAGACAAGACCAATGAAGAGTTGCAAATAAATAAAAGGCATTTAGATCAAGTATTGGGTACATTTCACAATACCAAAGAAATACTTGCACAAAATGAGACTGAATTGAGACAGGCTAATATAAAATAATATACAATAAAAAATTATCAGAAAGAATTCGCTAATACAAACATAATAAAAGGTGAGAAATACAGGTTGGGTACATATTAATTCCGATGAAGTTAACCAGTTTGAATACAATCATGGGATTAGGCAATTTCCGTCAGATGTTCAAAATAAAAGTAATATGCAGATACCGACATTTAATTCACTTACATGTCCTTCTATTACACAAAATAGCAAGTCCAATATTACTGTTAGCCATGCAGATGAGCCGAAATTTAGACTTCCGTATTTTAACGGCAAAACAGACAGTGTTTCAAATTGGCGCGAGAAAATTTCAGTGGTAAAGTGACAAGCAAATTGAACAGCTTATGTGTTGTTTAGAGGATGACACGTTGAAATTTGCTACTGATTTACCGGATGAAGTCAGATTTGATATTTTTGCATTTCACTCAGCATTAGAGAAAAGATTTGGTAATAATTTATTACCCGAACAGCATCGCAAACATTTACTAAATATGAGAAAGAATTATAAGGAAACTTTAGTTGAGTATGCTACACGCATAACCAATTTAATTCGCAAGGCATATCCTGTTATTGAGGATTCAAATCTATTAACTAGCCTAACAATTGAAAATTTGCCTTGTGGTTTACCTGATCAGAGTTTAGCATATGAGGTCAATTCGACACCTCTAAATATTTAATATTGCACTGTGTCAGGATGATTTATTACCCAACTAATTAGGTGCATGTCAAATTGAAAATTACTGTTAAAACATATTATATAATTATTAGATAAACAGTCAATGACAACAATCATGGTGTCAGAACGATGGTAATTTCTTTGTTATTTATTATCGAAACCAGAGAGTCATGTCTTTTATGGTCACTTTTCAGCTTAAGTTTTTTTAAAATTTTTCTGTTTAAACAAATGTTTTGATGTGATATGTTATATATGCTTTTTCTGTTGGGGTCTTTAAGGTTGTTTTTCAGGGGTCTAAGTAGAGGTGGTGTTACTATAGAATCATTTTGAAAAATGTTTTGTTTTCAGGCGAGACAAAAATTCACCAGAAGGATACGACAACCCTTTGAACATAAAAGTAATTTATGGTAAACAAAGGCATCTGTGGTTTTCATATTTGCAAGAAATTAGTCCAAGTCAATTTTGATATACTTGTTTTGTAATCAAATGGTGAAAATTTATTAGCAAATTAAACAGGTAGGCATGAAAGGTATATATCTTATAGAAGTCTTTATTTTATATATTGATTACATTCCAGTTACAAATCTTTTTGAGGATTTCTTATAAAATGGTTACATTCCAATTTACAAATCTTTTTGAGGCTCTCTTATAAAATGGTAACATTCTAGTTACAATATTTTTTTTGTCTTTATTTAATAAACTGGTTACATTCCAGTTACAAATCTTTTTGAGGCTTTTAAAATGGTTCCATACCAGTTACAAATCAATTTGAGGCTTTCTTATAAAATGGTTACATATCAGTTACAATTTATTTTAGTCTTTATTTTGTAAACTGGTTACATTCCAGTTACAAATCTTTTTGAGGCTTTCTTTTAAAATGGCTACATACCAGTTACAATTTATTTTAGTCCTTTTTATAAACTGGTTACATACCAGTTACAAATTTAGAGAACCGCTTTAGATTGAAACCTAAATGGCATGAATGTTTCTTATTATGTTCTGACCAAGTGTTGTTACTTTTGGTGCTGATCTGTCATCCATGATGGCTGTCACTGGAAGCAAACTCAACAATTTTTCATGGATTTAGATCCTTAATTGTTTTAATTAATAGATAATAAATAAAATAACGGATAATATATTTATATAAATATGTGTGTGTGTGTTTTTTTTTCTTAGTTTATTGCGATAGCCTATATATATTTAAAAAAATGTAGTCTAATTTCAAATTTCATTTAGTAAGATTTATTCCCCCATTTAAACTCGTTCTTGTCCAGTAATATATTCCTTAATTTTGAAGGTTTTGGAATTCCAATTTTTTTAAAGGGGTGGGAGTGACCAAAAAGAACCAAAACTGAAAAAGACCATAATTTTATCTAAAGAAAAACAAATTGAAGAAAGTTGTGAATTTCAGTTTAAGGAGCTTTAGGTCCCTAAAAGGGTCCAACTAGTTAAAGTATAGTAAAAGTTGGTTGTGATATATTTGTGAAAAGGTTATTTGTTACAGATGCAAACTGTAATGCAATGGAAACTGAAAATGGTAAAGTTTGTTTACAAATAAATGTGGTGTGTGGGTATAGCTGTTGTTCCGACAGCCCCTACCTCTAGTTATGTTTTGCTTTTGAAGTGTTTAATAAATAAGATATAACATTGTTCCTACAAATTTCTTATATGTATCAGATTTCCAATGTATTCTTCAAGTGAATTCTTTCATATTCTACTGATCTTTCTTGGATATGCTTGTGTTTTTTAGGTATTCTTGGGTATTTTAGTGTATTCTTGGGTATTTGTATGGACCCACTTTAGTAATATAATTGAAAATGAAGAACACTTTATATTGTAAATTAAATAATAATTTGAGGGAGAATCTATTTGAGTCCCTAAGTTCTGGCCATGAATACTTTATCTTGCTAAATAAAGAAGAATATAAAAAAAAAACTATTGAACCTTATGGCTAATAAGCATAATATCAATAGCAGTCATTAGAACTGAGTATAGAAAAAGGTTATATTGAAAATAGATATGCTTGTGTTTATATAATAATATATTTGTTTCTTATTATTTCATTATTTTTAACTGTTTTTTTTGTCCCCCGCCGCAACGCGATGCGGGGGATATGGTAATGCCGGGCGTCCGTCTGTCCGTCCGTCCGTGCTTCCGTCCGTCCGTCCGTGCTTCCGTCCGTCCGTCCACCTTGTAAGCGCTCTAGCAAATTTATTTCTTGACCGATTTGGATAATATTTATACAGTAGCTTTAACTCAATGATACCTCAAGGGAGTTCAAAGATGAGTCATGTCGAAATATTTTTGTAGGAGTTATGCCCCTTAATAACTTAGAAAATTGACAAAATTTTCATGTAAGCGTTCTAGCAAATTTATTTCTTGACCAATTTGGATAATATTTATACAGTAGCTTTAACTCAATGATACCTCAAGGGAGTTCGAAGATGAGTCATGTCGAAATATTTTTGTAGGAGTTATGCCCCTTAATAACTTAGAAAATTGACAAAATTTTCATGTAAGCGCTCTAGCAAATTTATTTCTTGACCGATTTGGATAATATTTATACAGTAGCTTTAACTCAATGATACCTCAAGGGAGTTCGAAGATGAGTCATGTCAAAATATTTTTGTAGGAGTTATGCCCCTTAATAACTTAGAAAATTGACAAAATTTTCATCTAAGCATTCTAGCAAATTTATTTCTTGACCGATTTGGATAATATTTATACAGTAGCTTTAACTCAATGATACCTCAAGGGAGTTCGAAGATGAGTCATGTCGAAATATTTTTGTAGGAGTGATGCCCCTTAATAACTTAGAAAATTGACAAAATTTTCATGTAAGCGCTCTAGCAAATTTATTTCTTGACCGATTTGGATAATATTTATACAGTAGCTTTAACTCAATGATACCTCAAGGGAGTTCGAAGATGAGTCATGTCGAAATATTTTTGTAGGAGTTATGCCCCTTAATAACTTTGAAAATTGAAAAATGTTCATCTAAGTGTTCTAGAAAATTTATATTCTCCTTGCATTGGAATAATATTTATACACTTGGACCTAAAGGGAGGTTTTATACATAAACTCCTATCGAAACTTATAAAATTGAAAAATACTGTCTTTAAGAGTTTGTTAGGCGGAATACTTTTGATCAAAGCATTTCTGTTTATTGAAAAGGAGTAAATGTACATTTGTATAAATTCTCAATACACATGGTAAAATAAGATTTCAACACTATACCCATATTGTATAAATGTCTTCATACCACTCATTAACTTGTAAAAAACTTTAGCAATAACCACAAATTGTTTGTCCTTCTGTTCTCTCTCTTTGAGAAAATTTTGTTATGTTTCACTTGTCCAAGGGTTTCTGATGCTCTAGCGGCGAGGGACTTCGGAACGCTGTTCGATTTATTATGATACAAACATTTCAATGTTTAATGAGAAATGAAGTTAATCTAATTATTATTTATTGCTGTATACGTCTCCTTTTCTCTATAGTAATTATCCTCGTAATTTCAAAGAAAGTTCGGGGATATAGCGATTGTCTCCGTCCATCCGTCACACTTTCTTGTGACATCAACTCCTCCTTCACTTTTGGGTTAGGAATTTAATTTCTATATAAAATGGTTACATACCACCTGTAGATGGGCAATAAGGTTTTAGAATTTTGATTTTATAAATAAGGGGCCCACATGGGTTGAACTTCGAAAATTTGGAATTCAAGCTTGTGACCTGAAGTCGTCTTTTATTTTTAGCTCACCTGGCCAAAGGCCATGTGAGCTTTTGCCATCACTTTTTGTCCGTCGTCCGTCGGTCGTAAACTTTTCATTCAAAAATCTTCTCCTCTGAAACCGCTGGGCCAATTGGTTTGAAACTTAATAGGAATGATCTATGAGATGTCCTCTACAAACAGTCCTCAATTTATTATGATCTGACATAAAACATGGCTGTCATAGCTAAAAATAGAATATAGGGGTGCATGTGTTGTTTTTGGCTTATAACTTAAAAACCGTTACAGATATCAAAAATCTGACATGGGGTAAAATTGATCAGCATGACAAGATCTACCTAACCTGAAATTTTGAAGGAAATCCCAAAACCCATTTAGGAGTTATTGCCCTTTTTAGCTCACCTGACCTGAAAGGTCAAGTGAGCTTTTCTCATCACTTGGCGTCCGTCGTCCGTCGTCGTCGTCCGTCGTCCAGCGTCCGTTGTCCGTCGTCCGTCTTCGTCGTTAACTTTTACAAAAATCTTCTCCTCCGAAACTACTGGGCCAAATTGAACCAAACTTGGCCACAAGCATCATTAGGGTATCTAGTTTAAAAAATATGTTCGATGAACCCGCCTGCCAACTAACATGGCCGGCATGGCTAAAAATAGAACATAGGGGTAAACTGCAGTTTTTGTCTTATATCTCAAAAACTTAAGCAATTAGAGCAAAATTGACAGGGGTAAAAATGTTCATCAGGTCAAGGTCTACCTGTCATGAATTTTCAGATGAATCGGTCAACCCTTTGTTGGGTTATTGCCCCTGAATTGTTAATTTTAAGGAAATTTTGCAGTTTTAGGTTATTATCTTGAATATTATTATAGATAAAGACAAATTGTAAACAGCAAAAATGTTCAACAAAGTAAGATCTACAAATAAGTCAACATGACCAAAATCATTGATTGACACCTTATAGGAGTTTTTGCCCTTTAAGGACGGCATCCAGTGTAAATTTCCTTTAAAGATCTTTTCCTCTGAAACCACTGGGCCAATTGAGACCAAACTTTGGTGGAATGGTCCTTGGGTGGCCCCCTTCCAAACTTATGTCTGGCATCCCCGACTTCCAACCGATATGGTTGCTGTTATTAAAAATAGAAAAAAAGTTGGGGGGGGGGGGGGTGAATTTCAAAAATTTTATATGAAACTACAAAGCCAGTTGGAACCAAAGTTGGCAGTAATGGTTCTTAGGAGGTTCTCTTTCCGAGATATGTCCAATGACCCGGACTGTTAACCAAGATGGCCGCCACAACCGAACTTAGTTTAACATAGGGTCCTATAGGAAAATTCATTGAAAAATCTTCTCGTCTGAAACCACCTGACATATTGGAGCCAGACTTGGCAGCATTGGTCCTTAGAAGGTCCTCTTTCAGAAATGTGTCCGATCACATGGATTGTCAACCAAGATGGCTGCCACTCCGAACTTTCTTAAATATTGGACCCTATAGGAAAATTCATTTAAAAATCTTCTTGTCTGAAACAGCTTAGCCAGTTGGAACAAGACTTAGCAGAAATGGTCCTTAGATGGTTCTCTTTTAGAAATGTATCCGTTGACCTGGACTGTCAGCCGAGATGACTGCCACTGCTGAAATTAGTTTAGCATAGAATCCTATAGAAAAACCAGCCAGATTGACTGCAACACTTAAATTTTTAGGTCTGCTCAACGTGAAAAGTTAAATCCAGGTGAGCGATACAGGCTCTTGAGAGCCTCTAGTTTTGTCAAATTTTCAAAATTTTAACATTTTTGCATTTATCTCCAAAACTATTGAAGATAGAAGTGAAATGTAAATTGAAAAATGTTTGCAATGTTGAGATCTACGTATCCTGAAATTTTGAAGGGAATCCCAAATTCTATTTAGGAGTTATTGGTTTGTGTAATTTGAGGTCGGGTTCTGTTACATTTATTTAAGGTTCACCGTTATTCCTGGTCAATTTTATCAACTTCCTGCCAGGACTACCACCATCAGGGAACATATTTTAACATTAAACCTTATGAAAAATAAATCTTCAACAAATTTTCCCTGAACAACTGAACCAATTGCAACAAACTTGGTCAAATAGTTGATTAATTGTCCAATGAAAACCAGACTCCAGGTGAGCGATACAGGCTCTGGTGAGCCTCTTGTTAAATTTATGCATTTTATTAGCTCACCTGGCCAAAGGCCATGTGAGCTTTTGCCATCACTTGGCGTCCATCGTCCGTCCATCGTCTGTCGTACGTCATCCGTCGTCCGTAAACTTTCACATATTGATCATCTCCTCTAAAACCAGTGGAGCAAATTTAACCAAACTTTACAGGAATGATTTATGGAAGGTCCTTTACTAAGATTGCCAAAATTTTTCGGATCCGCCACAAAACATGGCTGCCAGAGCAGGACATAGTTTAACATTGGACCCTATGGGAAAGAAAACATGTTAAAGTTCATCTCATACATGCCTATGGAAAATAAACATATTTTGATCATCTCCTCTAAAACTATAATGGCAAATTGAATAAAACTGTACTGGAATGATGTATGGAAGGTCCTTTACAAAGTTGGCTCATTATATTCAAATCTGAGAAAAACATGGCCGCCAGAGGGGAAATACTTTTAACTTTGGACCCTATGAGAAAAATATATTTGATCATCTGCTCTGAAACTTTTGAAGCAAATTCAACCAAGGAATTAATGGAAGTTTGTCAGGTGAGCGATACAGGCTCAGCCCACTGAGCCTCAAGTTTCTATACAGTATTGTCATGCATCATATGCAGATGCAAAATGAGGTTTTAGAATTTAGATTGTCTAAAACTGGGGCCAACAGGGATCAAATTTCGAAAAACTGTCGATTTAAGCTTGTGACCTAAACTCCTCTTTCATTTTACAATTTATGCATTTTATTTCTATACAGTATTGTCATACACCATATGCAGATGCACAATAAGGTTTTAGAATTTTGATTTTCTAAAATTTGGGGCCCACAGGGGTCAAATTTCGAAAAACTGTCAATTTAAGCTTGTGATCTAATCTCTTTATTTTTACAATTTATGCATATTATTTTTATATGGTATTGTCATACACTATATGCAGATGTGCAATAAGGTTTTAGAATTTTGATTTTCTAAACAAGGGGCCCACAAGGGTCGAATTTTGAAAAATTATCAGTTTAAGCTTGTGACATTAAATTATCTTTGGTTTTTCAATTTATGCATTTTATTTCTAAACAGTATTGTCAAACACCATATGCAGGTGTGCAATACGGTTTTAGGATTTTAATTTTCTAATTGGAGTCCACATGGGTCGAAATTTGAAATTTTTAATTTAAGCTTGTGACCTTAACTTCTCTTTTAGTTTGCTTATACATGTATATAGTATTGTCCTACACTATATTTAGTTACACAATAAGGATTTAGAATGTCGATTTTATTCTGGGCCTCATATAGACCAAATTTCAAAAACTGTCGGTTTAAGCCTGTGAACTAAGGTTTTTTTCATTTTTCATTAGGTTCATTGATTTAATTTCTTTATAGAATGACTGCATACTATTTTTGGATGGGAGTAAGGTATTATATTTTTGACTATAGGTAAGTGGCCCAACTATTTACAGGGGATGCAGGGATCACTGTCGATTCCGACAGTCCAGATTTCTCTTTACAATTACATACACACCATTTAATTGTTGATTTATTGACTACCAGTCGTGAATCATTTCTTTTTATTTTGTTTCAATTCAATAATCATGTTTGGTAACAAAATATTTCGATCTGTTGCACACAAATACAAAAATTTAAAAACTTTTGATTTTATTTTGCAAAATATCTTTTTATTAAAATAGATATCAAAAGTATTATTCTATTATAAAATATAACCATTTAAAAGAGATTTTCAATCCTGAATTCAATTCTAATTACTTTCTGTTGATAAAAGGTGATTGTATAATACCTGCATGGCTGTTTCTTCCAAAATGTTCAGAAAAATTTAAGTTATAATGTCAAATTATGAATTGAAACTTTTCTTATAAATAATATGTCAAACTATAAATTGTGACTTTTTGTCCTGTGATTTTCTGTCATACATTCCAACAAAATACAGTAAAGTTGTTGAAAAAATATGAGAATAAGCACATGCTGTGACTATTCTTATAATTGAATTCTTAAATAATCAGTTACGTAAATGAAGGAAATGATGAAACTAAAATTAAATCAATAGCACTAACAACAATTTAAACAAAATTATGTACTATAATATTTTTTTGGACAAAAATATAAAAATGTATTTTATATAATTTAGTATATATAATTTGTCTCACTATTTCTCCTACTAAAAAATAATTCAAATAACATGACCTTGTAAGTTAATAAATACTCAAAATTTAAAAGATTTTATTCAATTCAACTGTATTTCTATTAAACAATTTGCTCAGCTGCACACCAGTATATTTCAAATTACAATATCTTAATTACAGGTGTCATAAAACTGATATTATATTCACCTGAGATTACACAACTCTTTATTGTCTCCTATCAATACACAGGGTGTTTATTCTACAGTTAGAAGCACATATGTTTATAATACAAGGTATACATGGTTACATACATTGTATACACATCCTGTAATGTAAAAGTTAACACTTCTAGCGTGTGTACATCGTATGTAAAGCGTCCGTACATTGTTCATTTAGCGTCCGTACAACGTCCTTTCATCGTCAGTACAACGTTCGTTCAGCGTCCGTACATCGTCTGTACATCGTTTCTTTGTCGTTTGACTTAATGGTAAATATCAGCGTTTGGTGTAAAACAGCATTTAGCGTTTCGTTTAGCGTATGCTTTATGATACACATGTATCGTTTATCATATGGTAAATGGTACTGTTTAGCATTTTATTTGGCGTATGGTACATCGTATGGTAAATGGTATATCGTTCATCGTTTCGTTTAGCGTTTGCTTTAGCGTACATCGTTTTGTTCAGCGTATCCTATGGTGATTGGTCGTTTATGGAGACCAAACAAATTTTAGCCCCTACCTTTTCATAAATAGTATAGAAATGTTTAGGTCATACAATTAAAAATAAAGATAAATAATAATAAAAATAAATAAAATGAATAAAAAAAAATAAAAAATTAAAGTCAACAAAAAATGAATATTATAGACTTACGAATAATGACTTCCCCTTAATGTTCTGCGAAATAAATTCATTATGCATTAATTTAAGGTTGTAAGTTTCACAAATATTTACAATTGTTAATTTTTAACCGGGTTTTCCTCTGGAAAAATCTGGTTATTGAATTGGTGAAATCGGGTGGGTGGGTTCGGCTGCCAATCGTGTCCGGCCTATAACTTTCTTGTCTTAAGACGTAGACCTTAGATCTATGGGATGTGGATATGTCACCTCAAGACAGTGTGTCATGTTTCAAAAATGTTGACCTATGACCTTGACCCTTGACCTTAGGGTTAATAAATAGGTCATTTTAGATCATCTTCGTGTCCGGCCTGTAACTTTTTTGTCTAAAGACCTAGGCCTTGGATTTTTGGTGCGTATGTAGGTTATCTCAAGATGATGTGTCGCGTACTAAGAATATTGACCTTTACTGTTGACCTCAAGGTCAATAAATAGGTCATTTTTGGGCGGTTGCCAATCGTGTCTGGCCTACAACTTTCTTGTCTTAAGACCTAGACCTTAGATCTATGGTATGTGGATATGTCACCTCAAGACAATGTGTCATGTTTCAAAAATGTTGACCTATGACCTTGACCCTTGACCTTATGGTGGATAAATAGGTCATTTTAGATCATATTCATGTCCGGCCTGTAACTTTTTTGTCTTAAGACCTAGGCCTTGGATTTTTGGTGTGTAGGTAGGTTATCTCAACTAGATGTGTCGTGTACCAAGAATATTGACCTTGACAGTTGATCTCAAGGTCAATAAATAGGTCATTTTTGTAACTTTGTCTAAAGACCTAGGCCTTGGATCTTTGGTGTGTAGGTAGGTTACCTCATGACGATGTTTCACATTCCAAGTATATTGACCTGGCCCTTGACCTCAAGGTCAATAAATTGGTCATTTTTGTAACTTGTTTGCCTTAAAGACAAATCCCTCTATTGTTTTTGCGCACAGAGCAGCGCAACGGGATTATGCCGTCCGTGGCTTGTGACGTCGCGATTTCCGCGAATTTCTAACGTTGAGCAACGGAAAGAGAAAGACGACTGGAATCAATGGAAGGTTCACAAAAGTTAAAGTTAAACGATTTTTAAGATAGAAATGCACCGCATTTAATCATATGTGTCTTAAACTTTTAAAATAAATACATATCAACAAAAATTATCCGGTCTGGACTATATGCACATAATTTTCATATATCTCAGGTCATAAAGTATAATTAGTCAACATGAAATCAACTAATGTTTTATTGTATTTTTTAATTATTATTATTATTATTATTATTATTATAAATTATAATACATATTATAATTATTATTATCTAATACAACCGTTAGCTTTATTTTGACTAATAAATAGATTTTTCTCGTTAATCTTTAGCCTTATCGTTATCTGGACGGAAATGCAATTTTTAATGCCGTACTGCATACTCCCTACCACTGACATTTGTTTGGTGTTAGTATCAATAATATTTTATTACTTTTCATTAAAAAATAAAAGAAAATAAAAACTGTAAATATGGTACACCCAAAATCATTTAAATAAATCATTTAACATCTGAAATTATTTTATAACTGACGGATACATGTATCTAGCTAGCATCAGTACACCTACTATTGTTATGATATTGTAATTATTATATTTATTTATCTTGGCCTAATTTGTTTTGTGTGGCCTTATAACATGTATAATATGCTTCCATAATACTTATAGTTGTTTACCAAATAATATTGTTATAACTGTGCAGTTTAGAAATCACTGGAACAATCATAGATACTGATGGAATGATAAGAACTTTCTTGAACTTACATAATAATTCTGGAATGATCATAATATACGATGTGTAATTCAAAGTTCTACCGAATTATAGAAGTTTCCGTTCTACAGTATTCTAAGAGGATCCTTGCTATAAAGTTCTATGAATTTCCGTGGTAACTATATATACGGACAATAAAGTTAGACTTTCAGAACAGACATTAACACTCTTGTGTTCTCAGATTTTGGATTGCCACACTTTTATTTACGTTACACACATCATACTAGAATGAGACTGATTGGACATAACATTCCGGTTTGTATTCCCGCAACAGTGACGAGAAGAATTCCGGATAAAGAAAAGACAAAGGATCGGACATATATATTTTAAACAGTTAAGTTGACATTTCATTTTGTATAATATTTTTTTTTGTAAACTTGTGTGTAATAAATCTTGTTAAATTTTATTATTGATTTGTGTCTTTTGTTGGCTACAATTTAAAGGTGATTTCTGGCCGTAACACTATATGTTCAGTTATAATTCCGAATATATCCAGTTCATCTTTATACGACCGCAAATATTTGTGGTTGTATTATGGTATAAGCCTGTCGTCGTCATAGGTGTCCGTAGACAGTTGACTGGACTTATATTAGTCCATATAACCCGTGAAAACATCACCAACTCTGTCTAACGTTTAAAAGACGTTGCTTTCAGAATTGGCGCAATAATTTCCCGCCATTTCAAATTTTTATGCCCTTTCTTCGAAATATCTCTTTTTAGAGTACGGTGACCCCAAGTTTTTATTTTTTTATTTTGTTTAATAATTAAAAATGAATATTCTGTGTAATTATTATAGAAAAAACATTGGTCAATTTTTTACAATACTGGATTTTAAAAAGTTATTTTACCATAAAAAAGAGCAGGAAAATGTTTATAGCAACATATCGTCATCATCTGTCCCTCAGAAGATGACAATACGAATAATATAAGTTCTACAAACAATACGGTTAACAAAACAAACAAATATCATGTGATTAGGACTTTTTATAAAAAATTAAACTGTAAATAACTACATGTTCCGATTTCTAAATTTTGTGAAAAAGATGGCGTTATAAATCGAAAACGAGGTCGGTGACCCCATTTTTTTATTGGCTGATTTTAAAGATTTTACTTAGGCTAAAGTGGGAAAAAAAATTAAAGAAGATATTATTGGTAGATCTGAATAGAGGGATTTGTCTTTAAGACCTAGGCCTTGGATATTTGTTGTGTATGTAGGTTTCCTCAAGATGATGTGTCGCATATTAAGGGTGTTGACCTTGAAATTTGACCTCAAGGTCAATAAACTGCTAATCATGTCCAGCCTGTAACTTTTTTGTCTTAAAACCTAGATCTTAGATCTTTGATGTGTGGTTAGTGTACCTCAAGATGATGTGCCGTGTACTAAAGATGTTGACATCTCACCTTGACCCTTGACTTCTTTGTTGGAGAAAAGTTACTCATTAAAAATGAAATAGAAGGAAAACCCAGTTTGCTGTCACTCAGACAGCTCTCTTGTTTTTTTATATTTCATCACTAGAATTTTTCGATTCTATATAAAAAAATAAGAATTGATTTAAACACTTTTTGCATTATTTATGAGAAAAAAAATTACGATTGTGTCCGAGTAAGTAATCAAAATAAGCATATTTTATGCATAGAAACGGGCTTCATAGAATATTTATTGCTTACAGATACGAATTCTTTTATTATATTGTTGCGTATTCTTGAAAAGTGTTTGGGAAAGTGGATTATTAAAAGTGTAAAGTCATATGTCATTTTATCGCTTATTCGCACATATTTTAGTTTTAATATTCACTATACATGTACTTGTATTAGCAAAACTTCCCTCATTGTAGGTATTCAGGCATTGTTAAAAAAACTTAATTACTGCCAATCTAATCAATATTTATATCAATATTTTGCCATTATTTAAGGTTAAATGTAAATATCAGTTTAAGCACAACTTACACAAAGTAGAATGAACAGCGTCCAATTGGCTATATTTCGATAAAAAACCTACTCTTTTTTAGCTCACCTGGCTATGCCAGGGTGAGCTTTTGCCATCACTTTGCGTCCGTCGTCCGTCCGTCGTCCGTCGTCCGTCCGTCCGTCGTTAGCTCACTTTAAAAAATCTTCTCCTCTGAAACTACTGGAGGGATTGGTTTGAAACTTTATAGTAATCATCTATGACATATCCTGTACAAACGATCCTCATTTTATTATGATCCGATGAAAAACATGGCCACCGGTGCTAAAAATAGAACATAGGGGTAAATTGCAGTTTTTGGCTAATAACTCGAAAACCGATGCAAATATGAAAAATCTGACATGGGGTAAAAATGATCATCATGAAGAGATCTACCTACTGTCCAATTTTGAAGAAAATCTGACTACCCGTGTTGGAGTTATTGCCCTTTTTTCATAAAATTTTCAAAATTTTTGCATTTTTTATTTTTTATTTCAAAAAGTGTAACAGATAGAGGTCAAGTGTAAATAGCAAAAATGTTCAGCATATTGAGATCTACCCATCGTGATTTTTTGAAGAAAAACCAAAAACCCTTGTAGGAGTTATTGCCCTTTTTAGGTGAAATTTTCCGAATCTTAATATTGTTTGTCTGTTATTTCAAAAAGTATTGAAGATAGAAGTTAAGTGTAAATTACAAATATGTTAATCATGATGAGATCTACCTACCCTATAATTCTGAAGAAAATCTTAGGACCCCTATTGGAGTTATTGCCCTTTTTAGGTCAAATTTTGCGAATTTTACATTGTTTGTCTGTTATTTCAATAACTATTGAAGTTAGAGGTTAAGTGTAAATAACAAAAATGTTTAGCATGATGAGATCTACTAACCCTGCAATTTTGAAGAAAATCTTAGGACCCCTATTGGAGTTATTGCCCTTTTTAGGTAAACTTCCAAATTTTTATATTGTTTGTCTGTTATTTCAATAACTATTGAAGATAGAGGTTAAGTGTAAAAAACAAAAATGTTTATCATGATGAGATCTACTTACCTGGCAATTTTGAAGAAAATCTTAGGACCCCTGTTGGAGTTCAAAATTTTTCAATTTTGCATTTTTTGTGTTTTATTTTGAAAACTATATATACAGAGGTTGTGAAAATTGATGAAATGTTTGTAACGTTAAGATCTGTCAAAAATCAAAAAATGATGTAAATCCTTGCAAAAGTGAGAAAGCTATATGGTGATTTTTAGGTCCATTCAGGTCTAAGTCCGCGTTCAGGTCTTTAGCGTGACCCGATTTTATACGACTTCCTGTGACTGGTAAGCATGGATGTTTCTGAAATTTACAAACACAAAATGTAGGAAAAAAAACATAATTAAGCCCTTTTCATGTTTTCAATCATATATATGATCTGTGTCCTAAGGCCAAGATCAAGAAAATACACATGTATTACAGAAATTGAGGGGTGGACAATGGTAAACATTCACTAAAGTATCGATTGTGCCCCTGCGTCCACCTAGTATATTACTGATTGATGACTCAACAGGTCCACGGATGGCTCCGTAGAAAGAATGTGTTCAACATGCGCTGGAATTCTTAAATATTAAGTACATAAAAGAAAGGATGACCAGGAATTTCCACTATGATAGAAAACAAACCCACTTCCCACGTCTTTTGGTTCAGATACTACTACTAGAAACCAAAAATTAATACCCTTTATATAACCACAAAGAAATATTGATGCAATATAAATATACAGAATATTCAGGGGAATAATATAGTCTCTCTCTCAGGTATGTAAACTTTTTTAATTTTAACTGTTGATAAGTCAGAATTGTGTATGGCTCATCTCATAAATAAATGGGCCTGCCCCGCACAATTCTTTTCTTTCTTTTGTCCAATCTTTGTGGCCTGGTATAATTGGGAAGGGGGTCAATGTAAAGATGTGTTTACAAGGGGAAGTGCTGCCCAAATTTTTTTCAAGTTTTGGGAGTCTTGGTTTTTAAAGATCTAGATTTACATTGGTTTATTCGCAACTCCTTCCAGAATTTTTGTGTTCATTTACTCGCCCACACTTTTTCGATTTGTTGAGCTCAAGTGTTGTTGAGCAGGCAACACACGTGTTCCCTGGAACACCCATCCCTAAGATATATATACAATAAACACATGTGCATGCGCATAAAGAAAAATAATAATGGTGCACCAAATGTACAAGTCTTAGTTTATATCTCAGTTACTATACATAATAGGATCAACTTATTGTACATCCATCTCAAAAGGCAGGTCAGCATCCAGGCAAAATTAGGTCACTTTGACCTATATTTTCGCCATCAGTGACTTGCATTCAAGTTTACATCCGAGTTCAAATCTCAGTCACTGTACATGGTAGGAACAATTTATCTTGCACATGCATGCATCTCTGATGCTAGGGATATTGCAATCTTACCAGTAAACCATTAATTTCAAATTAAATGACATAACGAAGCGGACTGTAATTGTTGATTACCTATGTTTGACTATAAAAGCAGTAACCCAGGTGAGCGATTACAGGCTCTTTGAGAGCCTCTTGTTTTCTCTCTAGATATTAATATTATCAATGTATATTAACAAAATTTAAACAAAGACTTTTTTTATTGGTATGTCTCAAAATGCCCTTCAAAATGCACTTAGCTGAAATAGGAAGCTGAACCATTTGACTTTGTAACTGTTATTATAAGCTTTTAGATCCTGTGGGATAACCTGTTGTGTGATCTGTCAGTTGATTTTATCAGTCAGATATACATACATCATTGTACATATATGGAATAGAAAACAATTAGTTCAATGAAATGCACCTGGTACAGACAAAAAATATGATCCCCCATCATTTTAATCACTCCCCTCCATTCTTTCTATGCAGGTAAAAAAACTAACTCCCCTTTTTAGCTCACCTAGCCAAAGGCCATGTGAGCTTTTGCCATCACTTGGCGTCCGTCGCTCCCTTCGTCGTCCGTCGTCCCTCGTCCATAAACTTTCACATATTGATCATCTCCTCTAAACAGTGTTCTCCCCAGAAATTTTGGATAGCATCACATTGAACGTACTTTTCTATTTAAAGATACCGCTTCGGACCGGAAATGTACACGTTATTGCCTTGCATGTTTATTTGTGAATGTGGTATTGTATTTATATTATAATTTATTAAATGCAATAATTTGTTCTATCTTTACTTGTTTTTTTTTTAAAAAATAAATATTTATAGTTCATTATTTTTTAAAATGTCATAATGTCTGCTCATTATCTACATCTACAAAATAGTGACAACCTTCAACTTATTGAAGATTACATGCATGTCACAGAAGTCAGACATAGATTAATAAATTTGCAATTTCAAAATATAAACTCAGAATGTATGAATAATATTGATATTTAGATATGGCCAGATGGCTGCTTATAATCTTCATGTACATGTAATTGGAGTGAAAAGCCTTTGAGTAAATCATATAAATCATACATGTATATCATGAGTGAATCTGCATGACACGTGTTGGCAGCTTGCTTGGAAAGATTCAATTGTCCCAAATCCGTTATTTTTTTGCACATCATCACTCGTTCGTTCGCACAGAGATCTCTTCATTTAATAATTGCTCCTGTCGTAGTTGGAAAAATATATTTTGGCAGCCTTTTGGTTTGCATTGGAATAACCAATTTTATTTTTCTAATTTTGACCTTTGACATTGAAGTTTTCAATGACATAAGCTAGTTAGTGTCAGCTTGGGATCGTTAAAATCTTAACAGTTATATAGCTTAAGGGCAATTAACACCTGTTTAATCACTGTTTAATGGCATTGGGGACTAATTACAGGTGTAGTCAATCAAGGGAATGATGTATTCTTTTGATCATAAGCGGAAATTAGGTCGTTCATGAGTTCCGCGAAATTTCAAAAATATAGCATATCGGCTGAAACAGATAGCATCTCAGCCGAGTCCAATAGTATCTCGGCGACTTGGATAGGATCTCGGCAATTTCTGATAGAGTCTCTGTGCCGAGATGCTAAAAGGGCCCAGGGAGAACACTGTCTAAAACCAATGGAGCAAATTTAACGAAACTTTACAGGAATGATGTATGGAAGGTCCGTTACTAAGATTGCCGAAATTTTTCCGATCCGCCAAAAAACATGGCTGCCAGAGCAGGACATAGTTTAACATTGGACCCTATGGGAAAACAGGTTAAAGTTTATCTCCTCTGAAACTACTTGAGCAAATTTAACCAAACTTTACAGGAATGATGTATGAAAAGTCCTTTACTAAGATTGCCGAATTTTTTTCGATCCGCCGTAAAACATGGCTGCCAGCGGAGGACATAGTTTAACATTGGACCCTATGGGAAAACATGTTAAAGTTCATCTTTTCTGAAACTACTTCAGCAAATTTAACCAAACTTTACAGGAATGATGTATGGAGGGTCCTTTACTAAGACTGCCAAAATTTTTTCGATATGCCAAAAAACATGGCTGCCAGAGCAGGACATAGTTTAACATTCGACCCTATGGGAAAACATGATAAAGTTCATCTATTCTGAAATTACTTGAGCAAATTTAACCAAACTTTACAGGAATGATGTATGGAAGGACCTTTACTAAGATTGCAGAAATTTTTCCGATCCGCCAAAAAACATGGCTGCAAGCGCAGGACATAGTTTAACATTGGACCCTATGGGAAAATCTTTGCAGGAATGATGCATGGAATGTCCTTCACAAAGATTAATAAAATTTTTTTTCGATCTGTTTAAAAACATGGCCACCAGTGCAGGACATAGATTAACATTGGAACCTAAGGGAAAAACATATTTTGATCATAGGCTTTGAAGCTATTGAAGCAAATTGAATCAAACTGTACTTGAATGATGCGTAGAAGGTTCTTAACAAAGATTGCTCATTTCGTTCCAATTCGACAACACACATAACCACCAACGAGGAACGTGGTTTAACATTGGACCCTATGGGACAAACATATTTTAATCATCTCCTCTGAAACTATTGAAGCATATTTAACCAAACTGTTCTGGAATGATGTATGGAAGGTCCTTTAGAGGGATTGCTCATTTCGTTCGGATGCGACAAACATCATGGCTGACAGCAGGAACATAGTTTAACATACAAGCCTATGGAAAAAAACATATTTTGATCATCTCCTCTAAAACTATAATAGCAAATTGAATTAAAAACCAATTGTTCAGAGAACAATTGAAGGTCTTTCCACCTCAATTGCAGATTTGTTGATAACAAAAATGAGGTTTAAAATGTAATTGTTGGTTTTAGAGCATAGCTAAGCTTTCAGCGATTGCAAAAATATATGGTTCTATGTACTTTTGATTGAAATAAAGGAGGTATTATGCTACTTCCGGTATTACAAATATCACTTCTGGTTTGATATGATAGGTAATTTCACAATTGTTAAAAAAATATAGGGACTGCTAGTTTGAATAACTAAGAAAAATGTGTATTTCTGGTAAACTAAATGTTTGTGATGAATTATACTGTTTTGTACTATAAACATCAAAAACGTCATTAATGTGACCTTATAAATTGACTATTCTAGACGTTTTAATGGGCTGTAACATTGTCACGTTAATTAACATTCCAGTATATTCAAAACATCTAAAAACGTTTACAGAAATAATAACGTTGCCAGAAATGACGTCATCAAAAGTAGTGCCTGAATTTCACGCTTTCAATAACTTTAATTGCTTTTAAAATCTGAAAAAAAACTTATAAAGTATGAAAAAATGCAAAATACGTAATATAGGTCATGACCTTGACCTTTGACCTTTTTCAAGGTCATTGGTCGCTGAGGTCATTGCAGAAGACCCCATGCCATTATTATGTACCATCGTCAAGTTATAAACGAAAAACCTTAAGTTTGAACGTTCTATGCGCAATTACTCCCAAAAGATGACGTCATACAACTTTAACTCAAATGTAACAAAGTTGCGCATCAATGTCCTAAACATTTCCACCATTACATTTCCTTGGCTATCCACAACCAATTCAGAGGAGTAGTGATAACAAGCAAATGTCAAATAATAGAACTTGACCTTGACCTTTGATCTTGATGCCAATTTGAAGGTTATCAATCCTTGATGTCAGACCAAAAGACCCCATGCCTTTATCATGTACCATTGTTGAGGAATAAACGAAAAACCGAAAATTTAAACGTTCTGGGGGCAATTACGCCTATAAAATGACGTCATACAACTTTTATGCAAATGTAACAAAGCTAGGTCTCAACGTCCTTAACATTTTCTCCATTACATTTTATCAGCTATCTTCTACCGTTACAGAGGAGAAGCGATAACAAGCAAAAGTCAAAATTTAGAACTTGACCTTGACCTTTGACCTTGACGCCAATTTGAAGGTTATCAATCCTTGATGTCAGACCAAAAGACCCCATGCCTTTATCATGTACCATTGTTGAGGAATAAACGAAAAACCGAAAATTTAAACGTTCTGGGGGCAATTACGCCTATAAAATGACGTCATACAACTTTTATGCAAATGTAACAAAGCTAGGTCTCAACGTCCTTAACATTTTCCCCATTATATTTTATCAGCTATCTTTTACCGTTTCAGAGGAGGAGCGATAACAAGCAAAAGTCAAAATTTAGAACTTGACCTTGACCTTTGACCTTGACCTCATTTTACTTGTTAGTGGTCATGGACCCTAAATACAAAGTTTCATGTTGATATCTCAACTCTAAATAACAATTTGTATGATAAACCAAAAGTGAAAGTCTTTTGAAGGGAAATAAATCTCATATGGAGTCTCCGGATAGCTTCGGTCAAAATTTATCAAATCATCCTGAGGATATAACGAGCAATTTGGTAAAATAAATTAGTCGGTTTCTTATGCGGTTGCGACGTATAAGTAATAACAAGAAAAACAGTGTTCGGGGAGGTAACTCTTACATGGAAAAGTTTTTGGTTACGCGGTGTCAGTTTCAAAAGCGTATTAACTGTTCGATATCATATACCATATGTCTAAGCGACATCTTGCGAAACAAAAAACCAGCGAAGGAAAAAAAATTAGGCGGAAGAAAAAAAATAATAATTAAAAACCAATTGTTCAGAGAACAATTGAAGGTCTTTCCACCTCAATTGCAGATTTGTTGATAACAAAAATGAGGTTTAAAATGTAATTGTTGGTTTTAGAGCATAGCTAAGCTTTCAGCGATTGCAAAAATATATGGTTCTATGTACTTTTGATTGAAATAAGGGAGGTATTATGCTGCTTCCCGTATTACAAATATCACTTCTGGTTTGATATGATAGGTAATTTCACAATTGTTAAAAAAATATATGGACTGCTAGTTTGAATAACTAAGAAAAATGTTTATTTCTGGTTAACTAAATGTTTGATGAATTATAAACATCAAAAACGTCATTAATGTGACCTTATAAATTGACAATTCTAGACGTTTTCATGGGTTGTAACATTGTCACATTAATTAACATTCCAATATATCCAAAACGTCTAAAAACGTCTACAGAAATAATAACGTTGCCAGAAATGACGTCATCAAAAGTAGTGCCTGAATTTCACGCTTTCAATACCTTTAATTGCTTTAAAAATCTGAAAAAAACTTATAAAGTGTGAAAAAATGCAAAATACGTAATATAGGTCATGACCTTGACCTTTGACCTTGTGACATTTTTCAAGGTCATTGGCCGTTGAGGTCATTTTAGAAGACCCCATGCCATTATTATGTACCATTGTCAAGTTATAAACGAAAAACCTTAAGTTTGAACGTTCTATGTGCAATTACTCTCAAAAGATGACGTCATACAACTTTAACTCAAATGTAACAAAGTTGCGCATCAATGTCCTAAACATTTCCACCATTACATTTCCTTGGCTATCTACAACCATTTCAGAGGAGTAGTGATAACAAGCAAATGTCAAATAATAGAACTTGACCTTGACCTTTGACCTTGATGCCAATTTGAAGGTTATCAATCCCTGATGTTAAAAGAAAAGACCCCATGCCTTTATCATGTACCACTGTTTAGAAATAAACGAAAAACGAAAATTTAAACGTTCTAGGGGCAATTACGCCTATAAAATGACGTCATACAACTTTTTCTCAAATGTAACAAAGCTAGATCTCAACGTCCTTAACATTTTCTCCTTTACATTTTATCAGCTATCTTTTACCGTTTCAGAGGAGAAGCGATAACAAGCAAAAGTCAAAATTTAGAACTTGACCTTGACCTTTGACCTTGATGCCAATTTGAAGGTTATCAATCCTTGATGTCAAAACAAAAGACCCCATGCCTTTATCATGTACCATTGTTGAGAAATAAACGAAAAACCGCAAATTTAAACATTCTAACGGCAATTACGCCTATAAAATGACGTCATACAACTTTTATGCAAATGTAACAAATCTAGGTCTCAACGTCCTTAACATTTTCTCCATTACATTTTATCAGCTATCTTTTACCGTTTCAGAGGAGAAGCGATAACAAGCAAAAGTCAAAATTTAGAACTTGACCTTGACCTTTGACCTTGACCTCATTTTACTTGTTAGGGGTCATGGACCCTAAATACAAAGTTTCATGTTGATATCTCAACTCTAAATAACAATTTGTATGATACACCAAAAGTGAAAGTCGTTTGAGGGGAAATAACTCCTATGAAATGTCGTCAGATCCCTTCCGACCAAATTGAACAAAGTTGCGCACTGATACACTGAAGACATTGCAAGAGATTTTGGGTCGATATCTTTTACAGTTTTAGAGATATAGCGATAACAAGAAAAGGAGGACGCCGGGAGATAACTCCTATAAAAAATAGTGTTCGGTTACACAGGGTCAATGGTGAAATCGCAATCACTGTACGATATCATGGGCCAAAAATCCTTTCGATATGTCAAGAAACAAAAAAACATCCTAGACGGCAGAAGAAAAAAAAAAAAAAAAAAAAAATAATCAGAACAAAAGCAAAAGGTCTTTCCACGGAAAGTGGAAAGACCTAAAAAAAAAAATAATCAGAACAAAAGCAAAAGGTCTTTCCACGGAAAGTGGAAAGACCTAATAATAATCAGAAGAAAACCAATAGGTCTTTCCACGGAAAGTGGAAAGACCTAATAATAATAATAATCAGAAGAAAACCAATAGGTCTTTCCACGGAAAGTGGAAAGACCTAATAATCATGCGAAAAAGAGACAGATCTTTCCCAAAACTTCAACAATTTGATAAAGAGTGAACTTATCTTGAATTAGATCATTTTTAAGCAATTTTTACCACATTACCCCCCATTTTGTAAAATTTAAAAAATGCTTCAATCAAGCATATATGGATATTTTTGAAATCTCATCATCACTGTCATCAATTTGCCACACTTTTTAAGTTGATATCATGAAAAAAAGTTCACTTCCGGTTGATATTTTTAAATTTTCAATTTTTGAAAGGCCAGAACTCTTACTATATTAAATCAGATTTAAAACTCTTCATAGTTTTGAGATGTGCAAAGACCCATTCTACCCTCCGGTACCCATTTTATATCAATAAGAGGAATGCTTTTCTAATTATTAGAAAAAAAAAGTTAACCTCAACCTATGTTGGAGATCTATATTTTTAAGAGATACAGCTAAAAGTTAGGTAATTCTAGGAGTACTATAAAATACCAAAATGCTACATCAAAGACAAATATGAAATACTGTCAAAACAATTTTGCGCCGAGAAAAAATGGTTTTTTTTTTTCAAATTTTTCAATCTTTAAAAAATTTTCATTTTTTCTCATTTTTTGTCTTACGAAAATGGAAAATAACATATTTTAAATGATTCCTGCTAAAAAATAATGCATTTTTAAAAAAATTCCATGTATTACACTTCAAATTAGAAAAACATCATTTTCTAGAACATGACCTTGACCTTTGACCTTGACACCATTTTGAAGGTCATTTATCCCTGGTGTCAAAACAAAAGACCCCATGCCTCTATCTTGTACCGGTATTAAGTTATTAGCCAAAAACCAAAAATTTAAACGTTCTAGGGGCAATTACGCCTATAAAATGACGTCATACAACTTTTATGTAAATGTAACAAAGCTAGGTCTCAACGTCCTCAACATTTTCTCCGTTACATTTTATCAGCTATCTTTTACCGTTTCAGAGGAGAAGCGATCACAAGCAAAAGTCAAAATTTAGAACGTGACCTTGACCTTTGACCTTGACCTCATTTTCATTTTTATGGACCAAGGACCTCAAATCAAAAGACCCTAGGCCTCTATCACTTATGGTTTTCCAGTTAAAATACATTTCAATTATATAAAATACAAAAGGGGAAATAACTCTCGTATGGAATCTCTATACGGCTTCGGTCAAAATAAAACAACATCCTGAGGATATAATGAGCAATTTGGAAAAATAAATTTGTCGGTTTCTTATTCGGTTGCGAAGCCTTAGGAATAACAAGAAAAACAGTGTTAGGGGAGATAACTCTTATATGGGAAAGTATTCGGTTAAGCGGTGTCAGTTTCAAAAGCGTATAAACTGTTCGATATCATATTCCAAATATCTAAGCGACATCTTGCGAAACAAAAAAACAGCGAAGGAACAAAATTTGGCGGAAGAAAAAAAATAATAATCAGAAGAAAACCAATAGGTCTTTCCACGGAAAGTGGAAAGACCTAATAATAATAATCAGAAGAAAACCAATAGGTCTTTCCACAGAAAGTGGAAAGACCTAATAAATCTGTACTGGAATGATGTATGGAAGGTCCTTTACAAAGTTGGTTCATTATGTTCAAATCTGAGAAAAACATGGCTGCCAGGGGGGAAATACTTTTAATTTTGGACCCTATGAGAAAAATATATTTTGATCATCTGCTGTGAAACTTTTGAAGCAAATTCAACCAAAGAATTAATGGAAGTTTGTAGAAGCATTTTGTCAGGTGAGCGATACAGGCTCAGCCCACTGAGCGTCTAGTTCTCATTAGCAGAAATTATGCAAATCGATCACGATTCTAGAATATGAAAAAATATGTGTATATTCGACACTTTTTGTCCGTCGTCCGTCCGTCGTAAACTTTTCATTCAAAAATCTTCTCTGAAACCGCTGGGCCAATTGGTTTGAAACTTAATAGGAATGATCTATGAGATGTCCTCTACAAACAGTCCTCAATTTATTTTGATCTGACATAAAACATGGCTGTCATAGCTAAAAATAGAATATAGGGGTGGATGTGTTGTTTTTATATCACCGCAAAATTTTTGCGGTCGTATATTGGTATGACGTTGGCGTCGTCGTTGTCGTCATCGTCGTCGTCGTCTGCGTCGTCGTCCGTCGTCTGCGTCGTCGTCCGAAGACATTTGGTTTTCGCACTATAACTTTAGTATAAGTTAATAGAAATCTATGAAATTTAAACACAAGGTTTATGACCACAAAAGGAAGGTTGGGATTGATTTTGGGAGTTTTGGTCCCAACAGTTTAAGAATCAGGGGCTAAAAAAGGGCCAAAATAAGCATTTTTCTTGGTTTTTGCACAATAACTTTAGTATAAGTAAATAGAAATCTATGAAATTTAAACCTTATGACCACAAAAGGAAGGTTGGGATTGATTTTTGGAGTTTTGGTCCCAACAGTTTAGGAATTAGGGGCCAAAAGGGTCCAAAATTAAACTTTGTTTGATTTCATCGAAAATTGAACTATTGGGGTTCTTTGATATGGCGAATCTAATCGTGTATTTAGATTCTTAATTTTTGGTCCTGTTTTCAAATTGGTCTACATTAAGGTCCAAAGGGTCCAAAATTAAACTTAGTTTGATTTTAACAAAAATTGAATTCTTGGGGTTCTTTGATATGCTGAATCTAAACATGTACTTAGTTTTTTTTATTATGGGCCCAGTTTTCAAGTTGGTCCAAATCGGGGTCCAAAATTAAACTTTGTTTGATTTCAACAAAAATTGAATATATGGGATCTTCGATATGCTGAATCTAACCATGTATTTAGATTTTTAATTTTTTATATTGGAAATTTGCCAAAAACTTTATTATTAATAAATTCCATTGAAAATTTGCCAATAACTTTAGTTTAATGAACTTCATTGGAAATTTGTCAATATAAAATGTTGCTGATGAAGCTTTTTAGCTCACCTGGCCTAAAAGGCCATGTGAGCTTTTGCCATCACTTTTCGTCCGTCGTCCGTCGTCCGTCCGTCCGTCCGTCGTAAACTTTTCATTCAAACATCTTCTCCTCAGAAACCATTTGGCCAATTCCAACCAAACTTTGCATGAGTGGTGTATGGAAGGTCCCCAACAAAGATTCCTCATTTAGTTCTGATTGGTCAAGAAACATGGCCACCAGAGGCAATTCTTGTTTCTGATTGGCTGATTTTCAAAAATCTTCTCCTCTGAAACGGCTGGGCAGATTGGATCGAGGCTTCATAGGAATGATATATGACATGTCCTCCACAAACGATCCTCATTTTATATTGATCCGATGAAAAACATGGCCACTGTTGCTAAAAATAGAACATAGGCGTAAATTGCTGTTTTTTGCTAATAACTCAAAAACCGTTACAGATATCGAAAATCTGACATGGGGTAAAATTGATCAGCATGACAAGATCTACCTACCCTGAAATTTTGAAGGAAATTCCAAAACCCATTTAGGAGTTATTGCCCTTTTTTCGTCAAATTTTCAAAATTTTAACATTTTTTGTCATTTATCTCCAAAACTATTTGAGATAGAAGTGAAATGTAAATTTGAAAAATGTTTGCCATGTTGAGATCCACCTACCCTGAAATTTTTAAGGAAATCCCAAAACCCATTTAGAAGTTGTTGCCCTTTTTTTGTCAAATTTTCAAAAATTTTTCATTCAAAAATCTTCTTCTCTGAAACCGCTGGGCCGATTGGTTTGAAACTTAATAGGAATGATCTATGACATGTCCTCTACAAACAATCCTCAATTTATTTTGATCTGACGTAAAACATGGCTGTCGTAGCTAAAAATAGAATATAGGGGTGCATGTGTTGTTTTTGGCTTATAACTTAAAAACCGTTACAGATATCAAAAATCTGACATCGGGTAAAATTGATCAGCATGACAAGATCTACCTAACCTGAAATTTTGAAAGAAATGCTAAAACCCATTTAGGAGTTATTGCCCTTTTTTCATCAAATTTTGAAAATTTAACATTTTTCGTCATTTATCCCATAAACTATTTGAGATAGAAGTGATATGTAAATTTGAAAAATGTTTGCTATGTTGAGATCTACATACCCTGAAATTTTAAAGGAAATCCCAAAACCCATTTAGGAGTTATTGTCCTTTTTTTGTCAAATTTTCAAAATTTTAACATTTTTGCATTTATCTCCAAAAGTATTTGAGATAGAAGTGAAATGTAAATTGAAAAATGTTTGCCATGTTGAGATCTACCTACCCTGAAATTTTGAAGGGAATCCCAAATTCTATTTTGGAGTTATTGGTTTGTGTAATTTGAGGTCGGGTTCTGTTACATTTATTTAAGGTTCACCCTTATTCCTGGTCAATTTTATCAACTTCCTGCCAGGACTACCACCATCAGGGAACATACATGTATTTTAACATTAAACCTTATGAAAAATAAATCTTCAACAAATTTTCCCTGAACAATGAACCAATTGCAAAAAACTTGGTCAAATAGTTGATTAATTGTCCAATGAAAACCAGACTCCAGGTGAGCGATACAGGCTCTGGTGAGCCTCTTGTTTGTTTATCTCACCTAAACTGCTTTTAAATTATGTATATTGGAAATTTGCTGAAAACTTTATTATTAAATTTCTGATTTATATATAAAAGCAAATAATAATGATAAGGCCAGAGATACACACCAAAGAGGATGTGTAAATTATTATAATAAGTATTGTGCAATAGCAAGAAATCTTCAATTGCACAGTATTGCGCAATAGCAAGAAATCTTTAATTGCACAGTATTGCGAAATAGCAAGAAATTGATATTTGGGCCCGGTTATCAAAATTGGTCCACATTGAGGTTTAAAGGGTCCAAAATTGAACTTTATTTGATTTCATCAAAAATTGAACTATTGGGGTTCTTTGATATGCCGAATCTAACCGTGTATTTAGATTCTTAATTTTTGGTCCCGTTTTCAAATTGGTCTACATTAAGGTCCAAAGGGTCCAAAATTAAACTTCTTTAAAATTTTCCATTTTAAATTGATTATTTCTGATTTATATATAAAAGCAAATAATACTGATATGGTTTGAATAGGTAAATTAAAAATGTTTAAGTTCTTAGACCACATTAATTCTGTGTCAAAAACCTATGCTGTGTCAAATATTTATTCACAATCCAAATTCAGTGCTGTATCAAGCTTGAATGTTGTGTCCATACTTGCCCCAACTGTTCACGGTTCGACCTCTGCGGTCATATCAAGCTGCCCCAGCGGAGCATTTTATTGGCTTATAACTTAAAAACCGTTACAGATATAAAAAATCTGACATGGGATAAAATTGATCAGCATGACAAGATCTACCTAACCTGAAATTTTGAAGGAAATCCTAAAACCCATTTAGGAGTTATTGCCCTTTTTTCGTCAAATTTTCAAAATTTAACATTTTTTCGTCATTTATCTCCAAAACTATTTGAGATAGAAGTGAAATGTAAATTTGAAAAATGTTTGTCATGTTGAGATCTACATACCCTGAAATTTTAAAGAAAATTCCAAAACCCATTTAGGAGTTATTGCCCTTTTTTTGTCAAATTTTCAAAATTTTAACATTTTTGCATTTATCTCCAAAATATTTGAGATAGAAGTGAAATGTGTAATTTGAGGTCAGGTTCTGTTACATTTATTTAAGGTTCACCCTTATTCCTGGTCAATTTTATCAACTTCCTGCCAGGACTACCACCACCAGGGAACATATTTTAACATTAAACCTTATGAAAAAATAAATCTTCAACAAATTTTCCCTGAACAATTGAACCAATTGAAACAAACTAGTCAAATAGTTGATTAATTGTCCAATGAAAACAAGACTCCAGGTGAGCGATACAGGCTCTGGTGAGCCTCTTGTTTATATAAATATTTATATATTTAAAAAATGTAAGTCATTTCAATTACAGCTAATTGCTTTTCAAAAGACTAAGTGCACTAACCCGAACCATGCGGTGGTTAGACCTTTTTTAAATAAAATATCTTTTCAATCAACCTTTTCTATTAAATTAGATAAAAAGCAATCTCAGGGCAGTCTCAATAGAATATTTATTTTCATACAGAATAACACAAAAAGGAATCGATATAAAGTAACTTGGAGCATAGATATTACTAATAAAGTGTTTTTTGTCTGCCTTGGATTATTTGAAAATCGGTTATTCTTTGCTTTCCACGCCAAGATAACATTGCTATGAAAATAAATAGAATGTCCAAACTATTTGTACTTTAATTTATGGCTTTAGAGACACAAATGTCATAGTAGGTCATTTGTGAGTTACCCTGTCCCTATCGTTTGATATAAACAATTTATTATATATAAAAGGTAGGAAACTGACTACGGCTATTGCATCAATAAATTGTCCATAATATTCTTAGGGATATAATAAAGTGACCCGCATTTAATTAAAAATTTATACCAATATACCTGTTAAGGGAGTTCAGGGGACAACCCAGTGTTTAATGGTCGACAGATGTGATGATTATGTTCTTTATCATAAGTAAAATTTATAATAACCAACCAAGAGAATACGCTTAAGGAAGCACTTCTGAGTGAATTAAAAATCTCTTCAGTATAATAAATATCAAATAGAAATGGATGTTCAATAAGAAGAAAATATAAAATTTTACAAAGTTTTCTGTAGAATAATACAAGATTAAATATGGGCTAATATAATAATTTTTTTCAATAATAAAAAAGCAGTGAAAGACTCTTTTGACTGAAAAACCAATCATTGTCAAATTTCAACATTTTTGGTTTCATTTGGATATCGTTTTGAAACAAAATTAGGAGTCCACGCTATGGCAGAAAATCTGAAAATAATTTTATTTTTTTAATGTGGTAAGAATTTTGTTTTTTAATATATGGATATTTATTTATTCATTCTTTTAAAATTTTTATCATTTGATTATCATGCATTCATACATGGAATACTTTAATTCAATTAAATTTGGATAGTTGAAAATTGTGTGCAAGTGCAAGCTCGTAAATCTACCTGACTATGAAATAATTTCACACCTTTTGCATATATAATAATAGTAGGACGTCTGCTGGTACTTTTATCCAGGTGGACAGTGTCATAACAACTCATTAATTAAATTAATTTTAATATTCCCAAAGGCATTTCCATTTAATGCAATATGAACCGCTACTACCGATAAATACGAAATTATTTCAATACAACGAAATATAATTTCACATCTGCTTGTTCTACAAAACATTGTATATTGTGATACATTCACAAAACGTTGTATATGTATACATAAAATTAAATATTTGTAAATAAAAAATGTATTTAATTTTTGGGCCTAGTAAATCAAAATAACTGCTAACAATGAACGGTAGCTCACATAAACCTCTATTACGAATATTTATACATGTATGGAGAACATTTATAATGTGATATCATATAATTCAACACTATTTCAAAATCCCTTTAGTTCGTATTAAGCATGATAATACAACAATTGCTAATAATCTATTTTAAACAAAAATAAACCAAAAAAACAACAGTAAAATATAAGTTATTTAAATTAATTCAAAGTTTATTGAAATAAATTCTTGTCCCACAAACAACTTCCATATATGGCAAACGCTTAAATTACCATATATGGCAAACGATAAAAATTACCTTATATGGAAAGCACAAAAATATACCATATACGATAAACGAGTTGTTAACTTTTTCGTTTCAGGGTGTGTATAATAAAAAGGTTTTTGTAGAAACAAATATATTTAATAATGTATGTATAGAATCTCACAAAAAAAATGTATTTAATATTTTGAGTTTCTAAGAAAGTATAAAAAAGATTTGTAACTAGAATGTAATCATTTTATAAGAAAGTCCCAAAAAGATTTATAACTGGAATGGAACCAGTTTATAAGTAAGTCCCAAAAAGATTCGTAACTGGTGTGTAACCATTTTATAAAATAAAGACAAAAAACATTGTAACTGGTATGTAACCATTTTATAAGAAAGCCTCAAAAAGATTTGTAACAGAAATGTAACCAGTTTATAAAATAAAGACCAAAATATTGTAACTGATATGTTACCTATAAGAAAGTCCCGAAAAGATTTGTAACTGGTATGTAACCTTTTTATAAAATAAAGACAAAAAGATTTCTAACTGGAATGTAACCAGTTTATAATAAGGACCCGAAAAGATTAACCATTTTATAAGAAAGCCTCAAAAAGTTTGGACAAAAAACATTGTTAAAACGGTTATGTAACCATTTTATAAGAGAGTCCAAAAAACATTTGTTACAGGAATGTAACCAGTTTATAAAATAAAGACCATAATATTGTAACTGATATGTAACCTATAAGAAAGTCCAGAAAAGATATGTAAATTTTTATAAAATAGACAAAAAAAATTGTAACAGGTATATAGCCTTTTCATAAAATATCCCCAGAAAGATTTTTAACTGGTATGTAACCATTTTATCAGAAATTCTTAAAAATATTTGTAACTGGTATGTCACAAACTCAAAAATATACGTAACCATTTCAAAAGAAACCCTTTCAGATTATGACATGGCTTGTGCTTAATCTGCATAAATGCTTTAATTTGGCAATATATTGTCACCATTTTGTAACTGGTTACAAAACAAGTATATTAAAATAGACTTAGACTAATTTCTTGCCAAATATGAAAACCACAGACGCCTTTGTTTACCATAAATTACTTTTATGTCATGTCAAGTAAAATAATGATATAATAACAGAAAGTGGTGGTTACAAGAAAGTTCGAAGGGTTGTCATATCCTTCTGGTGAATTTTTGTCTCGCCTGCTATGAAACGTCGCTAAGGCAAGATATAGGTATTGCTTTCCGCCGGCGGCGGCAGTGGCGTAAACTTTTTTAAAACTTTAATAACTTTGCACATGTAATACCTACAATTAAGATTTATGGTCCACAGGTAGCTTATCGTATAAGGTTTGCTGCAGTATACTTGTCTTGTAACCCTGACCTCAATTTCATGGTTCACTGACTTTATAAACATAAATGTAAAATCTGCATCCAAGTTTTGTGGTTAAATCCATTTCTCAGCAACTTTAATACCTAGGTCAACCATATTTGGTCTATAGATAATTCTTAGTGGGTACATGCCAATCTGACACCTGGCTTGGGACCTTGACCTCAATTTCATGCTTGAGTGACTTTCTCACTTTTTCATGGTTAAGTCCAATTCTCAGCAACTAGAATACCCAGACCCACCATATTTGGTCAATAGATAGTTATTGGTGGATGCATGTCAATCTGACACCTGCCCTTTGACCTTGACCTCAATTTCATGCTTGAGTGACCTGCATCACATTTTCGTGGTTAAGTCCATTTCTCAGCAACTAGAATACCTTAGGTCTATTGATAGTTCTTGGTGGGTACATGCCAGTCTGATACTTGTCTCTGGACCTTCACCTCAGTTCCAAGGTTGAGCGACTTTATCCAGGTTTCTTGATTTATTCCATTTTTTCAGCAACTGTAATACCTAGACCCACCGTATTTGGTCCATTGATAGTTCTTGTTGTGTACATGCATTTCTGACATTTTTCTAGGGACCTTGACCTCAATTTCATGGTTGAGTGACTTTCATCCAAGTTTCTTGATTAAGTCCATTTTTCAGCAACTGTAATACCTAAACCCACTGTGTTTGGTCTATAGGTACATGCAAGTCTGACACCTGTCTCTGGACTTTGACCTTAATTGCATGCTTGAGTGACTTTGTCACATTTTCTTAGTATATACCACTTTAACATCTGACACCTTACCTTTGACTGCTATTTCATGCTTGACTGATTTGTTTCATGTTTTGGGGTAACATCCATTTCTCAGCAACTGCAATACATAGACCAACCATATTTGGTCTATAGATAGTGCTTGGTGGGTACAATTGGCTGTCTGAGACCTTGACTTGAATTTGAGACTTGAGTCACATTTTCATGATTATGTCCGTTTTTCTGTAGCTGTAATACCTACATCCAAATTGACCTCAATTTTATGCTTTAGTGACTCTTGTCCCATTTTCCCCCCGCTGCACTGCGACTGAGGGTCTTAGTGATGATCTGCATCCATCTGTCCATCCGTCCGTGACATCTCCTCTGAGACCGCTGATCGGATTTCATTAAAATTTTGTAGGATTGCTAGTCAGTAACTATTAGTCACCATGTGTTCTTGATTCGGTCGCTCTGCCGTTTTGATTTGACAGATTTTACGGGAGTTATGGGACTTTAACTTTTTTCTGTATTTGACAATATAGGAACACTGTGGACGAAACTCCTCTTAGGCCACTGATCAGATTACGTTCAAATTGTGAAGGATTGTTAGTCACCATATGTACTTGATCCTGTCGGACCACGATTTTGATTCGACAAATTTTACAGGAGTTATGGGACTTTAACGTTTTTGTGCATGTGACACTGTAGGAACACTTTGTGGATGCAACTCCTCTGAGACCGCTGATCGGATTTTGTTCAAATTTTGTAGGATTGGTAGTCATGACATTTACTTGATGCGGGGGACATATGGCTATGTGTAGCAGTCTTGTTACAAATAAGTCCATTCCTCAACAAATGTTATAAATGTATTATATAGACCCTCCATTTTTGGCCTATAGATAGTTTTTGGTGGGTACATACCAGTCTGAGACCTGTCAGCTCTCCTTAGACACAGTTTTAGGATTGAATGACTTGCATGAGATTTTTCAGACAAATTATCGCCTGACCATTACTATTTCTATTAATGCATTTTCCTTTGACTTGCAATGTCAGGTATCATATAATCATTATTCTGTGTCGATGTGCATACTCAGGTGAGACATGTAGTATGTCCACTCTTGTTTTAGTTTCTGTTGCGAATTTAATGTGGATGATATTTGTTTATTCGTATGTTCATTTGTAGGATATGCGAGTTTTACTTTATTTTGTTTGTTTACATTCTGTACAATATTCAAGAGAAACTAGTAGTGAGGAATCAACATTTATTCATTATTACTCTCAATTATATTTTTTCCAAATAAAAGACTGTTGAATACAAAATTGATGTTGGAAACAGATGACAATTTGTTTACAATCAGTAACGGTAACCTGCAGCTGAGAGTTGTATGATTAAATACCGTTTGAATAATAGCTTGTATGATAAATAAAAACTTGGTCTAAAATTGTTGTTATTTTATTTTATTATCAGTTTTATTTCCTTTTCCCCATTTGAATGCAGATCAAGCCATAAATATCTTGATGACCTTGGTGACCTATTTCAAGAACAGTGTGTGATTATTTGTGTCTCATGATCTATATATATAAAATTATATATCGAGTAGAAGTGAAAAATCATGTGATCAGTACACATTAAAATTTAAATTTTACTATCTGGATTCGAAAAAATACTAAAAACGAGAGTATGTACAATATTTTTTTATTTTTAATAAATTGGATATCATGTCAATATGCAATATTTCAACGACATTATTTATTGGAAAGTTCATCTATTTATGGAACCCAATTGGCGAATTCTGGAATTGGGCTATAACCACAGTTATAAAATACAACTTTCTTTGTTTTTCTTTCATGGTTTAATTGGCAATTAAAGTTAATACCATAGAGTACAAATATTGGTTTATGATATACACAATAATTAATTTTAATTTATGTTCAGGCATTAATCGATACGTTGATCAGCCATTCTGATTAAATATAGAATGCACTATGTATAAGAAAATCATTCATAAAAGTCACATTTCTTATACAATATTAATAAAATTATGTTTTCTAGATGTAAAATTGGCATACCGATCAAATGATACCGATCAGTAACGGTAACCTGCAGCTGAGAGTTGTATGATTAAATACCGTTTGAATAATAGCTTGTATGATAAATAAAAACTTGGTCTAAAATTGTTGTTATTTTATTTTATTATCAGTTTTATTTCCTTTTCCCCATTTGAATGCAGATCAAGCCATAAATATCTTGATGACCTTGGTGACCTATTTCAAGAACAGTGTGTGATTATTTGTGTCTCATGATCTATATATATAAAATTATATATCGAGTAGAAGTGAAAAATCATGTGATCAGTACACATTAAAATTTAAATTTTACTATCTGGATTCGAAAAAATACTAAAAACGAGAGTATGTACAATATTTTTTTATTTTTAATAAATTGGATATCATGTCAATATGCAATATTTCAACGACATTATTTATTGGAAAGTTCATCTATTTATGGAACCCAATTGGCGAATTCTGGAATTGGGCTATAACCACAGTTATAAAATACAACTTTCTTTGTTTTTCTTTCATGGTTTAATTGGCAATTAAAGTTAATACCATAGAGTACAAATATTGGTTTATGATATACACAATAATTAATTTTAATTTATGTTCAGGCATTAATCGATACGTTGATCAGCCATTCTGATTAAATATAGAATGCACTATGTATAAGAAAATCATTCATAAAAGTCACATTTCTTATACAATATTAATAAAATTATGTTTTCTAGATGTAAAATTGGCATACCGATCAAATGGATGTGATTTTCGCAACATTTGATGAGGTTTAGGTATTTATATCAGGTTTTCGGTGTTTACAGGAGGTTCTTTGGTTTGTCGTCTTGTGGCTTATTTAGCAAATAACTTGTGGATTTGTCTTTCAAACGCATAGTAAAGTGTAAAGTCTGTGTCAGCTGTACCCCTTTCTTCTAATACCCCTCAGAGGTCTTTAAGACAGGTTTTCAGCGTGGTTAAATGTCGTCGGCAGACGGAATTCCTCGGAGTCATCGTCTTCGTCTTCGTCACCTTCATCTGGGTTGGCTCGTGATGTTGTCGGCTAATCCTGTAGAAAGGAGGCAGCGATATCTGAGTCGGTGAGTATGCCATGGCATTCATTGTTTTGGTCATGGTATATGTACTGGTCGAATTCGGTCAGAGTGAGCTGGTCTGGTATTTCAATGTCAGTAGTATAGTATTTGGACTAGTCCAGCACACCCCCCCCCCCCCCAAAAAAAATTTTTTTAGAACCCCCCCAAAAAAAAGAAAAAAAATTTTTAGAAACCCCACTTAGAGAACCCCCTCGAAAGATGCAAAAAATATTAAAACTACCCCCCCCTTCCCCAAAAAAAAAAATTCCCCAAGTGTGCCCCAACCTTGAGAAATGTAAATTGTGATTTTTAAGTAATTTTATTAATATATTTATGTTAAATTCCTGTATTGATCTTGTAAATCTAGTTATTGAAGTGCTATTTAATAGGACATGACTTTTAAATAGACTAAATCGATCATTGAAAATATTTACATGGTTGTCAAGAGTATGTTTACATGTTGCCTAGATAACGTTGTTATCAATATAGCAGACTGGTGCGGTCTTTTCTGTTTATTAACAGTGGAGAGAAGACGTGTTTTTATTAATGTCACTATAAAGTTGTTCTACTTTAGAACTTGAAAAAAATATAAGACTGTTTATCCACTTCATCTAAATTGTTGGATTAATCATGGAGTGATTGGTTAAAAACAAATGCAGATTATTCAGATAGACATGCAAGAAGGTTACGGAGTATCTCTAGGGTTCTTATAGATTATCCATGGTTCGGTTTGGTTGGATTGCCAGTTTCATATTTCACCACTGGTAAACTAAAGAATATTACAGAAATGCTTTCCAATCCAACATATGCTGAATACTGGAGACAACCACTGCCTGTGACAACCAACGAAATGCCCCAATCACAATAAGACAGCTATTGCTCAACGGACATGCATGTCCGCTGAACAAAGGTAACTTTTCTTACGGTTGTACGAGATTTGCTCTGTGTTGACTAGTAACCGAGTTAACAACCAACACATACATTATTGTGTGTATATTTAACAGTATATTTTTAAGCAATGTAACGGTGACACTGCAGTAGCGCCGTTGCTAAGGATTATGTGTTGATTAGATTCTGTATTTCTACGTACTTTAGTGATTGTAGTGATATTATGTTTATGGTATGTTTTCAAATTAAAATTTTGAAACTGATTATTGTTTTGGTAATAAATTAACCATCTAAAATGCAGTAATCTGTAATTCTTGTTCATAAAAACTACCTGTAATTTCTTCATCTTTTAAATCAATTATTTTATAAGTAACAGGATTTGTATTTAAAAATTTTTCAATTACAAATATTTCTTTAGTCCAACGAGTAGTATAACCTTTTTCAAATTTACCTTTCTTTTTTGTTATTCTTACTCTATCACCTACTTTGAATTTGGGTTTTTTAATTTTCTTTTCTTTTTCTGGATATAAATTTTTATACACTGTCAATTTATTTTCTAATTTACTTGCTTCAATAGGTGTCATTTTAATTGAAGAATGTACCGTATTATTATAATTTTTAACCAATTTATCTAATATATCATAATATTTAAAAGTTTCATTAGCAGTAAAATATTTAAACATATGTTTTTTCATTGTTCCTATCCAACGTTCCACTACACTAGATTTTTCTTCATTCTCAGTTGAATATAACTTTATGTTATTATTTTTTAACAATTCTTTTACTTGTCGATTATAAAATTCAGATCCTTTATCTGACCAAATATACATTGGTTTTCTTTCTTTAAATAATGTTTTAAATGCTTCACTTACTGTTACTCCTGTTTTATTTTTCAATGGAATTAACCAACCATATTTACTAAAAATATCTATAACTGCTAATAAATATTTATAGTGTTTATTTTGTTTTGAATATTGTTGCATATCTATCAAATCAACTGCCCATGTTTGATCTATTGAATTAACATAAACACGTCTTTTAGGAAAAGATTTTATAACTCTACGATGTAATTCGTCTGCTAATTTATTTGTTAGATTTGGACTAACCATTTTTATGTAAATAAAATGTTTTTTTTAAAAAATGGTTGAAGGAAAAGTTTGTACAAAATGTAATGAATACAAGTTACTAAGTGAATATTACAAGGCAAAGGATAAAGCGATGGGAGTTAAATCTGCATGTAAACAATGTAATAAACCAAAACAAAGATTACATTATCAAAATAATAAAGAAAAATATAAACAATCTTATCAAGAATTTATACTTAAAAATCCTAATTATAAATATGAATATTACTTAGAAAAAAAAATAAAATATAGACTTAATTCAAATTATGTCTATTAAAAATGAGACCCAAAAAATCATTTAAAGATCTTATTACTGAAACTATTATTGATGATATAAAAGAAACTGATATAACTAAATATATAAACTTATTAAAAGATAAAATAGTTATTAATCAATTTCCTTTAAAAATAAAAATAATAATAACAAGTGAATTTTTAACGCCTATTCCATTTAATATAATAGAAAGTCATTACTCTCATCCTGTCGAAGTTATCCTAACACAAAATAATATATCTACATTCTATGATAGTTTAATAGATAAATTTGAAGCTTGGATAGATAAATTTCAAGAAAGAGGATCTGGTTTTGTTTTCAGAAATATTAAAAATGTACAAGTAAAACAATTTAAATATGATTATCAGAAAGCTTCATCTTATATTCCCCTTCAATTTAAATCAAGTAATATTATTAATGTTCAAAATAAAAATGATAATAAGTGTTTTCTTTGGGCCCTATTATCAAAGTTATACCCCGTCAATAAAAACAAACAAAGAGTAACTAAATATAAAGCATATGAAAATAAAATTAACATGAAAGGAATTGAATATCCCGTATCAATAAAAGATATCCCAAAAGTAGAGAAACAAAATAATCTAAGTATAAATGTATTTGCGTTAGAGAACCAAACAAATAAAGAATCTTTATATCCAGTTTATGTTTCAAACGTAGAAAGTAATGTGACGTCCTTTGGACTAGCAAAAAATGTAGTTGATCTCTTATACATTGAAAGTAATGAAAATACTCATTACTGTTTAATAAAAGATTTAGATAGTTTTAAGTGTGATAAGAATAATAATAAATCATTTACATGTAGAAATTGTTTGCAAGGATTTCGAAGAGAAGAAACACTAACAAAACATAAAGAAATATGTTATGATAACGAACATTGTAAAGCTATAATGCCAAAACCAGGAAAAAATATTCTTAAATTTAAAAATTATTATTTTAAAAATAGATTACCATTTGTTATCTATTCTGATTTTGAATCAAATAATATTCCTATAAAGACATCTCAACCAAATCCTAATGAATCTTATATAAACCCAATACGTAAACAAGAAATAAATAGTTATGGAATCTATGTTCATTCAGATTATCCAGAAATATATAAACCACAATATTTTCTTATGTTGGTAGTGATGCAATAGAAAAATATGTAGAAAAATTAATGAAGATATTCAAAAAAATAAATTATAAGATCTACCTTAATGAACAGAAAAAACCAATATTAAACAAGTATGAAGAAGATGAATTTCAAGAAGCAACTGAATGTTATATTTGTGGAACAAGATTTCAAGAAAGTGAAAAAGATAATAAAGTAAGAGAACATAATCATCTTTCAGGTAAATATAGAGGAGCAGCGTGTCAATCGTGTAATACAAAAGAAGGTAAAGCAACAAAATTAATACCCGTGTTCTTTCATAATGGATCAAATTATGATTTCCATTTTTTAATTGAAGAATTGATGAAATATGAAGATGAATATAATAGTAAAACTTCTTTCTAAAAGCTCAGAAAATTATATTTCTATAGATTATGGAACAAATTATAAAAAATTAAGATTCCTAGATTCATATAGATTTATGTTAAAAAGCTTATCAAATATTGCTAAATCAATGGATGAGTTTCCTATTTTAGAAAAAGAGTTTGATGGAAATATTTCTCTACTAAAACAAAAAGGATTCTATCCATATGAATACATAGATTCTATAAAAAAAATTAAAAGATGAGAAATTGCCAGATATTAAAGAATTTTATTCAACATTAACCCAAAAAACAATTACAGAAAAAGAGTATAAACATGCGCAGAGAGTCTGGGAACATTATAATTGTAAAAATTTATTAGACTATCATCATTTATATCTTAAAACAGATGTTCTTATCTTAGCCGATGCGTTTGAAAAATTTAGAAAATTCTTTATAAAATATCATGAAATAGACCCCTGTTATTGTTATTCTTCTCCCGGTTTAACATGGCAATGTGGATTAAAATATACAGAAATAGAATTAGAATTATTAACTGATATTGATATGTTACAAATGTTTGAAAAAGGTATTAGAGGTGGTTTTTCTGGAGTTTTAGGTCCTAGACATGTTAAAGTTTTTAATAAATATACTCCTAATTATCTTGATAATAATATCACAGAAAGCGACAAACACTCCGGGGGGCTAGTTAACATAAAAGAACCTATTATCTCAATTGAAGAACTAGAAAAATATAGAATATTAGATGATTATGAAAAGAAAGAATGTTTAGAAAAATTAAAAAAAGGAGAAAATTTAAATGATTTTCTTACTGAAAAATATTTATTATATCTTGATGCAAATAATTTATATGGATGGGCAATGTCACAAAAATTACCAACTAAAGATTTTAAATGGGAACAGGATCCTGATTATTATAAAAATATTCCAAAAGGAAGAGGATGTTTAATTGAATGTGACTTAAAGTATACAGATGAATGTAAAAAGAAAACATATAAATATCCTTTAGCACCGGAAAAGATTAAAATAAATAAAGAAGAATTATCTGATTATCAATTAAATTTATTAGGAGATAAACCATTAGGTAAAGAAGAAAAACTATTCTTAACATTAAATAATAAAAAGAAATATATTATTCACCATAGTATTTTAAAAGACTATATTAAACTTGGTTTGAAAGTGACAAAAGTATATAGAACTATTTCTTTTAAAGAATCAAATTGGTTAGCAAAATATATTAATTTTAATACTGAACAAAGAACTAAAGCAAAATCTGCTTTTGAAAAAGATCTTTGGAAACTTATGAACAACAGTTTTTATGGAAAGACATTAGAAAATATCAGAGGAAGAAATAATATTATATTATCTATTAATAGGGAAGAAGTAAAAAAATATATAAACAAACCAAATTTTAAAGACTCAATAATATTTAATGATAACTTTGTTGCAATTGAAAATAATGTTACTTCTGTTAAATTTAATAAACCTATTTATTTAGGACAGGCTATATTAGATTACTCGAAACAATTAATGTATAACTTTTATTATAATGTTGTTAATAAATTATGGGAAAAGAATGAATTAGTTGCTTCAGATACGGATAGTATATTCTTATCAGTTAACACAAAAGATATTTATAAAGATATGGAAAAAATAATAGATGAATTAGATACATCAGATTATCCTAAAGATCATCCTTTATATTCAGAAAAAAATAAAAAAGTAATTGGTAAATTTAAAGATGAACTTAATGGGAAAATTATGACTGAAATAGTTTATTTAAGAAGTAAAGCATATTCTTTTACGTTAACAGATTTAAGTAATGTGACGTCCTCTGGACTAGCTAATCAAAAAGTAGAAGAAGAAAAAAAATTAAAAGGAATTGTAAAAACTATAATAAAGAAAGATATTAAATTTAATGATTATAAAGATTGTCTATTTAATAATAAAACTAAAATGAATAAAATGTATTCATTAAACTCTAATAAACATAAAATGTATGTTAATGAAATAAATAAAATAAGTATGTCTCCATTTGATGATAAGAGATATATCTTAGACAATGGAATAGATACTCAACCTTATGGTTATGAATCTTTTTATTTTATTTAGCTAGTCCGAGCTAGGACGAAGTCCGTCACGAAAAGGACGTCACTTAATCAATCTCAATTTCCAAGCAACAAAACCAGTTAATGCCATACCACCAACAACAAATGCAATCTCTCTATTTTTTTGGTTTTCTGACGGAGTATAAAAATCACTTAATGTAGGCTTAGGTGATAATGTATCTAATTGTTTACCCGTAATAAAATAATATTGTTTCATTGCCTGGTCAACATCATCAAAAGTCTGAACCGCATGATGTTCCTTTTGTAATTGTTCATTAATAAAATCTAATCTTTGTATCCTTTTTTTATTCCATTCTGCTTGTGCTTTTTCTAATTTTTCTATAGCTTTATCATGTCTTATTTTTTCTTCATTTGCGTTACTACCCATATGTGAAAATAAATAATTACTCCCTGAAAATGCAAACGCGTTTGTTATTGCCCCACCAAGCATCATTGCTAAAGCACTTGCCATTTTATTAAAAAATAAATTTCTCAATTCTAAAATTTAATATAATAAAATGTATTGTTTTAAGTGCAAAAAAAAGACAAAAGCTAAAAACATCCACTATACAAAAGTAAAAAATGCTAGTATTTTAAAGAAAGGAAAATGTGCTGTATGTGGCACAACTGTAAATAAATTTGTTAAATCAGACCCCACTTCTAAAAAAAATAAATAAATTTTTACTTTACAATATCAGTAGGTATAATACCTTGCTTAACCAACATATCTTTTGTTGCCATTGCAAGTAATATATCAATGGATAACATTCCAATATCACTTATATTAAAATCCACTTTTGGTGCTGGTCTCTTAAATACCTTTCTACCTATTTCTGCATATCCAACTGTTAACAATGTTTCCACTCCAGCATGATATAACATATTTGATATTTGTTTTCCGTCTTTTGGTGTTGACATTTTTATATATTAAATTTAATTAAATTCAAAAGGATCGATTTCTTTCTTTTGTTTTTGGGGAGTTTTTTCTATTTTTTCATTTTTTTCAGTTTCCCCTATTTTCCCAGTTTGTTTTCTTTTATTATAAATATATAATCCCAATACAACAATTCCAATTGATGAATATAATAGTTTGTAATTATTGTTTGAATCTTTATCAGAATTTTTTTTATTTTTTTTAAAAGCATAATTTGTTTCTGTATCAGAATCTTTTGTTATTTGAATGGGATTGGAGTGTATCTCGCTCTCTGTGACGGTCGAAGGCCTAGCCCGCTCGCTTGCTTCTCTTGCTAGTTTTAATTCTATATTTTCCTTTTTTAATTGTTCTGCTTCTTTTCTTTTTAATTCAGCTTTTATTTTTTTTGCTTCTGCACCTTTTTTACCAGCTGCTAATCGTTTTAGGTTTTTTTTAGATTCTTTTATTTTTTCTTTAGTTTCATTTTCACTCATCATTTTTTATGTCATTATTTTCATCTTTCTTTTGGAAATAAATATGTCTTGCTGTTGTTAACATTGCAGTAAAAGGAGCAAGATACATTCCATATCTATAGTACAATTCACAACATGTATTAGTTAAAGCATGATTGATAAAAGGATCTTCCTCTAAGTCTTGAATTAGCTTTGGTTGATTAACAACGTTGAAATACTTTGATACACCCATAACATATAAATTAATAAAAGAGTTTCCTAATGTCTTAGTCATACTAGCTCCTAATCTTGCTTCATATTTACAATATAGTTTGTTTATTTGTTCCGTTCCCATTGTATCAATGTCTGAAAGTTGTAATTCTTTACCCAAATATTGTTTACTACTCCCGCCAGCAACAACGGCTGACAATCGCTCACGTTTTTTTTCTTGAAGGGAACTGATCACTTCGTCATCTTCTACTTCAATTTCGATGTCTTTCAATAATTCTTCGGCATTCATTTTATATAATTTATTTTTAATGTTTATAAAACTAAGCACAACATATTTAACTAATGATAAGACTGCAGTGTTTATTATAATTTTTAGTATTTTCAATATCATGCTTTTTTATTGCTTATTTTTGTTATATTACTTAAGCATTGTATAAGCATTACTTAAGAATTGTTTAAGCATTACTTAAGCATTGTATAAGCATTACTTAAGAATTGTTTAAGCATTACTTAAGCATTGTATAAGCATTACTTAAGCATTACTAAAAAAATCAGTCAAGTAACCAATAACCAGTAGGTTGATCTGTCTTTAATATTAATTTACGATGTTTCTTTTTTTTAAGTTTTTCCTTTATTCTTTGCCTTTCTTCTAAAGTAGGAATAACATCATTTTCTCTTAGACAATTGTCAAAACTATCTCTATCTTTTGTGTAGAACATGCATAACCATTTTGTTTGTTCTCTTAAGTCTTTTAAAACAGAGTTGTATCTCTGTGAAATGACCCACACTGATTGTTCTGCATGTCTTCCTGAAAATGCAAGATTAGACAACATATCTTTTTTATTTGTTAGTTCTTTTGTTGCACTGCAGTCATCAATGATATATAATGTTGGATGACCAGCATATTCTTTAAACAATATTCTTAGTAGTTCTTGTAGCTTTTCTTCTTCATGAATGGAACCGTTCGCTTCTCTTACTTCAACAATAGGATTAAAAATTATTAAATTTTTTGCTTTTGGTTTTCTAACATCACCAATCCACTCACGATTTTTGTATGCTTTGTTCCATTGAATGGTTGGGCAAAGTATAACTATATATTCGAACACCTGACAATATTCCTTTTCTAATAAATCAAGAACAAACTCTGTTTTTCCACATCCAGTTTGACCACATATAATAGCACAATGGGGATATTTTGGTAATGTGACGTTTGAAAAACTAGCTAATTCCATTTTTTTCCAAAGGTTTTAAAACTTTTAATTAACTAGTAATTAACTTCTTTAAATCTTCCATCTTCAAAATTAATTTGTGCATCTTGTATAACATACATATAAACATTTATTGGTTCATCTGCTTCTGCTTTTTTCGTTATTTGGATAGTAATACCTTCGGAACCATTCATAATTTTTCTTCCTGATCCATGTAATGAGTTATCATATGTTGAACGTAAATCTAACCATAAAGCGTAATTAGTTGTATGATATTTTCCTAATGTTGTTTCAGTAAAGTTTAACTTTTTTGTAACAATATTTATTTCTTTGTTTTGTTTTGAATCTAAAGCAAAGAATTTATTTATCTCATTCCATTGTTGATAGTATTTCATTCCTTGACTATATAATTGATTTGGGATACCTTCTATTATTATTTCTAAATTTGTTATTTTAGGATTGTAATAAGTTTCAGTATTGGTTCTGTTAGGATCTTCAAACAAAAATAAAATTCCTTTCATACTTTTAGCTGGAACATTTAAATTAATATTCCATAATGTATCAGATTTGTTTTTAGTTATTTTTCTATGTCTTAGTATTCTATCATACAAAATAACCATTTTACCATCAATTTGTTGTCTTATTTGTCTTGCTAATTCTTCGTCAAAAATTATATCAAATTCTAAACAAATATTTTTAATTTTATAACTTGCGTTTGCATCTGTTGATTTAATAACTTTATTGTAATCGTTAAACGTAAGTTCATATTCAAGTCTGTCGCCAAGACCAGCTTGGTAAAAAGGAATATTAGTTTCCAATAATTCAAAATCAAGAGGAATACAAAATCTTTTACCATATGCATTTGCAATTTCTTCATCTTCTGCATCTGACGTTGCATCATTTGCACCAACTCTATGTTTTAACATGTTTTCTTTACCGATGCCCTGATATGCCATATTTGCACGTTCATATGGTGATCTCCACAAATCAACATAACAATGATAAATATCACTGTCGTCAATTGACATAATTTCATTTCCGCTTATTCTAATCGTTGTTTTTTTAACTATTGCTCTTCCTATATTTTGATATATAGTTGCGTTATTGTCTGTAGATTGAAGTTCTATTTCAAAAGCTAATTTAGTTGTTCTAGGAACAATAACATCATTACTACTTAAATTTGGAAATCTCACTAATAACTGTTGATTTCTATCAATAGTTGAAGGATTATTATTTATTACTACACATTGATGAATACCTTTCATTCCACGAGGTTCTCTTATTTTTGTATTAAGATTTAATTCGTTTCCGTATGCTGACATTTTTAAGGAATAAATTTAGGTTTAATTTTAATGTTACAAAAATAATTCAATTATTGCTGATACTTGAGTATTAATACATCCAGTATTTGTACTCTTACTAATAAAACTTATCTTATCTCCAGCCTTAAATTTTAAAGGTATAGCAAAGTTAACATAATTAGAAAAAGAATTATCCAAATTTATTCCATAATTATTTTTAGTATCGGAAGTAAGTTGAACTATGACATTTACATCATCTTTATTTGTTTTTAAACTTGTTAAACTAATACCTAATATCTGACCTGGAAAGTTCATTAAATAATCACTGCCGCCATCACCAAAATAAAACGCTTGACCATTCTGAACTGGACCACTAATTCCGGCAAATATACTTATTATTTTTCTGTCTGGTATATTTTCAAGATTTTTAATCATATTTTCAACATTTGAAATTTTAAGATCTAGGGTATTGACACTTCTGTTTAAATATTTATCCTTTGTATCCATTGTTAGAAGCTCACTCTTCATATTTAATATTTCCTTTTCTATTTTTGATGTATCTACGTGTTTTTTTTTGACACCAAGTATACTCATTTTATTAAATAAATTATTGGTGACGTCCTCTGGACTAGCTATATAATTTCTAAAACACAATTAATTGGTAAATGATTAATTATCTTGTTATTATTTTCATCTCTAATTTCTAATTTTAATTCTGTTATAATATCATTTACCAAACACTTATATTCCGGATGCTCAAATCTTACTGTTATATTATCTCCAAACTCTTTATTCTCAACCGGAATAACAGCCAACAAGGTACTCGGCTTGCCATCAAGATAATTAAAAGAAGTGCTAACTTGTTCCAAATGGATATACAATGATTTATGGATAGCAAAATCTACAAATTTGTTTCCATAATGTAATTTATTGGGTTCAAATATACGTTTATTATTAAATCCTAACATATTTCTCAAATTTTTATTTATCTTTAACTCAGTAGGAGTGTTTAATAAAGCAATACCATTTGCTTCATTTACGGATAATACAATATTTTCTTTTTGGAATTCATCCGATATTTGTTGGAAACTATAATAACCATCCATAATCCTTCGATTTCTATCTCCGGTCTTTTTTGTATACCCATTATAAACGTTATACCAACCTACACTGTATCTTATAAATTTCAAACCAACACGTTTATTTCCATTTATATTATCAATGTATTGTTGTAAGTTTATTGTCTTATCAATATTTGAAATAGTATGATACATTTTTATATTAAAAAAATGATAACAAAAGAATTTAAATATAATCCTAATGCATCATATAATCCTGGTATTAAATATTCTAAAAAAGATATAAATCTTGTTAATCAAATAATATTTGTAAATCAAAAAGAAAACTTCAAAACAGCTTTCCCTGATTTATTTCAAAACTATCAAAACCCATCATTACATACCAACGAACCATGGAATACATGGATTCATTCTTCATTTGATTGGTGGCAATGTCAGTTAAACTTTGCAGTTTGGTGTGCAAGTACAGGATGTGGTGTTTCCTACAATGACCACATACAAAACACCTCAAATCTTACAAAATCGGTTTATATGTTTCATTTATATTATTGCATTGCCAGAATTTTAAAAGAACTTAAATCACCTTTACCAACAAATTCTTCTTTCTGTTATTACAAAAACCCATATGACAAAGCTGCATATCAAAAATTATGTGATGAATTCAATGTTTCTCCAAATACAGATTGGAGACAAAAACTAGAATCATCATCTCAAGGATTAGGAAATTATGAGCAATATTATAAACCAAGTAATAAATATAGATATAATCATTCAGGGGATGGTCCTTTCTTTAATATTCATGATACAATTTATCATACAAAAGATATAAGTATGGCTTGGACAACATTTATATTAGATAAATCAGAAGGTTTTACGAGAGCAGGTATAGAACGTATAAATGAAAGTATTAAAATGTATGTATGGGCTTTATTAGGGGCACAATCTCAAACAAGGGTAGAAATATTAAAAGTAGGAACAGGATTTGATGCACAAAAACAATTCTTAGCAAATGTACAAGATGCTATTAATAATCCTATAGATTTACCAACACAAATATCAAAATATCAAAATGTTTTAAAATACGCAAGAAGTAAAGTTGATTACGCTTATGGACTTGGTTTATATATGTCTCCCAGTGATATGGTATTAAAAATTGGCACCATTGTTGGTTATAATAACAAAATTGTAATTGCAACAAAAAATCAAACACTTGGTTTCAATAACGATGTAAATGTTTCACAAATACAACCTGAAAAATTACCAGAACCAGTTAAATCAGAACCAGAACCAGAACAAATAAAATCAATTCAAATAAAATCAGTCCAAAAATATGAAAATAATACACATGAATATAACAAAAAAGTAATAATAGTTGGAAGTATTGTATTAGGTATTATTTATGAGATTTATTAATATATTACCTCCAAAGTCAATTTTTATCTTTAAAAATGAAACAACCTACAGCTCCTGATTTAGCTAGCCCTCCGGGCGTCACTTTATATCCAAAATTACCAGTAGAAGACGGTCAAAATTATAGATTACACAAAATAACAGAAATAGAAAAAACATTGATTAAAGAAAGAGATACTCGCAAATCGTTGTACAAGAAATATAATCGTGGAGTTAATATTACTGATGGTGTCGATACAAGTCTAATTTCAGCATCCGTTGTTTTAGCAGGTATAGGAATAGCTATTCCTGTCTTACTTCCTTTACAAATTACAGCTATTGTTTGTGGCAGTTTAGGAGGTTTAATTAAATTGGTTAGACGAAAGTTAACAACAAAATCAAAAAAACATTATGAAATTAAAACAATGGCAGAATGTAAATTAAATAGTATAAAAGATTTAATATCAAAATCTTTAACTGATGGACAGATAAGTGAGAATGAATTTAAATCAGTTTTGTATGAATTGGAAAAATATAATAAAATGAAAGAAAACATACGTAAAAAACAAACACAAACAAGAATGGATGATAGTGAAAGAAAGAAATTAATAGAAGACACAGAAGCTAGAGTAAAAAAAGAATTAAAAAAAAAAAGGAAAACATATAATTTTCTTTAACAAAATTCAAATATTTAATGATCCTCCACCAAAATATGAACTAAATCCTTTTTAAAAAAATGGCTGAAGGAGGTATTGAATTTGATAATCCTGTATTTGATAATGATGATTATGATGAAGAAGAAACATATTTTAAAGATGATGAAGAGTTTCAAGAATATATAAATAAAAAAAAATGAAGTATCAAGACATTTATCATATTCTGACAAACTAAAGCATGAAAAAGAAATTATTAAAAAAATGATAAAAAGATTCTATAATAAAAATGATGAATTATATTTAGGTAAAAATTATGAAGATTTCTTTTTAGAGAAAGATAATAAAGGAAGACAAATGTTTTATGTAAAAGATAGAAATGGTGATAAAGTTGCATTAACATATTACAAAGCAGGAATATTAAAATTTTATAAATTTAGTACTCTCCAAGAAAAACATGGTATTGATTTTATTAGACATGTTTTAGGCATTGACCATTATAAAATAACTAATCAACATATTGCTGATGTCGAAAACCGATTACAAAAACTTAATAATATCACGGAAGAAATTCCATTACAAGAAGGACAAGAATTATTAGAAACATTAAGTAATGCAGAAACATTTGTAAAAGAAATACAAACAGATTTAGCTGGTAGGGAAGTTGCAGGTTTGGTCGAAGCTTCCGAAAGAATAAAATGGAATATTTCGAACGAAATTGCAAAACTTAAAGATTTAGAAAGGGAAATAGAAAGAGAAGAAGCTAAATTGGAAAGAGCAAAAGAAGATAGTGATGATTTTCAAATTGAACAAATAGAAAAAAGGATAAAAAAGTTGAAAGAACAGAAATCTTTGAGAATAGGAGTTATAAATGATCTTAAAGGAAAACTACGTGGTCAGTTTAACAACATAATGGAAACCTTTCATAAGATTATTTATAAAGACAAAACATTAGGTGAAAGATTAAAACATTATTTAGAGAACAAGGTGTTACGATAGTTAGTATTTTAACAGCTTTTGGTATGACAATAGGTTTTATAATTGAAACTGTAACTGGTACAGTATCTAATTTTTTACCTTCTCCTCCAACCAGAGGTAATGTGCAAAATTGGATCAAAGAACAATTAAAAAAATTAGGAAGATTTTTAGCTTTTATTTCAAAAAAGTTTGTTGAAGCATTACCAGGAATAATAGGTGCTATGGTCTCTTTTTTGTTAAAAACAACAGAAAATGTAGTAAATTGGTTTGCAAATAATTTATGGGCTTTGCTTGTTTTGGTTGTTGGTTTATTATATTCTGCTGCTAGGGAACGATAGTATTTTTATTTTAGGAGTGTGCACCGGGGGAAATTTTTTTTGGGAAGGGGGTAGTTTTAATATTTTTTCATTTTTTGCATCTTTCGAGGGGGTTCTCTAAGTGGGGTTTCTAAAAATTTTTTTTCTTTTTTTTTGGGGGGGTTCTAAAAAAATTTTTTTTTGGGGGGGGGGGGGTGTGCTGGACTAGTCCAAATACTATACTACTAATGTCAGCGTTGATGTCTGGTATATCTTGAGTCGAATCTGAGTCTGGTGTGTGAAAACCGGTTTTGCGGAAGCAGTTAACAATAGTTAGTGTCTTGACGTTTTTCCATGCAGTCGTAAGCATATGAGTGGCATCTAGTATCGTCAGTTTCTTGGCGATTACATTTGCACTGAGGTCCTGTGTTGAGTCTGTGTTGATGATTATCATGTTGACAACTCAGGATCGGTAATGCCCTCAAGATTTCTGATGACACCCTGGTCACAAGGCTGAATAATGGCTGTTGTGTTTGATGGTGTTGATCCGAAATTCAAAAACATGGCTGCCAGGGCTATTTATGCACTCTGATTGGGTGAAATGTAAAAAAATCTTCTCAGAAACTACAAAAGCAATTGAATTGTTATATTGCAGGAATGATCATATATACATATATATGTGTACTTTGGAATTAACATAAACTAAGTTGTCTAAAGTACGCAGAAATCCTTGCTAATATGCTCTGAAGTTTTTCTGTTTTGGGGATATTTGGAGGGGGAGACCTATTTTTGTCATTTTTTTAGCTCACTTGACCCAAAGGTCGTCCGTCGTTGTTGTTGTCTGAACCAAACTTGGCCACAAGCATCATTAGGGCATCTAGTTAAAAAATATATGTCCGATGACCCTGCCTGCCTACAAACATGGCCGACATGGCTAAAAATTAGAACATAGGGGTAAACTGCCGTTTTTGTCTTATATCTCAAAAACTAAAGCAATTAGAGAAAAACTGGCGGAGTAAAAATGTTCATCAGGTCAAAATCTACCTGTCATGAAATTTTCAGACGAATTGGTCAACCTTTTGATGGGTTATTGCCCCTGCATTGTTAATTTTAAGGAAATTTTGCAGTTTTAGGTTATTATCTTGAATATTATTATAGATAAAGACAAATTGTAACAGCAAAAATGTTCAACAAAGTAAGATCTACAAATAAGTCAACATGACCAAAATCATTGATTGACCCCTTTTAGGAGTTTTTGCCCTTTAAAGACGCTATCCAGCGTAAACTTTCCTTTAAAGATCTTTTCCTCTCAAACCACTGGGCCAATTGAGACCAAACTTTGGTGGAATGGTCCTTGGGTGGCCCCCTTCCAAAATTATGTCTGGCATACCTGACTTCCAACCGACAAGGCTGCTGTTACTAAAAATAGAAAAAAGGGGGGGTGAATTTAAAAAATCTTCTTATATGAAACTACAAGTCCAGTTGGAACCAAAGTTGGCAGTAATGGTTCTTAGGAGGTTCTCTTTCAGAAATATGTCCGATGACCCGGACTGTTAACCAAGATGGACGCCACAGCCGAACTTAGTTTAAAGTGGAACTAAAATGCTTATAGCAAGTTATTTTCATTTTATAGTACTAAATAAACGTATAAAAACGCAAAAAACCCGATGAAATTTGGTCAAGTAATAACGGAGAAAATAGCTAGTGAAGTTGGATTATTTTTACCTGTGGGAAATCCAATCAGCGCTATTTCCGGAAAGAGGGTTTCCTCGCTGAGTGACCCCGATTGACCGGAAATGACGTACAGTGCGGGCTACTCTTGAACTTGTTTACATTGACCAGAAGGAATATCTTATGGATGAAGACAGCAATGCTAGTGATTTATCGCTGTCATTTAAATCCCCCCATATACATATATATAAAAAGAATGAAAATGAAATTATAGATATTTTGAAAGGTGTGTATAACATAAATACAAATGGAAGACCATCTTATAGGAATAAAAAGCAAACACTATTTTTTTAAACAAGCAAATATAAGACACAATATTAATTGATAGTTTTAAAACAGATGTTTTACAGATACTGGAAATTAATATAGATTTTGATATAGAATTGTAATGTGTTTTTTTTTATTGAATTGACAGATTCATAAAATTTCAGAATTTTCTTATAAAAATATATTAAATTTCTTAGTTTAATCAGAGACATATATGTAGAGAGGGATAAGTAATTTCTTACAATCCTTGTTGTAATAATAAAAATATGTAGGGAATCGTTGGAGAACCTGCACTGTACACCTAAAACTTTAATAAAAGATTTTGATGGATTTTAATAAAAAAAAATTATTCAACTTATAAAATAATTCCCACATTTGTAGAGTTATAATTTGGTTAATTTTGGTTATGGGACTTTATGCTCTTTGTGTAATTTGAATTATAATACCAGTCAAAACTGGTTTTCATAACACCTTTCTAATGACTTTGTTACCTGTATATTGATTTACTCCACAGGTGGTAGGTGCATGGCCAAGTTGTTATTTACCTGATTGGAGGGATTAAAACTTTTGTTTGATCTTTATTACTAGATAACAGGATGTTAATTAATAGGTGCTAAAACTTTAACTGTTTTAATTACCAGGATTAAAGGTGATAAATATCCATCCACATGTTTACTAATTTGTTTTATATCATGAACTAGTTTTAATTTTCACAGGTGTTTAATACTATTTAAGGGGAAATTAAAATTTCTTGCACGATTGGAAGTGTCATATATATATATATTTTTTATAAATAATGAATAAATAAATACATATTCTTTTAATAAATAATTACACATTCAAACTTTGCTTTAGCTTTACATTGCCTAATGAAATAGAATGTCTTTAAAAAAAAGCTACATTTTTACCCAAATTATTTTCTGCATTATCAGGATTATGATCATGAACATGTTATATAAATAGAGAGGTAGTTATATCATGGAGGTACATGTATTGTTCTATATTGTATTATTTTACCATAGTCAGCAGACTCTTAATATTTGAAATTATTATGGTTACAAATGTATAACTTTTATGCTCATAGAAAGAGAAAATAATTCAGAGGGACATGGGACCAGAATAACTTTTTATGGTGCTACACATTTGGCTATAATAGCCTCTTATTGTACTACAACTTATGTTAGCTTGTTGGCTACATCTTTTCAAAGTCATGCATTTGATATAAGCGGCCTTACATGTACCTTCTACTTACTCCAATAATAATATTTTTAAATAGCCCTATGTTCAGGTGTTGAGTATGTCCCGTTTTTGCAGAGTTGCTGCATCCCGCAACTGCACAACTCCTTCCCATTGTTGAATTGTAGATTTAAATTAAGTACAATGTTTCATCAAACAAGTGTCGGTGAATATATAAGAAGCACTGTCAATCGATAGTTGTCACCAATAACGTATAAACAATCAACTGAATCTGCTTTCACTTTGCAAATGACCTGTACCTATTTATGTACAAGATCTGAACCGCACAGTACGTCACTTCCGGCGAATAGTAATATTAGAATAAGTGGCGAGTTTTTTAACAAATCGTTCAGGTGTGCAAATGACGATCGGGCAGTATTTTGCTAATATCTCGAAAACTAAGTTACCGAATTTCATCGGGTTTTTTGCGTTTTTATATGTTTTTTTAGTACTATAAAATGAAAATAACTTTCTATAAGCGTTTTAGTTCCACTTTAACATAGGGCCCTATAGGAAAATTCATTGAAAAATCTTCTTGTCTGAAACCAGTTGACATATTGGAGCAGGACTTGGCAGCATTGGTCCTTAGGAGGTCCTTTTTCAGAAATGTGTCTGATTTCGTGGACTGTGAACCAAGATGGTCGCCACAGCAGAACTTAGTTTAACATATGACCCTATGGGAAATTCACTCAAAAATCTTCTCGTCTGAAACCACTGAGTCAATTAGAATTAGACTTGGTAGCAATGGTCCTTAGATGATCCTCTTTCAGAATTTTGTGTCATGACCTAGACTGTCAACCAAGATGGCCGCCACACCCGAACTTAGTTTAACATAGGGCCCTATGGAAAAATTCATTGAAAAATCTTCTTGTCTGAAACCACTTGACATATTGGAGCCAGACTTGGCAGCAATGGTCCTTAGGAGGTCCTTTTTCAGAAATGTGTCCAATCACCTGGATTGTCAACCAAGATGGCTGCCACACCGAACTTTGTTAAATATTGGACCCTATGGAAAAATTCATTTAAAAATCTTGTGTGAAACCGCTTAGCCAGTTGGAACAAGACTTAGCAGAAATGGTCCTTAGATGGTTCTCTTTTAGAAATATATACGTTGACCTGGACTGTCAACCAAGATGACTGCCACAGCTGAAAGTAGTTTAACATAGAATGTTATAGAAAAACCAGCCAAAATTCACTGCAACACTTAAATTTTTAGGTCTGCTCAAGGTCAAAAGTTAAATCCAGGTGAGCGATACAGGCTCTTGAGAGCCTCTAGTTTTGTAATGGTGAGAATTTGGAAAGGGTTTCCTTAAAAAAAAATATACACAGTGAAAGCTGGAAGAAATGTGTTTAATTTGAAATATGGTTGTCTATGGGTATGTGATACAGCCAATTTTCCAGCTATCAATCTTTTGAGTATGTACCTTCAATTTATGAAGTCATGAAAAATACTAAGAAAAACTGTTATGTGCACTCTTTAAAGGTTCTCTTTCTGTTTATTGCATATATTAATCAGGTGAGTGATACAGGGTAGCTCTTGAGAGCCTCTGATTCTATTTCACATTGTTTCGGAGATATAAGGAGTCAAAGTTAGCAGTTTAGGAGGAAACATAAACTTATTAATTTTCATCCCATTTAAATGGAGATTTTTTTCTTTTAATTCATCTTGATGAGTGCTTTCAGTAGTATGTCTACAGAGTACATGTACTGCAGCCATCTTTAATATTGAGAATGTACAATGTACTTAAGTATGGTATAGAGCATTCCCAAATCTTTGAGAATATTCTTAACTTTGAATAAAGAATAAAAGTATGAAAACTTTTATGGCATTCAATTTTACTGTGAATAAAATTTTTTAGAAATTCTTATGCTGAGTAAAAAATTATTACTCAAAATGTTTTATGTTGACTGGGCCAGGAGTTGGTTACCACCTGATTAAAAAAAAACTATATGGGACTCTGTCATTAGGCTTTTAATGAAACTTTAATATGAATTCCAGAATTTTTTCATCATTTACAGATCTATAATGAGGGGCTGTGATAATATGTGTACCTATTGTATTGTACCATTCACTCGAGGACGAGAAAGAAGTCGACCTATATCGTCAGTACTCGATGAAATCAGAATGCTGTCTGATCAGGTAATTGGATGCTTTTAGTTTAAATATAACAGATGGAATATAAGAATTGAAGCTAGGTTTTTATTAGCTCACCTGACCCAAAGGGTCAAGTGAGCTATTCTCATCACTTGGTGTCCGGCGTCCGTCGGCATCTGTCGTCCGTTAACTTTTACAAAAATCATCTTTTGTGAAATTACTGGGCCAAATGGAACCAAACTTGTCCACAAGCATCATTAGAGTATCTAGTCATCTTTCAGAAGTTTGTCCGATGACCCAGACTGTCAAACAAGATGGCCGCCACAACCGAACTTAGTTTAACATAGGGCCCTATGGGAAAATTCATTGAAAAATCTTCTTGTCTGAAATCAGTGACCAATTGGAACCAGACTTGGCAGTGAACAAAGATGGCTGCTACAGCTGAACTTAGTTTAACATTGGATCATACAGGAAATTCACTCAAAAATCTTCTTGTCTGAAACTTCTGAGCCAATTGGAACTAAAATTGGCTGCATTGGTCCTTAGATGGTCCTCTTTCAGAAATGTGTTCTATCATCCGGATTGTCAACCAAAATGGCCGCCACAGCTGAACTTTGTTTAGAATATGACCCTATGGGTAAATTCATTTAAAAATCTTCTTGTCTGAAACCACTTAGTCAGTTGGAACAAGACTTAGCAGTAATGGTCCTTAGATGGTTCTCTTTTAGAAATGTGTCCATTGACCTGGACTGTCAACCAAGATGGCTGCCACAGCTGAACTTAGTTTAAGATAGAACCCTATACCTTAAATACAGTGTTTCCAATGCTCTGCTGGTTCCATCATCAGGTGGATCCCCTCTCCTCGACTGTTTTGGCTCTGTCCACGACAATCTCCAGGGGGTGCGCCGACTGAGTTAATCAAACTAAGGCAGGAAACAGCTAGCTCTTCCACTGCTCCTCTCTCTTCCTCCATACCCAAGCAGAAGCTTCCTCTGCCTGTTTCCCAACTCTTCCAACTAAGCTTCTTCTTAATGGTCCAGTCAGTCTCTATCTTAGTCTTCTTCCTCATCTGTGTGTCCAAGGCTGCTACTATCTCTCGAAGGACTTGGTCATGACACCATGTATATCTTCCATCCTTCAGAGCTGTCCTACAAGACGACAAAACATGTTTTAGATTTGCTTGCTTACCACACAACTTACAACTAGGTATGTTACCACTCCCACTAAGTCCCTATGTCTTAATCGACTCTCTGCATCCTCAACAGCATTCTTGGCCACCCATTTCTGTCCTGTCCTGACATCAAAATTTGCTTCTTTCACCTTGTCATCTTTACTGTCTCTTAACATCATAACTTGTCTGGTTTTGGTGACTTTAAAATCCTCTTTAATAGAAGACAGTGATAGTTGAAGTTTTGAACTGGTGCTGTACAAACTAATGCTGCTAAAACTCTTTGGAACCCCAAGCCATCTGCATAAGTGTCTGTTGAACGTCCTATCTAGACTTTCAACTTTGGTCAGAGGTACTTCCTACATCAACAGACGCCACAGGTTTCTTGGTAATATTCCATGCTGATAGCACCATGCCTTGTACTTACCAGGTAAACCAGACTTGTCAGTAATGTCCATCCACTTTCCTGCCTGTGATACCATCTCGTCTACACTTTCTTTGTCATTCAAAGAGTCTCTAAACCACTTGTCCAAGCTTTTGACTGGTTTCTCCATGATTGATGGAATTATTTCAGCTCCAATTCTGATCTTTCTGTCCTGTACCTTTCCTTTCTTCAATATCAGACTTCTTGACTTTGATGACTTGAACTTCATGCGTGCCCAGTCTGTAAGCTCACCCAGGTCTTGCAGCATCCACTTGCATTCCAGAACTGACTTTGCTGTTATTGTCATGTCATCCATGAATGCTCTTGTTGGTGGTTGACTGACTCCAAATGACATTACTGGTCCTCTGCTCATCTTCTCTGCTAATTTTACTAGAAGATTCATTGCTGCTGAAAATAGTACTACTGATATGGTACATCCTGTTACGATGCCTACTTCTAATCTTTGCCACGTTGTTGTGTAGTCTGAAACTGTAAACCTCATTACAAACTTGTTAAAATAGTGCTGAAGCATTCCTCTAAGTGATATTTCTTCAGGGTTAGGTCTACTAGCTTGTGTGGTATACGTCCGTAAGCGTTTGCCAGGTCTAACCACAGGACAGTCAAATCGCCTTTGTTCTCTTTGGCTTCTTGGATAATCTTTGTTAAAACGCTTGTATGTTCGAGGCACCCTGGTACTCCTGGAACTCCACCTTTCTGAACTGAGGTGTCAGTATAGTAGTTCTCCAGCATATATGTTGTAACCCGCTTTGCCAAGATGGCTAGACAAACCTTTCCTTCAACGTTGAGAAGTGATATGGTCCTAAACTGTTTCAGTTCTTTAGAATCTTCCTCCTTTTGAATAAAACAACCATCTGATTTTAACCACTCCTCTGGTAACCAATTTCTTCTCCATACCACTTTGATAAGTCTCTATAGTTGTTTTGCGAGGTTTGGACAGTTCTTATAAACTCTGTATGGAATACCGTTTGGTCCTGGTGCTGATGCTCCTCTTGCTTTCTTTAAAGTCGACATTACTTCATAGAGTTTGGGTTCCGACATATCAAACTCTCTTGTTGGCTCATCTGACTTATCAATCTGTGTTGGTCTCCAAGGTCCTTGTCTCTGTCTGGATCACTGTGTGTATCTCTCAAATACTGCTCAACTTCTTCTTTTGGGCAATCTAACTGGCCTGATCATTTATCTCCAAGAAATTTTTTTACAAAGCCAAATGGATTAGCCGTAAATTGAGATCTCTTTCGTGCTCTTTCCCTTCGGTTCTTTCTAAGGTTCTCTGCTCTCCTCAGTGTTTTATTCTTTCCCTGTTGACATCTCTAAGCTCTTTTAATGCCTCCTGTTCATGTGCCTCTGCTTTCTTGTAGCGCTTGGTTAAGTTGCATTGTTCTTTCCTCAGTTTGGCAATTTCACTTACTCCTTAATGTTTCTCTCCTTCCTGTTGACTGTTAAGATCCATGCCTATCTGATCATGAGCTTTGCCTTCGTCTGTGACTTCCTCCTCTTGTCCATGGAGGTGTTGAACACTGTGGTGTGTTTCCTGGTTCATCTCCTCCTCCGTCTCATCAGGTTGCCCTGTGCATCGTTCAAGAATTGGTGCCACTGAACAGCCCATCTTTTGCGATGTATCTTGAGTCCTTTCTCATAGAAAAACCAGCCAGATGAACTGAAACACTTAAATTTTTAGTCCTGCTCAAGGTGAAAAGTTCAATCCAGGTGAGCGATACAGGCTTTTGAGAGACTCTAGTTGTATAGATTAGTCTTTAAATTCATATATTTCAAGTTTACAACAATTGACTGAATTGCACATTGATTTATGAATAGGCCTAAATTATTAGTATTCTTTTTTCATAGGATTTACTGTTTTGACTGGGAATTGCAAGTTCTTTTTTAGCTCACCTGACCCAAAGAGTCTTTTCTCATCATGCGGCATCCGGCGTCCATTGGCGTCTGTCGTCCATTAACTTTTACAAAAATCATCTTCTCTGAAACTACCGGGCCAAATGGAACCAAACTTGGCCACAAGCATCATTGGGTTATCTAGTTTTGAAAATGTGTCCGATGATTTCGCCTACCGACTAACCTGCCCGACATGGCTAAAATAAAATTTATTTCATAGGGGTAAACTGGAGTTTTTGTCTTATATCTCAGAAACTAAGCATTTAGAGCAAAACTGACTGAGGTAAAAATGTTCATCATGTCACGATCTACCTGCCATGAAATTTTCAGACGAATCGGTCAACGCTTTGTTGGGTTATTGCTCCTGAATTGTTAATTTTATGAAATTTTGCAGGTTATTATCTTGAATATTATTATAGATAAAGACAAACTGTAAACAGCAAAAATGTTCAACAAAGTAAGATCTACATAAGTCAACATGACTAAAATCATTGATTGACCCCTTATAGGAGTTTTTGCCCTTTAAAGACCGCATACAGCATAAACTTTCCTTTAAAGATCATCTCCTCTGAAACCACCATGTCAATTGGGACAAACTTTGGTGGAATGGTACATTGGTGGCCCCCTTCAAAATCAATGTCTGGCATCCCCGACTACCAAACGACATGGCTGCTGTGACTAAAAATAGAAGAAGGGATGAATTTCATAAATCTTCTATGAAACTACAGGCCAGTTGGAATCAGTTTGGCAGTACTGGTCCTTAGGAGGTTCTCTTTCAGAATTATGTCCGATGACCAGGACTGTTAACCAAGATGGCTGCCACAACTGAACTTACTTTAACATATGACCCTATGGGAAATTCACTCAAAAATCTTCTTTTCTGAAACTACTGAGCCAGTTGGAACTAATCTGAATTTTGTTGGATGACCTGGACTGTCAACTGAGATGGCCACCACAGCCGAACATAGTTTAACATTGGACCCTATGGAAAAATCTGATTCTGAAACTACCGAGAGGTTGGATCCAAACTTAGCAGCAATGGTCCTTAGATGGTCCTCTTTCAGAATTGTGTCCTTTGACCCAAACTATCAACCAAGATGGCCACCACAGTCGAACTTTTAACCCTGTGGAAACTATATGTAATAGGCAATGCACTATAAGGTGAGCGATCAGGGATGATTCCACATGTTTTAAAATGGGTCCCCAAACTATCAAATTGGGAATTTTCCAGAAAATTGGGAAAAATTGTGAACCGACAACAGCAAGATGATAAACAACAATCATAGCACTATTAGATTTGAATGATATTTTGAAAAATGTTTCTCTTTTTGTATTCCTGTTAAAATGTATAGTTTTGTCAGCTAACTATGAACGTTTTCAAAATATTTACGATAAAAAATTCTTTAAACTGCTAAAGGCTGTCATAATTGTGAATGTCAGCTAACTCCTATGAAATTAATAATCAAAACGGGAAATTCTGCAGAACACTGTCAGTGTGCATTAATGCACAATCCATTTACGTTTCTACAATACATAGACAAGACGTATTTACAAGTTAAAATTTTCCTGTTGGGATTCAATAAAGTCCTTACCGTTTGTTTAGTGTTCAAAATCTGTGTTATTAATTTCAGCTAAAACAGATTAAACTCATTAAACGGCAGCGTATCAAATGGAAACCTCATAACAAGATTAAAGCACTCAAGTGATCAATAATTTGCGCTTCTAATTACAAGTCAATTTCGGACCGGTAAGAATTTCCGGAAATACCAATAATTATAATTTTGCCACAATTTTTTTAGGGCCACCAAGCGGCCCTACAGGAATGGTAGAATCATCCCTGGCGATGCAGACACCTGGGAGCCTCTGGTTTAACCAATTAACTATTCCTCGGTACATGCCAAGGTGTATTGAAAGATGAAATAGCTGCTTTAATTTTTCAGGGAATAAAAGAAGTGTTTCTACTGGGACAGAATGTGAATAGTTATAGAGACTTATCAGATAGGACAATTAATGCTGGTGTAGATACTAAACTTGTTCCAGGATTTAAAACTATTTATAAACCAAAAATTGGAGGTCAGAGATTTTCAGATCTTTTAGACAAAGTCTCCCAGGTTAATCCTGAAATGAGAATTAGGTTCACTTCTCCTCACCCAAAGGATTTTCCAGATGAGGTAACAGTTTATATTGGCTGGGTATTTTGTTGTCTATTAATGACCAATAGAGCTTTTATTGGTGAGGTTATTAGTTAAAAATATCTGAAATCCTAAAAGGACATGTGAGCTTTTGCCATCACTTGGCATCCGTCGTCTGTTGTCCATCGTAAACTTTTTCAAATATCTTCTCCTCTGAAACCACTGAATCAGTTACAGCCATACTTAGTCTGAAGGATGTTTAGGGTATCTAGAATACATTTTGAGTTTTATTTTATTATCCATCCAGAAACATGGCCATCATGGCTAAAAATAGAACACAAGAGGGTAAACTGCAGTTTTTGGCTTATATCTCAAAAACTAAAGGATTAAGAGTAAAACTGACATGGCGTAAAAATGTTCATCAGGTCAAGATCTAATTGCAATGAAATTTTCAGACGAATCGGTCAACCCTTACCTGAATTGTTAATTTTAAGGAAATTTTGCAGTTTTAGGCTATTATCTTGAATATTATTATAGATAAGGACAAACTGTAACAACAAAAACATTCAGCAAAGTAAGATCTACAAATAAGTCAACATGATCAAAATTATCAATTGACCCCTTATACATGTTATATGAGTTTTTGCCTTTTAAAGACAATTTTTCCTGAAATGTTAATTGTAAGGAAATTTTGCAGTTTTAGGTTATTATCTTGAATATTATTATAGATAAGAACAAACTGTAACAACACAAATTGTTCAGCAAAGTAAGATCTTCAAATAAGTCAACATAGCCAAAATCATTGATTGACCTCTTATAGGATTTTTTGCCCTTGAAAGATTATTTACATGTTAACAGTAATTATCAGTAAAAATAATTGTCTGACATAATGTCCCAGTTGATAAGAGCGTAACTTGAAATAAATTAGATGGTAGCTGTACAACTAAAATGGAGGGTCAAAGTTGAAGGGCTTTGAAAAAGTCCATAGCAACCAATGAAAAAGTCCCTTGCAACCATATATATTTGGGTTCAGGACCCTCAAATCAAAAAGAAAGGTCAAGAGTCAAGGTAATTGAAAAAGTCTACAAAAACTGATGGAAAGTCCATAGCAACCATATATATTTAGATTCAGGACCCTATTATTTAGCTGTACAAGTCAATGTGGAGGGTTTATCATCAAGGTAATTGAAAAAATCCATAGCAACCGATGAAAAAGTCCCTAGCAACCATATATATTTGGGTTAAGGACCCTATAATTTAGCTGTACAAGTCAAAATGTTAGTCAAGAGTCTGTGCCATTGAAAAAGTCCAAAGCAACCGATGAAAAAGACCCTAGCAATGACTGGGTTCAGGATTCTATATTTAGCTGTACAAGTCAATATTTAGTCTAAAAATGCAACAGTATACATTAAATAGCAAAAATAGTCATTGATGCAAAATCTACAAAAAAGTAACAGCGATTCAGGATTCAGGGTCTCATGAGCGTCTTGTTTTTAGCTAACCTGGCCCAAAGGGCCATCTGAGCTTTTGTCATCACTTGGCGTCTGTCATCCGTCCGTCCGTCTAAACTTTTACATTTTGATTTTCTCCTCTGAAACCCCTAGGCCAAATGAACTGAAACTTGGTGTGAAGCATCAATGGAAGGACCTTTATAAGACAAGTAATATGGCCGCCATGATGAATTCTTATTTCTGATGAGACAAATTTTTAAAATCTCCTCTGAAACCCCTAAGCCAAATCAGCTTAAACTTGGTGAGTGACTGATTGGTCAAAATTACAGCAACAAAAAATTTCTGAAACCGCAAAGCCAAATGATCTGTAACTTGGTATGAAGCATTTGTTGACTCTTAGGACCTTTATAAAGTTCGCATATTTTGTCCCGGTTGGACAGCTGATGAATTATGTCTCCCCTTCGGATTGAAAAATACGGATTCAAGTGATGTCCAAGTCAATATAGATCTACAGAACAAGCATACATTGTTGAGGAAAAACAGGGCCCATGATACAAAAAGTATACTCTCAAAGCATATGCCCAAACTGGTCAATCAATTTTTCCCAAATTAAGTTAAGAGGGGGGTCAGTGAAAAAACTATGTGAATTCAGTTTTTTATCCTACATTGAACTTTTGATCTCGTCCCTTAGTGGGGACGACATATTGTTATTGTTCCGTTTGTTTGTTTTTTTTTTCTTCCACCTAATTTTCACCGGACGAGATCTCCGAGATGGCTGGAACAATCTTTATGAAACTTCACAGTAATGATGATCACCAAGTTTGGTTGTGCATGCAATATTAAAATTTTTAAAAATGGCCACTGTTGCCACGGAAATGGAAAAAGTATGAAAATTTTTGGAAACTTTCATATCTCAAAAACTGCACCATAGAATTTCATGAAACTTTCTACTTTTGTAAAGTATGATTAGTAGAACATGTTCATGAAAAAAAATCGCGATCGGTTGGAGACTTTTGGTGGCCATTTTGAAAAATGTTTTAAGAATGACGAAAAACTGAACATTGTCTGATTTCAACGTTTTCCTGTTACAGAAGTCATGAAATAATAGGCTGCCATTAAGTCTGTAAGTTTCGTTGAAACATGGGAGATGGCTCAAAACGATCGCCATACACTGAGTTACTCCCCTTTACAATTGACAAACTACAAATTTTAATTCACAAGAATTTTTTAAACCTGTTATTGGTAAATGTTGGTTTAAAAATCTTGTTCAAAGGGATTTGTGGATGATAAAGGTCTCTTTGCATCTATTTTCATTAAATATATTCATCTAATGTTACAATTATTTAGCTGTGGTTTTCAATGCAACCACCTGTTCATATGTTTACAATTCTCCTTGTTACATGACATGTATGCATTCTCGCCAAAATTGATACATGTAAATAAAAAACATGTGTTTCCTGCTAATAGTGAGAATTTTTCTTCATACAATAACTGACCTGTAATATATTATTAATAGCAACCCAAAATCACTGTGTATTTATTCACACAAACGCATGTTTCAATGTTTACATCATACATATTACAGCTTCCGGTTTGGGGGGGGGGGGTATTTGGGTTTCTAGAATTTTATGGAATAAGAATTTTTTTAAAGATTTCAGTAAAAAAAAACAATAATTTTTTTCATTTTACTTTGTCATATATGTTAAAAAAAAAATGATTGCGCAAGATATACATTACATATGGACTGTTCAAATTTAGAAAACCCCATTTTCACCTCTTTTGCATTCTTCTTTAAAGCATTACATTAAGGTTTTGAACCGTATGCAAATATTTTATACTTTTTGTGTTAAATACATACTTAAGGAATTATACTGACCCTAGATCTGCATCAGTTGTTTACAGGATGGATCAGCATCACAAAATATTCCTTTACACACGTTAGAAATCATGACGTCAAATTGGGACAAGACGCACAATTGTTTTCCTGTTACAGAAGTCATGAAATAATAGGCTGTTTCAACGAAACTTACAGACTTAATGTCAAAACGATCGCCATACACTGGCACAGATCCAGTTAAGATCTCGGGGTGTGATGTCAGTCTACTTTTTCAGTAATTTGAGAAATAGTGAAAAAGTCTCCTTCTGCATAGTAAAATGTACCTCTTTCATGCTCTTCATCTAGAATAAAAATTTTCTTGGTTTTATATATTTAATCCTTTCAATATTTTTATGTCAAATGCCTCAGGTAAATAAACTTTTAAAACAACACTAGTTATTCAGTTATCATGGTTGGTATTGTTAAAGTAGGTCCATATATCATGGTGCAATTATAATTTTTTTTATGGACTTCTTTCATATTCCTCAGGTCAAAGTTCATTGCAGGTCTTTAGCCAGATACAAAAACACCTTTTCAAAGTCTATTTCTGCAATTTTTCGTTGTTTTAGGGCCAAAAAATAGTAAAAATGAAAAAATTTCTGGATTTTTTAAAACATCGCACTGACGTGCTGATCTGCAGCACTGCTGCTAAATTTTTCGCACTTACCTCATTTTCCTCTGCCTTATTGTTGTTATGAGTCTTAACATGGTTTAATTAAACACTGGTTCCACCGTCATGCTGATATTGCACTAACATATAATCAATTTACTTCAAATCTACCATTGTGCGATAGAATAATTGATTATTGAACAAATTTGGAGACATTTATACAATTAAATTTAGAAATTATGATGAACAGATATCTTTAACCAGAAATTCAACTAATGGATAAGCCGAATGGTTGATTAAAGACCATCACAATCCATGAATAACTAGAATTGTGAATGACCTCACTGAATGATACCCCAAATTGCAATACTAGGAGTTTACGCTTACAAACTTCAAACCCATAAGTTGGATTATCTCCCTTTGCAAGCATCTGGCGATAATTATCTTCTTTCATGTTAATCTACATATGCTTCCCAACCTTCATATAACGTTTCATCAAAATGAATCGAAGAGTTTAGGAGGAGTTGCGCTTACAAGCTTTAAACATGTAAAACCGTTAAGATGGATTATATCCCTTTTCAAGCATCTGGCGATAATTATCTCCCTTCATGTAAATCTACATATGATGCCCAACCTTCAAATAAGGTTTCATCAAAATACATTGAACGGTTAAGGAGGAGTTACGCTGACAAGCTTTAAAGTTGTAAAACCCTTAAGATGAATTATCTTCCTTTGCAAGCATCCAGTGATAATTATATTGCTTCATGCACATCTACATATGATGCTCAACCTTCAAATAAAGTCTCATCAATATGGTAAGGGGCCCAGGGATCTTGTCAGGATAGACATCATCTTCTGTTTACACTAGCCAGTTAAATTGGTTAAATAATAGTAATTGTACTCAGCAAATGGTCGCACTTTGGCATATAATAATCTCATTATCATTATAGTTATCAGGTTTCCCTTCTCTTGACCTTGGCAAATTTTTAGTTATTTTTCAAACAGAAATTCTTGGTTTGGCATTCTTTTGTTGAAAATCTAAACACAATTTCTAACCAGATCCAGGTGGTGCACTGCTCTACCCATAAGGGTATTCTTTTTCAACTATTGAATTCACAATTTGGGTTAACCGTAGGATGGCCAGTCCCTTGCTTTAACCCTTAAGGGGGTAGGCCTGAGTTAGGCGAAAATTTTCCACTCATTTAATTTTTTTCATATTTTTGTCATGCATTATATATGTCTCAATACACCACCTGAGAAAATTTTGTTGAAATTCAACTACGTGTTTCCTTCACAGGTTTCATTGAAAATGGGCATTTAAGGGGTACCCTTCATTCCATGAGATGACACAAGTTAATGAATATTACTACCTCTCATAGGACATATGTTTGATAAAAAATAGTTATAATTGTTGAACTGAAGAACAGGGATATAGTCTTAATCAGAAATGAAATATGATGGTAAAATTCATTCTTTATATGCAAATTCAAAGGTAAAAAGTACCAGGCATGTTAGGAATTTCGTTCATTTTCTGTTGCCTCATTAAATATTCAAACACTGCTGTAAAATTCTGTCGTTTAATTCTTACAAAAAACTTTTAAAACAAATATCATACATATGTGTGTTATATGAAAAAAAAATTATGAAATTTTAACCACAAGTTTTCACAAAATATTCAATTTTGATATTAAGAAAAAAAAATAAAGATTTTCCCGTAATACTATTTGAGCTGCATTATCATTCATTATATGTAGTTTATATATGCTATACAACAAATCATGGTTACTTGTATATGATTTAAGGCATAAATATCTCTAAAACATTCGATTCATCAATTAAATGCTATTTTAAATAATCCTGAAAATGTCAGGCGTGTGACATTTTATGTGTGATGGATTATTACTGTTACAGTATAAGACTAACAGGATAATGTGATATAAGCAGCACTGAGATGAGGACGAGATAAGCACAAACTTCTCAAGGGGGATGGGGGGGGGGGGGGCTAATTCTAGATTATATATTACGAATTTATGGGACGAGTAGAATATTCTAGTAATTAAGGATTTATGGAATTATTGCAAATATTGACTCAGCATTTTCTTCATTTCCAACGGCTTTTTCATCATCTTAATCAAATGTCAGGTCGAATTTATATGATACCATGCAAATATCTGTCAAGAATTTTATACTGGAATAAAGTTTGAACTTTCATAATTGAACGAATCAGTACTAGCAAAAACTAGATCTGGGAGCATAATAACTAGATCCTAATCCCAGACTACTGTGTGTCTCAAATACTTTGGCAATTTGAATTCTACATGAAATACTCCAGACCTCACTATTATTCTGTACTTTTAATATAACAATTCGGTATGTCTTAATCTTCAACATGGATCAAACTTTCGGAGACATACATGTAACTTGCACAACGTCAAATTTGTCTGTGGTAACATCATATATGATGCAAATATCAGTGAAATGCATGCAAAAATTGGGAAATCAGATGTCGTTAACCCTTTCAGTGCCACGAGAAATTCATATAAATTTTCATTCAGTGCCAAGCTGTTTTTTTTACAGCCGATTGTCCACTGACGTTAATAATAGTGCAACTTCAGCCTCCATAATGGGGTAAAATAAGGGAATATTGATTCTGAATATTGAAAAAATTAGAGATTAAAATTTGCGTTTATAAAGTTAAGTCAGTTTTCTGGTAATTCGAATCCTGTTCCGGTCCGAACAAGCTGAGCATTCCCGCTGTCTACCGTTTGGAATTGTATGGAGCTTAATTCTTACAAATTCTCTTTCTTGCGCTTCATTTTCATCGTCTTTGTTGTTCAAATGGTCTTCAATAACACGCTGTATGAATCTTAGTATTAAGTGGCCTGTCGGATTAATATTTTTGATATAATATATAGTTATCTATCACCATTCTATGGAGAATGTTAAATACAATTTTTTCCACAATTTCATTGTTTTTCGGTCACTTTGATAGCATGACAACATCGTATCTAATAAGTCAAGACCACCCATGTTCTTATGGCAAAAGTTTTGAATTTTCTGTTTATTGTTCCGATCTTGACTGGCTTTGCAAGAGATAAAATATGCACAGGCTTTCTACGAGCTCGTTCACAAAAGCTGCACATCAAAATGGAACCTTGTCTCAAATAGACGAATTTACCAGCCCTAATTTGCGGATTTTTTTATCATCAATGGCATACTCCTGTTTTCCTGAATTGTTCCACTGAATATTATACCTCAGTATGTTTTTTCTATATAAAAATTACGATTATAATTTTACTATTTTGTCTGTTTCTAAATTTAAAACTATTGACTGATCAATAATTTCCATTACTATTGACCGGTCAATAGTTTCCACTACTATTGACCGGTCAATAGTTCTGGAAATTATTGACCATTAAAATGTTTTTTGGTATAATAAAACACTGACTGCATTATTATTCTGGGAATAGTGAGTTTATTATCCACTCGATACCAACTATCGTCCTCGGTGCAATAGTTAGTACCTCGGAGACAATAAATTTACTATTCCCCTCATACCCAGTCAATAAGTATAGAATGTGTTTCGGGTGAACAGTTGCCGCGCCAAATCAAGGGACGTAAGAAAGCTGGATTTGCACATTGTAAGGGATAGTCAATCGTTATTTCTGTATAACGAACAAGGCAAATCTAATTTAGTGTACATCGTATTGGATCTTTTATATTAGAAGACATGCGAATCGTATATTAATACGTTCAGAAATATATTAAACAAAACTTTTTATTAGTTAACTAAGGACTTTTACAAAATTGGAATGTTTTAATTCGCAAGCCATCAAATTTTTTTCAGCATAAGTTCATATGAAATTTATTTCAATCATAAAATAGTATTTTCCTTACTTCGAACAGGGACCATCCCTAAATAGGACCCTCATTGTAAGGCACTGAAACCGGATGCAACAAACACACGTAAAAAGATACTGACTGGCAAAACTTTTTACCAATAAATATTATCTATTATTATGTATTATTTTTCATTTGTATTACAATTCGTTTTTTTTTTTTTTTTATTATAAAAGAAAATATAAACCTCATCCAAGCATCCAAGGGATGTAATGGATGAGGATTATTCTCTGAATAAGCCGTAAGGCTTCGAGGGTTTAATTGGGAATTTGTGTCAACAAAGTAGCCACGTGCCTTTCTATTTAAAGAACTAATTTAAATAAAAAACATCCGGGTGACCACCCCAGGTAATATATAACCGAGAGCGCGCTCCCGCCTCATGCTTATTTAAAGTAATGATTTGTTGAATAAGGGAGGGTCAACATTACTAGGGAGGGAAATTAAACCCTCGAAGCCTTACGGCTTATTCAGAGAATAATCCTCATCCATTACATCCCTTGGATGCTTGGATGAGGTTTATATTCTCTATCATATAGCCTCCAGGCTATCTCGTGTTTAATTGGGAATCTTTAAAGCCCAACAAATCGTATAACAAAAGGCCTTGAATAAAACATGATACAATCAATAACCTTTAATAAGGTAACCCCAAATAACATTATCCCACCAGAAAACAATAAATGTATTAAAGTTCAAATATACTGCTATATCATAACACTAAACAGTCAATAGTCTCTATTTCATCAATCAGAATAGTCACAACAGTGTCCATCCAACAAAATCATCCCATCAATGTTCATCCAACGCAATCCTCACGTCAATGTCACTCCGTTCACTGCAAATATAAAATATTAATCCATGGTTGACAAAACGTCATTGGAAAATGAACACTGCAGATCTCTATTGTAAAACTTGTAGAATGTTTTTGCATTAGTCCAATTTGCGGTTGTTAATATATCCTTCAAAGAAACACCAGATGAAAATGCACATGAAGTAGATGCCCCTCTGTAGGAATGGGCTGAGAATATACTAGTATTTATTCCTGAAAGTTTCAAAACTTCTTTAAGCCATCTGGCTATAGAAGAAGTAGAAACTGCTTTACAAGTTTTAAAAGACATTAATAATCTTTCAGTTTTTCTAATCTTTGAGGTTGTTTTTATGTAAAATGCAAGTGTATTAATAACACACAAAGCCTTATCACTAAATTTATCTATCCTGATTTTTTGTAATTTTTTACCAGGTTTTGATGTTTTTGTCAACTCATCAATGGTGAAGACAACGTAGTCACCAAAATTGGCCAATAAGCTCAATTTTAGACAATTGAGAGTTTGAACTCTCTGAGCTGTAGATAAAGCAAGAAGTGCCACTAGTTTCAATGTAAGATTTTTTAAAGACAGCTCTTCTAATGGCCAGAATGTTTTCAAAAACCTCAGAACAATGCTTACATCCCATGTGAATGTGTATTTAGGCTTTGGTGGATTATCAACATATATACCTTTCATGAATCGAGAAATAACTGTACTACATGATATCATTTCATTGTCACATAAAGACAAAGTCTGACTTATGGCAGATTTATGAGTATTGATTACACTGTAAGATTTGCCACTATAAGCAAGCTCAGATAAGTAACTTAAAATTTGACTTTCAGATGGGTAACAGGGATTGATTTCCCGTTTATTACACCAAATAATCCACTTGTTCCAAACAAGATCATATTGCTTTGATGTTGAATTTCTCCAAGATTTACATACAAGTTTAATAACGTGTTCTGAAAGCCCCTTGTTTTTGAGATAATTCCTGATACAGTACAGACGACTAGAAAGAGATTCTTGTTTATTGGATGTAATTGGTTGTTGTGAACTAGTCGTAATAAATTTTGAATGTTTGGTAACATTTTGGGTACAGAAATTAATAAATCTAGTAAATGAGGGAACCATGGTTGTGTTGCCCACATTGGTACAATAAGAATAGCTGTTCTCACCTGATCGTCTTGTATTTTCTGTAGCACCCGGCTGATCATGCTGAAAGGTGGAAAAATGTATGGTTTAAAATCTGACCAACTAATACTAAAAGCATCAGATGTCACTGCATCTGGTTCTGGAAACCAAGACACATAACGTAAAACTTGTTTATTAAGTCTTGTAGCAAACAGATCAATATCTGGTTCATAATATAAATGACAAATTTTTGCAAATACTTTTTCATGGAGCTTCCACTCTGTGGAATCACTGAAATGTCTAGACATATAATCAGCTGTGATATTAAGCTTACCAACAACATGAACTGCTGTGACATATATATTTCTCTCCTCACACCAGAGCCATATTAACTTTGATATTTTAAACAAGGGCAGGATTGAACCACCTTGATTATTTATATATGCAACAGCTGAACTATTATCACTTTTGATACACAAATGAGTGTCATGAAGATCTTTGCATAAACTCAAAAGAGCAAAATAAACTGCTTTAATTTCTAAAATATTGATATGCAGACAAGACTCTTGTTCTATCCATCTACCTCCTGTATCAACACCTTCAAAAGTAGCACCCCAACCAGATTTTGAAGCATCCGTTTCTAAATAACAACTGATTTTAGATGGTCTTATGTATTTTCCATTTTTTATGTTAATATTTTCCTGCCACCATTTAATTTCTGTTTGTGCTTCATGAGACAATGACATTTTTGAATCAAAATTATCATTATTTTTTACCAGAGCATCAACTTTATCTCTATTCAAAAATCTAAAAAACAAAGCACTCAGTCTCACTGCATTTCTGGCAGACGTAAATAGACCAATTAAATGAGCAACATTTCTGAACATAGCTGTTGAAACTTTTTGGATACATAGGGTCTAATGAAATACCTTCGTTTTATATTAATCTCAAAAAAGGCATTACTTGCCAACGCAATGCTTTGAGTTATGAGTTGTTTAAATTTGGAAATGTCAATCTGATTGCCCTTTAGAATTTCTGCCATTTGAATCATAGGCACAATGCTTAAACCCAAGATTTTCTGAGCTTCCTGTAGAGATCTGTCTCTCTGTTGTATGTTGGAATATAAACAATTCCATATTTCCGTGTTTATAGTCGGAGGGATTAACGACTTACAATTGCTTGGGACCTGCTTGTCCTCGAGAAATTTACTTATGTCCGCCTTGCGTGTACAAGCATTATTAACGAATTTTGCCAAACTTTCTGTGACGGGGTCTGAAAATTTCGTTTGATCTTCAAATATCCTTGGAAGTTCAATACCTGCTGAATCAGCATTAATAATTTGATTATCATTGGGGTCAGTGCTTGAAAAAATATCATTCATTGAACATGCATACCCCTCACTAGCAGGTTCTTCTATATGCTCATCGTCACATTGACCTTGCCTACAATCACTTTTCGGTAAAATTCCGGTCTGGCTAGTGCCTGGAACATGACTTGCACGCATTTGTGCATTACTAAATTGTTGAAAAAATGTCTTCAACATCTCAGATAGTTCCGACGAATCGTCTTTACTCTTTTTAGTTTTAATATTATCACTTACTTTTTTACGTTTCAACGGTGCCTTGCCTTTGGTATTCTTTCCAGGGCCTTTTCCGGGTCCCTTAGCGACTATTTCCTTCTCAGAAGGCTTCTGTTTTGTAATATCACGACTACGTCGTGAATCATTAGACCCTTTTTTCGCCGCTACTAAACCAGAAACACTGGCACTATCAACGGGCTCAAAGCCAGAGAAACTTTCTTCCTCTTGGTCTGTGTCGAACATTTTGAGCACCGTAGGGTCTAAATCATCTTCAGATTCTACTGAAGTGATGTCGCTCAAGTTGCAAGAATTTTTATCCATAATGAACAATCTTAAGTATCAACTTGACTAACTAACGTACACGTGGCCTTTTGTACAAAAAGCATGAGGCGGGAGCACGCTCTCGGTTATATATTACCTGGGGTGGTCACCCGGATGTTTTTTATTTAAATTAGTTCTTTAAATAGAAAGGCACGTGGCTACTTTGTTGACACAAATTCCCAATTAAACACGAGATAGCCTGGAGGCTATATGATAGAGAATATGATTTGCAAGGGTAAGTATTGCTGGTGTGGTGTAAAATATAAATATACCTGAAAATTATATATCTTCAGTTTAATATGGTTTAATTTAGTCTGGTTTTCCTCATTCACTTTGATAAGCCAACACATTTCAATGTTCCATATATCCACTTATTATTGACCGGTAAAATTTTTTTCGGTATTTTTAATCATAACATGGAAATCCATTTCCACAAATTATTCACTAAATAGAATAAAAGGTTAATCTTCAGTTTTATTTCAACAATGCAAACCTTCACATTACAACAGTTACATTTTACTCATTAATGAGAAAAAAAAATACACTAACTTCAAGGGGCCGAGTGGTCTAGGTAGTTCGTCATGACTACTAAAGATCACTAGCCTGTCAATGCTGAGGTTGTGAGTTCGAATCTCACCAGTGGCGGGGTGTGTATGACTCCAATCTTAATTGACAAGGATTGCCAATTTTCCTACTGAATGTCGGTTGTTTTCTCCGGGTACTCCGGCTTCCTCCACCAATAAAAACTGGCCGCCGCAAAATAGCCAAATGTGCTGAAAACGGCGTAAAACCCCAACTAAACAAACAAACAAACACTAACTTCAAATTTTCTTGAACCACTTTGGTCGGTTCCTGCCAAGGTAAGGCATTAGTCTGTCAACATGGTAGGCTTTTGCCATCTGTTTTGCTGATTTTTGTATCAAATAAGTGGTACTGTCAATACACTTGGTTACAACATATGGGCCTTTCCATTTTGCACACAATTTATGACAAACACCAATTTTTCTCGATGGGTCATTCAACCATACTGGTTGTCCAACTTCAAAAATCCTCTCCTTTGATTTACATCATAATGTCTCTTTTGATATTGTGTGTTCTTCTTCATATTATTACGAGCAATTTCATGAGCATTTTTCAATCTGTTTTGCAGGTCAGCAAAATAACTTTCAAAGTTTTCTGAATCATTACTGGATGACTTTGGTTTTCCAATTACTGCCTGAAGTGGTAGAGTTACCTCCCTTCCAAAAGTCAAATAATTTGGTGTAAATCCTGTCGTGGCATGCACTGATGATCTATAGGCAAGAAGTACTTGAGGCAGATATTCGTCCCATACATGCTGATCTTTTACACAATACATACTTAGCATTTTGCTGAAAGTTCGATTAAATCTTTCAACACATCTGTTGGATTGTGGATGAAAACTTGTAGTGTAGTTCTTGTTTTGTCAATCTTCAAATAATTACATAGTTGTTGAAATACGCGAGATTCAAAATTTGTTCCCTTGTCTGAATGTATTTGTAGAGTTGTACCAAACTGGCACACAAATTCATTCACCAATGTCTTGGCTACTGTGGTTGCTTCTTGATCTGGAATTCCATAAGCTTCAGTCCATTTTGTGAAACAGTCAGTTAGTACTAAACAGTATTTGTTACCATTTTTAGTCTTAGGGAGGGGGCCTAATATGTCAATAGCCACCCTTTCCATTGGAGCACCTACATTATAGGTTCCTAATGGGCCCTGTTTTGCATTATTACTGGTTTTCTTGAGGCACAGCCATCACAAGCTTTGATGTAATCCTTAACATTCTGTTTAATTCCAGGCCAGTAGAAATACTGTTTGACCTTTTCATATATTTTCTCTGCTCCAAGGTGGCCAGCTGATGGTATGTCATGGTAATATTTAAGTACAACACGTTTGAGAGGATCTGGAACCACTAATCTTAGATATTCATGTTCAGCATTAACAAACTATTTCACATACAAAACACGATTGTGAATCTCAAATCTGTCCCACATGTTCCACAAAGTTTTTAAATCTACTGATTTATCAGAAACTGAATTCTACTCTGGTTTAGTACAACCTTCCTCAAATTTGACCAATATAAATCCGATATTTTTATCTTTTAATTGAATTTTCTAATAGAAGGAGCATCCCAACCCTGGAGTATAAACTGGTTTCTTGTTAAAGAGGAACTAGTTTGACTTCTTGTAATTACTCTTATAAATGATGTTCCTTGCTTCTCATTATCTTCATCCTCACTTTCAGAATCAACATTGTGACGTTCTTGTCTACAACACACTTTGCATGGGTTTCTGGAGAGTGCGTCTGCCTTTCGATGTTTAAATCCAGCTCTGTGAATCAATGTCAGGTGGTAAGTTCCAAGCTCTTGTAACCATCTTGCAGTCTGACCTTGACCTGTTGGTGTTTTAAGGCTCCTCATCCAGCTTACAGCAGAATTGTCTGTTCTCAGTAAAATTGGTTGTCCATAAAGGTAGGAATGGAAGTGTCGTAATGCACATATGACAGCAAGGAGTTCTTTACGGGTCACACAGTAACTCTGCTCATGTTTATTTATGACTTTACTCATGTAAGCAATCACTTTTTCCTTTCCATTTTGTTCCTAGGAAAGTACTGCTCCCACTACCTTATCACTGGCATCTGTGTCCAAAATAATTTTCAAGTCTGTTCTTGGATATCAAAGTATTGGTGGGGTTGTAAGAGCTTCTTTCAATTTATTAAAAGAATTTTCACTTTCTTCAGACCACTGGAAAACCCTATTTTTCTCACACAGTTGGTGAAGTGGTCTTGCAATATCTGCAAATTTAGTTACAAATCGCCTGTAGTATGAACACGATCCAAGGAAACTTCGAAGTTGTTTTTGATTCTTTGGTTTTGGCCAATTTTAAACAGCTTCTGTCTTCTCGGGATCAGTTTGAATCCCATTTTCCGAAACAATATGTCCTAAAAGTTTTACACTTTTCTAGAAAAATATGCACTTTGAAGGTTTTAATTTCAATCCTGCATCTATTAATCTGATAAAAACATTTTCCATTCTTTCCAATGACTGCTGAACTGATGATGCAGGTACAATAATATTATCAAGGTATAATAAGCATTCTTCCCACTGGAGTCCACGTAGCACATTCTCCATTAATCTTTCAAAACTGGTTGGTGCATTTGCAAGCTCAAAAGGCATAACACGAAACTGGTAAAGTCCATGGCTGGTGGAAAATGCAGTCTTTTCCTTATCTGAAGTTTTCATGGACATCTTTCTTTGTGACCAAAACTACTGTTGAAGACCACTTGTTGATGGTTCAATTACTCCCCTCTGTAACATTTTCTGTATTTCTTCTGTTTCTATAGGTCTTTTTCCAAAAGGTAGTCTCCTTGGTTGTCGAATTGGGGTTGCATTTCCAGTGTTAATGTAGTGTTGCACTAAATTTGTTTTTCCAATGTCATCAGATGATTTGGAAAATGCACTTTTATACTTTATTAGTAGTAACTTGGCAAATTTTTCACTTTCTTCTTGTGTTAAATGAACATAACTTCTTGCCCATAAATAAATCTTCTAAATAATCTGGCACGTCTTGATTTTCACTACTGAAATTTTCATCAATTTCAATATGGCGCACAGGTACACTTTCTTTTTCATAAAAGGATTCACAGATTTCTAACTTCATTCTTGGATACACAGTCACATCATTTATGAACATTAATAAATTTGACAGTTGCTGAATTCTTTATTAAACCAGGCATTACTGTGATATTCTTTTCTTCAAACAGGTGCACTGAATGTTCAACCACACAATTTTCACTTAGCTTTTCAGAATATGGAATCTCTATTGGTATGAACATCCTGGAATTGGCAGGGATGGTACTCTGCTCACTTGTTTCCACGCGACATACCATTTGTGCTTCTCCAGCTACATAACACTTAATTTTGTTCTATGTCGTTTGGAAAACCATTCTGTCATAATCAATTTTCTTGACATAATTTAACAGGAAATCTTGCCCAATAATAGCATCTGGACAAATATCACACACAATAATGGTTTGTGGAAAGAGTATTCCATTAAAATTAATATTAATGGTATACTGACCATAATTGGTAATTTTATTACCATTTACATCTTGGATACAAAGCCTAGAAGGCTGCAAACTAAACTTTTGGTTGTCTGAAAACTTATCAAAAATATGACAAGACAATAGAGAAGCATTTGATCCAGTATCAGTCAGAAATTCAACATGTTTACCAATTATCTCCTCCTTGGTATAAAAATTATTTATCAAATTTTCTACCAATCTTTCCCAATTGTCCAATTCTTTTATTATATAAATCAAATTCACAATTTTCAATATATTCTGCTCCAGGCCTGTTTTGGAACTGTACCGTCGATTGTCGGCCCTTTACATCGACGGTTTGTAGTTTCCCTGCATATTCTCAGTTGTGGCTTGTTTGGTTTTAGGTTGCCTGTCAGACAGCTGCATACACTTTTTATAAACTGGACAATCTCTGTACATATGGTTAGTAGAATCACAAACAAAAAACTTGAATGGTTGTCTCTTCTGGTACTGAACTGGTTTATTTTGTGTACTATTGGATCTGTTGGTAGTCTGTTCAAGCGTGGCAATTCTGGAAGTCAGATGATCAAAACCTGTAGCCTTGTCTTCTTCATCTCCAGTAATTTTTCTAATTGTTACTTTCTTTTTGTCTTGGGTCTGACGTTCTCCTAGTATTGCTTCATACCGCTCAATCACTTGAATGGCATCAAACACAGTTTCACATTCTTTATCAATGCATTTGCACTTCATTTCAAGGGAAATAGATTTATACAACTGGTTCAATGCAAGAGCTTCCTGAGCTCTAGCATCCAGGTTGGCATAAGCTTTCTGTGAAAACTATCTTAGGTCATCACCTAACAATAGATTAGAATAGATTCGCCTGGCAAACGTTTTGTTGATTCAGATCTTGAAAGCCAGCCGCTTTGCTGCCTGGTACATCCAAATCTCTGCTGCAATTTTCCTACAAGGACATAATTTCTTCTTTGACCTTGGTTAAGGCTATAATGTAAAATGTGCGGGCAGGACCATGTAAACTTGCTACTAAAGTAAGGACTTTATCTTTGTTAGTCAATCCTCCAAGCTTAACACAATCTTGAAAATGAGAAAAGTATTCTTCCCAGTCTGTTCTACCACTGTAAACTCTGTAAAATCTGCGATTACCTCCCTTTGGCCCATCATTTATGTCTCCTCTGTCTTCTAGGTAGGTGCAAAATATCATCTTCATTATCAGATTCCTGGTCACTCTCTGTCTCCCTGGCCAATTTCAGGGTTTGGTAGGTTAAATTCTATTTCATTGTCAGGAGTCTCTTATCCTTTATTTCAAAAATATGGTAACAGGTAAAACATCACGAAAAAATCATACGACACAATTTCAACATTCAACAAAAAGTTTCAGGGAATTTCACTATCACATCGAGCTACAAATTACTTAGGTTCGAATCACTGGATTGTCCTAGAAATAGACAATCCCACTTGTCTGACACCAGTTTGTAAGGGGACCAGGGGTCTTGTCAGGATAGACATCATCTTGTGTTTACACTAGCCAGGGTGCCAATTCTATAGTCTCTGATTTGATCTAGCCTGTATTTATTTTACTACATAAAATCCAGGGAGGAGAAATTCCAATATGGTAATTTTACCAGACCAAAATCGCCAATACATGCAGACTAGACTGCAGATGATTTGAGTAACCATTTGTTCAACCTTGGTAAGTTTTCATGTATGTGTAATTATCAACTAGATAATTTCAGTTCCATCTTGTAGTAAAACAAAGATAAATCACAGTTCTTGTGTATATTAGACACATACCGGTAGTATAATTTATTAATCTGTTCTGATATATTCTTTTCTGTTGTGAACAGAGTATAACAATATAACATATTGTTAAATACTGTGATTCACTACCTGGCAAAATATTGTGCTGGCACATCCAAATTACAATGGGCATGTCCAGAATATTATAACACTAAATCTGGACAAAACTATGGTCGAAAAATACTAATCTGGTCCCTTATTTGTGCAAAAACATGTTATAGGGCGATGTGATGGGGAATAGCTGCTAGCTGTTTCTGCTTTTTAATTTTTGGCCGGGTTGCACAGAGTGCAAATCCGGGTTATAGTATGGTGAATGTTGGGCGGGTGGCGGGTGGCGGCGGCGGGCGGGCAGGGAAAATGGGTACCTATTTTGTGAAATCAACTCCTTCTACAGTTTTTCACCCACATCCTTGAAACTTCATAGAATGTTTCTATATATATTGAAGATGTGCACCTCACTTTATGGAATTATTTCAGGAATTATTTCCCATTTTCCCAAACGAGTGTTTATCAACATGTAATCAAATCAAATATTGCTTACTTCACCTATTTCTAATTAAATTGATGGCTGCCTCTGTGCTCGTACACCAACATACAATGTGTCTGATTTTGTCTATATAAATATTCATGACTGCCAATGTGCAATATGATCTTGAAATCACCTGTGTCACCACTACAGTAAACACCCAGCAACCCGGCCATTTGTGTCTTTGACCCATTTTCATATATTATTCTGGAGGTCTCCCTGGAAAAGGACTATTTATTGAAACCATTTGCTGAGTTTAGGATTTCATTATTATGAAATATTTATGTACCTTTCTGGTTACTGTTCTGTTAACTGTAAATAAATAATACTGTCTTTGCGAAATTCATTTCTGGAGATTTGGCTCTTTTACAGGTTTTGTATATACCGCTCTTGGCCATTTCTGACAGTTGCCCCCATTTATATAGGAAAATTCCGGGTCAGATGTCGCAGATTGACCAATCGCGGTAATCGTTATAAAAATACCTCAAGGAACAGTGCCAGGATTTGAGATGAACTTTTTACTGCACTAATTATTACATGTCAGCTTGCCAGCTTCTTGCCAATTATTAGCCATGGCTATATAGAAATTAGGTAAATATGTATGAACATGAGAAAATATTAAAAACGTAACTGGGCAAGCGTAAAACCATTTGCCAGGCAGTGCTTTGAAAATAGACACTACGTATTTTTACATGCTCTAATAATTATAGCAGTCGACTTGTCGGAAACGATAAAACTTTGTAGATGACGTTTGTTTACAACATGAAATATGTGACTTTTTCTTGAATAAAGTGATCAATTATCATTATAAAATATGAATTCATTATAAAATATGTCAAGCACACGAAATGTGAGCCCTGTGCAATTTTGAAACAATTATTTCAATATTGTAACTGACAACGATTCTCAATATTGTATTTGTAAAAACCCCAACTTCCAGTCGGACCGCCAAGTGCCATTTTGACCGTTACGCTATTGCATTCTATTTAAAAAGAAACAGGTGGAGATAATTTCAGAATTGTTTACACTAGATGGCGCTTTTAGTCACGCCTCGAATTTTTGATTGACATGACGTGTGTGAAATGTGTAAATATCGTTGTGCTAGTTTTTGACTTTCAAATAACATGGATGGAAATATGTGTAAAAATTATTTCATTAACACCCTGGCCTATTGGGTTCACCTGACACTGAAAATTATGAATGTATGAGACATCAAAAGTGAGTATTTTTGCGCACCTCAAAATGGCCGTCGACACACGTTGCCACTTTTTAGCCATTGAACAGATCTGGCTCGTTTACCGTTTCACTGGGAGGAGCCTATAATGTTCAAATAGATATAGTATCAGGTCTTTCATTTGCAAGTTTAAAAGGCTGTCCCGAGACGCCGTTACATAGTTCTTACTCAATATCTAGGGGTATCAAAATATGCAAAGAAATGAAGTGTGTTTTTACTTGTTCTCACAAAATGACACGTTTGAAGTATTTTTTTTTTATGTTGGATATTCAATTTTCTGCATAAAATTGTAAAGGAGTGTCTATTTTCAAAGATCAGTCACCTTGAAAGTAGCCTTCCCATTTTTGAGGTTGATTATACACGTTTTTTTAAAAATTTTACTTAGGTTTATCTAATAGGTTATATTATGGAAAGAAAAAAAATCCATGATGAGATGATTTTTAAAAAAAATAAGATAAAAAATTAAAGAAAAAAACAGATTCACTGACAACATTTGAATAAATAGTATTGGAACACTTTTAGTCTTTACAATATTGTGAAATTAATCATAAATACTCACCAGTTTTATTTATTAACATTGGCAATGTACAGGAAAATTATTAGTAAACAAATTGTATATCAAAATATATATTTTAGGTGTATTTGTTTTTGTCAAAATAGTAATCTTGTAATATCTACAACTCAAGTTCAAATTTTAAAACCACTTGTAAGTAAGGTTATCTAATTTCTTTTCATTTATGATTTAAATTTTTTTACCCTCTGGTGTCATCTGGGACTATTTATTTAGAATAGTCTATGATTCAATCAAGGTATAGTTTTCAGTTTTATTATATTTTGGTTCTGTTCTCTTATTCAAAGAATATTCTGTTGAAAATTTCTAATTTTTGTGCTTTGCCTTTAATTTCAAAATCTAGGATCTTGGGTTAGACTTTCATATTAAAAGTTTTTCTGATACATATGATTTTATTTTGTTATTTCATGATTTTAAATTCATGTTCATATCCAGATTTTTACTTTTTTACTTGGAAAGTCAGCAAATTTCAATGATAAGCATGAGAAATTGGTCTATAAAATCACATGTATATTTTTTTTTCCAATTTTGGCACTACAGGAGGTGAAATATGTCAAAAACACAAAAAGCAATAATAATTATAATTCTTAATCAATACAATAAATATTAATTCATGAAAAACAAGATTGAGAAGGCATAAATTAATGTACAAATGTAAAATTTCCTTTTGTTGAAAAGAAAATGCATATGATTCATGTGTTTGCTTGCAAAAATAAGTCTGTCCATGTCAGATCCTTACAGTTTTTCACAACTGAGTAATGGATAAGGATAATTTTAATAAAATTTTCTTTTTTTTTCCAATGCTTTTTCTTAATTTGTTACTTTTTAACCAAAAACTCACAATTTAGGTCCTGATAAAGACAAAAATCCATTATTTAACAGCTTCCACATTGCAAAATGCACAAACCATTTATAAGTAGAAATTGGAGCAAGTAATTTTTTTTTCAAAATTAAAGTGAAAAAAATTCTTCAGACCTGTTTTTGGAAAAAAAAAAAAAAACATTTGTCATTACTCAAATAGACCTATAGCAGTACTTCAGCTACTCCCCAGGCTTCATTTGTTAATTTCTATGGAAAATAATTCTAAATTCATTTGTGCACATTCTACCATTCAACAGAAAATTTATCAACCCCTCCACAAGAAAATGATGGTAGTAAGTGGAAGCACCTGCCTGACCACCCCCCTTTTTTCCCTGTTACATTATTTATTCCTAAATATGGGTTGTTTAATGTTTATTGACACATATTTATTGTATCATTTAACAAACAAACATGAAACTTATTTATATTTCCTTTTTTGATCGATCGTTACCTTCATATCTTCTTTGTTTACATTTTATTGACAACGTCAATGTTGATTATCCCCCTTTATTACGTAATTTTCACAGAAAAAGCTCGCTCGAATTGCGTTTCACTCGGTTTTTCGGAGAAATATTTGAACTGTTTGTCAGAAAAGTAACAGCACACCTTTTCCGATTTAAAAATCCCCGTCCCGAGATCTAACAATGAAGAAATTGTCCTCTTTCTGACCAACGGCGACCAAATCGTTGGCATCATTGCCAACATTGATTGTAAAATTTTAAAGGAAAAAGACGCTAAAAATATCTGTTTTATAGTAATATGAAAAGAAAATATTCTCAGAAACCGTTTAATACCACCCCCTAGACCCAACCCAAACCATACGTCATGTATGGCCAAAAAAAACCGGCAGGTGATTGACGTTACAAAAAATGACCCATTTTCAAATGAAAAGTCATGTGACTCTGTAAATAAAAACGATGCCATTATTAACTTGGCAGTCCGACTGTTCCATAGACAAACACTGTGACAAAATTAATTAACAACTTTGATTGAATAATTATTAATAAAAACACTATTAACTTTGTTTTAAAAGAATTAATTTAACTTGAAACATTTTAACATTTTAAAAATAATTTGGAAACATTGGAAATAAAAACAAATGTTGGGCCTTAGGGCCCCACCTCTAACAATATCCATTGAACTGTTTAGGAGGAGTTTACATGGATAGACAGATCGACAGACAGACAGACAGACGGACGAACAATTCCTATATACACCCCCCCCCCCCCCCCCCCCCAAAAAAAAAAAATACTGTGTTTGCAGGGGGTATATTAATCCATTGTGACCATTTTCACTTATTCAGTAATTCACCAAAATATATCTCATGTAACTGTTAAGACAGAACAAGTAATAAAATTCAATATCTTGTTCTAAAACAGGTAAAACAAAAGGCTAACAACAGTTAAACTATCATACAACACAACATATTCTACAGTGTAACAGTAAACAGTCACTTTCTGAATTATGAATCATCAGAGATACAATTCTTTGATACCAATTTTGATGCACAAGATGTGATTTACGACTCATCAGTTCTCAAGGCCTAAAATGTTGAAATCAAGAACAATAATCCAAAAGGTTGAAGAGCAATTCAAAATTTCCAAAATTACTAAAATAGGGTTATGCCAAAATGTTTAATGACATAGCCATGCACAAGGAGATACTCCTTAGGTTTTGTAAAATTTTACATTTTTGTAACAGTATATTCTAAGTATCACTTTTGGGTTAGTATCAAAATACTAGCAACTGAGCTTGGGATATCCTTGGGGACTTGGTGTCCATCTGCAATGGCATATCGACTCCAATGGTAAAAATACAATTCTTTGATACCAATTTTGATGCACAAGATGAGCACATTTTATCGATTTAAATCACATCAGTTGTATTCAAGGCTTAAAATGTTGAAATCCAATACGATAATCCAAAAGGTTGAAGAGCATTTCAAAATCACCAAAATGACCAAAAGGGGTTATGCCAAAACCGTCAAAGGACTGATCACTGCACAAGGAAGGTACTATAATGAAAAGAGTTCATGTAAAACAAAGAATTAACATAGATAATTAAATTTGATTCCTTAAAAAATTTACAGTTATATATTTGTTCTGTGTTTACAAAACTAAAGTTAAAGATAGTAGCAGAAAGTGGCATCCAAAACATCGCATGTGCAAGTAAATAAACCAGAGGCTCCAAGGAGCCTGTATCGCTCACCTGATATTTCCATGTGTTCATCGATAAAGGACCTTGAGATTAACACCCATGCCATGTTTGGTTTCAATCCATTCAGGTATTTTCAAGAAGAAGCCGTATGTATGTACTTTTCATAAGGTCCTATGTTAAACGAAGTCTTCCGCAGAAGGTCATCATTGATCGGCACCAAAGTAACAACACTTGGTCAGAACGTCATAAGGAACATTCATGCTATGTTTTGTTTCAATCCATTCTCTGGTTCTCTAGATGAAGTTTTTTGTATGAAATTTCCCGTAGGAGCAATCCGAATAAGTATAATGGACCGCGCAATGCCCAAGTGTTTTTAGAATTGCCCACCAACTATCCTATCCACTTCGAATGGTTATTGACTTAAAAAACGGTTAAAAATTAATTAATCCGTCGTCGTCTGGTGTCGTCTGTCGTCATCTGTCGTCGTCGTTAACAATTTTTCAAACATCTTCTCCTCTGAAACTACTAAATGGATTTGGATAAAACTTAGCATGATTGTTCCTTAGGGTATCCTGCATAAATTTTATGCTTCGATTTTTGATCCGTTGAAAAACATGGCCACTGTTACTAAAAATAGAACATAGGGGTCAAACAACAATTTTTCGCCAATATCTAAAAAATCATTAGGTTACGGCAAATTTTGGCAGGTTGAAAGTGTTCAGCATGATGAGAGCTACCTGTGTGCTGATTTTCGTGAAAATTTGTCAACTGATGTTAGAGTTATTGCCCTTTTTTGACATTTTTGGCTTTTTTTTATGTTATTATTGCAAAAATCTTCTTCTCTGAAACTACTATTCAAAATCAAATGAAACTTGGTAAGATTGTTCCTTAGGGTATCCTGCAAAAAGTTAATGCTTGGATTTTTGATTGGTCGAAAAACATGTCCGCCCTTACTAAAAATTGAACATAGGGGTCAAAGTGCTGTTTTTTGCTATTTTTTCCTGAATTATAGAAAGAAAATGAAGATGAAAGCTACTTTGAAGGTTAACATGGTATCCCGAGTTGAATGGTGATGATGAAAGTTTGTTTTGGACGGCCATTTTTAAAATGGCTGCCATTTTCCCGCCATTTTTTACACTTGCTCGGATTTCAACAATATTTGGTTTTTAAAGTAAACATGGTATCCTTAGTGAATGGTGATGATGAGATTTTTGGTTTGGAGCATCTATGGAAGGTCCTTTACAAAGTTTGCATAACTCATCATGGTCCGTGAAACAAAATGGCCGCCATGAGCATTTACATGTTCTGACTGGTTGAAATGTAAAACTTCTTCTCCTTACAAACCGTAAAGCCAAATGAACTGATTTTTGATATAGAACAACTATGGAAGGTCCTTTAGGAAGTTTGCATAAATCTTCCCGGTCCGTGAAACAAAATGGCCATTTACATGTTCTGATTGGTCGAAATTTAAAAGTTCTTCTCCTCTGAAACCGTAAAGCCAAATGAACTGATTTTTGGTATGGAGCATCTATGGAAGGTCCTTTACAAACTTTGCATAAATCTTTCTAGTCCGTGAAACAAAATTGCCACCAGAAACTTTATATGTTCTGATTGGTCAAAATTTAAAACTTCTCCTCTGAAACCGTTCGGCTAATGAACTTATACTTGGTATGAAGCATTTATAGAAGATCATTTACAAAGTTTCCAGAAATCAATCTAGTCTGTCAAATCAAAAGTTTGTGACTGCCAGGTGAGCGATACAGGCTCAGCCCACTGAGCCTCTTGTCATAATTTTATGATTCTTCCTTTTGATGCAGAGGTAACCCGTAGCTGAGTTTGAATACCTGTTTGTTTTAATTGTTTTGACGTATTATGGTATACAAATGTCCGGCGTCCGTCTGTCCACCCTAAACACGTCGCGCCGTAACTTGAGAACGACTCATCCAAATTTCACGAAACTAAAACATAGTTGTTTCTTATGATGGTCAAACGATCTGTATACTTTTTGGTGAAAATAAGATTAAAACTTTATGAGTTACGGGACTTTGTAACTAAAACAGAAGTATGTTTTTGTCACATGTCGCGCCGTATCTCAAAAACAATTTATGATTATTGCATAAAACTTGGTATGAAGCATTTATAGAAGATCATTTACATAGTTTCCAGAAATCAATCTAGTCTGTCAAATCAAAAGTTTGTGACTGCCAGGTGAGCGATACAGGCTCAGCCCACTGAGCCTCTTGTCATAATTTTATGATTCTTCCTTTTGATGCAGAGGTAACCCGTAGCTGAGTTTGAATACCTGTTTGTTTTAATTGTTTTGACGTATTATGGTATACAAATGTCCGGCGTCCGTCTGTCCACCCTAAACATGTCGCGCCGTAACTTGAGAATGACTCATCCAAATTTCACGAAACTAAAACATAGTTGTTTCTTATGATGGTCAAACGATCTGTATACTTTTTGGTGAAAATAAGATTAAAACTTTATGAGTTACGGGACTTTGTAACTAAAACAGAAGTATGTTTTTGTCACATGTCGCGCCGTATCTCAAAAACAATTTATGATTATTGCATAAAACTTGGTATGAAGCATTTATAGAAGATCATTTACATAGTTTCCAGAAATCAATCTAGTCTGTCAAATCAAAAGTTTGTGACTGCCAGGTGAGCGATACAGGCTCAGCCCACTGAGCCTCTTGTCATAATTTTATGATTCTTCCTTTTGATGCAGAGGTAACCCGTAGCTGAGTTTGAATACCTGTTTGTTTTAATTGTTTTGACGTATTATGGTATACAAATGTCCGGCGTCCATCTGTCCGTCCGTCCTGCCATCCGTCTGTCCGTCGTAAACATGTCGCGCCGTAACTTGAGAACGACTCATCCAAATTTCACGAAACTAAAACATAGTTGTTTCTTATGATGGTCAAACGATCTGTATACTTTTTGGTGAAAATAAGATTAAAACTTTCTGAGTTACGGGATTTTGTAACTAAAACAGAAGTATGTTTTTTTCACATGTCGCGCCGTATCTCAAAAACTATCTATGATTATTGCTTAAAACTTTACACACATCTTAGTTATATTTAAATCTGAAGATCTGTATACTTTTTGGTGATGATTCTAAATTTAATTTTAGAGTTATTGAGTTTTTAGCTCACCTGGCCTAAAAGGCCATGTGAGCTTTTCTCATCACTTGGCGTATGTCGTCGTCTGTCGTCGTCTGTCGTCGTTAAAAATTTTTTCAAACATCTTCTCCTCTGAAACTACTGAATGGATTTGGATAAAACTTAGCATGATTGTTTCTTACGGTATCCTGCACAAAGTTTATGCTTCGATTTTTGATCCGTCGAAAAACATGGCCACTGTTACTAAAAATAGAACATAGGGGTCAAACAACAGTTTTTCGCAATTATCTCAAAAATCATTAGGTTACGGCAAATTCTGGCAGGTTGAAAGTGTTCAGCATAATGAGAGCTACCTGTGTGCTAATTTTCGTGAAAATCTGTCAACCGATGTTAGAGTTATTGCCCTTTTTGACATTTTTGGCTTTTTTTTTATGTTATTATTTCAAAAATCTTCTTCTCTGAAACTACTGAATGGATTTGGATAAAACTTAGCATGATTGTTCCTTAGGGTATCTTGCACAAAGTTTATGCTTAGATTTTTGATCCGTCGAAAAACATGGCCACTGTTACTAAAAATAGAACATAGGGGTCAAACAACAGTTTTTCACAAATATCTCAAAAATCATTAGGTTATGGCAAATTCTGGCAGGTTGAAAGTGTTCAGCATGATGAGAGCTACCTGTGTGCTTATTTTCGTGAAAATCTGTCAACTGATGTTAGAGTTATTGCCCTTTTTTGACATTTTTGGCTTTTTTTTATGTTATTATTTGAAAAATCTTCTCCTCTGAAACTACTGAATGGATTTGGATAAAACTTAGCATGATTGTTCCTTAGGGTATCCTACACAAAGTTTATGCTTTGATTTTTGATCTGTCGAAAAACATGGCCACTGTTACTAAAAATAGAACATAGGGGTCAAACAACAGTTTTTCACAAATATCTCAAAAATCATTAGGTTACGGCAAATTCTGGAAGGTCGAAAGTGTTCAGCATGATGAGAGCTACCTGTGTGCTGATTTTAGTGAAAATCTGTCAACTGATGTTAGAGTTGTTGTCCTTTTTTGACATTTTTGGCTTTTTTTTATGTTATTATTTCAAAAATCTTCTTCTCTGAAACTACTATTTAAAATCAAATGAAACTTGGTAAGATTGTTCCTTAGGGTATCCTGCAAAAAGTTTTTGCTTCGATTTTTGATCCGTTGAAAAACATGGCCACTGTTACTAAAAATAGAACATTGGGGTCAAACAACAGTTTTTATACGACCGCAAAATTTTTGCGGTCGTATATTGGTATGACGTTGGCGTCGTCGTCGTCGTCGTCCGTCGTCCGTCGTCCGTCGGAGTCTGTAGACATTTGGTTTTCGCACTATAAATGTAGTATAAGTTAATAGAAATCTACGAAATTTAAACACAAGGTTTATGACCACAAAAGGAAGGTTGGGATTGTTTTTGGGAGTTTTGGTCCCAAAAGTTTAAGAATTAGGGGCCAAAAAAGGGTCCAATAAGCATTTTTCTTGGTTTTCGCACAATAAGTCTAGTATAAGTAAATAGAAATCTATGAAATTTTAACACAAGGTTTATGATCATTTTTTGGAGTTTTGATCCCAACAGTTTAGGAATTAGGGGCTAAAAAAGGGCCCAAATAAGCATTTTTCTTGGTTTTTGCACAATAACTGTAGTATAAATAAATAGAAATCTATGATATTAGCTTGGTGGGCTAAGGAAGGTAATCCAAACACATTCCAAACACATTTAAAGTAAAATATTGTGTATGATTCAATTATGTATAAAGAAATGTTGATTGTTTTTGGGGTGATTTATAGCTGTCAATTTATTTTTAGAACTTACTATGAATTAATATTAATTTTAGCCATATGTCATTTTTTATTTTAAGACTTCAATGATGTATTTAAATGTTTAATTATGTTTGCAAACTTCATGATAATTTTGAATAGGGATTATGACATTATCTTGAGGGAAAGATTTTTTTTTCTGAAAAAGGGAAAGTGGGGGGGGGGGGGGGGGGTGTCAAAATTTATGGGGTAAATATTAAATTGGCGGGGGGTGGGGAAAATTTTTTTCTCATTTCAGATTTGTACTTAGTTTTGTTATTATGGGCCCAGTTTTCAAGTTGGTTCAAATTGGGGTCCAAAATTAAAGATAAAAAAGGGGTAATTTTTTTTTTTTTTGGGGGGGGGGGCATTTATCCACAGCATATTGTATTGCACAAGAAGAAAAAAGTTGAATATAAATTCAAATCATATGACCAATTCTAAGTTTTTTGATTTCACTTATTCTGTGTCATAAACCTATTATGTATCAAATATTTCAATAAATTTTCAATTGCACAGTATTGTGTAATAGCAAGAAATTGATATGTGTGACCTGTTATCAAAACTTTATTATTAACAAATTCCATTGGAAATTTGCCAATATCTTTAGTTTAATGAAGTTCGTTGGAAATTTGGAAATATAAAATTTGCTGATGAAGTTTTTTTGTTTATCTCATCTAAAATGCTTTTAAATTATGTATATTTAAAATTTACCATCCATGACTATGATGTCATTTTCTATTTTAATAAATTATGGTGTATTTAAATGGGCTGTTATGGTTGCAAAGTATCAAACGAAAGGGGGGGTGGGGTTTGAAAAAAAATTTAGGGGGGTGGGTAAATGAGAAATTATGGAGGGGGCAATTTTTTTATTTTATTATGGGCCCAGTTTTCAAGTTGGTCCAAATCGGGGTCCAAAATTAAACTTTGTTTGATTTCATCAAAAATTGAACTATTGGGGTTCTTTGATATGCCGAATCTAACCGTGCATTTAGATTCTTAATTTTTGGTCCCGTTTCAAATTGGTCTACATTAAGGTCCAAAGGGTCCAAAATTAAACTTAGTTTGATTTTAACAAAAATTGAATTCTTGGGGTTCTTTGATATGCTGAATCTAAACATGTACTTAGTTTTTTATTATGGGCCCAGTTTTCAAGTTGGTCCAAATCGGGGTCCAAAATTAAAGCTAAAAAAGGGGTAAATTTTTTTTTTTTGGGGGGGGGCAATTCTCCACAGCATATTGTATTGCACAAGAAGCAAAAAATTGAATATAAATTCAAATCATATGACCAATTCTAAGTTCTTTATTTCAGTTATTCTGTATCAGAAACCTATTATGTGTCAAATATTTCAAGAAATTTTCAATTGCACAGTATTGTGCAATAGCAAGAAATTGATATGTGTGCCCTGTTATCAAAACTTTATTATTAAAAAATTCCATTGGAAATTTGCCAATAACTCTAGTTTAATGAACTTCATTGGAAATTTGCCAATATAAAATGTGCTGATGAAGCTTTTTTGTTTATCTCATCTAAACTGCTTTTAAATTATGTATATTTTAAATTTGCCATCCATGACTATGATGTCATTTTCTATTTTAATATGTTATGGTGTATTTAAATGGGCTGTTATGGTTGCAAAGTATAATTAAATGGGGGGGGGGGGGGGGGGGGGGGGGGTTGAAAACAAAATTTAGGGGGGGGGGGGGTAAATGAGAAGTTGGGGAGGGGGCAATTTTTTTCTCATTTCATAGTTCATAAATTAAAAAGAAAATTTCAAATTTTTTGTAGCAAAAAAAGGGGGGGTTACAACAAATTTTATTGTTTTTTTTTTTTTGGGAGGGGGGGGGTCAATGTGCAACTTCATAGTGTATTGCACAAAAACTAAAAAAAGGGGTAAATTATTATTTTTTTTTTTGGGGGGGGGGGGGGCAATTCTCCACAGCATATTGTATTGCACAAGAAGCAAAAAATTGAATATAAATTCAAATCATATGACCAATTCAAAGTTCTTTGATTTCAGAAACCTATTATGTGTCAAATATTTCAAGAAATTTTCAGTTGCACAGTATTGCGCAATAGCAAGAAATCTTCAATTGTTCAGTATTGCGCAATAGCAAGAAATTGATATGTGTGCCCAATTTTAAATTTTAAATTGGTTATTTCTGATTTATATATAAAAACAAATAATACTGATATGGTTTGAATAGGTAAATTAAAAATGTTTAAGTTCTTAGACAACATTCATTCTGTGTCAGAAACCTATACTGTGTCAAATATTTATTCACAATCCAAATTCAATATTGTATCAAGCTTGAATGTTTTGTTCATAATTGCCCCAACTATTCAGGGTTTGACATCTGCGGTCGTATCTAGCTGCGCCCAGCGGAGCATTTTATTCGCAAATATCTCAAAAATCATTAGGTTACGGCAAATTCTGGCAGGGTGAAAGTGTTCAACATGATGAGAGCTACCTGTGTGCTGATTTTTGTGAAAATCTGTCAACTGATGTTAGAGTTATTGCCCTTTTGTGACATTTTTGGCTTTTTTTTATGTTATTGTTTCAAAAATCTTCTTCTCTGAAACTGCTATTCAAAATCAAATGAAACTTGGTAAGATTGTTCCTTAGGGTATCCTGCGAAAGTTAATGCTTGGATTTTTGATTGGTCGAAAAACATGTCCGCCCTTACTAAAAATAGAACATAGGGGTCAAAATGCTGTTTTTTGCTATTTTTTCCTGAATTATAGAAAGAAAATGAAGATGAAAGCTACTTTCAAGGTAAACATGGTATCCCGAGTTGAATGGTGATGATGAAAGTTTGTTTTGGATGGCCATTTTTAAAAAGGCTGCCATTTTCCCCGCCATTTTTTTTACACTTGCTCGGATTTCAACAATATTTGGTTTTTAAAGTAAACATGGTATCCTTAGTGAATGGTGATGATGAGATTTAGTTTATAGTGCATTGTTTGCCAGGTGAGCGATTCAGGCTCTTGAGAGCCTCTTGTTTGTTAAAAAAGGGGGGGGGGGGGGGGGGGTTCACATGTCGCGCCGTATCTCAAAAACGATTTAAGATTATTGCATAAAACTTTACACACATCTTAGTTATATTAATCTGAAGATCTGTATACTTTTTCGTGATGATTCTTTATTTTATTTTTGAGTTATTGAATTTTTATTGAGCTTTTGGTAAAAAAGGTAGTCTTTTTTGGTCACATTTCACGCCGTATCTCTATTGCTTAAAAGTTTACAAGCTTATGTTTTGCCGGGTTTCCATATACATCCCACCAGCAGCTCCGCTAAATAAAGGAGGATTCTGTATTTTTCATAAGACGACGGGCGTATCATGCGCCAATGGCGCAGCTGTTTATTTATGGTTGTGCTTATTAATTCATCATTATATCTTTTCAAATAATTTGATCTACAGCATGGCTGATGAGTTGTCAGTCAACGAAATAGCCATACAATGCATCAGATTTATTTCGGTATTTTGTAATATGTTATATTCCTATACAGTCGGGAGTTTTTTTTTACGTTCGTAATAACATATTTGTCCAACATCGGTGTAAGCATAATTAAATGGGTCACCTGTAGACCAGAGAATGATTGACAATAATCTTGACTGCGGATATTGGTTGAAGTAACAGGTCAGTGTATTTTGAACTTGGTTGTGTAACATGAATTGACGGGTGTCAAAGTATGTATCTTGACAAGACCACAAAAATATCGTGCAAAATTGATGACATTTATTTTGTAATGTATTTTGAAGAAAATAACGAAATAAAAGACAGACAGACAGCATAAGGAGTTAAACGGGGAAATTTGAGGAACAGTATATAGACAGTGTTTCAGAGATACATGGGAAATTTGAGGAACAGTATATAAGACAGGGTTTCAGAGATTCACGGGGAAATTTGAGGAACAGTATATAAGTCAGTTTCAGATTTCTAAAGATTCCGAATGCATTTTTGAAATATCCCCGTATTGAGACTGGACGAGTAAAATTGACGATATAGCCCGAAATTTGATAAATGTAAATGCAGATGTTTTATATGTCTGTGATGTAACGTCATTCCAAAAACTTCCAATAACAAATAATAATTTCAAAAACGATTGATAAGTCTTGTTCTTGGATATATATATTGTCATTAAAAACCACCACATCGAGTCAAAGGGGCGATCCATAAAATTTCCCGCTTTGCAAGATTGTCGATATTACGACCAAACACTGTTCAGATAATTTATATGCTCTACTAATTGTCGGAAATAGCCGAATGATCTTCGTGAGAGAAGTATGGAATCGACAAAAAATAAATTGGTTCAATTAATAATTATAAAAATAATACATGCGTTTTAATAATAATCCTTGTGCTCTCTCCTTAACCTTAATTGTTGTTTCTTTTATTCCATTCGGTATAAAACAGTGTACCTTTGTAAAATAAGAATGTACTGCTTACTGCACATATTTTTTTCTTCTTCGTATAATGAGAATTTATATTTAGAAATTCTCCGTGAATTCCTGTGTACTTAATATTTCTGAGCGTGCGCGATGTATTGTCCGCGATCTGATTAAAATGCACAGCTGCAAACTCCGTCTTAAAGGCGAATTTGTTTATATTTAATATAAACAATATTTTATTCATAAAAATTATCATGAATAAGATTGGGCTGCAGGCTTAACCTGTATAAGCCCTCTCCGAAAAAACTAAATAGCCTAGAAAGATTTGTACGAACCTGATAAATTGACCCAGAAATATCCTATGATAACCCTGTGACATATCCCGATAGTATTATATGATCCCTGATTGATACCACCCGGTTTGGAAAAACAAACAATTATTTATTTTTTCATCATACGCAAAAATATTCATGAAAATATTATGGTATCATTAATTCGCAACAGCAGACCTTAGCGTGGGAATTCATATCTGTTAAGTGACGACCGGTATTGACCATGAACTTGTTTCAACTGGCCGATGTGACGTAGCATCGTATCGTATATTAATAAATTAGGTGATGGACTTAACCTGTCTTTGAGACACGCTTTCTGGATTGTATAAACATCGAAATTAAAGGCTTATAACAAGTCAATTTGTACAAGAATTATGTAATTAAATCTATTTAAAATGGAAGAGATCAAAATGTCCCCAGATAATGCACAAGCCTTCAACTGAGACTGGTTCAGGTTCAGGTTGAACGAGGCCCTGATAATGGAGACTGCACTACTTTCAGACATTGTATCAATACGCAAGCAGTAAAAAATATGGAAGCATTCATAGAAAGAGGTTAGATGGCTCAGTACAAAGTTATTCCCAGCGTGCTAACAATCTCACTTGCAGTGTCAGCTAGATAAGCTAAAGCTTATTTTCTCTGCAGAAGTGCCGCATAAAAATTTCATTTAAATGTCCACTTAAGAATTGACCATAGATCAAAGGTTTGGTCGTTTAATGGACTTTTATGTAAAATATACGATTTTTGGAGTAAAAACGACAAAATTGAAATAAATCACATATATTATTTGAAATTCATATTTTTCTATGTTTTCGCTTGTCGAGTGAAACAGTTTGACATTCACAACAAAAAAATCAAATTGTAGTTTGTAATTTGAATATTTCAAAAATTTGAAAACTCCATATTTATTTCTCAGTTGCATCTTATATATATATATATATAGTTGCATCTACAGTACCAGGCAACAACATTTGATTCTGTGTATGGAATCCACAGAAGCAACATGACTAGTTCTAGGTCTGACGTGAAGAAGGTGATCTTCATTCTTATGTTCCTGGATGTAACAGTCACCTTCTAGGTGTTCTTGTGTATAGCCTGTGCTAAGTTTGAGCTGGTATGCTCCACATGTTATAAAGTTTAGTTGGTCTTCATCTAAAACTGTGGTGGAAGGCTGCGTTACTCACCAAGATGCATCCTCACACCAAGTAATATGATTGTAGGTCCCTTGGTATCGTAGAACTGAGCTCGGATGTAAAACTTAATCTAAGTCAATGAATCACAATTAGTAGGAGAGAGTGACCTAATTTTGGTGGGAGGCTATGCTACTCCCCGAGTTGCACCTTAACACCAGTTAATATGATTGTAGGTCATTTTGTATATTAAAACTAATTTTTGACATAATACTTAAAAGCGAGTCAACCGTGTAATATGTGCCATGTGACATTCATCTTGTGTCACATGATCAGTCTCTAACATGCACCTGCATACAAACTATATCACCCTATGTCAACTAGTAACTGAGAACTGGCTGTGGACGCGCACGCGGAAGTGACGCCGGGGGGTACTCCAATTGTCCACCCAACTTCGTTGAGGCGAATTAAAAATTAAGAAAAGAGCAAGAATAAATATGTATCCATAGAATGCTATGACCCGTTAAGACTTTTTTAGGCGAGGAGCTACTGATAAAAAAACTGTGACATTGACCATGTGAATGCAAGACAATAAACTGAGGTGATCATTCCTATTTGTTCTCGTTCTTGAAGCTGTCAGTTTTATGTAGATTGTGTATCCAGAGCGATGCAAGCAGATTTTTGGTGTGAATATCAACACACAGTTTGTCTGTTTATTATACGATGAATTATTTATAATTTTGTGTAATTCATTAATCTTAAATCATTTATAGAACTCAATTATTCCCCACAAAAAAAAACAAGAGTGGACACACAAAAATGTCTCGCCTGTCATGTATTTCTAATGAAAGTAAATGCTATCAGACATATTGCATACAGTATTCGAAAAACAGACCAAAACACAAAAACTTAACTATAACCACTGAACCATGAAAATGAGGTCAAGGTCAGATGACACCTGCCAGTTGGACATGTACACCTTACAATCCTTCCATACACCAAATATAGTAGACCTATTGCATACAGTATTCGAAAAACAGGCCAAAACACAAAAACTTAACTATAACCACTGAACCACGAAAATGAGGTCAAGGTCAGATGACACCTGCCAGTTGGACATGTATACCTTACAATCCTTCCATACACCAAATATACTAGACCTATTGCTTATAGTATCTGAGATATGGACTTGACCACCAAAACTTAACCTTGTTCACTGATCCGTGAATTTGGGTCGAGGTCAATTGAAAACTGTCTGATGGGGATGAGGACCTTGCAAGGTACGCACATACCAAATATAGTTATCCTATTACTAATAATAAGAGAGAAATTAACATTACAAAAAATCTTAAACTTTTTTTTCAAGTAGTCACTGAACCATGAAAATGAGGTCAAGGACAATGTACATATGACAGACGGAAAGTTCGTAACATAAGGCATCTATATACAAAGTATAAAGCATCCAGGTCTTCCACCTTCTAAAATATAAAGCTTTTAAGAAATGAGTTAACGCCGCCGCCGGATCACTATCCCTATGTCGAGCTTTCTGCGACTAAAGTCGCAGGCTCGACAAAAACCAAATATTTACTTGAGAAATAGCCTAAAAAAAATATCAAATTTGGAACTCGAACCAGTGTGATGAAGTAATGTACATTTGAGACGACGCCCTTACCGACATCATTTTGATTTCTTTGATGTCATAATAGATTTACTAGCTAGCATGAATTTTTAGGGCTACGTAGCAACTAGGCTAGCTAAGCTTTCAATAGTAAAAAGCTACGTAGAGCTACGATATTGAATGCACCCCTGCAACTTTATTTTATGACTTGTTTGTACTTAATCAAGTTGTATATACTGTATAAATTTGTTCTTCCTTTTTTAGCTCACCTGACCTGAAAGGTCAAGTGAGCTTTTCTCATAACTTGGCATCCGTCGTCTGTTGTCGTCGTCTGTTAACTTTTAAAAAAATCTTCTCTGAAACTACTTGGCCAAATTGAACCAAACTTGGCCACAAGCATTATTAAAGTATCTAGTTTTAAAAATATGTCCGATGACACCCCGCCTGCCAACCAACATTGCCGAAATGGCTAAAAATAGAACATTGGGGCAAACTGTAGTTTATGTCTTATATCTCAAAAACTAAAGCAATTAGAGCAAAACTGACAGGGTAAAAATGTTCATCAGGTCAAGATCTACCTGTCATGAAATTTTCAGACGAATCGGTCAATCCTTTGTTGGGTTATTGCCCCTGAATTGTTAATTTTAAAGAAATTTTGCAGTTTTAGGTTATTATCTTGAATATTATTATAGATAAAGACAAATTGTAAACAAGATTTTTTACCCTTTTAAGACGGAATCCAGCATAAACTTTACTTTAAAGATCTTTTCCTGTCAAACCACTGGGCCAATTGAGACCAAACTTTGGTGGAATGGTCCAAAATTATGTCTGGCATCCCCAACTTCCAACCGACATGGCTGCTGTTACTAAAAATAGAAAAAAAAGGAGGGGGGGGGGAGGGGGTGAATTTAAAAAATCTTCTTATATGAAACTACAAGGCCAGTTGGAACCAATGTTGGCAGTAATGGTTCTTATGAGGTTCTCTTTCAGAAATATGTCCAATGACCCGGACTGTTAACCAAGATGGCCGCCACAGCCGAACTTAGTTTAACATAGGGCCCTACAGGAAAATTCATTGAAAAATCTTCTTGTCTTAAACCACTTGACCAATTGGAACGAGACTTGGCAGCAATGGTCCTTAGATGGTCCTCTTACAGAGGTGTGTCCGATGACCCGGACTGTCAACCAAGATGGCTGCCACAACCGAACTTAGTTTAACATAGGGCCCTTGAAAAATCTTCTTGTCTGAAACAACTTGACATATTTGAGCAGGACTTGGCAGCATTGGTTCTTAGGAGGTTCTTTTTCAGAAATGTGTCTGATTTCTAGGACTGTGAACCAAGATGGCCGCCACAGCAGAACTTAGTTTAACATAGGACCCTATCGGATATTCACCCTAAAAATCTTCTCGTCTGAAACCACTAAGCCAATTAGAATTAGACATGGTAGCAATGGTCCTTAGATGGTCCTCTTTCAGAATTTTGTGCGATGACCCAGACTGTCAACCAAGATGGCCGCCACACCCGAACTTAGTTTAACATAGGGCCCTATGGAAAAATTCATTGAAAAATCTTCTTGTCTTAAACCACTTGACATATTGGAGCCAGACTTGGCAGCATTGGTCCTTAGGAGGTCCTCTTTCAGAAATATGTCCGACCACCCAGATTGTCAACCAAGATGGCTGCCACACCGAACTTTGTTAAATATTGGACCCTATAGGAAAATTCATTTAAAAATCTTCTTGTCTGAAACTGCTTAGCCAGTTGGAAGAAGGCTTAGCAGAAATGGTCTTTAGATCATATAAGATGGTTCTCTTTTAGAAATATATCCGTTGACCTGGACTGTCAACAAAGATGACTGCCACAGCTGAAATTAGTTTAACATAGAATCCTATAGAAAAACCAGCCAAATGACTGCAGCACTTAAATTTTTAAGTCTGCTCAAGGTGAAAAGTCACCAGGTGAGTGATACAGGCTCTTGAGAGCCTCTAGTTTCGTTTATTTTTATCAATTTGTATTCTTTTAATATTAAAGAATAAAAATAAAGTATAACTTCAAGCGATAAAATAAATACTTGCATTTTTCCGAATACCAGCATTTTCTATAAACTTGATTTTAACAGGGCAGTTTTGGATACTTCGTGAAACTTCTCTTTTTCGGCCTCCAACAAGTATTACGGTATGTCTCAGAGTAGCTTTTTGAGATACCATAGCAAATTTAGGAATTAAATTCATGTCAAAAATTCATAAAGGTATAAAAGAAGCATATGTGAAGTTAAACTTGAAACTTGTATTTTTACTTTAAAAACCAGTAAAAGTATAACAAAAATCACTTTTGTCTTACATTTCACTATCTGATATGGCTAAATTTGACTAAGCATGATATCCTGAAAAGGTAAATTTTGAGTTATTATACAGTTAAATTGAAATTTTCTGCCTCCATCAAGTATTACGGTCCATGTATGTCTCAGAGTAGCTTTTTGAGATACCATAACAAATTCAGGAACTAAATTCATGTCAGAAATTTATAAAAGTATAAAATAAGCATAATGCTAAGTTTGAAACTTGTATTTTTACTTTAAGAAACTGAACAGTATAACAAAAATCACTAATATGGCCAAAATATAACTAAGTACCCAGGTAAATATTTTTACTTCAAAAACAGTAATGATGTAACAAAATGTATTTTATATCTGATATTGCAAAATTGAGTAGGTTTCAGCCAAAAGTTATAAAAGTATTGGTCTTTTTTAATTTCTGTTGATAATGGATTCTAATGAAATTTTTATTTTAATGAAGATACAGTGTACTGAAACTCTTTTTTTTTTGAAATGCAGAAAATGTTGAATATTTATTTTCTGTGTTATTGAGTAAAATGTATGTAATAAATGAAATTCACCAGTTAAGAATTCATCAAATTTTAAATAAAAATATATATATATAAAAAGATATCAAATAATTAAGTTCTTAGATTACATATATTAATATATATTTTTATAGCTGGATTAATCTATTTTATTTATTATTAAGTAAAATAATCGTTCAGTTTAACATTTATAATCAAAATGTATTGGGTGTGGAGTAGAAATTGTTTGTTATGATTTAAAGAATGTAGATTGCACATTGGCTGTCACGGCATGGTCGTAAGAACAGTTATTTAAAAGACAATTGTTGTCCTCAAGTTAACTTTATGCAGAGATTAGGGCCAAGCAGACATAAGTCATAATCTCTGGTACAAGTTAACTTAAATCGGCCATAAACTCTGCTTCAAATGCCTGCCAAATGGAACCAAACTTGGCCACAAGCATCATTCAGGGTTCTCATAGGACCTGGAAAACGGGAAAAGACCTGGAATTTCATTTCGAATTTTCCAGGCCTTGAAAACTGGGATTTTACCGGATTTGATTTTTTCTCGTTAATCATTATTTCGAACCGCTTCGCATTGTTACTGTGACCAAGCAGAAATCATTATTTGATTGCCTTACTATTGCTTTATAAAGGGTAACACAAAAGGCAATTCAGCATTGAATTCGGCTACGTCTCCTATATGAAATCTTTTGAGCGTTTTAAGTAACAGTATCTTGTAAGCATGTTTTGTTTTATGTTTAAAACCGACAAAATGGTGGGATATTTGACCACAAAAGTGACCTTGAAAATCATCAGAAAGCACTGGAATACACCTTGAAAAGTCCTTGAATTTGAGATGATTTTTTTTGTGGGAACACTGATCATTAGGGTATCTAGTTTAAAAAATATGTCTGATGACCCCGCCTGCCAACCAACATGGCCGATATTGCTAATAATAGAACATAGGGGTAAACTGCAGTTTTTAGCTCACCTGGCCAAAGGCCATGTGAGCTATTGCCATCACTTGGCGTCCGTCGTCGTTAACAATTATACAAAACTCTTCCTCTCTGAAACTACTTGACTAATTAGAACCAAACTTGGTATGAATGTTCCTTGGGGTACCCTGCATAGAACTGATGTGGGGATTTTTGATTCGTCGAAAAACATGGCCACTGTTACTAAAAATAGAACATAGGGGTCAAACAACAGTTTATCGCAAATATCTCAAAAATCATTAGGTAACGGCATATTCTGGCAGGTTGAAAGTGTTCAGCATGATGAGAGCTACCTATGTGCTGATTTTCGTGAAAATCTGTCAACTGATGTTAGAGTTATTGCTTTTTTTTGACATTTTTGGCTTTTTTTTATGTTAATATTTCAGAAATCTTCTTCTCTGAAACTACTATTCAAAATCAAATGAAACTTGGTAAGATTGTTCCTTGGGGTACCCTGCATAGAACTGGTGTGGGGATTTTTGATTCGTCGAAAAACATGGCCGCTGTTACTAAAAATAGAACATAGGTCGTAAATTGCTGTTTTTTGCTAATAACTCAAAAACCGTTACAGATATAAAAAATCTGACATGGGGTAAAATTGATCAGCATGACAAGATCTACCTACCCTGAAATTTTGAAGGAAATTCCAAAACCCATTTAGGAGTTATTGCCCTTTTTTTGTCAGATTTTCAAAATTTTAACATTTTTTGTCATTTATCTCCAAAACTATTTGAGACAGAAGTGAAAAGTAAATTTGAAAAATGTTTGCCATGTTGAGATCTACATACCCTGAAATTTTAAAGGAAATCCCAAAACCCATTTAGGAGTTGTTGCCCTTTTTTTGTCAAATTTTAAAAAATTTTTTTATTCAAAAATCTTCTCCTCTGAAACCGCTGGGCCGATTGGTTGGAAACTTAATAGAAATGATCTATGACATGTCCTCTACAAATGTTCGTCAATTTATTTTGATCTGACATAAAACATGGCTGTCGTAGCTAAAAATAGAATATAGGGGTGCATGTGTTGTTTTTGGCTTATAACTTAAAAACCGTTACAGATATCAAAAATCTGACATGGGGTAAAATTGATCAGCATGACAAGATCTACCTAACCTGAAATTTTGAAGGAAATCCTAAAACCCCTTTAGGAGTTATTGCCCTTTTTTCGTCAAATTTTCATAATTTAACATTTTTCGTCATTTATCTCCAAAACTATTTGAGATAGAAGTGAAATGTAAATTTGAAAAATGTTTGCCATGTTGAGATCTACATACCCTGAAATTTTAAAGGAAATCCCAAAACCCATTTAGGAGTTATTGCCCTTTTTTTATCAAATTTTCAAAATTTTAACATTTTTGCATTAATATCTCCAAAACTATTTGAGATAGAAGTGAAATATAAATTGAAAAATGTTTGCCATGTTGAGATCTACCTATCCTGAAATTTTGAAGGGAATCCCAGATTCTATTTAGGAGTTATTGGTTTGTGTAATTTGAGGTCGGGTTCTGTTACATTTATTTAAGGTTCACCCTTATTCCTGGTCAATTTTGTCAACTTCCTGCCAGGACTACCACCATCAGGGAACATATTTTAACATTAAACCTTATGAAAAATAAATCTTCAGCAAATTTTCCCTGAACAATTGAACCAATTGCAACAAACTTGGTCAAATAATTGATTAATTGTCCAATGAAAACCAGACTCCAGGTGAGCGATACAGGCTCTGGTGAGCCTCTTGTTGTCTTATATCTCCAAAACTAAAGCATTTAGAGCAAAACTGACGTGGGTATAAATGTTCATCAGGTCAAGATCTACCTTGTATGAAATTTTCAGATGAATCGGTCAACCCTTTGTTGGGTTATTGCCACTGAATTGTTAATTTTAAGGAAATTTTGCAGTTTTAGGATATTAGCTCAGCTGGCCTAAAAGGCCATGTGAGCTTTTGCCATCACTTTTGTGTCCATCGTCCATCCACATTTCACATTTTCAACTTCTTCTCTGAAACCACCAGTCCAAATTGAACCAAACTTGACAGGAATGTTAATTGGATGGTTCTGTACAAAAGATGTGTTTTTTGTGCCAATTGGATATTCAACATGGCTACCAGGGGCAGATAATTCGTACTGATTGGACTTATCTTTAAAGCTCTTCTTGTCAGAAACTACTGAGCCAATTGAATTGGTTTGTTGCTTGAATGATCCTTGGATGAACCTCTACAAAAGGTATGCTTTTTGTGTCGATCGGAAATTAAAGATGGCCACCACAGCCAGACTTAGTTTTACATTGAAGCCTATTGGGAATTTTGTACAAAGGTCTTGTCAGAAATACCAAGCCAATTGAAATGTTTTGATGTGTGAATGATCATTTGATAGACCACTACAAAAGTTATGTTTTTGTGCCAATTGGATATTTCAACATGACTACCAGGAACAGATAATTCATTCTGATTGGACATATCTTTAAAGCTCTTCTTGTCAGAAACTTAACTGAGCCAATTGACTTGATTTGTTGAATGAATGATCCTTCGATGAACCTCTACAAAACTGTTTTTTTTGTGCTGATTGGAAAATTCAAGATGGCTGCCACAGCCGGACTAAGTTTAACATTGGACCCTAAGGGGAAATTTGTATAAAGGTCTTGTCAAAAACTACCAAGCCAGTTGAAATGTTTTTATGTATGAACAAGCATTGGATGATCATTTTTTGTTTTTTTCTATGCTAATCTGAAATTCAAGATGGTCACCACAGCCTGACCAGTTTTACACTGAACCCTATAGGGAAATTTGTACAAAGGTCTTCTTGTCAGAAAATACTAAGCCAATTGAATTTTTTTGTTGTTGCTTGAAGATCCTTGGATAGATGTCTGCTACAAAAGTTATGTTTTTATGCCAAATGGGAATCCAAGCTAGCTGCCACAGCTGGACTAAGTTTAACATTTTTATACGACCGCAAAATTTTTGCGGTCGTATATTGGTATGACGTTGGTGTCGTCGTCATCATCGTCATCGTCGTCCGAAGACATTTGGTTTTCGCACTATAACTTTAGTATAAGTTAATAGAAATCTATGAAATTTAAACGCAAGGTTTATGACCACAAAAGGAAGGTTGGGATTGATTTTGGGAGTTTTGGTCCCAACAGTTTAAGAATTAGGGGCCAAAAAAGGACCCAATAAGCATTTTTGGTTTTTGCACTATAACTTTAGTATAAGTTAATAGAAATCTATGAAATTTAAACACAAGGTTTATGACCACAAAAGGAAGGTTGGGATTGATTTTTGGAGTTTTGGTCCCAACAGTTTTAAAAGAATTAGGTTCCAAAAAAGGGCCCAATAAGCATTTTTCTTGTTTGGTTATTATCTTGGTGTAAGGGAGGTAATCCAAACACATTTAAAGTAAAATGTTGTGTATGATTCGATTACCTCTCTTACAAGTCGTAAATTATGTATAAAGAAATGGGGGGGGGGGGTAAAAACAAAATTTACGGGGGAAAATGAGAAATTGGGGGGGGGCAATTTTTTTATCATTTCAGATTTCAGAAATTAAAAAGAAAATTTCAAATTTTTTTTTGCAAAAAAAGGGGGGGGTTACAATAATTTTTATTGTTTTTTGTTTTTTTTTGGGAGGGTCAATGTGCAACTTCATAGTGTATTGCACAAAAGCAAAAAAAGGGGTAAATTATTTTTTTTTTGGGGGGGGGGGGGGGGCGGCAATTCGCCACAGCATATTGTATTGCACAAAAAGCAAAATATTGAATATAAATTCAAATCATATGACCAATTCTAAGTTCTTTGATTACGGTTATTCTGTGTCAGAAACCTATTATGTGTCATATATTTAATTACAATCCAAATTCAGACCTGTATCAAGTGCGAATATTGTGTCCATTTTTGCCCCAATTGTTCAGGGTTGGAGCTCTGCGGTCGTACCCAGCTGCGCTCAGCGAAGCAATTTATTAACATTGGACACTGGAAGAATTCTTTACATATCTTATCTAGAAGTGCTGGACACTGTAGAACAATTCCTTACAGATCTTATCTAGAAGTGCTTTGTCACCTTAAATCTCTGGTTATCTTGAATATTATTATAGCTAAAAACAAACTGTAAACAGCAAAAATGTTCAACAAAGTAAGATCTACAAAAAAGTCAACATGACCAAAATCATAAATTGACCCCTTATAGGAGTTTTTGCCCTTTAAAGATGGCAACCGGCGTAAACTTTCTTTTGTGAAATTCATTTAAAAATCTTTTTGTTTGAAACTACTTAGCCAATTGCAACCAAAACTTAGCAGTAATAGTCCTTACATGGTTCACTTTCAGAAGTAAATGTCTGTTGACCCGGAATGTCAACAAAGATGGCTGCCACAGCTAAACATAGTTTAACATAGGACCCAATGGGAAATTCATTAAAAGTCTTCTTGTCTGAAACTACTTAGCCAATCAAAGCCAAACTTAGCGGCAATGGTCCTTAGATGGTCCTTTTAGCTCACCTGACCTAAATGACCAAAATCAATGATTGATCCCTTATAGGAGTTTTTGCCCTTTTAAGACGGCATCCAGCGTAAACTTTCCTTTAAAGATCTTTTTCTCTCAAACCACTGGGCCAATTGAGACCAAACTTTGGTGGAATGGTCCTTGGGTGGTCCCCTTCCAAAATTATGTCTGGTATCCCCAACTTCCAACCGACATGGCTGCTGTTATTAAAAATAGAAAAAAAGGGGGGGTGAATTTAAAAAATCTTCTTATATTAAACTACAAGGCCAGTTGGAACCAAAGTTGGCAGTAATGGTTCTTAGGAGGTTTTCTTTCAGAAATATGTCCAATGACCCGGAATGTTAACCAAGATGGCCGCCACAGCTTTAACATAGGGCCCTATGGGAAAATTCAGTGAAAAATTTCTTGTCTTAAACCACTTGACAGCATTGGTCCTTAGGAGGTCCTTTTTTAGAAATGTGTCTGATTTCGTGGACTGTTAACGAAGATGGCTGCCACAGCAGAACTTAGTTTAACATAGGACCCTATGGGAAATTCACTTAAAAATCTTCTTGTCTGAAAACAATTAGAATTATACTTGGTAGCAATGGTACTTACATGGTCCTCTTTCAGAATTTTGTGTGATGACCAAGACTGTCAACCAAGATGGCCGCCACACCCGAACTTAGTATAACATAGGGCCCTATGGAAAAATTCATTGAAAAATCGTCTTGTCTGAAACCACTTGACATATTGGAGCCAGACTTGGCAGCATTGGTCCTTAGGACGCCTCTTTCAGAAATGTGTCCGATCGCCCAGATTGTCAACCAAGATGGCTGCCACACCTAACTTTGTTAAATATTGGACCCTATAGGAAACCGCTTAGCCAGTTGGAACAAGACTTAGCAGAAATGTTCCTTAGATGGTTTTCTTTCGGAAATGTATCCATTGACCTGGACTGTCAACCAAGATGACATTAGTTTAGCATAGAATCCTATAGAAAAACCAGCCAAATTGACTGCAACACTTAAATTTTTAGGTCTGCTCAAGGTGAAGAGTTAAATTCAGGTGAGCGATACAGACTCTTGAGAGCCTCTAGTTTAGAGTTATGTCTGATGACCGGAACGATCAACCAAGATGGCTGCCACAGCCGAACTTAGTTTAACATAGGACCCTATGGGAAATTCATTTAAAAATCTTCTTGTCTGAAACAACTAAGCCAATGGAAACAAGACTTGGCAGCAATGGTCCTTAGATGGTCCTCTCTCAGAATTATGTCCAATGACCTAGATTGTCAACCAAGATGACCGCCACAGCCGATCTTAGTTTTACATGGGACCCTATTTGAAAATTCGTTCAAAAATCTTCCTGTCTGAAATCACTGAGCCAATTGGAACCAAACTTGACAGAAATGGTTCATATGTGGTCCTCTTTCTGAACTGTGTCTGTTGACCCAGAATGTCAACAAAGATGGCTGCCACAGCCAAACATAGTTTAACATTGGACCTTATGGAAAATTCTTTAAAAAAAACACTAAGCCAATTGGAACCAAACTTGGCTGCAATGGTCATTAGGTGGTCCCCTTTCAGACCCTGGCCTGTCAATTAACATGGTCACCAAAGCTGAACTTAGTTAAGTTAGGGAAAATTTAATTTGAAGATCATCATACCTTAAACTTGGCCATCTGGAACCAGACAAATGACAGCAATGGTCCTCTTTCAGAATTGTGTTTGATAACCTTGAATGTCAACTAAGATGTCCACCACACTCTAACTTTGTTTAACATTGTACCTATGTGAAAACCAGCCAAAATAACCGCTACAGTTTAAGTCCTGCTGAAGGTAGACGAGTTAAATCCAGGTGAGCGATTCAGGCTCTTGAGTTTCCTGAAAGTACCAAAATTAAACACAATACTGACGTGAAAGAGCCAAATTTTAACACACCAATGCTATTGAATGCACTGTGTTAACTAACAATCCACTTATCAAAAAATACAAATCTTAAGAAGATAAATGTATATCCACATTTGTATTCAATCATTTTAATTTATCTGTTAATTACAGGTTATAGATCTCATTAAGGAAAAACCAAATATATGTAATTACATCCATCTCCCAGCACAGAGTGGAAATGATGAAATATTAGAAAGAATGAGAAGGGGTTATACACGAGAAGCATATTTAAATCTTGTACATCACATCAGACAGAGAATACCTGGTAAGTCTTTTGAGTTGCCAGGTCCATCTTTTGAAATGTGTTTTGGTAGGAATTTTTTAGAAAACAAAATTTTTATCCCCACACTGAATGAGGTTCGGAGACATTTGTAATCGGTTTGTCCGTCAGTCTCTCCATCCGTTATATAACCTTGTCTCCAGAACTCGTTCTATTTTAATTTCATGCATTTAATTTCTATGCAGTATTATCACATACTATATACAGATGCGCATTAAGGTTTTAGAAATTTTATTTTGAAAAATTGGGGCCCACAGCGGTAGAATTTCGGATACATTATGTGAGGATTGCAGGGATAGCAGTTCTTTCTGACTGCCTTAATCTAGTTTTATCCTGTGGGTGTCTTGTTAGCTCACCTGGTCTGAAAGGCCACATGAGTTTTTGTGATATCACTTTGTGTCCGTCCTCTGTCGTCCTTCCACAACTACAAAACTAGAAATTGGTGCCATCAGAAATGTCTGATTGACAGATGTCCATCCCGGCACTGCACAAGTGAAAAATTAACAGTGAAAAATTAGGAATTTAACAATTTCAGTCTGAAAATTGGAACCTTGAATCAAATTGTAAAATTGAAAACCTTGTTGCACATCTACACATAGTGAAGAACAAAATTATATACACAAATAAAACCACTAAAACAAAAAATAAATGAATAATTCCAGAGACAAAGCAAAATTAGCAATTTCACCATTTTCGGTCCCAAAATTTGATCCCTTAATAGATTTTCAAAATTAAAAACCTTTTCAAACATCTACAGAAAATAAAGAACAATATTATATACAAATAAATTTGCTAAATCTAAATGAAAAATGAAAGAGGAGTTCAAGTCACAAGCTTAAATTCACTATTTCTGAAATACAACCCCTGTGGGCCTCAAGTTGTCAAAATCAAAATTCTAAAACCTTAATGCGCATCTACATACAGTATGTGACAATATTGTATAGAAATTAAAAGCATAAAATGAAAAATTAATAAGCAGTTTAGTTTAAATTTCCAGTTTTCGAAATTCAACCCCTGTGGTCCCCTATTTTTATACGACCGCAAAATTTTTGCGGTTGTATATTGGTATGACGTCGGCGTCGTCGTCGTCGTCCGTCGGAGTCTGTAGACATTTGGTTTTCGCACTATAAATGTAGTATAAGTTAATAGAAATCTACGAAATTTAAACACAAGGTTTATGACCACAAAAGGAAGGTTGGGATTGTTTTTGCGAGTTTTGGTCCCAAAAGTTTAAGAATTAGGGGCTAAAAAAGGGCCAAAATAAGCATTTTTCTTGGTTTTTGCACAATAACTTTAGTATAAGTAAATAGAAATCTATGAAATTTAAACACAAGGTTTATGACCACAAAAGGAAGGTTGGGATTGATTTTTGGAGTTTTGGTCCCAACAGTTTAGGAATTAGGGGCCAAAAGGGTCCAAAATTAAACTTTGTTTGATTTCATCGAAAATTGAACTATTGGGGTTCTTTGATATGCCGAATCTAACCGTGCATTTAGATTCTTAATTTTTGGTCCCGTTTTCAAATTGGTCTACATTAAGGTCCAAAGGGTCCAAAATTAAACTTAGTTCGATTTTAACAAAAATTGAATTCTTGGGGTTCTTTGATATGCTGAATCTAAACATGTACTTAGTTTTTTTATTATGGGCCGAGTTTTCAAGTTGGTCCAAATCGGGGTCCAAAATTAAAGCTAAAAAGGGGGTAAATTATTTTTTTTTTTGGGGGGGGGGGCAATTCTCCACAGCATATTGTATTACACAAAAGCAAAAAATTGAATATAAATTCAAATCATATGACCAATTCTAAGTTCTTTATTTCAGTTATTCTGTGTCAGAAACCTATTATGTGTCAAATATTTGAAAAAATTTTCAATTGCACAGTATTGCGCAATAGCAAGAAATTGATATGTGTGCCCTGTTATCAAAACTTTATTATTAACAAATTCCATTGGAAATTTGCCAATATAAAATGTGCTGATGAAGCTTTTTTGTTTATCTTATCTAAACTGCTTTTAATATGTATATTTAAAATTTGCCATCCATGACTATGATGTCATTTTCTATTTTAATATGTTATGGTGTATTTAAATGGGCTGTTATGGTTGCAAAGTATAAAGAAATGGGGGGGGGGGGGTTGAAAACAAAATTTGGGGGGGGGGGGGGGGGGTAAATGAGAAATTGGGGAGGGGGTAATTTTTTCTCATTTCATATTTCATAAATTAAAAAGAAAATTTCAAATTTTTTTTAGCAAAAAAAAGGGGGGGGGGGGGGTTACAATAAATTTTATTGTTTTTTGTTTTTTTTTTGATTCAAATCATATGACCAATTTTAAGTTCTTTGATTTCAGTTATTCTGTGTCAGAAACCTATTATGTGTCAAATATTTGAAGAAATTTTCAATTACACAGTATTGCGCAATAGCAAGAAATTGATATGTGTGCCCATTTTTAAATTTTAAATTGGTTATTTCTGATTTATATATAAAAACAAATAATACTGATATGGTTTGAATAGGTAAATTAAAAATTTTTAAGTTCTTAGACAACATTCATTCTGTGTCAGAAACCTATGCTGTGTCAAATATTTATTCACAATCCAAATTCAGTATTGTATCAAGCTTGAATGTTGTGTTCATAATTGCCCCAACTATTCAGGGTTCGACATCTGCGGTCGTATCTAGCTGCGCCCAGCGGAGCATTTTATTGAAAATTAAAATTCTAAAACCTTAATGCGCATCTACATATAGTATGTGACAACATGGTATAAAAATTAAATGCATGACATGAAAAATGAATGAGGAGTGTAGGTCACAAGCTTAAATTCCAATTTTCGAAATTCGACCCCTGTGGGACCCAATTTTTAAAAATCAAAATTCCAAAACCTTATTGCACATCTACATACAGTATGTGATAATACTGAATACAAATTAGAAGCATAAAATGAAAAATGAATGAGGAGTTAAGGTTACAAGTTTAAATTTCCAATTTTCGAAATTCGACCCCTTTGGGCCCCAATTTTTTAAAATCAAAATTCTTAAACCTAATTGCGCATCTACATATAGTTTGTGACAATACTGTTTAGAAATTAAATGCATGAAGTTAAAAATAAACTAGTTCTGGAGACAAGATTATCTAACGGACAGGCGGACGGACTGATTACAAATATCCCCGAACTTCATTCGAATTGCGGGGATAAAAATCTTCTCCTGAAACTGGTCAGCCAATTGGGACCAAACCTTGGTGGAATGGTCCATGGGTGGCCCCCTTTCAAAAATTGTGTCCGGCATCTCCGACTTCCAACCGACATGGCTGCTGTTACTAAAAATAGAAAGGAGGAAGGGGGTGAATTTTTAAAATCATTTTCTGTGGAACTACAGGGCCAAATGGAACCAAAGTTGGTAAAAATTGTTCTTAGGTGGTCCTCTTTCAGAATTGTGTCCGATGGCCTGGAATGTCAACAAAGATATAGTTTAACTTATGACCCTATGGAAAAATTCATTTAATAATCTTCTTGTATGAAAATACAAAGCCAGTTGGAACCAAAGATGGCATAAATGGTGCTTAAATGGTCCTCTATCATAATTGATTATGATGAACCAGAATGTCAACCAAGACACAGACGAACTTAGTTTAACATAGGACCCAATTGTAAATTCATTAAAAAATCTTCTTGTCGGAAATCACCAAGCCAATTTGCACAAGACTTGGCAGAAATAATCCATAGGTGATCTCCTCTCAGAAGTATGTCCGATGACCCAGAATGTCAACAAAGATGGCCACCACAGGCGGATTTAGTTTAACATAAAAATGTTTGGGAAAATTTATTGAAAATTTTCTTGTCTAAAACCACTCAGCCTATTGGAACTAAACATGGCGGGAATGATCATTAAATGGTCCTCTTTCAGAAATGGGTCCAATGAACTAAAATGGCAACCAAGATGGCTGCCACAGCCAAGCTTAGTTTAACATAGGACTATATGTGAAAATTCCTTAAAAAATTGTTTTGTCTGAAACTACTAAGCCAATTGGAACCACACTTGGGAGAAATGGTCTTTAGCTGGTTTCCTTTCAGATGACCCCAGATATCAACCAAGAAGGCTGCAACAGCTGAACTTAGTTATCCCTGCACTTTTAAAGAAAGTTTAGGGATATAGCTATTGTCACCGACCTAAACTCGTCTTAAAAGGCCATGTGAGGTATTGCCATCACTTGGCGTCCGGTGTCCGGCATAAACTTTTCCTTTAAAGGTCTTCTCCTCTGAAACCACTGTGCTAATTGGAACTAAACTTTGCAGAATTGATGTTTGTGATGTCCTCTACAAATATTCCTCATTTCATCTTGACCGGGCAAAAAACATGGCCGCCATGGGCAATTGTTGTTTCTGTTCGGCTGAGTTTTCAAAAATCTCCTCTGAAACTGCTGAGTGGCCAAATGGAACAAAACTTGATAGGAAGCATCTATGGGAAGTCCTTTATAAATTTTCCTCATTTTGTCCTGTTACGGCCGAAATCACCTTTAAATTGTAGCCAACAAAAGACACAAATCAATAATAAAATTTAACAAGATTTATTATATACAAGTTTACAAAAAGTATTACACAAAAATAAAATGTCAACTTAACTGTTCAAAATCCTGTTTTTTCTTGATCCGGAATTCTGGTCACTGTTGCCTGAATCCAAACGGAATTATATCCAATCAGTCACAATCTAGTATGATGCAACGCAAATAAAAGTATGTCGAGGATGATGTGTGAAACGTAAATAAATCCAACAGCTGAGAAGTTACACAAGAATATCTGGTCCAACACGTTCTGCTCTGAAAGTCTAACTTTCTTGTCCGTATATATACTGTAGAACGGAAACTTCTGGAATACGGTAGAAGTTCGAATCACACCATAATTATTACGTAAGTCAAATAGAAAGTTCTAGTCATTCCACCAGTATCTATTATTGTTCTAGTGATTTCTAAACTGCGCAGTTATAACATTATTTGGTAAACAACTATAAGTATTATGTAAACATATTATACATGTTATAAGGCCACACAAAACAAATTAGGCCAAGATAAATAAACATAATAATTACAATATCATATCAAAATAAATATAATAATGCAATATCATAACAGTCCCAATCAGTCAACAAACATGGCCACCATGGGCAATTCTTGTTTCTCATTGTTTGATTAAAAAAAAAAAATTCTATGGAAATGTTTGATCAAATGGAAGGAATCTTGAGAGGTCATGCATCTATGGGAGGTTCTTTACAAAGTTTCCTCATTTCTTCCCCATCAGACTACAAATGTGGCAGCCATAGGCAGTTCTTGTTTCTGATTGGCTTATATAAAAAAATCTTCTCTGAAATCGCTAGTCCAAATGGAACGAAACTTGATAGGAAGCTTATATATGGTAGGTTCTTTACAAAGTTTCCTCATTTCGTGCCGATCAGGCAACAAGCATGGCCGTCTCGGGCAATTCTTGTTTCTCATTGGTTGATTAAAAAAATTGGCCAATTGGGACCAAACTTTGGCTGAAAGGTCTTTGGATGGCTCCATTCCAAAGTTGTGTCTGGCATCCCCAATTTCAAAGGACATCGGTGTTGCTACTAAAAATAGAAAAAAAGGGGGATAAATTTCAAAAATCTTCTTCTTTGTAACATGCATGTGTGCAATCTTAAGAGAAGACAATTCCAATTCTAAGTCTTTATTCAGAGCATACATAGACCTCGATGGAGGGTACAAAACTGAAAGATCAAATAAAAACAAATTGCCAAGTATGCAAGCAAATGGCAAAATATTACCTTAAAAATTACAATTATGTCAAAAAGTGACTTCCATAAATTGTAAACCATTAACAAATTATAAGTAATGATTAACAGTTTCCAAGATATACAATTTTAAGCAAAACATTTAACTTTAAACACAAAAAAGTTATAAAGGTTTTCTGATCGACTTTATACAAGAATTCAAAAAACCTACACTTAATATGAGATGACACTAATGGCATTCCAAAATAAAAATAACAGATGAGTAAAAATCACAAAATCAGAAATTTGAAAGGGAAATTAAAATATGACTAGAATTTACAACTAGCTTAATATAAATGCAAGTAATTACTAAAAAACAAGCAGTTATCAGCGACTAGAATGATGTAAACAAAAGCCAGTCAATACTTTACACAAAAAGTACTGAATGTACGGAAAAAATATGTATACTATAATTAACATGGTTCATGATAAATGTAACTTACTCTGTGGTAATCAAGCACCAAAACATAGGATATTCCATTTTTACAAAATCTTTGACAAATAACTTTTGGTGGGAATACCAATCAATAATAAAATATAATAAAAAATAGAACAGTGCAGAAAAGTATAAATTTCTGGGAGTCAGTACAACATGGCCAATTGGAACCAGTCTTGTCTGCAATGGTCTTTAGATGGTCCTCTTTCAGAATTATGTTCAATCACCTGAACGATCAACCAGTATGGCCACCACAGCCCAACTTAGTTTAACATAGGACCCTATGGGAAATTCATTTAAGAATCTTCTTTTCTGAAACTACTGAGCCAATTGGAACCAAATTTAGCAGCAATGGTCCTTAGATGGTCCTCTATAAGAAATATGTCTGATGACCTGGATGATCAACCAAGATGGCCACCACAGCCTAACTTGGTTTAACATAGGACCCTATGGGAAAATTCATTTAAAAAATTTTCTTGTCTGAAAGCACTCAGCCAATTGGAACCAGACTTGGCAGCTATGGTTATTAGATTGTGCTCTTTCAGAATTATGTCCAGTTAATTTCTACATAAACTTGTTTTAATAAATTATCACAAATTAGAAATTAATCTTTGTATGAGGAAAAATTGTTCGTATATTTTTAATTTCCTGGAGGTCTAAACCACCTGGCTACGCGAAGTGGGCTGTCCCAGGTATAAATTTCAGCTTTTTTTTATTCTATCAAAATCAGGTCTGAATTATACAGATGTTTGTTTCTTTTTATGGTTGTTGATTGGCAAATTGAATCCAGGTGAGCGATACAGGATCCTGGGAGCCTCTACTTTCAATTTATGCATTGTATTTCTATACAATATGCATGGTCATGCTCCATATGTATTTCTATACAATATGCATGATCATGCTCCATATGCAGATGTGCAATAAGGTTTTAGAATTTTGATTTTCTAAAATTGGGGCCCACAGGGTAGGAACTTCAAAAAACTGTCAATGTAAGCTTGGAACCTGAACTCCTTTTTCACCTGGCCTAAACTTTCATAAACTTTCCTTTAAAGAAACCACTGGGCCAATTGGAACAAAAGTTGGCAGCAATGGTCCTTAGTTTTCAGATTTATTTCTGATGACCTGGCCTGTCATCCGGCCTTGCCGCCAGAGCCGAATATAGTTTAACATAGGACCCTATGGGGAATTTAATTAAAGATCTTGTCTGAAATAACTTGGCCAATTGGAACAAAACTAAGCAGCAATGGTCCTTAGGTAGTTCTCTGTCAGAATTGTATCTGATGAGCCTACCCGTCTTCCAAGATGGCCGCCAGAGCCTAACATAGTTTAAAATAGGACCCTATCGGGAATTTAATTAAAGATCTTCTTGTCTGAAACAACTTGGCCAATAGGAACAAAATTTAGCTGCAATGGTCCTTAGATGGTCCTGTTTCAGAAGTATATCTGATGACCCCGCCTGTCATCCAAGATGGCCGCCAGGGCCGAACATAGTTTAACAAAGGACCCTAGGGGGAATTTAATTAAAGATCTTCTTGTCTGAAACCACTTGGCCAATTGAAACAAAAGTTAGCAGCAATGGTCTTTAGGTGGCCCTCTTTTAGAAATTTGTCCGATGACCCTGTCCACCATTCCAAGATGGCCACCAGAACTGAACATAGTTCAACATTGTACCCTATGGGAAATTTACTTAAAGGTCTTCTTGTCTGAAACCACTTGGACAATTGGAACAACACCTGACAGCAGTGGTCCTTAAGTGGCCCTCTTTCAAAATGTTTCTGATGATCCTGCTCACCATTCAAAATGTATCCGATGACCCCACCCGTCTTCCAAGATGGCTGCCAGAGCCAAACATAGTTTAACAATAGGACCCTATAGGGAATTTGATAAAAGATCTTCTTGGCTGAAACCACTTGGCCAATTGGGACAAAAGTTAGCGGCAATGGCTCTTAGGTGGCCCTCTTTTAGAAATATGTCTGATGACCCTGTCCACCATCCAAGATGGCCACCAGAGCCGAACATAGTTCAACATTGTACCCTATGGGAAATTTACTTAAAGCTCTTCTTGTCTGAAAGCACTTGGACAAATGGAACAAAATTTAGCAGCAATGGTCCTTAGGTGGTCCTGTTTCAGAATTATATCCAATGACCTCGCCTGTCATCCAAGATGGCCGCAAGAGCCGAACATAGTTCAACATTGTACCCTATGGGAAATTTACTTAAAGGTCTTCTTGTCTGAAAACACTTGGCCAATTGGAACAAAATTTAGCAGCAATGGTCCTTATGTGGTAGAATTATATCCAATGACCCCACCCATACATAGTTTAACAAAGGACCCTATGGGGAATTTAATTAAAGATCATCTTGTCTGAAACCACTTGGCCAATTGGAACAAGACCTGACAGCAAAGGTCCTTAAGTGGCCCTCTTTCAAAATTATATCCAATAACCCAGCCCGTCATCCAAGATGGCCACCATAACCAAACATAGTTTAACATAGGACCATATTGCGAAATTTACATAAAGATCTTATCTGAAACCACTTGGCAAATTGGAACAAAACAAGGCAGCAATGGTCCTTAGGTGGTCCTGTTTCAGAATTATATCCAATAAGCCGACCCAAGATGGCCGTCAGAGCCGAACATAGTTTAACATAGGACCCTATGGGGAATTTAATTGAAGATCCACTTGGCCAATTGGACCAAAACTTTTTTTTTCTTTTTTTTTCTGTAGCCAGGGTTATACAAAAGCCCTTACATTACCACCTGACCAGGGTATGACAGGGCTTATTTTTATTAGCTCTAAATATGAATTATACATGGAAATATTAATTTTACAAGGAGACAACATAGAGAGAAAAAAATTATAAATAAAATGTTCACTCACTCAGACTTTCATACACTATCAACTTTGTTGCAAAAACTTAAGGAAGAATAAGTTTAATAATTATTACAGTATTTTATTAAAAAAACAAAACAAAACAAGAAAGTTATAACAGTCCATTATAAACTAAAGGCCACTAAATATGTCTACGAAGGAAAACAGACTATATTTTCTTTTGTTTTGATAATTATGGAAATATCTGTTGTAAAGGTGCCCAAAAATGTTCAAATGTAATTATTTTACCGTTTTTTGTCGCAGTATATAATCCAGATCTATAATTACATTTAATAATATTTTTAACTTCTATGAAATATGGCATCTGTTCCTTTAACTTACATCTATAAATATATTTTTTTACAATGACTATTAAAAAATTCAAAAACAATAAACTTTCCTGGTTGTAACCAAGCAGGATATCTTTCTTATCAAGTTGAAAATTTACATAAAATAACTTCAAATGTTCACTGATTGTTACCCCAAAATTGTCACTATTGGACACTCAAAAAACAAATGTTCTATAGTTAGGGCCCCACCCTATAGTAATCAGTCTTGTCTGTCTGTCCGTCAGCATTTCCTTTGTCGTACGAAAACTTAAGATTGCCTTCACAGATTTTTATGATTTTTATACACAGTATTGGACTTTCGGTTTTGAGGAAAACGAGACAACAATTTTTGGGAAAAACTTAGTTTTTATATGAAAAAATGCATATTTTGAGAATTAACCTTATGTCATATGATAACTTTAGATTGCCTTTACAGATTTTCATAAATTTTATAGACAGTATTGAACATGATCAGAGGAAGGTCCGTTTTGATTTTTAGGAAAATTGGAAAAAAACTTTTTGGGGAAAACCTTAGTTTTTATATGAAAAAATGCATATTTTGAGAATTAACCTTATGTCATATGATAACTTTAGATTGCCTTTACAGATTTTCATAAATTTTATATACAGTGTTAAACATGATCAGAGGAAGGTCCCTTTTGATTTTTAGGAAAATCGGAAAATACTGTTTGGGGAAAAACTTTGTTTTTATATGGAAAAAGGCAAATTTTGAGAATTTAGCTTCATGCTTTTTGATAGATAAAATGAATGTATGAAATCACAACTAGATTTTGAAATGTTTTTGATTCCCATGAGTTCAATCACACAAGCTGCCTTTCTGACATTGTCAGTATTCTAGTTTCATCGTGATTCTTAAAAAAAGCGGTACATCGAATCACTGAAAACCTCCCGGAAACACCGAAAACCTGATATAATTTTACCTAAACCTCATCAAATGTTGCGAAAACCACATCCATTCGATCGGTATGCCAGTTTTACATCCAGAAAACATAATTTTATTAATATTGTATAAAAAATGTGACTTTTATGCATGATTTTCTAAACATAGTGCATTCTATATTAAATCAAAATGGCTGATCGAAAACCTCCCGAAACACCGAAAACCTGATATAATATTACCTAAACCTCATCAAATGTTGCGAAAACCACATCCATTCGATCGGTATGACAATTTTACATCTAGAAAACATAATTTTATTAATATTGTTTAAGAAATAAGACTTTTATGAATGATTTTCTTAGACATAGTGCATTCTATATTACATTTTGTAAATCAAAATGGCTGATCAACGTATCGATTAATGCCTGAAGGTACATTAAAATTAATTATTGTGCATATCATAAACCCATATTTGTACTCTATGGTTTTAATCAACTTTAATTGCCAATTAAACATTAAAGAAAAACAAACAAAATTGTATTGTATAACTGTGGTTATAGCCCAATTAGCATAATTGTTTAGAAAAAGATGAAAGATGGTTACTTATTATAATTAGAAAAAAAAATTCTCAAAAATTGTGTTTTTATAAAATGGATATGAGATTTATGTTTTCTTTAATTTAAATTTACTAAATTTTTATTGTATAATTTTTTTTTTCTTAGATGAAAACGATCTAAATAAATTTTAATTGGAAGTGTGAATTTGAATTAAGGCTTCTTGATTAAATGCAATATTTTGTGGCATACTAAGGCAAGATACATGTAAAACAAATTAAAAATAAGCTATTATTTTAGTTTTTATATAAACAAAACAGCAGTAATTTTTTCAAATCTTTCTGACATTTATCATCGATTAAATTGTGTATTATACAGTTCCTTGATTTCTGACACGTTTGTTAATTGAGATGGTCACACTTCTATTGCTGTCCATTTCTATCTGTTTGACCTGTAATAAAAACAAATCAATAATACGTTACTGATCCTTCACCAAAAATATAAGAAAGAAATCTGGATTAAAAAAATATATATATTAAAATATACTTACATACTTCTATCTGTATTGTTCACGCTTAGAACACCTTAATTCATTTATTAATTATTAATATTAATTTATTTCTTCAAAGTGAATACTTTTAATATGTAAATTAATGTCTTATAATTAATAGTGATTAATTAAGCATGATTAATAGTGAACACACCACATTGATATTGAGTTTTCACATTCAATTAGTTAATTATTTCAAATTTGGAAATTTTAGTACCATTTGATGGTCTAATATTAAATATGCATATACGGTGCAGTTAAAATTGGTATCATAGATTGTTATTCATAACTAAATATCAATTTGGTGTGACTAGTTTTAATTTTTTTTTTAAATAAATAACTTTGTCGCGGACTATTACAGATATGCCCTTGCCTTGTGCAGGATATCTCAGTAGTTTTAACTTATCTTTTTAAAATATAAAAATAAATAACTTTTTCGCGGACTATTACAGATATGCCTGTGCCTTGTGCAGGATATCTCAATAGTTTTAACTTATATTTTTAAAATGTAAAAATAAATAACTTTTAAAATCATACTATTATCAAAATAAATGTATATGTATATACTTTAAAGAAAAACTTAACAGCCCAAATAAAGGTCTGGGATAGGGGGATTCTACCCTCACATAGTTCATGGCCTTGACGTGGCATGAGGGCTCTTCCATTATTTACATTATTAGTGTAATGATAATTGTAAATAATTTTTGTCCAACATGAACAAAATCGGCAATAAACTTAATTTATTCAAGGTATACACATAGTGTATTGTACTTTACCTTAGGGCATTTAATCGATCTGTCCGTCCGCCATATTGAATTACAGGTAATATGAAATGCACTATGTCTGAGAAAATCATTCATAAAAGTCTTAATTCTTAAAAAATATCAATAAAATGATGTTTTCTAGATGTAAAAATGTCATACCTGTCGAATGGATGTGGTTTTCGCAACATTTGATGAGGTTTAGGTAATATTATATCAGGTTTTCGGTGTTTCGGGAGGTTTTCGATCAGCCATTTTGATTTACAAAATGTAATATAGAATGCACTATGTCTAAGAAAATCATTCATAAAAGTCACATTTCTTATACAATATTAATAAAATTATGTTTTCTGGATGTAAAACTGGCATACCGATCGAATGGATGTGGTTTTCGCAACATTTGATGAGGTTTAGGTAATATTATATCTGGTTTTCGGTGTTTCGGGAGGTTTTCAATCAGCCATTTTGATTTAATATAGAATGCACTATGTTTAGAAAATCATGCATAAAAGTCACATTTCTTATACAATATTAATAAAATTATGTTTTCTGGATGTAAAACTGGCATACCGATTGAATGGATGTGGTTTTCGCAACATTTGATGAGGTTTAGGTAATATTATATCAGGTTTTCGGTGTTTCCGGGAGGTTTTCGGTGATTCGAGGTACCCTAAAAAAAGTACATAAATTTGTGTCCTTGAGCTTTATTTTAAACAAAAAAGAATTTGTAGGGATAATTCTGTGTATTAACTTATACTGAAAATTTATAAGCTGTGTACTATTACATGATTTTTTCAACAAAATGAAAAAAATTCACCAAGAATCTATATCTCTTTCCAAATAAAGTTTCCTATTTTAAAAATTTATCCTGGGTCAATTGCACTATGTTGTCTACAAGATTTTTGTACACAAATTTTAGTTTTTTATTTGACACTATTTTTTGGTAATAATTATCTTCCAAATGGAAATGATTGAGATCAATAGTTGCACAATTTTTCAAAATGCAGTCTTTGAAAGTCTTCGGGATTCTGGAAAGCAAGCTAAAATATTTCAAAAAGTTATATGTATTCAAATTTTGTTTTAATTGGTTAAAAGTAAAAAAGTCTTTTCTGTCTACATCAGAAATGTCCTTCAGATACTGAATGCCAATTTTTCCAGTTAATGTAGTAACTGAAATCCTCAATTGGTATAAAATTAAGAATATCGAGCGATAACAATTCCTGAATATCAATTTTTGTATGATGTTTTGCAAATGTACTAATTTTGGCAATGGTAAGGTCTTTATGACAATGATCTTATCAAGCAAAGTCAGTTTTCTATGTTGCCAGCTTTTCAAAATTGAAGATAGCTCTTTAATTTTCTTTGAGAAATTAATATCAACAATACTGTTGAGTTCCAGTGAAAAATCTAATCCTAGTAATCTAAAGTTTGAGTATGACCCGGGTAGTTTTTGTTTCGCCTGCGGAACACATGGTCGACACATAGGGATCACTATCTGTCGTCTTGCATCTTTCGTCATCACACTTTTCTTCTATCCTCAACTACTCGTAAACCGCTCAAAGGAATTTGATAAAACTTGCTCTGTGCATTAACCTTAATGCACAGGTGTGCATATATATTTCATTTTTAGAAAATTTTAATTTTTTTTGTAAAAATTGACATCCGCAGGCGACACATGTCTTCCTTGGAAGACTCACACATTTTTTATCAGGGCAAAGAATAAAATCTGAATACTTCATATTCTCAACCCATATGGCTCTTGTTTTTGAGGTGTTCATTTTCAGATCAGAACCTTTATAAAATGAATCAAAACAATGTAGTTTTTACTTTAACGAGAGTTCACTAACCATCTAAAACAAGAAAAGTATCATCAGCATACTGACTTATTAAGGTTTCAGTTTCATGTACTACAATTCCATGAATATGTTGGTGAGATTTCAGTTTTATTGCCAATAATTCAACTCCGATAATAAAAAGATAAGGAGACAGAGGATCATCTAGTCTACAACCTCGCCCCAAGGAGAAAAAATCAGACATATGCCCATTATTTATTACTCATTTTTCCAAAAATCCCATTCTATTGTGTCAAAAGCTTTTTCAAAATCTACAAGAAGTAATAAACATGGTTTATTCTGTTCTTCAAGATAATGCATCAAATCATATAGCAATCGAGTATTTTCCCCGATAAATCTGTCTTTTATGAAACCTTTTTGAGTGTCACTGATAATTAGAGGTAATACAGTTTCGCTCTACTTGCAATTACGGAAGAAGCAATTTTAAAATCAGTATTAAAGAGACTAATGGGTTGCCAATTACCAATGAAGCGTCTGTCTTTACCTTCTTTGGGTATACAAGTTATCACACCTTGATACTGAAAATCTGAAAAGATTCCAGTCTCAAATCCACATTGGAGAGAACAAAAAACAAATGGGCCAAAAAATTTTATAGAAATCTGATGTAAACCCATCAGATCCAGGGCTTTTCCCATTTTTCATATTTTTCAATGATTCCCCACATCAGGGATCATATAATACTAACGGGATATGTCACTCGGTTATAATAGGATATTTCTAGGACTCTAATACAAAGCTAGGAATCGATAATTTACTTTCGCGTTTAAAAATTACACGAACAAAGCTAGCATTATTTTCGTATTTTGAAAAAATAAAATCGAGTTCGGTAAGTTTGACAAATATCCAGCTTTGAGTAATTCGATTTATTTATATTTCAGAATGTTTCTTTAAATGGAGGTTACTATATAATTTATTTTGAAATTAATTTCAGTAACTTAATTATATGTTGTGTATGTATATATTAATGTTTCAAAAAGTTATATGGAATCTTTTGGGACATGCAAGTTTTTATTGTCAATTCATTGTTGGTGAATTTTGTTTTTCTTTTTGATGTCCCGTAATTGTATAAAACAATCTCCATTCATTACAATTTCATTTCATCGGTATTGATCATTAAATGATTTGTTTGACTGCTTGATTGTTATTCAATTCTGTCTTCAATTGGTGTCGACTTTAGTTTTTCTTGATAAGATTCAATTACATTTTAAATAAGATATGATCGAGAAAATTTATAAAAGAAAAAAAAAGAAAAGGAACATACAATGGTTTTGTACAAACACAAGCCATCGAATTAATAAAACTTTTTGAAAAATTTATCCATACCATTTCTTAAAATATTACCATATTATCATGTCGGCTAAAAGTGATTTCCGGGCCTCGGTGGCCGAATGGTCTAGGTAGTTTGTCAGGACTACCAATGATCACTAGCCTATCAACACTGGGGTTGCGAGTTCGAATCCCACCCGTGGCGGTTTGTGTTCGACTCCGATCTAAATTGACAAGGATTGCTAATTTTCCTACCGAAGGTCGGTGGTTCTCTCATAACGTAACATAACGCTTCCCCCACCAATAAAAATTGGCCGCCGTGAAATAGCCAAATGTGCTGAAAACGGCGTAAAATCCCAACTAAACAAAAATTAAAGTTATTTCTTGTCGTGGGACGACAGTGACCTGAACTTAGATTTGCCCTTCGGGGAGTTTACTGTTTCAGATATAGACTCTGATAGTGAAAACCAACCACCTAAAAACACCAGGAAATACATTAAAAATATATGTATAAATGCCCCGAGTGTGACTCTTCCGTGTCCTGATGCTTTTCAATCGAGAGGATAAAAATACACCCCAAAAAAATTGTTTGTTTACTGGTCTTTAGAATATGGAACAGTGGCGTAGCTTCCATTAAGGCAATTTGCCTCAGTAGTTTTATTTGCAAAATTTTATTCACCCGCAACAAAAAGTGGGGGGCATCTTGTTTTACCCCTGTCCGTCCGTCCTTTCGTAATACAGTTACTTCACAGAGTTGAATGCAGGGGGAATCACTTTGTCTAGATTTTAATAACACCGTATAATTTTTGAAATTTGAATAAAAAATGTGATTAGATTACATGTATACTTTAGTTGAATAAGATATTAGAACTGAAACCTCTGGGTGTCAAACTTAAACATAACATCTTTTATATATCATCATTCAATGTATTCCATCGCTGCTTTGGTCACTATTCATTATAAAGCGTCAAATCGGTGCTATAGTGGCTTGAAACTTTCATTAAGGGTGAAAATTAATGATTTCTACGTATTGAAGATCTCATTGCAGGGATCACCACAGAAATTATTTGAAGAGCGGTGCTAACATCAATTTTTATAAAATTATAAGATCTTGGTTAAATTTGTTAGACATGTGAGAATCTGTTGAAAATACTTGTGTGATAATTAAGTTTTAACACTATTTATTATGTCGGTTTAGTTTTTTCTATTTTTGTGTTTTAGTTCTTGGCGGCTTATTGAATCTAGTGCTTATTGAATTAATTTTTAGCTCACCTGGCTATTGCCAGGGTGAGCTTTTGCTATCACTTGGCATCCGTCGTCCGTCCGTCGTCTGTCCGTTGTCCGTCCGTCATTAGCTTTTCATTCAAACATCTTCTCCTCAGAAACCATTTGGCCAATTCCAACCAAACTTTGCATGAGTGGTGTATGGAAGGTCCTCAACAAAGTTTCCTCATTTAGTTCTGATTGGTCAAGAAACATGGCCACCAGAGGCAATTCTTGTTTCTGATTGGCTGATTTTCAAAAATCTTCTCCTCTGAAACGGCTGGGCAAATTGGATCAAGGCTTCATAGGAATGATATATGACATGTCCTCCACAAACGATCCTCATTTTATATTGATCCGATGAAAAACATGGCCACTGTTGCTAAAAATAGAACATAGGGGGTAAATTGCTGTTTTTTGCTAATAACTCAAAAACCGTTACAGATATCGAAAATCTGACAGGTGGGTAAAATTGATCAGCATGACAAGATCTACCTACCCTGAAATTTTGAAGGAAATTCCAAAACCCATTTAGGAGTTATTGCCCTTTTTTCGTCAAATTTTCAAAATTTAAAAATTTTTTGTCATTTATCTCCAAAACTATTTGAGATAGAAGTGAAATGTAAATTTGAAAAATGTTTGCCATGTTGAGATCTACGTACCCTGAAATTTTAAAGGAAATCCCAAAACCCATTTAGGAGTTGTTGCCATTTTTTTGTCAAATTTTCAAAATTTTTTCATTCAAAAATCTTCTTCTCTGAAACCGCTGGGCCGATTGGTTTGAAACTTAATAGGAATGATCTATGAAATGTCCTCTACAAACGGTCCTCAATTTATTTTGATCTGACGTAAAACATGGCTGTCATAGCTAAAAATAGAATATAGGTGTGCATGTGTTGTTTTTTGCTTATAACTTTAAAAACGTTACAGATATCAAAAATCTGACATGGGGTAAAATTGATCAGCATGACAAGATCTACCTAACCTGAAATTTTGAAGGAAATTCAAAAACCCGTTTAGGAGTTATTGCCCTTTTTTCGTCAAATTTTCAAAATTTAACATTTTTCGTCATTTATCTCCAAAACTATTTGAGATAGAAGTGAAATGTAAATTTAAAAAATGTTTGCCATGTTGAGATCTACATACCCTGAAATTTTAAAGGAAATCCCAAAACCCATTTAGGAGTTATTGCCCTTTTTTTGTCAAATAAATTTTCACTGAACAGTTGAACCAATTGCAACAAACTTGGTCAAATAGTTGATTAATTGTCCAATGAAAACCAGACTCCAGGTGAGCGATACAGGCTCTGGTGAGCCTCTTGTTATCGTTTGTCTTATATTATTTTGACCACTGACCCATAATGAAGGGGGAGGGTTGAGTACTCACAAATAAAAATGTAACGAATAATGAGATTCAACAGTTTTTAATTGAAAAAGTACATGGTATTTGAAGATTAAGAATATGTAGAATGCAATGTAAAATTGTAAAACACTGTCAGGCTTTGTAGTTGGCCCATCAATCAAATGTAGATCAGGAATCTCCCAGAATCTGTTGTCTGAAAAAAAAGAGCATGGTTATTTTATGAATTTTCAGGAAGGACAGACCTAAATGCTTCTGTCATTATCAAGACAGACAGTAACCCTAAAGTTAAAATATTCAAATATTTTTGGCTCAATATCTAAAAGTATTTTGCTCACAAATTATTATAAAAATCCAGCGAAATGTAAACAACTTCTAGCCTTTCTAATTAATGTTTAGAATAGCAAAAATTTTATAAAATTATATTAATACAGTCACAATATACATTAGTTTTGAGGAAATAATGGTTTTAATGAACTGGAATAAGTGATGAAGACGGCCATAAAAAAGCATTGGGTTATAGGGGGTCATTTCTGGGGGAAAATCCAGCGAAATTTAATCAACTTCTAGCCCTCTTAACTACATGTAATGTTTAGAATAACAAAAGCTTTATAAAATTATATTAATACTGTCACAATATACATTAGTTTTGAGAAAAAAATGGTTTTAATGAACTGGAATAAGTGATGAAGACGGCCATAAAAAAAACATTGGGTTACAGGGGGTCATTTCTGGGGAAAAATCCAGCGAAATTTAAACAACTTCTAGCCCTCCTAATTGATGTTTAGAATAGCAAAAACTTTATAAAATTAGTTTAATACGATCACAATATAAATTAGTTTGGAAAAAAATGGTTTTAATGAACTGGAATAAGTGATGAAGACAGCCATAAAAAAAACATTAGGTTATGAGGGTCATTTCTGGAAAAAAAAATCCAGCGAAATTTAAACAACTTCTAGCCCTCCTAATTGATGTTTAAAATAGTAAAAACTTTATAAAATTAGTTTAATACGATCACAATATACATTAGTTTTGAAAAAAAATGGTTTTAATGAACTGGAATAAGTGATGAAGACGGCCATAAAAAAAAAACATTGGGCTATGAGGGTCATTTCTGGGAAAATCCAGCGAAAAAGGCCATGTGAGCTATTGTCATCACTTTGCGTCGTCATTGTCGTAAACTATTCACATTTTCATCAACTCCTGAAACCGATGAGCCAATTTAAACCAAACTTAAGTTGAATGGTCCTTGCATGGTCCCCTTTAAAATTTGTGTTTGGTTTTCCTGGCCGCCATGGTCGGACATATTTTAACATTGGACCCTATAGGAATTTTAACATTTTCGTTATCTTCTCTGAGACCGCTGGGCCAATTTGAACCAAATTGGTGGAATAGTCATTGGGTAGCCCGTCTTTAAAAATGTGTTTGGTTTCCATGAAAGCCATCCAACATGGCTGCCATTGCCTGGCTTAGTTTAAAATTGAGCCTATGGGAATTTTACTTTTTTGTCGACTCCTCTGAAACCACTGAACCAATTTAAATTAGTTGAATGGACCTTGGATGGTCCCCTTTAAAAGAAATGTTCGGTTTTCCAAGGCGCTATCCAATATGGCCGCCATGGTCGGACATAGTTTAACATGGACTCTATTGGAATTTTAACATTTTCGTTATCTTCTCTGAGACCACTGGGTCAATTTGAACTAAACTTTGGTGGAATGGTGCTTGGGTGGCCCCTTTTAAAACTTGTGTTCAGTTTCCCTGAACACCATCCAACATGGCTGCCATTGACGGACTTAGTTTAACATTGAGCCTATGGGAATTTTACTTTTTCATCAACTCCTCAGAAACCACTGAACCAATTTAAACCAAACTTTAGTGGAATAGTGCTTGTATCGATGGTCCCCTTTACAATTTGTGTTTGGTTTTCCGGGGTGCCATCCAATATGGCTGCCATGGTCTTATATGGTTGAATGGTCCCTGGCTGGCCTCTTTCCAAAAATACATCCGGTATCCCCGCCTTCCAACCGACATAGCTGCTGTTATTAAAAATGAAATAAAGGGGGGATGAAACTACAAGGCCAATTGGAACCAAACTTGACACATGTGGCAGTAATGGTCCTTAGGAGGTTCTTTTTCAGAAGTATGTCCGATGACCCGGACTGTTTACCAAGATGGCCACCACAGCCGAAATTAGTTAAACATAGGACCCTATGGGAAAATTCATTGAAAAATCTTCTTGTCTGAAACCACTTGACTAATTGAAACCAGGCTTTGCAGCAATGGTATTTATGTGGTCCTCTTTCAGAATTGTGTCCGATTTTGTGGACTGTGAACCAAGATGGCCGACACAGCCAAACTTCTTTTGACATAGGACACTATGGGAAATTCACTCAAAAATCTTTTTTTCTGAAACCATTAAGCCAATTACAACTAGACTTAGTTTAACATAGGGGCCTATGGGAAAATTCATTGAAAAATCTTCTTGACTGAAACCACTTGACCAATTGGAACCAGACTTGGCAGCAATGGTCCTTAGATAGTCCTCTTACAGAGGTCTGTCCGATGACCAGGACTGTCAACCAAGATGGCCGCCACAACCAAAATGAGTTTAACATAGAGCCCTATAGGAAAATTCATTGAAAAATTTTCTTATCTGAAACCAAATGACATATTGGAGCCAGATTTGGAAGCATTGGTCCTTAGGAGGTCCTCTTTCAGAAATGTGTCCAACTTCGTGGACTGTGAACCAAGATGGCCACCACAGCAGAACTTAGTTTAACATAGGACCCTATGGGAAATTCACTCCAAAGTATTCTCGTATGAAACCGCTAAGCCAATTAGAATTAGATTTGGTAGCAATGGTCCTTAGATGGTCCTCTTTCAGAATTGTGTCTGATCACCCCGAATTTAGTTTAATATAGGACCCTATGGGAAAATTGATTTAAAAATCTTCTTGTCTGAAACCACTTAGCCAGTTTAAACAAGACTTAGCATTAATGGTCTTTAGATGGTTCTCTTTTAGAAATGTGTCCAATGAATGGACTGTCAACCAGTAACGTAGTTTAACATAGAACCCTATAGAAAAACCAGCCAAATTGAGTGCTCAAGGAGAAAAGTTAAATCAAGGTGAACGATACAGGCTCTTTAGAGCCTCTAGTTAAGAAATATATCCGATGACCCAACCCGTCATCAAATATGGCCACCATGCAGAGCTGAACATGCATAGTCAGAAATGGAACAAAACTTGACAGCAATAGTCCTTGAGTGGCTCTCTTTCAGAAATGTTTCCAATGATCCCTGCAACCATTCAAAAAGGCTGCCAGAGCCGAATATAGTTAAACATAGTACCCTATGGGAAATTTACTTAAAGATCTTCTTGTCTTAATCCACTTGGCCATTTGGAACAAAAGTTATCAGCAATGGTCCTTAGTTGGTCCTCTTTCAGTATTATATCCAGTGACCCGACCCGTCATATAAGATGGCCGTCAAAGCCGAACATAGTTTAACATAGGACCTAAATAGGACCTAATTGGAAAAATCAAGATCTTCTTTTTTGAAACCAGTGACTTGAACGCAATGTTCCGGGATACCACTACCGTCAAGAGGGACATAATCCAGGTGAGCGATACAGGCTCCTGGGAGCCTCTAGTTTCTATATGGTATTGTCATACACTATATGCAGATGCAAAATAAGGTTTTGGAATTTTGATTTTCTAAAATTGGGGCCCACAGGGGTCGAATTTTGAAAAACCATCAATTTAAGCTTGTGAGAAACTCGTCTTTTTTTTCAATTAATGCATTTTATTTCTATACAGTATTGTCAAACAACATATGCAGATGTGTAATAAGGTTTTAGAATTTTAATTTCTAAAATTGGGGTCCACAGGGTTTGAAATTTGAAATTTAAGCTTGTGACCTTAACTTATCTTTCATTTTGCAATTTATTCATTTTACTTTTATATATAGTATTGTCCTACACTATATTTAGTTGCACAATAAGGATTTAGAATATCATTATTTAAACTGGGGGCTCACCAGTTTAAGCTTGTTAACTAAGGTTTTTTTTCATTTTTAGCTCACTGGCCCAAAGGGCCATGTGAGCTTATGCCATCACTTGGTGTCTGTCGTCGGCGTCGTCATCGTAAACTATTTCAAGAATCTTCTCCTCTGAAACTACTGGGCAAAATACCTTTAAACTTTAACTGAATGTTCCTTAGGGTATCTGGGGGCCTCGGTGGTCGAGTGGTCTAGGTAGTTCGTCATGACTACTTATGATCACTAGCCTGTCAACACTGAGGTTGTGAGTTCGAATCTCACCTGTGGCAGGGTGTGTTTTACTCCGATCTAAAATTGACAAGAATTGCCAATTTTCCTACCGAAGGTCGTGGTTCTCTCCAGGTACTCCGGCTTCCTCCACCAATAAAAACTGGCCCCAACTAAACAAAACAAAATCCTTAGGGTATCTAGTTTATAAATTATATCTGAAGTTTTGATCTATCAACAAACATGGCCGCTGTTGCTAGAATTAGAACATAGGGGTCAAATGCAGTTTTTGGCTTATATCTCAAAAACCAAAGCATTTAGAGCAAAATTGACGGGGTGAAAATGTTCAACAGGTCAAGATCTACCAGCCATGAAATTTTCGGATGAATCGGACAACCCTTTGTTTGGTTATTGCCTCTGAATTGTTAATTTTAAGGAAATTTTGCAGTTTTAGGTTGTTATCTTGAATATAATAATAGATAAAGACAAACTGTAAACAACAAAAATGTTCAGTAAAGTAAGATCTACAAATAAGTCAACAAGACCAAAATTGTCAATTGACCCCTTATAGGAGTTTTTGCCCTTGAAAGATTATTTACATGTAAACAGAAAATAATGGTCTGTCATTGTCACAGATGTTTAGGGCATTACTTTGAAATAAATTAAATGGTACAGTACAAGAAAAATGGAGTGTCAAGGGTCAAGGTCATTGAAAAATTCCATAGCAACCATATATATTTAGGTTAAGACGTTATAATTTACCTGTACAAGTCAAAAAGAAAGGTCAAGAGTCAAATGCCATTTAAAAATTCCATAGAAACCGATGAAAAAGTCCCTAGCAACCATATATATTTCGGTTCAGGACCCTACAGTTTACCTTTCAAGTCAAAATTGAAGGTCAAGAGTCAATGCCATTGAAAAAGTCCAAAGCAACCGATGAAAAAGTCCCTAGCAACCATATCTATTTGGGTTCAGGATTCTATCTTTTAGCTGTACAGATTAATATTAAGGAGAAAATTGTGACGGTATACATTAAATAGCAAAAATAATCATTGATACAAGATCTACTGGTACACAAAAGATAACACGTGAGCGATTCAGGCTCTTGGGAGCCTCTTGTTCATTTTAAGTATTTAATTTATATAAAAGATTATCACATACTGTATTTAGATGTGCAGTAAGATTTTAGAATTTTTATTTTCAGAACTCGGGGCCCACAGGTGTTGAATTTTGAAAATTGGGAATTTAAGCTTGTGACCTAAACTCCTCTTTCATTTTATGTATTTAATTTCTTTACGGTATTGTCATACACTGTATATAGATATGTAATAAGGTTTTAGAATTTGCTTTTCAAAAATTGGGGCTTTTAGGGGTTGAATTTAATAAATTGGGAATTATAAGTGGGTGACTGAAAGTTTTTTTTCATTTTTCATTTTATACCTTTTATTTCTATAAAGTATTGTCATACACTGTATGCAGATGTGCAATAAGGTTTTAGAATTTTAATTTTCCAAAATTTGGGCCTGTATTCAAAGGTATAATTGTGAAAAAGGTGAACAGGGATACAAATGTAGGGAGTGCGGGGATAGTTGTCATTTCCGACTGCCTCGATCTAGTTTTTATTTAGGTTTATTCACATCTGATGATAATGATCATCATAATATATGACCAAAGATAAAATTTTAATTTTAGTATATTGGTAATTACTTGGATTGAAATATAAATACAACCGGGTCATGTCTGTTATTCTGTATATTAAAAATAACTTTCTCAACCATGTGTACAAAGAAAAGAAAAAAATTTTTTTGAAGAATCAAAACTAGCAATTTGATCACGTCTATCACCGCCAATATTACCCATATTTATTTATATACACATACCTGTTGAAAGGTGAAGTTAGCATCCAGTGCAAATATATGTGTATTCACGCGTTCAATCACTTATCAAAAAGTTTTTTAAAACTATATTCATAAATATATAACAAGATAGATAACAATTTATATGTTTTTATTCAGGTACATTCACATCTGATGTTACTGATCATCATAACATATAGCCAATGATAAAATGTAAAATTTAGTGTATTGGTAATTACCTTCATTGAAACAAAAATACATCCATGTCATGCCTGTTACTCTCTGTAATAAAGATTGCTCAACGTGTTGAAGGAAATGGATTTGTTTAAGAATTGTAATACATGTATCCTCCATTCGATCACGTTTATAGTCGCCATTAATATCTGTGTATATTTATCTAGATGTACCCGTTACGTAAGGGTAAAAGATGGATTTAAACCATACCATTAAGAAATTAAATACATAAAAATTAAAAATGAAGGAGGAGTTTAGGTCACAAGCTTAAATTCCCAATTTTCAAAATTCAACACCTGTGGGTCCCGAGTTCTGAAAATGGTATACCATCATCCGTCGTCCACACTTTGGACAATAACTCACAAATGCTTTCACCGATTTTCATGAAACTTTGGTAAGCTCCCTTTTGATTTTTATAAATTTTCAATTTTAGATTCAGAGTTATTTGACTTTATTCATAAAAAAGGGGGGATTTTCCAGTTTTCGGACTATAACTTCAAAACTCTTTGAGCAATTTTTATGAAGCCTAAGTGAATTTTATCTATTGATGTAAGTTCTCATTCGATTTTTATAAATTTCTGGTTTTAGGTTTCGAAGTTATAGGACTTTATTAATAAAAAGGGGGGATTTTCCAGATTTCAGACTATGAATCAAAAATGCTTTTAGCAATTTTCATGAAACTTTGGTGAATTGTTTATATCTATTGACATAAGTCCTCTTTCGATTTTTTAAAATTTCCGATTTTATATTTTGGATTTATGGAACATTATTTATAACCAGAGGCTCTAGAGAGCCTGTAATCGCTCACCTGGCAAACTGGGCCTATTGTAACGTTCTTTATATCACTGAATGGTCACTCGAAATATCATGAAAATTAGAAAGTAATCAATTTGTGGGAGTCATAATCTGGGCCAGATCGCGGAACCGGATTGAAGTGGGTCAAAACTATGTGAGTCAATAAATAGATTAAAATTAATTTCACAGCCCTAAATTATCATTCAGTTACCTATTGTAACGTTCTTTAAACTGATGAACAATAACTCATTATCTAAACTCCGGCAACAATATTGAAAACATTCGTACTGTTCGTACCACGTGGTATCCTTTAAAACGTTTTCCTAACCATGATTTACCTTCAGGGGCACAGTAAAATGCAAACACCAAATCGAAATCGGAATAAACTAAGTTGCGTTTCCGGATACTGCCGGATAATATGTAAACTTTTTTTTTTTTTCAGACCTGCCAAGTTTCGAAAATTGTCCGTCGTGAAATTGGTTAAAATTTGCAAAGATCAAAGAAAAAAATTACAGGAATTTGTCTCAAATCTGAATAAAATATGCATGCACCTCACAGGTCTGCATATGGTTCAATGTTTTAAAACTAAGCTGCATGGTGGACATTTTGAATTTCCAATTATTGAAAACAATTCTCACTTTGAAAACAGGGCTATCTAAAAACCTTTTCTGTAAAGTAACAATTCAATACACATTGTAGTGTTTCTGACAAGAACATTTTTGAAATTTGGAACAATCAGAACACTAAATTAGCCCTGGCGGCCATGTTGAATTTTCGATCGGCACCAATTTCATAAATCTGGTAAAGGACAACCTGCTTAACATTTCTGCCAAGATTTGTTGAAATCTGTTCAGTGGTTTCAGAAAAAAAGATGAAAACGTATAATTCCCATGGGGTACAATGTTAAACTAAGTTTCATCATGGCGTCCATTTTGAATTTCCGATTGGCACCAATTTCACAAATTGAGTACAGGACTTACTAACAATCATTTCTGCAAAGTAAAAATTCGATCCTCCTTGCAGTTTCTGACAAGAAGATTTTTGAAATGTGGACCAATCAGAACACATAATTGGCCCTGGCGGCCATTTTGAATTTTCGATCGGCACCAATTTCACAAATCTGGTAAAGGACCATCTGCTTAACATTTCTGCCAAGTTTGGTTGAAATCTGTTCAGTGGTTCTAGAGAATAAGATTAAAATGTGAAATTCCCATAGGGTCCAATGTTAAACTATGTTTCATCATGGCGGCCATTTTGAATTTCCGATCGGCAAACGATTCACAAGTTGAGTACAGGACTATCTAACAATCATTTCTGCAAAGTAACAATTCAATCCGCATTGTAGTTTCTGACAAGAAGATTTTTGAAATTTGGACCAATCAGAACACATAATTGGCCCTGGCGGCCATTTTGAATTTTCGATCGGCACCAATTTCACAAATCTGGTAAAGGACCACCTGCTTAACATTTCTGCCAGGTTTGGTTGAAATCTGTTCAGTGGTTTCAAAGAAGAAGATCAAAATGTAAAAAGTTAACAGACACGGACGCGGACGCGGACGACGACGACGACGACGACGACGACGACGACGACGGACGCAAAGTGATGACAAAAGCTCACATGGCCTTTTAGGCCAGGTGAGCTAAAAAGTGTGTGTGTGGGGGGGGGGGGGGCATTTTCTAGTTTTCAGACAATAAATCAAAAGACGCTTTGAGCAATTTTCATGAACTTTTGGTGACTTGTTTATATCTATGGATGTAAGCTCCCTTTTGTTTTTTTATTTTCAAATATGACATTTTGGAGTTATGGAACATTATACTTTGAAAAATCGTTGAAAACTGTCAATTTTTCACACTTTGGACGGTTATGGAAATTTATTCGTTTATACGTGGAAAATCAAGGCCACAAACTGAGTTAAACTTCAGGTAGCCTTAATAGTGCCAAAATATTCATGTGTTGTGTCAATGGGTACCACTGTGTGTGCATGTGAGGGGGGGTCTATTTGAGCAATACTCACAGTATTTCTAGTTGATCATTTAAATTCATTTAAAGCATAAAGACAGGCTGAAAGGGCGACAGGGATATTATGCACTCATGGCGCAGCTCTTTATTATTTAACAATGTCATTTTCATCTGTGGTTCAGTCGTATTTTTTGCAAGTATCAGTGAACTGCCCACAAATAAAGAAAACCTGCTCTCATGGAAAATATTGGACTTCTTATCCAACATTGGTTGGTAATTTTTAATTAAAATCAATTGGAAAAGGCATTGATTGACAATATTTAATTGAGATCAATAGGAAAAGGGTTCATTAAGAGTCTTGTAAATATTTTAATAAAAGTTAAAATTACATTTGGGATATTTCCAAAGAAAACAAAATAAAAGATTTTGAGTTCATAGGATACACACAGTACAGTAGAGTTCAAGTGAAATGTTATCATCTGTTTTCCATTTTCAGATATATCTTTATCTAGTGACTTTATAGCTGGTTTCTGTGGCGAAACTGAAGAAGCTCATCAAGAGACTGTGTCTTTGATGCGAATGGTTAAATACAACTTTGCATATTGTTTTCCATACAGTATGAGACAGGTACTGTAAGAGTGTTAAGAAATTAGAGATTTGTGAATTCATTTATTCCTTTATTTCCAAGGAATGTAAAAAAGATATATTTTAAGGAAAGGATGCTACTTAACTCTCTGGAATTGAACTTAAAAAAAACCAGGTTATATGAGTATTTCCTAGACAGTGATTTTGATGTGGAAGCAAGAAAGATTCTGTGAGGCAAAGTTCTTGTGGAATGCAATTTCAAAAAATTCTTTAAAATTTTAGAATGTCTGATATTGTTCCTTGCATTTTGATTTAAATTGTGTGTGTTATACTTGTAGTCCTATGAATAAAATCTAAAGTGATAAAAGGATTTAAAGCAATTGATGTCTTAACTAAGCAATGAGTTGTACTGCAGTGGTAAAAGTCATTTTTATCTCACCTGGCCTATAAGGCCATGTGAACTATTGCCATCACTTGGCGTCTTGTCATCGTCCTTGAAAAATCTTCTCCTCTGAAACCACTGCTCTATTTGGGACCAACGTGAATAGGATAGTTTGTGGGCAATTGTCAAAAAAGGGGGAATTTCATACAAAAATCTTCATCTAGAGAACCACTGAATGGATTGAAACCAAACACGGCATGGATGTTAATCTCAAGGTCCTTATCAACAAACAAATGGAAATATCAGGTGAGCGATACAGGCTCCTTAGAGCCTCTGGTTTATTTACTTGCACATGTGATGTTTTTGATGCCACTTTCTGCTTCTATCTTTAACTTTAGTTTTAAATGTAAACACACAACAAATATACAACTGTAAAAAAAAATTTGAATCAATTTAATTATCAATGTTAATTCTTTGTTTTACATGCACATGATGCATACAAGCTATTATGAATTCGGAACACAAGAAATTTTGGATGATCTCTTGTGCAGAGATCTTTTATGGGTGGCGAAAGGGGTAAAAAAGACGTCAAAACAAAATTAACAACTTAAAACAAAATCAGACTCCAATGCAAAACTAATGGACATTGATGTTAAACAAACAGCTTAAAATTAAATCAACAGACTCCAATGCAAAAATAACAGCTTAAAACTAAATCAACAGACTCTGATGCAAAACTAATGAACATCGATGTTAAACGAACATCATAAAATAAAATCAACAGACTCCGATGCAAAACTAATGAACATCGATGTTAAACGAACAGCATAAAATAAAATCAACAGACTCAAATGCAAAACTAATAAACATCGATGCTAAACGAACAGCTTAAAATTAAATCAACAGACAAATGCAAACATCCACCAATGTCAAAGAGCCAATGTCCGAATTAACGCCAGTGGCTGATTCTGAAACCTTACTGTAGATAAAAATATTCATCCAGGAATCCAGGAAGTAAATAGCTTGCAAGACCAAGCTTGCTTATCAATTTTATGATTGCGAGCACAGGCGGATGCAGGGGGCAGGTACGGATCTCAGGGGATTCCATGTAGGCTATGTTTTGGCAAATTTTCGCAATTCTCCCTAGTAGGCATTTTTTAACTTTTCAGAAAATTACCTATCTACTTGCCAATGGGGTTGGGGGACCTTATTTAGAAAATTTATAAAATTTTGGTCCGGGTCCCCTTTTTAAGCCATAAAATATAGCACCCTATTTTTGAAATGTGTGGATCCGACCCTGACGAGTTTGTTAAAAAAATCCGGAAAATTTTAAAAGATTGCTATTAATTAGCATTGGTGTATGCAGGGCAATTCATTGAGTGCGATTTTTGGGAACTCAGGGTCCATTTATTATACCCCCTGCAGTTTTGGGGGGTATATAGGAATCATCCGTCTCTCTGTCGTTCTGTCTGTCCATGTACATTGTAAGCGCAACTCCTCCTGAACTGTTCAATAGATTTAGATGAAACTTTATATGAGGGTTGGACATCATATGTAGATATGCATGAAGCAAGATAATTATCGCTAGATGCTTGCAAAGGGAGATAATCCAACTTAAGGGTTTTACAAATTTAAAGCTTGTCAGCGCAACTCCTTAACCATTCAATGTATATTGATGAAACTTTATATGAAGGTTGGGCATCATACGTAGATTTACATGAAGCAAAATAATTATCGCAGGATGCTTGCAAAGGGAGATAATCCAACTAGTGTGTTTAAAGCTTCTATGCGCGACTCCTAGTATTGCAAGTGGGGGTATCACTCATTGAGGTCACTCACAGTTCTAGTTAATTATAGATTGTGATCGTCTTTAATCAACCATTCAGCTTATCCATTAGTTGAATTTCTGGTTAAAGACTGATGTCGACATCAGTTCAACATAATTTCTAAATTGAATAATATGAATGTCTCCAAATTTGTTCAATGATCACTTATTCTATTATACAATGGTAGATTTGAAGTAAATTTATTGTATGGCAATGCAGTATCAGCATGAAGGTCGAACCAGTGTTTAATTAGTAAGATAAAAAAACCTGCTATTAGACTCAAAACAAGAATAAGGCATAGGAAAATGAGGTGCTATGTTTAAGTTTTAACAAATATTCAAAATTGTTGTAACAGTAAATATTAAACTACGTTGTATGAGTTTCTGTCTATAATCGATATAGTAGCAACTGAGCTGGTGATACCCTTGGGGACTTTGCGTACAGTCGCCTTAGGTATGGATTGAGTCAGTGGTATATGATACAGATTTTGATGTTAATGATGTTCACATTTAGTTGATTTACGACTCATACACTGTTGAAAACAGATATAACAATCAAAAAGGTTTCACAGCAAATTCCAAAAATTCTGATATTGCGAAATGATTAAATCCATTACCATATAAGGAATTATTTTATTCACGAGATAGATACACCTTAGTTACTCATACCAAATTGATTCTTAGTTCTTTGGATTTTTTCATGACAAAAAAAGGTGCGAGCCAGCGAAATTTTAATTTTTGTCTCGCCTGCTACGAAAAGTCGCAGAGGCGAGATATAGGTATTACTTTCCGGCGGAACATAAACTTTTGTAAAACTTTAATAACTTTGCACTTGTAATACCTACAATTATGATTTATGGTCCACAAGGTAGCTTATCGTATAAGTTTGCGGCGGCATACTTGTCTTGTGACCCTGACCTCATTTTCATGGTTCACTGACTTCATAAACATGAATTTAAAATCTGCGTCCAAGTTTTGTGGTTAAATCCATTTCTCATTAACTCTAAACCTAGGCCAACCATATTTGCCCTATAGATAGACACCTGGCTTTGGACCTTGACCTCAGTTTCATGCTCGAGTGACTTTGTCACTTTTTAGCTCACCTGGCTGAAAGCCAGGGTGAGCTTTTGCCATCACTTTGCGTCCGTCGTCCGTCCGTCGTCTGTCGTCCGTCGTCCGTCCGTTAACTTTTCACATTTCAATCTTCTTCTAAAAAACCACTGAACCAAATGGAACCAAACTTGGCAGCAATGTTCCTGTGAAGGTCCTTTACAGAATTTGTAATTTTGGTGCTGATCGAATATTCAACATGGCTGCCAGGCCCAATAATGTGTTCTGATTGGCTGAAATTTCAAAAATCTTCTTGTTTAGAGAACCACTGAATGGAATGAAACTAAATCTGGCATGAATGTTCCTTATGAGGTGCTGACCAAGTGTTGTTACTTTGTAGCCGATCCATCATCCAAGATGGCTGCCAGCGGGGAACTTAGTTTAACATAGGACCCTATGGGAAATGCATACAAATGACTTCTTTTAGAGAACCGTTGAATGGAATGAAACCAAACATGGCATGAATGTTCCTTATGAGGTGCTGACCAAGTGTTGTTACTTTGTAGCCGATCCATAATCCAAGATGGCCGCCAGCGGGGGACTTAGTTTAACATAGAACCCTATGGGAAATGCATACAAATGACTTCTTTTAGTGACCCACTTAATGGAATGAAACCAAACATGGCATGAATATTCCTTATGAAGTGCTGACCAAGTGTTGTTACTTTGTAGCTGATCCATCATCCAAGATGGCCGCCAGCGGGAACTTAGTTTAACATAGGACCCTATGGGAAATGCATACAAATGACTTCTTTTAGAGAACCACTGAATGGAATGAAACTAAATCTGGCATGAATGAACCCTTATAAGGTGCTGACCAAGTGTTGTTACTTTGTAGCCGATCCATCATCCAAGATGGCCGCCAGAGGGGGACTTAGTTTAACATAGGACCCTATGGGAAATGCATACAAATGACTTCTTTTAGAGAACCGTTGAATGGAATGAAACCAAACATGGCATGAATGTTCCTTATGAGGTGCTGACCAAGTGTTGTTACTTTGTAGCCGATCCATAATCCAAGATGGCTGCCAGCGCGGGACCTAGTTTAACATAGAACCCTATGGGAAATGCATACAAATGACTTCTTTTAGTGACCCACTTAATGGAATGAAACCAAACATGGCATGAATATTCCTTATGAAGTGCTGACCAAGTGTTGTTACTTTGTAGCTGATCCATCATCCAAGATGGCCGCCAGCGGGGAACTTAGTTTAACATAGGACCCTATGGGAAATGCATACAAATGACTTCTTTTAGAGAACCACTGAATGGAATGAAACTAAATCTGGCATGAATGTTCCTTATGAGGTGCTGACCAAGTGTTGTTACTTTGTAGCCGATCCATCATCCTAGATGGCCGCCAGCAGGGGACTAAGTTTAACATAGGACCCTATGGGAAATGCATACAAATGACTTCTTTTAGAGAACCACTGAATGGAATGTAACAAAACATAGCATGAATGTTCCTTATGAGGTGCTGACCAAGTGTTGTTACTTTGTTGCCGATCCATCATCCAAGATGTTTAGAAGTCTATCAGAAAATTGTAAAAAAAATTCTGAATGGTCACAACTTGACCACATATTCAAAAATAATAATGATAAGATGTCTTCAGTAGCTATTGTAAGACTACACTAAGATGACCTGTTTTTAATTTTAAATACTGTGTCAAATTAAACCAATCTTGGTCTCAATCATTATATAATTTTACATAATTTCCAAAATCACATTAGATACAGGTGAGCGACACAGGCTCTTGAGAGCCTCTAGTTCGTGGTTAAGTCCATTTCTCTGAAACTGTTAATACCTAGACCCACCGTATTTGGTCAATAGATAGTTCTTGGTGGGTACATGTCAGTCTGACAACTGCCTTTTGACCTTGTCCTCAATTTCATGCTTGAGTGACCTTCGTAACATTTTCGTGGTTAAGTCCATTACTCAGAAACAAGAATACTTAGACCCACCATATTTGGTCAATAGATAGTTCTTGGTGGGTACATGTCAGTCTGATACCTGGATTGGGACCTTGACCTCAATTTCATGCTTGAGTGACTTTGTCACTTTTTCATGGTTAAGTCCATTTCTCAGAAACTGTAATACTTAGACCAACCGTATTTGGTCTATTGATAGTTCTTGGTAGGTACATGTCAGTCTGACACTTGTCTCTAGACCCTGAACTCAATTTCATGGTTGAATGACTTTCATCTAAGTTTCTTGATTAAGTCCATTTTTCAACAAATGTAATACCTAGATCTACTGTATTTGGTCTATTGACAGTTTTTGGTGGGAATCCCAGACTGACACTTGTCTCTGGACCTTTTATCCTTTCTTAAACATGAATTTTTTTACCCATGAACCCCCACTTTTTCTTTTATAATTCAATCATATATACCTTAAAATGGTATTTGACAAAATTTTATGAAATCCTTTTTATTTTTTCATACATCTTTGAGAGACTGAAGTTGTCAATGCAAAGACAATGAAAAATCCAGAGAAAACCCATTTCCTGCAAATTTTCAAGCCCTTATAGCTCTAACCTATATTTTTTTCTTGCTTATTTGTTTTCTATTCATATGTTCTCTCAAACTAAAACACCTATTTCAAATCCTATTTATTTCCTATTAGACCAGCGATCATCCTGACGCATTTTCGAGATTAGGTCCATTTCTCAGCACCTTTAATACCTAGACCCACCATATTTGGTCAATAGATAGTTCTTTGTGGATACATGTTGGTATGACACCTGCCTTTTGACCTTGACCTAAATTTCTTTTGCAAATGTCGGGTATCAGATAATCATTATTCTGTGTCCATGTGCATACTCCGGCGAGACATGTAGTGTGTCCACTCTTGTTTTTCTTATGGACTAGTTTTTTTTTCAGGTGAAGACCAATTATAGGTGCAGCACATTTTTTTTTTAAATAGAATATTGCAAAAAATTGAAAAAATTCCAATATGTTACCAAATTTTAGGAGCAGACGAACACTTTTATTTTGAATTTCTTGAAAAATGAAGAATTTGGGGCGAATTTTAAGCATTTTAACAAAATGAAACGGCAAAAATATATTTTCTTAAAATTTACAAAGTCTGAAAATCGGAACGGCGAAATCCAAAGAACTAAAAATCAATTTGGTGTGGCCTTAGTATCATATTTTCTAGTTAAATTAAAAATGTCAGTGACAATAATCGGTGATATAGCTCAGGTAAGTAACTCTTCTCTTAATTGGGCTGTACACATGTTGATTCAATTTTGTCAGTACATGTACTTGCATATTGCTTATTCTCTGAAAATTCTTTAGAATTAATATAATTTTATTTGCATGATCAAAGCATGATAAACAAATTCACAATGAATAGCATATCCTATCTTTTTACAAAAGCGAATGAAATAAGACTATTTTTATACGACCGCAAAATTTTTGCGGTCGTATATTGGTATGACGTTGGCGTCGTCGTCGTCGTCGTCGTCGTCGTCCGTCGTCCGTCGGAGTCTGTAGACATTTGGTTTTCGCACTATAAATGTAGTATAAGTTAATAGAAATCTACGAAATTTAAACACAAGGTTTATGACCACAAAAGGAAGGTTGGGATTGATTTTGGGAGTTTTGGTCCCAACAGTTTAAGAATCAGGGGCCAAAAAAGGGCCCAATAAGCATTTTTCTAGGTTTTCGCACAATAACTCTAGTATAAGTAAATAGAAATCTATGAAATTTTAACACAAGGTTTATGACCACAAAAGGAAGGTTGGGATTGTTTTTGGTAGTTTTGGTCCCAACAGTTTAGGAATTAGGGGCTAAAAAAGGGCCAAAATAAGCATTTTTCTTGGTTTTTGCACAATAACTTTAGTATAAGTAAATAGAAATCTATGAAATTTAAACACAAGGTTTATGACCACAAAAGGAAGGTTGGGATTGATTTTTGGAGTTTTGGTCCCAACAGTTTAGGAATTAGGGGCCAAAAGGGTCCAAAATTAAACTTTGTTTGATTTCATTGAAAATTTAACTATTGGGGTTCTTTGATATGCCGAATCTAACCGTGCATTTAGGATCTTAATTTTTGGTCCCGTTTTCAAATTGGTCTACATTAAGGTCCAAAGGGTCCAAAATTAAACTTAGTTTGATTTTAACAAAAATTGAATTCTTTGGGTTCTTTGATATGCTGAATCTAAACATGTACTTAGTTTTTTTATTATGGGCCCAGTTTTCAAGTTGGTCCAAATCGGGGTCCAAAATTAAACTTTGTTTGATTTCATCGAAAATTGAACTTTTGGGGTTCTTTGATATGCCGAATCTAACCGTGCATTTAGATTCTTAATTTTTGGTCCCGTTTTCAAATTGGTCTACATTAAGGTCCAAAGGGTCCAAAATTAAACTTAGTTTGATTTTAACAAAAATTGAATTCTTTGGGTTCTTTGATATGCTGAATCTAAACATGTACTTAGTTTTTTTATTATGGGCCCAGTTTTCAAGTTGGTCCAAATCGGGGTCCAAAATTAAACTTTGTTTGATTTCATCGAAAATTGAACTATTGGGGTTCTTTGATATGCCGAATCTAACCGTGCATTTAGATTCTTAATTTTTGGTCCCGTTTTCAAATTGGCCTACATTAAGGTCCAAAGGGTCCAAAATTAAACTTAGTTCGATTTTAACAAAAATTGAATTCTTGGGGTTCTTTGATATGCTGAATCTAAACATGTACTTAGTTTTTTTATTATGGGCCGAGTTTTCAAGTTGGTCCAAATCGGGGTCCAAAATTAAAGCTAAAAAGGGGGTAAATTTTTTTTTTTTGGGGGGGGGGGGCAATTCTTCACAGCAGATTGTATTACACAAAAGCAAAAAATTGAATATAAATTCAAATCATATGACCAATTCTAAGTTCTTTATTTCAGTTATTCTGTGTCAGAAACCTATTATGTGTCAAATATTTGAAGAAATTTTCAATTGCACAGTATTGCGCAATAGCAATAAATTGATATGTGTGCCCTGTTATCAAAACTTTATTATTAACAAATTCCATTGGAAATTTGCCAATATAAAATGTGCTGATGAAGCTTTTTTGTTTATCTTATCTAAACTGCTTTTAATATGTATATTTAAAATTTGCCATCCATGACTATGATGTCATTTTCTATTTTAATATGTTATGGTGTATTTAAATGGGCTGTTATGGTTGCAAAGTATAAAGAAATGGGGGGGGGGAGGTTGAAAACAAAATTTGGGGGGGGGGAGGGTAAATGAGAAATTGGGGAGGGGGTAATTTTTTCTCATTTCATATTTCATAAATTAAAAAGAAAATTTCAAATTTTTTTTAGCAAAAAAAAGGGGGGGGTTACAATAAATTTTATTGTTTTTTGTTTTTTTTTTGGGAGGGGGGTCAATGTGCAACTTCATAGTGTATTGCACAAAAGCTAAAAAAAGGGGGTAAATTATTATTTTTTTTTTTTGGGGGGGGGGCAATTCTCCACAGCATATTGTATTACACAAAAGCAAAAAATTGAATATAAATTCAAATCATATGACCAATTTTAAGTTCTTTGATTTCAGTTATTCTGTGTCAGAAACCTATTATGTGTCAAATATTTGAAGAAATTTTCAATTACACAGTATTGCGCAATAGCAAGAAATTGATATGTGTGCCCAATTTTAAATTTTAAATTGGTTATTTCTGATTTATATATAAAAACAAATAATACTGATATGGTTTGAATAGGTAAATTAAAAATTTTTAAGTTCTTAGACAACATTCATTCTGTGTCAGAAACCTATGCTGTGTCAAATATTTATTCACAATCCAAATTCAGTATTGTATCAAGCTTGAATGTTGTGTTCATAATTGCCCCAACTATTCAGGGTTCGACATCTGCGGTCGTATCTAGCTGCGCCCAGCGGAGCATTTTATTAAATTTGTTTTTATTTTCTCTCTTGACTGAAGCTTTTGAAGAACAGAAAGAAATGAGACTGGGGCCAGCAACGTTAAGAGTAAATTTTAAAAAAACAGTGACTCCAGCAGCAATTTCTTTTAGAAATGAAGCAAACTTTCAGTTCATGAAAATGTCCCAGGCAATTCATTTATAACCAAATCAAAATGATTGAAATAAAGTTAGGCATATATTTACAGAACATTATATGCAACTCGACGGTAAATGTTTCTTCTGTTTGTCCTAATTTTAAACCAATTCCTTTAAGCGAAAAAACCTGTATGCAAATAATTTTTTGCCATAGAAAATCTAAATTCAATGTCCTTCGCCCCCTCCCCCAACAAAAACAATTAATTAAATAATGTGGCACAGACTATTTTTTGTATTTCCTTTTCATAAGACTCATACTTTTTATATCAAATAAAAACATTCTGGCCAATGTAAAAAAGCTAGAAGTCTTTGGTTATCTGGAAAAGAAACAATAGAACGGTTTTGGGAATTTATTCTAATATAAGAAAATTAATTTATCCCATGAAAAGTGATATGCTATCTTCAGGAACACCATGGTCACTCTACACAGTCTAATTCATCACAAACATCTTGTTCTCTATCTACAAATAATCAACCAAAACCATCAGCTAAACACAGAACTTCCACATCTACAGATAAGAAATCTCAAAATCCCTCATCTTCACAGAAAAACACAAGACCCTCGTCTTCTGATCAGTTAAAAAACAAACAACTTTCTAATCGCCAAACAAAGGCTGACAAAAATTTTAAGTTCAACTGGTTTAGAGATTTGTGCTCAGAGTCTGACAACGAAGTCGATCAAGACTCTGACCAAATGGATACAGTTAACTCCCACTGAAAATCTGGAGTCAATCTGGGATGATGCTTTAGTTCCATCGAAGGATTCTCCTCCATCAGTGATTGACTCCCACGCTTCGGATGGCAGGCGCAGTTGCTCGCATGAATGACCAAACAAGAGCTACTCCACCCATCCGTGCGCCTAAAATATGAACAATATTATACAATGGAATTGTCGAGGTTTCAAAATTAATTTAATTGAACTATCGTTACTCATCCAAACCTTCTTTCCTGTTGCCTTTTGCCTACAGGAAACTCATCTAAAGGAAAATGATCAGCTAAATATTAAAAATTATTCTCTGTATAGCACCCATGTTAAAAAGGACAAAAGAGCTGCTGGCGGCTCTACAATCCTTGTTTAAAATGGTATAAATCACAGTGAACTAAATCTAAACACTGACTTGCAAACTGTTGCTGTTCGCTTTCTCTGAGTAAAACTATTACATTATGTTCTGTTTATATTCCTCCTAATTCTTCCTTGAATGTTAACCAACTAAAATCTTTGATAGATCCGTTACCTGCCCCATTTCTCCTTATGGGAGATTTAAATGCACATAATCCTTAATATGGGGCAGTAACTCTTTAAATGATAAAGGCAAAAGTATTGAAGATTTTGTGAATCAGGAAGGTTTGTGTATTTTTAACGATGGTTCAGACACATACCTCCATCCAGGGAATGGTACTTTTTCTGCTATTGATCTAACACTATGTGACCCTTTGTTATTAGTGGATTACACATGGCGAGTCCATCATGATTTGTGTTGAAGTGACCACTTTCCAATTATTTTGGAGAATCTATTCCCCACGTCCTCGGAGAGAGTTGCTCGCTGGAAATTTGACAAAGCCAATTGGCCTTTGTTCGAAGAACTCTGCCGAGATGAACTGAGAGAAGACATTTTCGACAGTGGTAGTAATCCAATTCTCAAATTTAGCGAAATGTTGGTATCAAAAAGAAAGAGCCATTCCTAAAACCTCGACAAATCCAAAACAACCCAGCAAATATGGTTTGATGATGACTGTTAGGAAGTGAAGAAAAAGAGGAAAAAGTCCAAACAACGGTTCAATTTGCATCCAACCCAAGATAATTTAAGTAATCTTCGTATATTCCGTGCGAAAGCACGTCAAACGTTTAAACAAAAGAGACGAAAATCTTGGCAAAACTTCGTTGTCTCTGAAATAAATTCCCATACACCAATGAACAAGGTTTGGAATTTTATTCAAAAAATTAAAGGAAAAAACAGGAAAACTAATCTTCAAAGATGGACAAACTCTTTTGACATCTCAAAACGACATCGCTCAAAAACTTTGTGAAACCTTTTCTAAAAATTCCTCTTCTCAAAATTATTCTCAGGAATTTCAAAATATTAAAAACGGAACAGAAAAAACTAAACTTAACTTTGGATCAAAAAATTCTGAAGACTATAACCGCCCTTTCTCTTTGGATGAAATCAAAAACTCTCTGGCAAAAGCACATGATACAGCATGTAGTCCAGATGATATTCGCTATAAACTTTTGAAACATCTTCCTGATACTTATTTAAAAACTCTTTTGGATCTGCTGAATAATGTCTGGGAGTCTGGTGACTTGCCTTCCATCTGGAAGCTAGCCACAGTTATTCCTGTTCCAAAACCTGGGAAGGATCATTTTGAACCGGCGAATTATCGGCCAATTGCTCTCACAAGTTGTGTTTGTAAGACAATGGAACGGATGATCAACGACTGCCTTGTCTGGTTCCTAGAGGTGAATGGCATCCTGTCCAATATACAGTGTGGGTTCCGACAAGGCAGAAGCACATTGGATCATCTTGTTCGCTTCGAATCCTTAATACGCAACAGGTTTGCTAAAGGTGAACATGTGGTGTTGGTCTTTTTCAATCTGGAAAAAGCCTACGATACCACATGGAAATATGGCATTTTATTAGACTTAAATGATATGGGGTTTGAAAGGTGGGTTACCTACCTTCATTGAAAATTTTCTTTCAGACAGACAGTTCAAGGTAAAGGTTAACACGACTATGTCTGACCCTTTTGAACAAGAGATGGGTGTTCCTCAGGGAAGTATCCTCTCCGTCGCTTTATTTAGTATAAAAATAAACAGCTTAGCTAAAACATTAAAACAAAATGTTGAAGGCTCCCTCAATGTAGATAACTTTTTGATATGTTATATGGCTAAAAATATGAACAATATTTAAATAAAATTGAAAAATGGGCTATGGAAAATGGTTTTAAATTTTCCAACTCCAAAACAGTATGTATGCATTTTTGCAATAAATGAAAACTGCAGGAGATGTCGTCTGCTGAAAATGGCACTGGAAACCGAAATAAATAAATCGTGAGATCAAATTTCTACATGAATCTTCATTCTGACATAAGTAAATGTGTACACGTACACACAGTTTTCTATTTATAACTATTTCCACATCAAACAGCAAAATGCATTATCCTGTGCCATGTTCACCCGACGACATCCTCTCTCGAAAAGAAAGAAATAACCTGAACAAGTCCAGACGTATATAAATGGACGTCACGTGACTTACACAATGTCATCCAGCATTCCTAAAATAGAAGTAAAACATTACAGTAGAAATGTACTTTTACTGTCACTTGTGTATCTAGAGAAATAAAAATACAATGCCGGGACTCCCCCTACTTTTATTCAGTGGAATTTGATGAAACTTTCAGGGAATCTTCATCCCATGATGGCATTGTGCACCTCCTATTTTAGAATTTGATCGGACCAATTTTTGGGGTTTCCCATAGAAAAACATGGACTTTGAGTTTCAATGTGATAGGGGGTACCATGATGCCATCCGCAACTCCTCCTAAACCACTGAATGGAATTTGATGAAACTTTCAGAGGATCTTTATTACATGATGCTGTAGTGCACCTCCTATTTTAGATTTTGATCTGACCAACATTTGGGGTTTCCCATACCAACACATGGACTTTGCCATTCATTGTGATAGTTGGTTTCAGTATGCCATCGGTCTATTTTATTTATTTCCCAAGAGTTATGCCCCTTGCCAAAAATAAAGGGGCAGGGCCTCTTTATGCAAAACTGGAAATGTGAAAAGGAAAGATTTTAATTATTATTATTATTCTTTTTCTTTGCCAGGTTTTTGTTCCAGATGATTTCTCTTAAACAACAGGGGATTGAATTTTAATATTTAATAGGATTATAGAATGGAACAGTGAGGGGAGCAGTGCCCACATTTTATTTGGACTGGGGGTTTCCTTCGCACTTTTTGAGGGGTGTCAAATTTTCATGGAACATTCTAGAACAACAGTTTCTTTTAGTCCTAGACACTTCAAATTTTATATGAAGGTAGATATGTATGTATAGATGAAGAATCAATATAGTTTATATAAACAAGGGGCCCACTTAACATTTGGGGGAAGGGTTAGAAAAGGTGTGAGTGGGGTCAATATCTAGGACAAATTTATGTTCTGCTTATTTTTGGGATATAGGTTTGTTCCTTATTTATTTATTAAATGAAAATCAAACAAAGGGCCCAAATGGTAAATATTTAGAGGCCCCAAAGGGGGGATTAAGGGGCTTCTAAGGGATATTAAAAAAAATAAAACAATAAGTCTTCCAAACTCCGTTTTGGGCAACTTATTTTCTTATAAAAATAAGTCAGCCAGGCGACTTTTGTGTTTGCTTGCGAACACATGATTACTAGTTAAGTCTCCCAAATGAAGTGGGAGACTTATTGATTTTGATTTGCGATTTTTATCAAACATTTTTTTTTTTATTCCTCTCCAATTTTGTTCGTTCGAGTTCTCAATAACCGTCATAGATTTGGATCTGAGATTTTCCGTGATGAAAGATCAATGTTTCTAGATGTGCCTAATACTATTCATTTTTTGACGGGGGTCACTGAGACGTATAATGAGGAATTCAAAGAGGCTAGGGATTTACTATAGGACCCTATGGGAAAAAAATTTGTTCATCGAAAAACTCTACGATAGTGACCAATAACCATCTCATATCATATATCTTATTATACAACGTGGCTACACCTATTAAATGACATATGCCTCGTTCCTCTAAGGGAGTCATTCCCATCCCCGAAAGTCAATAATTTTGAAAAATTTCATATGCAATTAAAATCCATAGCTTTAAATCATATATTTTATTATTCTCCGTAACAAGACGCATAAAATGACATGTGCCTCATTCTTTCAGTAGAGTGATCCTCACCCCCAAAAATCATCTAATATTCAATAATCTCATAAACCGTTAAAATCCCCACCCGTAAAACATATATTTTCTTATTCCCCATGGTAAGAAGCACCAAATGACACATACCTCTCTTCCCTACGGGGTTATCACCACTCCCATCAAATCAGTAATGTTCAATTATCTCAAAAACTGTTAAAATCCCCACCCCTAAACCATCTATTTTCTTTTTCCCCTTGGTAAGATGCACCGAATGACACATACCTCGCTTTTCCAGGGGGTTATCATCACTCCCATCAAACCAATAATGTTCAATTATCTCATAAACCGTTAAAATCCCCACCCCTAAACCATATATTTTCTTATTCCCCATGGTAAGAAGCACCAAATTGACACATACCCCGCTTCCCCCGGGGTTTATCACCACTCCTATCAAATCAATAACGTTCAATTATGATATCTCATAAATCTATGGTCAAGCGTGACGTCATAACGAAGAAACGGCATAATAGCCGCACTAAGAGCAATGCATATAAACAATATCGTGATTCCCCTTTAATCTTGAATTATATAAAATTAAAATCTGTAAGAAACCTGACGCCTAAACAATATATTTTTTATTCCCCATGACAAAACACATGAACTGATATATACCTCATTTTCCCAAGGGTTCATCCCCACCCCTTGAATCATTAGTCTTTATTACCGGTAATCCCTTAAAGCATTGAAATCCCTGCCCCAAAATCATATATTTTCTTTTTCCCCATGATTAGACAAACAGATTGATAAAAACCTAACACCCCCATCAAAAGGGGGGGGGGGTCATCCTTGCCCCTCAAATCAATAATTTTTAATTATTTCAAAATCCTGTAAAAATGTTTATCCTTTTAACACACGTTTTAATACGCAGTGTTCACATCTCATAAACTATTTAATTCCATACCCCGTAACCACATATATTTCCAATTGCCTATAAGGAGATGCAATAAATGATTTTACACATTGCCCGGGGAATGGAGGTATTCCCTTGTAAAAAATCAACAAAAGACATTGAGATCCTTGGCCCTTAATTATAAACATTTGTATTCTTTGTGAACGGCTCAGATTTCCTCAGAGTTCATGTCCCACCCCTTTAAACACTGGATTTATCATCAGTGTTTCTTGAATAGCTTCAAAACTGCTGGCCGGGATAATCATTATGCCCATGACAAGACCTAGTGAATGCACAATTGGTATTGTGCCAAGGGACAATTTACTATTCCCAGAAGATAATAAATTGTTATATATCATAAAAAATTCTCCAATAAAATTTAAAGCTAAACTGTAATTGTCTAAATTTTTTATTTTTTGTCTGATTTTTATGGGACTAGTTTATTATGTTCCTTGCTGGAAAAAAAATCACTTTTGATCCGTTTTTGTCTATATCTGCTATTGTTTTTGTCGAGCCTGCGACTTAAGTCGCAGGGAAAGTGATCCGGCGGCGGCGGCGTTAACTAACTTCTTAAAAGCTTTATATTTTAGAAGATGGAAGACCTGGATGCTTTATACTTTGTATATAGATGCCTTATATTACGAAGTTTCCGTCTGTCATATGTACATTGTCCTTGACCTCATTTTCATGGTTCAGTGACTACTTGAAAAAAAAGTTAAGATTTTTTGTAATGTTAATTTATCTCTTATTATGAGTAATAGGATAACTATATTTGGTATGTGCGTACCTTACAAGGTCCTCATCCCCGTCAGACAGTTTTCAATTGACCTCGACCCCTTTTCAAGGATCAGTGAACAAGGTTAAGTTTTGGTGGTCAAGTCCATATCTCAGACACTATAAGCAATAGGTCTAGTATATTTGGTGTATGGAAGGATTGTAAGGTGTACATGTCCAACTGACATATGTCATCTGACCTTGACCTCATTTTCATGGTTCAGTGGTTATAGTTAAGTTTTTGTGTTTAAAATGCTCTGTTTTTCGAATACTGTTAGCATTTACTTTCATTAGAAATACACGACAGGCAAGACATTTTTGTGTGTCCACTCTTGTTGAGATATGAGGTGACAAGCTAATTTTTGAAACTTTTTGATTCTTCATCGGATTTGATGGTTTTTAAAATGATTCCTCACGAAAAAACCCAACAAAAGTTACTGCAGAATTTCTTTTGCATCTTTCACCGTTTCCAAAATAAAAGGATCAAAGAGGCCATAATAAGTTCATTGATGCTTACCACATATCCTTACATTTTTAACCGGGTTTTCCTCTGGAAAAAATCCAGTTATTGAATTGGTGAATGCGGGCGGTTGGGCGGGCGGGCAGCTGCCAATCATGTCCGGCCTATAACTTTCTTGTCTTAAGACCTAGACCTTAGATCTATGGTATGTGGATATGTCACCTCAAGATGATGTGTCATGTTTCAAAAATGTTGACCTATGACCTTGACCCTTGACCTTGGGGTGAATAAATAGGTCATTTTAGATCATCTTCGTGTCCAGCCTGTAACTTTTTAGCTCACCTGACCCGAAGGGTCATGTGAGCTATTGCCATCACTTGGCGTCCGTCGGTGTCCGTCTGTCCGTTGTCTGTCGTAAACTTTTTAAAAAATCTTCTCCTCTGAAACTGCTAGGCCAATATGAACCAAGCTTGGTCTGAATCATCACCAGGGTACCCAGTTTCAAAATTATATCCGATGAGTCCAAGGACCAAACAACATGGCTGCTGTTACTATATATAGAATATAGGGGTAAATTGCTGTTTTTGGTTAATAACTCAAAAACCAGGTCAGATATCGAAAATCTGACGGGTAAAAATGATCAACACGGCAAGATCTACCTACCCTGCAATTTTGAAGTTAATTGCAATACCCATCTTGGAGTTATAGCCCTTTTTAGCTCACCAGACCCGAAGGGTCATGTGAGCTATTGCCATCACTTGGCGTCCGTCGTCCGTCCGTCGTACGTCCGTCGTCCGTCCGTCGTCCGTCGTCCGTCTGTAAACTTTTTCAAACGTTAACTCCTCTTACACCATAAGACCAATTGCAACGAAACTTCGTACAGTTGTTTATTGGTATATGTGCTACAAAACTATCGTTTGGATTTTTGATTCGTAAAAAAACATGGCCGCCATGGCTAAAAATAGAACATAGGGGTAAATTGCAGTTTTTTGCAAATAACTCAAAAACCATAACAGATATCAAAATTCTGGCATAGGGTAAAAGTGTTCAGCACCTCAAGATCTACCTGCCCTGAAATTTTGAAGAAGATCCAATGACCCATGTAGGAGTTATTGCCCTTTTTCTGCATTTTTTCCAAATTTTGCACTTATTAAGCTCAATATCTTGGATACTATAAAGGAAATTTGAAAAATTTAAATTTCATATTGTTAGGCACACAAAGATCTACAAAATTTGTAACAGGATCGAAGTTGTAGGTTCGTTCCTTTTAGGAGTTATTCCCCTTAGAACGTCAAAATTGACCATTTTTGCAGTCTTTATTCATTGTAATAAAATCGTTAACTCCTCTTACACCATAAGTTTAATTGCAACCAAACTTAGTGTAGTTGTTCCTTGGCATGAGTGCTACTAAACTATCGTTTGGATTTTTGATTTGTAAAAAAACATGGCTGCCATGGCTAAAAATAGAACATAGGGGTAAATTGCAGTTTTTTGCAAATAACTCAAAAACCATAACAGATATCAAAATTCTGGCATAGGGTAAATGTGTTCAGCACCTCAAGATCTACCTGCCCTGAAATTTTGAAGAAGATCCAACGACCCATGTAGGAGTTATTGCCCTTTTTCTGCATTTTTTCCAAATTTTGCACTTATTAAGCTCAATATCTTGGATACTATAAAGGAAATTTGAAAAATTTAAATTTCATATTGTTAGGCACACAAAGATCTACAAAATTTGTAACAAGATCTACCTGCTTTGAAATTTTGAAGAAGATGTAACCACCCATGTAGGAGTTATTGCCCTTTTTCTTGATTTTTTTTTGAAATTTGTACTTATTAAGTTGTATGATCATTCCTTTTAGGAGTTATTCCCCTTAGAACATCAAAATTGACCATTTTCACAGCATTTCCCTTAGTTTGCAAAATGTTTAAATGAGCCCTTTAGGAGTTAAAGTTTTGTCCCTTAAATGTCAAAATAACTGTTGATGCCTTATAGATGGCAAACTGTAGAAAATGAAAAAAAGCTTTTGATTGCGTGTAAATTTGTTTTTAAATGGCTATTTATTAAAATATAAATTCAATGTTACCTCAAGATACAATAGTACTTAAAAATAACTTTCATTAGATGTATATATTTATATATTTTTTGTGAAATTAGTTTTGAAACTGGCTGTGGTCAGCACTCATTGTTTGACATTTTTGGCTTTTTTTTATGTTATTATTTCAAAAATCTTCTTCTCTGAAACTACTATTGAAAATCAAATGAAAATTGGTAAGATTGTTCCTTAGGGTATCCTGCAAAAAGTTAATGCTTGGATTTTTGATTGGTCGAAAAACATGTCCACTCTTACTAAAAATAGAACATAGGGGTCAAAATGCTGTTTTTTGCTATTTTTTTCTGAATTATAGAAAGAAAATGAAGATGAAAGCTACTTTCAAGGTAAACATGGTATCCCGAGATGAATGGTGATGATGAAAGTTTGTTTTGGACGGCCATTTTTAAAATGGCTGCCATTTTCCCGCCATTTTTTTACACTTGCTCGGATTTCAACAATATTTGGTTTTTAAAGTAAACATGGTATCCTTAGTGAATGGTGATGATGAGATTTAGTTTATAGTGCATTGTTTACCTGGTGAGCGATTCAGGCTCTTGAGAGCCTCTTGTTTGGTGAAATTTTCAAATTTTTTATACATTTTGTCTTATATTTCAACAAGTATTAGAGATAGAGGTTAAGTTTTAACTGTCAAAATGTTCAGCATGTCAAGATCTACATACCCTTTAATTTTGTAATAAATCTGAATACCCATCTTGGAGTTATGGTCCTTTCTTTGTTTGATATTATATCCCATTTCTCGATATATTCCTATATCAGAAATCCTTTTTCATGGAGTCTCCTGTATTTTTAGCTCACCTGGCCTAAAAGGCCATGTGAGCTATTGTCATCACTTGGCATCCGTCGTCTTCTGTCGTCGTTAACAATTTTTCAAACATCTTCTCCTCTGAAACTACTGAATGGATTTGGATAAAACTTAGCCTGATTGTTCCTTAGGGTATCCTGCACAAAGTTTATGCTTCGATTTTTGATCCGCCGAAAAACATGGCCTCTGTTACTAAAAATAGAACATAGGGGTCAAACAACAGTTTTTCGCAAATATCTCAAAAATCATTAGGTTACGGCAAATTCTGCAGGTTGAAAGTGTTCAGCATGATGAGAGCTACCTGTGTGCTGATTTTCATGAAAATCTGTCAACTGATGTTAGAGTTATTGCCCTTTTTTGACATTTTTGGCTTTTTTTTTAATATGTTATTATTTCAAAAATCTTCTTCTCTGAAACTACTATTCAAAATCAAATGAAACTTGGTAAGATTGTTCCTTAGGGTATCCTGCAAAAAGCTAATGCTTGGATTTTTGATTGGTTGAAAAACATGTCCGCCCTTACTAAAAATAGAACATAGGGGTCAAAATGCTGTTTTTTGCTATTTTTTCCTGAATTATAGAAAGAAAATGAAGATGAAAGCTACTTTCAAGGTAAACATGGTATCCCGAGTTGAATGGAGATGATGAAAGTTTGTTTTGGACGGCCATTTTTAAAATGTCTGCCATTTTCCCACCATTTTTTACACTTGCTCGGATTTCAACAATATTTGGTTTTTAAAGTAAACATGGTATCCTTAATGAATGGTGATGATGAGAATGTTGTATAACAATGATTAAACTTCATAATATGTGAGCTTTTAATTGCCATCACTTGGTGTCCGTCATCATCGTTGTTAACAAATTTTCAAACATCTTCTTCTCTGAAACAACTAGGGGGATTTGGATGAAAGTCTACAAAATGACAGATGAGTTAAGCATGGTTTATTGGATAAAAACCAACAGCTTAGTCAATATGATCAAAGATAAAGCATAATAGAAAATAAAAAGCCTTAACCCACAATTTTTACATAACTTTTTTAAAACATTTTAAAAGCGAAGACAACATATAGACCAAAAGATTTATACTTGTATTTGAAGATGAATTAAAGCTTGTATTTCGTATTGTGAATCATCAGATTGACCATGACTGTATCTTAATCAAGCATAGGGAGAACTCATGCCCATTTCTTTCCAGAGGTTCATGAAAGGGTTTTAAAGGTATTTTCAGCATTTTACATGACCTTTAATACTCAGTTTAATTTACAACAAACATTAATATACTAATTTAGTTTATAGTGCATTGTTTGCCAGGTGAGCGATTCAGGCTCTTGAGAGCCTCTTGTTAGCTTACCTGACCCAGGGATAAAAATGTTCATCAGGTCAAGATCTACCTGTCATGAAATTTTCAGACGAATCGGTCAACCGTTTGTTGGGTTATTGCCCCTGAATTGTTTATTTTAAGGAAATTTTGCAGTTTTAGGTTATTATCTTGAATAGTATTATAGATAAAGACGAATTGTAAACAGCAAAAATGTTCAACAAAGTAAGATCTACAAATAAGTCAACATGACCAAAATCATTATAGGAGTTTTTGCCCTTTAAAGACGGCATCCAGTGTAAACTTTCCTTTAAAGATCTTTTCCTCTCAAACCACTGGGCCAATTGAGACCAAACTTTGGTGGAATGGTCCTTGGGTGGCTCCCTTGCAAAATTATGTCTGGCATACCTGACTTCCAACCAACATGGCTGCTATTATTCAAAATAGAAAAAAAGAGGGAGGGGGGGTGAATTTCAAAAATCTTATATGGATCTACAAGGCCAGTTGGAACCAAAGTTGGCAGTAATATTTGTTAGGAGGTTCTCTTTCAGAAATATGTCCAATGACTCGGACTGTTAACCAAGATGGCCGCCACAGCCGAACTTAGTTTAACATAGGGCCCTATGGGAAAATTCATAGAAAAATCTTCTTGTCTTAAACCACTTGACCAATTGGAACCAGACTTGGCAGCAATGGTCCTTAGATGGTCCTCTTACAGAGGTGTGTCCGATGACCCGGACTGTCAACCAAGATGGCCACCACAACCGAACTTAGTTTAACATAGGGCCCTATAGGAAAATTCATTGAAAAATCTTCTTGTCTGAAACCACTTGACATATTGGAGCCAGACTTGGTAGCATTGGTCCTTAGGAGGTCCTCTTTCAGAAATGTGTCCGATCACCCGGATTGTCAACCAAGATGGCTGCCACACCAAACTTTGTTAAATATTGGACCCTATAGGAAAATTCATTTAAAAATCTTCTTGTCTGAAACCGCTTAGCCAGTTGGAACAAGACTTAGCAGAAATGGTCCTTAGATGGTTCTCTTTTAGAAATATATCCATTGACCTGGACTGTCAACCAAGATGACTGCCACAGCTGAAATTAGTTTAACATAGAATCCTATAGAAAAACCAGTCAAATTGACTGCAACACTATAATTTTTAGGTCTGCTCAAGGTGAAAAGTTAAATCCAGGTGAGCGATACAGGCTCTTGAGAGCCTCTAGTTTGTCTAAAGACCTAGGCCTTAGATTTTTGGTATGTAGGTAGGTTATCTCAAGATGATATGTCGTGTACCAAGAATATTGACCTTGACTTGACCTCAAGGTAAATAAATAGGTCATTTTTGGGTGGCTGCCAATCATGTCCAGCTTATAACTTTATTGTCTTAAGACCTAGACTTTAGATCTATGATATGTGGATATGTCACCTCAAGATGATGTGTCATGTTTCAAAAATGTTGACCTATGAACTTGACCCTTGACCTTGGGGTGAATAAATAGGTCATTTTAGATCATCTTCGTGTCAGGCCTGTAACTTTTTTGTCTAAAGACCTAGGACTTGTATTTTTGGTGTGTAGGTAGGTTATCTCAAGATGATATGTCGCGTACCAAGAATATTGACCTTGACCGTTGACCTCAAGGTCAATAAATAGGTCATTTTGGTAACTTTTTTGTCTAAAGACCTAGGCCTTGGATCTTTGGTGTCTAGGTAGGTTACCTCGAGATTCACATTCCAAGGATATTGACCTTGACCCTTGACCTCAAGGTCAATAAATTGGTCATTTGAAACTTTTTTGCCTTAAGACCTAGGCCTTGGATATTTGTTGTGTACTTAGGTTTCCTCGAGATGATGTGTCGCATATTAAGGATCAAGGTCAATAAACCGCTATTCATTTCCAGCCTGTAACTTTTTAGCTCACCTGGCTATGGCCAGGGTGAGCTTTTGCCATCACTTTGCGTCCGTCGTCCGTCCGTCGTCCGTCCGTCCGTCGTCCGTCCGTCGTCCGTCCGTCGTTAGCTTTTCATTCAAACATCTTCTCCTCAGAAACCGTTTGGCCAATTCCAACCACACTTTGCATGAGTGGTGTATGGAAGGTCCTCAACAAAGTTTCCTCATTTAGTTCTGATTGGTCAAGAAACATGGCCACCAGAGGCAATTCTTGTTTCTGATTGGCTGATTTTCAAAAATCTTCTCCTCTGAAACCACTGGGCCGATTGGTTTGAAACTTAATAGGAATGATCTATGACATGTCCTCTACAAACGATCCTCAATTTATTTTGATCTGACATAAAACATGGCCGTCGTAGCTAAAAATAGAATATAGGGGTGCATGTGTTGTTTTTGGCTTATAACTTAAAAACCGTTACAGATATCAAAAATCTGACATGGTGCAAAATTGATCAGCCTGACAAGATCTACCTACCCTGAAATTTTGAAGGAAATCCCAAAACTCATTTAGGAGTTATTGCCCTTTTTTCGTCAAATTTTCAAAATTTAACATTTTTCGTCATTTATCTCCAAAACTATTTGAGATAGAAGTAAAATGTAAATTTAAAAAATGTTTGCCATGTTGAGGTCTACATACCCTGAAATTTTAAAGGAAATCCCAAAACCGATTTAGGAGTTGTTGCCCTTTTTTGTCAAATTTTCAAATTTTTTCATTCAAAAATCTTCTCCTCTGAAACCGCTGGGGCGATTGGTTTGAAACTTGATAGGAATGATCTATGACATATCCTCTACAAACGATCTTCATTTCGGAGTTATTGCCCTTTTTTGTCAAATAAATTTTCCCTGAACAATTGAACCAATTGCAACAAACTTGGTCAAATAGTTGATTAATTGTCCAATGAAAACCAGACTCCAGGTGAGCGATACAGGCTCTGGTGAGCCTCTAGTTTGTCTTAAAACCTAGATCTTAGATCTTTGATGTGTGGGTAGTGTACCTCAAGATGATGTGTCATGTACTAAAGATGTTGACATCTGACCTGGACCCTTGACTTCTTTGTTGGAGAAAAGTTACTCAGTAAAAATAAAATAGAAGGAAAATCCGGTTTGCTGTCACTCAGACAGCTCTCTTGTTATATGTATATTGAATTTTGCCTCGCCCTTACGCAAATGAATGAAAATGAAAGAGAAAAATCCTGTTGTTATTGACCCCAGTGGGTAAAAGGTTGACAATGTCACTTATTAAGAGGATGACTCTGTGTTAACTATAGCGTAATTTTTAAAACTGTAAACCCGTCTATCTCAAATTTAAATCTAAATACATGTACATTTTTTGTTAACCAGTTAAATTCATTTTTGCAGGGTATTGCTCCTGGCTGGGGATCATGACCGTTGGTTTTTTTTTACTTTTTTGTAGGTGTTCTTGTTTTAAAAAGAAATTAAGAGTTATATTTCTTTATAGATATATTTAATTTTATTGGGTGAATATGCAACTCAGATACTTTTTATTATTAATTTGGTGTTTTATCTTTTAATTATTTTATTATCTCTCCTTACATCATATTGTAGATTTAATACAATATTGACACAAGGAAGACATCAGTGTATCAGACATATGTAATAATAGATATTATTGCATATGAACATTTTTTCCGCAACATGTAAACTATGTGATATCTGGTAAATACATTGTATTCCACATTTCTGAGCAATTTATGTGTATTTTTCCAAAGGTATAATAGTTCAGTATTTTTGTAAGAGTGAAATTTTTATTGTATAATGAAATAATTGAAATAAAACAAACTACTAATTGGTTGGATGATGCTTTGTCATAGCTTTAATCGAGAAAGCAAAAATTGGCCAACATAAAACAAGTTGACAAAGTAACATTGAAGGGTAACCATTCAATGAATGTTAGTCTCGGCTGTTGGGTAGATCCAAACCAGCATAAATGATAAATTCCGCCATATTAGCATTGTTTTAACCATGCTAATCCGCCAAATTTATCACTAGCACTATGACAAAACAAACAATCATCCAACCAAAATAAACAAAACCTCAAGCCAAAAACAAGGCTTGAACAAAAGTGCGACAGTAAATTCAATTCATGCCATCAAAACAAGGCATCAAAAAAAAATGCACAGTAAATGAAATGCAAAATGTCATAACTAGGCTTTATTTTCAATCAAATTGAAAGTATAGGCTTAGCATTAAATTAAATTAAGTAGATTGACAATTGTGTGAAATATATTTTATAAATGTTTCATTTTGCTGTATCTTATGAACTTGGAAACAAAGTGACAGAAGGTTTCAAAATAAACTGCTCTAAAGCTCCTTGTAAAATGTTAATGAAGATGTCGTTCCCTAAAAATGATAAGTGAACACCATCTGAAAAAAGTGATGGGTGACAATCTTCTAAATCTGGATGCAAAACAACATAACAATTATTGTAATTCAAATATAACCTTAATGCACGGTTTATCCGCCTTCTAGAGTTTTCCATGGCTTTATGGTTAGAGGAATGTCGCCATGACGTTCTAGGTAAAATAGATGAAAAGATTAATGAAGTTGTTGGCAACATTTGATTAACAACATATATAGCAAATTTATAATGTCGTATAATGTTCTTTATTGAATACCGACCAATGTCATTTCCCCCAACATGAAATAAAATAGCTCTTGGAATGCCGAAACATCTTATGCAGGTATTCACAAGCGGGACTAAGCGTTTCCAGCCCATTCCCGGCACTCCTACCCACACGACTTTGTATCCCAAATTATCAAGACCAAGGTGAATACCAGTAGGTCTAATCTTGGTATGTTGTTCTGCCCTAGCAATAATGGACGAACCTATTATCCAAATAGATTGAAAGCCTGAAATGTGGAATTACAATTTTTTAATAGTTTATTCGAACATATTTCATGTAAGAATTGGATTTCCAACGTCCCATTTGTTTAATTTCTTCTTCAGATTTACCCTTTAAAGCAAACGAGGTTGCAGCCCCAATACGAAAAGAATGGGTGTTGTAATCTTTTTCATTCATATTCAAAAATTTCAAAGCCGATTTTAACATTGATCCAACTTGATAGCGAGTAACTGCTTTATGATTTAAATGACAAAATAAAGGCCCCTGGATTTTTGGTCTAATCTTAATATAATTTCTTAACAAACGAACCGGGCATATTTTCTTTTCATCAAATAAAGGAACAGTTATGTTAGTTCGATTAGCGAACTGATCAGTTTTTGATGATGGAATGCTCAACATAATACAATGGTTCTCTAATGATACATCAGGACAGATGCAACATATGTCTTTCTGAAAATCTCGAAAGTGCAAATTCTCCTACTCTTAAAAAAGCAAAAAATGCAATTGAAAAACATGCTGCAAACAAAGATGTTTCATAAGTTGAAGAACAGGTAAATGATAGAGCACTTATAATATGGCTTAGTAAGTCAATTGTTATTGGTCTTCTAGTGTCTAATCTATTATTTAAATGTTGCATACCTGCTATTAGTTTTTTAATTATGAAACTTTCAGTGCTATCATTCATTTGCATTATTTTCATTTGAAAACTTAAACCGGAAATATAAGATCTAACCGATGAAGGCGAATATCTATTTTTAATTATATCTGACAAAGGTATCGGCCATACTTTGTCCAACTTAAATTCATATCTGAAGGATTCAAAAGCTTTTACTGCATTTGAATATACATTCCAAGTATTAGATGATAACGAGTGCCCTATTAATCTGCGGTATTCGTCTTCAAAAGGCTCAAGAATTCTAACGGGACTGCTGTCGGAACAGGATCTGCTTGAGGGGCAAGTTGTCTGAATTTCTGAAATTGACGTCGAGATAATGCATCAGCTAAAGTATTGTTTGAAGTATTGATATAAACAGCTCTAATTTGACAATTACCTATCATAGTCCAATACACTATACGTCTGAGCATTGTCAATACCCTTTTATTTTTTGACGTTTTTGTATTGAGTACAGAAACTACAGCCATATTATCGATATGAAAAATAATTCTTTTCTTGAAAAAGTCTGCATTCCAAAGATAAAAAGCTAAAGCTACTGGAATTATTTCCAAATAGGTCATATCTTTAAGAATTTAAGTATTCTTCCATTCGACAGGCCATGGCATAAAAAACCATTTTCCCTTTAGATAAGCTGCACAACCGTTTTCAGATGCACCTGAACTATCCGTAAAAAGTTGAAAATCATAATTTGAAACCCAAGAATGATCTAAAATATAAGAAGTTCCATTGAACTCTTCAAGAAAATATTTCCATATCATCAAATCATCAAATATTTCTTTTGAGATTCTAATAAAATGAAAAGGTTTACTTGCTTTCGATGTTGCCAAATACAACCTTCTTGTAAATGCTCTACCCGACGGCAATGCTTTTGTGCAAAATGCCAACAACCCACATAAAAACTGAAGTTGTTTTAAAGTAACTTTTTTGGAACTAGCTATTGCATTTATTTGAAATAACAATTCTTTAACTTTATCATCTGGAATTTTTATCAACATTTTTATAGAATCAATAGACAGACCTAAAAATTCTATAATAGTTTGAGGTCCTTTAGTCTTCTCATTGGCTATTGGTACACCTAAATTCTCACAAACATCATCAAATTGGTTCATTAATTCCTTACAATCCAAAGTGTGGGCTTTTCCAGCGAAGAAAAAATCATCCAAATAGTGGTCTAAATTTTTGGAATTTGTCTTATATGAAACCAACCAATGTATAAAAGTCGAAAACTGTTCAAAAGTTTTGCAGGAAATAGAACATCCCATTGGTAAGCATTTTCTATATAATAGTCACTACCCAATTTAAATCCTAAAAGGTCAAAATCCCCCGGATAACATGGCAATAGTCGAAAAGCAGATTTAATATCTTTTTTGCCAATAAGAGCCCCTTGCCCTAGTTTCTGAACAATTGATATTGCATTATCAAAAGACGAATAATGAACTACTGTATGTTTCTCATCAATGAAATCGTTAACACTATTTGATGGTGGGTAAGACAAATGTGTTATTAATCTCCAACCACCAGTTTTCTTGGGAACTATACCTATTGGTGAACACCTTAAATTAGAAATTGGACGAAACTGAAAAGGCCCTGCGACTCGCCCAAGTTTTATTTCATTTTCTACTTTTTTCCTAGCAGCTTCCGGGTTTATTAAAACAGATTTTAGATTTTTTGTTTCTAGTGGCATTCTAGGTCCAGCATACTTAATTTTGAACCCATTTGAAAAGCCGTCTAACAATTCATTTGCATCATTCTTATTTGGATAAAGTTTTAAAGACTCCCCAAGAGCTTCAAGTTTAATAGGAGAATAACCAAGTTTCCATACATTATATCTGTCACCTGAAAAGAAATTTTATTTTTTCTTTGTAGGTGCAGCTCCCAATAAAGGGGGTCTTATATTCAAATTAACCAAATTAGCTCTTTGTGTATTGCAAGAGCTAGTATTTGAACTAGAATTAAAGTTTTTCCTAGAATAATGGCTACATAGAGCCGCTGGGTGATTTAAGTTACACTTCATGCAAGTATGACGATATGTGCAACTACGCTTAAAACAGCCCTTCTTAAAATTGAAATCATAACATGGTTTTTTATTACTGTAAGACATTGTAGAATTTGAAAAAGCAGAGGGCTGGCCTTTAGCAATAAATCTTAACCACAGATTGCCATCAATTTGTGACCACGAGTTTGTAGGATTTAAAGACATTCTTAGTCTAAATTGTTGATCATACATATAAACACGATCAAAGCTCGAGTCCGCAATTGACCCCCTTATTATTGCCATATACATTAAAAGATCTGATGCAAGAAGAGGGTGTCTGGATATTAATATCTTTGTATAGTTAATAAATGCATCTGTCCACATGGAAATATTTTCTATATTCTTTTTAACTGGTTTGTTAACAGATTGAACAACTAATCTACCATTATCAACTGTAACACAATTTTGGGTATCGTTTGGCAACTGAAAATTTTGTCTAAGCAATAATGCTAAATCAATGTATTCAATGTTGCAAATTTTGTCCTTCATGTTTTGTGAAACAAATATATCCAATTCATTTGAAAAGGCTGTTATTATTGGAGAATTTCCTGAGTTATCTATGTTTAAGTTCTCACCATTTTGATTGTTGACTGGCACTGGAGGAAGGACCTGCAACGGTGGATTGTACCCAGCATTTATTTGTGGAAGTCTTCCTTGCTCAGGCAAAGCATGTGGCTGAGCAGGTGGCATTACTGGTTGATATGGTTGCATTACTTGCTGAGCAACTGGCATTGGTAGTTGTGGGGCCTGTATCACTTGGGGTGCTGGAATCATAGGTGGATCAGCAGGCATAGGTGGTTGTGGATCTGGCTTGGATACGTTGTCCTCTAGGACGCAGTCTTTGTCTGTAGGCAACACCCGCCGGATTTATCGGCCTAGGCCTCCTACCTCTCATTCTAGGCATGTATAGAAATAAAACTAATGTAAGCAAGTGTCAATAACTTAACAACATGTGGTAAAAATCATGCTCTTCGTTTATTTTAGAACTAATTATTGCTGATATTTTTTTATTATCTAAAAGGTGTTTCTTCTGTACTTAGTGATTACCAAATATTGCATTATTTAAATCACAAAATTAGTGCGCAAACGTACTACCTATGGTTCAAATAAGCGCTATGTTTAACCATTGTATGAAATCATCCTGTTATTTAAGTAAATCTTAAGTTAAATCACCTGATACAAACGGTCGCTGTTCATTTCAATGGAGCACATTTAACAATGATACACATTTATGCAAAGGCATTACAAGTTAGACTAACTTTTAACTTTAATATGTTGAATGTGTATGTTTAAACAGTAAAACAAACAGTAAAACAAAATTGTCAATAAATGCAAGCAATAAAATATTTGAAACACCAATAATTTAATCAATTTAAGTTTGCAAATTTAAACATCGTATCATTTAAAAAGCTGCAAAAGAGGCTTAAAAGTTTATCATAACTATATTAAAGTACTTATCTTGTATCTGGTATGGTTTATCCGCTTTCCGTAAACTTTCATAAACGTCTGACGATGTTCTAAATATTCACATCGCTTATATACAAAGATTCCCGCCAAATTATTCCACGAGCAAAACGAAATCGAGCTTAACATTGTGTAAAATTTAAATGTAAAATGTGGACTTGGCAATGTATAAAAGTTGGATAAATATACTAAGTTCAATTCAATAAACTAATTTAATTGATAGATGAAATTAAATTTTGTTATTTCAATTGCTTAGTCATAAATTAAAAAAATTTCTTGTTGTATTGCAATTGATCATTTTATATAAATATGATTCAAACTACACTGACTTGATATTGGGAAGACTTATCACAGTAGGTCGAAGTCTTTTATTATTTTTAGGGTTAGGTTGCTAAGCAACCAAAACCCTTATGCCGTCGGTCGTTTGGTTAGACAATGAAGGAAACTTTGGAAATCTGGTGTTTTGTGGAAAAAGTTGGACCAGAAGTTTTTGAAACTATGTTTTTATGAGTAAATATGCAAGCTTATCTAGGATTGAAGCTTAAGCAAGGCTAGTTAAGCAGCTTTTTATCTCGATTTTGAGATGACACATGCGCAAAGCAACCTCCATATTTTTCGAATTACGACTATGTTTATATTGGAATATCAAAGAAAATAAACATTCCGCGGTAAAATAGTCCTAATATTTGTTGTTGCTGGTGCAGTTGTTTTTTAATAGAAATGTAACTGAAACACACCGAGAAGTGTAATTGTCCAGTTATTTAATAAAAGATGTGTGTTTTATTGACGATTTCCTTTTTGTTTTGAAAGCCGTGTAAAGTATTCGCACCTTTTAAAGTGTACAATGCTATCGGCGTAAGGATTTTGCACGGATATTTTGGGAAGGATTACAATCAGGTTTATTTTCAAAAGATTTCAAAGGTAAGTTCCATTTTTGTTGTGAACGTGATTGTTAACTTATACAGAACATATTTTGCACATTATTTGCTTATTCTTCTTGTAATTCTGATGGTATTTTGTGTATTTGATTAACCTTTTGACCTGATCATCGTGACTTCATTTTGTCAAACCTGTTGGTCAGTGATAGAATTGCATACAGGTTATTTGAAATGCCGACAACTTGCACATTAAGATTGAAAAACACTGTGTTTATCATTAATTTAGAAAACGGTATTATCGAAGGTATAATGGGTTTATTTTAATTGAAAGCTTGAATGTTTACGTTCTTTTTGTGTATTTGATTAACCTTTTGACCTGATCATCGTGACTTCATTTTGTCAAACCTGTTGGTCAGTGATAGAATTGCATACAGGTTATTTGAAATTCCGACAACTTGCACATTAAGATTGAAAAACACTGTGTTTATCATTAATTTAGAAAACTGTATTATCGAAGGTATAATGGGTTTATTTTAATTGAAAGCTTGAATGTTTACGTTCTGATCTACCTGCACATGCGCAATGTAGTGTAAATAGAAATGACCCCCTTCTACAATTGTCCAAACTTTGTCTTTTTATATAACCTTAATAACTTGAAGACCTTTGATTTCTGTTTATTTTAATTCATCAAATCATTATTATGCGTTTGACTTTTTAAAAAAATTCAATTTAGAGTGATAATTCAAGAAACGTTAGCCGACTCGTGCTTTCTTTGATTGATTAGTGCATATTTATGTACAGACATGGCTTTCGAGACGTTTCGGCCATAAACCAGTTCGTCCATAGACCGATTCGGCCATAGTCGTTTCGGCCATACTTTTGTAGCAGGATCGGGGATCTTGCCGTAGTTCGGGGATGTGGAAGTCAGTGTTCTAGACTTGTGGGGGAGACAAAGTGCTCAAAATGTGCCAAAAGCTGTAGAAATTTGAAATGAAAAAAATTCAGTATATGTTAAATGCTTTATTATGTACAGTACAAATTATATTTGCCGTGACAATAAATGGAGCAAGCTTCCTATAAATTCAATAAATTAATAAGGAAGGAAAAGTGGTAAAGCACTAACCGTGGAACGTAACGCACGTTCTCTCTTCTTGGTGACACGGTCACCTTCAGACAAACAATAAAACTTTCACTAAAGCTATAGTTAAATTTAAGTTGTATCACAATTCAGGTATTGTCGGTTTAGAATAAAATTCCCAAAAATAGTTAAGTTATGAAATTTAAATAAACTCCAATACCGAGACTAATACTTTATGATATTTGATCAAATTAAACCTATTTTATAAAAACTGAAAAGGAAATACTAAAGAAATTTCCAAAATACAGAAATTTAGAGTTTCAAGAAGGATAACTCTAGATAGTAAAATCCAATTCTACCACACTTTTTATAATGAAATATATACTTAATAGCATCGTTGTTTCTTACGAGAGGTATTCTTGGTAGGGAAGAAAAAAGTTTTGAAACACTCACAATCATTGTTTTCAACTTTATTTATTCTCTTTATATATTTATATCATCAGGTTGATAACAAGCAAATACATAATTAACAACAATTTAAAAAAAAGCGCAATAACAGGTGAGTTGCACTATAATTATATATATAAGATATGTTCACTAAGCATCAGAATCGGAACCACTGTCATCGGAGTCTGGTAGGTCTTCTTGGTTTGGTACTGCTGGCGAGTAAGGTTACCCACAGCACGCAGGAAGTCTGATGTTCTGATGGACTTGCTGTCATACTGCCCCCACAGGGACTCCAGGCGACCTTGCATCTTCTTGTAAGTATCACGCTGGTATCTTGTCAGTTGCTGTTCCCCGACCAGTCTGTAGGTGATGTTGACAGTCTTGGCTTCCTTCTGGAATGCAGGCACTATTCTGTAGAATTGGAGTTGGGTGCGGGCTGCTTTACCATTAAAACGTCTGTGCCAGCCTACAAAAGTAATAATTAAATTAATACAACATACTTCACAGGAAATATGATTTGTTCAACCTTCAAAATTATTATACAGTGATTGTAATTTAACGGTATAATATAATAGATTTAATTTACATTATGGGAAGTGTTCTGAAAAAAATATTTATTTTATTAATAATGTGCACTTTTTTAATTCTTCTTTTCTAATTTTCTAAAATGTGAACTTTAACATTGAAACTATTAAGTGAATGAATCAATAAATAAAAGCGTTATGTTTTGATAATTAATTATAGGCAATGAAGCCATTAAGAAAGATCAATCAAGTGATTGAGATAATACGCTACTGCCACACGTTGTTGATTACTAACAATACCTGTAAACTGTAGCGTACACAAAGCAAAATTTCTATAGTCAAACAATATCAATCATAAAAAAAAAATATGCAATATACCTCATCTTGAACTTCTGCAAAGAATCAATTTATACTCAAGAGCCGATGCTGCCAACGGAAACAAGACTCGCACTCAAGAGCATGCTGGCGTGGACGAACTGGCTTGCTACAAGATACACATCAATCTAATTAAAAAAACCGATCTCTCATCGCTCCCGTTTTCTGATATGTCGTGTGGGAGATCTAACGAAATCCGCTTTGAGGTCACATGTGAGTGAACTGGAACGTATGAATTTATAATGACATGCAAATGAGTTGACTTCCTATCAGTAAGCCAATCAAAAAAGTTTATGAATTCTGGGGACTGACGATTTCTTCGTAATCAACTTACAAGATCGCGTAAGCCGCAATTTCATTGGTTGAACAGGACACACCTACGAGGTCACTCACATGTGACCTCAAAGCGGGTTTCGTTAGATCTCCCACGCGACATATCAGAAAACGGGAGCGATGAGAGATCGGTTTTTAATTAGATTGGATACACATGGAAACGGCAATGTGGAAAGTTTTTTTTTTTATGAATACAATTCACATTTTCAAATCCTTTATATAAAGCATGTCGGCAAATATAAAAAGTTTTCTCATGGTCTCATTGTTGTTTTAAAATTTTCTCCATAACAAGAAAAGTTTAATTGCATCATCTTGTGGTAAGCTTGGGTCAAGCTTGGATAAAAATAACCCATATGCAGCCATTTCGTGTGCTTAACAATCACAAAATGCAAGATATAGTCAGATCAAAGAATAAATAATTGATAATTATCATGAAGTAATGAACATAATTACATTTTATTTGTCTTGCAATTAATTACGATTGATCTACAATAGCTGGTTTATATTGATCATTAATCATCTAGTAAATAAATAATATTCTGAAATTTCATGATTAATTTCCAAATATTTATTATATATATAAAATAAAACTTAAATTTTGAGCTTAGAACTTGTTAAATATTTGTTAGATTCCGTATAAATATTCCATGGCCGAATCGACTTTAATTCTATGGCCGAACTGGTAGTATGGCCGAAACGACTATGGACGAAACGACTATGGCCGAACTGGTAGTATGGCCGAAACGACTTGTTTCCACAGACATGCGCAGTAAAGTTGAGTAGTAGAACCTTCAGCTCAGATACACTGTGTTGCGAAAATATACGTTTTAAAAAAACACTGTATATTTTGAAACCAAAGCAATACATATGCTGTCAATTTAAAAAAAAATCAGTCACCTACCCACAGGAACATTATTATATAATAGACACTTTTTCCGCAGAGCTCGTTAACGTTCATAATTGATATATTTCCTTGTAAATAATACTGTTAATAAAAAGAATTCAATACCAAAACCTATTTTGCAATACATTGTACAAACAAAAAGCATTGAAATAATCATCAGCAATGTTTGTACAAATAAAAGTCAAATGCTAGCAACCTAACCCTACCAGTGCTATGCACTTTGATTATTTAATGAAACCGAATGAATAAATTGGATTAACAGATCTGTTTAACATTGATTAAATGGGAAATGGATTGTTGTTAGAACTTATTTTGCAATTAACAGAATTTTGCAATTAACAGGTTTGCAATTAAGTGGAATCCACTGTATTATTAAGTCTCTCTAACGAAGTTTGGAGACATTGTTTTTACTCCTTTTCTTAAGTCTCCCAAACGAAGTTTGGAGACTTATTGTTTTTACTCCGTTTCTTATTATTATGTCTCCCAAACAAAGTTTTGGGAGACATTGTTTTTGTCCAGTTTCTTATTATTATTCTTCTTCTTCTTCTTCTTCTTCTTCTTCTTCTTTCCTTTTTCTTTCCGTTCAATGTTGTCCGCGACGTTTCTCAAAGATGCAATGTCCAATCAATATGAAACTTTGGGAATATGTTAAGGGTGACCTGAAGTTTTGCAAACGACTTTTAAAATTTTCAAAATGGCCGCCGTTTCAAAGGTCATTATATAGGACATTGCAATAATTTGAATTTAGGGGGTTTCTGATAAGCTCTAGATAGTGGCAATGGGGGTTTGTTTGGGAGACATCTTGTGACTCGCTGGCGATCACAATCATACCTAGTTATGTCTCCCAAACAAAGTTTTGGGAGACATATTGTTTTTGTCCGGTTTCTTATTATTATTCTTCTTCTTCTTCTTCTTCTTCTTCTTCTTCTTCTTCTTCTTCTTTCCTTTTTCTTTCCGTTCAATGTTGTCCGCGACGTTTCTCAAAGATGCAATGTCCAATCAATATGAAACTTTGGGAATATGTTAAGGGTGACCTGAAGTTTTGCAAACGACTTTTAAAATTTTCAAAATGGCCGCCGTTTCAAAGGTCATTATATAGGACATTGCAATAATTTGAATTTAGGGGGTTTCTGATAAGCTCTAGATAGTGGCAATGGGGGTTTGTTTGGGAGACATCTTGTGACTCGCTGGCGATCACAATCATACCTAGTTATGTCTCCCAAACAAAGTTTTGGGAGACATATTGTTTTTGTCCGGTTTCTTATTATTATTCTTCTTCTTCTTCTTCTTCTTCTTCTTCTTCTTCTTCTTTCCTTTTTCTTTCCGTTCAATGTTGTCCGCGACGTTTCTCAAAGATGCAATGTCCAATCAATATGAAACTTTGGGAATATGTTAAGGGTGACCTGAAGTTTTGCAAACGACTTTTAAAATTTTCAAAATGGCCGCCGTTTCAAAGGTCATTATATAGGACATTGCAATAATTTGAATTTAGGGGGTTTCTGATAAGCTCTAGATAGTGGCAATGGGGGTTTGTTTGGGAGACATCTTGTGACTCGCTGGCGATCACAATCATACCTAGTTATGTCTCCCAAACAAAGTTTTGGGAGACATATTGTTTTTGTCCGGTTTCTTATTATTATTCTTCTTCTTCTTCTTCTTCTTCTTCTTCTTCTTCTTCTTCTTCTTCTTCTTCTTCTTCCGTTCAATGTTGTCCGCGACGTTTCTCAAAGATGCAATGTCCAATCAATATGAAACTTTGGGAATATGTTAAGGGTGACCTGAAGTTTTGCAAACGACTTTTAAAATTTTCAAAATGGCCGCCGTTTCCATGGAAACAGAAAAAGGTCATTATATAGGAGACATTGCTTTATGTCAGTAACCTAGGTGGGTAGGATTCTGAAATTTTGTAGGTGAATAGAGCAAAAGGTGCTCTTTAATTATACGAAAAAAAAATTTGAAGCGATATTTACGGTTTTCGCGTTATTTACGAAAATGTGATTTTTCGGGCCCAAAATTCGAAATTCTTTCGAAGTGCTTCGATTTCAATGAAAATTGATATTTAGGGGTTTTAAATTATGGCGATTGCAAAGGGCTTAAAAAAAAATCAAAATGGCCGCTGTTTCCGTGGAAACAGGAAAAGGTCATTATATAGGACATTGCAATATCTCTGTAACCTAGGTGGGTAGGATTCTGAAATTTTGTACGTGAATAGAGCAAAAGGGAATTTAGGGGGTTTCTGATAAGCTCTAGATAGTGGCAATGGGAGTTTGGGAGACATCTTGTGACTCGCTTGCGATCACAATCATTCCTAGTTTTTCTTATTATTATACTTTTTTCTTTTTCTTCCGTCAACCTGATGCACGAACTTGTCCGGCTATCTCCTCGGAAATGGATGGACCGATCAATATGAAACTTGGAGGGGTGATAGGTCCCAAGGTCCTACAGTGTTTTTTGCGGTTTATAATTTCAAAATGGCCGCCATTTCCAAGATGGCCGCCAAAAATGGCGAAAAATGTAAACATTGTCCAATTTCAACGAAACTTGGTATACAGGGTATAACGGTGATGGCGACTGATGGCGCATTGTCGGAATTTCTGTAATGGCCGCCATTTTCAAGATGGCCGCCGAAAATCGCGAAAAATGTAAACATTGTCCAATTTCAATGAAACTTGGTATACAGGGTATAAGGGTGATGGCAACTGACGGCGCATTGTCGGAAGTTTTGTAATGGCCGCCATTTTCAAGATGGCGGCCGAAAATGGCGAAAAATGTAAACATTGTCCGATTTCAACGAATCTTGGTATACAGGGTATATAGGTGATGGGGACTGACGGCGCATTGTCGGAATTTTTGTAATGGCCGCCATTTTCAAGATGGCCCCCGAAAATGGTGAAAAATGTAAACATTGTCCGATTTCAATGAAACTTGGTATACAGGGTATAAGGGTGATGGCGACTGACGGCGCATTGTCGGAATTTTTGTAATGGCCGCCATTTTCAAGATGGCCGCCAAATGGTGAAAAATGTAAACATTGTCTGATTTCAACGAAACTTGGTATACAGGGTATATGGGTGATGGCGACTCACGGCGCATTTTCGGAATTTCCGTAATGGCCTCCATTTTTAAGATGGCTGCTGAAAATGGCAAAAAATATAAAGTCTGATTTTAACGAAACTTGGTATACAGTGTATATCGGTGATGGCGACTCTTCAACTTGTTGAAGAGAACAGGCATAAAATGGGCACGGGAGGGGACATCTCACGTTTCGCGAAACGTAAATTTTAATTATTATTCTTTCTTTCCAATGATTTTTGTCCGGCTTAGTTCTCGGAGATGCCGTGATAGAATTGAATGAAACTTGGCAGAAAGTTAGATCACTATGTGAAGGTGTGCAATCAATACTTTTTTTTCGAAATGGCCGCCATTTTCAAGATGGCTGCCAGGGGCGACATCTGCTATTGCTCGCAATTGCAATTCTAGTTATGTCGCCCCGAACGTAGTCACGGGACGACATATTGTTATTCTTCCGTTTCTTTGTTATTATTATGTCGCCCCGAACGTAGTCACGGGACGACATATTGTTATTCTTCCGTTTCTTTGTTATTATTCTTTCTTTCCAATGATTTTTGTCCGGCTTAGTTCTCGGAGATGCCTTGATAGAATTGAATGAAACTTGGCAGAAACTAAGATCACTATGTGAAGGTGTGCAATCAATACTTTTTTTTTCAAAATGGCCGCCATTTTCAAGATGGCCGCCATTGAAAGATCGGTACCCTCCGAAAATTTAAAACGTTTGTATCTCAAAAACTGTACCATAGAATTTCATTAAACTTCGTAGGTTTGTAAAGTACAATTAGAAGAACAAACTCATGAAAAAAAATGGCGATCGGTTGGAGACGTTTGGCGGCCATTTTGAAAAATGATGTTAAAATGGCGAAAAACTTAACATGGATAGAATTGAATGAAACTTGGCAGAAAGTAAGATCACTATGTGAAGGTGTGCAAGCAATACCTTTTTTTTCGATATGGCCGCCATTTTCAAGATGGCCGCCATTCAAAGATCGGTACCCTGCGAAAATTTAAAACATTTATATCTCAAAACCTGTATGATAGAATTTCATTAAACTTCGTAGGTTTGTAAAGCACAATTAGAAGAACAAACTGATGAAAAAAAATCGCGATTGGTTTCAGACATTTGACGGCCATTTTGAAAAATGATGTTAAAATGGCGAAAAACTTAACATGGATAGAATTGAATGAAACTTGGCAGAAAGTAAGATCACTATGTGAAGGTGTGCAATCAATACTTTTTTTTTCAACATGGCCGCCATTTTCTAGATGGCTGCCAGGGGCGACATCTGCTATTGCTCGCAATTGCAATTCTAGTTATGTCTCCCAAACAAAGTTTTGGGAGACATATTGTTTTTGTCCGGTTTCTTATTATTATTCTTCTTCTTCTTCTTCTTCTTCTTTCCTTTTTCTTTCCGTTCAATGTTGTCCGCGACGTTTCTCAAAGATGCAATGTCCAATCAATATGAAACTTTGGGAATATGTTAAGGGTGACCTGAAGTTTTGCAAACGACTTTTAAAATTTTCAAAATGGCCGCCGTTTCCGTGGAAACAGAAAAAGGTCATTATATAGGAGACATTGCTTTATGTCAGTAACCTAGGTGGGTAGGATTCTGAAATTTTGTAGGTGAATAGAGCAAAAGGTGCTCTTTAATTATACGAAAAAAAAATTTGAAGCGATATTTACGGTTTTCGCGTTATTTACGAAAATGTGATTTTTCGGGCCCAAAATTCGAAATTCTTTCGAAGTGCTTCGATTTCAATGAAAATTGATATTTAGGGGTTTTAAATGATGGCGATTGCAAAGGGCTTAAAAAAAATCAAAATGGCCGCTGTTTCCATGGAAACAGGAAAAGGTCATTATATAGGACATTGCGATATCTCTGTAACCTAGGTGGGTAGGATTCTGAAATTTTGTAGGTGAATAGAGCAAAAGGGAATTTAGGGGGTTACTGATAAGCTCTAGATAGTGGCAATGGGGGTTTGGGAGACATCTTGTGACTCGCTTGCGATCACAATCATACCTAGTTATTATTATTCTTTCTTTCCAATGATTTTTGTCCGGCTTAGTTCTCGGAGATGCCGTGATAGAATTGAATGAAACTTGGCAGAAAGTTAGATCACTATGTGAAGGTGTGCAATCAATACTTTTTTTTTTTAAATGGCCACCATTTTCAAGATGGCTGCCAGGGGCGACATCTGCTATTGCTCGCAATTGCAATTCTAGTTATTATGTCGCCCCGAACGTAGTCACGGGACGACATATTGTTATTCTTCCGTTTCTTTGTTATTATGTCGCCCCGAACGTAGTCACGGGACGACATATTGTTATTCTTCCGTTTCTTTGTTATTATGTCCCCGACCACGAAGTGTCGTCGGGGACATATTGTTTTTACTCCGTTTCTTATTATGTCTCCCAAACAAAGTTTTGGGAGACATATTGTTTTTGTCCGGTTTCTTATTATTATTCTTCTTCTTCTTCTTCTTCTTCTTCTTCTTCTTCTTCTTCTTCTTCTTCTTCCGTTCAATGTTGTCCGCGACGTTTCTCAAAGATGCAATGTCCAATCAATATGAAACTTTGGGAATATGTTAAGGGTGACCTGAAGTTTTGCAAACGACTTTTAAAATTTTCAAAATGGCCGCCGTTTCCATGGAAACAGAAAAAGGTCATTATATAGGAGACATTGCTTTATGTCAGTAACCTAGGTGGGTAGGATTCTGAAATTTTGTAGGTGAATAGAGCAAAAGGTGCTCTTTAATTATACGAAAAAAAAATTTGAAGCGATATTTACGGTTTTCGCGTTATTTACGAAAATGTGATTTTTCGGGCCCAAAATTCGAAATTCTTTCGAAGTGCTTCGATTTCAATGAAAATTGATATTTAGGGGTTTTAAATTATGGCGATTGCAAAGGGCTTAAAAAAAAATCAAAATGGCCGCTGTTTCCGTGGAAACAGGAAAAGGTCATTATATAGGACATTGCAATATCTCTGTAACCTAGGTGGGTAGGATTCTGAAATTTTGTACGTGAATAGAGCAAAAGGGAATTTAGGGGGTTTCTGATAAGCTCTAGATAGTGGCAATGGGAGTTTGGGAGACATCTTGTGACTCGCTTGCGATCACAATCATTCCTAGTTATTATTATGTCTCCCAAACAAAGTTTTGGGAGACATATTGTTTTTGTCCGGTTTCTTATTATTATTATGTCTCCCAAACAAAGTTTTGGGAGACATATTGTTTTTGTCCGGTTTCTTATTATTATTCTTCTTCTTCTTCTTCTTTCCTTTTTCTTTCCGTTCAATGTTGTCCGCGACGTTTCTCAAAGATGCAATGTCCAATCAATATGAAACTTTGGGAATATGTTAAGGGTGACCTGAAGTTTTGCAAACGACTTTTAAAATTTTCAAAATGGCCGCCGTTTCAAAGGTCATTATATAGGACATTGCAATAATTTGAATTTAGGGGGTTTCTGATAAGCTCTAGATAGTGGCAATGGGGGTTTGTTTGGGAGACATCTTGTGACTCGCTGGCGATCACAATCATACCTAGTTCTTCTTCTTCTTCTTCTTCTTTCCTTTTTCTTTCCGTTCAATGTTGTCCGCGACGTTTCTCAAAGATGCAATGTCCAATCAATATGAAACTTTGGGAATATGTTAAGGGTGACCTGAAGTTTTGCAAACGACTTTTAAAATTTTCAAAATGGCCGCTGTTTCAAAGGTCATTATATAGGACATTGCAATAATTTGAATTTAGGGGGTTTCTGATAAGCTCTAGATAGTGGCAATGGGGGTTTGTTTGGGAGACATCTTGTGACTCGCTGGCGATCACAATCATACCTAGTTATGTCTCCCAAACAAAGTTTTGGGAGACATATTGTTTTTGTCCGGTTTCTTATTATTATTATTCTTCTTCTTCTTCTTCTTCTTCTTCTTCTTCTTCTTTCCTTTTTCTTTCCGTTCAATGTTGTCCGCGACGTTTCTCAAAGATGCAATGTCCAATCAATATGAAACTTTGGGAATATGTTAAGGGTGACCTGAAGTTTTGCAAACGACTTTTAAAATTTTCAAAATGGCCGCCGTTTCAAAGGTCATTATATAGGACATTGCAATAATTTGAATTTAGGGGGTTTCTGATAAGCTCTAGATAGTGGCAATGGGGGTTTGTTTGGGAGACATCTTGTGACTCGCTGGCGATCACAATCATACCTAGTTATTATTATGTCTCCCAAACAAAGTTTTGGGAGACATATTGTTTTTGTCCGGTTTCTTATTATTATTATGTCTCCCAAACAAAGTTTTGGGAGACATATTGTTTTTGTCCGGTTTCTTATTATGTCTCCCAAACAAAGTTTTGGGAGACATATTGTTTTTGTCCGGTTTCTTATTATTATTCTTCTTCTTCTTCTTCTTCTTCTTCTTCTTCTTCTTCTTCTTTCCTTTTTCTTTCCGTTCAATGTTGTCCGCGACGTTTCTCAAAGATGCAATGTCCAATCAATATGAAACTTTGGGAATATGTTAAGGGTGACCTGAAGTTTTGCAAACGACTTTTAAAATTTTCAAAATGGCCGCCGTTTCCGTGGAAACAGAAAAAGGTCATTATATAGGAGACATTGCTTTATGTCAGTAACCTAGGTGGGTAGGATTCTGAAATTTTGTAGGTGAATAGAGCAAAAGGTGCTCTTTAATTATACGAAAAAAAAATTTGAAGCGATATTTACGGTTTTCGCGTTATTTACGAAAATGTGATTTTTCGGGCCCAAAATTCGAAATTCTTTCGAAGTGCTTCGATTTCAATGAAAATTGATATTTAGGGGTTTTAAATGATGGCGATTGCAAAGGGCTTAAAAAAAATCAAAATGGCCGCTGTTTCCATGGAAACAGCAAAAGGTCATTATATAGGACATTGCGATATCTCTGTAACCTAGGTGGGTAGGATTCTGAAATTTTGTAGGTGAATAGAGCAAAAGGGAATTTAGGGGGTTACTGATAAGCTCTAGATAGTGGCAATGGGGGTTTGGGAGACATCTTGTGACTCGCTTGCGATCACAATCATACCTAGTTATTATTCTTTCTTTCCAATGATTTTTGTCCGGCTTAGTTCTCGGAGATGCCTGGATAGAATTGAATGAAACTTGGCAGAAAGTAAGATCACTATGTGAAGGTGTGCAATCAATACTTTTTTTTTCGAAATGGCCGCCATTTTCAAGATGGCTGCCAGGGGCGACATCTGCTATTGCTCGCAATTGCAATTCTAGTTATTATGTCTCCCAAACAAAGTTTTGGGAGACATATTGTTTTTGTCCGGTTTCTTATTATTATTCTTCTTCTTCTTCTTCTTCTTTCCTTTTTCTTTCCGTTCAATGTTGTCCGCGACGTTTCTCAAAGATGCAATGTCCAATCAATATGAAACTTTGGGAATATGTTAAGGGTGACCTGAAGTTTTGCAAACGACTTTTAAAATTTTCAAAATGGCCGCCGTTTCAAAGGTCATTATATAGGACATTGCAATAATTTGAATTTAGGGGGTTTCTGATAAGCTCTAGATAGTGGCAATGGGGGTTTGTTTGGGAGACATCTTGTGACTCGCTGGCGATCACAATCATACCTAGTTATTATTCTTCTTCTTCTTCTTCTTTCCTTTTTCTTTCCGTTCAATGTTGTCCGCGACGTTTCTCAAAGATGCAATGTCCAATCAATATGAAACTTTGGGAATATGTTAAGGGTGACCTGAAGTTTTGCAAACGACTTTTAAAATTTTCAAAATGGCCGCCGTTTCAAAGGTCATTATATAGGACATTGCAATAATTTGAATTTAGGGGGTTTCTGATAAGCTCTAGATAGTGGCAATGGGGGTTTGTTTGGGAGACATCTTGTGACTCGCTGGCGATCACAATCATACCTAGTTCTTCTTCTTCTTCTTCTTCTTTCCTTTTTCTTTCCGTTCAATGTTGTCCGCGACGTTTCTCAAAGATGCAATGTCCAATCAATATGAAACTTTGGGAATATGTTAAAGGGTGACCTGAAGTTTTGCAAACGACTTTTAAAATTTTCAAAATGGCCGCTGTTTCAAAGGTCATTATATAGGACATTGCAATAATTTGAATTTAGGGGGTTTCTGATAAGCTCTAGATAGTGGCAATGGGGGTTTGTTTGGGAGACATCTTGTGACTCGCTGGCGATCACAATCATACCTAGTTATTATGTCTCCCAAACAAAGTTTTGGGAGACATATTGTTTTTGTCCGGTTTCTTATTATTATTATTATTCTTCTTCTTCTTCTTCTTCTTCTTCTTCTTCTTCTTCTTCTTCTTCTTCTTCTTCTTCTTTCCTTTTTCTTTCCGTTCAATGTTGTCCGCGACGTTTCTCAAAGATGCAATGTCCAATCAATATGAAACTTTGGGAATATGTTAAGGGTGACCTGAAGTTTTGCAAACGACTTTTAAAATTTTCAAAATGGCCGCTGTTTCAAAGGTCATTATATAGGACATTGCAATAATTTGAATTTAGGGGGTTTCTGATAAGCTCTAGATAGTGGCAATGGGGGTTTGTTTGGGAGACATCTTGTGACTCGCTGGCGATCACAATCATACCTAGTTATTATGTCTCCCAAACAAAGTTTTGGGAGACATATTGTTTTTGTCCGGTTTCTTATTATTATTCTTCTTCTTCTTCTTCTTCTTCTTCTTCTTCTTCTTCTTTCCTTTTTCTTTCCGTTCAATGTTGTCCGCGACGTTTCTCAAAGATGCAATGTCCAATCAATATGAAACTTTGGGAATATGTTAAGGGTGACCTGAAGTTTTGCAAACGACTTTTAAAATTTTCAAAATGGCCGCCGTTTCAAAGGTCATTATATAGGACATTGCAATAATTTGAATTTAGGGGGTTTCTGATAAGCTCTAGATAGTGGCAATGGGGGTTTGTTTGGGAGACATCTTGTGACTCGCTGGCGATCACAATCATACCTAGTTATTATTATGTCTCCCAAACAAAGTTTTGGGAGACATATTGTTTTTGTCCGGTTTCTTATTATTATTATGTCTCCCAAACAAAGTTTTGGGAGACATATTGTTTTTGTCCGGTTTCTTATTATTATTCTTCTTCTTCTTCTTCTTTCCTTTTTCTTTCCGTTCAATGTTGTCCGCGACGTTTCTCAAAGATGCAATGTCCAATCAATATGAAACTTTGGGAATATGTTAAGGGTGACCTGAAGTTTTGCAAACGACTTTTAAAATTTTCAAAATGGCCGCCGTTTCAAAGGTCATTATATAGGACATTGCAATAATTTGAATTTAGGGGGTTTCTGATAAGCTCTAGATAGTGGCAATGGGGGTTTGTTTGGGAGACATCTTGTGACTCGCTGGCGATCACAATCATACCTAGTTCTTCTTCTTCTTCTTCTTCTTTCCTTTTTCTTTCCGTTCAATGTTGTCCGCGACGTTTCTCAAAGATGCAATGTCCAATCAATATGAAACTTTGGGAATATGTTAAGGGTGACCTGAAGTTTTGCAAACGACTTTTAAAATTTTCAAAATGGCCGCTGTTTCAAAGGTCATTATATAGGACATTGCAATAATTTGAATTTAGGGGGTTTCTGATAAGCTCTAGATAGTGGCAATGGGGGTTTGTTTGGGAGACATCTTGTGACTCGCTGGCGATCACAATCATACCTAGTTATTATGTCTCCCAAACAAAGTTTTGGGAGACATATTGTTTTTGTCCGGTTTCTTATTATTATTCTTCTTCTTCTTCTTCTTCTTCTTCTTCTTCTTCTTCTTTCCTTTTTCTTTCCGTTCAATGTTGTCCGCGACGTTTCTCAAAGATGCAATGTCCAATCAATATGAAACTTTGGGAATATGTTAAGGGTGACCTGAAGTTTTGCAAACGACTTTTAAAATTTTCAAAATGGCCGCCGTTTCAAAGGTCATTATATAGGACATTGCAATAATTTGAATTTAGGGGGTTTCTGATAAGCTCTAGATAGTGGCAATGGGGGTTTGTTTGGGAGACATCTTGTGACTCGCTGGCGATCACAATCATACCTAGTTATTATTATGTCTCCCAAACAAAGTTTTGGGAGACATATTGTTTTTGTCCGGTTTCTTATTATTATTATGTCTCCCAAACAAAGTTTTGGGAGACATATTGTTTTTGTCCGGTTTCTTATTATTATTCTTCTTCTTCTTCTTCTTTCCTTTTTCTTTCCGTTCAATGTTGTCCGCGACGTTTCTCAAAGATGCAATGTCCAATCAATATGAAACTTTGGGAATATGTTAAGGGTGACCTGAAGTTTTGCAAACGACTTTTAAAATTTTCAAAATGGCCGCCGTTTCAAAGGTCATTATATAGGACATTGCAATAATTTGAATTTAGGGGGTTTCTGATAAGCTCTAGATAGTGGCAATGGGGGTTTGTTTGGGAGACATCTTGTGACTCGCTGGCGATCACAATCATACCTAGTTCTTCTTCTTCTTCTTCTTCTTTCCTTTTTCTTTCCGTTCAATGTTGTCCGCGACGTTTCTCAAAGATGCAATGTCCAATCAATATGAAACTTTGGGAATATGTTAAGGGTGACCTGAAGTTTTGCAAACGACTTTTAAAATTTTCAAAATGGCCGCTGTTTCAAAGGTCATTATATAGGACATTGCAATAATTTGAATTTAGGGGGTTTCTGATAAGCTCTAGATAGTGGCAATGGGGGTTTGTTTGGGAGACATCTTGTGACTCGCTGGCGATCACAATCATACCTAGTTATTATGTCTCCCAAACAAAGTTTTGGGAGACATATTGTTTTTGTCCGGTTTCTTATTATTATTCTTCTTCTTCTTCTTCTTCTTCTTTCCTTTTTCTTTCCGTTCAATGTTGTCCGCGACGTTTCTCAAAGATGCAATGTCCAATCAATATGAAACTTTGGGAATATGTTAAGGGTGACCTGAAGTTTTGCAAACGACTTTTAAAATTTTCAAAATGGCCGCCGTTTCCGTGGAAACAGAAAAAGGTCATTATATAGGAGACATTGCTTTATGTCAGTAACCTAGGTGGGTAGGATTCTGAAATTTTGTAGGTGAATAGAGCAAAAGGTGCTCTTTAATTATACGAAAAAAAAATTTGAAGCGATATTTACGGTTTTCGCGTTATTTACGAAAATGTGATTTTTCGGGCCCAAAATTCGAAATTCTTTCGAAGTGCTTCGATTTCAATGAAAATTGATATTTAGGGGTTTTAAATGATGGCGATTGCAAAGGGCTTAAAAAAAATCAAAATGGCCGCTGTTTCCATGGAAACAGGAAAAGGTCATTATATAGGACATTGCGATATCTCTGTAACCTAGGTGGGTAGGATTCTGAAATTTTGTAGGTGAATAGAGCAAAAGGGAATTTAGGGGGTTACTGATAAGCTCTAGATAGTGGCAATGGGGGTTTGGGAGACATCTTGTGACTCGCTTGCGATCACAATCATACCTAGTTATGTCTCCCAAACAAAGTTTTGGGAGACATATTGTTTTTGTCCGGTTTCTTATTATTATTCTTCTTCTTCTTCTTCTTCTTCTTCTTCTTCTTCTTCTTTCCTTTTTCTTTCCGTTCAATGTTGTCCGCGACGTTTCTCAAAGATGCAATGTCCAATCAATATGAAACTTTGGAAATATGTTAAGGGTGACCTGAAGTTTTGCAAACGACTTTTAAAATTTTCAAAATGGCCGCCGTTTCCGTGGAAACAGAAAAAGGTCATTATATAGGAGACATTGCTTTATGTCAGTAACCTAGGTGGGTAGGATTCTGAAATTTTGTAGGTGAATAGAGCAAAAGGTGCTCTTTAATTATACGGAAAAAAAATTTGAAGCGATATTTACGGTTTTCGTGTTATTTACGAAAATGTGATTTTTCGGGCCCAAAATTCGAAATTCTTTCGAAGTGCTTCGATTTCAATGAAAATTGATATTTAGGGGTTTTAAATGATGGCGATTGCAAAGGGCTTAAAAAAAATCAAAATGGCCGCTGTTTCCATGGAAACAGGAAAAGGTCATTATATAGGACATTGCGATATCTCTGTAACCTAGGTGGGTAGGATTCTGAAATTTTGTAGGTGAATAGAGCAAAAGGGAATTTAGGGGGTTACTGATAAGCTCTAGATAGTGGCAATGGGGGTTTGGGAGACATCTTGTGACTCGCTTGCGATCACAATCATACCTAGTTATTATTATTTTTCCGTCTTTTTTTTTCTTCCGCTTTCCATTTCAACTTGTCCGACGCAGATCTCGAACACGACTCAACGGAATGAAATGAAACTTACTGGGGTGATAGACCCCAATGTCTAGTTGTGCAATTAAGTTTTAAAATTTTCAAAATGGCCGCCATTTTCAAGATGGCCACCAAAAACCGAAAACCTTTGACCTCAATTTTCTCAAAAACTGCCTGGCAGAATTTCACCAAACTTAGTATAAATGTTCAGTAGCATGAGTGGAAACTTTTTATTAAAGAAAAACCCAAACGATATGTCGGCCATTTTCAAAATGGCCGCCAATAGTGGAAAAAAGTGAACTTGCTTGGATTTCAACGATTTTTGGTTTCTGTAGTAAACATGATATCCCGAGTTGAATGGCGATAACGCAAATGTTCTACCGGCAGCCATTTTCAAAAATGGCCACCATTTTCCCGCCAATAGTGGAAAAAAGTGAAGTTGCTTGGATTTCAAGGATTTTTGGTTTACATAGTAAACATGACATCCCGAGTTGAATGGCGATAACGCAAATGTTCTACCAGCAGCCATTTTCAAAATGGCCACCATTTTCCGGCCAAATTTTTAACATTCTTCAATTTCAATGCAATTTGGCACAAAGGGTAAACATGATATCCCGAGTTGAATGGCGTTAAAGAAAATGTTTTACGGGCAGCCATTTTCAAAATGGCCACCATTTTCCCGCCAAAAAAGTGAACTTGCTTGGATTTCAACGATTTTAGGTTTATTCAGTAAACATGATATCTGGAGTTGAATGGCGATAACGCAAATGTTCTACGGGCAGCCATTTTCAAAATGGCCGACATTTTCCCGCCAAAATTTCAACATTGATCAATTTCAATGCAATTTGGTATAAAGGGTAAACATGATATCCCGATTTGACTGCAGTTAAAGAAAATGTTTAATGGGCAGCACTTTTCAAAATGGCCACCATTTTCCCACCAAAATTTCAACCTTGTTCCATTTCAATGAAATTATTTCAACCTTGTTCAATTTCAATGAAATTTGGTGTAACGGGTTAGCCGGGTCTAGTGGAACCCCTGCTCAATTTTTTTCGTTTGGGAGACTTACGTGATCTTTGATCATAAATTTTAATTATTTTTCCGTCTTTTTTTTCTTCCGCTTTCCATTTCAACTTGTCCGACGCAGATCTCGAACACAACTCAACGGAATGAAATGAAACTTACTGGGTTGATAGACGCCAATGCCTAGTTGTGCAAGAATGTTTAAAAATTTTCAAAATGGCCGCCAATAGTGGAAAAAAGTGAACTTGCTTGGATTTCAACGATTTTTGGTTTATATAGTAAACATGATATCCCGACTTGAATGGCGATTACGCAAATGTTCTACCGGCAGCCATTTTCAAAATGGCCACCATTTTCCCGCCAGAAAATGGCCGCCAATAGTGGGAAAAAGTGAACGACGCAGATCTCGAACACGACTCAACGGAATGAGATGAATCTTACTGGGGTGATAGACCCCAATGCCTAGTTGTGCAAGAATGTTTAAAAATTTTCAAAATGGCCGCCATTTTCAAGATGGTCGCCAAAAACTGAAAACCTTCGACCTCAATTTTCTCAAAAACTGCCCGGCAGGATTTTACCAAACTTAGTACAAATGTTCAGTAGTATGAGTGGAAACTTTTTATTAAAGAAAAATGGAAACGATATGTCGGCCATTTTCAAAATGGCCGCCAATAGTGGAAAAAAGTGAACTTGCTTGGATTTCAACGATTTTTGGTTTATATAGTAAACATGATATCCCGACTTGAATGGCGATTACGCAAATGTTCTACCGGCAGCCATTTTCAAAATGGCCACCATTTTCCCGCCAGAAAATGGCTGCCAATAGTGGAAAAAAGTGAATTTGCTTGGATTTCAAGGATTTTTGGTTAATGTAGTAAACATGATATTCCGAGTTGAATGGCGATAACGCAAATGTTCTACCGGCAGCCATTTTCAAAATGGCCACCATTTTCCCGCCAAATTTTTAACATTCTTCAATTTCAATGCAATTTGGCACAAAGGGTAAACATGATATCCCGAGTTGAATGGCATTAAAGAAAATGTTTTACGGGCAGCCATTTTCAAAATGGCTGACATTTTCCCGTCAAAAAAGTGAACTTGCTTGGATTTCAATGATTTTAGGTTTATTCAGTAAACATGATATCTGGAGTTGAATGGCGATAACGCAAATGTTCTATGGGCAGCCATTTTCAAAATGGCCGATATTTTCTCACCAAAATTTCAACCTTGTTCCATTTCAATGAAATTATTTCAACCTTGTTCAGTTTCAATGAAATTTGGTGTAACGGGTTAGCCGGGTCTAGTGGAACCCCTGCTCAATTTTTTTTCGTTTGGGAGACTTCATGATCTTTGATCATAAATTTTAATTATTATTATTTTTCCGTCTTTTTTCTTCCGCTTTCAATTTCAACTTGTCTGACGCATATCTCGAACATGACTCAACGGAAGGAAATGAAACTTACTGGGGTGATAGACCCCAATGCCTAGTTGTGCAAGAATGTTTAAAAATGTATCTTCTATAGGGATTGACATAGAAAATTTAATTGATACAGGGATAAAAAATATAGAGGAATGTGCCCATACATGTAATAATAAATTCTGGAAAAATGTTTTAGAAGTATGGATATCAATTTTAGAAAAAACCAAAGATTGGTCTTGGGAATCCTTTCTTAAAGAGCCATTATGGAAAAATAAAGATATTAAAATAGATGACAAACCAATTTTTTTCAAAGAATGGTACCAAAAAGGGATTCGTATTATTGGAGATTTGATAAACGAGAATGGAGATTTTTATTCTGTTGTTGAATTAAAACAAAAATTTAATCTGAATGTCCAAATTATGAAATTTAACAGTATATTATCATGTATTAATAAATATTCTAAATCTTTTGAAAAGGTGAAAGATGATAATAAATATATCACATATCCCTATATACCAAAAAACATTGAATTATTCTTGAAACATAAAAAGGGTGCTAAAGATTTTTATAATGTACTTAATCAAAATTCTTCAGATCCTACAAGCAAACAAAAAGTTATGATCCAATTTGAAATGACAGGAGAAGAAATAAAAAATATATATAAACTTCCATTTGAGATTACCAAAAATTCAAAGCTACAGTGGTTTCAATACAAGATCAATCATCTAGTGCTCACTACAAATTCATTTTTGGCAAAAATAAACTTGATAGAAAATTCTTTATGTACATTGTGTAACAAAGAACCAGAAACTATTGTACATCTTCTGTGGGAATGCGAAAAAGTCCAAAACTTTCTTGAAGATGTTGAGAATTGGATAACAAACACTGGTGGTTTTACTCTAAATTTCAATAAAAAATCATTCATTTTTGGAATAATAGATTCTAAATATGCCAATATAAAAAATTTAGTTATTCTAGCTTTGAAAAATTATATATATACAACACGCTGTCTTAAAAAAACACTATCTTTCACAGGAGTATACCATACCCTAAAACATATGTACATGGTAGAAAAAGAAATAGCAACAAAGAATAAAAAATTAGAAGAATTCAAAAATCAATGGAACTGTTGGCACACCCTTTTTTCATAGTAGCTTGGCGGAGACTAAAGAAACGATAAAAACTCCAAATTTTCAGTTAAGAACAGGGTTCGCACGGGTGCTTGAAAACCTGGAAAGTACTTGAAATTGAAAATTGGAAATTAAGGCCTTGAAAGTACTTGAAATTCAAAGGAGGTCCTTGAAACTCCTTGAAAAACTGTGTTTTTGAAGAATAAAAAAAATTGGTTAAATTTTCTGTCATAAAAGTGTTTTTAATTCGTTTTCAGATCACTCGGTCTCGCGTTTATCGGTATTTTTGTCAAGACTTTATAAAAGTTTTGCGTATTTTCCCTTTTCTAAAAATAGCTACTTTTCTGTGAAACCGGTGCGTAGTAATTTCTGTGATGCGGTCAAGAAATAAATCTGACTTTGCGTAAATATTTTAGTAATTAAACGATCCAGATTGATATTTTGGTAACTTAAATTAACTTTAACTAATAAAAAATCTTTCATTTACTTGATTAAATGTATTTTGCCGATGAATTTTAGTCACAGTGAGCAAACCAAAACTGAAAGTAGTTCGAAAGAACGTTGATGACATACCTGGGAAATGTAAATTCTGGTCCTTGAAAATTTGGAAATTGGTCCTTTAAAGTCCTTGAATTTTGTGGTAAAAAATGTGTATGAACCCTGTAAGAAATATTTAGACCTGTTTTTTTTATTTAAATGGAAAAGCTCTCACAGATATTATCGAAAATACTAATAATAGCAGAGTATTCAAGAGTCCGATCAACCAGATGCCAACCAAAATAACCATTTTTTAGCTCACCTGGCTATGGCCAGGGTGAGCTTTTGCCATCACTTTGCGTCCGTTGTCCGTCCGTCGTCCGTCCGTCCGTCGTCCGTCCGTCGTTAGCTTTTCATTCAAACATCTTCTCCTCAGAAACCATTTGGCCAATTCCAACCAAACTTTGCATGAGTGGTGTATGGAAGGTCCTCAACAAAGTTTCCTCATTTAGTTCTGATTGGTCAAGAAACATGGCCACCAGAGGCAATTCTTGTTTCTGATTGGCTGATTTTCAAAAATCTTCTCCTCTGAAACCACTGGGCCGATTGGTTTGAAACTTAATAGGAATGATCTATGACATGTCCTCTACAAACGATCCTCAATTTATTTTGATCTGACATAAAACATGGCCGTCGTAGCTAAAAATAGAATATAGGGGTGCATGTGTTGTTTTTGGCTTATAACTTAAAAACCATTACAGATATCAAAAATCTGACATGGTGCAAAATTGATCAGCCTGACAAGATCTACCTACCCTGAAATTTTGAAGGAAATCCCAAAACCCATTTAGGAGTTATTGCCCTTTTTTCGTCAAATTTTCAAAATTTAACATTTTTCGTCATTTATCTCCAAAACTATTTGAGATAGAAGTGAAATGTAAATTTGAAAAATGTTTGCCATGTTGAGGTCTACATACCCTGAAATTTTAAAGGAAATCCCAAAACCGATTTAGGAGTTGTTGCCCTTTTTTGTCAAATTTTCAAATTTTTTCATTCAAAAATCTTCTCCTCTGAAACCGCTGGGGCGATTGGTTTGAAACTTGATAGGAATGATCTATGACATATCCTCTACAAACGATCCTCAATTTATTTTGATATGACATAAAACATGGCTGTCGTAGCTAAAAAAAGAATATAGGGGTGCATGTGTTGTTTTTGGCTTATAACTTAAAAACCGTTACAGATATCAAAAATCTGACATGGGGTAAAATTGATCAGCATGACAAGATCTACCTACCCTGAAATTTTGAAGGAAATCCCAAAACCCATTTAGGAGTTATTGCCCTTTTTTCGTCAAATTTTCACAATTTAACATTTTTCGTCATTTATCTCCAAAACTATTTGAGATAGAAGTGAAATGTAAATCTGAAAAATATTTGCCATGTTGAGGTCTACCTACCCTGAAATTTTAAAGGAAATCCCAAAACCCATTTCGGAGTTATTGCCCTTTTTTGTCAAATAAATTTTCCCTGAACAATTGAACCAATTGCAACAAACTTGGTCAAATAGTTGATTAATTGTCCAATGAAAACCAGACTCCAGGTGAGCGATACAGGCTCTGGTGAGCCTCTAGTTTTCCTTAAACACCCCCTACCTACTTTTTATATATTTTTTTCCCACCAAAATTATAGTTTTTTTGTTTTTTTTTGTTTTTTTTACCCCCTTTCTGGAGAAACAGATTATACTACTTTTTATTATTACAGTTATAGTATGTTACATATGATGAATCTCTATAATGTTCATATAAAAGTTTCTCTATAAAGGTTTATACAAAAGACATACATAGATATATATAAAATAAAACTGTATTGTTTAATGTATAATATAAAAATAATATGTTCTGAACTCTACTGTTGTGTATATCTGTGTAAATGAATATGTATCTGTGTAACAATGTATATTGAAAAGTTGGTTTTAAAAAAAAAAAAATAAATATAAAAAAAAAGAATGTTTAAAAATTTTCAAAATGGCCGCCATTTTCAAGATGGTCGCCAAAAACCGAAAACCTTCGACCTCAATTTTCTCAAAAACTGCCCGGCAGAATTTCACCAAACTTAGTATAAATGTTCAGTAGCACGAGTGGAAACTTTTTATTAAAGAAAAACGGAAACGATATGTCGGCCATTTTCAAAATGGCCGTCAATAGTGGAAAAAGTGAACAGCGCAGATCTCGAACACGACTCAACGGAATGAAATGAAACTTACTGGGGTGATAGACCCCAATCCGTAGTTGTGCAAGAATGTTTAAAAGTTTTCAAAATGGCCGCCATTTTCAAGATGGTTGCCAAAAACCGAAAACCTTCGACCTCAATTTTCTCAAAAACTGCCCGGCAGAATTTCACCAAACTTAGTATAAATGTTCAGTAGCACGAGTGGAAACTTTTTATTAAAGAAAAACGGAAACGATATGTCGGCCATTTTCAAAATGGCCGCCAATAGTGGAAAAAAGTGAACTTGCTTGGATTTCAACGATTTTTGGTTTATATAGTAAACATGATATCCTGAGTTGAATGGCGATAACGCAAATGTTCTACCAGCAGCCATTTTCAAAATGGCCATCATTTTCCCGCCAGAAAATGGCTGCCAATAGTGGAAAAAAGTGAACTTGCTTGGATTTCAAGGATTTTTGGTTAATGTAGTAAACATGATATCCCGAGTTGAATGGCGATAACGCAAATGTTCTACGGGCAGCCATTTTCAAAATGGCCGACATTTTCCCGCCAAAATTTCAACATTCTTCAATTTCAATGCAATTTGATATAAAGGGTAAACATGATATCCCGAGTTGACTGCAGTTAAAGAAAATGTTTAATGGGCAGCCCTTTTCAAAATGGCCGCCATTTTCCCACCAAAATTTCAACCTTGTTCCATTTCAATGAAATTATTTCAACCTTGTTCAATTTCAATGAAATTTGGTGTAACGGGTTAGCCGGGTCTAGTGGAACCCCTGCTCAATTTTTTTCGTTTGGGAGACTTCATGATCTTTGATTATAAATTTTAATTATTCTTCCTTCTTTCTTTGTCCCATGCATGAACTTTTCCGATGCATTTCTCAGATACCGTAAGTCCGAAATCTACGAAACTTAGGAATATGTTACATATACATCTTTAGATCTGCATTCAATAATAATTTTTTTCTCTGGGTCCATTAAGGTTATATTTTGGGGGTCCAAATACGGGTGGGGTTTAGTATAGAAACCTATGGGGAAAAAAACTTTCTGCAACATGTTCATAACTTATTAAACTTTAGGATATATTCAATATGTATCTCTAGGTGAACCCCTAGAGGGGTCCAAAAAGGGGTGCAGAATTAATTTTTGTGCCCAAGAGGGGATACAATTCACTTCAAAATGAAATAAATGCTTTGTTTTCAGCAATTTAGAAGTGGGTGTATACCCCCCAGATGGGGAAATCCTGCCCCAATTTTTTTTAAAAGGGGGTCCAAAAAAAGGTGCAGAAGATATTTTCGGGTTCAATTGGGGACATAATTCAATTGAAATTGAAAAATAAATGCATTTAAGAGCATAGAAAGTTTTTTTAAATTTTTCTGTTTAAACAAATGTTGTGATGGGATATGTTATAAATGCTTTTTTGGTACAGGTCTTTAAGGTTGTTTTTGGGGCCCAAGAGGAGATACAATTCACTTCAAAATGAAACAAATGCTTTTGTTTTCAGCAATTTAGAAATGTGTGTATACCCCCCGGACCCAGCTGCGATATGCTGGGCACAGGGAACCCCTGCCCAAATATTTTTAAAAGGGGGTCCAATAAAAGGTTTAGAAGATATTTTGGGTTCAGTTGGGGATATAATTCACTTGAAATTAAAAAATAAATGCATTTTAGAGTATAAAAAGTTTTTTATACCGCTTTTGAAAAAAGCGGGGTATATAGTATTCGTTGTGTCCGTCCGTCCGTCCGTCCGACCTTTGTATCCGCAACTCCTCCTAAACTACTGAATGGAATTTGATGAAACTTTCAGAGAATCTTCATCCCATGATGGCACCTCCTATTTTAGAATTTGATTGGACCAATTTTTGGGGTTTCCCATAGAAAAACATGGTCTTTGACTTTCAATGTGATAGGGGGTACCATGATGCCATCCGCAACTCCTCCTAAACCACTGAATGGAATTTGATGAAACTTTCAGAGGATCTTTATTACATGATGCCATAGTGCACCTCCCATTTTAGATTTTGATCTGATGAATATTTGGGGTTACCCATACCAAAACATGGACTTTGACATTCATTGTGATAGGGGTACCATGATGCCATCCGCAACTCCTCCTAAACCACTAAATGGAATTTGATGAAACTTTCAGAGGATCTTTATTACATGATGCCATAGTGCACCTCCTATTTTAGATTTTGATCTGATGAATATTTGGGGTTACCCATACCAAAACATGGACTTCGACATTCATTGTGATAGGGGTACCATGATGCCATCCGCAACTCCTCCTAAACCACTGAATGGAATTTGATGAAACTTTCAGAGGATCGTTATAACATGATGCCATAGTGCACCTCCTATTTTAGATTTTGATCTGACCAACATTAGGGGTTTTCCATACCAACACATGGACTTTGCCATTCATTGTGATAGGGGGTACCAGCATGCCATCCGCAACTCCTCCTAAACCACTAAAGGGAATTCCATGAGACTTTCAGAGAATCTTTATCAATTGATGCCATAGTGCACCTCCTATTTTAGATTTTGATCTGACCGACTTTTTATGTTTTCCATAGCAAAACATTGACTTTGCCATTCCTTGTGATAGGGGGTGCGGGGGTATCAATTAGTGAGCTTTGCTCACAGTATTTCTAGTTTTTAAATTTTTCTGTTCAAACAAATGTTTTGATGGGATATGTTATATATGCTTTTTCTATGGGAGTCTTTAAGGTTGTTTTTGGGGCCCAAGAGGGGATACAATGCACTTCAAAATGAAACAAATGCTTTGTTTTCAGCCATTTAGAAATGGGTATATACCCCCCAGATGGGGAACCCCTGCCCAAATTTTTTTTAAAAGAGGATAAAAAAAAATGCAGAAGATATTTTGGGTTCAATCGGGGATATAATTCACTTGGAATTAAAAGATAAATGCATTAATAAAAGAGTATAATTTTTTTTTTTTTTTCTGTTCAAACAAATGTTTTCATGGGATATGTTATATATGCTTTTTCTGTGGGGGTCTTTAAGTAGAGGTGGTGTTACTATAGAATCATTTAAAAAAAAAATTTTGTTTTCAGCAATGTAGAATTTTGTGAATATCCCCAGACCCAGCCAGGATAGGTTGGGTATGGGGAACCCTTGCCCAAGTTTTTTTTAAAAGGAGGTCCAAAAGGGGTGCAGAGGATATGGGGCTCAAATGAATAAGAAAATGTTGCATTCATAATTGTTTGTATAGATTCATCAAAGGTATTTGTATATTGTGGCCTTCATTTGGGAGACTTTTGTAACCCACAGGTTATAGTTATCAATTTTTTAGCAGATTTTTTCCATCATTTGTCTTTCGAGAAATGCCTAAAAAGCTATCTAAGTGCATGATACGTCTATCATTTATCTTCAGAAAACAGCTGCTTTCCACAAACTGATAGATGATGTACCTGAGGATGTAAAGAGAAAGCGACACATGGAGCTAATAAATGTGTACCGTGACGAAGCATTGAAACTGAACCAGAGTCAGAAGGGAGAAATTCAGCTAGTACTCGTTGAAGGGGTGCGTATAAAGATGACAGATGAAAGCTCTTACTTTTTAGCTCACCTGAGCCAAAGGACAATATGAGTTATTACAATCCCTTGTGTCTGTCGTCGTCGTTGTAAACATTCCTTTAGAGATCTTATGTTCTAAATTTACTTCACTCAAACGAACATAAATTATTTATGTGCTAAACTACTCGGAATTCTGTATAGCATACATATCTGAGCACATTCAGACATGTATACCTTATACACGAATAAGGCACAAAGAAAACAACTAATAAATTAAGATACTGTAAGACGCAGTGACCATCTCTTTTTAGCTCACCTGGACCAAAGGTCCATGTGAGCTTTTACCATCACTTGGCGTCCGTCGTCGTCGTCGTCGTCTGTCGTCGTCTGTTAACAATTTTTCAAACATTAACTCGTCCGACACCATAAGTCCAATTGCAACCAAACTTCGTACAGTTGTTTATTGGTATATGTGCTACAAAACTATCGTTTGGATTTTTGATTCGTAAAAAAACATGGCCGCCATGGCTAAAAATAGAACATAGGGGTAAATTGCAGTTTTTTGCAAATAACTCAAAAACCATAACAGATATCAAAATTCTGGCATAGGGTAAAAGTGTTCAGCACCTCAAGATCTACCTGCCCTGAAATTTTGAAGAAGATCCAACGACCCATGTAGGAGTTATTGCCCTTTTTCTGCATTTTTTCCAAATTTTGCACTTATTAAGCTCAATATCTTGGATACTATAAAGGAAATTTGAAAAATTGCTGAAAACAAAGATCTACAAAATTTGTAACAAGATCTACCTGCTTTGAAATTTTGAAGAAGATGTAACCACCCATGTAGGAGTTATTGCCCTTTTTCTTGATTTTTTTTTTAAATTTGTACTTATTAAGTTGTATGATCATTCCTTTTAGGAGTTATTCCCCTTAGAACATCAAAATTGACCATTTTCACAGCATTTCCCTTATTTTGCAAAATGTTTAAATGAGCCCTTTAGAAGTTAAAGTTTTGTCCCTTAAATGTCAAAATAACTGTTGATGCCTTATAGATGACCCTTTAAATGTCAAAAATAGCGTTTTCTCTTGTTTTTGCCCTATAGAATGAAAACTATTGTCGATAGAGAAAAGCTGTTGTTTGCTTAAACAATCAGCTCATTGAGCTCTACAAAAGTCTGAATTGGGTCGAAGTTGTCAGATGATCCATTATAGGGGTAATAGCTCATGAAAGACTCCCTTAAAGCTTAAGGACCAGGTGAGCGATTCAGGCTCCTGGGAGCCTCTTGTTTATATAATACTAGTACATAATGCAGCCTGAAAATCAAGAACAGATACATATATATAAATAAATGTCTCTCACTACACAAAATCCAAATTCCACGAAATATGAAGGCTGCATACAAGCATCTACAAATATATAATACATAAATTGTTACAAACTTATATTTAAACACACCTGTCACTTTGCATACAATATACCGAAAATTAAACTTTCAATTTACATATACGTGCGCAATGGTCACTGCCCAAACCTCGATACTGAAATCTCGTGCCCGTTTTCTTTATATACTGACCGCCAAACCGCTTCACTCCTATTGATTAACACAACAGTAAAAACTTCATACAAAAATTCTTACGCAAAACGCACATAAATTCATTTATGTTCTAAATTCACTTCGCTCAAACGAACATAAATTATTTATGTGCTAAACTACTCGGAATTCTGTATAGCATATATCTGAGCACATTCAGACATGTATACCTTATACTCGAATAAGGCACAAAGAAAACAACTAATAAATTTAGATACTGTAAGACGCAGTGACCATCTCGACGCACAAAGAAAGCTGTGTGATCATAATTATATACCTAAATTCTGAGACACTGACAAACGTTTTTGCAAATCGTCTAAAACATAACCATCTTTAGTTTTATCGGACTTCCATCGACCATGAATTTTAAATAACCTATCAGAAATATTGTTTTGTGCAGCCGCAGTGGCTCCGCCGGCTCTAAAACTATGTAGTCCAAAATCTGCACTGTTACAACCTATCTCAGACAACGCTGAAAGAACCAATTCTCTAGCTCTAGTATAAGACAAGCTTAAATTTTTCTTTCTAAGAACAAATTTCTGGGATTTTTTCAAAAAAGAAAGTGACCTAAAAATAAACATATCAGAAGATAAATCAATGTTTGCTTCTCTTAAGTAACTTTTTAATGTATTTACTGGACACTGATGACTATCGAGTTTTGAAATTATAACATGTTTTCCTTTCCTATAACAGTCCGTCTTGCTTTTCTCAATAAAAATGTCTACATGTTGCTCATGAAAAGTAATGTGTTTCGCTTTAATGCTACACAACTCGTTGTAACGCAAAAACCCAGTGTAAGCCAAAACACATAATGTCAATAAACGTAAATCTTTATGTGATTGATTAGCAGTATTGTATTTAGAAAATAGCTTGATCATTATGTCAGATGTAATTGGTTCCTTTTTCTTGATAGGTCTATTTAGTTTTCTTTTCGCTGCTTCCATTATCAATATAACAACTTCCGAATCACAAGGATTTACTACTCCTGCAAGGTTGTGTGCCCACTTTATGCTATAAAATGCTGATTCTATCATACTAAAATGATGTGCAGACTCTATCAAACTTTGCAAATAAAGACCTACATATAAATCCTGACATGGCAAAATACATGTAATTTCAAGATATTTCTCACTCCAGCAAACGAATCTTTTGAAACCTCCAGCGTATTTTGCGACTGTGGAATTGGCACGAGCACTTATAATTGTTGATGTCAAGTTATTGAAACAAAACCCTGAACTCTGGGTGTTTAATCTGTTCATTCTGTGACCAAAATCCCGAAGAAAATATTTTCTGCAAAAATATTACGCAATCTCGTTATAAATATTACTAGTTAACCATAATGCATAAAAACACATTAAACTAATACAAAATAATATATACATTACCTAGGGTATCTTCACAATAATCTTGGTCCAGTGACCTTGGCCGGTGACAAGTCCAGTGACCAACAAAATACAAATAACGGTCCAGTGACCAGTAAAAATAACAGGACAACACCATATACACCCAGTGGCAAAATATCTGTAAATAAACAGAAATGTTACATATCTGAAGCATCTAAACGCACTGTTATAACTTTCCCGTGAAAGCAAACAAAGAATTTATATTGTTACCTGCAACAAAAATTCTGTCAACTTCATGAAATTCTAAAATGTCACTTACATAAGGAGCATACTCCAGATTCTGCTTAAACAACAAAGCCCAAAAAGCCGATGAATGCCATTTTGGTACTACCAGTGTACCCAGGGCTCTGCAACTGACTAAATGATTTATGCATTTGCTGGCTAAAGCAACAGGCGGAACTAACCAATTATTTTCACCTTGCCAGTAACAAGAAAAAGCGTCTATGGCGCAAGTTCTAGGATTCCAGTATAAAGAATTGAATCGCGGCAATTTTGTGTTACTCGTATTGGCAAATCTATCTATACTAAACGGTCCCCAAATACTATTTAAAAATTCAAAAAATTCAAAAGATATACCCCAGTCATCAACATCTATTATTCTACTCATAGCATCCGCTTTCTGATTTCCTTCCCTAGGAATCCAATGAGTATATAAAGATATATTGTTCAAAACACAAATTTCAAAAATAAACAATGCTACGATTTGTAAATCTGAAATTTTACTACTCTTTTTAATTACACTAACAGCATTTTGATTATCCGTGAAAAAAGTAACAGAACTATTTTCTAATACATTTGCAAAACTATCTATGCATAATTCAATAGCTTTCACCTCTCTCCAGGTGGAGCTTTTCTTAGCCTCGCATGGCGACCAGTTTCTATGAGCAATGTAGTCTGAATCGTGCAAATAACCTGCTGCACCTGTATTGCTAGCATCAGTAAAAACTTTAAAATCAGTTTTTGACCTCAGTATAGGTACCGGTTTCAAACCTTGAATGTTTTCTTTCCAGAACAAAATCTCCTTAATACTACCTGCATAGTGATTCAAATCAACACACTGCTCCGAGTCATCTCTCAAATCAATAACAGAAAATGTACTTCTTGTCATAATTTGAGTCACATTTCCTATGGCCGGGGAAAACGAAATAATTTTCCCACACAATCTGGCTAAGAATCTAATTTTCAATTTATTAGCAGTGGGCAAAATAGTGTAAATAAGATCAATAAAATCTTCTATTTTACTTGATGGTAATTTCAGAAAACAGCTCTTCAAATCCCACTCGAAACCAAGCCAAATTAAACTTTGTACAGGTGTCCAGATACATTTATCTTTATTAGGGACAAAGGCAGCGGATAACAAATCCTCCTTCACCTTCAAAGCCTGTTCTTGGCAAACTTTTTCATTTTCTGCTAAACCTAAACCATCGTCCAAATAAACAGTTATTTTAATCCCATCCTTGCGCCAGTGTGCAACTAAAGGACGTACCACTTTAGTAAAAATATACCTTGCAGAACAGAGCCCAAACGGCAAAACTGTAAACACGAAATATTTTACAGTATCACCGAACTTCCATGAAAAACCAAGATATTTTTGGTGATTATAAAAAATATCAAGATTATGATAAGCTGCTTTAAGATCGAATACAAACCCATAACAATCAGGAGATAAATATTGGCTGGCAGTTTCCAAACCTTCAAACTTGATTCTACTATAAACGACCTCTTTGTTTACATGCCTAAGATCTAATATTAAACGACCTTTACCTGTAGAACTAATCGATACTGCCAGTGGATTAACTACATGCGGTCTACTCGACTCTTCCCTAACCAAATTTGCATCAACTAAATCTTTAATAGCCTGCTCTACAAAATCTTTATGATCTAAAGCTGATTTATTATTTCTCAAAGATATACTTTCTGGTTCTTTTACAAAAGGTATTTTATAACCAAATTCAATCACATCTAAAATAAAACCAGAAGTGTTTATATTTTTCCAAAAAGACAAAAAATTTTTTAGTCTATTTTTAACGTTAATATTTGATATACCAGCTTCATATTCAAAATATGTCTGAAAATTGTCTACATCTTGTACCTGTAAAATGTCTGAAGATCCACTAAGCTGACGCTCCCCTGGAGGTCGAGAATCCACCATTACCCCCTTTTTTACACTCCATGGCCCAGTGTCCGAACAATCCACAGTGGTAACAAATGTCGCCTGGCTTCGCTCTACTCTGCTTGTTTTGTGAGGGGCCAGAGACCCCAGCTGCACGAAAGGGCTGCTGAAAATTGTTGATACTACCACCACCGTTATGAGCGACACTAGAAGGACCACCCGATGCTTCTGCTGGTCTTTTCCTTGCATTTTGACGCTTGTCCGTCTTGACTAACTTCAGCTTCTTGACTGCACGGTTTTCAGCGGATCTGATACACTTCTCGTCCTCTGAATCGCTTGCCACCTCGTCAGATAAATACTCATCCACCGTCTTCCAGCCACCTTCGGACTTGTCCGCGATGCGTATGAGCTTGTTTCTCTTCTTAATCGAATTCACCGACTCCTTCAAAGTTTTGACGGCCTTGTCGTACCTGTGATGCTCAATACACTCTACAGCCACGTTGATGTTGTCCAACACGTCAGAATTATGCTCTAATTGAACCTTGTTCCCTTTATACTTAAAGGAATTCTCAGTCTTTTTAACTTTCCTAGCGAGGTCCTGGGTCGTATCTGCAAAATTTCTTTCTATACCGGACAGTTTGCTGCTCATGTACGTTTTCATCAACGATAGGAGATCCGAATTCGAAATTTCACCGGTATCTGCCTGCATGGGGTGATCTTCTTCTAGTAACTTATCGGATTCGTTCCCGGACATATCAGATTAAACTTTCAATTTACATATATGTGCGCAATGGTCACTGCCCAAACCTCGATACTGAAATCTCGTGCCCGTTTTCTTTATATACTGACCGCCAAACCGCTTCACTCCTATTGATTAACACAACAGTAAAAACTTCATACAAAAATTCTTACGCAAAACTCACATAAATTCATTTCTCCTCTGAAACCAGTGGGCCAATTCAAACAAAACTTGGCAGCAATGGTTCTTAGGTAGTCCTTTTAACTCAACTGGCCCAAAGGGCCATGTAAGCTATTGTCATCACTTGGCGTCCGTTGTCTGTCGTTGTCCAATGTCGTAAATTTTCCTTGGCCAATTGGAACAAAACTTGGCAACAATGGTCCTTAGTTGGTCCTCTCTCAGATATTATATCCGATGACTGCACCAGTCATCAAAGATGGCCACCAGAGCCGAACTTAGTTTAACATTGGACCCTATGGGAAATTTACTTAAAGATCTTCTTGTCTGAAAGAACTTGGCCAATTGGAACAAAAGTTAGCAGCAATGGTCCCTAGGTGGTTTTCTTTCAGAAGTATATTCGATGACCCTGCCTATCATCCAAGATGTCCACCAGAGCAAAATATAGTTTTACATAAGATCCAAGGGAAATATAAAGATCTTCTTTTCCGAAACCACTTGGCCAATTGGAACAAAACTTGGCAGCAATGGTCCTTAGTTGGCCCTCTTTCAGAAGTATATCCGATGACCCTGTCCACCATCCAAGATGGCTGCCAGAGCAGAACTTAGTTTACCATAGGACCTAATGGGAAAGTTCACTGAATGATCTTCTTGTTTGAAACCAGTGAGCCAATTTGAACTTGACAGCAATGTTCCAGGCTGCAAGTCAAGATGGACATCGTCCTGGTGAGCAATACAGGCTCCTGGGAGCCTCTAGTTCAGAATTGTATCCTATAACCCTGCCTTTTGTCGAAGATGGCTTCCACAGCCAAACATAGTTTAACATAGGACCACATGGGAAATTTACTTAAGGCCACATCAAATTTATTTTTAGTTCTTTGGATTTTGTCGCTCCAGTTTTTGGACTTTCTATCATTGCTTCATTTTGCAAAAATGCTGGAAATTCACCCCAAATTCTTCTTTTTTCAAAAATTAAATAAAAAGTGTTTTTCTGCTCATAAAACATATTTTTCCATTTTTGCAATATTTTAGTTAAAATTTGTGCCATGAGTAAATTTGATCTTTGCCTGAAAAAACTCCTCAAGAAAAATTAAAATTAAAATTTTGCTCACTTGCACCCATTTCTTCAATAAAAAATCCAAAGAACTAAAAATCAATCTGGTGTGGCTTAAAGATCTTTTTGTGTAAAATCAGTGGGACAATTGGAACAAAATTTGGCAGAAATGGTGCTAAAATAGTCCTTCATCAGAATTATATCCAATCCAAGATGGCCACCACAGTCTAACAAAAAATTAGTTTGAAAAAGGACACTTTTGGAAAATCCACTCGAAAAACTTTTCTGAGCGACGAAAGTGAGCCAGTTGGAACCAAAGTTGGCAGAAATGGTCTTAAGATGGTCCTTTATCAGAGATGACTGTCAGAGCCGCACGTAGTTTAACATATGTAGGACCGTATGGGAAATTTACTTAAAGATCTTCTTGTCTGAAACCACTAGGTCAATTGGAACAAAATATGGCAGCAATGGTCCTTAGGTCGTTCTCTTTCAGAATTATATCTGATGACTCTGCCTGTCATCCAAGATGACCCCCAGTGCCAAACATAGTTTAACATATGACCCTATGGTGAATTTAATTAAAGATGTTCTTGTCCAAAACCACTTGGCCAAATTTAACAAAACTTGGCAGCAATGGTCCTTAGGTGGTCCTCTTTCAGAAATGTATCTGAGGAACAAACTCGTCATCCAATATGGCCGCTAGAGCTAAACATAGTCCTCAAACTTTTCAGAAGTGTTTGGTGATTGAACTCTTTCAGTATACTAAAGTGTTGAAGTTCAGGGTTATTAGATAAAGAAGGGATATGGTGTATAAATTCATGACACAAAATTCCTATAAGGTCCATATCCTGAAAAATATAAATGCAATCATGACCTGAATAATACTAGGTAATGGAAGCATCTTTTTATCTAAACCACATACATATTAGAGTAATAACTAGAAAGACAATTGTTCAGAGAACAATTACAAGGTCTTTCCCAGGTCAAATTGACCTTTCATCTCAAGATAGCATTTACATACATGGTTTTTAGGGTGTTTTTTGCATGGTTGCTAAGGATATTAACCATGAACTTTACTGTTGACCTTCTATTTTGCTTGTATGCTAATGCTCTGAACATAATTATATATGGTTGCTAGGGACTTTTTCATCGGTTGCTAAAGACTCTTTTTGAATGACCACCCTTGACCTTCTATTTTTCACCTCTAAAGCTCTAAAATAGGGTCCTGAACATAAATATATATGGTTGTTAGGTACTTTTCCATCGGTTTCTAAGGGCTTTTTTCAATGACCTTGACCTCTGACCTTTGACCTTGGTACCAAAATGTAAATCTTTTGAAACTGATCATTTTTAACTCACCTGGCCCAAAAGGCTATGTGAGCTTATGCCATCACTTGGCATCCATCGTCATCTGTCGTCGTCGTAAACTATTTCAAGAATCTTCTCTGAAACTACTGAGCAAAATACCTTCAAACTTTAACTGAATGTTCGGTTTCCCTCTATCTGTTGTGGATTTACGGAGTCCGGGCAGATAACTCTGTATTGATAAAGAGTTCGGCTTCTCAGGGTCAGTCTGGAATCTGGTTTATCATTCCCAACCATCAAGCGAAATATAATGTTGATATGTCGCGAAATTAAAAAACTTTTGACATAGAAACTTTGCGGAAAAGAAGAAGAATAATAATAACTAGAAAGACAATTGATCAGAGAACAATTGCAGCGTCTTTCCCATGTCAAATTGACCTTTTAGTCCTTAGTTTCTTAGGATATTAAGGATGACTGTTGACCTTCTATTTTGACTTGTATAGTTAAACTATAGGACTTTAAGTCACAATGACTTTGACCATTGACCTTTGGGGCCTTGGTGGCCAAGTGGTCTAGGTAGTTTGTCATGACTACTAATGATCACTATTCTGTCAACACTGGGATTGTGAGTTCGAATCTCACCTGTGGCGGGGTGTGTTCGACTCTAAATTGACAAGGATTGCCAATTTTCCTACCGAAGGTCAGTGGTTCTCTCTGGGTACTCCAGCTTCCTCCAATAAAAACTTGGTGCTGCAAAATAGCCAAATGTGCTGAAAACGGCATAAAACCCAAACTAAACAAACAAACAAACAAACCATTGACTTTCGATTTTGTCCTCTAAAGCTCTAAAAAAGAATACTGAACATAAATATATATGGTTGCTAAGGACTTTTTCAATGACCTTGACCCTCCATTTTCATCTCTACAGCTCGAAAATAGGATATTGAACAATAAATATATGTTGTTGCTATGTACTGTTCCATCGGTTGCTAATGATTTTCTATGACCTTGACCTTTGACCTTTCATTTTTGATCTCTACAGCTCTAAAATAGGTTCCTGAACGTAAATATATATGGTTGCTAGGTACTTTTCCATCGGTTGCCTAGGACTTTTTCAATTAACTTGACCCTTGACCTTCCATTCTGATCTCTACAGCTCTAAAATAGGTTCCTGAACATAAATATACATGGTTGCTAGGTACTTTTCCATTTGATGCTAAGGACTTTTTCAATTACCTTGACCCTTGACCTTCCATTTCACCTCTACAGCTCTAAAACAGGATTCTGAACATAAATATATGGTTGCTAGGTACTTTTCCATTGGTTGTTAAGGACATTTTCAATGACATTGACCTTCCATTTTCACTTCTACAGCCCTAAAACAGGATTTTGAACATAAATATATATGGTTGCTAGGTACTTTTTCATTGGTTGCTAAGGGCTTTTTCGATGACCTTGATCTCTGACTTTTGACCTTGGTACTAAAAGTTAGATCTTTTGAAACTGAATTTTTTTTTGTATTAACATTTTCTTCATATCTATAAATATAATGGTTTTGGAGATATAGTATAAAACAAACATGTGTCAAGGGCAGTAACTCCTCTAAGGAGTCATCATACAACTTCAGATCCAACAAGACAAATTTAGATCTTGACAAGATAAACATATTTCCCAATATAAGGTCAAAATTGAGATTTGACCTTGACCCTTTTCAATAGCTTATTTGGTCAAATGGCCAGTAGTGACAGTCCCATGCCTGTACGACTCAGTTTTTGAGCAAACATTTTTTGTGAAAACTGCTTTTCATTAAGGGGACATAACTCTTATTACGACATTTGAAATCCTTTCGGTTTTAAGTCGCGAAGAATGCAGTCGATAAACTGAACAAGTTCCACCTTTTGGTTTGAATCTAAGTTTCACGGTTTCAAAGATAAAGCAATAACAAGGTTTCGCTACAAGGGCAGATAACTCTGTGACGACAGGGTGTTTTTTTAAATCAGTGTTCCAAAACGACACATCCAACCAAGTTTTAGAACATAGCTAAGCTTTCAGGGATTGCAAAAATATATGGTTCTATGTACTTTTGATTGAAATAAGAGAGGTATTATGCTACTTCCCATATTACAAATATCACTTCTGGTTTGATATGATAGGTAATTATGTCTCCCCTTCTCGAAGGGAGACATATTGTTTTAGTGATTATGTCCCCGACCACGAAGTGTCGTCGGGGACATATTGTTTTTACTCCGTTTCTTATTTTTCTTATTATTATACTTTTTTCTTTTTCTTCCGTCAACCTGATGCACGAACTTGTCCGGCTATCTCCTCGGAAATGGATGGACCGATCAATATGAAACTTGGAGGGGTGATAGGTCCCAAGGTCCTACAGTGTTTTTTGCGGTTTATAATTTCAAAATGGCCGCCATTTCCAAGATGGCCGCCAAAAATGGCGAAAAATGTAAACATTGTCCAATTTCAACGAAACTTGGTATACAGGGTATAACGGTGATGGCGACTGATGGCGCATTGTCGGAATTTCTGTAATGGCCGCCATTTTCAAGATGGCCGCCGAAAATCGCGAAAAATGTAAACATTGTCCAATTTCAATGAAACTTGGTATACAGGGTATAAGGGTGATGGCAACTGACGGCGCATTGTCGGAAGTTTTGTAATGGCCGCCATTTTCAAGATGGCGGCCGAAAATGGCGAAAAATGTAAACATTGTCCGATTTCAACGAATCTTGGTATACAGGGTATATAGGTGATGGGGACTGACGGCGCATTGTCGGAATTTTTGTAATGGCCGCCATTTTCAAGATGGCCCCCGAAAATGGTGAAAAATGTAAACATTGTCCGATTTCAATGAAACTTGGTATACAGGGTATAAGGGTGATGGCGACTGACGGCGCATTGTCGGAATTTTTGTAATGGCCGCCATTTTCAAGATGGCCGCCAAATGGTGAAAAATGTAAACATTGTCTGATTTCAACGAAACTTGGTATACAGGGTATATGGGTGATGGCGACTCACAGCGCATTTTCGGAATTTCCGTAATGGCCTCCATTTTTAAGATGGCTGCTGAAAATGGCAAAAAATATAAAGTCTGATTTTAACGAAACTTGGTATACAGTGTATATCGGTGATGGCGACTCTTCAACTTGTTGAAGAGAACAGGCATAAAATGGGCACGGGAGGGGACATCTCACGTTTCGCGAAACGTAAATTTTAATTATTATTCTTCCTCTTCTAATCAAATTTTTTGTCCGGAACATAACTTTTTTGTTTCTTGAGCTAGCCTCATGATATTTGGAAGGTATATGCATCAGGTCATGGCGGAGTGCAGAGTACCACATTTGGGTCCCTGGGGGTCAGTCCCCACCCCCTAGCCTGTAAAATGTAGGCTAAAATAACAAAATACTTAATATTTTGAAAACCATTGTGATCCCCACCCTATAACCATATATATTATTACTCCTTATGATAAGACAAATCATTTGGTACCATAGGGGTTTCTGAGGGGGGTCATGCCCCACCCCCTCAAATGATAAAATACTAAATATTCTGAAAACCATTGAGATCCCCACCCTATAACCATATATATTATTACTCCTTATGATAAGACGAATCATTTGGTACCATAGGGGGGTCTGAGGGGGGTCATGCCCCACCCCTTCAAATGATAAAATACTAAATATTCTGAAAACCATTGAGATCCCCAACCAATAACCATATATATTATTACTCTTTATGATAAGACGAATCATTTGGTACCATAGGGGGTCTGAGGGGGGGTCATGCCCCACCCCCTCAAATGACAAAATACTTATTATTCTGAAAACCATTGAGATCCCCACCCTATAACCATATATATTATTACTCCTTATGATAAGACGAATCATTTGGTACTATAGGGGGTCTGAGGGGGGGGGGGTCATGCCCCACCCCCTTAAATGACAAAATACTTATTATTCTGAAAACCATTGAGATCCCCACCCTATAACCATATATATTATTACTCCTTATGATAAGACGAATCATTTGGTACCATAGGGGGTCTGAGGGGGGGTCATGCCCCACCCCCTTAAATGATAAAATACTTAATATTTTGAAAACCATTGTGATCCCCACCCTATAACCATATATATTATTACTCCTTATGATAAGACAAATCATTTGGTACCATAGGGGGGTCTGAGGGGGGTCATGCCCCACCCCCTCAAATGATAAAATACTAAATATTCTGAAAACCATTGAGATCCCAATCCAATAGTGTTCTTCTTCCTCTTCTAATCAAATTTTTTGTCCGGAACATAACTTTTTTGTTTCTTGAGCTAGCCTCATGATATTTGGAAGGTATATGCATCACCCCCCTAGCCTACATTATCTTGGAAAGGGTTGAAATCCCCACCCTTAAACCATATATTTTATTATTCATGATAACAAGATAAGTTGAATGCAGTATACATCTGAGCCCCGGGGGTCATCCCCTACCCCTCAAGACCAGAAACCTTAATTTATCTTAAAAATGGTTGAAATCCCCACCCCTAAACCATATATTGTACTACTCATGGTTACAAGACGAGTTGAATGCAATATGCATCTTAGCCCTGGGGGTCATCCCCAGCCCCTCAAAATCAGAAACCTTATTTTATCTTAAAAATGGTTGGAATCCCCACCCCTAAACCATATATTGTACTACTCATGGTTACAAGACCAGTTGTATGCAATATACATCTTAGCCTTGGGGGTCATCCCCACCCCCACAAAATCAGAAACCTTATTTTATCTTAAAAATGGTTGGAATCCCCACCCCTAAACCATATATTGTACTACTCATGGTTACAAGACCAGTTGTATGCAATATACATCTTAGCCTTGGGGGTCATCCCCACCCCCACAAAATCAGAAACCTTATTTTATCTTAAAAATGGTTGGAATCCCCACCCCTAAACCATATATTGTACTACTCATGGTTACAAGACGAGTTGAATGCAATATACATTTAAGCCCCAGGGGTCATCCCCACCCCTCATGACCAGAAACCTTTATCTTAAAAATGGTTGAGATCCCCTCCACAAAAGTATATATTTCCTTATTCACAATGAAAAGACAAGTTGAATGCAATATGTCTTGGCCCCAGGGGGTCATCCCACCCCCTCAAGACCAGAAACCTTAATTTATCTTAAAAATGGTTCAGATCCCTTCCCCAAAACTATATATTACCTTATTCATTCCTTGTTGAAGCACATATCTGTAGGTAACTACATGTATTATGTACCATAGCTCTTAATTTGCCACCTTGATGATCCCTAAAAAATGTTAAAAAAACTATGGGTATGGAAGGGGAGACATCAGTTTTAGCGTGCTAAAACAGTCCAGCATGCTGGACTCCTGTGACAACAGTACCTCTAGTTTCACAATTGTTAAAAAAATATATGGACTGCTAGTTTGAATAACTAAAAAAAGTTTATTTCTGGTTAACTAAATGTTTGTGATGAATTATACTGTTTTGCACTATAAACATCAAAAACATCATTAATATGACATTGAAGTTGACAATTCTAGATGTTGTAACATTGTCACATTAATTAACATTCCAATATATTCAATACGTCTAAAAACGTCTACAGAAATAACAACGTTCCCAGACATGACGTCATCAAACATAGTGCCTGAATTTTACACTTTCAATAACTTTAATTGCTTTATCAATGTGAAAAAAAAAACTTAAAAAGTGTGAAAACATGCAAAATACGTAATCTAGGATTATGACCTTGACCTTTAACCTTGTGACTTATTTCAAGGTCATTGCAGAAGACCCCATGCCATTATTCTGTACCATCGTCATGTTATAAACGAAATACCTTAAGTTTGAACGTTCTAGGGCAATTACTCCCAAAAGATGACGTCATACAACTTTAACTCAAACGTAACAAAGTTGCGAATCAATGTTTTAAACATTTCCACCATTACTTTTCCTTGGCTATCTACAACCATTTCAGAGGAGTAGTGATAACAAGCAAATGTCAAATAATAGAACTTGACCTTGACTTTTGACCTTGATGCCAATTTGAAGGTTACCAATCCTTGATGTCACAACAAAAGACCCCATGCCTTTATCATGTACCATTGTTGAGAAATAAACGAAAAAGCGAAAATTTAAACATTCTAGGGTCAATTACGCCTATAAAATGACGTCATACAACTTTTATTTATAATAAATGTTACAAAGCTACGCCTCCATGTTCTTAACATTTTCTCCATTACATTTTATCAGCTATCTTTTACCGTTTCAGAGGAGAAGCGATTACACGCAAAAGTCAAAATTTAGAACGTGATCTTAACCTTAGACCTTGACCTCATTTTACTTTTTAGGGGTCATGGACCGTAAATACAAATTTTCATGTTAATATCTCAACTCTAAATAACAATTTGTATGAAACACCAAAAGTGAAAGTCGTTTGAAGGGAAATAACTCCTATGAAATGTCGTCAGATCCTTTCCGACCAATGGAAGAAAGTTGCGCACAGCTACACTGAAGACATTGCAAAAGGTTTTAGGTCGATATCTTTTACGGTTACAGAGAAATAAAGATAACAAGAAAAAGAAGGGGCGGGGAGATAACTCCTATAAGAAAAAGTGTTTGGTTACGCAGGGTCAATGGTGAAATCGTAATCAATGTACGATAGCATGGGCCAAAAATCCTTTCGATATATATCAAGTAACAAAAAAACATCTCAGACAGAAGAAGTTAAAAAAAAAATTAAAAACCAATTGTTCAGAGAACAATTGAAGGTCTTTCCACCTCAGTTGCAGATTTGTTGATAACAAAAATGAGGTTTAAAATGTAATTGTTGGTTTTAGAGCATGGCTAAACTTTCAGCGATTGCAAAAATATATGGTTCTATGGTTCTTTGATTGAAGTAAGGGAGCTATTATGCTACTTCAGTATTACAAATATCACTTCTGGTTTGATATGATAGGTAATTTCACAATTGTAAAAAATAAATATATGGACTGCTAGTTTGAATAACTAAGAAAAATGTTTATTTCTGGTTAACTAAATGTTTGTGATGAATTATACTGTTTTGCACTATAAACATCAAAAACGTCATTAATGTGACCTTATAAATTGACAATTCTAGAAGTTTTCATGGGCTGTAACATTGTCACGTTTATTAACATTCCAATATATTCAAAACGTCTAAAAACGTCTACAGAAATAACATTGCCAGAAATGACGTCATCAAAAGTAGTGCCTGAATTTCACACTTTCAATAACTTTAATTGCTTTAAAAATCTTTAAAAAAACCTTATAAAGTGTGAAAAAATGCAAAATACGTAATCTAGGTCATGACCTTGACCTTTGACCTTGTGACCCTTTTCAAGGTCCCTTGGTCGCTGAGGTCATTGTAGAAGACCCCATGCCATTATTATGTACCATCGTCAAGTTATAAACGAAAAACCTTAAGTTTGAACATTCATGGGGCAATTACTCCCAAAAGATGACGTCAAACAACTTTAACTCAAATGTAACAAAGTTGTGCATCAATGTCCTAAACATTTCCACCATTACATTTCCTTGGCTTTCTACAACCATTTAAGAGGAGTAGTGATAACAAGCAAATGTCAAATAATAGAACTTGACCTTTACCTTTGACCTTGATGCCAATTTAAAGGTTATCAATCCTTGATGTTAAAACAAAAGACCCCATGCCTTTATCATGTACCATTGTTGAGAAATAAACAAAAAACCAAAAATTTAAACGTTCTAGGGGCAATTACGCCTATAAAATGGCGTCATACAACTTTTATACAAATGTAACAAAGCTAGGTCTCAACGTCCTTAACATTTTCTCCATTACATTTTATCAGCTATCTTTTACCGTTTCAGAGGAGAAACGATAACAAGCAAAAGTCAAAATTTAGAACTTGACCTTGACCTTTGACCTTGATGCCAATTTGAAGGTTATCAATCCTTGATGTCAGAACAAAAGACCCCATGCCTTTATCATGTAGCATTGTTGAGAAATAAACGAAAAACTGAAAATTTAAACGTTCTGGGGGCAATTACGCCTATAAAATGACCTCATACAACTTTTATGCAAATGTAACAAAGCTAGGTCTCAACGTCCTTAACATTTTCTCCATTATATTTTATCAGCTATCTTTTACTGTTTCAGAGAAGAAGCGATAACAAGCAAAAGACTAAATTTAGAACTTGACCTTGACCTTTGACCTTGATGCCAATTTGAAGGTTATCAATCCTTGATGTCAGAACAAAAGACCGATGCCTTTATCATGTACCATTGTTGAGAAATAAAAGAAAAATCGAAAATTTAAACGTTCTGGGGCAATTACGCCTATAAAATGACGTTATACAACTTTTATACAAATGTAACAAAGCTAGGTCTCAACGTCCTTAACATTTTCTCAATTATATTTTATCAGCTATCTTTTACCGTTTCAGAGGAGAAGCGATAACAAGCAAAAGTTAAAATTTAGAACTTGACCTTGACCTCATTTTACTTGTTGGGGGTCATGGACCCTAAATACTAAGTTTCATGTTGATATCTCAACTCTAAATAACAATTTATATGATACACTAAAAGTGAAAGTCGTTTGAAGGGAAATAACTCCAATGAAATATCGTCAGATCGTTTCCGACCAAATGGAAAAAAGTTGCGCACAGAGAAACTGAAGACATTGCAAAAGATTTTAGGTCAATATCTTTTACAGTTACAGAGAAATAAAGATAACAAGAAAAGCAGGGGCGGGGAGATAACTCTTATAAAAAAAAAGTGTTCGGTTACACAGGGTCAATGGTGAAATTGTAATCACTGTATGATATCATGGGCCAAAAATCTTTTCGATATGTCAAGTAACAAAAAAACATCTGACGGCAGAAGAAAAAAAAAAATTAAAAGGTCTTTCCTTTTCACGTTTCCAGTTTTGCAATAAAGAGGCCGTGCCCCTCTATTTTTGGCAAGGGGCATAACTCTTGGGAAATAAATAAAATAGACCAAAAAAAAAAAAAAAAAGAAAAATTAAAAACCAATTGTTCAGAGAACAATTGAAGGTCTTTCCACCTCAATTGCAGATTTGTTGATAAAAAAAAAAATGAGGTTTAAAATGTAATTGTTGGTTTTAGAGCATGGCTAAACTTTCAGTGATTTCAAAGATATATGGTTCTATGTACTGAAATAAGGGAGGTATTATGCTACTTCCCGTATTACAAATATCACTTCTGGTTTGATATGATAGGTAATTTCACAATTGTTAAAAAATATATGGACTGCTAGTTTGAATAACTAAGAAAAATGTTTATTTCTGGTTAACTAAATGTTTGTGATGAATTATACTGTTTTGCATTATAAACATCAAAAACGTCATTAATGTGACCTTATAAATTGACAGTTCTATACGTTTTCATGGGTTGTAACATTGTCACATTAATTAACATTCCAATATATCCAAAACGTCTAAAAACGTCGACAGAATTAATAACGTTGCCAGAAATGACGTCATCAAAAGTAGTGCCTGAATTTCACGCTTTCAATAGCTTTAATTGCTTTAAAAATCTGAAAAAAACTTGTGTGAAAAAAAGTGTGAAAAAATGCAAAATACGTAATATAGGTCATGACCTTGACCTTTGACCTTGTGACCTATTTCAAGGTCATTGGTCGTTGAGGTCATTTTATAAGACCCCATGCCATTATTATGTACCATTGTCAAGTTATAAACGAAAAACCTTAAGTTTGAACGTTCTAGGCGCAATTACTCTCAAAAGATGACGTCATACAACTTTAACTCAAATGTAACAAAGTTGCGCATCAATGTCCTAAACATTTCCACCATTACATTTCCTTGGCTATCTACAACCATTTCAGAGGAGTAGTGATAACAAGCAAATGTCAAATAATAGAACTTGACCTTGACCTTTGACCTTGATGCCAATTTGAAGGTTATTAATCCCTGATGTTAAAACAAAAGACTCCATGCCTTTATCATGTACCGTTGTTGAGAAATAAACGAAAAACGAAAATTTAAACGTTCTAGGGGCAATTACGCCTATAAAATGATGTCATGCAACTTTTTCTCAAATGCAACAAAGCTAGGTCTCAACGTCCTTAACATTTTCTCCTTTACATTTTATCAGCTATCTTTTACTGTTTCAGAGGAGAAGCGATAACAAGCAAAAGTCAAAATTTAGAACTTGACCTTGACCTTTGACCTTGATGCAAATTTGAAGGTTATCAATCCTTGATGTCAAAACAAAAGACCCCATGCCTTTATCATGTACCATTGTTGAGAAATAAACGAAAAACCGAAAATTTAAACGTACTGGGGGCAATTACGCCTATAAAATGACGTCATACAACTTTTATGCAAATGTAACAAAGCTAGGTCTCAACGTCCTTAACATTTTCTCCGTAGATTTTATCAGCTATCTTATACCGTTTCAGAGGAAAAGCGATAACAAGCGAAAGTCAAAATTTAGAACTTGACCTTGACCTTTGACCTTGATGCCAATTTGAAGGTTATCAATCCTTGATGTCAAAACAAAAGACCCCATGCCTTTATCATGTACCATTGTTGAGAAATAAACGAAAAACCGCAAATTAAAACTTTCTAACGGCAATTACGCCTATAAAATGACGTCATACAACTTTTATGCAAATGTAACAAAGCTAGGTCTCAACGTCCTTAACATTTTCTCCTGTATATTTTATCAGCTATCTTTTACCGTTTCAGAGGAGAAGCGATAACAAGCAAAAGTCAAAATTTAGAACTTGACCTTGACCTTTGACCTTGATGCCAATTTGAAGGTTATCAATCCTTGATGTCAAAACAAAAGACCCCATGCCTTTATCATGTACCATTGTTGAGAAATAAAAGAAAAATCGAAAATTTAAACGTTCTGGGGGCAATTACGCCTATAAAATGACGTCATACAACTTTTATACAAATGTAACAAAGCTAGGTCTCAACGTCCTTAACATTTTCTCCATTACATTTTATCAGCTATCTTTTACCGTTTCAGAGGAGAAACGATAACAAGCAAAAGTCAAAATTTAGAACTTGACCTTGACCTTTGACCTTGATGCCAATTTGAAGGTTATCAATCCTTGATGTCAGAACAAAAGACCCCATGCCTTTATCATGTAGCATTGTTGAGAAATAAACGAAAAACTGAAAATTTAAACGTTCTGGGGGCAATTACGCCTATAAAATGACCTCATACAACTTTTATGCAAATGTAACAAAGCTAGGTCTCAACGTCCTTAACATTTTCTCCATTATATTTTATCAGCTATCTTTTACCGTTTCAGAGGAGAAGCGATAACAAGCAAAAGTTAAAATTTAGAACTTGACCTTGACCTCATTTTACTTGTTGGGGGTCATGGACCCTAAATACTAAGTTTCATGTTGATATCTCAACTCTAAATAACAATTTATATGATACACTAAAAGTGAAAGTCGTTTGAAGGGAAATAACTCCAATGAAATATCGTCAGATCGTTTCCGACCAAATGGAAAAAAGTTGCGCACAGAGAAACTGAAGACATTGCAAAAGATTTTAGGTCAATATCTTTTACAGTTACAGAGAAATAAAGATAACAAGAAAAGCAGGGGCGGGGAGATAACTCTTATAAAAAAAAAGTGTTCGGTTACACAGGGTCAATGGTGAAATTGTAATCACTGTATGATATCATGGGCCAAAAATCTTTTCGATATGTCAAGTAACGAAAAAACATCTGACGGCAGAAGAAAAAAAAAAATTAAAAGGTCTTTCCTTTTCACGTTTCCAGTTTTGCAATAAAGAGGCCGTGCCCCTCTATTTTTGGCAAGGGGCATAACTCTTGGGAAATAAATAAAATAGACCAAAAAAAAAAAAAAAAAGAAAAATTAAAAACCAATTGTTCAGAGAACAATTGAAGGTCTTTCCACCTCAATTGCAGATTTGTTGATAAAAAAAAAATGAGGTTTAAAATGTAATTGTTGGTTTTAGAGCATGGCTAAACTTTCAGTGATTTCAAAGATATATGGTTCTATGTACTGAAATAAGGGAGGTATTATGCTACTTCCCGTATTACAAATATCACTTCTGGTTTGATATGATAGGTAATTTCACAATTGTTAAAAAATATATGGACTGCTAGTTTGAATAACTAAGAAAAATGTTTATTTCTGGTTAACTAAATGTTTGTGATGAATTATACTGTTTTGCATTATAAACATCAAAAACGTCATTAATGTGACCTTATAAATTGACAATTCTATACGTTTTCATGGGTTGTAACATTGTCACATTAATTAACATTCCAATATATCCAAAACGTCTAAAAACGTCGACAGAATTAATAACGTTGCCAGAAATGACGTCATCAAAAGTAGTGCCTGAATTTCACGCTTTCAATAGCTTTAATTGCTTTAAAAATCTGAAAAAAACTTGTGTGAAAAAAAGTGTGAAAAAATGCAAAATACGTAATATAGGTCATGACCTTGACCTTTGACCTTGTGACCTATTTCAAGGTCATTGGTCGTTGAGGTCATTTTATAAGACCCCATGCCATTATTATGTACCATTGTCAAGTTATAAACGAAAAACCTTAAGTTTGAACGTTCTAGGCGCAATTACTCTCAAAAGATGACGTCATACAACTTTAACTCAAATGTAACAAAGTTGCGCATCAATGTCCTAAACATTTCCACCATTACATTTCCTTGGCTATCTACAACCATTTCAGAGGAGTAGTGATAACAAGCAAATGTCAAATAATAGAACTTGACCTTGACCTTTGACCTTGATGCCAATTTGAAGGTTATTAATCCCTGATATTAAAACAAAAGACTCCATGCCTTTATCATGTACCGTTGTTGAGAAATAAACGAAAAACGAAAATTTAAACGTTCTAGGGGCAATTACGCCTATAAAATGATGTCATACAACTTTTATGCAAATGTAACAAAGCTAGGTCTCAACGTCCTTAACATTTTCTCCATACATTTTATCAGCTATCTTATACCGTTTCAGAGGAAAAGCGATAACAAGCGAAAGTCAAAATTTAGAACTTGACCTTGACCTTTGACCTTGATGCCAATTTGAAGGTTATCAATCCTTGATGTCAAAACAACAGACCCCATGCCTTTATCATGTACCATTGTTGAGAAATAAACGAAAAACCGCAAATTAAAACTTTCTAACGGCAATTACGCCTATAAAATGACGTCATACAACTTTTATGCAAATGTAACAAAGCTAGGTCTCAACGTCCTTAACATTTTCTCCTGTATATTTTATCAGCTATCTTTTACCGTTTCAGAGGAGAAGCGATAACAAGCAAAAGTCAAAATTTAGAACTTGACCTTGACCTTTGACCTTGATGCCAATTTGAAGGTTATCAATCCTTGATGTCAAAACAAAAGACCCCATGCCTTTATCATGTACCATTGTTGAGAAATAAACGAAAAACCGCAAATTTAAACGTTCTGGGGGCAATTACCCCAATAAAATGACATCATACAACTTTTATGCAAATGTAACAAAGCTAGGACTCAATGTCCTTAACATTTTCTCCATTACATTTGATCAGCTATCTTTTACCGTTTCAGAGGAGAAGCGATAACAAGCAAAAGTCAAAATTTAGAACTTGACCTTGACCTTTGACCTTGACCTCATTTTACTTGTTAGGGGTCATGGATCCTAAATACAAAGTTTCATGTTGATATCTCAACTCTAAATAACAAAATTTGTTTGAAGGGAAATAACTCCTATGAAATGTCGTCAGATCCTTTCCGACCAAATGGAACAAAGTTGCGCACAGATACACTGAAGACATTGCAAAAGATTTTAGGTCGATATCTTTTACGGTTACAGAGAAATAAAGATAACAAGAAAAGGAGGACGCGGGGAGATAACTCCTATAAAAAAAGTGTTCGGTTACACAGGGTCAATGGTGAAATCGCAATCACTGTACGATATCATGGGCCAAAAATCCTTTCGATATGTCAAGTAACAAAAAAACATCCTAGACGGCAGAAGGAGAAAAAAAAAAAAAATTAAAAACCAATTGTTCAGAGAACAATTGAAGGTCTTTCCACCTCAATTGCAGATTTGTTGAAAAAAAAAAATGAGGTTTAAAATGTAATTGTTGGTTTTAGAGCATAGCTAAACTTTCAGTGATTTCAAAGATATATGGTCCTATGTACTGAAATAAGGGAGGTATTATGCTACTTCCCGTATTACAAATATCACTTCTGGTTTGATATGATAGGTAATTTCACAATTGTTAAAAAAATATATGGACTGCTAGTTTGAATAACTAAGAAAAATGTTTATTTCTGGTTAACTAAATGTTTGTGATGAATTATACTGTTTTGCACTATAAACATCAAAAACGTCATTAATGTGACCTTATAAATTGACAATTCTAGACGTTTTCATGGGCTGTAACATTGTCACGTTAATTAACATTCCAATATATTCAAAACGTCTAAAAACATCTACAGAAATAATAACGTTGCCAGAAATGACGTCATCACAAGTAGTGCCTGAATTTCACGCTTTCAATAACTTTAATTGCTTATATGAAAAATATGAAAAAAACTTTATAAAGTATGAAAAAATGCAAAATACTTAATATAGGTCATGACCTTGACCTTTGACCTTGACCTCAAGGTCATTGGTCGCTGAGGTCATTGCAGAAGACCCCATGCCATTATTAAGTACCATCGTCAAGTTATAAACGAAAAACCTTAAGTTTGAACGTTCTAGGCGCAATAACTCCCAAAAGATGACGTCATACAACTTTAACTCAAATGTAACAAAGTTGCGCATCAATGTCCTAAACATTTCCACCATTACATTTTCTTGGCTATCCACAACCATTTCATAGGAGTAGTGATAACAAGCAAATGTCAAATAATAGAACTTGACCTTGACCTTTGACCTTGATGCCAATTTGAAGGTTATCAATCCTTGATGTTAAAACAAAAGACCCCATTCCTTTATCATGTACCATTGTTGAGAATTAAACGAAAATCCGAAAAATTAAATGTTTTAGGGGCAATTACGCCTATAAAATGACATCATAAAACTTTTATGCAATCTAATAAAGCTAGGTCTCAACGTCCTAAACATTTTCTCCATTACATTTTATCAGCTATCTTTTACCGTTTCAGAGGAGAAGCGATAACAAGCAAAAGTCAAAATTTAGAACTTGACCTTTGACCTTGATGCCAATTTGAAGGTTATCAATTCTTGATGTCAGAACAAAAGACCCCATGCCTTTATCATGTACCATTGTTGAGAAATAAACGAAAAACCAAAAATTTAAACGTTCTGGGCGCAATTACGCCTATAAAATGACGTCATACAACTTTTATGCAAATGTAACAAAGCTAGGTCTCAACGTCCTTAACATTTTCTCCATTACATTTTATCAGCTATCTTTTACCGTTTCAGAGGAGAAGCGATAACAAGCAAAAGTCAAAATTTAGAACTTGACATTGACCTTTGACCTTGACCTAATTTTACTTGTTAGGGGTCATGGACCCTAAATACAAAGTTTCATGTTGATATCTCAACTCTAAATAACAATTTGTATGATACACCAAAAGTGAAAGTCGTTTGAAGGGAAATAACTCCAATGAAATGTCGTCAGATCCTTTCAGACCAAATGGAACAAAGTTGCACACAGATTCACTTAAGACATTGCAAAAGATTTTAGGTCGATATCTTTTACGGTTACAGAGAAATAAAGATAACAAGAAAAGGAGGGGGCGGGGAGATAACTCCTATAAAAATAAGTGTTCGGTTACACAGGGTCATTGGTGAAATCGCAATCACTGTACGACATCATGGGCCAAAAATCGTTTCGATATGTCAAGTAACAAAAAAAAATCTCAGACGGCAGAAGAAGAAAAAAAAAAAAAAAAAAAAAAAAATAATCAGAACAAAAGCAAAAGGTCTTTCCTAGGAAAGTGGAAAGACCTAAAAATAATCATAAGAAATACAGTAAGGTCTTTCCTAAGTAAAGAAAAGACCTTAATAATCAGAACAAAAGCAAAAGGTCTTTCCACGGAAAGTGGAAAGACCTAAAAAAAAAATAATCAGAACAAAAGCAAAAGGTCTTTTCACGAAAAGTGGAGACCTAAAAATAATCAGAACAAAAGCAAAAGGACTTTCCAAGGAATGTGGCTAGACCTTAAAAATAATCAGAACAAAAGCAAAAGGTCTTTCCACTGTCGTGAAAATTCTTAAAATCCATGAAAGGTCAATTTCTAGAATGTTACCTTGACCTTTTTTGATGTGACCTTTCTCAAGGTAATGACATTCTAAGGTCATATGTGAAGACCCCATGATGACCAGTTCTCAAGTTTTAATGACAAAATAAAAGTGAAAAACGAAAAAGGGGAGATAACTCTGTCAAGATGTGATCGGATCGCTTCGGCTGAGATGAAACAAATTATGATCCCCTGGATGAAAGGAAGATTCTAGTGAAGGTTTTAGATCCGTATCTTCTAAGGCTTTGGAGGAGTATTAATAACAAGCAAAACAGTGATGGGGTAGATAAGTGTGTAATGCAAAATATTTCAAGGTCACAGGGTGAATGTATCACCGACCGATATTACATAACAAAAATCTTCCTGATATATTGAAAAATAAAAAATATTTTCAACATTGAAAAATGATCAAAAAAGGGTAAAAGAATAATAATAACAATCCAAACAATAACTAAAGCTTTTCCACTGAAATGTGGAAAAAACTAATAATAATCAGAAGAAATACAATAAGGTCTTCCCATTGGAAATGGGAAAGATCTTAACTAGAAAGACATTTGTGCCGAGAACAAATGTAAGGTCTTTCCATTCCATTATGTAGAGTTTTATGACCCCTTAGTAAGTCTTTTTTACCTTTAAATGTTGTAAAAAGTCTTAAAAACCATGGAAAAACTGTTTAAAACCCAATTCACTATCCAGGACATGACCTTGACCTTTGACTTTTTGACCTTTTTGAAGGTCAGTGGTCCCTTGTGTCATTTCAAAAGACCCTGTGCCTTTATTACATACCATTATCATGTTATACCGCTATATGAAAAACTTTTAAATTTTATGTCACAAAAGTTTCATCTGAATGTCCTTTACATTTTTCCCCATTACATTTCATAAGCTATCTTCCACCGTTTCAGAGGAATACTGATAACAAGCAAAAGTCAAAATTTAGAATTTTACCTTGACATTATTTTTCTTAGAATGGCTCGTGGAGCCCAACTATAAAGTTTCATACTGATATCTGACCTCTTACCATACTTTTGACCCTTAAAGTCTTCCGTCTAGATTTTGATGGAGTTATGCCCCTTGAAGGAGTCATCAACTCTCTTTGGACAAAATGTAATGAATCATCAGTCTGAAGTTGCTGAACATTTTCCACCCTTAAGTTTTAATGTATCTGCCCCTCTATTTTTGGCAAGGGGCATCACTCTTGGGAAATAAATAAAATAGACAAACAAAAAAAAAAGAAAGAAAAAAAATAATGAAGTAGCAATATCTCTTTTTCTGAAGGCAGTGCCTTTTTAGCTCACCTGACCCGAAGGGTCATGTGAGCTATTGCTATCACTTGGCGTCTGTCGTCCGTCCGTCCGTCGTCCGTCCGTCGTCCGTTAACTTTTTCAAACGTTAACTCCTCCAACACACTAAGTCCAACTGCAACCAAACTTGGTACAGTTATTAATTGGTATGGGTGCTACAAATCTATTGTTTGGATTTTTGATTCGTATAAAAACATGGCCGTCATGGCTAAAAATAGAACATAGGGGTAAATCGCAGTTTTTTGCAAATATCAGAAACGGTCACAGATATCAAAATTCTGGCATAGGGTAAAAGTGATCAGCACCTCAAGATCTACCTGCCCTGAAATTTTGAAGAAGATCCAACCACTCATTTCAGAGTTATCACCCTTTTTCCTGATTTTTTCCAAATTTTGCACTTTTTAAACTCATTATTTTGAAAACTATAAAAGATATCTGAGAAATTCAAATTGCATATTGTTAGGCACATCAAGATCTACAAAATCTGTAACAGGCTCAAAGTTGTAGGGCCATTCCTTTAGAAGTTATCCCCCTTAAAACATAAAAATTGACCATTTTTACAGTCTTTCCTCATAATATTGAAAGCCATTTACTCCTCCGACACCACAAGTTCAATTGTAATCAGACCTGGTATAGTTCTTTTTTAGCATGAGTGCTACAAAATTGTTGATTGGATTTTGGATTCATAATAAAAGACATGGCTGCTGTTGCTAAAAATAGACAAGGGGTAAATTGCAGTTTTTGGTAAATAACTCAAAAATGGCTACAGATACAAAATTCTGTTTGGAGCAAAGGTGATCAGCACTTTGTGATTTATCTGCTTTGAAATTTTGAAGAAGATCCAACATTCCCTACAGGAGTTATTGCCCTTTTTATGATTATTTCCAATTTTTGCTTTTTTAAGCTTGATTTTTTTGAAAACTGTATTAGATATGTGAAAGTTTTCAAATTGCATATTGTTTAGCACATCAAGATCTGCAAAATCTGTCACAGGGCCAAAGTTGTAGGACCATTTTTTTAGGAGTTATTCCCCTTAGAGCCTCAAAAGTGACCTTTTTCAAAGCTTTTTGCTCATGATAATGCAAGCATAACACTATATTAATGAAAAACTATTTGACTAACTAAATGTTAAATTCAATATTACTTCACAATTTTTTAAATACTCATCAAAGAGATTACATATATGTTTTTTTTTTTTATGATTCTCAATCTGCAAGTACATTTTTTTTATGTTTTGAAACTGTTTCAGGTAAAAACTCATTATTTTAGCCTTTTCTAAAAACTGGTTACCTGCTCAATTGTTGTGATACTTATCTATTGCTCTTCAATTATAGTTTCAGTCTCTTTTCTGAAAGGTAAAAAATGGATGCCGATAGAAAATAATTTGAATTTTTTGACATTTTTGGCTTTTTTTTATGTTATTATTTCAAAAATCTTCTTCTCTAAAACTACTATTCAAAATCAATCGAGTTGAATGGTGATGATGAAAGTTTGTTTTGGACGGCCATTTTTAAAATGGCTGCCATTTTCCCGCCATTTTTTACACTTGCTCGGATTTTAAAGTAAACATGGTATCCTTAGTGAATGGTGATGATGAGAATGTTGTATAACAATGATTAAACTTCATAATATGTGAGCTTTTAATTGCCATCACTTTGTGTCTGTCATAATCGTTGTTAACAAATTTTCAAACATCTTCTCCTCTGAAACTACTAGGGGGATTTGGATGAAACTTAGCATGATTGTTCCTGCAATATTTCCTTTTCAAGTACAATAAAAAGCCTTAACCCACAATTTTTACATAACTTCTTTCAAACATTTTAAAAACGAAGACAACATATAGACCAAAAGATTTATATTTATATTTATATTGTATTTGAAGATTAATTAAAGCTTGTATTTTGTATCATGAATCATCAGATTGACCATGACTGTATCTTAATCAAGCATAGGGAGAACTCATGCCCATTTCTTTCCAGAGGTTCTTGAAAGGCTTTTAAAGGTGTTTTCAGCATTTTACGTGACCTTTAATACTCAGTTTAATTTACAACAAACATTAATATATTAATTTAGTTTATAGTGCATTGTTTACCAGGTGAGCAATTCAGGCTCTTGAGAGCCTCTTGTTAGCTCACATGGCCTTTATTGCCATCACTTGGCGTCCGTCGTCTTCATCGTCCGTCGTCGTTGTCGTCCGTCGTCGTTAACAATTATACAAAACTCTTCTCCTCTGAAACTACTTGACTAATTAGAACCAAACTTGCTATGAATGTTCCTTGGGGTACCCTGCATAGAACTGATGTGGGGATTTTTGATTCGTCGAAAAACATGGCCGCTGTTACTAAAAATAGAACATAGGGGTCAAACAACAGTTTTTCGCAAATATCTCAAAAATCATTAGGTTATGGCAAAGTCTGCAGGTTGAAAGTGTTCAGCATGATGAGAGCTACCTCTGTGCTAATTTTCGTGAAAATCTGTCAACTGATGTTAGAGTTATTGCCCTTTTTAGCTCACCTGGCCCGTGAGCTGTTCTCATCACTTGGCGTCCGTCGTCGTCCGGCGTCGTCGTTAACATTTTACATTTTGAACTTCTTCTAGAGAACCACTGAATGGAATGAAACCAAACATGGCATGAATGTTTCTTATGAGGTGCTGACCAAGTGTTGTTACTTTGTAGCTGATCCATCATCCAAGATGGCCGCCAGCGGTGAACTTAGTTTAACATAGGACCCTAGGGGAAATGCATACAAATAACTTCTTTTAGAGAACCACTGAATGGAATGAAACTAAATCTGGCATGAATGAACCCTTATAAGGTGCTGACCAAGTGTTGTTACTTTGTAGCCGATCCATCATCCAAGATGGCCGCCAGAAGGGGACTTAGTTTAACATAGGACCCTATGGGAAATGCATACAAATAACTTCTTTTAGAGAACCGTTGAATGGAATGAAACCAAACATGGCATGAATGTTCCTTATGAGGTGCTGACCAAGTGTTGTTACTTTGTAGCCGATCCATAATCCAAGATGGCCGCCAGCGGGGGACTTAGTTTAACATAGAACCCTATGGGAAATGCATACAAATGAATTCTTTTAGTGACCCACTTAATGGAATGAAACCAAACATGGCATGAATATTCCTTATGAGGTGCTGACCAAGTGTTGTTACTTTGTAGCTGATCCATCATCCAAGATGGCCGCCAGCGGTGAACTTAGTTTAACATAGGACCCTAGGGGAAATGCATACAAATAACTTCTTTTAGAGAACCACTGAATGGAATGAAACTAAATCTGGCATGAATGAACCCTTATAAGGTGCTGACCAAGTGTTGTTACTTTGTAGCCGATCCATCATCCAAGATGGCCACCAGAGGGGGACTTAGTTTAACATAGGACCCTATGGGAAATGCATACAAATAACTTCTTTTAGAGAACCGTTGAATGGAATGAAACCAAACATGGCATGAATGTTCCTTATGAGGTGCTGACCAAGTGTTGTTACTTTGTAGCCGATCCATAATCCAAGATGGCCGCCAGCGGGGGACTTAGTTTAACATAGAACCCTATGGGAAATGCATACAAATGAATTCTTTTAGTGACCCACTTAATGGAATGAAACCAAACATAGCATGAATATTCCTTATGAGGTGCTGACCAAGTGTTGTTACTTTGTAGCTGATCCATCATCCAAGATGGCCGCCAGCGGGGAACTTAGTTTAACATAGGACCCTATGGGAAATGCATACAAATGACTTCTTTTAGAGAACCACTTAATGGAATGAAACTAAATCTGGCATGAATGTTCCTTATGAGGTGCTGACCAAGTGTTGTTACTTTGTAGCCGATCCATCATCCAAGATGGCCGCCAGCGGGGGACTTAGTTTAACATAAGACCCTATGAGAAATACATACAAATGTCTTCTTTTAGAGAACCACTGAATGGAATGAAACCAAACATGGCATGAATGTTCCTTATGAGATGCTTACCAAGTGTTGTTACTTTGGTGCCTATCCATCATCCAAGATGGCCACCAGAGGGGGACTTAGTTTAACATAGGACCGTATGGGAAATACATACAAATGTCTTCTTTTAGAGAACCACTGAATGGAATGACACCAAATATGGCAGGAATGTTTCTTATGTGGTGCTGACCAAGTTTTGTTACTTTGTAGCTGATCCCTTTATGGCCATTATATATGCAATTTTTAACATTTTTTTTACAAAATTCTCCACTTGATCTGGGCTGAATAGAAAATAAACTTGGCCACAATTTTCAGTAGGTTATCATGACTTGTTTGAAAAAAAGTATCGGATGACCCTGCCATCAAACCGCCTTTGCTAAAAAAGAACATAGAAGTTAACTGTTTAGAAGTCTATCAGAAAATTGTAAAAAAAAAATCTGAATGGTCACAACTTGACCACATATTCAAAAATAATAATGATAAGATGTCTTCAGTAGCTATTGTAAGACTACACTAAGATGACCTGTTTTTAATTTTAAATACTGTGTCAAATTAAACCAATCTTGGTCTCAATCATTATATAATTTTACATAATTTCCAAAATCACATTAGATACAGGTGAGCGACACAGGCTCTTGAGAGCCTCTAGTTTGACATTTTTGGCTTTTTTTTATGATATTATTTCAAAAATTCTTTTCTCTGAAACTACTATTCAAAATCAAATGAAACTTGGTAAGATTGTTCTTCTCATCTGAAACCGTAAAGCCAAATGAACTGATTTTTGGTATGGATGATCTATGGAAGGTCCTTTACAAAGTTTGCATAACTCATCATTGTCCGTGAAACAAAATGGCCGCCATGAGCATTTACATATTCTGACTGGTTGAAATGTAAAACTTCTTCTCCTTACAAACCGTTAAACCAAATGAACTGATTTTTGGTATGGAGTATCTATGGAAGGTCCTTTAGGAACTTTGCATAAATCTTCCTGGTCCGTGAAACAAAATGGCCATCATGAGCATTTACATGCTCTGATTGGTCGAAATTTAAAAGTTCTTCTCCTTTGAAACCGTAAAGCCAAATGAACTAATTTTTGGTATGGAGCATCTATGGAAGGTTCTTTACAAACTTTGCCGTGAAACAAAATTGCCACCAGAAACCTTTATATGTTCTGATCGGTCAAAATTTAAAACTTCTCCCCTGAAACCGTTTGGCCAATGAACTTATACTTGGTATGAAGCATTTATAGAAGATCATTTACAAAGTTTCCAGAAATCAATCTAGTATGTCAAATCAAAAGTTTGTGACTGTCAGGTAAGCGATACAGGCTCAGCCCACTGAGCCTCTTGTTTTAGCTCACCTGACCCAAAGGGTCAAGTGAGCTTTTCTCATCACTTGGCGTCCGTCGTCGTCGTCCATCGTCGTCCATTAACTTTTACAAAAATCTTCTCCTCTGAAACTACTGGGCTAAATTGAACCAAACTTGGCCACAAGCATCATTAGGGTATCTAGTTTAAAACATATGTCCGATGACCCTGCCTGCCAACCAACATGGCCGACATGGCTAAAAATAGAATATAGGGGTAAACTGCTGTTTTTGTCTTATATCAAAAACTAAAGCAATTAGAGCAAAACTGACATGGGGTAAAAATGTTCATCAGGACAAGATCTACCTGTCATGAAATTTTCAGACGAATCAGTCAACCCTTTATCGGGTTATTGCCCCTGAATTGTTAATTTTAAGGAAAATTTGCAGTTTTAGGTTATTATCTTGATTATTATAGATAAAGACAAATTGTAAAGAGCAAAAATGTTCAACACAGTAAGATCTACAAATATTTAACATGACCAAAATCATTGATTGACCCCTTATATGAGTTTTTGCCCTTTAAAGACAGCATCCAGCGTAAACTTTCCTTTAAATATCTTTTCCTCTCAAACCACTGGGCCAATTCAGACCAAACTTTGGTGGAATGGTCCTTGGGTGGCCCCCTTCCAAAATTATGTCTGGCATCCCCGACTTCCAACCGAGATGGCTGCTGTTACTAAAAATAGAAAAAAAAGGGGGGTGACTTTCAAAAATCTTCTTATATGAAACTACAAGTCCAGTTGGAACCAGACTTGGCAGCAATGGTCCTTAGATGGTCCTCTTACAGAGGTGTGTCCGATGACCCGGACTGTCAACTAAGATGGCTACCACAACCGAACTTGTGTAACATAGGGCCCTATAGGAAAATTCATTGAAAAATATTCTTGTCTGAAACCAGTTGACATATTGGAGCAGGACTTGGCAGCATTGGTCCTTAGGAGGTCCTTTTTAGCTCACCTGGCCTAAAAGGCCATGTGAGCTATCCTTATCACTTGTCGTCGTCGTTAACAATTTTTCAAACATCTTCTCCTCTGAAACTACTGAATGGATTTGGATAAATTACTTAGCATGGTTGTTCCTTAGGGTATCCTGCACAAAGTTTGTGCTTCGATTTTTGATCCGTTGAAAAACATGGCCACTGTTACTAAAAATAGAACATAGGGGTCAAACAACAGTTTTTCCCAAATATCTCAAAATCATTAGGTTACGGCAAATTCTGGCAGGTTGAAAGTGTTCAGCATGATGAGAGCTACCTGTGTGCTGATTTTCGTGAAAATCTGTCAACTGATGTTAGAGTTATTGCTCTTTTTTGACATTTTTGGCTTTTTTTTACGTTATTATTTCAAAAATCTTCTTCTCTGAAACTAATATTCAAAATCAAATGAAACTTGGTAAGATTGTTCCTTAGGATATCCTGCACAAAGTTTATGCTTCGATTTTTGATCCGTCGAAAAACATGGCCACTGTTACTAAAAATAGAACATAGAGGTCAAACAACAGTTTTTTGCAAATATCTCAAAAATCATTAGGTTACAGCAAATTCTGGCAGGTTGAAAGTGTTCAGCATGATGAGAGCTACCTGTGTGCTGATTTTCGTGAAAATCTGTCAACTAATGTTAGAGTTATTGCCCTTTTTTGACATTTTTGGGTTTTTTTTATGTTATTATTTCAAAAATCTTCTTCTCTGAAACTACTATTCAAAATAAAATGAAACTTGGTAGGATTGTTCCTTAGGGTATCCTGCAAAAAGTTAATGCTTGGATTTTTGATTGGTCGAAAAACATGTCCGCCCTTACTAAAAATAGAACATAGGGGTAAAAATGCTTTTTTTTGCTATTTTTTCCTGAATTATAGAAAGAAAATGAAGATGAAAGCTACTTTCAAGGTAAACATGGTATCCCGAGTTGAATGGTGATGATGAAAGTTTGTTTTGGATGGCCATTTTTAAAATGGCTGCCATTTTCCCGCCATTTTTTACACTTGCTCGGATTTCAACAATATTTGATTTTTAAAGTAAACATGGTATCCTTAGTGAATGGTGATGATGAGAATGTTGTATAACAATGATTAAACTTCATAATATGTGAGCTTTTAATTGCCATCACTTGTTGTCTGTCATCATCGTTGTTAACAAATTTTCAAACATCTTCTTCTCTGAAACTACTAGGGGGATTTGGATGAAACTTTACAAAATGACAGATGAGTTAAGCATGGTTTATTGGATAAAAACCAACAGCTTAGTCAATATGATCAAAGATGAAGCATAATAGAAAATAAAAAGCCTTAACCCACAATTTTTACATAACTTCTTTCAAACATTTTAAAAACGAAGACAACATATAGACCAAAAGATTTATACTTGTATTTGAAGATGAATTAAAGCTTGTATTTTGTATTGTGAATCATCAGATTGACCATGACTGTATCTTAATCAAGCGTAGGGAGAACTCATGCCCATTTCTTTTCAGAGGTTCTTGCAAGGCTTTTAAAGGTATTTTCAGCATTTTACATGGCCTTTAATACTCTGTTTAATTTACAACAAACATTAATATATTAATTTAGTTTATAGTGCATTGTTTGCCAGGTGAGCGATTCAGGCTCTTGAGAGCCTCTTGTTCAGAAATGTGTCTGATTTCGTGGACTGTGAACCAAGATGGCCACCACAGCAGAACTTAGTTTAACATAGGACCCTATTGGAAATTCACTCAAAAAACTTCTCGTCTGAAACCACTAAGCCAATTAGAATTAGACTTGGTAGCAATGGTCCTTAGATGGTCCTCTTTCAGAATTTTGTGTGATGACCCAGACTGTCAACCTAGATGACCGCCACACCTGAACCTAGTTTAACATAGGGCCCTATGGAAAAAATCATTAATAAATCTTCTTATATGAAACCACTTGACATATTGGAGCTAGACTTGCAGCATTGGTCCTTAGGAGGTCCTCGTTCAGAAATGTGTCCGATCACACGGATTGTCAAGCAAGATGGCTGCCTCACCGAACTTTGTTAAATATTGGACCCTATAGGAAAATTCATTTAAAAATCTTCTTATCTGAAACCACTCTTTTTGAATGTATCTGTTGACCTGGACTGTCAACCAAGATGATTGCTACAGCTGAAATTAGTTTAACATAGAATCCCATAGATAAACCAGCCAAATTGACTGCAACACTTAAATTTTTAGGTCTGCTCAAGGTGAAAAGTTAAATCCAAGTGAGTGATACAGGATCTTGAGAGCCTCTAGTTTATATAAGTGCAAGTTGAAGTGTAAAATTCCAAATCTTGTAGAATTAAAATGTAAGATTAAATGGTATTATGTAATTGAACAATCTATAGCAACGAAAAACAATAAATTGCATTCTTTTGAAAAATATTGGTCCCTTATACAGTATATTTTTCCTGAATTTTGCATGTAATAATTGTTTGATATATATTGTCATCTACCAAGAAAAGCAGTTGAATTGCTTTATGTACATAAAAAAGTGTGTGTGTGTGTGTATATGTGAGTATATATTTTTTTATTGTTTTTTTTTTTGAGGATGTGCAGCTGTGCGTTTAGGTTTATTATAAAAACTAATAATTGTAAAACTTTATAACAGTCTTTGCATTTTATATTTATTTTGCTTCATTATACCCAGTAACACCCTAGTCAGGTGGTATTGTATGGGTATATTATTAAAATCCTGACTATTCAAAAAGAAATAAAAAAAACAAATATATCGACTCTTTTGATCGCTTGGAATTAAATGTAACGAATCATCCTGAGAATAAGCCAAACAATTTCTACCATTCAGATTTCTTGTATGTCTTACAGTTTTTGAGTTTAACCCATAACAAGGTTTTTTGTAAAAGGGAGATAACTATGTAATGAAAAAAATTTTCGGTGGTGGCCCTCATTTCAAAATAACTTTTCACTAACTGGTTTATTGTATAAAGTATCAAAATGATTTGTTGCGAACTGTACTCGAGAGATCATTTTGACCAGTGGTGGAAAGAAAAAAAAGAATAATAAACACAAGAAATACAGAAAGGTCTTTCCATCGGAAAAGGGAAAGACCTTAATAAAAAACAGAAGAAATACAGAAAGGTCTTTCCGTCGGAAACGAGAAAGACCTTAATTGAAAGGACAATTGTTCTGAGAACAATTACAAGGTCTTTCCTTTCCAAACTTTTCAGAATATTACATAAGTTTGGGAAAAAAGAAAAAATCATAAATAGATACATTTGTGTACATAAAACACCTAAAAACCAAACATTTTTAGAGGTTTTTCTGTTTGATACTGTAAATATGGAAATTATTGCAATGTTTTTATATATTTTATCATGTCCGATTTATTCTAGATTTGTCTCCCTTTGTTTTCATGTACACAGGTAAGTTTCTGGTCATTGATTGCCTATATCCGGAGTTAGGTTAATTGGTAGATATAAAATAGTATATCCCGGGGTTGTATAGTTATTATTTGGACAGCTATTATATATATATAATAACATTTTGAATTCTAATATTTCTAAAACCATTAATTAAAGCTATTATATTAATAAAACTTCCACTTTCAAGTTTTACGCGATCTCTGATCACAGTAATAAACTTTTTTTCTCTTAGGCGGCGATCGCAATAATTTAACCTCACAATTTTGCCTTGGGTAGAAGAATCACAATAATAAGTGCACGCAAATATTTCCAAATTTACAATAGTCATTTTATGATGAATTGTACTGTTTTGCACTAAAAACGTCAAAAACATCATTAATATGAGCTTATAAATTGACAATTCTAGATGTTTTCATGGGTTGTAACATTGTCACATTAATTAACATTCCAATATATTCAAAATGTCTAAAAACGTCTACAGAAATAACAACATTCCCAGAAATTACGTCATCAAAAGTACTGCTTGAATTTCACACTTTCAATAACTTTAATTACTTTAAAAATTTGAAAAAAAACTTATAAAGTGTGAAAAAATGCAAAATATGTAATCTAGGTCATGACCTTGACCTTTGACCTTGTGACCTATTTCAAGGTCATTGGTCGCTGAGTTCATTGCAGAAGACCCATGCCATTATTATGTACCATCCTCAAGTTATAAACGAAAAACCTGAAGTTTGAACGTTCTAGCGGCTATTACTCCCAAAAGATGACCTGATACAACTTTAACTGAAATGTAAGAAAGTTGCGCATCAATATTTTGAACATTTCCACCATTACATTTCCTTGGCTATCTACAACCATTGCAGAGGAGAAGTGATAACAAGCAAATGTCAAATAAGAGAACTTGACCTTGACCTTGACCTTTGACCTTGATGCCAATTTGAAGGTTATCAAAACAAAAGACCCCATGCCTTTATCATGTACCATTGTTGAGAAATAAACAAAAAACCGAAAATTTAAACGTTCTAGGGGCAATTACGCCTATAAAATGACATCATATAACTTTTATGCAAATGTAACAAAGCTCGGTCTCAACGTCCTTAACATTTTTTCCATTACATTTTATCAGCTATCTTTTACCGTTTCAGAGGAGAAGCGATAACAAGCAAAAGTCAAAATTTAGAACGTGACCTTAACCTTTGACCTTGACCTCATTTTACTTGTTAGTGGTCATGGACCCTAAATACAAAGTTTCATGTTGATATCTCAACTCTAAAAAACAATTTGTATGATACACCAAAAGTGAAAGTCTTTTAAAGGGAAATAACTCCAATGAAATGTCATCAGATCCTTTCTGACCAATGGAACGAAGTTGCGCACAGATAAACTGAAGACATTGGAAAAGATTTTAGGTCAATATCTTTTACAGTTACAGAGAAATAAAGATAACAAGAAAAGGAGCGGGCGGGGAGATAACTCCTATAAGGAAAAGTGTTCGGTTACTCAGGGTCAATGGTGAAATCGTAATCACTGTACAATATCTCTTATGGTTTCTCGGGAATATCAGTAACAAGGAAAACACCGATTGGGGAGGTAACTGGTATATGAAATATAGGAATCAAGATCAGGCCAATTTGTAGATAGCCTATCACCTCCCGGTCTTTAATACCAAATATCATCCCCCTGTATCTTTTGAACTGAGGGCGGAGGATGATTTTGAAAAACGGACCGAAAAGAAGAATAAGAATAATCATAAGAAATACAGAAAGGTCTTTCCTTTTCCAAAGGAGTAAAGACCTTAATAATCATAAGAATAGTTATATGTCTTTCCATTTGGAAATGGAAATTACTAATAATCAGACGAATTACAGAAAGGTCTTTCCATCGGAAACTGGAAAGACCTTAATAACTTTGCCCTGACAAACATGTGACAGTGATGCAGGTCCAGACATGAAATCGGTCTTGTTGGTCTGTAGATAGTTTTTCATGGGTACATACCAATCTGGGATCTGTCGCTGACCTTGGACACAGTTTTAGGCTTGGAAGGCATGCATGGGATTTTTGTCTGAACATTACTATTTCTTTTTACACGTTTCCTTTTGACTTGCAATGTCAGGTATCAGATAATCTTTATTCTGTGTCCATGTGCCTATTTAGGCAAGACATTTAGTGTGTCCACTCTTGTTTATACACATATTGATCAAACAGAACTCCATTTTGTCTTTGACAATTTTCCAATTCCCTTTCGTATTATGCATCATTGATATAGATATAAAATTTAAATGTAAATGACACAATATAAAGTGGGCCTCGGTGGCGTACTGGTCTAGGTAGTTCGCCATGACTACTACTGATCACTAGCTTGTCAATGCTGGGGTTGAGTTCGAATCTCACCTGTGGCGAGGTGTGTTCGACTCCGATCTTGATTGACAAGGATTGCCAATTTTCCTACTGAAGGTCATTGGTTCTCTCTGTGTACTCCAACTTCCTTCACCAATAAAAACTGGCCGCCGCGAAATGGCCAAAATGTGCTGAAAACGGCATTAAACCCCAACTAAACAAACAAACAACACAATATAAAGCTATATCATTACTATTTTAAAATAAATACACATCTACTAATGACTGTACAGCTTTCAGCAGTGGTTATCCATCCACCTAATTTATTCTTTTTGCTGTTTTTCTTGGATTTTTTAGATGAAATAAAGGCCAATTTGGATTATCAAACTAGCAGTGTAGAATTATTGTCATCACGACAGTTTTCAAGGGAAAAAGTACTCCAAATCTGCAAATAGTTATGAACTTAATAAAATTTAAATCAATTAAGGTACCATGCATAGGATTGTATGCAGTCATTCATTGAAGGATTTCATTTTATAGAAAGATTACTCTATTGAATAACAACTGGGTGTTAAAGAAGGCTGCATTTTCAGTCAAGTAAATTTTAGCATATGAATATGAAAAGTTACAGAAGAGCAAAGGTGTGGGATATTCAACTTAATTTACAAATAAGAGTGTCTGTAATTGGTTACCATAATCATGATGACTCTAATTTTTCATAAATTTTGAAAATTCAAGGAAAATTGAAGCAATTGATATGCCTTATTTTTCAACACTTGCAAAATTGTCAAACTTACGAACATTGTTACCAGCTGGTGGTAATCGGTAATTTTAACTTTTTCAGTCAGTTAATTACTTTCGGTGCTTATCAAGTGTTTATTTCTAAAACAATTCTACTTTTTCAGCCATTTTCCAATTTTACTAAAAAACCAGATTTATTTTGGTGTCAAAAAATTAGAATGATTACAGATGTGTATTATAAAAAGATTATCAGAGTTCATACTTGTGGTAATGTTGTTAAGTCTCCCAAAAGAAGTTTGTAGACATTTTTTTGCTGCATTTATAATTATTATTTTCATTGGCAACCTTAACTTGTCTGGGCCATAGCTTGGATACTGTTTGGAGGATTTCCATGAAACTTCACAGGATGATAGCCCACCACGTGGAGATTGATGCTCCGGTGTCATATTGAAAAGGGGCTTTACCCACACTCTCAAACTTTTTGTATTACTGTCATGATTGACTCTGATAATAAAGCTTCATGAAGTCTTGGAGTTTGCAAATGATACATGTACATCTGTTATCTTCCTACGTTAAGCAAAATGATAGAGATTTTTTTATGAAGGCCCCAGTAAACAATAATACATCTTTTTGTATTAATTCAATATCATATGCAAATAATTTTCATAACATAATTCATTTACAACTTTTTTTTAAAAATTGTTAAAGAAAATGTGATTCCTCCTTTTTAAAATCCTCTTTACAAATTGGGTAAATAATGCCTGTTATGCAGTAGGATGTTAGCATCAGTGCTGGAAATAAGCACTTTGTGCTGTTTTTTACATGATATACTGAGATTGATCAAATGAAATTTCAGCGGGTCAGCATAGTATAAGTAGGGTGCATGTTCATATCACATCAACATTGTCTTGTCCTGATATGCAAGTAATAATAACATTAACCCATCTATCCATTACATTGTCTTGGGCATCCATGACTCTCATATTTCACAGTGGGGACCTTGCTGACATAGTAAATTTTTGTTTAAAATAAATCTTTGATACCAGTTTTGATGCACAAGATATGCAAATTTCATCATTTTATGACTATAGTTGTGCTAAAGGCCTAAAATGTTGAAAATCAGAACAATAATCCAAAAAAGTTGAATTCAAAAATTCTAAAATTACCTAAAGGGTAAAGCCAAAACCATCTGAGGATAGAGCTATGCTTGAGGGATATACATAATAGAAATATATTATTGATGCTTTTATTACCTTTTATTCCCATGACCAACAGAGCTGTCATGTTCATACAATGCTTACTTTTTGAGCAGGAAAGTAAAAGGTCATCAACAGACATGTGTGGAAGAAATAATGGTTTTGTTAAAGTTGTCTTTCCAAACACGGATATAGCCACAGGATATGGTAACTCACCAAGAAGACAAGTGCAGAAAGGAGACTATGTAGCTGTCCAGGTAAGACAGATGATCATCACTCACAGGAATCCTGTTAGCATATGATCTAAGATAATAATAAATATCAGCTTAGATTTCTAAGCTTGAATTAGTTTTATAATAAAATGGATAACAGGAAAGGTCAGTAATGACATACAAATGAATTAATGCCATGCAATTGACACACAATCAGACCTAAACACAAACACAGAAACAACATGAAATACACAATAACACATTCTGGAATTAATGTCCAGTTATTATACAGCTGCAAATATTATGGTATGAGCCTGTAGTCAGAGTCAGTGTTATCCCTATAGAGTTAGGTTTCTGCTCATTTACGTTTGTTAGCTAACTTGGCTGAAAGTCACATGAGCTATTGGCATCTGTATATAATGGCGTCCCTGTCACCTTATTTAACATTTTATAATCTTCAGCTTATTCAAACCAAAATTTGTTTTGAATTAATTCTGGAAGGTCATTTGGTCAACTAAAATTGCTACCAGAGATAATTCTTATTTCTGATTGTCCAGTTTTCAAAACTTCTCAGCAACAAGACCAAATGTCTTTAAACTTTATAGGAATGATGACTTGAAGATTCTCTACGAAGATTCATCATAATACACCGAAGCAGTGGGGGTATACTGTTTTAACTCTAGCAACTAGAGACCACAACTAAATCATTATTGGTTTAAAGCATGACCATGATGAGTTGTAGAGTTCTTACTGATTTTATACGGGTGGCATATGTATTTTCTGCTGCCATACATTTTACACCATATATTATATGGCCTGTGGAAATTTTCGGTTGCAAATTTTTCAGCAACTATAGGCCTTCAAGTGGCCCTATATTTGCTAGAAAATCCCTAATTTTTGGAAAATGCCCTATAATCCCTATATTTTGGCATAAAATGACCCTTTTCCCTATATTAGCCCTATTAATTAGAATTAATTGGTCAAAAATTAAAATAGGTTGATGAGGTAATATCAAAGCTGTCTTGGTTTTCCTCAGTGGTATACTGTAGTGCAGTCATCTTCAAGACTTGATTAAGTGTGTATACATTGTATGATGTTATTGGTAAGCCTCTTTTTAATTATCACACAAAAAGGTAGGTATTTCATATAGTATTTTAAGTAGAAAAGGGGTGAAGTAGAGATTAATATCCCAATATTTTCCCTATAAATTATTAAATTTGCCCTATTACACCCTATTTTTCAAGATATTCGGTCCTATTAAAAGTTCTATTTTTGGACCAAAAACCACCTGAAACCCTGCAACTACCACAGTGTATAACCAGACAGTATTCAAAAACGGAAGTTGCTATACTGTCGGGCCAGTTAAAGTTAGTTGCTTTCATAATTTTAAGCAATTTGAAGATTATTATCAGTGATTAATTCATTTGTAGTGGATGAAACGAAGTAAAAAGAATAAAATTAATGCATGCAGTATGCCCTTTGTATTTCTGTTTAAATGATAGTGTCTTATTTGAACATAGAAACTAGAAATCATCGTGTAAACATAATTGGATAGTGTGTTCACAGTCAAAGAAAGGGATATAAATCTTATTTTCTTCACACACTCTGCAATTTTTGTAAAATATCTTCTCACTATCTGACGACATAGACAACATTTTCAGTACAAGGAAAATATTGTTGTAAACACTTTCTTTTTTCCTTACAACGGAGGCATACATAATCTTTTTTCATTGTATGTTACTGTATGTCTAATTGCTAACGCATTTTCCTGTCCCATACGCATAGTTGCACTTTAATTCAGGATTCAAATTTATTATCAGTTGTCTAAAATGGTCCTTTCTTCATGGTTCTTATCAGTAAAGAAAAAATTAAAAGCGTTGCACTGAATTTTAAAAATTTTGTTGCTTTTACTTGTCTGTAAGATAACTTTATGTGATTGATTTTAGACAATGGACTAGTCTGTTGGTATTGTACCAGTTAAAGAATCAACTGAAAATACATAATTGTAGCCCTAGGGGTTGAGGGGTAACGTAAAGTCATATATATATGACTAATAGTGTTTTTTGGTCACGAGTTGTAGATCTTTGGTAGTTGAATTTCGAGATTAGTTGTTCTCTTTATTACATTGAAATATTCCATGTATTCAGAAATTTTAACGAGAAAATACAAGGAATTATGTTTTATATGACTACACGTCGACCATTATTTAGCAACGTTGTTGGCGACGACTATTGTTACGTGTATTCCTATAGTGAAATATGACTTTCGATTTCACTGGCTGAATTATCTGATTTGATTTCACTTGGAAATCCTGGTATTTCACCGCACTCAATGTAATAAATTGGCATCATTTAACTCTGCATGGATTATTATCTCCATTCATAAATATTTCATAGCTTATCATTTAATACATGTATCAATTGGATACCGGGCAAATTCTGCTCTGACTGTTTCTTAGTCTAAGAATATATCAGCAGAACTTTAAACTGGACCAGGTGTTTATAAAGATATATCAAATTTAGTATCATATTATCTTTTGCTCTCCTAGGCACCTGTGATGGATCATTGGGGCTCAAACCATAGAGCTGTCTAGCGTGTCCCCAGATGGCTGATATGGTAGACCCTCTCGTTTGGGGATTTTCAGGTCATAATATGGAAATCCTGACCATGAACCATAATGGGTAACGTGTTTGGAGAATGCCACACTCACTGCACGCTAAAGACCCCTTCTGTAGTTTTAGAAAAAGAGTAGGCTGATGGCTGTTACAGAAGGTTAAATTATCGGACCCTACCCAACCATCCTCCTTTTACAGTGGCAGTCAAAATTGGTTCCCCTTTATGTCCCATCCCACCGCTAGTTGAACTGTTTGATAAATTGAACTGGTTCCTGTCCTGAAGAAGCATGAAATATTTGCCACTGGAGGTTAAGCAAGAATCAATCAATCTTTTACTGTCTGAGAGCTAGGTTTTACAATTATTTGATACTATTGTAAAACTCCATATACCATATTTCTGAATTATACATCAGAATAGGTCTTATTAAGGATTCAAACAGTTTTTATACGACCGCAAAATTTTTGCGGTCGTATATTGGTATGACGTTGGCGTCGTCGTCGTCGTCGTCTGCGTCGTCGTCCGTCGTCTGCGGCGTCGTCCGAAGACATTTGGTTTTCGCACTATAACTTTAGTATAAGTTAATAGAAATCTATGAAATTTAAACACAAGGTTTATGACCACAAAAGGAAGGTTGGGATTGATTTTGGGAGTTTTGGTCCCAACAGTTTAAGAATCAGGGGCCAAAAAAGGGCCCAATAAGCATTTTTCTAGGTTTTCGCACAATAACTCTAGTATAAGTAAATAGAAATCTATGAAATTTTAACACAAGGTTTATGACCACAAAAGGAAGGTTGGGATTGTTTTTGGGAGTTTTGGTCCCAACAGTTTAGGAATTAGGGGCTAAAAAAGGGCCAAAATAAGCATTTTTCTTGGTTTTTGCACAATAACTTTAGTATAAGTAAATAGAAATCTATGAAATTTAAACACAAGGTTTATGACCACAAAAGGAAGGTTGGGATTGATTTTTGGAGTTTTGGTCCCAACAGTTTAGGAATTAGGGGCCAAAAGGGTCCAAAATTAAACTTTGTTTTGATTTCATTGAAAATTTAACTATTGGGGTTCTTTGATATGCCGAATCTAACCGTGCATTTAGGATCTTAATTTTTGGTCCCGTTTTCAAATTGGTCTACATTAAGGTCCAAAGGGTCCAAAATTAAACTTAGTTTGATTTTAACAAAAATTGAATTCTTTGGGTTCTTTGATATGCTGAATCTAAACATGTACTTAGTTTTTTTATTATGGGCCCAGTTTTCAAGTTGGTCCAAATCGGGGTCCAAAATTAAACTTTGTTTGATTTCATCGAAAATTGAACTATAGGGGTTCTTTGATATGCCGAATCTAACCGTGCATTTAGATTCTTAATTTTTGGTCCCGTTTTCAAATTGGTCTACATTAAGGTCCAAAGGGTCCAAAATTAAACTTAGTTCGATTTTAACAAAAATTGAATTCTTGGGGTTCTTTGATATGCTGAATCTAAACATCAGGGTTCGCACGGGTGCTTGAAAACCTTGAAAGTACTTGAAATTGAAAATCGGAAATTAAGGCCTTGAAAGTACTTGAAATTCAAAGGAAGTCCTTGAAACTCCTTGAAAAACTGTGTTTTTTGAAGAATCAAAAATTGGTTAAATTTTCTGTCATAAAAGTGTTTTTAATTCGTTTTAAGATCACTCGGTCTCGCGTTTATCGGTATTTTTGTCAAGACTTTATATAAGTTTCGCGTATTTACCCTTTTCTAAAAATAGCTACTTTTCTGTGAAACCGGTGCGTAGTAATTTCTGTGATGCGGTCAAGAAATAAATCTGAGTTTGCGTAAAAATTCTAGTAATTAAACGATCCAGATTGATTTTTTGATAATTAAATTAACTTTAACTAATAAAACATCTTTCATTTACTTGATTAAATATATTTTGCCGATGAATTTTAGTCACAGTGAGCAAACCGAAATTGAAAGTAGTTCGAAAGAACGTTGATGACATGCCTGGGGAAATATAAATTCTCGGATGTATGGCTAGAAAAGCCACAGTATAAGGCATGGCTGAAGAGAAGTGTTATATCTGTGAACAAAGCAAAGTGTGAAATATGCAAAAAAGACTTCGATATATCATCAATGGGCTCTCTTACAATTACATATAGGTCATAACCATATGGATTTAAATTGTCCATATCAGTTGATTTCTGGTCCTTGAAAATTTGGAAATTGGTCCTTTAAAGTCCTTGAAATGTCCTTGAATTTTGTGGTAAAAAATGTGTATGAACCCTGAAACATGTACTTAGTTTTTTTATTATGGGCCGAGTTTTCAAGTTGGTCCAAATCGGGGTCCAAAATTAAAGCTAAAAAGGGGGTAAATTTTTTTTTTTTTTTTTTTTTTGGGGGGGGGGGCAATTCTCCACAGCATATTGTATTACACAAAAGCAAAAAATTGAATATAAATTCAAATCATATGACCAATTCTAAGTTCTTTATTTCAGTTATTCTGTGTCAGAAACCTATTATGTGTCAAATATTTGAAGAAATTTTCAATTGCACAGTATTGGGCAATAGCAAGAAATTGATATGTGTGCCCTGTTATCAAAACTTTATTATTAACAAATTCCATTGGAAATTTGCCAATATAAAATGTGCTGATGAAGCTTTTTTGTTTATCTTATCTAAACTGCTTTTAATATGTATATTTAAAATTTGCCATCCATGACTATGATGTCATTTTCTATTTTAATATGTTATGGTGTATTTAAATGGGCTGTTATGGTTGCAAAGTATAAAGAAATGGGGGGGGGGGGGGGGGTTGAAAACAAAATTTGGGGGGGGGGGGTAAATGAGAAATTGGGGAGGGGGTAATTTTTTCTCATTTCATATTTCATAAATTAAAAAGAAAATTTCAAATTTTTTTTAGCAAAAAAAAGGGGGGGGGGGTTACAATAAATTTTATTGTTTTTTGGGTTTTTTTTGGGAGGGGGGTCAATGTGCAACTTCATAGTGTATTGCACAAAAGCCAAAAAAAGGGGTAAATTATTATTTTTTTTTTTTGGGGGGGGGCAATTCTCCACAGCATATTGTATTACACAAAAGCAAAAAATTGAATATAAATTCAAATCATATGACCAATTTTAAGTTCTTTGATTTCAGTTATTCTGTGTCAGAAACCTATTATGTGTCAAATATTTGAAGAAATTTTCAATTACACAGTATTGCGCAATAGCAAGAAATTGATATGTGTGCCCAATTTTAAATTTTAAATTGGTTATTTCTGATTTATATATAAAAACAAATAATACTGATATGGTTTGAATAGGTAAATTAAAAATTTTTAAGTTCTTAGACAACATTCATTCTGTGTCAGAAACCTATGCTGTGTCAAATATTTATTCACAATCCAAATTCAGTATTGTATCAAGCTTGAATGTTGTGTTCATAATTGCCCCAACTATTCAGGGTTCGACATCTGCGGTCGTATCTAGCTGCGCCCAGCGGAGCATTTTATTTAAGATATATAAACATGGAAAACATAACTTTATTAGCTTTCTTGACAATTCTACATTTGTAGAATTGGATTTTCTAGATGTTTCAATGAAATCTCCAAGATATGTATATATCAAGACCTTCTCTAATTTAGTTCCATTGAAATAAAAATCATGTTTATCATCTAAAATGTTTTTTTGCTGAAATACCAGCACATTTGATTTTTAGCTCACCTAAAGGCCATGTGAGCTATTGCCATCACTTGTCGTCCGTCCACAATTCACATTTTAATCTTCTTCTCTGAAACCGCTTTGCCAATTGGAAAAAACGGAACTATTTTGTATAAATAGATTATTAAGACACATTACGTTTTTGGGGAATGCTTGTGCATGTATAATTTTATTTGGGAGACCCTGTCCATTATTTTGTCCAATCAGCTTTGGGGTTTCCCAGTCACTGCCGCATGTGCTTCTCGTTTACTAATTGTTTTTCGAGATCATACTAATTAACCAATCAGATTTTACATTGCTTTTGAACTAACCAATCAGCGCTTAATTAACAGGGCTTTGGTTTTAGGCACACGCGCCTAATTATTCTTAAAGCAACGCTTGCTTGGAGCAGACATTCAATTTTTCTGGGAAATATTTTCTTATTGTCAGCAGTTTTTTATCACGATCGTATTTATATTACCATGAATGGATTTACGTTTTCGATGTGAAAATGGACCCAAATCTATCTGATCGTTTAGAAAAACGTGTACGAAGTATTCTGAACATTCCCAGTTGGTTTTTAATGTCAGAAAGTGATGTAAGGACATGTGCTAAATATTTAAGACAATCAGAAGGCAGTCTAAGATTTGTGTATTGGAGTTTGAAGCTGGACTGTGCAGCAGCGTGCAATGGTTGTTTTTTCTGCGGATACATTCAAAAACTGTGCGTTTGCGCTACTGACCCGTCTGTGAGGCAGGATTAATTGGCATTCCGAGTATGAATTTGGCTGTATGACATATTAAATCTTCTATACAATCGTTGTTTTCAAATATAACATTCTTTGCATAATGTCTGATGACGAAGATATAACATTTAGGACGGGGCCCGATAACCAGTCCGGCAAAGTAAAGGCGTGGGCCGCAGTTATGAAGCTTAACGCGGCCACCGCGAATGAAATATTGGAACTGGGATTTGACAGCATGGAGGCAGTAGCATTGATAGAAAAAGAAGATTTGATTGAATCAAACATTCCTATTGGTCAACGGAAGTTATTGTTGCGAGCGGTTCAAAAAACGTTTAAGAAAAACATTTCGCCTAGCGAGATAATGGCGGCAAATTCTGGACTTCCGGCAACATCAAATTCTGGGGCATGCGCGTCCCAAGATGGCGACGACGGTGGTGTAAACAAAGATGGCGGCGCCCATGATCAAATTAAAGATGGCGGAATCCAGGCAAACACAACAGACGAGGTTTACGTTAATGCGGTATTGCAGCAGCTAGCCGGAAATCAGATACAATATGGACATTCCCCTGATTCATTGATTGGACGTACAAACCAAAACGTTACGGAAAATTCAAATGTGACCGGAAGTGACAATACAGTAAACATTTTAGGTAATCCAGGCATTAACTCTAACCTGTCTTGGCAGGATCCGCAAATTTATTTAAAACATTCAAGCATAGACAGTAAAGTCAATTATTTTGATATAACAGATTTTGTCTCAAATGATATAGGGGGGATCAGTATGCCTGAGGAGCGCCTTATTTCCAATGCATCAGGGGGGCAACTAGTGTTTAAATCTGGTCCAGTGAGGCCAAAGCTCGAATCTCTGTCTCTGTGTCAGTGGTCTAGGGCAAACTTGTCGATTATGTACAAGCTGCTCAGCACTAGAGAACTGGCACAGACACAGGTCCTCGATTATTTATCATATACGATGAGATTTTACCATCTAGTTTCGTCATGTGAATTTGTGTCAGTGCTGTTTTTTGATAGGGAATATCGTAGGCTCCAAAAACAGCATACTTTTAGATGGGGCACTGACATTCCCCATTTACAGTCAGTGTACTTGCGGCCAAAAGCTGTATACACAAAACCTCAGGCATCTGGTCCATTGTTTAAAAATGCAAATAAACAACAGGACTATTCCAGGTATACTTCTCATTCTACAGAGGGTAATGAAATTTGCAAAAGATTTAACAGTAGGAAAGGTTGCTCATTTTCAAGCTGTCGCTTTGCGCATATTTGTGCAATCCAGGGTTGTGGTGCCCAACATCAAGCCTTTGCTCATCCAAAAAACCGGATATAAAGGTAAAGCCTGTGCGTGACCTAGTGTATAATGTTTGGCAAGAAGAGCTCAAAAATGATGTTGATAAAGTTTTTCTTTTGCAGGGCATAAAGGATGGGTTTGACATTGTTCAAGATAATCTGGCTTCACAGAACATATCTGCAAAAAATCACCCTTCAGCAAATCCTTCAAGTCCTTTATATGAAAAAGCTCATCAACAGATTTTGACTGAAATTGAAAATGGGAATTATGAGTTTGCTAAGTCCACACCTAAAATTATTAGCCCTTTAGGTATTATTCCAAAACCTGATGGGGGCATAAGGATAATTCACGACTGCAGCAGACCGCTAGGGTCTGCTGTGAATGATTTTGCAGGGGTTGTAGAAAAACAAAAGTTTCAATCTGTTGATGACGCAGCTAAATTAGTCACAAAAAACTGTTTCATGGCCAAAGTTGATTTGAAATCGGCATATAGATCTGTTGGTATCAGTCCTCTTAGTCAACAGGTAACTGGTTTACGGTGGACTTTTCCTGATGGCCAAACCCATACCTTTATTGATAAAAAATTACCTTTTGGTTCAAAACTAGCACCTGGTATCTTCCACAGACTATCTCAGGCTATTCGCCGCATGATGTCACGCAGAGGCTTTACCATTATAGCTTATTTAGATGATTTTTTCATTTGCGAAATCACTAAGCAGCGCTGTGCACATGCACGTAGGGTTTTAATTTACTTGCTGCGCAAGTTAGGTTTTTCTATTAGTTGGTCCAAGGTGGTGGACCCATGCCAGAAATTAGTGTTTTTGGGTGTGGAGATAGACTCCACAACCTTGGAATTAAGATTACCTGTTAAAAAACTCGAAGAGTTAAGGGCAGAACTGGCAGCTTTTCAGCAGCGAAAGCATGTTTCTAAGAAACAATTGCAGTCCCTGGCGGGAAAACTAAACTGGGCTTCTTCAGTGGTTCGCGGCGGGAGAGTTTTTCTCCGGAGAATCATTGACAGCATAATGCGGCTCAAGCATGACTGGCACAAAATGCGCTTAGGCGGCGATATTTTGCATGATATCCATTGGTGGTACAATTTTATGTCCACCTTTAATGGGAAATCCGTCTTACTAAATACTGATCCTGTTACCTCAGTTTACACTGATGCTTGCAATACAGGAGCAGGGGGGGTTTTTGGTACTGATTGGTTTTATGTAAATTGGAAAGAGGATTTCCCATTTGCGCAATATTTGCATATAAATGAGCAAGAGGCACTTGCAGTGGCTTTGGCAGCCAAGCGGTGGGCTAAGTGTTGGCAAAATAGGCATGTATATATTTTTTGTGATAATGCATCAACTGTTGCTTGTATCAATAAGTGTACATCTAGGAACAAACTGTTGATGTCCTTTTTGCGTGAATTGTTTTGGCTATCTGCTTCTTATAATTTTTATCTAGTTGCAATTCATTTACCTGGGAAGCAGAATGTATTAGCTGATACTATTTCCCGATTGCATGAATTAAAGTTATGCGAATTTTTTATGAAGGAATGCCTATCATCCCCTTTGTATGTGCAACACCTTGTTCCTCACATGTCCTGTCAATCCCTCCGTTTTCTTTTATTTAGGCTTACAGGCACACAGACATGACAGAGAAGTTGCTAAATTGGATAATATAGTGGACACCTTCAGAAGTCACACTTATGCTGAATCCACAAAAAAGACTTATCAGACTTATTTGAATTCATACAAAAAATTTTGTGCACTCGTAAATATTCCTTTAGTACCTTTGAGTAATGAAAACCTTGCTAGATATGTAGCATATTTGTCACAAAAATTAAGATTTAATTCTATCAGTAATTACTTGTCGATTGTTAGACTTTTACATTTGGAGGCAGGTCATGCATCTCCCATAGATTCACATTATGTTCATACTGTGCTGCAGGGTGCTAGACGTGTGCTAGGTGCAATGGTTAATCGGAAACTGCCTATTACAACCAACTTGTTAAAAAAAATCTTTTCGACGTTGGACATTAAGAATCACAATCATATATGTTTCTGGGCAGCCTGTTTGGTTGCCTTTTTCTCCTTTTTCAGAAAGTCCAATTTATTTGTTCCAAATTTGTCTACCTTTGACTCTGGCAAGCACCTCAGTCGACAAGATATTGTTTTCCATACTAACGGTACATTGCTTCGCATACGAAAGTCAAAGACCATACAGTTCTCCAACAGGGTGCTAGAAATTCCACTTCCCAGGATCCCCAATTCCCCCCTTTGTCCTTCACAGGCTCTGCTTTTACATGTTAAAATGATACCGGCTATCAGTTGCCCATCTCCTGCCTTTTTAAGTATTTCTAAGGGGAACACAGTTCCGTTAACATATTCTACCTTTCTTGAGATGCTCAAGCATTCTTTGTCTCAGCTCAATATAGACACAAGTGGCTATTCTGGGCATAGTTTTCGCAGGGGCGGGGCTACTTTTGCTTTAGAATGTGGAGTCTCGTCCGACCTAATCCAGGCACAGGGTGACTGGAAAAGCGATGCCTACAAAGGTTACCTAGACCCTTCCTTTTCTCATAAACAGAAGGTAATGAATGCTTTTGCAGCAGCCCTCAGTCGTTAAGTGATTCTGACGCATGTACCTACTTTCTACCTTTACACAGGTTTGGGGTTATTTTGGAGTACCACAGATTTTCAACTTGATTTTGCTTTGTTTGTAAATATGTTTATTGCTTTATTGATATGCAAAGAAAATATTAAACTGTGGTTCTTTCTCCCAAACCTGTGTTTGTTCAGTTTATACCATTATTCAAGAACCAGTTAGCATGTCTTGGGCCCCTTACTGAACTCTGATTAGTGTAAAACAGATGCTTTCTTTTGCACTGTATCTTCTCAGCTTTTGGTTCGGGCTCCAAAGAGATAGCACCTAAGTAATGGTACCACAGGCCCTATATGTAACAAGCAGCATATACAGGGAGGATTTGGGAGGGGACTAGTGATGTGGATTAATGGAACTATTTTGTATAAATAGATTATTAAGACACATTACGTTTTTGGGGAATGCTTGTGCATGTATAATTTTATTTGGGAGACCCTGTCCATTATTTTGTCCAATCAGCTTTGGGGTTTCCCAGTCACTGCCGCATGTGCTTCTCGTTTACTAATTGTTTTTCGAGATCATACTAATTAACCAATCAGATTTTACATTGCTTTTGAACTAACCAATCAGCGCTTAATTAACAGGGCTTTGGTTTTAGGCACACGCGCCTAATTATTCTTAAAGCAACGCTTGCTTGGAGCAGACATTCAATTTTTCTGGGAAATTTCTTCCCACCCTCCACTCCCTGGAGGATACATTTTTGTAGTTTTACTTTATGTGCAACATTACATATATTTTTTCCCAAAAAAAAAAAAAAAAGTATCTACAAAATTAAGTCATTTCAGCCTTTATTATATTGTTTAAATAAGTAGAGTAGTCATGTTTTCCAAAGAACTCACAGTTATCATGTACTTTGTGTTAGGAGTACCACAGATTTTCAACTTGATTTTGCTTTGTTTGTAAATATGTTTATTGCTTTATTGATATGCAAAGAAAATATTAAACTGTGGTTCTTTCTCCCAAACCTGTGTTTGTTCAGTTTATACCATTATTCAAGAACCCGTTAGCATGTCTTGGGCCCCTTACTGAACTCTGATTAGTGTAAAACAGATGCTTTCTTTTGCACTGTATCTTCTCAGCTTTTGGTTCGGGCTCCAAAGAGATAGCACCTAAGTAATGGTACCACAGGCCCTATATGTAACAAGCAGCATATACAGGGAGGATTTGGGAGGGGACTAGTGATGTGGATTAATACCAAACATTAGTTACTTTCTTAAACCATCCTGGATTTTTCAGAACTTTGACAGAAGCTTCTTCATGATAAATAGATAACATGTGGAGAAAAATTATGTACATTCAACTATAACACTGAAAATAGACATAATAATAATAATAATAATAATAATAATAATAATAATAATAATAATAAAAACTTTATTTAATGAGGGTTACACAGTTAGTTATAAAACCAATCTTCCCTGAGGCCCTCAATTTCACAAAAAAAAAATACTAAAAACAAGCTGTGAAAATTGACAATATGAAGTCAAATAAAAGTATTACCAACAATTACAAATATTTATCATATCAATCAAATATAAAATATTTAACAATATCAGTTGCTCATAGTTTGTATCAGATTGCCAGTAGTTGAACATCCACTGTTTTCAGTTATAAACACTCATTTACAATAAACATAACATGTTGAAAATGTAAACAACAATATTTAAATAAAGTTAATTTGTAACAGTTCTTCATTCATTTAATTGGTTAAGAAAGTGGGTTTTAAGCCTATCCTTAAATGTGTTGATACTTGGAGCATTACGAATTATGAGTGGTAGGTTGTTCCATAAGAGTGGTCCAGAGTAACTAAACGACCTTTTGTAAATTTCTATTCTGGGCTTTGGGACATGAAGATCAGCCTTAACAACATTTCGTAGTTGATATTTATTAGTTTCAGAAATAGATACAATTTTATTTTCTAAATATGATGGAGCTTCACCCTTCAGACATTTAAAGACGAGTAAACATTTATGATATTTAATTATGTCTTCAATCGTCATCCAACCAAGTTTGTAAAGTAAGGGCAGAGAATGTGCAAAGGGATCAGCATCTAAAATTAACTGGGCAGCTCTTTTTTGTAACTTGAGAATGCGATTCAAATTATCAGTTTCCCCAAATAACACAACAGTAGTCAATTAGTGGTAAGATATACCCAGTGTAGAAGAGTTTTCTAGCTTCATGGTTTAGAAATCTCTTTATTTTAGATAAGAGATAAATACTAGATGATATTTTTGAACAAATCAGATCTATCTGGTTGGTCCAGTTGAGGTGAGGGTCAATTTTTACACCCGGAAGCTTTTCACATGTGGAATATTGTAGTTCATGTAATTGGGAATTTAGTATAAGAGAAGGGTTTTCCTCCTGGGATAAAAGCTTTTGTCTGGTTCCAAGTACCATACATTTAGTTTTGTTACAATTTATAAACATATTATTATTTTCACACCATTTTCCAACTTCAACTAAGTCTTCCTGTACCTTTTTTTTGTAAAATATTGATATTCTTCCCAGATGTATGCATGGTGGAATCATCAGCATACATGACTATTTTACAATTTCTAATGTGTAAAGGTAGATCATTTATATACAAAATAAATAAGAGAGGACCTAATATTGAGCCTTGGGGAACACCATATTGAATTGACAATTTTCCAGATTGAATATTACCTATCTGTACTTCTTGTGTTCTATTTTCCAAGTAAGAATTAAAAAAATTTAATGAAGAAACACTGCAACCATACAACTCAAGTTTTTTACATAGAATATCATGATCTACTACGTCAAATGCTTTTTTCAAATCTAATAGAACTGACATATTTAGATTTCCATTATCAATTTGCTGTAGCCATTCATCTACAATGTTTATAAGGGCTGTTTGACAGGAGTGACCAGGTCTGAAACCTGACTGAGCAGGATGAAGAAGTTTGAACTTAGTCATATATTTATACATGTGCCTAGATACCTGCTTTTCCACCAATTTCGATAAGGTTGGGAGAACAGAGATAGGTCTATAGTTTGTGGCAAGACATCGTTCACCCGCCTTATAGATCGGGGAGACTTTTGCATTTTTAAGAACAGATGGAAAGACACCACAGTCAAGTATTCTATTGAAAATATATGTCAGAGAGATTACAATTTTAGAAGCACTCATCTTTAGTATTTTAGGACCTATATTATCAGTACTAGAGGATTTGTTTGTATCAAGTCTTGTAATGTCACACAAAATATCATTTATATTGAAAGGGGGGATTGTAAATTTCTCACTATTAGGTATCTTGTCTTTGACAAATTGTTCTAAATTAAACAAGTCTGGGGTTTGGGGAAGTGTATTATCTCTTAAGTTTTTGAACACATATAGTGAAAAAATTATTAAATTCATCAGCGATCTTACTAGGGTCTGAAGTCTTATTGTCATCATCTAGATAGAGTTCATAAGGTCTAACTGGATTTGTTGGATCCAAACTATGTATACATTTCCATAATGTTTTTGGGTCTTTTGAATCCTTTATCATATTGCTGAAATATTTTTGTTTTTCTTCATCTAAAATTTGCTTGATTCTGTTCCGCGAAAATCTATATTCATCCCACATACCAAGTTTATGACATTTATCCCTCATTTGTCTGGCATGTATTACATTGTTATTGTACCATTCAGGCTGCCTATCTCTTTTCACCCTTCTTGTTACTATGAGGGCATGTTTATTTAGCACTCTATTAAATATATCATACCAAATTTGAAAACACATATTTGGGTCACTTTCAAATTCTACTACTGTGGATTCATTAATATTTGTTGTATACCAATTTTCGTGGTTTTCGTGGGTCCCAATAAACCACGAATTTAAATATCCAACGAAAAGTAATATTTTTACTCTTGTTTAAATGCACTGAAGTTTGAAACCACGGAGTTTTGAACAATTGCGTTTTTACAGCATGTAATTGAATTCTGACATATGATGAGTTAGCTATATCCATAGAGGATATAGTGTTTCATGTAATTTTGTCTTTAGTAACATATAAACGCTCAAACAATTTTCTTTAAAATGATTTTGACTGTGTAAATTGTCACGGAATTCACTTTCGTTTTTTTTTTATTCAACCATTCAAGAAAATCTTAATCCTAACTAGACCTAAACAATACAGACTTTCTCATAAATTATAGTAAAAACATCTTGTCAAAAGATAATAAAGCAGAAATTATTGATCGTATTCGGATTAAAAATATGTATGTATATGCCCCGAGGTATTTGGTGACAAGTGATTGCAATTTGGTCAATATATATTTCACACCTATTTAACCTAATGAGTAAATAATTACGGATTTTGTTAATCTTGTTAAATTTATGACAAGCTTTAATTGTTCCGTTACAAATTTAAGAATCTGTTTGTTAGACTTTTGTTTAATGAGCGCTTTAAATCAGTACTTTACTGTACAATATCAAGTCTGATCGGCACGTTTTGTCACAGTATTTTCATGATATCTGATGTGCCAAGCCACGAATTTAAGTATTTCAGCAACTTTTTATATTTAACCGGATTTTCATAGGAAAATATCGGTTATTAATTTGATGATGTACGGCAGGCGGCCGGGCGGGCGGCTGCCAAACAGTGTCCGTGCAATAACTTATGAACTGTTCAACCAAAGCTTTTCAAATTTTAATATGTTGTTACTGATGACAAAATGGAGGTCAAGTTCGATATTGACGATTTTCACTTTCACCGTTCAGGAGTTATGGTTCTTGAAAGATTGAAAAATGGCTTTCCCAGTGGTGTCCGTGTGATAACTTATGAACTGTTCAACCAAAGCTTTTCAAATTTTAATATGTTGTTACTGATGACAAAATGGAGGTCAAGTTCGATATTGACGATTTTCACTTTCACCGTTCAAGAGTTATGGTTCTTGAAAGATTGAAAAATGGCTTTTCCAGTGGTGTCCGTGTGATAACTTATGAACTGTTCAACCAAAGCTTTTCAAATTTTAATATGTTGTTACTGATGACAAAATGGAGGTCAAGTTCGATATTGACGATTTTCACTTTCACCGTTCAGGAGTTATGGTTCTTGAAAGATTGAAAAATGGCTTTCCCAGTGGTGTCCGTGTGATAACTTATGAACTGTTCAACCAAAGCTTTTCCAATTTTAATATGTTGTTACTGTTGACAAAATGGAGGTCAAGTTCGATATTGACGATTTCCATTTTCACCGTTCCGATATTGACGATTTTCACTTTCACCGTTCAGGAGTTATGGTTCTAAAAAATTGAAAAAAGGCAGTTCAAGTCGTCGTTTCTATGCAAAGGTCATTTGTTGTTGTCAAATTATTACTTTTCTTGTGGCATATTCGTGGCCTTTCATACAGCAGAAAATGAGATATTCAGCACAAGATTCTTTGGATTCATATATTAGTAAGGTTATAATCTCATTGGCGTATTTCTTTCATTATTGACTTCATGATTTCTGCCTACCAACCCCTGCTTAACAAATGTGTGTGTACTTATATACTCTAAAAAATTCCAATATTTGTCACTTACTATAAATAGGAGGTCAAGATTGATTTTTGCCTTTCCATTTCAATCTGAACCCTACAAAACGCTACAAAAATTCATTTATATTTCTTTACTTCATCCTGTTTGGGAATCCAGATTTGCAAACATCATTTCCATGCAGGAAAATCCGGTTTGCTGTCATTCGACAGCCTCTTGTTTTTTCTAAGCCAGCAATCCACGAATTTAGGTATCCCACGAAATGCCTTTTTTCCTCTGTCCACGAAAATTGGTATCCACGAAAATAAATGAATCCACAGTATGTGAAAAGGGGCATTTGACAGATCTTGTAAAAAATCATCTTCATTAAAAATTTTAAAATTTCTATATGACATGATTGTGTGAGTATGTTTTTTTATTGGAAGTTTTTCCTTTCTTGTGAAGCCCACACTAATAGAATATTTAATTACGTGTGATTCTTGAACCATATGTAGGTTTGTAACATATATATGATATATTAGGGTTTGAGAGTTACTAGTAACTCTGGTTGGTTCATTGATAATTTGATTAAGATTGTATACTTCTAGGAGATTTAACCATGATTTTGGTAAATTGTTTTGAGACAGGAAATCTAAATTAAAATCACCTGCCAAAATAATATCAGAATTTATATTAAGTGCCTTGCATAGTTCATTTTCAAAATATTGGTACCAATCTATAAGTGATTTTGGATGCTTATATACATAACATAGTAAAAAAGATTTCTTGTGGGAAGGTTTTACCTCAGACCACATGGTTTCGGTGTTTTGACTTTCATGTTCCGTTTTTCTCTCAAAAGGTAAGTTATCTGCGAAATATACAATCCATCCCCCTCATCCATTAGAAAGCCTGTCTTTCCTTTGTAAGACATGGTTAGGATTTTCTAAGTTTTCATTTTTCATATTCTCATCAAAAAATGTTTCACAGCAACCCAAAATGTCTGGAGGGTTTTTGGAATGAAGAAGATTAATTTAATTTCCTGCAATTTGTTTTCTAGTCTGGTTACATTATGACAACAAATTTTGATACCTTTAATTTCCTCCAATTTGTTTTCTAGTCTGCTTACATTATGACAACAAATTTTGATACCATTTGAGAACTGAAAATCACATATATTTAGTATATCTTTATCAGTTTTGGGGAAAATTAAATTGTTTTTTGTCTCATTCACCAATAAGTCATAATAAAGTATATAATATAAACATGACATAATTAGTACAGTAAACAGGCGAAACACTGGGTACTGTGGAACTCGTACAAATTTTTGTAATCCATCAGGAGTTTCTGATAATAATAGAATATCATCAGCATACATGAGGCAGTTAAAAAACATTTTTCTGGAAAAACTGGGCTAACAGGTTTTATCAAATATATCGGGGATATCATTAATGTATATATTGAACAACAAAGACTGCAATTATCCCCTTGTTTCACACCTCTTTTTAATAAAACAAGGTCGGATATATACATTGGATTTTACTTGTGCCCCTGTCTTTTGATACATATTTTTAATCACATTATACATTATTCAACAATTTTTGCCACAAAGCTAGTCTATTAACATAATCAATTGCTTTCCTATAGTCAACAATACACAATATAAAGGTCTTCTATGTTGTAAATAAAGTTCAATTAAACAATTTAAGCTAAATATATGATCAACAGTGCATTTCTTTTTACAAAAAACTACCTGTTCCTCACCTACAGTATTCATATTTTCTAAGTATAAACAGTCAATAAGCCTGTTATTCAATACAGCAGTAAATAATTGGTCCTTCCTACCAAGGGCGTATAACTTAAACATACGTCCTTGATTATAGCGAGGTGTGTAAAGATATTAATATCAGTGATAATACACCTATGCCATAAAATTGCAGTAATCCCAAATACATTTATGGCCCTAGTTCCCATGTTATAACAGAAGACCCTAACATCGTCCAGGACCAGGAGTTGAAATCATTCCTTAGAAAAGGACCTAAATATCGTCCTCCGTCAATTATTAAGTGGAATGAGTGTCGTAACCTCATCCACGGCTCACTCGATACTTACTCTAAAAAATGGATAAAATGAGAAGAAGTTGACAAAAAATCCTTAGATTCCTTTTTCAATTCAGTAATGAAAATAGTTGATATTCGTATTAAACATTTTAAAGAACATTTTACTCCTAACAACAACCATAATAGCCCTATTTCTCGTATCAAACATAAGCTAAAAGAACTTGGAAAGGAATTTGTTTTCATTCCAGCTGATAAGGCTGCCAATAATATCGTTATTATACCCCACGCAATGGGTTGCGGAGGGTATAATGTTTTTTACCCGTCCGTCTGTCTGTCCATCCGTCCGTCCGTCCGTCGTGCCGTCAGTCCTGTTTCTTGTCATTGCAACTCCTCTCAAACCACACTACAGAATTTCACGAAAACTTTTTATACGACCGCAAAATTTTTGCGGTCGTATATTGGTATGACGTTGGCGTCGTCGTCGTCGTCGTCGTCGTCCGTCGGAGTCTGTAGACATTTGGTTTTCGCACTATAACTTTAGTATAAGTTAATAGAAATCTATGAAATTTAAACACAAGGTTTATGACCACAAAAGGAAGGTTGGGATTGATTTTGGGAGTTTTGGTCCCAACAGTTTAAGAATTAGGGGCCAAAAAAGGGCCCAATAAGCATTTTTCTTGGTTTTCGCACAATAACTCTAGTATAAGTAAATAGAAATCTATGAAATTTTAACACAAGGTTTATGACCATTTTTTGGAGTTTTGATCCCAACAGTTTAGGAATTAGGGGCTAAAAAAGGGCCCAAATAAGCATTTTTCTTGGTTTTTGCACAATAACTTTAGTATAAGTAAATAGAAATGTATGATATTATCTTGGTGGGCTAAGGGAGGTAATCCAAACACATTTAATTTTTTTCTCATTTCATATTTCATAAATTAAAAAGGAAATTTCAAATTTCTTTTAGCAAAAAAAGGGGGGTTACAATAAATTTTATTGTTTTTTGGTTTTTTTTTTTGGGAGGGGGGGGGGGGGTCAATGTGCAACTTCATAGTGTATTGCACAAAAGCTAAAAAAGGGGTAAATTATTTATTTTTTTTTGGGGGGGGGGAATTTTCAATTGCACAGTATTGCACAATAGCAAGAAATCTTCAATTGCACAGTATTGCGCAATAGCAAGAAATTGATATGTGTGCCCAATTTTAAATTTTAAATTGGTTATTTCTGATTTATATATAAAAACAAATAATACTGATATTGTTTGAATAGGTAAATTAAAAAATTTTAAGTTCTTAGACCACATTAATTCTGTGTCAGAAACCTATGCTGTGTCAAATATTTATTCACAATCCAAATTCAGTCTCGTTGGGGGGGTTGTCTGGTCATAATACGGAAAGCCTGACCGCGGACCATAGTGGGTAACGTGTTTGGAGAATGCCACACTCCCTGCACGCTAAAGACCCCTTCTGTAGTTTTCGAAAAAGAGTAGGCTGATGGCCGCTACAGGAGGCTAAATTATCCGACCCTACCCAACCATCCTCCTTTTACAGTGGCAGTCAAAATTGGTTCCCCTTTGTGTCCCATCCCACCCCTAATTGAATTGTTTGATAAATTGAACTGGTTCTCGTCATGAAGATGCATGAAATATTTGCCACTGGACGTTAAGCAACAATCAATCAATCAACCAAATTCAGTGCTGTATCAAGCTTGAATGTTGTGTCCATACTTGCCCCAACTGTTCAGGGTTCGACCTCTGCGGTCGTATCAAGCTGCGCCCAGCGGAGCATTTTATTAGATAATAAGGACATACTATATGTAGTTGTGCGTATCGACAGTAAATTGCGATTCAGTTTTTTTCCCAGGAGTTACGCCCCTTTGAACTTATTTACTTTAATGTACTACTCCAACAGTTTGTCATCGCAACTCCTCTCAAACCACACAGAATTTCATGAAACCTTTTCAGATAATAAGGACATACTACGTAGATGTGCATATCAACAGGAAATTGCGATTCAATTATTTTTCTAGGAGATACGCCCCTTTGAACTTATTTACTTTAATGTACTACTGCAACAGTTTGTCATCGTAACTCCTCTCAAACCACACAGAATTTCATGAAACCTTTTCAAATAACTTGTTAATAAAAGCATTGGCTACAAAAGATTTCTGTCAAGTTGTGCATTCACCTACTCATATTTCTGGCTCCTGTATTGACCATATGTATATACTAAAAGACAAAGTATACGATGCTAGAGTAATCTCTGTTCCATATTCCCAACATGCTGCCATTCAAATTAGGATAAATATGTGAAGGTAAGCATTTGATTGTATTCATTTTACTTGTGAAGTGAGATTTTGTGTCATCAGTGACAATATGAAGACGTGGGGTATGTGAGCGTGCTCACAAAGGTTCTTTAATTGTTTGGTGTAAATTTTATATTGAGGTTCTGCAAAAGGAAAACAAATTAATTCACCTACACTCTGACTAAATTTTCGGAAAATGACATCGTTAACACCACATAAACTTATTGCTACCTCTTTACAAGCAGAACCGAATAACATGAAAGTACCAACTATGTACTGGCTTCACAAAGCTGCACAAAACTCCTTACAAATATAGATTTATTTCGTCTTCATGCCAATGTTCCACCACTATACTGTCTATTCTACTTACTAGTACACTTGGTACAATCAAAAACCTGGTAAAACATTTCTCAAATAAGGTATATGAAAATAGTGGTATTAATTACTTTTGGAGTGTCAAAAATTCGTTGGAAGTATTTGATAAATTGCATGCTCTCATATTGGTGATTTCGAATCTGTTCAAAGTTTTGACTTTTCTACCCTATATACCACTTTGCCTCATAATCTCATTAAGAAAAAATTCACATACCTAATTAAATGGGCATTTAAAAAGTCAGAATGTGAATATACATGTTCAAACTCTTTTAGGTCATTTTGAGCTCACCTGACCCAAAGGGTCATGTGAGCTATTGTCATCACTTGGCGTCCGTCGTCCACAATTCACATTTCAATCTTCTCAGAAACCGCTGGGCCAATTGGGACCAAACTTTGGTGGAATGGTCCTTTAGTGGTCCCCTTCCAAAATTGTGTCCGCTCTCCCGGACCTTCGACCAAGATGGCGGCCAAGCTAAAAACAGAAAAAAATGGGGTCAAAATTTTAAAAATCTTCTCCTCTGAAGCTACCATGCCATCCTCAGCCAAACTTTGCTGAAATGAATTGTGTCCGATGGTCCCGACATCTGACCAAGATGGCCACCACAGCCAAACTTAGTCTAACATAGGACCCTATCGGAAATTCATTTGAAAATGTTCTTGTCTGAAACTACTGAGCCAATTGCAACCAAACTTAGCAGCAATGTTCCTTAGATTGTCCTCTTTCAGAATTGTGTCCGATGAACTGGACGATCAACCAAGATGGCCGCTACAGCCGAACATAGTTTAACATTGGATCCTGTGGGAAAATTCATTAAAAAATCTTGTTGTCTGTAACTACTGAGCCAATTGCAAACAAACTTAGCAGCAATGGTCCTTAGATGGTCCTATTTCAGAATTATGTCCGATGAACCGGACGATCAACCAAGATGGCCACCACAGCCGAACTTAGTTTAACATTGGACCCTATGCGAAATTCATTTAAAAATCTTCTTGTCTGAAACTACTGAGCCAGTTGTAACCAAACTTAGCAGGAATGGTCCTTAGATGGCCCCCTTTCAGAAATATGTCCGATGGACCAGACAATTAACCAAGATGGCCACCACAGCTGATCTTAGTTTAGCATTGAACCCTATGGGAAATTCATTTAAAAATTTTCTCATCTGAAAATACTGAGCCAATTGCAACCAAACTTAGCAGCAATGTTCCTTAGATGGTCCTCTTTCAGAATTGTGTCATTTGAACTGGACGATCAACCAAGATGGCCGCTGCAGCCGAACTTAGCTTATCATAGGACCCTACTGGAAATTTATTTAAGTTTAAACACGATACCAAATGGGACCGATTTTTTTTTTCATAAAATCACACGAAGCCGGAAAGAACTATCAAAAGTACACCAACAAACTTTAAAAAATCGGGGGCGGGGGGGGGGCGGGGGGGGGGGGGGTCACCGAACTTGTTTTGTAGTAATCGTTGATTTAAAATATCAATTTTGGCACTATATTTGCATAGATACATAGCGTTAATTACACTTTTTTATCCCGTTTTTGTCGAGCCTGCGACTTTAGTCGCAGAAAGCTCGACATAGGGATAGTGATCCGGCGGCGTTAACTAACTTTTAAAAACTTTATATTTTAGAAGGTGGAAGACCTGGATGCTTTATACTTTGTATATAGATGCCTTATGTTACGAAGTTTCCGTCTGTCATATGTACATTGTCCTTGACCTCATTTTCATGGTTCAGTGACTACTTGAAAAAAAAAATTAAGATTTTTTGTAATGTTAATATCTCTCTTATTATGAGTAATAGGATAACTATAATTGGTATGTGCATACCTTACAAGGTCCTCATCCCCTTGAGACAGTTTTCATTTGACCTCGACCCCATTTCTAGGAACAGTGAACAAGGTTAAGTTTTGGTGGTCAAGTCCATATCTCAGATACTATAAGCAATAGGTCTACTATATTTGGAGTATGGAAGGATTGTAAAGTGTACATGTCCAACTGGCAGGTGTCATCTGACCTTGACCTCATTTTCATGGTTCAGTGGTTATAGTTAAGTTTTTATGTTTTGGCCTGTTTTTCGAATAGTGTATGCAATAGGTCTACTATATTTGGTGTATGGAAGGATTGTAAGGTGTACATGTCTAACTGGCAGGTGTCATCAGACCTTGACCTCATTTTCATGGTTCAGTGGTTATAGTTGTTTTTGTGTTTTGGCCTGTTTTTCGAATAGTGTATGCAATAGGTCTACTATATTTGGTGTATGGAAGGATTGTAAGGTGTACATGTCCAACTGGCAGGTGTCATCTGACCTTGACCTCATTTTCATGGTTCAGTGGTTATAGTTAAGTTTTTGTGTTTTGGCCTGTTTTTCGAATACTGTATGCAATAGGTCTACTATATTTGGTGTATGGAAGGATTGTAAGGTGTGCATGTCCAACTGACATGTGTTGTCTGACCTTGACCTCATTTTCATGGTTCAATGGTTATAGTTAAGTTTTTGTGTTTTGGTATTTTTTATAAAAATATATGTAATAGGTAAACTATATTTGGTGTATGGAAATATTTTATGATGAACATGTCAGTCTGGCAGGTTTTATTTGACCTTGACCTTGACCTGATCTTCACAGTTCATTGCTCAATGTTAAGTTTTTGTGGTTTGGACTATATTTGTTGAAAAATAAGCAATATTTCAACTATATTTGGTGTATTTACATGGCTCATTGCTCAATGCTATCTTCATATAGCGAATAATAACCTATACAATTAGTAGTATGAAGACACTTTTATAGTTGTCTTCAGCAGGCCTAGCAGCAGCTTTAGCATTCATACAGGCATCAGCAGCATTGACATTATCTCATTATTTACAGCTTGAAATTTATAATGTATGTCTGATAGCATTTACTTTTGTTAGAAATACACGACAGGCGAGACATTTTTGTGTGTCCACTCTTGTTTGTTCTTGTTACCATGTTTGATAACCAAAATTTTGATCACGTGTGCCAAAAACTAACACAATATAGAGAAATACAAAAGCAATCCAATCATATATAAAAAATGGTAGGTCACCTCTCTGTCAAGATATATTGCCTCAAACGTTACCTTTCATGTGGAAAACAGCGAAAAACTGACTGGGAATGTCAATACGACGTTATCATGTAGAACAATCAATAATGTCAATTGTCGTTGTCAGTTATCGTAGTCAGTTTCGAGAAAACGAACAGACACATACTAACTATGGTAGTTATTTATATTATACATGTAGTAGTGTTAAATAATTTAATAAATATTAAGTAATTACAAATAAAGTTAGAAGACAATTATATTCTGGCCTCCGTTTGACTACAATGTATCTTATTCCGATCTTTGTTTTATTAAGTAAGCGCACACACGGTTAAATTGATGATCTTCCTTTGATTGGTGATGCGAGGTTTCCTAATTGAACTGACTTCTTTGAAAATGCTGTGAACACCATCAGTTCTATTTCTGTCGTATGAGGATTTCATTTGACTAAAACTAAGTCCGCTACTAGCTGCCTTTTTGCATAGCACTTTGGACATAATCTTTTCATGAATAATTCCATTATATGATGTTAGAAGTATTTTACTGTCGGAAAAATGTCACAATTGGTCAAAGATGTCTCAAAGTTGCGTCAAACTATATTGCCGAAGGTTTTCTTTGCTCACATCGGCTTCTCTAAGTTATATTTATAGCATGACTTTCCGAGTTAGGCAAATAAACTTTCGAACTTGAAGCGTGAGAAAATAAATTTATATGTCTAACGAGGAAGCCGGTGCTATAAATTATTTGTAACAGGAATTGACAAATGTGTCTGCCCACATAATTATGCTCTGACCAATTGGATGATTGAAAATTACTGCGTCAACAATGGGGCACTCGTGGACCTCGATAGGGTGGGAAAATTTAGTACACGAGAGTTTATTTCAGTTTTGTTACGTGATACTTACAGGGGAGATTTTATCACATTTTTGAAAGTTTTGACTTCGCATACTTTAAAATCTTGAAGAGATGGGATCAGTTGAAAAAAGGCCAATTTTTTTTCTTCGGACGGAAATTTGTGTTTAATTTTTCAAGACTTAATTGAAACATAACTCAGAACTACAGTGGAAATTGTATTGTATTTAATACATACGTTGTCATAATTTGTTCTGAATAAAAGCTTGTCTAAATAAAATGTTCATGTTTAGGGTGTTGTCATTCACTGTTAGAGGCGGAGCTTAGCTATGCATTATCAGTTTTAGGTTATTGGATATTGCAGTCTGTTTTCAGTTGAAATTACATGAACATCTGATGGGTTTATGCATACAGTATCCGTGGCATTGCGTTCTGTGAATACGATTTACGACCGGGGAATTTAGCCTTAAACAGAGGAAGTGTGTCGAGGAAACCGGTTATATGTCCTTTCAACATACAAATACTGTTGGACTGCTGCATTCATATATTTGTATGTCTACTTTTTTATTCTGTAATTGCAGATAACGTCTAGGGTGAATTATTTTGGCCATCATTTGGTTTTTCTTTTTGTATATGATCGTCAATTAGTACAAATTTTTAGCTCACCTGACCCTAAGAATTAGGTTCCAAAAAAGGGCCCAATAAGCATTTTTCTTGTTTGGTTATTATCTTTGTGTAAGGGAGGTAATCCAAACACATTTAAAGTAAAATGTTGTGTATGATTCAACTACCTCCACTGCTTGTAAATTATGTATAAAGAAATGTAGATTGTCTTGGGGTGATTTATAGCTGTCAGTTTATTTTTAGAAGTTACTATTAATTAATATTAATTTTGTCCATATGTCATTTTCTATTTTAAGACTTTTATGATATATTTAAATGGGTAATTATGTTTGCAAACTCCATCAGACATTTGAATAGGGATTATGACCATATCTTGAGGGAAAGAATTTTTCTTTTGGAAAAAGGGAAAGGGGGGGGGGGGCAATTTTTTCTCATTTCAGATTTCAGAAATTAAAAAGCAAATTTCTTCAAATTTTTATTTTGCAAAACAACGGGTGGGTCAGTACGCAACAGCATAGTGTATTGCAAAAAAGCAAAAAAAGGGGTTAAATTTTTTTTTTTTTTGCGGGGAGGGGTCAATTTGCAACAGCATATTGTATTGCACAAAAAGCAAAAAATTGAATATAAATTCAAATCATATGTCCAATTCTAAGTTCTTTGACTACAGTTATTCTGTGTCAGAAACCTATTATGTGTCAAATATTTAATTACAATCCAAATTCAGACCTGTATCAAGCGTGAATATTGTGTCCATTTTTGCCCCAACTGTTCAGGGTAGGACCTCTGCGGTCGTATCCAGCCGCGCTCAGCGAAGCAATTTATTCAGAAATGTGTCTGATTTCGTGGACTGTGAAACAAGATGGCCGCCACAGCAGAACTTAGTTTAACATAGGACCCTATGGGAAATTCACTCAAAAATCTTCTCATCTGAAACCACTAAGTCAATTAGAATTAGACTTGGTAGCAATGGTCCTTTTTCAGAATTTTGTGCGATGACCCAGACTGTCAACGTACTTGGCCGCCACACCCGAACGTAGTTTAACATTGAGCCCTATGGCAAAATTCATTGAAAAATCTTCTCGTCTGAAACCACTTGTCATATTGGAGCCAGAATTGGTAGCATTGGTCTTTAAGAGGTCCTCTTTCAGAAATATGTCTGATCACCCGGATTGTCAACCAAGATGGCTGCCACACCGAACTTAGTTAAATATTGGACCATATAGGAAAATTCATTTAAAAATCTTCTTCTCTGAAACCACTTAGCCAGTTGGAACAATACTTAGCAGAAATGGTCCTTAGATGGTTCTCTTTTAGAAATGTATCCTTTGACCTGGACTGTCAACTAAGATGACTGCCACAGCTGAAATTAGTTTAACATAGAATCCTATAGAAAAACCAGCCAAATTGACTGCAACACTTAAATATTTAGGTCTGCTCAAGGTGAAAAGTTAAATCCAGGTGAGCGATACAGGCTCTTGAGAGCCTCTAGTTAATTTCTTAGTTGTTTGATCCCGAGCATCACTGACGATATAGTCGAATTGCTCTTGTGGTGTATCAAAATGGACATGGTTGTAATAGTAGAATGGCCAAAACCAGAAAAGTTCCTTAGTTTTTGAGTTTTATGTACCCACCGACAACACTCGATATTTTGCTTCAAAATGAAGGAATAGACATTCAATTAAAGATTTAGCCCGGTCGTCAAATCGCACCTTTCTATGACCATTTTAGTTTTTCGTCATTTCAAGTAATGATGCATTATCACCTAATAATAATTTTTAATGACATGAATTGATATAAATTCCCCAAATAAATAAAAAGGCATCATTTCAATTTATAAAACTTTTTTATTTCTGTAGAATTATTCCACAGTTTTTAATTTTTCGTTCCAAAGTAAAATTAACGGTTTCCAATTAATTTACAACCAAAAATACGTGTTGGGTCGTTGATAAAATGGCTTTGAAAGAAACTGCGTACAAAAAGAATATTTTTGTTATTTGTTTTCATTCGTATTGAAAAATACATATTTTTTCTATTAACCAGTTTAACTATCATTAAAAAGCTTCGGGTCAGGTAATATGTCACTCAGACCCACTAAACACTTCGCATATAACCGTCACAAGACCCTTATATTATGTAATTACTACTACACATATGGTCGGAAATGGGTATCAAAACTTTCTGATAAATCACAACAGCTCCTTGATGATATAAATATTCTTTGGTATGATATGTTTTAGTTTAATTTCGGAGAATTATGATAGCAATTTTTAAAATTTAAAAAAGTTTGACAAGATGATAATCATATTAGCCGAAGAAAAGTGATAGTGATTTCAATAACAGGTTATAGTGCGAAAATCTGAAAAACTTTAAAAAATGAAGCGCTTGTAAGAAATCTAAAAATCAAGGTGCAGTTAGCTTTTAGATTATGATAGCATTTAATTGTATCTTTATGCGGAATCTGAAAAATTAAAGCGCGTACGTGTATCTTGAGAATTTTCAAAGATACATTGTAGCTATATGGATGTATATATATATATTTAACAAATAGTTCATGACACTGAGGGTCATATAGCAGTGTATCAACCGGTTGGTCGCCTGACAAAAATTATATGGACCGAAGCGAAGCTGAGGTCCATATAATTTTTGGAGGGCGACCAACCGGTCCATATACTGACATTTGACCCAAAGTGTCATGTCATGAACTATTTGTTATATTATACTTTTCTGGGATTTAATCGAATTTAATCGATCTCACCAGAACTAGGCGGTCCATATAATGTACAGCCGGTCCATATAACATTATATGGACCGGCTTCAATAACATAGATAAATAGAGTAGTAAAGATGTAAAAGTATAATATATGTATTTACTTTACAACTCCCATGATCAAGAAGTATGAGAGGCCAGTTTATATAAAAACTTTCAAATCTAAATGTTTATTCCATCTTTGAGACTATTGATCACCCCTCTTTCCGTGCGAAGCAACTTCTAACATTTAAATAGTGAACAAAAAAGTAGAGATGGTAATTTAAAGCTGGGACTATTATGCTAACGGGACTGGAAACCGTTACGCCAATCAGTGTAGTTATACTCAACATCACGGTCGTTAAAACGTGAGCGAGACTTGACGATACGCGATATTGTTTTGACAGCGTGCTTTGATCGCATAATTTCTATAAGTTGTTTTTATAGTTAATTGAAAAGATAATCCTTTATGTAAACATGATTACTATTATGATAAAAGGTATTTCGATCTTTGGCAGTTGTTATTAATCACCAAATCCCACCTTAAATGTGAAAAACTGACATTTAAAGGTTGAAATTTTTCCGGATGATTACAGCGTGGGGACGCTGTGGGAAAAATGATTTACAAAATTTCTTATAACTGTTGACTGAAAAGAGATATACGCGAGTTCTGTTTGTTGTTAAATCATATTTATTGATTACAGGTTGGATTGACCTATTTTTATTGTCACTTTTTAAAGTGAAAAGTGGAATATAAATCTCCTTCTCATTACAACTGGAAACCACATGCAGGGCTCAAATAAATTATACTGTTCCTATAAAATTGCCTACTCCTATTGACGTGTGCAATATTTGTAGTAAAATCAGGATTTTTGTTGCTCAGTAATGGTCTTTGGATGGCATGAGCATTTGACTTCGTGAAAATATGTACAATAGGCTCCACAATCAGAACTACAAAATTAGGCCTTTCACAGCTATTGCTGCCGTATATAAGCATATTGAATAGGGGTAGATTTTCTTATAAATGGAGCTGAAAATGCTTTGCCAATGTTTTTTCGAAATCATATATATATTCAATTCGTTAAAATAATTAAATAATTCATATATTTTTATTTTTTTGTTCATTTAATTATATTTTTTATTTTAATCCACCTATTTTAACGGTATAAACATGCTGACATGTTCGCCGAAATCAATATTGTTTACATGTATCGAAGGCTAATTAACCACGTGACACGATAAGCTGTCAATCAAAACAAAAAATCAATAATCCGCTATCGGGACAATGAAATCTCAACAGACCAATCAGTTTCCAGTCCCGTTAGTATAATAGTCCCAGTTTAAAGTAAAAATTGTAAGTAAAATGAATGACCTAAAAAATTGTCAAAATCTAAGAGTACATTATTGATGTCAAGCATCTGCTTTAGTGGACAGAATTCCTTCCTTGATTTGAATTTTAGTTGAATCAATTGAAAATTTGCTTTTTCGAGGATTTTTATTGACTTTTAAGGAAAATATAAGATGATGACCTTTGACCTCAATTTTCTAAAATCGTGACCACCCCCGACTTTGACGACCGACCTAATATGATAATATAGACTCTCTTCTTTCCAAATATATAGTTTTGCGGTGCAGTCTATGGGTACATTAAATTTCTTTTTTTAAGTTCAGGCCTCTGGTCTATAATTCAACCTACGCATATAGTTTTTATCGAAGGTTTAACTGCATGTTTGTGTGTATTTTGAATACTCTGCAGTAATGAAATACGAGATAATATTTGAATGCTTTATTTGTGACTTTAAATATGTTTTATTATGAATAAAATTCATTACAAATTCACATTTTTTTGTGTGTCATCCCCATAAAATGCCGGTCTCATTATCTTGAATGATTTCACAGTTTTACATGTTATAGCTGTTAATGTTTCGATAAATTATCAACAAAATTACGATAAATTATATATGACACAAATATATTGGGTGTGAGAGAATAAGCCGAGGGTTATATCAATATATTCCACAGCATGAGCGAGTCCTATGTTTTTCAAGTTCACAAGCATGACGTTACGTCTTTCGGTATCGTGTTACCTTAAAAATCTTCTTGTCTGAAACTACTGAGCCAATAGCAACCAAATTTAGCAGTAATGGTCCTTAGATGGTCCACAGCCGAACTTAGTTTATCATAGGGCCCTATAGGATAATTAATTGAGAAATCTTCTTTTCTGAAACCACTTGACAGCATTGGTCCTTAGGAGGTCCTTTTTCAGAAATGTGTCTGATTTCGTGGACTGTGAACTAAGATGGCCGCCACAGCAGAACTTAGTTTTACATAGGACCCTATTGGAAATTCACTCCAAAATCTTCTCGTCTAAAAACACTAAGCCAATTAGGATTAGACTTGGTAGCAATGGTCCTTAGATGGTCCTCTTTCAGAATTTTGTGCGATGACCCAGACTGTCAACCAAGATGGGCGCCATACCCAAACTTAGTTTAACATAAAGCCCCATGGAAAAATTCATTGAAAAATCTTCTCGTCTGAAACCACTTGACATGTTGGAGCCAGACTTGGCAGCATTTGTCCTTAGGAGGTCCACTTTCAGAAATGTGTCTGATTACCCAGATTGTCAACCAAGATGGCTGCCAGACCGAACTTTGTTAAATATTGGACCTTATAGGAAAATTAATTTAAAAATCTTCTTGTCTGATACTGCTTAGCCAGTTGAAACAAGACTTAGCAGAAATGGTTCTTAGATGGTTTTCTTTTATAAATGTATCCATTGACCTGGACTGTCAACCAAGATGACTGCCACAGCTGAAATTAGTTTAACATAGAATCGTATAGAAAGACCAGCCAAACTGACTGCAACACTTAAATTTTTAGGTCTGCTCAAGGTGAAAAGTTAAATCCAGGTGAGCGATACAGGCTGTTGAGAGCCTCTAGTTCAGAAATGTGTCCGATGAACCAGACAATCAACCAAGATGGCCACCACAGCCAAACTTAGTTTAACATAGGACCCTATGAGAAATTCATTTAAAAATCTTCTCCTGAAACTACTGAGTCAATTGCAACTAAACTTAGCAACAATGTTCCTTAGATGGTCCTCTTTCAGAATTGTGTCCCATGAACCGGACGATCAACCAAGGTGGCGGCCACAGCTGAACTTAGTTTAACATTGAACCCTGGGGGAAAATTCATTAAAATATCTTCTTGTCTGAAACTACTGAGCCAATAGGAACCGGACTTGACAGTTATGGTCTGTAGATGGTCCTCAGTCAGAAATATGTCCAATGACCTAGAATGTCAACCAAGATGACCACCACAGTCAAACTTAGTTTTACACTGGCACCCTACAAAAAAATTCATTTAAAAAATCTTGTCTGAAACCACTTGGCTAATTGGAACCAAAGTTGACAGAAATGGTTCATAGATGGTCCCCTTTCAGAATTGAGTCCATTGACCCGGAATGTCAACAAAGATGGCCGCCACAACTGAACTTAGTTTAACATAGGATCCTATGGGAAAATTCATTTAAAAATCTTCTTGTCTGAAACTACTGAGCCAATTGCAATCAAACTTAGCAGCAATGTTCCTTAGATGGTCCTCTTTCAGAGAAGTGTCCGATGAACTCTGGTTTAGTAACACAAAACAAAAGAACTATGTCAATTGGACCTGTTTTGGTATGATAACTGCACTTTAATTTTTACTAGATAACATTTTGTTCGCTATGGAGATCCGTATATCGCCAAGTTATTGGAATTCCAGTGGGAACTAACTGTGCACCACTTATTGCGGACCCATTTCTGTATTATTACGAATCACAATTTATATCTAAAATCAGCAAAGACGCAACGAAACAACATTTGATACAAAAACACTTTTACATATTTGGATGATATTTTGTTAGTAATAACGACTTCAGTATGAAGACTAAAGAGATTTATCCTGTTGAACTTACTTTAAATCAAGCTAATACTAACAATGAACACTGCCCTTTCCTAGATCTTGATTTCTATATCGCTAACGGGAAGCTTAGTACTAAAATTTACGATAAGAGAGATGATTTTTCATTTCCTATTGTTAATTATCCGTTTTTAGATGGCAACGTTCCCATGGCACCATCGTATGGTGTTTATGTATCTCAACTTGTTTGATTCGCTCGTGTATGTAACAACATATTTGATTTTAATGAAAGAAATCTCTGTATTGCTGAAAAATTATTACGCCAGGGATTTCTATATCACAAACTTGTCAAAACTGTTAAACTAAATTTTGTCATCGGTAACTCATTCGTAAATATAAATCAACATGCAGCCATCTTATATGTTCAGGTATTTCACATCCCATCTTTTATGGTAATATTCTATACAAAGCACAAACATGTCGTCATTCACCTGAAATTGAGCTAATCAAACCTTTAAACAGACTTAACCACAAAGGATATAGTTACGATACTGTTGTCAAGTCATTGGCATTTTCTTTAATTAGTATTGATTCACTCATAGGGTCTGCATCAGAAGTAAACACATTTATTCTAAAACCAGTTATTGGCATGATACGGGTTATGTTCTTCTCGTATAATTTATGATGGCATGATACTAAATCCCCAACGGGAGGGATTGTGGCTGATTTTCTAAATGTATAGGATATAGACATAATCTTTCGATCAGTTTGAGGCATGTCAGTAACTGCTTGTAGACCTTTGTGAATAAATATGGATCATTGTCATTTTGTATAGTTTCTTCTGTTACCTTTTTAGCTCACCTGGCCAAAGGCCATGTGAGCTTTTGTCATCACTTGGCGTCCGTCGTTCGTCCGTCTGTAAACTTTTACATTTTCATCATCTCCTCTGAAACCCCTGGACCTTTTGAACTGAAGATTCTATGGAAGGTCCTTTACAAAGTTTGCATAAATCGTCCTGGTCCGTGATACAAAATGGCCGCCATTAGCATTTACATGTTCTGATTGGTCGAAATTTAAAACTTCTTCTCCCTTGAAACCGTAAAGCAAAATGAACTGATTTTTGTTATGGAGCATCTATGGAAGGTCCTTTACAAAATTTGCATAAATCATCTCGGTCCATGAAACAAAATGGCCACCATGAGCATTACATGTTCTGATTGGTGAATTTTAAAAATCCTCTGAAACTGTAAGGCCAAATGAACTGATTATTGGTATGGGTGATCTATGGAAGGTCCTTTACAAATTTGCATTGATCATCCTTGTCCGTGGAACAAAATGGCCACATGAACATTTACATGTTCTGATTGGTCGAAATTTGAAACTTCTTCTCCTATGAAACCGTAAAGCCAAATGTACTAAATTTTGGTATGGAGCATCTATGAAAGGTCCCTTACAAACTTTGCATAAAAATTATCATAGTCTGTGAAACAAAATGGCCACCAGAAGCCTTTATACCTGTATGTTCTCATTGGTCATTTTTTTAAATTCTTCTCCTCTGAAACCGTTTGCCCAAATGAACTTATACTTGGTATGAAGCATCTATGGAAGGTCATTTACAAAGTTTCCAGAAATCAATCTAGTCCATCAAATCAAATCAAAAGTTTGTGACCCCAAGGTTAGCGATACAGGCTCAGCCCTCTCAGCATCTTGTTTAAAATTGGACATCTTTTGAACTAAGTTTTATTGTGTGTATCGCTGTGTGTTTGTTTATTCCACATTAGAGGTATAGTGGTAGGGTTGAGATCTCACAAAACATGTTTAACACTGCCGTATTTTTGCACCTAGCCCAAGTCAGGAACCTCTAGCCTTTGTTGGTCTTGTGTGTTTTTTTAATTTTGGTTCATTTTTATGTTTTGGAGTTTAGTGTGCTGTCCATTTTGCTGAACTAGTATACATAGTTACTTAGGGGCCAGCTGAAGCCCGCCTCCGGATGCAGGATTTTTCACTGTGTTGAGCTGTTTTCTGCTCCTTGTTCAGGTTGTTGTCTCTTTGACACATTGCACGTTTCCATTCCCATTCTACATCTGACATCTTCTGCAAAACTTCGTATGGTTCTTTTTCCCACGGACAGTGGAGTTTCTGAGTTCTCCTCGGTTTTACCGAAGGGTTGAATAACATGACTTTGTCTCCTTCCTATATTTCCTTCCCTGATATTTTCTTATCAAAATAATCTTTTTGTCTCTTTTGAGAAGTGGTTATATTTTTAATCTAACCTGTTCAAATGCTACATTCATGTTCTGTCTCAAGGAAGAGACATATTGAGTTTTATTCTTTTCTCCCTGTGGACATTCTCCAAAGATAACATCAATTGTGAGCCGACGTTCGTGCCCAAAACATGAGCATAGATGGTGTGAACCCAGTTGTTTCATTAACACTACATCTGTATGCCATCATTACAAAAGGAATCTTTTCATCCCAGTCCTTATGATCTCCCTTCACATGTTTGCTTAACATATTAAGAAATGTAGAATTGAATCCCGACCTGCCCGTCGCACTGGGGATGATACATGTATGCTGTCGTTTTATGCTTCTTTGAGTCAAATAATATGTTTATTTCTTTGATCAAATTTGATTCAAAGTCCCTTCCTTGATCGCTATGCATGGCATGGGGTGCTCCAAACCTACAAATAAATTCCTCCAATGGTCTTTGCTTTGTGATTGTTAAGAGCGTAGGCCTCTGTCCATTTTGTGAAATAATCGGATATCACTAAAATATATTGCCACGAGCTGACGTTGTCAGATGACCTAATATATCCATGGCTATCTTTTCAAGGGGAGAACCAGTTTTATCTGGTACTAAATGTGCCTCAAATGTTTTGATGGACTTCTCCGGGATTGGCATGTCAACAATTCTCACAGTATATTTCCACATCTTGGGATCACCCAGGCCAATAAAACCGGTTTTTCAACTTTCTTGCCATTTTCTTGGCTCCGAGATGGCCTCCACCTATACCAGCATGTAGTGTCTCCAAAATATTCGTCTTAACACTGAGGGAACGATCAACTGATAAGAAGTCCAAATAAGGTCTTCAAATTTTTTATACAGAACTTTCTCTCTTAAAACGATATTCTTACACTGGCCAACCAAGGATTTGTCAATACATGCAGACTTCAAATCATGCATAAGCTTCAAATGAACGTCTTCTTATTGGTCATACTTATCGCTTACACTGACAGCTTGGCAAAACTCATTTTCACTCTTCAGGCCATCATCACACACTTCAACTAGTGGCTGTTCACATGGTCGCCTTGACAGGCCATCCGCGTTACCATGATTTGACCCCTTCTGATGAATGATTTACATGTTGAATTCGGATAAATATGCTTGCCATCTTGCTGTTTGATCCTCTGGCTTCTTAAAACTCCAGAGCAAAGCCAAAGCCTTGCGGTCCTACTAAAAGAAGCCTGCCAAGGTAAATGAAGCCTGCAGAAGCCTGCAAAAGCCTGCAGGTTAATGGCTATAGGTACGTTGAATATTTTTACATATTATGGTAGATGAAAGTATATTATTTGAAAATATCGAAAAAAAAATGATTTTGATAAGCTTTTCGACTCTTAATCGATGATTTTCTATTGTCGTGTTTGAAGCCTGCAAGAATGCGACGCCATCTTGTTTTACCTGAGATTCGAGTTGACATGTATAGTTAATTAGCCAGTGTATATTGTAGAATAAACAATTTTAAGTAAATAATCACATATTAACATTTTTATATAATTATTAATAATTTTCATTTTTGAGAAAATCTTCACTTTCATTCATTTGTTCAGGCTGCTGTTTAGATAGCTTTGGAAATTTTGATTTTTTAGCAGGTTTAAAGAGGTTAAACAAGAACGGGAATTCCGTTGAAGTTGCCAAATTGGAGCTTATTCTATCCAGATTTTATTTTCAAAAACACTGTCTCCACAATCTTTAGAGGTAAATAGATCTTTGGCTATAGACACATTTGAGCAAGAATTCGACATATTGGGCAGTGGAGACGACTGGAGATGGGAAATGTCTTTTAAATGCCATCTCCATCGGAATTCAAAATTCAGAAATTCTTTCTGTAGAAATTAGATATAGGATTCAGTACAAATCTTTTTATACGGACGAACACAGACGATGGGCTAAATTATAGAATATTTTTTCTTCAATTTTGGTTTTTTCTTCTTCCGCTTTAGGTTAACGTTTTTCTATTTCTTCTTCCTCTGCTCTCACAGTTTTAGCTGAAAAAGATTTTTTTTTCAAAATTGTAATTTTGTATATAGTTTCTGATTATGAAAAAAGTAAAAGTAAATAAATAAATTTAAAAAAAAAATGGACCCAGAAGTAGAACCACGTCCTCGTCATTGGGTTTTGTAACATATTCATTTATGAATATGGCAGAGAGTTCTACATTTTTATTACATTCAATTAACATTAAACTCAATAAAATTGTTTATTTTACAATATACACTGGCTAATTAACTATACATGTCAACCCGAATCTCAGGTAAAACAAGATGGCGTCACATTCTTGCAGGCTTCAAATACGACAATAGAAAATCATCGATTAAGAGTCGAAAAACTTATCAAAATCAATTTTTTTTCGATATTTTCAAATAATATACTTTCATCTACCATAATATGTAAAAATATTCCACGTACATATAGCCATTAACCTGCAGGCTTCATTTACCTTGGCAGGCTTCTTTTAGTAGTACCCAAGCCTTGTGATCTGTTCTGATCTTGAATTTCTTTCCTATCAAATAGTGCCTAAATTGCTTAAGTACACCAAAGCCAACGTTTCTTTCTTTGTAACTCAGTAGTTTCGTTCACTTTTGGCAAAAGTCCTCCTAGCGTAGCATATGACCTTTTCCTTTTTCTCTTGTAACTGTGAAAACACTGCACCAATACTATTTCCACTCGCATCAGTATCCAGTATGAATGTTCCTTCTGTTGATCGATACCATAGTATTGGTGCCTTAGTCAAATAGAACTCAAAATTTATGAAAGCATCTCTACAGTCCTTCCAGAAAAAAGACTTCCTTTTGAAGCAATTTATTGAGTGGCAAACAGATATTAGTAAAACCTTTAATGAATCGCCTGTAATAGCTGGCCAAGATAAAGAATGATGCTAGTTCTCGAACATGTTTTGGCTGAGGCCATGATTTAATTTCTTCAATTTCTTCTGGGTGAGTTTGAATACCCTGATCAGAATTTATATGTCCGAAACACTTAATGCTTTTTCCTGCAAAATGACATTTGCTAGGTTAAAGTTTGAGGCCACTTTCCTTGAACCGCTGGAATGCAAGCTTTAATCGTTCAATGTGTTCATCATATGTTGAACTGAATATCACCGTATATATCAAGCATATTTCAAACTAAAGCTGTTGCAGAACAGTTTTCATCAATCGTTGAAATAGACTAGGTGCCCCCTTCAACCCACACGGCATCACATTAAATTCGTATAGTCCATAACGTGTAGAAAATGCTATTTTTTCCTTGTCGTCATGACAGCCCCACTTGCCAATATCCATTAGCCATATCCACACATGAAAAATATCTAGAACCTGACAACGTATCAAAGGTGTCATCAATATGAGGTATTGGATAAGCATCCTTCTTTTTAATTTCATTTACTTTGCGGAAATCGACACACAATCTTGTACCATTGTCTTTCTTCTTGACCAAACATAATATGCGAAGACCAAGGACTACTAGACGTCTTATCACATGCCTGTCCAACATATCCGCTACTAAATCTTTGACTTCCTGCTTCTTGTGAAGAGGAATTCTTTGATTTTGTTTAATTGTCGCTTCTGTGCCAGTGTTGATATTATGCTTCACTCTATCTGTTCGGCCAATGTCTGCCGGCTATCTTGAGAAAATGTTCTCATACTCCAATAATAACATTTCTAGTTTTCTCTCCTCGTCATCTGCCAAGTCTGGGTCTATGTTGAAGGAAACCCTGGGAGCTGCCAACTGCAGCTCCGGGGTTACCACCTTTTGTCCATCTTGCAATCCTAGCTCCTTTAAATGCAGTGCAGGTAGCTGCAAAGTTCTGCTTCAGCAGTTCAGTGTACTGTGCCTCCAGGAATGGCACGACAAGGTAACATATATCCAACTGTAGTAATTTGTACATTGTCACATTTTCAGTTGAGGGGCATTGGTGGCCGAGTGGTCTATGTAGTTTTTCATGACTACTAATGATCACTAGACTATCAACGATGAGGTTGCGAGTTCAAATCTCACCTGTGGCGGGGTGTGTTCGACTCCGATCTTAATTGACAAGGATTGCCAATTTTCCTACCGAAGGTTGGTGGTTTTCTCCGGGTTCTCCGGCTTCCTCCACCAATAAAAACTAGACGCCACGAAATAGCCAAATATGCTGAAAACGGCATAAAACCCCAACTAAACAAACAAACATTTTAAGTTGAAAGATTCATCACTCTTATGATGCAAGTATCCTTCCCTTCTGTTAACCCATAGCTTGCACAAAGTTTGACATGGTTCTTGAATCTCTGTTTTGGCTAAAATAGAAAATTTCCTGAGTTTTGAAATTCTCTTACTTTCTTCTTAACTTTTCCCACAAGAAACATCTCATTGCCAGAAGGAATTAACACTGTTTGTTTTAGATTTACTCTACAGACAGCCGCACTTCCTATTGAATATTTTACACGACACTCTTCGCCATCTACCCAAAAGGTCATTTTGTTAAAATCGGTTTGAGCGTTATGTTTCTTCATGAAATCTGTTCTAAGTAAACATTGATGTGCCAGGTCCCTTGCAATTAATACTGTTTTGTTGTCAGGATCTTTAGAACAGCGCCAAATTGAATCACATGATGAAATTTAAAAATTTTATATTTAAATGGTTCAAATACACAAAGTCGGGAATCTCCCACAAGGATTAATACTGGATTCTCCTCTGACATAAAGTTTCTGTCTTTATCACTGTATTGTTATAAAAGTTATTAACTATAATCAACGAGATCGGACTTGCTGGTAATTAGTCATACCAATCTTCGGAAATTTCCGGTGCTGTGTTGTTTTTTTTTACTTTGGTAATTTCAGAAATTTCCTGTGCGCTGTTCTATTTATAATTCACTTTCGGTAATTAGTCATACCATTCCAGTTCCACAAGTCTGTAAATTCCGCTGCTGTCCACCAATATAACACAGTAAACTTTACGTATAACTTTCCAAGAGATAAATTTAAAATATCAGTTAAATAAGGTCCACAATAATCTTTTATAAACTCCTAGCCGCTACACGCTACCGGAAACTCTCTCCGACATCCAACAACCCAAAAACCTTGTCCACAATCCAGGCTTCACCTTTTACGTTCACCTTTTGTCCACACAGAAGGAATAATACCAGAATCAAAAACTAAATTAAATATTTTAGTTAAAATATGAATCTTTTTTCTGAGGATGCCTTCAAAACTTCATTTAAAATCAAATCATTACCAAAAGCCTTGTTATTTTTCAAAGACTTAATAGTTTTACGAACTTCATCAGTAGAAATTTCACTGTTCAATTCAAAGTTTAACTCTGAAATATCGATTTACCTCTCCATACTCATCATTACCGTCAGCAGTATTCAATTTCTTGAAATGTTCAAAAAAAGATTCAATACTAAAAGGCCATGTGAGCTTTTGCCATCACTTTGCGCCCGTCGTCCGTTCTGTCGTCCATCTACATTTCAAATTTTGATCTAATCTGAAACCACTAGTCCACATTGAACCAAACTTGACAGGAATGTTAATTAAATAGTTCTGTACTAAAATGTTTTTTATGCCGATTGGATATTCAACATGGCTACCAGGGGCAGATAATTCATTCTGTTTGGACTGATCTTCAAAGCTCTTCTTGTCATAAACTACTGAGTGAATTGATTTGATTTTTCATGAATGATCCTTGGATGAACCTCTACAAAACATGTTTTTGTGCCGATCGGAAATTCGACATATGCAACTATATTGATCATAATTAAGTTATATAACTCTGTTTAAACTTATTAACGGGTTACCCAATATCGTGACTGTACTGGTCCCGTTCATGCCTCATGTAATTTTAACTAATTAACGATTTGACATGTATATTTTACCTTGACTGTCCGGATGTTTATTGTTCCAACCCTTAATTAAGGTACACAGGTACATTGTATGTATATAGGTAAACCGTTTGCTGACCAAAAACAGCGTGATTTCATTTTTAATAAAGAGGGGTCACAAAGAATGCAGAGATGAAATATAATTTCAAATGTCAGATAAGTAACATTTTAATTTATTTTAAATTAATAATTTATCTTTTTGGTATTTATATATTGTAAACATTTGACGTATTATATAATTAATTCTATTTACTCGTATATATATTTACTTTGTTATGCCAAGGTAGAAGCTGATTGGGATGGGCGCCATCTCGAATAATTTCACAACAATCGTAAAAAATGACACATTTCAAAATAGCTAAATTTCAAATCAATTTGGAAGGGATATAATCAAAAACTAAACTATTGCAATTACGATATTTCGAAAAGTTATGATTGTATTAATTAGCACAAAGCAACAAAATGTTTCCATCAGTCTTGGTTAAATCGCAATTTTAGTTTAAAAACGACAAAGAAGCCAATTTATCAGATTTAGATGATTTAACAGTATGGACTTAACGAGAAAATCAGACAAATTTTCAAAAGCATTTGGAAGGGATAAGACAAATATTTAAACTTTTCCAAATAGTAAATATATTTCTTAATATACGAGAAAGTACTATATAGCACCAAAATTTTTTGAGCACGAACTAAAAGTAGTTTATTTTATCGATTCCTGATCGCCCAAGTGCATTTCTATGCAATTTACTTGGGCATGGTATAGGTGACGTGTGACGTCACAAAAGTCACGTGATGATTTCTATAGTTGGATATGAATGGCCACCAGAGCCAAACGAAGTTTAACATTGGACCAAATGGGGAAATTTGTATAAAGGTCTTCTTGTCATAAAACTACCAAGCCAATTGAAATGTTTTTATTTATATATATGAAAAAGCATTGGATGAACATCTGCAAAATTTTTGTTTTTTGTGCCGATCAGAAATTCAAGATGGCCGCCACAGCCGGACTTAGTTTAACATTGGAGCCTATGGGGAATTTTGTACAAAGGTCTTCTTGTCAGAAACTACCAAGCCAATTGAAATGTTTTTGAGGTGTGAATGATCATTTGATAGACCACTACAAAAAAGAATGTTTTTTGTGCCGATTGGATATTCAACATGGCTACCAGGGGTAGATAATTAATTCTGATATAGACTTATATTTAAAGCCATTCTTGTCAGAAACCACTGAGCCAATTGAATCGATTTGTTGCATGAATGATCCTTGGATGAACCTCTACCAAACTTATGTTTTTTTGTGCCGATCGTTAAATTCAAGATGGCCACCAGAGCCCGACTAAATTTAACATTGGAACCTATTGGGAATTTCTTGTCAGAAACTATCAAGCCAATTGAAGTGTTTTTGATGTGCGAATGATGGCATTTGATAGACCAGTACAAAATTTATGTTTTATGTGCCGATTGGATATCAATATGGCCACCCTAGACAGACTTCGTTTAACATTGAACCCTATAGGAAATTTGTACAAAGGTCCTCTTGTCAGAAACTACCAAGCCAATTGAAATATTTTATGTATGAACAAGCATTCGATGAACCTCTACAAAATTTGTTTTTTTGTGCCGATCAGAAATTCAAGATGGTTGCCACAACCGGACTTATTTTAACATTGGATTCTACGGGGAAATTTGCACAAAGCTCTTCTATGACCAAGCATTGGATTAACCTCTCTAATAGTTATGTTTTTTTTACATTGTACCCTATGGGAAAATTTGTACAAAGTAGAATAGAGAATGGAAGCGGGGAATGTGTCAAAGAGACAACAACCCCACCAAAGAGCAGAAAACAGCTTAAGGCTACCAATGGGTCTTCAATGCAGCGAGCTTCAGCTGGCCCCTAAACAATAATGTATACTAGTTCAACAAAATGGACGACACACTAAACTCCGAAACATAAAAATGAACCAAAATTTAACCAAAAAACACAAGATTAACAAAGGCTAGAGGTTTCTGACTTGGGACAGGCGCAAAAAATGTGGCGGGGTTAAACATGTTTTGTGAGATCTCAACTCTCCCCTATACCTCTGGCCAATGTGAAAAAAACACACAGCGATACATACAGTAAAGCTCAGTTCAAAAGATGCCAGAGTCCGATGTTAAAAATGGTAACAGAAGAAACTAAGCAAAATGACAATGATCAAAAACTTCTTGTCAGAAAATACTAAGTCAATTGAAATGTTTTTGTTGCACGAGCATCCTTGGATAAATGTCTGCTACAAAAGTTATGTTTTCATACCGATCAGAATCCAAGCTGGCTGCCACAGCTGGACTAAGTTTAACATTTTTAACATTGGACACTGGAAGAAATCTTCACATATCTTATCTTGAAGTGCTGGACACTGTAGAACAATTCCTTACAGATCTTATCTAGAAGCACTTTGACGGTTGTGATCACCTAAAATCTAGGTGAGTGATTCAGCCTCCATAGTCTATGAATAAAGTTTCTTTTGTTCTCATTATACTGATTGATCAATACCTTTTTAGCTCGCGTGTCCTAAAATGACAAGTGAGTTTTTGCCATCAGTTGACGGCTGTCCGTCGTCCATCGTAAAACTTTTTTCAAAGATCTCCTCCTCTGAAACCACTGAACCAATTACAGCCATACTTATTGTAAATGATCCTTAGGGTATCTAGAATAAAGTATATATTTTATTTTCTTGTCCGTCGAGAAATAGCCGCCATGGCTAAAAATAGAACATAGGGGTAAACTGCAGTTTTTTGCTTATATCTCAAACTAAAGCATTTAGAGCAAAACTGACATGTGGTCAAGATCTACTTGCTATGAATTTAAGACGAATCGTTCAACCCTTTGTTGGATTATTGCCCCTGAATTGTTCATTTTAGGTTATCTTGAATATTATTATAAAGACAAACTGTAAACAGCAAAAATGTTCAGCAAAGTAAGATTTGCAAATAAGTCAACATGACCAAAATCGTCAATTGCCCTCTTATAGGAGCTTTTGCCCTTTAAAGACAATTTTTCACATTTTTTTCGTCATCTTTGTAAATTTTTAAAAATCTTCTCCTTTGAAACTACAGAATCAATCTTAGCTAAAATTAGGCTGAAAGACCCTTTGGGTATTTAGTATAAATTTTATGTTTTATTTTCTTGTCCATGGAGAAACATGGCTGCCTGGCTAAAAATAGAAAATAGGTGAAAATGCACTTTTTGGCTAATATCTCGAAAACTAAAGCAGTTAGAGCAAACCCGAGAAGTAGTAAATATGTTTATGAGGTGAACATCTACCTGTCATGAAATTTTCAGACGAATCGGTCAACCCGTTTTTGGGTTATTGCCTATTGAATTGTTAATTTTAAGGCAATTTTGCAGTTTTAGGTTATTAGCTTGAATATTATTATAGACAAACTGTATACAGCAAAACATGTTCAGGAGAGTAAGATCTACAAATAAGTCAACATGACAAAAATCATCAATTGACCTCTTATAGGAGTTTTTGCCCTTGAAATATTATTTACATGTAAACAGAAAATAATGGTCTGACATTGTCACAGATGTTTAGGGTTTTACTTGAAATAAATTAAATGGTAGCTGCAGAAGTGAAATGGAGCGTCAAGGGTCAAGGTCATTGAAAAATGCAACTGATGAAAAAGTCTCTAACAACAGATGAGAAAGTCCCTAGCAACAGATGAAAAAGTCCCTAGCAACCATATATATTAGGGTTAAGGACCTTATAATTTACCTATACAAGTCAAAAAGAAAGGTCAAGGATCAAGGTCATTGAAAAAGTCCATAGCAACTGATGAAAAAGTCCTCAGCAACCATATATATTTGGGTTCAGGTCCCTACAATCTACCTGTTCAAGTCAAAGTGGAATGGCAAAAGTCAATGTCATTGATAAAGTCCATAGCAACCGATGAAAAAGTCCCTAGCAGCCATATCTGTTTGGGTTTAGGATTCTATATTTTAGCTGTACAGGTCAATCTTAAGGAGAAAATTGCGACAGTATACATTAAATAGCAAAAATAATCATTGATGCAAGATCTACGGGTACACAAAAATTAAAAGGTGAGCGATTCAGGCTCCTTGGGAGCCTCTTGTTGGATTATATCCCAAAAACTAAAGCAGTTAGAGTAAAACTGAAAAGAAGTAAAAAAAATGTTTCTGAGATCAAGATCTACCTGTCACGAAATTTTCAGACGAATCAGTCAACCCATTTTGGGTTATTGTCCCTGAATGTTAATTTTTAGGACTTTTTGTAGTTTTAGGTTGTTAACTTGAATATTAGAAAAGATAGACAAACAGTAAACAGCAAAAATGTTCAGCAAAGTAAGATCTACAAATAAGTCAACATGACCAAAATCGTCAATTGGCCCCTTATTGGAGTTTTTGCCCTTGAAAGATATTTACATGTAAACAATAATTATCAGTTAAAATAATGGTCTGACATATTGTCACAGATGTTAAGAGCATAACTTGAAATATATTAAATGGTAGCTGTACAAGAAAAAATGAGGGTCAGGGTCATTGAAAAAGTCCATAGCAACCGATGATTCAGATTCAATACCCTATTATTATCAATAAGTCAATATGGAGGGTCAAGGTCATTGAAAAAATCGATAGCAACCGACGGAAAAGTCCCTAAGAACCAAATATATTTGGTCCAGGACCCTACAATTTACATGTTAAGCCAAAATCGAAGGTCAAGAGTCAATGCCATTGACAAAGTCTATAGCAACCGATGAAAAGTCCCTAGCATCCATATATATTTGGGTTAAGGGCCCTATAATTTACCTATACAGTCAAAAGAAAGGTCAAGAGTCAAGGTCATTGAACAAGAGGCTCTCAAGAGCCTGAATCGCTCACCTGGCAAACAATGCACTATAAACTAAATTAATATATTAATGTTTGTTGTAAATTAAACTGAGTATTAAAGGTCATGTAAAATGCTGAAAATACCTTTAAAAGCCTTTCAAGAACCTCTGGAAAGAAATGGGCATGAGTTCTCCCTACGCTTGATTAAGATACAGTTATGGTCAATCTGATGATTCACAATACAAAATACAAGCTTTAATTCATCTTCAAATGAAAGTATAAATCTTTTGGTCTATATGTTGTCTTCGTTTTAAAAATGTTTGAAAGAAGTTATGTAAAAATTGTGGGTTAAGGCTTTTTATTTTCTATTATGCTTGATCTTTGATCATATTGACGAAGCTGTTGGTTTTTATCCAATAAACCATGCTTAACTCATCTGTCATTTTGTAGAGTTTAATCCAAATCCCCCTAATAGTTTCAGAGGAGAAGATGTTTGAAAATTTGTGAACAACAATGATGACGGACACCAAGTGATAGCAATTAAAAGCTCACATATTATGAAGTTTAATCATTGTTATACAACATTCTCATCTTCAACATACACTAAGGATACCATGTTTACTTTAAAAACCAAATATTGTTGGAATCCGAGGAAGTGTAAATAAATTGCTTCGCTGAGCGCAGCTGGATACGAGGTCCAACCCTGAACAGTTGGGGCAAAAATGGATACAATATTCACGCTTGATACAGGTCTGAATTTGGATTGTAATTAAATATTTGACACATAATAGGTTTCTGACACAGAATAACTGTAGTCAAAGAACTTAGAATTGGACATATGATTTGAATTTATATTCAATTTTTTGCTTTTTGTGCAATACAATATGCTGTTGCGAATTGACCCCTCCCCCCCAAAAAAAAATAAAATTTAACCCCTTTTTTTGCTTTTTTGCAATACACTATGCTGTTGCGTACTGACCCCCCCCCCCCAAAAAAAAAATCATTGTAACCCCCCCTCCCCACCCTTTGTTTTGCAAAATAAAAATTTGAAGACATTTTCTTTTTAATTTCTGAAATCTGAAATGAGAAAAAATTCCCCCCCCCAACAATTTCTTATTTACCCCCCCCCCCCCCCCCCCCTTTAACTTTTTCCAAAAAAAAAATCTTTCCCTCAAGATATAGTCATAATCCCTATTCAAATTTCTCATGGAGTTTGCAAACATACTTACCCATTTAAATATATTGTTAAAGTCTTAAAATAGAAAACGACATATGGACAAAATTAATATTAATTGAAAGTAACTTCTAAAAATAAACTGAGAGCTATAAATCACCCCAAGACAATCTACATTTCTTTATACATAATTTACAAGCAGTGTGGGGGAGGTAATCGAATCATACACAACATTTTACTTTAAATGTGTTTGGATTACCTCCAATACACCAAGATAATAACCAAACAAGAAAAATGCTTATTGGGTCCTTTTTAGCTCACCTGACGTGAAGAAGGGTCATGTGAGCTATTACCATCACTTGGCGTCCGTCGGCGTCCGTCCGTCGTCCGTCGTCAGTCCGGCGTAAACTTTTTAAAAAATCTTCTCCTCTGAAACTGCTGGGCCAATATGAACCAAGCTTGGTCTGAATCATCACCAGGGTACCTAATTTCAAAATTGTATCCGATGAGTCCAAGGACCAAACAACATGGCCGCTGTTACTATATATAGAACATAGGGGTAAATTGCTGTTTTTGGTTAATAACTCAAAAACCAGTACAGATATCGTAAATCTGACATGGGGTAAAAATGATCAACATGGCAAGATCTACCTACCCTGCAATTTTGAAGTTAATTGGAATACCCATGTTGGAGTTATTGCCCTTTTTTTGTCAAATTTTCAAATTTTTTATACATTTTGTCTTATATTTTGAAAAGTATTAGAGATAGAGTTTAAGTTTTATTGCAGAAATGTTCAGCATGTCAAGATCAACATACCCTCTAATTGTGTTATAAATCAGAATACCCATCTTGGAGTTATTGCCCTTTCTTTGTCAAATTTTCAACATTTTAATATATTTTGCCTTATATTTCATTAACTATAAGGGATAGAAGTTAAGTTTAAATTGCAAAAGTGTTCGGTTTATTGACTGCATGCTTCATGACACAAAACCGAAAGGATTTCAAATGTTGTAATAAGTTATGTCCCCTTAATGAAAAGCAGTTTTCGCTAAAAATTTTTACTTGAAAACTATGACATGTACAGGCATGGAACTTTCACTATTCGTCATAGGACCAAATAAGCTATTGAAAGGGGTCAAGGTCAAATCTCAATTTTGACCTTGACCTTTGACTGCAGACCTTGTTATTGAAATAACTCAGAAACCTTAAGAGATAGCTGATGAAATGTATTGGGAAAAATGTTTATCTTGTCAAGATCTAAATTTGTCTCATTAGAACTGAAGTTCTACGATGACTCCATATAGGAGTTACTGCCCTTGACACATGTTTGATTTATACTATATCTCGAAAACCATTATAGATATGAAGAAAATGTTAATACAAAAAAAGATCAGTTTCAAAAGATCTACATTTTAGTACCAAGGTCAAAAGTCAGGGATCAAGGTCATTGAAAAAGCCCTTAGCAACCGATGGAAAAGTACCTAGCAACCATATATATTTATGCACAGGACCATATTATAGAGCCGTATAGATCAAAATGAAAGTTCAAGGGTCAAGGTCATCGAAAAAGTTCTTAGCAACCGATGGAAAATTACCTAGCAACCATATATATTTATGCTCAGGACACTATTATAGATCTGTAGAGGTCAAAATAGAAGGTCAAGGGTCAAGGTCATTGAAAAGGTCCTTAGCAACTGATAGAAAAGTACCTAGCAACCATATATATTTATGTTCAGGAATCTTTTTTAGAGCTGTAGAGATAAAAAGGAAGGTCATTGGTCAAGGTCATTGAAAAAGTCCTTAGTAACCGATGGAAAAGTACCTAGCAACCATATATATTTATGCACAGGACACTATGATAGAGCCATAGAAGTCAAAATGGAAGTTCAAGGGTGAAGGTCATTGAAAAAGTCCTTAGTAACGGATGGAAAAGTACCTAGCAATCATATATATTTATGCTCAGGACCCTATTATAGAGCCATAGAGGTTTAAATGGAAGGTCAATGGTCAAGGTCATCGAAAAAGCCCTTAGCAACTGATGTAAAAGTACCTAGCAACCATATATATTTATGTTCAGGGACCTATTTTAGAGCTGTAGAGGTCAAAATCGAAGGTCAGTGGTCAAGGTTATTGTGACAGTCCTATATTTTGACTATACAAGTCAAAATAGAAGTTCAACAGTCATGCTTAATAGCCTTAATTGCAATTTGACACGGGAAAGACCTTGCAATTGTTCTCTGAACAATTGTCTTTTGGTCCCATTTAAAAATGGTATCGGACATGTCCATACCTGGTCCAAGATGGCCACTAGTGGGGAACATAGTTTAACATTGGACACTCACCTGATCCAAGATGGATACTAGCAGGGAACATAGTTTAACATTTGACCCAATGGGGAAATGTATTCAAATATCTTCTCTGAAACCGCTGGGCTAATTTGAACCACACTTGGTCACAATAGTCTGGATGGTCCAATTTAAAAATTGTATCTGACATGTTCAGACCTGATCCAAGACGGCCACCAGCAGGGAACATAGTTTAACATTGGACCCCATGGGGAAATGTATTCAAAGATCAATTAAGTTCTCTTCTGAATCTACTGTACCAATTGGAACCACACTTGGTTACAATGATCCTTGGGTGGTCCCCTTTAAAAAATTGTATCCAACACGTATGCTCCAACTGAAAGAACACTGCCAGCAGGGAACATGATTTAACAGTTGACTCTTATGAAACTACTATACCAATTGGAACCAAACTAATTTACAATTGTTCTTGGATAGTCCCCATTAAAAACTATCTGACAGGTCCACATTACATCCTATGCCAGCAGAGTGGTGTATCCAGGTGAGCTATACAGGCTCCTGGGAGCCTCTAGTTTGGAACCTAATTCTTAAACTGTTGGGACCAAAACTCCCAAAATCAATCCCAACCTTCCTTTTGTGGTCATAAACCTTGTGTTTAAATTTCATAGATTTCTATTAACTTATACTAAAGTTATAGTGCGAAAACCAAATGTCTTCGGACGACGATGACAGCGACGACGACGAAAACAACGTCATACCAATATACGACCGCAAAAATTTTGCGGTCGTATAAAAATGGCGGGAAAATGGCAGCCATTTTAAAAATCATCACCCTTCTACTCGGGATACCATGTTTACCTTGAAAGTAGCTTTCATCTTCATTTTCTTTCTATAATTCAGGAAAAAATAGCAAAAAACAGCATTTTGACCCCTATGTTCTATTTTTAGTAAGGGCGGACATGTTTTTCGACCAATGAAAAATCCAAGCATTAACTTTTTGCAGGATACCCTAAGGAACAATCTTACCAAGTTTCATTTGATTTTGAATATTAGTTTCAGAGAAGAAGATTTTTTGAAATAATAACATAAAAAAAAGCCAAAAATGTCAAAAAAGGGCAATAACTCTAACATCAGTTGACAGATTTTCACGAAATTCAACCTGCCAGAATTTGCCGTAACCTAATGATTTTTGAGATATTTGCGAAAAACTTGTCTGACCCCTATGTTCTATTTTTAGTAACAGCGGCCACGTTTTGCGACAGATCAAAAATCCCCACATCAGTTCTATGCAGGATACCCCAAAGAACATTCATACCAAGTGTGGTTCCAATTGGTCAAGTAGTTTCAAAGGAGAAGAGTTTTGAAAAATTGTTAACGACGACGACAGACGACGACGACGGACGCCAAGTGATGGTAATAGCTCACATGGCCTTCGGCCAGGTGAGCTAAAAAGTCCATACTAACCGATGAAAAAGTCCCTAGCAACCATATATATTTGGGTTAAGGGCCTTATAATTTACCTGTACAAGTCAAAATGTTAGTCAAGAGTCATAGCAACCAATATATATTTGAGTTCAGGATTCTATATTTTAGCTGTACAAGTCAAAATTTAGGCGAAAAATGCAACAATATACATTAAATAGCAAAAATAATCATTGATGCAAGATCTACATAAAAAGTAACAGGTGAGCGATTCAGGCTCTTGGGAGCCTCTTGTTCACCATATTTAACACTGCAATCTTAAATTTTGGACCTATCAAAAATATATGTCTTAGTGGGGGTATTTGTAAGCTCTAAGCTTAGATCTCATTTCGTATTTATTTGGTGGCTAAAGACAGTGTTGGCAACAGTGGCACATAGTTTTAACATTGAACTCTTATGGGAAATTGGATTTTAACTTTCTTCTCAGCTAATACTAACCAAACTTTGCATAAATGCCGATTCTACAAACTTTCTTTATTTGTTGCTGATTTGGTTAGCAATTCTTGTTTCTGATTGGCCAGGATTAGATAATCTTGTCCTCTTAAAGTACAAGACCAAATATTTTCACACTTTACAGAAATGATGATTTGGAAACCCTCTACAAAGATTCATCATTTGATGTTGCTCGCTTGTCTTAATGGAGGCTATAGTAGAACATAGGTTTGCATTGAAGCTAATGAAAAATCCACAATATCATCAACTCTGAAACTACAAGGCCAGTTATAACCAAACTTGGAGTAACGTATGGAAGGTCCTTTTATCAAACTCGCCATTAATTTTAATCGGATGAAAAATATAGCCACAACAGGCAATTTTTGAATCTGGTTGGTCCAATTTTCAGTCGTCATCATCGTCGCCGTAAACTCTTTTAAAGGTCTTCTCCTCTGAAACCACTAGGCCAATTGGAACAAATTTGGGCAGCAATGGTCCTTAGGTGGTCCTCTTTCAGAAATATATCCGATGACCCTGCCTGCCATCCAAGATGACCGCAAGAGCCGAACATAGTTCAACATAGGACCTTATGGGGAATTTACATAAAGCTATTCTTGTCTGAAACCACTAGGCCAATTGCAACAAAACTTGGCAGCAATGGTCCTTATAGGAGATCCTATTTCAGAGTTGTATCCGATGACTCCGCCCATCATCCAAGATGGCCAAGATGAAAACAACTGGGCCAAATTGAACAAAACTTGGCAGCAATGGTCCTTTGTTTGTCCTCTTTCATGATTGTATCCGTTTCCCCTATGGGCTCCTGAAGATGGCTGTCAGAGTTGAATATAGTTAAACATATGACCTAATTGGAAAAATCACTGAAAGATCTTGTTTGAAACCTGTGAGCCAGCTGGAACTAACTTGACACCAATGTTACAGGCTGCTGGGAGCCTCTAGTTTTTAAATGAAAATGTTCGCTGTTAGGGTATAACATACATGTACTGTTATTACGTAATGCGGAAAGCATGTAAAAGCAGTATGAAAGTTTCTCTTTAATTTTGGTTATTAGTTTGGTTATTAGTTGAGGAGGACTAATGGAGTCCACGTCCGCGTCCACAGCCAGTTCTCAGTTACTAGTTGACATAGGGTCATCTATTTTTGTATGCAGGTGCACGTTGAAGAGACTGACCATGTGGCATAAGATATTACACGGTTGGCTGGATTTTAAATTGCCTCCCACCAAAATTAGGACACTCTGACCTACTTTTCACGCTTCATTGACTTAGGTTAAGTTTACATCGGAGTTCAGTTCTCTGATACCAAGGGATCTACAGTCATAGTAATTGGTAACACAGCCTCCCACAAAAATTAGGTCACTTCATTGACTTAGGTTAAGTTTTACCTCAGAGTTCAGTTCTCCGATACCAAGCGACCATCAATCATATTACTTGCTGTAAGGGTCAATCTCAGGGAGCTACAAAGCCACACACCAAAATTGAAATCGCCATCTGGACAGGTATTAAAAGTTTAAGGTTCCCAAGACTAAGAGCCTGTGATATAATAGTCTGATAATCCCCTCTTTTGCAAAACAAAATGAACGTGACAAAGGACGGATAATTTTTTGTTTAACTTGCAGTGGCGATATATCAGAAGGAGAACATGTTAATATGATAATGAATATGATCCCTGCTTTGTTCCAAAGACCAAAGACACGCTGGGCCGAATTTTTAACGTACTAGTTCACGAGATAACTACTCGAACACATAGATGCCGCGTCCTTTGCGGAGAAGCAGCAAATACATTTTAATCTCTCTGATTTGACCCAGCTAGGGATCGAACCCGCGACCTTCCGCACGAGACCACCGAGGCAGTACGTGACAATGGGAAACATGGAATGAATAAACAGATTTTAGATTCTCCTTGAATTCTAGCATCTAGTTTATGCATCCAATGTTTTTTACGCCCCGTCCACGAATGTGGAAGGGGAATATAGATTAACTCTTGTCCGTCAGTCCAACTTGTTAAGGTTTTGCGTTAAGTTCCATTTCTAAAAAAAATTGAGATATATCAATGATATTATACCACTACAATCCTTTTATAAGACTGAATACAAATAAGCAACATGAGCAACATTGGCCTACATTTAATGCATGATTGACTCTAATAAAGTTTAAACTTTAATTTCATACCCTGTGAATCCATGGTGTTATATTAATGATACTTCATCAGTATAATCCTCTTACATTATATAATGCATTTCTTCAGCAGTTGACCCACATTTCGTGCATGAATGACTGGATTAAGTTTTTGCGTTTAGGTCAATTTCTCAGAAACGTATTGAGACAGGTCAACGATATTATACCTGTATATTCACCTTATGCAGTACAACAAAATTAAGACCTATATTTTATGCTGGAGTGACTGGTAATTTTTTTGCATTTTGGTATATTTTCAAAGAATCAACGGTAGTTTATTTAAAATATTTCACAGCTATAGAACAACACAGTTCAGCAAATTTTGAGTCAACATGACCTGCATTTTATGTTTGAGTGACTTTCATCAAATTTTGGGATTTAGGTGTATTATTAAAGAACCTATGGTAGTATATTGATGATAATTTACAACTACAATCATCCTACATAGTACAACACAACTCAGAAACACTTGAGTCACCATGACCTATGGTAGTGTATTAATGAAATTTCAAAATTACAGTCATCTTATATACTACACCACCGTGGTGGTCTCATAGTAGCTTGTTCGCATCGAGTACGGAAGGTCACGGGCTTGATCCCCGGTCGGGCCAAACCAAAGACATTAAAATTGGTATTTGCTACTTCTCCGCCAAGCACGCGGCATCAAAGAGTAAGAGCAAAGATCGACTGGTCGGCTCGGTGTCGGTATAATGTGTCCGAGTGATATGTCTTCCTGCAAACATTTACCTCGTGAGCTACCACATTAAAATTCGACTCAGCGTGTCAGTCTAGTACAAAGCAGGGATCAAATTCATTCATATCAACATGTTCTCGTCCTGATATGCACGGTCTGGCTGCCACTGGACGTTAAACAACAATTCACCCATCCATATTATATAATGGTTGAGTTACCAAGACCTACATTTTATGAAAGAGTAACTTTGATTTAATTTTTGCATTTTAAATATCTTTTTATATCCCTGCTTGGTAAAGTGATGGGGAAGTCCGTCTGGTAACAATATGTTCCCTTTTGTATCCGCAACTTCATCTAAAGCACTTATTACAATTTAATGAAACTTTCTCAGATTCTTTATCATATAATGCCATTGTGAACTTCATATTTTTTATTTGGTAAAAATAATTTTTGGGGTTTCTTTTCCCAAAGCATGGAGTTTGCTATTGCCTTATATGAGGGATATCCATTTTGTATTCACAACTCCGCCTAAAGCACTTTACGCAGGGATCACTATCCATCGTCTTCCGTTGTTGTCGTTGTCGGTGTCACATTTTTCTTAGGAACCACACTAGCCAGTTTACTGATATTTGGCTTAGAGCATCAGTATGGAGAACTGTATCGTGTAAGGCAGTTTCGAATCTTTCGCATATCCACTTCCTGTTTGACGGAACTTAGAATATTTTTGAAATAGAAAAGTTTCTGTCACATTTTTCTCAGGAACCACACAGGTTAGCTTCCTGATATTTGGCTCAGAGCATATCAGTATGGAGAACTGTATGATGTGTTCTGCAGTTTCGAATCTGGTTACTTTTTCATCATGATGATGCTTTTAATGATGAAGTAATTTTTCATAAGAAAATAAGTACGCAGGCGGCACATGTCTTCCCTGGAAGACTTACCACTAAGTTATAATTTAATGAAACTTTCTCAGATTCTTTATCATTTAATACCAATGTTCACCTCCTATTTTGTTTGTGGCAAAAATCATCAAAATCATTTTCAGGAACTGTTTTACTGTTGGAAATGGGGGGGGGGGTATTCATTTTGTATCTGCAACTCCTCCTTAACCACATACCATAATTTAATGGAATTTTCTCAGATTCTTAACCATATAATGCTTTTGTGCACCTCCTGTTTTGTTTTTTGTTCGAAATCATTTTTGGGGTTTCTTTTTCCAAAACCAGAACTCACCAAAATGTGGATTTAATGAAACTTTCTCATATAATGCTACTGTGCACCTCCCATTTTGTTTGTGGCAAAAATCATTAAAGTTTTGGGGAACTGTTTTACTTTTGGAAAGTGATGGGATATCCATTTTCTGTCTGCACTCCTCCTTAACCACTTGTCATCATAATCTGTATGTTCAATTAGCACTATTATGAGTTTTATCATTGACTGTCTGTGTGTTTAAGAATATGAGCAATATTATGGAATGCTGTTCAAAAATGGATCAATTGATTTATGAAAAAATATGGTTATTTTTTTATGTCTAGGAAAGTGGGTCATATTTAACAAATAGTTAAGGACACTGAGGGTCATATGGTGGTATATGGACCGGTTGGTCGCCCGACAAAAAATCGGTCCATATACCGACATTTGACCCGAAGTGTCGTGAACTATTTGTTATATTATACTTTTCTGGGATTTAATCGAATTTAATCGATCTCACCAAAACGAGGCGGTCCATATAATGTACAGCCGGTCCATAAAACATTATATGGACCGGCTTAGATAACATAGATAAATAGAGTAGTAAAAATGTAAAAGTATAATATTTAGTGATAGGGGTGTCTCCATCTGTTCATTTGTCTTTCCTATTTTAGTGTTTGGTCCATATTGTTTTTGTGGGTACCCTTCATACCGTAACTAAATTGTGGATGTTGCAAGCAGCGGGGGTATCATTTTGTGGACTTTGATCACAGTACCTCTAGTTTAAAAAGCTGTGATGATATATTAATGATATTTTACAACTACAATCATATTTAGTTTAACACAGATCACCAACATATGAACATTTTACGCTTGAGTGACTTCATTAAATTTCAATTAAAGTGTTTGGGCCCTTTATGTCATAAACAGAATTACTGTAGATTCATTATTTTAATGGATAAAAGTTAATTTAGGCAGGATATATTGTGAAACTTTCATATATTTAAATAATTTTCTAAACTTATTTCCCGTCATTAATAATAAATGGGAATTCAATGTGCTGGAGGATGGGGCACCCGTGTCTTATACATGTAGACACACAATTTCTAATTTTGATCGATGAATCAGTTCCTAAGTAAATTAAAGGAAACAATTTTTGGCCGGGTTGCACATAGTTCAAATCCGGGTTATAGTATGGTTAATGTCGGGCGGGCGGCAGGCGGGGAAAATGGGTACCTATTTTGTGAAATCAACTTCTCCTACAGTTTTTCACCCACATCCTTGAAACTTCATAGAATGTTTCTATATATATTGAAGATATGCACCTTACTTTATGGAATTATTTCAGGAATTATTTCCCATTTTTCCAAACTTTGGAACTTAGTCGTTTTTTATTGACATCTTCAATAGAGGGTACCTATTTTGTGAAATCAACTCCTCCTACAGTTTTTCACCCACATCCTTGAAACTTCATAGAATGTTTCTATATATATTGAAGATGTGCACCTCACTTTATGGAATTATTTCAGGAATTATTTCCCATTTTTCCAAACTTTGGAACTTAGTCGTTTTTTATTGACATTTCAATAGAGGGTACCTATTTTGTGAAATCAACTCCTCCTACAGTTTTTCACCCACATCCTTGAAACTTCATAGAATGTTTCTATATATATTGAAGATGTGCACATCACTTTATGGAATTATTTCAGGAATTATTTCCCATTTTTCCAAACTTTGGAACTTAGTCGTTTTTAATGACATCTTCAATAGAGGGTACCTATTTTGTGAAATCAACTCCTCCTACAGTTTTTCATCCACATCCTTGAAACTTCATAGAATGTTTCTATATATATTGAAGATATGCACCTCACTTTATGGAATTATTTCAGGAATTATTTCCCAATTTTCCAAACTTTGGAACTTAGTCGTTTTTTATTGACATCTTCAATAGAGGGTACCTATTTTGTGAAATCAACTTCTCCTACAGTTTTTCACCCACATCCTTGAAACTTCATAGAATGTTTCTATATATATTGAAGATGTGCACCTCACTTTTTGGAATTATTTCAGGAATTATTTCCCATTCTTCCAAACTTTGGAACTTAGTCGTTTTTTATTGACATCTTCAATAGAGGGTACCTATTTTGTGAAATCAACTCCTCCTACAGTTTTTCACCCACATCCTTGAAACTTCATAGAATGTTTCTATATATATTGAAGATGTGCACATCACTTTATGGAATTATTTCAGGAATTATTTCCCATTTTTCCAAACTTTGGAACTTAGTCGTTTTTAATGACATCTTCAATAGAGGTACCTATTTTGTGAAATCAACTCCTCCTACAGTTTTTCATCCACATCCTTGAAACTTCATAGAATGTTTCTATATATATTGAAGATGTGCACATCACTTTATGGAATTATTTCAGGAATTATTTCCCATTTTTCCAAACTTTGGAACTTAGTCGTTTTTAATGACATCTTCAATAGAGGGTACCTATTTTGTGAAATCAACTCCTCCTACAGTTTTTCATCCACATCCTTGAACTTCATAGAATGTTTCTATATATATTGAAGATATGCACCTCACTTTATGGAATTATTTCAGGAATTATTTCCCAATTTTCCAAACTTTGGAACTTAGTCGTTTTTTATTGACATCTTCAATAGAGGGTACCTATTTTGTGAAATCAACTTCTCCTACAGTTTTTCACCCACATCCTTGAAACTTCATAGAATGTTTCTATATATATTGAAGATGTGCACCTCACTTTTTGGAATTATTTCAGGAATTATTTCCCATTCTTCCAAACTTTGGAACTTAGTCGTTTTTTATTGACATCTTCAATAGAGGGTACCTATTTTGTGAAATCAACTCCTCCTACAGTTTTTCACCCACATCCTTGAAACTTCATAGAATGTTTCTATATATATTGAAGATGTGCACATCACTTTATGGAATTATTTCAGGAATTATTTCCCATTTTTCCAAACTTTGGAACTTAGTCGTTTTTAATGACATCTTCAATAGAGGTACCTATTTTGTGAAATCAACTCCTCCTACAGTTTTTCATCCACATCCTTGAAACTTCATAGAATGTTTCTATATATATTGAAGATGTGCACATCACTTTATGGAATTATTTCAGGAATTATTTCCCATTTTTCCAAACTTTGGAACTTAGTCGTTTTTAATGACATCTTCAATAGAGGGTACCTATTTTGTGAAATCAACTCCTCCTACAGTTTTTCATCCACATCCTTGAAACTTCATAGAATGTTTCTATATATATTGAAGATATGCACCTCACTTTATGGAATTATTTCAGGAATTATTTCCCATTTTTCCAAACTTTGGAACTTAGTCGTTTTTAATGACATCTTCAATAGAGGGTACCTATTTTGTGAAATCAACTCCTCCTACAGTTTTTCATCCACATCCTTGAAACTTCATAGAATGTTTCTATATATATTGAAGATGTGCACCTTACTGGAATTATTTCAGGAATTATTTCCCATTTTTCCAAACTTTGGAACTTAGTCGTTTTTAATGACATCTTCAATAGAGGGTACCTATTTTGTGAAATCAACTCCTCCTACAGTTTTTCATCCACATCCTTGAAACTTCATAGAATGTTTCTATATATATTGAAGATATGCACCTCACTTTATGGAATTATTTCAGGAATTATTTCCCAATTTTCCAAACTTTGGAACTTAGTCGTTTTTAGCTCACCTGACCCGAAGGGTCATGTGAGCTATTGCCATCACTTGGCGTCCGTCCTCCGTCCGTCGTCCGTCCGTCCGTCGTCCGTCCATAAACTTTTTCAAACGTTAACTTCTCTGACACCATAAGATCAATTGCAACCAAACTTCGTACAGTTGTTTATTGGTATATGTGCTACAAAACTATCGTTTGGATTTTTGATTCGTAAAAAAACATGGCCGCCATGGCTAAAAATAGAACATAGGGGTAAATTTCAGTTTTTTGCAAATAACTCAAAAACCATAACAGATATCAAAATTCTGGCATAGGGTAAAAGTGTTCAGCACCTCAAGATCTACCTGCCCTGAAATTTTGAAGAAGATCCAACGACCCATGTAGGAGTTATTGCCCTTTTTCTGTATTTTTTCCAAATTTTGCACTTATTAAGCTCAATATCTTGGATACTATAAAGGAAATTTGAAAAATTTAAATTTCATATTGTTAGGCACACAAAGATCTACAAAATTTGTAACAGGATCGAAGTTGTAGGTTCGTTCCTTTTAGGAGTTATTCCCCTTAGATCGTCAAAATTGACCATTTTTGCAGTCTTTATTCATTGTAATAAAATCGTTAACTCCTCTTATACCATAAGTTTAATTGCAACCAAACTTAGTGTAGTTGTTCCTTGGCATGAGTGCTACTAAACTATCGTTTGGATTTTTGATTTGTAAAAAAACATGGCTGCCATGGCTAAAAATAGAACATAGGGGTAAATTGCAGTTTTTTGCAAATAACTCAAAAATGGTGACAGATATCAAAATTCTGATGGGAAGCTAAAGTGTTCAACACCTCAAGATCTACCTGCTTTGAAATTTTGAAGAAGATGTAACCACCCATGTAGGAGTTATTGCCCTTTTTCTTGATTTTTTTTTGAAATTTGTACTTATTAAGTTGTATGATCATTCCTTTTAGGAGTTATTCCCCTTAGAACATCAAAATTGACCATTTTCACAGCATTTCCCTTAGTTTGCAAAATGTTTAAATGAGCCCTTTAGGAGTTAAAGTTTTGTCCCTTAAATGTCAAAATAACTGTTGATGCCTTATAGATGGCAAACTGTAGAAAATGAAAAAAAGCTTTTGATTGCGTGTAAATTTGTTTTTATGTTATTATTTCAAAAATCTTCTCCTCTGAAACTACTGAATGGATTTGGACAAAACTTAGCATGATTGTTCCTTAGGGTATCCTGCACAAAGTTTATGCTTCGATTTTTGATCCGTCGAAAAACATGGCCACTGTTACTAAAAATAGAACATAGGGGTCAAACAACAGTTTTTCGCAAATATCTCAAAAATCATCAGGTTACGGCAAATTCTGGCAGGTTGAAAGTGTTCAGCATGATGAGAGCTACCTGTGTGCTGATTTTCGTGAAAATCTGTCAACTGATGTTAGAGTTATTGCCCTTTTTGACATTTTTGGCTTTTTTTTATGTTATTATTTCAAAAATCTTCTTCTCTGAAACTACTATTCAAAATCAAATGAAACTTGGTAAGATTGTTCCTTAGGGTATCCTGCAAAAAGTTAATGCTTGGATTTTGGATTGGTCGAAAAACATGTCCGCCCTTACTAAAAATAGAACATAGGAGTCAAAATGCTGTTTTTTGCTATTTTTTCCTGAATTATAGAAATAAAATGAAGATGAAAGCTACTTTGATGGCAAACATGGTATCCCGAGTTGAATGGTGATGATGAAAGTTTGTTTTGGACGGCCGTTTTTTTTTAAAATGGCTGCCATTTTCCCGCCATTTTTTACACTTGCTCCGATTTCAACAATATTTGGTTTTTAGCTCACCTGGCTATGCCAGGGTGAGCTTTTGCCATCACTTTGCGTCCGTCGTCCGTCCGTCGTCCGTCGTCCGTCCGTCTGTCCGTCGTTAGCTCACTTTAAAAAATCTTCTCCTCTGAAACTACTGGAGGGATTGGTTTGAAACTTTATAGTAATCATCTATGACATATCCTGTACAAACGATCCTCATTTTATTATGATCCGATGAAAAACATGGCCACCGGTGCTAAAAATAGAACATAGGGGTAAATTGCAGTTTTTGGCTAATAACTCGAAAACCGATGCAAATATGAAAAATCTGACATGGGGTAAAAATGATCATCATGAAGAGATCTACCTACTGTCCAATTTTGAAGAAAATCTGACTACCCGTGTTGGAGTTATTGCCCTTTTTTCATAAAATTTTCAAAATTTTTGCATTTTTTATTTTTTATTTCAAAAAGTGTAACAGATAGAGGTCAAGTGTAAATAGCAAAAATGTTCAGCATATTGAGATCTACCCATCGTGATTTTTTGAAGAAAAACCAAAAACCCTTGTAGGAGTTATTGCCCTTTTTAGGTGAAATTTTCCGAATCTTAATATTGTTTGTCTGTTATTTCAAAAAGTATTGAAGATAGAAGTTAAGTGTAAATTACAAATATGTTAATCATGATGAGATCTACCTACCCTATAATTCTGAAGAAAATCTTAGGACCCCTATTGGAGTTATTGCCCTTTTTAGGTCAAATTTTGCGAATTTTACATTGTTTGTCTGTTATTTCAATAACTATTGAAGTTAGAGGTTAAGTGTAAATAACAAAAATGTTTAGCATGATGAGATCTACTAACCCTGCAATTTTGAAGAAAATCTTAGGACCTCTATTGGAGTTATTGCCCTTTTTAGGTAAACTTCCAAATTTTTATATTGTTTGTCTGTTATTTCAATAACTATTGAAGATAGAGGTTAAGTGTAAAAAACAAAAATGTTTATCATGATGAGATCTACTTACCTGGCAATTTTGAAGAAAATCTTAGGACCCCTGTTGGAGTTCAAAATTTTTCAATTTTGCATTTTTTGTGTTTTATTTTGAAAACTATTTATACAGAGGTTGTGAAAATTGATGAAATGTTTGTAACGTTAAGATCTGTCAAAAATCAAAAAATGATGTAAATCCTTGCAAAAGTGAGAAAGCTATATGGTGATTTTTAGGTCCATTCAGGTCTAAGTCCGCGTTCAGGTCTTTAGCGTGACCCGATTTTATACGACTTCCTGTGACTGGTAAGCATGGATGTTTCTGAAATTTACAAACACAAAATGTAGGAAAAAAAACATAATTAAGCCCTTTTCATGTTTTCAATCATATATATGATCTGTGTCCTAAGGCCAAGATCAAGAAAATACACATGTATTACAGAAATTGAGGGGTGGACAATGGTAAACATTCACTAAAGTATCGATTGTGCCCCTGCGTCTACCTAGTATATTACTGATTGATGACTCAACAGGTCCACGGATGGCTCCGTAGAAAGAATGTGTTCAACATGCGCTGGAATTCTTAAATATTAAGTACATAAAAGAAAGGATGACCAGGAATTTCCACTATGATAGAAAACAAACCCACTTCCCACGTCTTTTGGTTCAGATACTACTACTAGAAACCAAAAATTAATACCCTTTATATAACCACAAAGAAATATTGATGCAATATAAATATACAGAATATTCAGGGGAATAATATAGTCTCTCTCTCAGGTATGTAAACTTTTTTAATTTTAACTGTTGATAAGTCAGAATTGTGTATGGCTCATCTCATAAATAAATGGGCCTGCCCCGCACAATTCTTTTCTTTCTTTTGTCCAATCTTTGTGGCCTGGTATAATTGGGAAGGGGGTCAATGTAAAGATGTGTTTACAAGGGGAAGTGCTGCCCAAATTTTTTTCAAGTTTTGGGAGTCTTGGTTTTTAAAGATCTAGAGCAGGGTGGATATAGGTTTTATGGTTGTCTGCATCTATCATTTGTAACTGTCTATTAAGTCCAATTACAAGGGTTTGTATGTTTGCCACAACACATTTGTATGATTGTTATATGTCTGAAACAAATGTTCAGTGTCATTATGCAGTGGTGTAACGGTTAATCGATTTATTTAATTGAAATGTGCCTGCAATGCTACTAATCGATTATGAAATTCTTAACCAATTAATCGGAAAAATCAAGTTTTAACTTCAATACTACCAAAATGAAATAAAATGAACCACAATTTGTTAAATAGGATGTTATTTCATAATTTGGTAATGTTATATGCAATTTTTATATAGCCTGAAGGGACGTATTATGATATACCCTCTTTTGACTGTCCATCTGTTTGTCCATAAACAGTTTTCGTCAAAGTTTTCTCAGCTTTGGTCAATGAGAATGATTTGATATTTGATATGTACCTTGGTAATGATTAACCCGTATTATCTATGTGTTGTATTCCCTTACTACGATTGCTCCATTAACACCTGAATGCATTGCCTATCAAGTTGCCTGTCACAGTGAACTGTGGGAATGAATTTGTCTGATCTAAAAAAAAATTATTTTATTTTAAAAGCAAAGTTATTCTAAATTTGTATCACTAAAACTTTTGTTGTCTTTAATTGTTATTATCCAGTTATAATTGATTATTCATCCATTATGTCCATTTGATTTTTCCCGATAATCAGTGATTTAGCTAGCGCTTGTCACTTTCCCCATTGACAGATGTTGTTTTTTTTTTTGGAAATGGCATGACAAGTTAAAGATTACAATGTAAGTTCATATTTTTACAGGTCGGTAAATTTTGAACACCCATCCCTAAGATATATATACAATAAACACATGTGCATGCGCATAAAGAAAAATAATAATGGTGCACCAAATGTACAAGTCTTAGTTTATATCTCAGTTACTATACATAATAGGATCAACTTATTGTACATCCATCTCAAAAGGCAGGTCAGCATCCAGGCAAAATTAGGTCACTTTGACCTATATTTTCGCCATCAGTGACTTGCATTCAAGTTTACATCCGAGTTCAAATCTCAGTCACTGTACATGGTAGGAACAATTTATCTTGCACATGCATGCATCTCTGATGCTAGGGATATTGCAATCTTACCAGTAAACCATTAATTTCAAATTAAATGACATAACGAAGCGGACTCTGTAATTGTTGATTACCTATGTTTGACTATAAAAGCAGTAACCCAGGTGAGCGATTACAGGCTCTTTGAGAGCCTCTTGTTAAAGTAAACATGGTATCCTTAGTGAATGGTGATGATGAGAATGTTGTATAACAATGATTAAACTTCATAATATGTGAGCTTTTAATTGCCATCACTTGGTGTCTGTCATCATCGTTGTTAACAAATTTTCAAACATCTTCTCCTCTGAAACTACTAGGGGGATTTGGATGAAACTTAGCATGATTGTTTCTGCAATATTTCCTTTTCAAGTACAATAAAAAGCCTTAACCCACAATTTTTACATAACTTCTTTCAAACATTTTAAAAACGAAGACAACATATAGACCAAAAGATTTATACTTGTATTTGAAGATGAATTAAAGCTTGTATTTTGTATTGTGAATCATCAGATTGACCATGACTGTATCTTAATCAAGCATAGGGAGAACTCATGCCCATTTCTTTCCAGAGGTTCTTGAAAGGCTTTTAAAGGTATTTTATGTGACCTTAAATACTCAGTTTAATTTACAAAAAAACATTAATATATTAATTTAGTTTATAGTCATTGTTTGCCAGGTGAGCGATTCAGGCTCTTGAGAGCCTCTTGTTTATTGACATCTTCAATAGAGGGTACCTATTTTGTGAAATCAACTTCTCCTACAGTTTTTCACCCACATCCTTGAAACTTCATAGAACTTAGTCGTTTTTAATGACATCTTCAATAGAGGTACCTATTTTGTGAAATCAACTCCTCCTACAGTTTTTCATCCACATCCTTGAAACTTCATAGAATGTTTCTATATATATTGAAGATGTGCACATCACTTTATGGAATTATTTCAGGAATTATTTCCCAATTTTCCAAACTTTGGAACTTAGTCGTTTTTTATTGACATCTTCAATAGAGGGTACCTATTTTGTGAAATCAACTTCTCCTACAGTTTTTCACCCACATCCTTGAAACTTCATAGAATGTTTCTATATATATTGAAGATGTGCACCTCACTTTATGGAATCATTTCAGGAATTATTTCCCATTTTTCCAAACTTTGGAACTTAGTCGTTTTTTATTGACATCTTCAATAGAGGGTACCTATTTTGTGAAATCAACTCCTCCTACAGTTTTTCACCCACATCCTTGAAACTTCATAGAATGTTTCTATATATATTGAAGATGTGCACATCACTTTATGGAATTATTTCAGGAATTATTTCCCATTTTTCCAAACTTTGGAACTTAGTCGTTTTTAATGACATCTTCAATAGAGGTACCTATTTTGTGAAATCAACTCCTCCTACAGTTTTTCATCCACATCCTTGAAACTTCGTAGAATGTTTCTATATATATTGAAGATGTGCACATCACTTTATGGAATTATTTCAGGAATTATTTCCCATTTTTCCAAACTTTGGAACTTAGTCGTTTTTAATGACATCTTCAATAGAGGGTACCTATTTTGTGAAATCAACTCCTCCTACAGTTTTTCATCCACATCCTTGAAACTTCATAGAATGTTTCTATATATATTGAAGATATGCACCTCACTTTATGGAATTATTTCAGGAATTATTTCCCATTTTTCCAAACTTTGGAACTTAGTCGTTTTTAATGACATCTTCAATAGAGGGTACCTATTTTGTGAAATCAACTCCTCCTACAGTTTTTCATCCACATCCTTGAAACTTCATAGAATGTTTCTATATATATTGAAGATGTGCACCTTACTGGAATTATTTCAGGAATTATTTCCCATTTTTCCAAACTTTGGAACTTAGTCGTTTTTAATGACATCTTCAATAGAGGGTACCTATTTTGTGAAATCAACTCCTCCTACAGTTTTTCATCCACATCCTTGAAACTTCATAGAATGTTTCTATATATATTGAAGATATGCACCTCACTTTATGGAATTATTTCAGGAATTATTTCCCAATTTTCCAAACTTTGGAACTTAGTCGTTTTTTATTGACATCTTCAATAGAGGGTACCTATTTTGTGAAATCAACTTCTCCTACAGTTTTTCACCCACATCCTTGAAACTTCATAGAATGTTTCTATATATATTGAAGATGTGCAACTCACTTTATGGAATTATTTCAGGAATTATTTCCCATTTTTCCAAACTTTGGAACTTAGTCGTTTTTTATTGACATCTTCAATAGAGGGTACCTATTTTGTGAAATCAACTCCTCCTACAGTTTTTCACCCACATCCTTGAAACTTCATAGAATGTTTCTATATATATTGAAGATGTGCACATCACTTTATGGAATTATTTCAGGAATTATTTCCCATTTTTCCAAACTTTGGAACTTAGTCGTTTTTAATGACATCTTCAATAGAGGTACCTATTTTGTGAAATCAACTCCTCCTACAGTTTTTCATCCACATCCTTGAAACTTCGTAGAATGTTTCTATATATATTGAAGATGTGCACGTCACTTTATGGAATTATTTCAGGAATTATTTCCCATTTTTCCAAACTTTGGAACTTAGTCGTTTTTAATGACATCTTCAATAGAGGGTACCTATTTTGTGAAATCAACTCCTCCTACAGTTTTTCATCCACATCCTTGAAACTTCATAGAATGTTTCTATATATATTGAAGATATGCACCTCACTTTATGGAATTATTTCAGGAATTATTTCCCATTTTTCCAAACTTTGGAACTTAGTCGTTTTTAATGACATCTTCAATAGAGGGTACCTATTTTGTGAAATCAACTCCTCCTACAGTTTTTCATCCACATCCTTGAAACTTCATAGAATGTTTCTATATATATTGAAGATGTGCACCTTACTGGAATTATTTCAGGAATTATTTCCCATTTTTCCAAACTTTGGAACTTAGTCGTTTTTTATTGACATCTTCAATAGAGGGTACCTATTTTGTGAAATCAACTTCTCCTACAGTTTTTCACCCACATCCTTGAAACTTCATAGAATGTTTCTATATATATTGAAGATGTGCACCTCACTTTATGGAATCATTTCAGGAATTATTTCCCATTTTTCCAAACTTTGGAACTTAGTCGTTTTTTATTGACATCTTCAATAGAGGGTACCTATTTTGTGAAATCAACTCCTCCTACAGTTTTTCACCCACATCCTTGAAACTTCATAGAATGTTTCTATATATATTGAAGATGTGCACATCACTTTATGGAATTATTTCAGGAATTATTTCCCATTTTTCCAAACTTTGGAACTTAGTCGTTTTTAATGACATCTTCAATAGAGGTACCTATTTTGTGAAATCAACTCCTCCTACAGTTTTTCATCCACATCCTTGAAACTTCGTAGAATGTTTCTATATATATTGAAGATGTGCACATCACTTTATGGAATTATTTCAGGAATTATTTCCCATTTTTCCAAACTTTGGAACTTAGTCGTTTTTAATGACATCTTCAATAGAGGGTACCTATTTTGTGAAATCAACTCCTCCTACAGTTTTTCATCCACATCCTTGAAACTTCATAGAATGTTTCTATATATATTGAAGATATGCACCTCACTTTATGGAATTATTTCAGGAATTATTTCCCATTTTTCCAAACTTTGGAACTTAGTCGTTTTTAATGACATCTTCAATAGAGGGTACCTATTTTGTGAAATCAACTCCTCCTACAGTTTTTCATCCACATCCTTGAAACTTCATAGAATGTTTCTATATATATTGAAGATGTGCACCTTACTGGAATTATTTCAGGAATTATTTCCCATTTTTCCAAACTTTGGAACTTAGTCGTTTTTAATGACATCTTCAATAGAGGGTACCTATTTTGTGAAATCAACTCCTCCTACAGTTTTTCATCCACATCCTTGAAACTTCATAGAATGTTTCTATATATATTGAAGATATGCACCTCACTTTATGGAATTATTTCAGGAATTATTTCCCAATTTTCCAAACTTTGGAACTTAGTCGTTTTTTATTGACATCTTCAATAGAGGGTACCTATTTTGTGAAATCAACTTCTCCTACAGTTTTTCACCCACATCCTTGAAACTTCATAGAATGTTTCTATATATATTGAAGATGTGCAACTCACTTTATGGAATTATTTCAGGAATTATTTCCCATTTTTCCAAACTTTGGAACTTAGTCGTTTTTTATTGACATCTTCAATAGAGGGTACCTATTTTGTGAAATCAACTCCTCCTACAGTTTTTCACCCACATCCTTGAAACTTCATAGAATGTTTCTATATATATTGAAGATGTGCACATCACTTTATGGAATTATTTCAGGAATTATTTCCCATTTTTCCAAACTTTGGAACTTAGTCGTTTTTAATGACATCTTCAATAGAGGTACCTATTTTGTGAAATCAACTCCTCCTACAGTTTTTCATCCACATCCTTGAAACTTCGTAGAATGTTTCTATATATATTGAAGATGTGCACGTCACTTTATGGAATTATTTCAGGAATTATTTCCCATTTTTCCAAACTTTGGAACTTAGTCGTTTTTAATGACATCTTCAATAGAGGGTACCTATTTTGTGAAATCAACTCCTCCTACAGTTTTTCATCCACATCCTTGAAACTTCATAGAATGTTTCTATATATATTGAAGATATGCACCTCACTTTATGGAATTATTTCAGGAATTATTTCCCATTTTTCCAAACTTTGGAACTTAGTCGTTTTTAATGACATCTTCAATAGAGGGTACCTATTTTGTGAAATCAACTCCTCCTACAGTTTTTCATCCACATCCTTGAAACTTCATAGAATGTTTCTATATATATTGAAGATGTGCACCTTACTGGAATTATTTCAGGAATTATTTCCCATTTTTCCAAACTTTGGAACTTAGTCGTTTTTAATGACATCTTCAATAGAGGGTACCTATTTTGTGAAATCAACTCCTCCTACAGTTTTTCATCCACATCCTTGAAACTTCATAGAATGTTTCTATATATATTAAAGATATGCACCTCACTTTATGGAATTATTTCAGGAATTATTTCCCAATTTTCCAAACTTTGGAACTTAGTCGTTTTTTATTGACATCTTCAATAGAGGGTACCTATTTTGTGAAATCAACTTCTCCTACAGTTTTTCACACACATCCTTGAAACTTCATAGAATGTTTCTATATATATTGAAGATGTGCAACTCACTTTATGGAATTATTTCAGGAATTATTTCCCATTTTTCCAAACTTTGGAACTTAGTCGTTTTTTTTGACATCTTCAATAGAGGGTACCTATTTTGTGAAATCAACTCCTCCTACAGTTTTTCACCCACATCCTTGAAACTTCATAGAATGTTTCTATATATATTGAAGATGTGCACATCACTTTATGGAATTATTTCAGGAATTATTTCCCATTTTTCCAAACTTTGGAACTTAGTCGTTTTTAATGACATCTTCAATAGAGGTACCTATTTTGTGAAATCAACTCCTCCTACAGTTTTTCATCCACATCCTTGAAACTTCGTAGAATGTTTCTATATATATTGAAGATGTGCACATCACTTTATGGAATTATTTCAGGAATTATTTCCCATTTTTCCAAACTTTGGAACTTAGTCGTTTTTAATGACATCTTCAATAGAGGGTACCTATTTTGTGAAATCAACTCCTCCTACAGTTTTTCATCCACATCCTTGAAACTTCATAGAATGTTTCTATATATATTGAAGATATGCACCTCACTTTATGGAATTATTTCAGGAATTATTTCCCATTTTTCCAAACTTTGGAACTTAGTCGTTTTTAATGACATCTTCAATAGAGGGTACCTATTTTGTGAAATCAACTCCTCCTACAGTTTTTCATCCACATCCTTGAAACTTCATAGAATGTTTCTATATATATTGAAGATGTGCACCTTACTGGAATTATTTCAGGAATTATTTCCCATTTTTCCAAACTTTGGAACTTAGTCGTTTTTAATGACATCTTCAATAGAGGGTACCTATTTTGTGAAATCAACTCCTCCTACAGTTTTTCATCCACATCCTTGAAACTTCATAGAATGTTTCTATATATATTGAAGATATGCACCTCACTTTATGGAATTATTTCAGGAATTATTTCCCAATTTTCCAAACTTTGGAACTTAGTCGTTTTTTATTGACATCTTCAATAGAGGGTACCTATTTTGTGAAATCAACTTCTCCTACAGTTTTTCACCCACATCCTTGAAACTTCATAGAATGTTTCTATATATATTGAAGATGTGCACCTCACTTTATGGAATTATTTCAGGAATTATTTCCCATTTTTCCAAACTTTGGAACTTAGTCGTTTTTTATTGACATCTTCAATAGAGGGTACCTATTTTGTGAAATCAACTCCTCCTACAGTTTTTCACCCACATCCTTGAAACTTCATAGAATGTTTCTATATATATTGAAGATGTGCACATCACTTTATGGAATTATTTCAGGAATTATTTCCCATTTTTCCAAACTTTGGAACTTAGTCGTTTTTAATGACATCTTCAATAGAGGTACCTATTTTGTGAAATCAACTCCTCCTACAGTTTTTCATCCACATCCTTGAAACTTCATAGAATGTTTCTATATATATTGAAGATGTGCACATCACTTTATGGAATTATTTCAGGAATTATTTCCCATTTTTCCAAACTTTGGAACTTAGTCGTTTTTAATGACATCTTCAATAGAGGGTACCTATTTTGTGAAATCAACTCCTCCTACAGTTTTTCATCCACATCCTTGAAACTTCATAGAATGTTTCCATATATATTGAAGATATGCACCTCACTTTATGGAATTATTTCAGGAATTATTTCCCATTTTTCCAAACTTTGGAACTTAGTCGTTTTTAATGACATCTTCAATAGAGGGTACCTATTTTGTGAAATCAACTCCTCCTACAGTTTTTCATCCACATCCTTGAAACTTCATAGAATGTTTCTATATATATTGAAGATGTGCTCCTTACTGGAATTATTTCAGGAATTATTTCCCATTTTTCCAAACTTTGGAACTTAGTCGTTTTTTATTGACATCTTCAATAGAGGGTACCTATTTTGCGAAATCAACTCCTCCTACAGTTTTTCACCCACATCATTTAAACTTCACAGAATCTTTTCATACATATTGAAGATGTGCAACTCACTGTATGGAATTATTTCAGGAATTATTTCCCATTTTTCCAAACAAGTGTTTATCAACATGTAATCAAATCAAATATTGCTTACTTCACCTATTTCTAATCAAATTGATGACTGCCTCTGTGCTCGTACACCAACATACAATGTGTCTGATTTTGTCTATATAAATATTCATGACTGCCAATGTGCAATATGATCTTGTAATCATCTTTGTCACCACTACAGTAAACACCCAGTAAAGCAACCCGGTCATTTGTGTCTTTGACCCATTTTTCAGATTAATAATGTTTATAAGAAGCAACCAGGCTCATTGGAAACTATATATATAAAACGAGTAAACATAAATGGGGTTTCAGTACCTTGTTCCTACTCCCGGGTTCCTACTCTCATAACATGTCGTATTATAACACATATTCAGACCACTGGCACTGTGAATCAACACTTTGATAGATGACTAAAATAGTTAAGAAAGAGAAAATAAACACTAAAAGTAATTAATTTACAGAAAAAGTTAAAATTACCGATTGTCACCAGCTGGTGACAATGAACGTGGGATTTTGGACTATTTGGTCCTCTGAATATGCATGACATAGACGTCGACACAGATCCGCGTGTGCACTTGGGTAGGACGTTCTAGTCTGGTGGAGTTTTGCCTTTGAACTTCTGTTAATGGTGTCAAGTCGAAGTTGCTTCAATTGTAGAAACTCTTGCAAACATCCATTTCTATATTAGCAGGTTACTTTCAAATCTACTAGAATTTCTTTAACTGATTTTCTTTCGTGGTAAAACTTGTATTGTCTGTTATTTTCAGATACTATCAGCCAGCTCCCAGGTTTTGCATGGACTTCCTTTATACCACACGACATTAACAGATTTCAACAGAAAGGAGAACCAGGATCGACTTTATACCAGAGACTGAGTTTAATTATTTATTATCAACATGAACTCTATCCATAACAAATTGTTGGTAATATGTACTGTAGTTTGTTACTTATCAAACCCACTAAAATAAACTTTATATTTTTATCCTCTTGATTTTATTGTTTACGAATTTTGTCAATTTTTCTGATAAGCTAGAAATATATTGCACTTTGAGTTAATGAAAGTACTGATTTAAAATTAAGAAACATACCTATCCACAGTGACAAAATGAGGTAGAAAGTGAGGGACATGCTAATTTCTGTTTCCAGCTACTGAGAACATTAAGAATTGCTGCTCCTATGTTCAACAAATGCAATTTGGAATTTGAGATTGAAAGGACTTAATTTAGTGTGACCTATTGCTATCACTTTGCGTCGTCCGTCTAAACTTTTTTAAAAATATTCTTCTCTGAAACTACTGGGCCAATTGGAACAAAACTTGGCAGTAATGGTCCTTAGGTGGTCCTCTTTCAGAATTATATCTGATGATCCTGCCCGCCATCCAAGATGGCCAGCAAAGCCGAACATAATTTAACATACGACCCTATGGTAAATTTAAAGATCTTCTTATCTGAAACCACAAAGCCAATTGAAACAAGGATGGCCACCAAAACCAAATATATATTAACATAGGACCTTCTGGGACAATTCACTGAAATATCTTGTTTGAAACTAGTGAACAGTTTGTCAAAACCAGTGAGCCAATTGGGACTTGACAGCAATTTTCTAGACTGCCACTCAAGATGGACATAATCTAACACTTTATTCTGCAAATGATTCTAGGTGACCGATACAGGCTCCTGGGATCTCTAGTTTCATATTTGGCCTACATTAAGGTTAAACAAGTTTGTACATACTTGTAGCTCTAGATGGAACTTGCAAAGAGTTTTCTTAACAATACAAATTGTAAGCATTAATAAGTCAAATCCTAAATTCAAACCAAATTAAAGATAAAATTCAAAAACTTACAATAATTACCTGTCTGATGGTCATATTGTAGAAATTGATCCACAAATGACTTCAGAACAAATTTAAGTTTTCTATGAAAATATATGGGTAAAAAATTTTATGGCGTGTTATACTTTTGACAGATCATTGTAGATTATTCGAATAAACGCCTTTATGCACTGTCAATCTTACAATTTTTGATAAATCTTAATAAAATTCGTATGAACAAATCACATGATCGGGGTCGTTTTAAAATGTTCAAAACCAGTACGGATGAATTTCAATATTTGTTTATGTGTTCAAATGTTCAGGTAATCCAAATCAGAAACAAGGATATCCCTACTAATTGCCGGTAGTTATTATGTCAAGAAGCCGAACCATTAAAAAGTCCGAGGGCTATTATCTTTTTGCAACGCTTTGGTATTAAAACGCTGTTATTATACATGTTATAAATTTACTATATCTAATATTAGTATCTTTGGATTGTTATTTTGTGTCCAAATGATTAAAATATTGTAACTGTAGGTAAGAAAATTAGTATTATTCTCCTGTTTGTTTGCATTTTTAATTTCTTTCACTATAACTATCAGCTGTTCGCAAAATTGTTACGGCCAGAAATCACCTTTTAATTGTAGCCAACAAAAGACACAAAATCAATAATAAAATTTAACAAGGTTTATTAATATACAAGTTTACAAAAAAAATTACACAAAATGAAATGTTAACTTAACTGTTCAAAATATATATGTCCGATCCTTTAGTCTTTTTTTATCCGGAATTCTTCTCGTCACTGTTGCGGGAATCCAAACAGAATATTACATGTATGTCCAATCAGACACAATCTAGTATGATGTGTGTAACGTAAATAAAAGTGTGTCAATCCAACATCTGAGAACACAAGAATGTTAATGTCTGGTCTGATCTGTTCTGAAAGTCTAACTTTTGTGACCGTATATATAGTTGTCACGGAAACTTCTGGAATACGGTAGAAGTTTGAATTACACATCGTATATTATGATCATTCCAGAATTATTATGTAAGTCAAATAGAAAGTTCTAGTCATTCCATTAGTATCTGTTATTGTTTCCAGTGATTTCTAAACTGCGCAGTTATAACATTATTTGGTAAACAACTATAAGCATTATGTAAGCATATTATACATGTTATAAGGCTACACAAAAAAAATTAGGCCAAGATAAATAAATATAATTACAATATCATAACAAAATATACTCCATTTATTTAATTATCCTTCTTATAGCTAGGTGTGCTTGATTTTGTTCGGTTTTATTAGCTCACCTGCCCCTGTTGTCCGTCGTCCACAATCCACATTTTAATCTTCTCAGAAACCAATTGGGACCAAACTTTGATGGAATGGTCCTTGGGTGGTCTCCTTCCAAAACTGTGTCCGGTGTCCCCGATCTTCGACCAAGATGGCAGTCAAGCTAAAAATAGAAAAAGGGGGTCAAAATGTTAAAAATCTCCTCTGAAGCTTACTATGCCAATCTCAGCCAAACTTTGCTGAAATGATCCTAAGGTAGTCCCCTTCCATATTGTGTCCGATGGTCCCGACATCTGACCAAGATGGCCGCCACATCGGAACTTAGTTTAACATAGGACCCTTTGGGAAATTCACATACAAAAACTTCTTGTCTGAAACTATACTTGCCCAATTAGAACCAAACTGGTGGAATGGTCATAAAGTGATCCTCTCTCAAAATCATGTCTCATGGCCACGACCTCTGACCAAGATGGCCGCCACAGCAGAACTTCCTATGGACGATCAACCACGATGGCCACCACAGCCGAACTTAGTTTAACGTAGGACCCTATGGGAAATTCATTTAAAATAAAATAAAATAACAATCCAAAGATACTAATATTAGATATAGTAAAATTATACTATGCTGTATACGACGCATTTCAAGGAGTTACCTCCCATCAGCAGCTTTAAAACCGAAACATTTGGAAGACCAAAAACCAAACTTAAATTAAACAAGAAGTACTCAAAACCAAAAAATACCGAAAAATAAAGCCAAATTTCAGCTAAGGAGATGTACCATGTGCAATACTATTCAAAAATCTTCTTGTCTGAAACTACTGAGCCAATTGCAACCAAAGTTAACAGCGATGGTACTTAGATGGTCCTCTTTCATAATTGTGTCCGATGAACCGGACGATCAACCAAGATGGCCGCCACAGCCGAACATAGTTTAACATTGGACCCAAGATGGGAAAATTCATTAAAATATCTTGTCTGAAACTTCTGAGACAATTAGAACTTTTAACCCTGTGGGGACTGGTGGCTATATGTAATAGGCAATGTACAAACTACTACAAATAATTTGCAACTTGGTTCAAATGATGTTTATGAGGTCCTTTACAAAGATTCCTCATTTCGTCCAGATTGGGCAAAAACATTGCCGCCATAGAAAATTCTTGTTTCTGAATGGCTGTTATAAAAAAAAACTCCAGGAATCGCTTGGCCAAATGGAAAGAAACTTGACAGCATCTATCGGTGGTTCTTCACAAAGTTTCCTCATTTCGTCCCGATCGGACTACACATATGGCCACTGTGGTCAGTTCTTGTTTCTGATTGACTGATATAAAAAAAATCTTCTCTGAAATCGCTTGGCCAAATGGAACACAAATTGACATGAAGCATATATGGGAGGTCCTTTAAATATATAGTTTCTTCAATTCACTTCTTCTCAATCGGACTACAATTATGACCGTCATGGGCAGTTCTTTTTTTCTGATTGGCTGATATAAAATAATCTATCTGAAGTCGCTTGGCCAAATGAAACGAAACTTTCGTCCCGATCGGGCAACAAACTTGGCCGTCATGGCCAATTCTTGTTTTTCATTGGTTGATTAAAAAAAAAATTTCTCTGGAAATGCTTTGCCAAAACTGTTAGCCAAACTTGACAGTAAGGATCTGTGGAAAGTCTTTTATGAAATAACTTTGTTCATCCTGATTGGACAACAAGCATGGCTGCCATACGCAATTCTTGTTTCTGATTGGCTGATATAAAGAATTTTTTTCTCTATGAAACTGTTTGGCCAAATGGAACGAAACTTGATAGGGCAGCAAAGGTCCTTAGGTGATCCTCTTTCAGAATTATATCCGATGACCCCACCCGTCATCCAAGATGTCCGAGAGCCGAACATAGTTTAACATAGAACCTTATGGGGAATTTACTCGAAGATCTTTTTGTCTGAAACCACTTTGCCAATTGGAACAAAAATTGGCAGCAATGGTCCTTAGTTGGTCCTCTTTCAGAGTTATTTCCGATGGCCCTGTCTGCCATTTAAGATGGCTGCCAGAGAGGAACTTAGTTTAACATAGGACCTAATGAGAAAGTTCACTGAAGATGTTGTTTGAAACCAATGAGCGAAGCGGTACTTGCCATGCAGCAGTGTTCCAGACTGTGCGTCAAGATGGACACTGGTGAGCGATACAGGCTTCTGGGTGCCTCTGGTTTTCAAAACAACACCGCGTGGCAGTGAAAAGTATCACAACCAAATTTGGACATGGCAGTGATAGGGTTAATATGTTTTACCTGTTCATGTGATATCAACACCTCTTTTTGAATAAAATGTTAGTGTTTTTATGTACATATATTTTTATTTTTTGTATGTGTGTATATTTGTTCTTACTTAAATTCGACTGTGAGCTTATTCAGACTATGGAAGGAGTTATTATAATAAAAATATTTTGTATTTATTATGGTGAATTTAAGTGTAGCTTCTTTTAATGCCAATGGTTTGGCAAATTCAAAGAAAAGAAGTTTTTAGCTGGCTAAGGGATAAACAGTTTAATAATTATATGCTTTATAAAACTCATTTTCTGAAGAAAAAAGAAAGATTAATAGAATCTGAGTGGGGATTTAAATGCCTCTTTTCACATTGTACCTCTCAAAGTGCAGGTATAGCTATTCTCTTCAATAATAGTCCAGTCAATCTAGCATAAATTTGACCCTAACCTTAAAGTAATTGCAAAAGAAGATTTTTAAGTTTTAATCTTTAGCATTATACCCCAAATATACACAGAAAAAAGTCTAACAAAATCTAACTTGAGGAAAACCAAAAAATCTCGATTCTAAAATTCCTATGGAGATTTGCATTGAAAATGGGAGATAACTCTGCAAAAAAGGCAGAAATATTGATACAAAATTATAACTTTACCGCTTCTATTCAGCAGAATGTATTGATTCTTGATATTTTAGTCGTCTTTAGAGTATAACAAACAACTCTAAAGGTGTTTTCATATCTTTTATCAAGCTACAACCTAGATTTCGCAATTCATTAGTTGACCATTTATTAAATTTTTATACGACCGCAAAATTTTTGCGGTCGTATATTGGTATGACGTTGGCGTCGTCGTCGTCGTCGTCGTCCGTCGGAGTCTGTAGACATTTGGTTTTCGCACTATAACTTTAGTATAAGTTAATAGAAATCTATGAAATTTAAACACAAAGTTTATGACCACAAAAGGAAGGTTGGGATTGATTTTGGGAGTTTTGGTCCCAACAGTTTAAGAATCAGGGGACAAAAAAGGGCCCAATAAGCATTTTTCTTGGTTTTCGCACAATAACTCTAGTATAAGTAAATAGAAATCTATGAAATTTTAACACAAGGTTTATGACCACAAAAGGAAGGTTGGGATTGTTTTTGGGAGTTTTGGTCCCAACAGTTTAGGAATTAGGGGCTAAAAAAGGCCCAAATAAGCATTTGTCTTGGTTTTTGCACAATAACTTTAGTATAAGTAAATAGAAATCTATGAAATTTAAACACAAGGTTTATGACCACAAAAGGAAGGTTGGGATTGATTTTTGGAGTTTTGGTCCCAACAGTTTAGGAATTAGGGGCCAAAAGGGTCCAAAATTAAACTTTGTTTGATTTCATCGAAAATTGAACTATTGGGGTTCTTTGATATGCCGAATCTAACCGTGCATTTAGATTCTTAATTTTTGGTCCCGTTTTCAAATTGGTCTACATTAAGGTCCAAAGGGTCCAAAATTAAACTTAGTTTGATTTTAACAAAAATTGAATTCTTGGGGTTCTTTGATATGCTGAATCTAAACATGTACTTAGTTTTTTTATTATGGGCCCAGTTTTCAAGTTGGTCCAAATCGGGGTCCAAAATTAAAGCTAAAAAAGGGGTAAATTATTTTTTTTGGGGGGTGGGGGCAATTCTCCACAGCATATTGTATCGCACAAGAATTCAAAAATTGAATATAAATTCAAATCATATGACCAATTCTAAGTTCTTTATTTCAGTTATTCTGTTTTAGAAACTTATTATGTGTCAAATATTTGAAGAAATTTTCAATTACACAGTATTGTGCAATAGCAAGAATCAGTATAATTTAAACCAATTTACATTATTTACATTACAATTAAAGGATGACTTCAGTAACACCCAACAATGACTTCAATCCAAACATATATATTGAATCAACTTACAAATCAGAAATTTTAAAATTATATGATACTAACATACATACTACTGCTAACAATTAAATATGACTTAGAGCAAATATGACAACATGATTATAAAAATATGTACAAAGAGGGATAACTCTTTTTTTTATCTCAAATTTTGAATATGTGCTGATAAAGCTTTTTTGTTTATCTCATCTAAACTGCTTTTAAATTATGCATATTTAAAATTTGCCATCCATGACTATGATGTCATTTTCTATTTTAATACGTTATGGTGTATTTAAATGGGCTGTTATGGTTGCAAAGTATCAAGAGAAATGGGGGGGGGTGAAAACAAAATTTAGGGGGGGGGGGAAATGAGAAATTGGGGAGGGGGCAATTTTTTTCTCATTTCATAATTCATAAATTAAAAAGGAAATTTCAAATTTGTTTTTAGCAAAAAAGGGGGGGTTACAATAAATTTTATTGTTTTTTGTTGTTTTTTTTTTGGGAGGGGGAGTCAATGTGCAACTTCATAGTGTATTGCACAAAAGCTAAAAAAGGGGTAAATTTTTTTTTTTTTTTTTTTTGGGGGGGGGGGCAATTCTCCACAGCATATTGTATTGCACAAGAAGCAAAAAATTGAATATAAATTGAAATCATATGACCAATTCTAAGTTTTTTGGTTTCAGTTATTCTGTGTCAGAAACCTATTATGTGTCAAATATTTCAAGAAATTTTCAATTGCACAGTATTGCGCAATAGCAAGAAATTGATATGTGTGCCCAATTTTAAATTGGTTATTTCTGATTTATATATAAAAACAAATAATACTGATATGGTTTGAATAGGTAAATTAAAAATTTTTAAGTTCTTAGACAACATTCATTCTGTGTCAGAAACCTATGCTGTGTCAAATATTTATTCACAATCCAAATTCAGTATTGTATCAAGCTTGAATGTTGTGTTCATAATTGCCCCAACTATTCAGGGTTCGACATCTGCGGTCGTATCTAGCTGCGCCCAGCGGAGCATTTTATTCAACATGTCAAGGTAAAGAATCTCAAATTTAATAAAAATGATGAAGCATATATTCTTCTTTTTGTGGTTTAAAGTTTCTTTAAACAAGGTAGATGCTGAACAAATATAATTTACAGATATAAACAATACCAAATTTTCACATTATTTTTTCAAAATGGTCACAAAGCTAAAAATTTGCAATTTCTTTAATGAAAAATGTGCAAAAAAATTAAAAATACACATAACACTTCGGTTTTGTACATTTCATGAGCAGAAGATTATATAATATAGTCAAATACGAACTTATAACCCCATCAAAGTATCATACTTTACATGAATTTTAAGAAAATCAACCAAAAACTGACAAAAAAAGACTAATTTTTGCGGAGTTATCTCCCCTTACCAATGTTAATTTCCATAGGAAATTAAAAATGCTGATTTTGAGTTTTTCTCAAGTTAGATTTTATGGGACTTTTCTGTGCGTATTTGGGGCTTAATGCTATAGATTAGAACTAAAACATTTTCTGTTGCAATTAGTTTGAGGTTAAAACTTAGTTTGACTGGACTATAACAGTGTTCAATTTCGAATAGTGAAAACTATTATGAACGAAGATGGCAGATTTATCATAATTATTTGAACTTGACTTATGTGATGAAATAATAGTAATTTCTAACAATATGGTTTAATTCAGGTAATACCACTTTGCTAGAATCTTTTGTAAATTGCATAGAACATTTTAATGATAAACCCATAATATCTTGAAAAAGAAGATAAAAAGGGGGTAATTCCAGACTAGCGCATTCCAACCTAAAAATAGAGAAAAATTTAATAGTTTAAATGATGTATGGTGAACCTTGAATGTAAATGATAATAGATACATGAGACAAAAGAGTCCTTATATACAATGCAAACTACCGTCTGTACACCTCAGTTCGTAAAATGGATTTTTCAGAATTTGCATGAATACCTTAATCAATGTGAATGGTCTAGTTACATGGGCGAAAGATGCAATGAGCTAAGTTGAAACAATTGAACTTACGTAATTTTGTTAAATCATGTCTTCCAGAGAAACAAATAAATTCCGCCTATGGAATTTTCAATGTGAAAGGAAGATAACTCTTCCTATGAGATTTTATAAAGTTAAGTATCACAACCCCGTGATGCATGAAATATGCAGAAAGTGCATAATGGTTATTTTGTAAATAGAATTTAAATTCAAATATAAAGTATGTAAATGATTTAGTATTAGAATATTATTATTTCTTAGGTTGGTCAAATCTATATTATTTAATCTTCTTGTATATAGTTCATTATTTTTTTTCACGGCTTTCATAATTTAGATACACGTGATAAAAGCTCAGATATGACAGTGTGAAAACATCTTTCCTGATTGCTTTTTTTACACGCTTGAACAAAGGATTCCTGCATTTGGCTAAAATTGAGATATAGTATTTAATTCCGGAAATACGGAGATATAGTAATTAGGCTTATTGTCTTGCATAACAGCAACACAAGCTTTCGGAAATCTGGTCAGGCCGTTTCAATCATATTCATGTTTTTATCATTCTTTTAATTGCGATCTTTTTATTGGTTAAACTAAATTTTGATTCTCATGTCTAAATAGTCCGTATTTTTTATTGGCCATTTCAAATTTAGTCCGAAATCCGTATAAAAGTTAATGTTTGGATGACGCAGTCACTTTTTGATGCGTATCCAGAAAACATACTGTAGTTAAACTTTATTGTTTTTAATTGAATATTTTAGGCCAGCAACCAAAGACCCCGTGTCATTTCTGTTTTGTGGTTCCTATTCCCCAGTCTTACATCATACCCCAAGTAGAAGTACGTTAACTGGTGAAAGGATCCAGAAATCCGGAATAACTTTATCCGTTGGTTAAGATCTTCAGTATACAACATAGATCCAGATACGGTAGTAGGGAATCCTTTAAATCACCAAAATGAACAGGAAAACCAAGAACAAGAAGATCAGGCACCTCCAAACCTGCATAATAGTTTTCAAGCATATTTGATCCTGATCAAGCACCACTGAATCCAGGTCCAGTGCAAGCACCGCTACAGCTAGGTCCACTTCTAGCACCGTTACAACATGCTCCAGTGGAAGCAACGCCACAACCTGTTCAGTGCAAGGACCGCCACAGCCTGCCCCAGTGCAGGCACCGCCACAACCTGCTCCACCGTCACCGCTTGTTCAAATTCAAGTCCCACCACAGCCAGCTCAAGGACAGGTCGTTGCTCAACATCCACCAGCTAACGTGAACGTGCCTATGCAGGTGCTGCCAATTCAGCATAATACAAGTCAGGTTAGTGGAAATAATTTTAACACAACACACCAACCTTACACATATATTCCGTTTCTGCAGATGGCACCACAAACGACATTAAAAAAATTCAATGGCAAAATGTCCGTAGTTCAATGATGGAAAACTTTTAAAGACGTTGTGTCAATACACAGGATGACAGAACCCGCAATATGCACTTCAATTGTGCATTATTTAGACGGAATAACAGAAACTTGGTATCACAGCTTACCAGATGGCATTCTTATATCAGTACCAGCTTTCAAACAAGCACTATTTGACCGTTTCCGACCGTCCGACTTAGACATCGAGCTAATGACAATAAAACAAAGTGAATCCGAAACGGTGGATGATTATATCCATAGAATTCTCAGACAATGCGCCGATGCAACAATCCAACCTAGATCATTAATACTAAAAACAATGAAAGGAATTAAACCGACGTTAGCTCAAATTCTAATTTCAAAGAATCCTGTCAACATGGAAGATCTGGTTATGACTTTTTCAAGTTTTACAAGGTCAAAATAGATCTAGAAACTAAAAGCTAAGAATCGGTCACAATACCAAAAATGACAGAAACTATTATATCGGTGTCAGTTTCCAAGCATCCACATGGATATCAAGTCATTTGGAACCCAAACCAACATTGACAATACAATATTTAATTGCGGCTAAATGCATAGCAAAAGTGGACCATGGCAAAGCCTTCATGAAAATTTTAAATCCTACGCACAAGAAATGTTGTTGAAAAAGCGCCAAATTCTAGCAAGTGTTCACAGCGTTGAAGAAGCAGATATTTTATTTTTAGACGTTAAATCTGAAAAAGAGAGCATGACAAATAACTTAAAATCTGCATCAAATTCTAATAAAAATGAAATGATTACATTTGATTTAAAAGATTCAGATTTGAATGAAAACCAAAAGAAATCTCTTCTTCAGCTGCTTACAAAACACGAGAAAATTTTTACTAGGAATCTTAAAGAGCTTAGTTGTACAAATGCTTTCTCGCACAGAATTGAAACTGTACCAGGTGCACGACCTGTTATAATTTTTATAGGGTAAACTTTCAAACTTTAAATGAAAATAATAGACAGGTAGTCGAAATGGAAGAAGCTGGCGTTAAAGTGCCTTCCAATTCAATTTGGCATTCACCGGTAGTATTAGTTAAGAAAAAGAATAATGAACTAAGATTTGCAGTTGACTATAGGAAATTAAATAAAATTACTATACCCATGCCCTTTCCTTTGCCACACTTAGTTAGTGTTTTTGATGCAATTGGTGCGGAAAAATCACATTATTTCTCATCCGTACATTTAAAAAGTGGATTCTGGCAAATTCCTTTGGACCCCAAAATAAGACATAAAGCTGTATTCATCACACAAAATGGCGTCTATGAATGGACCCGCCTACCCGTTGGGTTAACGAATGCACCAATTAGTTTTCAAACTCTCATGACGTCAATACTTAGATGTCTGAACTGGAAATCAGTCTTGATCTACTTCGATGACATTTTGATTTTCAGTGAAAATTTTGAGAAACATTTGGCTCATTTGGCACAAGTTTGTGAGCGCATGGAAAAAATTAATCTGAAATTGCACCCCGACAAATGTCATTTTGCTGTAAAAAGGAGGGTGTCGAAGTAGACCCAGAAAAGACCAAAGTTATGGAAAATTTTCCAAGACCCAAAACTCAAACTCATGTGCGAAGCTTTATCGGCATGGCAAATTACTAAAGAAAATTCATCGTAAATTTTTCAAAAATTGAAGCACCCCTAACTGCTCGTATGTCAAAAGACCTGAAATTTTGTTGGACAGAACAATGTGAAAACGCTTTTAAAACTGGAAAATAAATTAGTCTCAGCACCGATCTTGTCTTATCCCGAGCCATCAAAACAATTTATATTAACATGTGATGCCTCTGATAAAGCCATAAGTTATATTTTGGGTCAAACTGATGAATCCGGGAGGGATAATGCCATTGCGTATGGAGGGTGGTCATTGACAAAAGCGGAACGAAAATAGAGTACAACTGATAAGGAATGTCTTGCCGTAGTGTAAAAGCCTATCATCCCTACCTCTCATCTGATAAATCTATAGTTTATACAGATCGCAAAGATGCAAAAGAATCAAAAACGCCTTTGCAGCGATGGGCACTTGACCTACAAAATTATAATTGTGAAAACATTCATAAGCCTGGCGAAATGAATTATGTAGCTGACGCTCTCAGTCGGCGCGAATATCACATTGATGCTGATGTTTAGTTAATTTCAGAAAAGGCAGAGGCTAAGCAAAATGAGACAACTAACGCTTGTGTCAAACAAGTCGTACAAAATAATTCAAATTTTAATGTTTCAGAAAATAGCACATTTTCAGAACCGCCCGTTGAGCGCACCGAGTTTCACTTCTTTTATGAGGATGACGAGCCACCTTTAGTAGCAGCCATCCAAAATGACCCGGTAGATGTACTCACTAATAACGATACTTTATTTCTACAATAAGAAAGTCCAGATTTTAGAAAAATTATTCGCGAGATGGCGATTTGCCAAATAAGGAGAAAGATAAAATAAAATGTGTTGCGGAAGATGAACGTTATGAAATTATTAATTGTGTATTGTATCATTAAGATCAGCGCAGATGCAAACAGAAGCCACTTGACAATAGATATACAAAACAGCTTTGTATATCTAAAGCGCTGCGCCCTGACGTTCTACTATCCTATCACGATGCTTTATCGGGAGGGGGACACCTTGGAATGTCCAAAACTCATGCTTCATTGAGAGCCAAATATTGGTGGTCTACCATTTATGCTGATGTCGAACAGTATGTTAAAGTCTGTAATCGTTGCCACAGAGCAAAACATAATTTCAACATATTTAAACCTCCCCCCACTTCAATGCCTCAGGTTGGCAGATTGGAACGTTGGCAAATTGACATTTTAGGGCCCCTTCCAAAAAGTCCAGAGGGTTACCAATATGTTTTGCTTTGTATTGATTCCTTTACTAGGTGGTCAGATGCATTTTCTTTAAAGACACAGGAATCGAAAGAAATAGCAAGAGTTCTCTTTGATCAAATTATATGTAGATATGGGGCTATGAGAGTTCTATTTTCTGACCGGGGCAGGTCCTTTATGTTAAATTGGTAAACGCCATATGTGAAATTTTTCAAATTACCCAGCATCTGTTATAATATACGGTTATATATGTGTAATTCAGTTTACGTTATTGTTTTGTCACTTATTCGGTGTTCCGTAATTACTTCAGTGATGTCCGGAATAGTTTTTAGTTATTAGTTCGCTCTTGAATAAAAAACGTGTTTGTGGCTGATGCAACTTTGTGATTGTTTCTAACGCTAATTCCCAAATCCCGAATGTGATGAAGCCCACGTAGACATAACATGGTGGTGAATCCTAAAATCAAATTATTGGATATACGATAAACTTTTGTACCAACTATTGAGCCACAAAATGAATCGACAGCGCCTTGGAAGTGTACGAGGACAACCCATTACATCACCGCCTGGTTTACTTATTTCTCAAATATTTCAAGGAACTGTCGTTTATTTTTTCAAATTTAGACATTTGTTTACATGCATAAGTTAGGTTAAACATTTCACATATTGAAATTTCTATTCTTCAGTGAGTAGAATGTGCATATGGCAAAATGCTGGGTACATTATTCATGGCATTTGCATCACGTGACTTCAGCCCTTTTAAGCAAATTACCTCCCTTAGTTGTAGATCGAAAATGATAATTTTAAATTGTTTGAATTACGGATAATCGAGTCTTTTTCCGTCTCGGCTCTTAAACTAATGTGTCTATGAAAACTTCCTTTGGCGGATATTTACAAATTGTTTGTTTAATTCTGAGGGGAAAGGCTTCATATTTGAAGGATTACGCTATGGGAGACTTGAAATTATCATGTTTTAAAAACATTTTGGCCGAAAAGTTATGAAAGCAGGTGAGATAAAACTTATTTCCTCATTAAATTCATCTTCCAAAGTTGTTCTCTATATGCGGACAATTTATGTATGATCTCGCCTTGTATCTGTATCTGTAGTTTGAATTTGCATTTTTAACTAATTTTTGTTAATTCATATAGCAGTTATACTACGGTTACGCTTCAGTTTTTTAAACTGAATTGGCGGAAAGTTTTCAATGCTGACAATGTTTATTTGCACACGAAAGGAAAGCTAATATTGTGTAGAATGTACCTATATGCGGACAAATTGCTTATGAGTTATAAGAATTTGAATATTTGCATTTTTATTTTTTGGGGCAAGTTTAATGCTTTGTAATGAATGTCGTCAGAGAAATCCAAAATGGCCGCTATGCAAATTACCAAAGTACCCGCAATTTTGCCATATGGAGATTTATCTCATTTCTACCGTGTTTCTGTCTGTGTGAATTTAAAATTGTATATGAGATTCATCTCATTACTATGATATAAACAGGAAATTGTACATGTATGTGAGATTCATCTCATTACTATGTTATAAATAAGTACAAACAATCTTTACTGATTTATTGAATTAATGTCGTCATCTGAGAGTGAAACAAATTCAATACTTACCGATTATTTTTTAGAAAACAACCAAATATTTGACCATGATTTTTTTCTATATAACAATGTTTCAGAGGAATCAGAACCTGATATTAGACATTTGCTAAAACCAACTCCAAATCGTTATTCTGATATCTTGCCTCCAAAGTCCCAAAACACCTGATTGCCCGTTATTAGCTACAACACTACACTTTAATTGTACAGGTTCCCCCAAAAATCTGGACCGCCTCGGTGGTCTTGTGGTAGCGTGCTCGCCCCGAGTGCGGAAGGTCGCGGGTTCGATCCCCGGCCGGGTCAAACCAAAGACATTAAAATTGGTATTTGCTGCTTCTCCGCCAAGCACTCGGCATTTAGGAGTAAGAGCTAAGACTGGTCGGCTCGGAGTCAGTATAATGTGTCCGAGTGAGGTGATATGTCTTCCTGCCAACAGTTACCTCGTGAACTAGCACATTAAAAATCCGACTTAGCGTGTCGGTCTAGTACAAAGCAGGGATCATATTCATTATCATATCAACATGTTCTCGTCCTGATATGCCACTGGACGTTAAACAATAATTCATCCATCATCCATCCCAAAAATCTGCATTCACAAAATTTTTCTAGCACCAATCAGCCATACATTTCTACTAGAATACAACATAGAGTTGTAAATAAAAACATAGAAAAATTAGCAACCTGTATAAAAATACGGAGGATACCCTCATGAAAATTCGTCGCATTTGAATCTTATGCGATTTTGCACAATATATTGCCCGAGGAACACGCTCGAAAAATAGCTGCTTTTCATCTCCATCTTTGCGGAATAGCTTTAACGTGGTTCAATAAGCTTACGTCTGATCATAAAAGGTACTGGTCTGATTTTGTAGAAATATTTAATAAACAATATATTGATGTGGACTATCGTAGCCCAACTCTTTTGCTTGAAAGCGAGGTTTTTGAGACTTTGAAGCTGTCAAAAGGACAGTCGATTGATGATTATTATGCACAACTCCTGGAAAAGGCTACCATTTTGCGTAAACATGATCACGAAATATTGATAAAATTTATTAAAGGCCTACCAGACCAGCTAGCATTTTTTTGTTAGGGCAGGTAATCATGTCGATAGCGCTAGTGCTTAGACTGCCGCCAAAGTGATTGTAGCTTACGGGTATAGGATAGACGATAAACATTTAGTAGCTGCCGTTAAGCCAAAGGATAAATCTAGAGCCTCAATATCAACATGCCGACATGAACTGCGAATCCTTTGAACGTTCCCAAAATAAACTTCTAGCAAACACAAATGTTTTGTCAACAGATGATTCAAGCAATGATGAAACTGAGAATGTTTCTAAATTTCTTTATATTTGGAATTTGGAAATTTCCGCATTAATCGATACAGGAAGTTCAATAAACGTTATATCACAGCAGTTTTAAAATACAATACCTGACTCCTATAAATCAAAATTTAATCCTGTTTCAGACATAATTACTTTGGCGAATAATCAGTCAATTCATGTGTATGACACATCAGATATTAAGATTACTGTTCCGCAAGGAAAACACTGGATACGTGTGTATATTTTAGCTTAGACACCACATCCATTGATTTTAGGAACAGCTTATTTTCTAAGAAAATAGTTCTAGATTTTAATAGTCAAAGTGTTCGTTCTAAAACTTAGTTAGTACGTCATAACCTGTATCAATTCCACCAAATACTGAAATGTTAATTTGGGGGAAAATAAATGGAAATACCCAATACGGAATGCAAGGAATATGTTGCAGTAGAAATATTGAAAAGTACGGACTTTTGGTGCAAAAGTGGTGGTTACTGTCAACCGCGATGAATAAATACCAGTTAAAATTTTGAATTTTACCAACGATGATGTTGTTTTGAATAAAGGACAGATTCTTGTAGATTTTGAAATTTTTACTGCTGATCACGTATTTGTGCCTATTTGTGAAAATACGGACACTCATTATGTACAGAATGTTCAGTTGTCGGATAATATGTGTGATAGAGATACACTTAACCGTAAGTTTACGTCTTATTTCAATATTCCTGATCATCTGACTGAAAAACAACGATCGACTTTGCTTATTGTTTTGCATTCTCACAAAGCTCTGTTTGTTACAGCTGAAAATCCCGAATTAGGTTATACGAAGTAGTACAGCATAAAATATCGATGAAACCAGATTTTAAACCGAAAAATCAAAGATCGTATCGGCTAACTCATGAGAAGAAGGAAATTTTGAGACATCACTTAGATAAACTTTTACGTCAAGGTGTCATATCTCCAGTGGAAGAAACAGAAGATGTCCCTATTACAAGCCCGATTGTGCTCGTCTCTAAAAGAGTACATAAAACTAATACAGATGACAGTACGCCACAGGAGAATAGCTTGTCGAAAGTTCGTTCCCGTTGTTATTTTCGTTATCTAAACTCCCAAACGCAACAGTTTAGTTATGCTATTCCTGATTTGCAAGATCTTACAGAATCTTTTGCAAACAAAAAACCAAATTTCTTAACATCTATAGACTTGAGCTCGGGATTTTTCCAGTTGCCCATTTCAAAAGATAGTGAGCGTTATACAGCCTTCAATAAATGTTTTGGAACATTCAAATACTTACGTTTACCTATGGGACTCAATTCATCCCCTGCATCATTACAACTATTGATGGATAAAGTTTTAAACGGTCTTACTCTTAAATCATTTTATGCTACCTTGACGACATTCTCATAGGTTCAGAATTCTTCGATCAGCATATTCAAGATCTAACCGAAGTGTTTACACGTCTGAAAACAGCAGGCTTAAAATAGGTCCGAAAAAGTGTTCGTTTGCCCAGACCTCTTGTATTTATTTCGGACATAAGATATCTAACAAATGGATTGAACCTCATCCAGATCGCATCAAAGCCATCAAAGAATATCCTGCACCAACTTCCGTGAAGGAATTGCGCCGTTTAATCGGCCTACTAAACTTGTTTCGGAAATATATACCAAATTTTAGTGCAGAAATTGCACCGTTAACTACACTTCTCAAGACATTTGTTCGATTTACATGGACATCTGAGCAACAAACCGCATTTGACCGAACTTTTTGATTAATTCTCCAGTACTGGCTTTTCCCGATTACAATCTACCATTCCATTTATGAGTTGATACTTCATCAAAAGGAATTGGCTATATGCTTTACCAATTTGTTAAATCTGGAGATATTGAAACAGTTAGAGTTATCCGATTTGGATCGAAAGCACTCAGCAAATGGCAGAATTTTTACGGTCCCACAAAATTAGAGCTTCTTGGGATGGTCACTGCAATTTTAGAATGCTCATCTTATTTACGCACCAAACCGTTCATCGTGGAATGTGATCACCAAGCTCTGAAACCGTTATTTGCAAACCAACTAAAAGGAGCCATTTATGAATGCTGGATTGCAATTTTACAACAGTATAATTTCGAACTCAAATACAGACCAGCAAAAGAAATGCAGGTCCCAGACGCTCTGTCTAGATGTATCATAAATCAAGACAATCAGTTTCAAAGTCCAGAGGAAGACGATCCGTACTTCCCGTATGAAAATGGAAATGTAGGAAATATAATTTTTCCGAACGGAAAAACGTTTTCAAGTTTGTTATGTCATTCAGATTCTAACAATGAGGGAAACTTAGAAGTAAATAATATTTGCATTCCGACGGCTATTCTAAATTTTCAAACTTGTGACTTATCTGTGCAAAAAACAGTTACATTTAAATGAAAATGACCTATATGATGCAGATACCGAGGATTTAGTCGAGGACACAAAACGCAGATGACGACCGCAAAATATTGGGAAAGAGGCTACTTTCTGAATTACCGAGGGAACGACGTTGTGACAAAAATCGACTTACTCGATATGATAAAAGTGATTCAAAGTCAAAAGTGGAAATCCACGTAAGTGAGAAAAATGACTCTAGTACACAAGTGGAAATAAATGTAAATCTGGATGACAATTCTGTGCGCACTGTTCATACAGCTTCGAGCATAGAAACTGTAGACGAATCTGTAAGTATTTTGAGAAGTGAGTTATCGGTTGAAATAGAAAGTACAGTCGATGTTGATTCTAATACTGAATTTATCGAATCTGTCGAATTATTTCGTCAATCGGATTTCAGTGTTGAAAGTATTCATGATATGCAGAGAAAAGACTATTATTGTAAAGAATTAATTCAGTAGCTAGAACATGATACATTGTCAAAATTACAAAAAGACTCTAGAAAACTACTTCTCTTATCTCCAGAATTCATGATGATAACTTGCTATTGCACGTGAGAAAAGCTAAATCGACAAGAACAAAACTTATCAGTTAGTTGTCCCAGAAGTCGCTGTAAAAGAAATTATCAAACTTTATCATGATTCGTCATTAGGAAAACATAGCGGAATATAAACTACAATAGATTTAATTCAAGAACAGTATTTTTTCTGCAGTTGTCTCACACAGTTTCATGAATGTCAGAGTCGAAAGAATACGATTTTGAAAACGAAAACGCGAATTGTTTCATTTCCTACCGCAGCTGGTCCATTTGAAGTTTGGGAAATGGACCTTTATGGACCAATTCCAGTCTCATGCACAGGGAATACTTATATATTCACAGCAGTAGATTTATTTAGCAAATAAATATTCGCAGAACCTATTCCTAATTCCGATAATATGACACTACAAGTCTTATTTAAACTTATTACTCAATTTGGAGTATGCAAAACGCTCACCAGTGACCAAGGTTCGGAATTTGTTGGAAAATGCATTCGTGAGGTGTGTCCCTTATTAGCCATTCAATAAGAATACACACCTAGTTTCACACACCACTGTCTCAGTGCTTGTGAGAGACCTCATATAACTCTAGCAGAGAGAATTACTCCCTTTATTGAGAAAGGCAAACGTTGTGAAGACATTTTACCTGCAATTATGTTTTCAATTAACAACACTCCAAATGCAAGTTTGAAATTTTTGCCGTTTGAGATAGTATTCGGAACAAGACCAAAATTTCCGTTGTCCTTCAATATTAAAAATACTGACTTTTCTTCGTGCCTAAAGACTGTCACGCGTATTTAAAACAACATGTGGAGAAATTAGACACAATACGCAAGAGAATCGAAAAAACTTCTCTGAATTCGAAACTTAGGATGTTAGAAAGAGTCAACAAAGACAAAATACCAAACAGTTCATTTCAAGAAAGTGACTATGTCTATCTGTGGAAAGATCCCACAAGACCGGGACAAAAATTTAAATACAAATTTGCAGGTCCTTATGTCATTTCAAAATTTAACAGCCCACACATGTATTATTTGAAGGACCCAAAAACAAGCAAATTATTAACACAGCCAGTTCATGTTAACAGACATAAGGCTGCTCATGTTAGAATACCGCATCCTTAGAAATATTTTTTGGACTCAGTGCGCACGCAAGAAATAGATGACAGTACATCCATAAACGAACAAGATCTACCAGAAGAAGATACGAGTAGTCCGAATGAGAAAAATGCATTGACCAGGAAGAAATCATTTCGGATAATAGCTGGAATTAACGACACGAATACTGCAAACAAGGACAATGACCGTCCCGCAAATGTACAACGTCCTAAACGTACGAGACAATTGATATTTCGGATGACCCTTCCACTAAACAAAAAGATAAAAGATTTTTAATACAGACAACGATGAATGGTTAAACGTCGTATTTAGCACATATCGTCGGTGAACCAGCACAACATGCCCTCTGGCTCGAGGGTCATCAATTAGGACCAAAAGCAAAGGCCAAATTACAATCACGATCTCTACCGACTATTAATTAATTATTTCATGAATATTATTCAACTTTTATGAAAATTCGTTCTTATTGCCAGTAACGTTCGAATATATTCTGTGAGAATTTATCTCATGATGTTATACCATAGAGCCTGTAGCCTGTGAGATTTATCTCATGGCATAGTTGTGATCAATATTTTAGAAATTATATCTTTGAAGATGCGTTTACTTGTCAGAGTGAAACCACAGTATAATGCATTCATTATAAACCGGCTTATTTATAAGATTAATCTCATGGTACTCCATTGATTTGCTAGTCTGTACAATGTAAAGCTTAATAGAAATACTAAGGGTTCATTCCTTGTATTGCACATGGTAGATCTCCTTAGCTGAAATTTGGCTTCCTATTTCGGTATTTTTGGTTGAGTACTTCTTGTTTAATATAAGTTTGGTTTTTGGTCTTCCAAATGTTTCGGTTTTAATGCTGCCGATGAGAGGTAACTTCTTGAAATGCGTCGTATACAGCATAGTATAAATTTACTATATCTAATATTAGTATCTTTGGATTGTTATTTTGAAACTCCTGGGATGATGCCTCTGCTGGTGTACCCTAGGTCCCCGAGGGTATTCGCCAACCCAGTCGTCAGACTTGTCTGACATGATTATTCATTGATTTGTTACAGAAATTACCAGTATTTAGCAAAATTAAAAAATAATAGAAATACTAAGGGTTCATTCCTTGTATTGCACATGGTAGATCTCCTTAGCTGAAATTTGGCTTCCTATTTCGGTATTTTTGGTTAAGTACTTCTTGTTTAATATAAGTTTGGTTTTTGGTCTTCCAAATGTTTCGGTTTTAATGCTGCTGATGAGAGATAACTCCTTGAAATGCGTCGTATACAGCATAGTATAAATTTACTATATCTTATATCAGTATCTTTGGATTGTTATTTTATAACAGGAATAACAAAGATATAGTATTTGTACTTTAATTTACAAATTTTTTTTATTATGTATCTTATTCCAGCATCACTTATTTTTTTTTCTATAATTGTGTGATATTGTACATATAGTAATTCGCAACTCGCTTAAGTCGTCTTTGAAAATTTTAATGTAAAACTGATTTTCATGCATAAGCGATGATTTGAGAATTTATTTTTTTAATGAGAAATGAAAGATATACTATTTGTAATATGATTTTTCTAAAAGATATACTTTAACCGCTAATGTTGCCAAGGAAGCACATTATATATATATATATATATATATATATATATATATATATATATATATATATATATATATATATATATATATATAGCTTTTGTTTTAGTTTATATAGTTACATGCTAGGAACTTTGCATTTGAGACGGTTCATTTTTTTCATGTTAAGTATTTTGTTTGAAAACTACATAATCTCCTAACTTGTACTTTGAAAGATAGTATGGTTTTCCCCCTGAAAATTGGATAATAGGAATATTGATGCATATCAAACACAATGAGGTTGTATGAATTTCTGTCAGTAGTTTATTTATGTTAATCGCAAATAACTTTGGTAGTATTGCTGTCAGTGGTTACTTTGAAAACTGTGAGTGAGTGTGTTGTGAGCTGGTCTCCAATTGTAAAATTCTGTGTGAGAGTGGTTGTGCGAATTTGTTTTTCATCACTTTTAGCAATTATCTACAAAATAAGAGTAAGGCCTCTGGTGATTTCATAATTGTTTTATGTATTATGCCACGTTCACGACAAACACGATTTTTCATTCATTACTCTGTATTGTGTTACAAAATGCCAATTCCGCCATATTTTCTAAAAATGTTCCGTGTTCGAAAGATTTTGAATTGAATTATTCTCGAGAGGTAGAGTGAGTTTGATATAGATGCTCATGAGATATAAGAGTAATATGGTAAAAATTCATTTTGAATTTTTTTTTCTGGCGGGGCATGTTATAATCTACGGTTATATATGTGTAATTCAGTTTACGTTATTGTTTTGTCACTTATTCGGTGTTCCGTAATTACTTCAGTGATGTCCGGAATAGTTTTTAGTTATTAGTTCGCTCTTGAATAAAAAACGTGTTGGTTGCTGATGTAACTAAGTGATTGTATCTAACGCTAACTCCCAAATCCCGAATGTGATGAAGCCCACGTAGACATAACACATCACACTTCATCTTATCATCCGCAAACAAATGGGTTAGTAGAACGTCAGGACTCAAAAATTGCGCAATCCCTGCAAGCTTACTGTGACAAAGATCAAGGTAAATGGCCTTTATCTTTATCTAGCGTAGTGATGGCATTCAGATAATCGCCAGCAACAAACACGATTGAATATTCACCATTCCACATGATGTTAGGTCAAGACATGAATTTACCAATTGATATTGCGGTAACCCCAAAGGATAAAAAGCGAAAATGATAACCGTAATAAGCCAAAAGATAAAGCATATGGCAAAATGCTGGTTACATTATTCATGGCATTTGCATCACGTGACTTCAGCCCTTTTAAGCAAATTACCTCCCTTAGTTGTAGATCGAAAATGAAAAAATTGTTTGAATTACGGATAATCGAGTCTTTTTCCGTCTCGGCTCTTAAACTAATGTGTCTATGAAAACTTTCTTTGGCGGATATTTACAAATTGTTTGTTTAATTCTGAGGGGAAAGGGTTCATATTTGAAGGATTACGCTATGGGAGACTTGAAATTATCATGTTTTAAAAACATTTTGGCCGAAAAGTTATGAAAGCAGGTGAGATAAAACTTATTTCCTCAGTAAATTCATCCTCCAAAGTTGTTCTCTATATGCGGACAATTTATGTATGATCTCGCCTTGTATCTGTATCTGTAGTTTGAATTTGCATTTGTAACTAATTTTTGTTAATTCATATAGCAGTTATACTACGGTTACGCTTCAGTTTTTTAAACTGAATTGGCGGAAAGTTTTCAATGCTGACAATGTTTATTTGCACACGAAAGGAAAGCTAATATTGTGTAGAATGTACCTATATGCGGACAAATATTGCTTATGAGTTATACGAATTTGAATATTTGCATTTTTATTTTTTGGGGCAAGTTTAATGCTTTGTAATGAATGTCGTCAGAGAAATCCAAAATGGCCGCTATCACGGCAAATTACCAAAGTACCCGCAATTTTGCCATATGGAGAGTCGCGATAAAAAGGCAAATATACCAAATGTTCGTATAGGTGATGACGTTTTAAAAGCAATATATAAAATACCAGTAGGACTATCCCCGAAATTATTGATAAATTTGAAGTCCTTATAGAATAATTAGGTTTTGTGAAAATTACACCAACAAATTAAGAGACATGCGAACACAAAAACTGCATAAATCTATGATTAAAACATTATACAGACCCAGATATAGAATAGACTTACCCAATGAAGACGATTTAGAAGATAAAGAACCAGATGTTGCTTAATCTCAGAACGATCAAATTGATCAGAATCACCCTCAAGGGGATCGTGAAACAAATGACCAATCTCAGAGCGACCAACCACTGGTTCCATCCCTGCCAAACAATCCACAAATACCTCGTAGCCATAACGACCAACCACCCGTCCCTCCCCCGCCAGATAATCCACAATTCCACTTAAACACACCCCCGCCCCCACCCACACCAACACCCACTGATGCCCAATCTAATTCACAATTAAGTCAGGATGAGGATAAAGATATCCGAATGTATGAGTTTGAAGACTCTCTGTATGGAAAATTCAAACGCGGTAGGCGTAAAGTTAGACGATTATGGAAATATTGTACCAGAACATGGAAACCAGATAGTAGTTTTAGCGATCAAACGCTTGCCTAAATAAATCGTAGATTTACCAGTAGAGGAAAGAAAAAGAAATCTTGTTTTAAGAATAAGAAACGATAAAAAGAATTGCATGACTTTAATAAAATAGAACTGCAAAGAAAATATATGATTAATGAGCAAATATGCACGTGAAGAAAAATAATAGAAGCCATAGTTGTTATGTTTTTATTAAATAAAATAAAGAAAAGAATCTTAGTAACCTTGACCCTTCAGTTAGAGTTGTTGACCCCTTTTAACGGATTTATTTTTTAGCACATACTTACAACTTCTCGTCCAATCAAATATCTAGAATTTGCCTTCTAATTTTCATAGTACATACTTTTTCCGTGTACTAAGTCTAGGTTAGTCTATGAAAAGGGGCTTGCCCCGAGCTCTTAATTTCATAGTATAAACCTTTTCATAGACTATCCAATTTAGCACATATTTACAACTCGAGTAATCTTTTAATTGGTCTATTGATAGTTTATTTTGGCTGACTACTTGTATCACAGGTGTTTGTAAAACAGCTCATTAACGAAGTTTGGTAAATCTACTCACTAGTATCATTGTAAAATATGTGATTTCAAAAGGCCCTTGACTCCAGAATGAAAAGATGGTAGCTGCTGGTGTAAGTATGTTTATCGGTATAAGGCGGTGTTTTATTATACATGTACTTCTTTTAGTTTACATGGTTAGATGACAAAATAAATTGACCAAAAGCAGGCAATAATTAGATTGCAGTGGAAGCTTTACCTGTCTTGAAAACATTTTTCAATTTCACAGTAAAACTAAAGCTATTATAAATCTGAAACATATAGATAAAATGCAGTGGCGGATCCGGGGGGGGGGGGGGGTGGAAAAAAACCTATTTTTGGACGATCAATGCTTTTGAGGGGACATATGGGTGGAACCCCCCCCCCCCCTCTTATACTAGGGTTTATGTTTTTTTTTATTTCAAATTAAAAACTAAAAGATGTATCAGAACATGTATATACATATATATATATATGTGACACATTTTCTTCAGACATTATTACGGTTTTTCAATTCATGACGTCGTCCTGAACATGCATGAAATATTTGCCACTGGACATTAAGCAACCAATAATCAATCAATTCATGACAAAATAGATCAAGTTGCCTTAATTTCCCTTCACAAGTTCATAGTACACACTTTTTTGTGTACAAAGTAATTGCATGGATGATAAATTATCACAATTTTAAGATGACGTTGTACTCTAATCAAGATATAAAGAACCATATTTGTTACTCTTTATTTAAATGAAAGAAACTTGCAATCGTCAAAAACATTTTTTTAGAGCCAAAGATTTTAATAGTAGGATATTTAAAAATCAATGTGAAAACTATATTACAAACTATTTAATTTAATTTGGAACACAGCATTTTATTTCAAAATAGCCAGTGGCAATTTTTGTTTTAATATCTTGATTACGATACAATGAAATCTTACCCTTGTGGTCATTCATGCGTAGTTACTTAGCACATACTTACAACTTCTCGTCCAATCAAATATCTAGAATTTGCCTTCTAATTTTCATAGTACATACTTTTTCCGTATTTTTCCAACCCCCCCCCCGGATCCGCCACTGCATTCTATCTATATGTTTCAGATTTATATTAGCTTTAGTTTTACTGTGAAATTGAAAAATGTTTTCAAGACATGTAAAGCTTCCACTGCAATCTAATTATTGCCTGCTTTTGGTCAATTTATTTTGTCATCTAACCATGTAAACTAAAAGAAGTACATGTATAATAAAACACCGCTTTATACCGATAAACATACTTACACCAGCAGCTACCATCTTTTCATTCTGGAGTCAAGGGCCTTTTGAAATCACATATTTTACAATGATACTAGTGAGTAGATTTACCAAACTTCGTTAATGAGCTGTTTTACAAACACCCGTGATACAAGTAGTCAGCCAAAATAAACTATCAATAGACCAATTAAAAGATTACTCGAGTTGTAAATATGTGCTAAATTGGATAGTCTATGAAAAGGTTTATACTATGAAATTAAGAGCTCGTGGCAAGCCCCTCGCTCTAAATTTCATAGTATATACCTTTTCATAGACTAACCTAGACTTAGTTCTTGATGGCATTGGAATGTCGACGGCGCCTTTTCTTTTATTTTCAACTTGGATGTATTTTTTTTTTACTTCGGCTTCTAAATTTTTTTTCTAGGTGCTGAGGTCAATCTTTGTGAGTCAATAGTGCTATTTGTATGTCTGAGCAACATACACCCGACCAAGCAGCTCATATAGTTTTTTGGGGGTTTTATATCGATGTAGGAAAATTTCGGACATTCCAACAGTCTTCAACTGGTTATCAAGGTCGTTGTAACTTCTCTAATGGTCAAGCCAATTACAGCTCAAGGAAGAGATAAATGACAAATGCACTTTTTCAGCATGGAGCACACCTTTCATCTTTCATGAAACTTGTAGATAACAAGACAGCAAATCTAATGATTGGTGTTCAGAAAAATGCAGCAGAAATACAGAAATCACACATAGGTTTTATAGCACATTTTCAGATTTTGAGGAGTCCATAACTTATACCTCTCAATTTTTAATAACTCTAGTTACCATTCCTCATTCACAACTGAAGGAGAAGTTGAAAGATCTAATCCATCGATGCTTTCAAAATAAAAATGGCAACAACAGATACACATACCTTGTCATTGGTAGAGATAAATCATACTTTGTTAAAAACCACTCTAAATCTAACAAAAAATATACAGAGGACGAAATTGTCCTGATGATTGAATTTTTGATCGACAACATATTTGTTCAATTTGGTGGACGTGTTTTCCAACAGACAATTGGCATTCCTACGGGTACTAATTGTGTGCCACTACTGGCCGACTTGTTCCTTTACTCATATGAGGCAGACTTCCTTGACGGACTTCCTAAGGAAAAACAGAAGAAATTAGTCCGTACCTTTAATTTCAGCTTCCGCTACATAGATGATGTCTTATCACTCAACAATTCCCGTTTTGGGAATTTCTTACATCTCATCTATCCCAATGAGCTCCAAATTAAGGATACAACAGACACGGCCAAGTCTGCATCTTATCTTGACCTTCACCTCGAAATTGACACCAGAGGAAGGTTGAATACAAAACTTTACGACAAACGGGATGACTTTGACTTCCCAATCGTCAACTTCCCATTTTTGAGCGGCAATATTCCAGAAGCGCCGGCGTATGGAGTATATATTTCACAACTGATACGTTATTCCAGAGCTTGTGACATATACATTGACTTCCTGGACAGAGCCCGGCTTCTGACAGAAAAGTTGCTCAGACAGGGGTACGTTGCTCCTAAGCTGAAGTCATCCTTATTAAAGTTTTATGGGCGTCATCATGACTTGGTTGACAGGTATGAAAAAACCGTTTCCCAAATGAAAATGGATCTGTTCCGTTGATATTATCCCTTCCTCATATCGGATTTTACATGGACAGCATGGCGGGTGTCCTGCAGGAAGCAGAGACTTCTTACTCTTCCGGAGCACCTGAGTCTGCCCCCGGTTTTTTGGTGGGGTCCATGTTGTTCATATGTTTTTAGTTTTTAATTGTAGTGCATGTATTGTTTTGGTCTTGTCTTCGTTGTTCTCCGCAGTTTGTCAGTTGTTACGATTTTTCTCTCCTTCGGATATCCCTTTGGTATTTCTTGAATTTACTTAACAAAGGTAACATCTGAGATCTAACCTCAACAAATTGCAGTCTAGTATACAAAGCTTAGTTGAGGGTAACTCTCTCTATTTCTAATTCCTAGACACTATATAATGCACTCATTACACTCACTTCAAGGCATATTAACAGATTCTTATCCTGGAATTTACCTCACGCACTTTGAAGCATCCTACTATTATACACACTCAAACATCTTTTATACACGAAACCATTCCTCACTTATTCGTTTTCCTGTTTCTTCGCATACAAAACCATTACACCTTTACAAAATCATAACTCTCCCATTCCCTATTAACAACACGTCCAAGCATGCAACAAAACTAATGGCCTTGCCTAAATATTTTGTTGTTACTAAAAGCATGATTATTACACTACCTTGTCTGACCGTGACCTTACTTACTGTGTGCATGGAACAACCTTGTTTTGTCCCTCTAACAGTCCTCTGGTACCCTCTAACGTACCTTCCTGTAGCATGGCTCTTTTTGTTGACAATGCAACACTAATTAACCAAAAGTGTCACTTTTGTTTCCTCTAAAACTATCTTGTGCATGATATAACTGAGTTAACCCCTACTTCTGCAATAGTTTACCAAAATAATGACGTGTACAGATAACATTCATCTTTTAGCACCTTGCTCATTTTGTATTGTTCACGTACCTTGCAGATTCCCTTTAAGATCACGTACCTTATATTATACACCTAGACCTATTAATTGTTATAAAGAAACATTGTTTTTTCCAAGTAATACTTCCTCACAATATACTACTGTCTATCCTTTTAATTTACCTAACAGACTTGTTTGACACAACCAAGTTGGTAAACTTATTAGGAGACACATTTCCATCTCAAGTAAAACTTAAAAGTGCCAGATTTTAAAATCTATAAGCATAACATGAACGATATCTCAGTAGCCGATCAACTGAGAAAAATGGCGATGGCTGCTAAGAAAGACCAAAAAAATTTCCAAACACTCACACAACCCTTTGCTATTTGTATCCAACAACAATCTCAATGATATGAATGCTATATTGATATTTGTTTCAATTGTTGTAACTATACTGTTGTTGTTAGCTTGCATTTGCTTATTTCTCAGAATAAGAAAAATGGCCATTGCCATGATCGTTTTGCAAAGAGTGGTGCAAGCCAAGGCACAATCTGTACCTTCATTTATATATAATGTACAAAATACAAAAGAAATCAACCAAAGCACTGATACTATAAATTTGATTACATCAGAATTTTCATGGGTTCATACGTCTGCAATACCCATCGTAATTGTATTAATATTGTTAGTCATTATCATTATATGTGGATATAAAAAGCGAAATAAGGGTACATTTATTGCCTTAGAAATTACTTCAGGGGGGGAAGTTGTGTACTGATACTAGTCGTAACATTGTCTCTGTGCCCTTCCTACTTGGTCATCAGTACGCCAAGTATTCAGCAGATCCGTATTAAATCCTTTCCCACATTTAAATTGTTGAAAACTTGGACGAATTTCAAAGTTGCTAACAAATTAACGGGGCAAGCAAATTTCTGTCCCGACAGAAATAAATATTGATATCTTTACTTGGTGTAAATTAAGAACTATTTTGAAGCAACCATTCTTTAAATTTGTCAAATTTATATTATTTAATCTTCTTGTATATAGTTTATTATTTTTTGTTCGCGGCTTTCATAGTTTAGATATACGTGATCAAAGCTCAGATATGACAGATTTCATTAAGTGTGAAAACATCTTTCCTGATTGCTTTGTTACATGCTTGAACAAAGGATTCCTACATTTGGTTAAAACTGGGATAAAGTATTTAAATCCGGAAATATGGAGATATAGTAATTAGGTTTATTGTCTTGCATAACAGCAACACAAGCTTTCGGAAGTCTGGTCAGGCCGTGTCAATCATATTGATGTTTTTATCATTCTTTTAATTGCGATCTTTTTATTGGTTAAACTAAATGTTGATTCTCTTGTCCAAATAGTCCGTATTTTTGATTGGCTATTTCAAATTTAGTCCTAAAAAAATAGTTTTTGCACATCTGTAACAATTTATAGCCATAAGCATTAGGCTTTGACTTATCTTGGTTAAATCTTTCCAGTGGAACATTATATAAAGGCAATTTTTTAAGTTAAAAACATATTCACTTTCGGTTTTTTAAAAAATGTATGTATCCACCTGGCAATTTTAGTACCTCAAGATCATCTGTTTTACTTTCTAGACAAATAATGATATCATACATCTTAATCAAATTAATAAATTCAGGTAATAGAAGTTTGCTTTTAAGCCCACAAACATTTAAACAAGATATGTTCAGACTGTTCTGTGTTTGAGCACTATAGTCAGTGTCCCTAATAGGGCCTCTTGTAACACTGTCCTAATGTGTAACTTGCTGTGGAGGCTGCATCAGTGGTCTCACATTTTGCTGAGATACAGGGAACCTTGTTTGACCAGTTCTCTGTTGAAATGGTTGCGGAGCTGGTAACGCGGAATGTTTGGGACGAAGGAAGGTCCGGGTTGCGGGAACTGCTGTTGGCTATTTGCGTCGTGCAATAATTTCAGGCGGAAACTGTTCATGAATTTTAAAATCACTTTCTTTTAGTTTACTTCTCGCTGCCTTCAATACTGGATTTCTATCCGTCCTTTTCTCAAATTTTGCCACTATATTTTTTGGTTTACCATTCTTGCGTGGTCTCAATCGGTGTGTAACATGAAATTGTATATTGTCCTTAATTTCGAGTTTTTGTTCTATGAACCTTTTGACTTCTTGTTCAGTTTCCTCCGGGGTTTCGCTACGGGCCACTTCTGCTATACCGCTAAATATCAAATTGTCCCACATCGACCGATTTTGCATGTCAAGTAACTTTTCATACATCTCGTTTGTCTCGTTGTACAATTGTGTGTTTTGTTGGTTGAGACTTTCACACTCTTTAAGTAAAAAAATATTGTCATTTTCTATTGTTTCAAGTCTGTTATCATGTTGGTTTATTTGCCCCTTCATTGATTTTATTTCGCTATCTAGATTGTTAAATCTAAGTTCTATGTTTTCTAGTCGATTGTTTATCGTCAGCAGAAGATCGATTGGTTGTAGTTTTATGTAAATGTCTTTAATCACATCATGTAAGGTTTGTGTTTCATAACCGGACGGTCTAATGTTTGGAGATGACCCCTGGTCAGTAAACTGTAGTGAATATGGGTTAGGGTATATAGTATTAAACGGTGTATTTGGTGGAACACTGACTCCATTATTAAAATAATGAGAGTTTTTGCCGTGAATAACATCATTTGCTCGGCCAATGACATTGCCTATCGGAGTTGCTGGATTCATATTTGATGCCGTTGCCATTTTTTTTTGTGTTTGTGTGCGGGCTTGGGGTGTATTTTGATGATCTTTTACGTTTCCCTTTCTTTCTACCCATATGCATATAATCACTAGATATCACAGTTCATTCAAAATCACAAATAACTGGTAGAATGTCACATTTTATCATAAATTAATCGGTCTTCATGTACCCGCCTAAAAATTCACACCCTGCCATTTCCATTCGGCATTTTAAAGATATTATTTTTTATTTGTATGTATGTACTCTATCAATCAATGTGTGACACTCATATCAAATAGATTTTATTTATTATTTATTTATTTATTTATTTATACATACAGTGTATCTGTGTACCTTAATTAAGGGTTGCAACAATAAACATCCGGATAGTCAAGATACTCAATGTACACGTCAAATCGTTAATTAGTTATAATTACCAAAAAATTGCTTTTCTTTTGGTCTGAAAAATGAAAAAAAACTTGCACCATAACTCGTTATTGCGTGTAATTATGTACTTTTACTAGTTTGTATCAATTTCATATTATTAAATTTTTGTCACAATTTCATATTATTAATTATTATATTTCAAATAAAAAGTTTTTAAAAGTGGAGACGCGGAGTTGCTATCCGTAGTATAGCTATCGCCAGAATTTTAAACCAGCAAGCTGACCAACTTTCGCTAGAAACTAGGTTGGCTCACTTCGAAGAGAGAAAAAAACAGTCTTGCTCTGGGTTGTTTTTAACACGCAATTACTCATTTTCTATTGTGTGAATGCGCTGACATTATCTAGTACAAAATAGATTTCTTTATCAACTCATACATTTGAATCTTGCTACCAAAACAATTTCATGAACATATTTATTATAACATGTTTTTATATATCAAAATGTTTTGTACCGAGAATAATATATATTAATAAACGCGGATGAATTCCTGAATTGGTGATGCATATCAGCTTCAGCAGTCAAAGGTTAGACGAAGAGGAAATGAGAGGTGATCAGTAACTATTTTAACACGAGAAAGGTAAATATATTATACTTGATAGAATTTAATCGTTTTAACATTAATCATAGTTTAATATAATAGTATGTTAACGAGATATTGTCGAAGGAGAGCAGTACATTTTGTAATTATTGAATCGGGTAGAATTTTTCTTTCGGCGCCCCCTGTCGCCATCTTGGATAATAGCTGATAAGTAGGTCATTTGGGTTAAAGTTAACAACCGTCTCCTCCCTTTGAGATTTCGAAACCATGTTAATTGTAAATGATTTTCATGAGCGAATATGATGCAGTTTTAATCAGAAAAGAGCTGTAACATTATCACACTGTTATTTGAGATTAATACATATGTAATTGTGATGTACCATACCTGGCAATTTACTCATTTCTTAAAAAAAACTTCAGTTTTATTGCATATCAATAACAATTATACGATTTCATTGGTCTAAAAGCGATCATTTGTCATTTTCTATTCTGTTTTATTGATACAATTAGTCCGAATTTCTGGTATTGCCGGGAGTTCCTCCCCTTTAATAAAACGCAAAAGTGATTCGGGATATTGTTGATTGACCGAAAAGTTAAATCTGTGAAATAATCAGATAATGTGGTATAATTTCTTTATGACAATTGAAATACTGTTTTCATTCACATTGTCATTTGTACATTGTTAATGTTGTTACTTGTTGAAAGTGAAAAAAAATATTTAAAAATTTAACTTTTTATTTTGTCAGCCCAAATTTTGAAAAAGGAAAGAACAAATCCGACAAATCGCATTGAATTCAAAATATTTAACATATATATCATTTTTTTTGCACTCTTCCTCGCGTTGATAAACATTTACAATGTAGGTTCAGGATGCATTGCAATGATTTTAACTATTTTTGTGATCTTTGGTTTTAAATGCAATAAACATAATAGTTAGTGTTGTATAGGACAATATCAGGATATACGGACTGGCCTGGGAGGGGGGGGGGGTCCATAATTCACAAATAATTTTTGTGTGTGTGTGCAGGTGCATAATATATATGGTAACCTTGATTATAATGAGTGATTACTTTCCTACATATGTGACAATCCATAAATATTTTATACACATGCAAGTTACATTTATCGTACTTAAATATTAATATTCTGGAATACATGTAAATATATCTATTTTGGGAGAGAACCTGAATTCAGCATAGGTGTAGTTGATCAGTGCTATATAAGAGCTAAGTCATAATTAACCTTTATAATGTAGGGCAATAACGGGGGGGGGGGGGGGGGTCCATAATGCACAAATAATTTTTAGTGTGTGTGTGCAGGTGCATAATACATATGGTAACCTTGATTATAATGAGTGATCACTTTCCTACATATGTGACAATCCATTAATATTTTTATACACATGCAAGTTACATTTATCGTACTTAAATATTAATATTCTGGAATACATGTAAATATATATATTTTGGGAGAGAACCTGAATTCAGCATAGGTGTAGTTGATCAGTGCTATATAAGAGCTAACTCATAATTAACCTTTATAATGTAGGGCAATAATGATGTATTACTTGAGCATGTGAAGCCTAACTAAATTGAGAACATATGTTTGAGAAGATGATCGGTGATATATTTAGAGCAAACGCGAGCCTTATATTAGAGCAATAATGTGATATAATATGAGCATGCTAAACTATATTGAGACAAACCTGACTTTGGCTTAGGTATAAGAGATCAGTGCTATATAATGTTAGAGTAATATTGAGCCTTGATAATTTCAGAGAATTTTAACCTTGATATATTGTATTGATGCTACACTACATGTATATATCAATAAGAAGTGCTATATATTAGAGCAAAGTTGAGTATTGACAATTTGAAAGCAATAATTAGGTTACCCGAGTACATGCACATGTGTATAAGCTGAGCATGTTAATCATGGCTATATAATTAGGCGAACATAAATTGACCATATTTTTATCTTAATTTCACCAGGAATACTTCTAGTTGAGAAACTATACATATATCTTTACTTATAGATTGAGACGTCCCCTCCAGAGAAAACACACATCTGCCAATTAATAGGTTATGAACAAGAAAAAGACAAATTCATACTGAATTGCTTGATAAATGAATGTGTAATAGATATCAACACAAGCAGGATCCAAATGTGGCACAATGGGGATGCTAAGCCCGAGATGATCCTCGACAATGAGGAAGCATCCCCTGAGATGATACTTGACAGAACTATGTCGCTTGCAGCTATTATTACAAAAATGTCGGGTGTTGCTATACATGTACATATATCTCACGTCTAAAATTATGAGGAAAAACATACATGTATCAATACATATGTCAAATATTTATTTTCACTGAAATGACTACATTTTTAAGGTTTTAAACATACAGTGTGTGAGAATTGTGATAGAGAATACTGCATTGTATTTTTTTATTAAAAATATTTGGAATCAAAATGGTATTCAAATTATCCTTGTTTGCATGGATATATATGAAATAAATGGGAGAATACTGTGCATATCTATACCTATCATGCCTATGTTAAAACGTGTGTTCTTGCTATATTTTATCTAAATAGTTAATATATTTATGCACAAAATATCACCCTTTTACTATATTAAGGACATAAACAGTAAACACAACAGGAAGTGTTCTAGTTGCAGTCTAAAGTGCTATATCACTACAGTTTTGCCCTGCCTCACAAAAGTCATAAAGATGTGCTGTTTCGTACGACATCGTCAATTTTTTCATAGTTGGTGATTAGGTCAGTTAATGGGGAACCACATATAGACAGTCAATGAATTTGGTACGCAGTTGTATTAGCATTCGCATGGCAATTATTTGGCTTGACCCCCTCAGTTATATTCTAGGGACTATACTGAACATGTTGTGAAAGTCTATGGGGAACAGTCAACATTTGAACGTTTTGCATTATTCACATGTTTAAGAGATGCCTTATTCATTTCAACATTTGAATTATTAAAATTGGATACAGATGAAACATATCTCCCTGTCAACAGTTTGTACCACACATACAATTAGGTTTATATCAATATCATTAATTCTTATGAGGCCATCCGAGTAAACAGTACTTCAGTACTTTGATTATATTTAAAATGCACAACGCTTATCTCCCTTTATTACTGACCTATTTACTGATGATAGCATTCACAAATAATTGGTAAGTATTTTGAATTGATGATATTTTTTATACAATTTAAACACGACTTATTCACTTCAACCCAGTTTGAATGAATAAGAACAAAACGTTATTATTTATATACATTCATATCCTTAGATATGAACATTCCACACCACGAGCAATGACGAGGCGAAGCAGACATATCCTTAAATATGGTGATTTTATACCTGTTGTACACCCTTCGGTTTCGCCTAATAGTGTTCTTTTAAGTACTTCAAAGTATTTTAGCACCCTTCAGTAAAGTTGTACACTACTTGACTTCGCGTTATGGTGTACTTAGCTACTTCAGGGTGTTAAAATCTCCATATGAAAGTAGATGACCAATGTATATCCTGTTGTTCAGTGTGGCCGTATACCCGGACCGTATACAGAGACGTATTAAATATAGAATAGAGATATATGACGTAGAAATAGGTAAGATACTGAAGTAAGTAAATTCAGCATGCATGCCCTTCATAGAAAAAAGAAAACCTGATAATTAACTGAAAATAAGAAGTGAATGGTGAATTAAATAATCAAATTATGCCAAAGATAAAATCTATCAACTAAATTACTATCAACTACCTTTAAAAAGAATAGATGGAAAAATCAAAATCCATTAAAATAATGAATACTGTAAAAAAAAAGGATAAAAGAACATCAAAGAAATTTTTTGAACTGTCTATGCAAATAGTAAAGAAAATTTTATGAATGTATATATATATATTCTGTTCCAATGTCTTTTCTAATAATGCTTTTAAGACACATTAAAGTTTTATCATGTTTATGGGGACAGATGAAATTTCACAATAAAATTCTTTGAAAAGTTTTTATAATGCCTTGTGAGTGTATTAAATATAAATAACTATTAATTTTAAATTAACTTTGTGTCTAAAATTCTGATTTTTCACCCAAATTCATAACCTCAAGGCATAATTCCGGCTAATCATGTTCAAAATCCATGATTTTGATGCATAACAATGAAAACTAGATATAACTGTTACCCACAGCATAACGGATGTTTCTCTAACGCTCCCATTGCCACAGGCTCACTGAATTTTTTTGAGTTTTTGAGTGCCAACCGTCTTGGAATGCCGGCCATCTTGGATTTTCCAATATGGCCGATTGAAAGCACTTGTGACCTATTCTTAAACCAAATACAAGAGCCCTTGGCTCGATACACACCACTTTATAAAGAGAAATAAAATCGCTCATAAAAAATCTCCATTAGCAAATGACTAGCAGAAAAGCAATAAAATTGCATAACAATGTCAAATTATTACGCACCCGTGACCAGAATTGGAGAAGTACACGACTGAGAGAAGAGCATAAATTATTTTACCCTTCTTCAACCATTCGTCCACATAGAGACCGTAATATCTTGGGGTTTGTCCAAATTATTCCTATAGACCTACAGTTTTTAAGGTAGATGGATGGATGAATTATTGTTTAACGTCCAGTGGCAACCAGGTGCATATCAGGACGAGAACATGTTGATATGATAATGAATATGATCCCTGCTTTGTACTAGACCGACACGCTAAGTCGGATTTTTAATGTGCTAGCTCACGAGGTAACTGTCCGCAGGTAGACATATCACCTCACTCGGACACATTATACTGACTCCGAGCCGACCGGTCTTAGCTCTTACTCCTAAATGCCGAGTGCTTGGCGGAGAAGCAGCAAATACCAATTTTAATGTCTTTGGTTTGACCCGGCCGGGGATCGAACCCGCGACCTTCCGCACTCGGGGCGAGCACGCTACCACGAGACCACCGATGCGGTCTTTTAAGGTAGAAATGTTAATGTTTTTGTTGAAATTAACACTGAGGTACATATGGGGATTCTTCGGACCCCACCCCCGTACAATTTTCAAGTGTTAAATGTTTTATTTTTTAGGATGATTTATATACATTTAAGACGCCTTTCTTTCCTGTGATTCCATAGAAGAACGAGCTCCGGTCGTCCTACAAGTGTTTATATTAGCTACAGGTTCCTCAACGTCTTGTTGATTCATACACAAACTTTTGGCAAAGTATTCGTTTCTATATTGTTTCAGTTCAGATTTCACTTTTCTGATGAGGTCTCTTAAATCTTTTCCACTCGTTGTCAGTCCTGATACATCCATTGCAGATATTCATGTTTTTGTAGAATTCATCAAAGCTCTTGTTTATTTGACACTTTGTACATTTCTTGTTTGGATCCACTTTGCTGGGTCCCCCACTTGTGTTTTCCAGCCGTTTGGTTCTCGTCACTTTGGTTTGAAGTATTTTCCTTTTCCTTTCTGGTTTTGTTTTGGCAGTAGTTATGAAACTGATGGTCCTGGCGACTCTGTCGCAATGCATTTCCTATGGGGAAAAAGGTATCCTCCCAGTGACTCGGAGGATACCCCTTAATGACCTTTTTAATTAATTAGGTCAATTAGGAAACTTAATAAGGTCTTGAAAAGGTTTATAAGATCAATTAGGAAAATTTATTAGGTCAATTTAGATTTTGATTAAATGGGTCAGTTAAGAAATTAACATTTTGATAGTGTGTTTGATGTTTTTTATAATGTTATTTGTTAGTTTTCTTATTGATACAATACAAATATCAAATATCTTTTTTTTTGTTGTTTTTATTCTATTGTGTTTAAACTAATGTTTTCTTTCATGTTTTATAAATACCTAGAACTTTGTTGTAATTTTGTCTTGCAAGAACAAAAGTGTTTAATGCATTTTAAAATATAGAAAAAGACTGTATACAATGATTTAATATCTCCCGTCATGAGACGAATATGGGTCGGAAAACCATCTACATATTGTCTTTACAATATACAAAATAAATTAAACTTTATACGTCTAGATAAGCACAAATTTATAGTTCATAAACATTCTCTATAGGTTATTCACATCCCCAGCAGATATCCATGAATTAAATTTCTTCGGCCAATTCAACCATTCAACCATTTCACGAATAATTGTTTATTACGACCAGTGCCTCTGGTCTTTAAGATCTCCTCCACTTTCGATAAGTCGTCGTCTCTGACATCCACTTTTTGCAATTCGGATGATAGAATGTCCCTTTAATATCTTCGTCATGAAAATCTTTCAATCTGTATATTGGCAATCCACCACGTAATATTTTCTGTGAAATTTTGAATATTTCTCCGGTCCATTTTTCATCGTATTCTCTGGTAAATGGGTTTCTTATATATGTAAGTCTGACTTTATCTCCTACTTTAAAACGGAACAGTTTCGTGACCGTTTTGGTCTTGACTATTGACACTGTTTTCTTTCACCACAAATTTGTTTCTTTGCCTTTAGCTACCTTATTTGGAGACACCCCTATCGTTCAATATTATGTTTTGTTGTAGCTATTTGCAAATTTCTGCAAGTCATCCACATACTCATAGGATTGATTATGTGTAAAATACCTCACGATCTTCGACTTAATTGTTTTATTCAATCTCTCAACATAGTTAGCCTTGATTTCTGCGTTTTGTGCGTAGAGATGTTGAATTCCTCTCTGTTTTAATAGATCCTCTACCGATCAAGATCTAAATTCTTGACCTTTGTCGGTTCTTATTCTCCTAGGTGATCGTCCTTCTGCCAAAACATTTTGTAAAGCTCTCTTCACGGATTCACCTTTCTTATCTATCAACCAAGCATATTTGGAGAAGATATCTATGACAACTAATATGTAGTTGTAGCCATCGTTATATTTTGCAAACTTGGTCATATCCATAAGATCGGCATCCCATCGATCGTCTATACCAGTTACGATGACTCTATTTCGTTTGAATGATCGTCTTACAGGTCTCTGCAGGCTATATGGTTCTTGTCGTTGCAACCATGTTCTTATTTTATATTTACTTAAGACGAATTTCCCCTCTTTTCTGACAAATCTGTACAATTTATCGGGTCCACTGAAACTAGCAGGATTAGATGGATCATAATATTTTAAGATATCTTTCCCATGGAGAAGGCATCTGTTCAATCCAAGTTACTAATTAGGACTAATAAATACAATGTTTGATATAGTAATTTATACTATCTAGTCGTCATCTATCGCCTCCTCCTCCTCCTCGCTATCTTCCCCATTACTGTCTTCTTCCTCATCATTTTCATATGTTTCATGGTCGATGACATCATCAAGAAACCCTTCTAGCACTGGTTTGTATTTTCTGGTGGAAATTGTTATTGCTTTTTCATAGTCCATTCCACCATCAACTAAGCTTTCTATCATGGTCATGAATGTGTTGTGAAAGTGTCCATCCTTTAACTGTAGCATATATTTAAGCAAATCGACATATCTGGAAGTAAAATCATCCATTTCCTCAGCTTTAAATTTACGGATTCGCTTTCATTCTAGCCTCATTATCTGATAACCCTTCTGAGATATATTTATTAACTTTACTTTCCCATTTATCCTCGGATTGTAGTTAATGTTGCTATACGTTCAAATGCCACTTCCTCGCCATCTCCGATGTCAAGTTTTCGTTTTTTAGTAGTAGGTTCATAATCCTCAATATCATCGAATTTTCTTTTGTTTTCCGGGCACCATCTATTCATATACCTGGCTAAGTCAGGCACACTTTCAAACACTAATCCACAGTCATCACACGAAGGCATCTTATCGTTTATATTTTCTTCTGTGTCGTTGCTATATTTATTTCCTATTTCTATGTCCTTGGTATGTATACTATCGTTACTATACGTCTATCCTTTAAATGAGCAATTTCAGATGTGTCCCTCTTTATATACTGACTACCACCGGTTTGAATTGTAGCACCTTCAAAGATATTAGTTTTTAGTCGCTCGTCATCGGGTGTAGTCTGTTTCAAATCTACAAACAAATATCCATATGGCTGCTTAGTTCCCTCTTTATACTTTTTCATGAATTTATTAGAGTTTTGGGGGTACATTTGCCTTGCCAGAGTAGCAGGTCCAACTTGATCACGTGGGTTTTTAAAGAGAACCAAAAATACTGACTATTGATACTCGTGGCTCTACTTCCTTTGCCTTTATAGAATGCGTTTTGTACCAGACATGCCACACTGAGATTCCTATGATGACTTCCCTCCACAAAAAGTTCACAAACATCCTGACTATTAGTAACATCCTTCATAGATCGTCTAAGATAATTAAAGTAGGGAATTTTGTGTCTATGAATGAATCTTCATTTAAGTCCTCTGGGATACCATGGACAAATACTATGTGTTTGATTGTCTGCTTCATTTCGTTAAACATTGGCTGCCATCGTTTGTAGCACCAAATGATGCGTTCCGGATTCGGTTTTATCATAGAATTTGCATTTTCTAGGAGTTGTTTCATGTCAAGCCACAATCACCACAACTGCTCATGATAGGAGCTTTTATAAACACGTCTTACTCCTTCAACTGCTTAGAAAGAAATGAAAATAACCGTAATTTTGGTGTGATTTATATTCGCCAGTGACCATATGCTAGACTTCTTATTCCATCTTCGAGAATATACTTTTTATCGTCGAATGGTGATAGTCCTAGTTTGTTGATAGTAATGTTGTACAACTGGTGTTCATGTGATCTGATCTGATTCATTGAAGACGTGTGAATGGTTTTATCAAACAAGCACTGTTTGTAATGTTCATGTCTGGTGTGTTGTTTAATGACACACTTCTTGATTCCTTTTGCTGTTTTCTTCTCAATCAATTTATCATCTTCTTGGTAGATAAGGGAATACATTTTTGATTTAAGTCCTACAAATTCATGTATAGGAATGCCATGTGTTTCATCTTTCACCTAACCAAGAACTTTCTTGTTAACGTGCTATGCAGTGGGTGGTCTTGCTTGTACTCTGATGCATCGAATAATTCTTTGTCATTGAGCATGTCACTATATATGTCATGTGTGTAAACGTTGTAGCAAAGGCAATCGGTTTCTGTAAACAAGAGTTGTGCGTTTTGTCCATACTTCTGCTTCATAAAGTTATAATGAAAATCATACATCAAGGTTTTTGACAGGTCTGATATGGAAAATCCAACGTAGATGGGTCTGTTCAAATAGAGCTTCTGCTTCAGCATATGTACGGCGACCAAATCCGCCTTGAAAATCTTAAAGGCATGGAATGTTGGTTTATTTGTTAGTTTTCTTGCCTTAGACTGGTTGTTAACTAGATGAATATCGATTCTTTTCCTGAGATTCTCCATGGTGTTACCTAGTTATAAATAAATAAACACATACATACATAAATAAATAAATAAATATAACTATAAGTAAATAATATTTATAACTCGAAATATTTCCTACTTAGATAAAACACGTGAATTTCTTTGGTGTCATTATTATTAAATTCACCGACTATAAAATGTTTTACTATAATTAATAATATATTTATACACCGTTGCTGTTGTAACTTCTGTTATTGTTGCTATTGTGTGTGCACAATTAATGTACTTACCAAATACTGCATTATTCATTAATTTGAAGATGTCCTTCTCGAAATCGTTCTTTGCCAGTTTTCATTTCTCCGTGTTGAAGTCAATATACCTCTTCAACCACGGCTCTTGTTTGAACGTCATCACACGATGTATCCTGGTGACTCTCATGCCTAGTGACGTATATTTTTAGATTTCTATAGTGAACCACATATTTTTCCTTGGCTTTAAGATTTGGAATGAGTTGTTCCTTTTAGGCCAAGTTCTACTAAAAGGGTCTTTGCATATGGTGATAGCATTTCGTCCGAAACTTTCATTTTTTTCGGGAGCTAGTGGATATTCATTATGAAGGTCATGGAGGTCTTCAGGATAATCTAGATCAACCTCCAATATAAAGCCACTGTCATCATCGTCTTCAACTTCATTTATTCGTAGACTTTCAATTTCATTTTCATTCAACCATCTGAAGTCTTTTACAGGAAGTGCTTGGGACATGGCCCAGCCGTACAAATTGTTTGCATCTAAATAGATCAAATGGTTACTTTCCTCTTTCGGATCATAGCCTGGAACATATTTGTTGTTAGCTTTGGCAAAGCGATGTGTTATCATTGATATTTCTCCTCGAAGGCCCTGTTCGATGAATAGATGGATGAATTATTGTTTAACGTCCAGTGGCAACCAGGTACATATCAGGACGAGAAGATGTTGATATGATAATGAATCTCATCCCTGCTTTGTACTAGACCGACACGCTAAGTCGGATTTTTAATGTGCTAGCTCACGAGGTAACTGTCCGCAGGAAGACATATCACCTCACTCGGACACATTATACTGACTCCGAGCCGACCAGTCTTTGCTCTTACTCCTAGATGCCGCGTGCTTGGCGGAGAAGCAGCAAATACCAATTTTAATGTCTTTGGTTTGACCCGGCCGGGGATCGAACCCGCGACCTTCCGCACTCGGGGCGAGCACGCTACCACGAGACCACCGAGGCGGTTTCGATGAATAGATGCATATCAATGTCTGTCAATAATTCCAGCTTCATACCTGTCATTTTCAAAGCGCCTTGCCATGCAAGTCCTGGTGATGTATAAAAATGTGCAGCGTCCAGACCATAATAATTCAGACAGATGTTTCTAAAGTTTTCAAATACGTCAGCAAGCAGTAATACATCGGTTAATACATACAAGTCGTGGTATTTTCCAAGGTTCTGTATAGAAAAGAGTTCCCATACATTTTGCGCATGCGCATAATAATTATCCGAAATCCATTCCCCAGATAAATGTGCTGTGGAAGGCTGATATTGGTGGTAGTTGTTGTTCTGCAAATTTAGTTTCTGAATCGAAATATTCGTATGGATAGACCTGCTTTCTTAATAGAAATTCCATTTTCTCGCTTCCAAAATGATCTTTTAAATGTTTGAATTGTGACGATCCTTCTTTAGCAAGGTTACCTACGAGTTTTTCCAAAGACGATGACATAAATTGGAAAGAGTCAATGAAGTCCGTACACCCAAGAGAAAATGAGATGTATTTCTCCATGTTATTAGGTATAAATTTGAGTTGTTTCCCCTGTACTTTTCCTTTTGCCTGCATGATCAGGTGACTGTCATAACCTCGCAGATTGTGAAATATAACAGGAATGCGTCCCGTAAACTTGTAGTTAATGTTGCAGTCATTGTGAGCAACTCCCCTGAATTTCCCAGTCACGTGACAGTGGTCTCTGACTCGATCGTTACCTAATTCCTCGTTGCATATGTGACAATAAGTAGCCTTTTTGAATAACCGCCAGTCACTGCCTGTCATTACCATTGGCTCGCAGATTTTAAATCTTTTCTCTATTTCTTCTTGTTCTGTCATCATAAAATCTACAAACTTATCGGCTGCATCCAAACCTCGATAGACAACGGGTTTTTTGGAGGTTTCTGGTGTTAAACCTATGACTTTGTAAGCAAATCCACATGGTACGTGCTGCGTTGACCTCGTCGTCGATGATTTAGATGGATCTCTCTCACAACCTTGAATGGGCATCTGAAGACTTTCAAAGTCAGCATAGATAACATAGGGTACTTTGAGTTGTTTACGAATGTCTTTGTAAAATAACCATTTGTCGTCTTCCTTTGGCATTTCAATTCTCTGTGGTCCATGTGTTTGGCAGTATGGTTTGTGATCATTTAGAATCCGTTCTTGGTGAAGTCTTGTAAGCAATATGGACAATAGTAATGACGATTTTGATGAGTCTTCTGGTCAGCTAATAACTTATTCAAATCCCTTATATAACAATAGTGAGATTTCCTATTGTCTGATATCAAAAGCAGGTCAATCCGTATCTCAAATCTACAACTAGTGACGTGTATTGCGGAAACGCAATTCTCGTAACCAAACAAATTTATAGATATGATGTTCTGCTTCTCGAATTTCGGAATATCTTCCATTTTCACAGGAAATGATATTCCTTTAAAGTTTAATTCCGATTCATGTTCTTTATATTTCTAAATACGCTCGCCATTCCGCTTTGCTGGATACAACGCAGCCAGAATTGACCACATAAAACATTTATTATCCTTGTTTTTCACGTTGATGATAGCATGCTTAGATCTTAATTTGATTGGTAGTGGAATATAGCTGGGTCCTTCCAGTGGTCTGTAGCGCGCCATATGTATTGTCAAATCTACAATTCTTTCTATTGCCCAATTACTGCCTTGCCTCTGGTATTCGATAAATGAGTTGAACATCTTCTTTATTGATTCTTTTAAACCGTCATCTATGTCTTCAAATTTCAAGCTTGTTTGACATTTGTATTGCACATGGTAGATGATGTCTGACAAGATTATTCATTGATTTGTTACATAAATTACCAGTATTTATCAAAATTCAAAAATAATAGAAATACTAAGGGTTCATTCCTTGTATTGCACACGGTAGATCTCCTTAGCTGAAATTTGGCTTCCTATTTCGGTATTTTTGGTTGAGTACTTCTTGTCTAATATAAGTTTGGTTTTTGGTTTTCCAAATGTTTCGGTTTTAATGCTGCTGATGAGAGGTAACTCCTTGAAATGCGTCGTATACAGCATAGTGTAAATTTACTATATCTAATATTGGTATTTTTGGATTGTTATTTTGAAACTCCTGGGATGATGCCTCTGCTGGTGGACCCTAGGTCCCCGAGGTTATTCGCCGACCCAATCGTCAGACTTGTCTGACATGATTATTCATTGATTTGTTACAGAAATTACCAGTATTTAACAAATTCAAAAATAATAGAAATACTAAGGGTTCATTCCTTGTATTGCACATGGTAGATCTCCTTAGCTGAAATTTGGCTTCCTATTTCGGTATTTTTGGTTGAGTACTTGTTGTTTAATATAAGTTTGGTTTTTTGGTTTTCCATATGTTTCGGTTTTAATGCTGCTGATGAGAAGTAACTCCTTGAAATGCGTCGTATACAGCATAGTGTAAATTTACTATATCTAATATTGGTATCTTTGGATTGTTAGCTCACCTGACCCAAAGGGTCAAGTGAGCTTTTCTCATCACTTGGCGTCCGTCGTCCGTCGTCCGTCGTCGTCGTCTGTTAACTTTTACAAAAATCTTCTCCTCTGAAACTACTGGGCCAAATTGAACCAAACTTGGCCACAAGCATCATTAGGGTATCTAGTTTAAAAAATGTGTCCGATGACCCCGCCTGTCAACCAACATGGCCGACATGGCTAAAAATAGAACATAGGGGTAAACTGCAGTTTTTGTCTTATATCTCAAAAACTAAAGCAATTAGAGCAAAACTGACATGGGGTAAAAATGTTCATCAGGTCAAGATCTACCTGTCATGAAATTTTCAGACGAATCGGTCAACCCTTTGTTGGGTTATTGCCCCTGAATTTTTAATTTTAAGGAAATTTTGCAGTTTTAGGTTATTATCTTGAATATTATTATAGATAAAGACAAATTGTAAACAGCAAAAATGTTCAACAAAGTAAGATCTACAAATAAGTCAACATGACCAAAATCGTTGATTGACCCCTTATAGGAGTTTTTGCCCTTTAAAGACGGCATTCAGCGTAAACTTTGCTTTTAAGATCTTTTCCTCTCAAACCACTGAGCCAATTGAGACCAGACTTTGGTGGAATGGTTCTTGGCTGGCCCCCTTCCAAACTTATGTCTGGCATCCCCGACTTCCATGGCTGCTGTTACTAAAAATAGAAAAAAAAGGGGGGGGGGGTGAATTTTAAAAACCTTCTTATATGAAACTACAAGGCCAGTTGGAACCAAAGTTGGCAGTAATGGTTTTTAGGAAGTTCTCTTTCAGAAATATGTCCAATGACCCGGACTGTTAACCAAGATGGCCGCCACAGCCGAACTTAGTTTAACATAGGGCCCTATGGGAAAATTCATTGAAAAATATTCTTGCCTTAAACCACTTGACCAATTGGAACCAGACTTGTCAGCAATGGTCCTTAGATGGTCCTCTTAGAGAGGTGTGTCTGATGACCCGGACTGTGAACCAAGATGGCCGCCACAGCTGAACTTAGTTTAACATAGGCCCTATAGGAAAATTCATTGAAAAATTGTGTTGTCTGAAACCACTTGACATATTGGAGCAGGACTTGGCGGCATTGGTCCTTAGGAGGTCCTTTTTCAGAAATGTGTCAAATTTCGTGGACTGTAAACCAAGATGGCCGCCACAGCAGAACTTAGTTTAACATAGGACCCTATGGGAAATTCACTCAAAAATCTTCTCGTCTGAAACCACTAAGTCAATTAGAATTAGACTTGGTAGCAATGGGTCCTTAGATGGTCCTCTTTCAGAATTTTTGTGCGACGACCCAGACTGTCAACCAAGATGGCCGTCACAGCAGAACTTAGTTTAACATAGGGCCCTATGGAAAAATTAATTGAAAAATCTTCTTGTCTGAAACCACTTGACATATTTGAGCCAGACTTGGCAGCATTGGTCCTTAGGAGATCCTCTTTCAGAAATATGTCCGATCACGTGGATTGTCAACCAAGATGGCTGCCACACCAAACTTTGTTAAATATTGGACCCTATAGAAAAATTCAGTTAAAAATCTTCTTGTCTGAAACCGCTTAGCCAGTTGGAACAAGACTTAGCAGAAATGGTCCTTAGATGGTTCTCTTTTAGAAATGTATCCGTTGACCTGGACTAAACCAAGATGGCTGCCACAGCTGAAATTAGTTTAACACAGAATCCTATAGAAAAACCAGCCAAATTGACTGCAACACTTAAATTTTTAGGTCTGCTCAAGGTGAAAAGTTAAATCCAGGTGAGCGATACAGGCTCTTGAGAGCCTCTAGTTATTTTACCACGAATATATGGTTCTGCTGTTTCTAGTTGATCACCATTTTTTCTTGTCATTTTGATGTTTATGGACAAGTACCATTTTATACCACCTTTTTCTTTTATTGTCTTTTTGAGCTTGTTTTTAACATCTTCATATTTACTTTTCAAAAAAGTCATCGGGTCGAATTTAACTTTTCCTTCTGCAAGGATAACATGAGTCTGCACTGTTCCATTTAGTGCTTTAAAATTACACGAGTCTTCTCTTTCTTTCCTTTTAATTTCACCTCCTCCTGTTTGAACATGTCGTTGCAGGTGGCGCCTATAGTTGTCCTGTCTGGTAAACCACTTATTGCAAATGTTACAATTCCATTTGTCTTGACCATGAGCTGTTCTTTTGTGACGATATAAATTTGACTTTTGAGTAAACTGTTTCTCACATACATAACAGTCATAGGTTTTCGGTGTCTGTTTCTTCATCTTTAGTAGTCTAAAACGAAATGGCCATTATTTTGACCGTCATCGAATTTATAAAGCTTAAAGTCACGAGACATGTCCATTATTTTAAAGGGTCTAAAATGTTTGATTAAGACTTTCGTCAAAGTAGCCACCGTCCTTCGACGCCTTATATCACTACAAAGCGGAGCTGCCCTCGAAACCAAGGCTGCATGCACACAGTCGGAAAGGAATTCCAAGTCATCGCGGGGATATATCATATTGCTTGCCTTTCCGTTGTTAGCTATGATATCGACCTTAACTAATACACAATGTTCATGCAGGAGGCTACTCAAACATTCTAGATTTATAACATTTGCATTAACTTGCATTTCTATTATTTTTAAATGAACGGGAAATAATGACCAAATAAAAAAAGGAAAACATAAAATTTATAATTAATTTCTTATTATCTTGGTAGAATTATGAAATACAGTATTATGGTATCATTGGTTTATCCCCCTTTTCAAGCAATGACGCCCTTATCATACCACTGAAGCGCCCTTTTTAACAAGCGTTGGTAGCCTACTTGTAAACTATTGTGGTGACTTGCGAACATAACTACCGCTCTCGTCCTCCACAACGGAGCAACTCTTCAAGGAAATGATAAAAACGTTACGGAGAAGCTTTTGGTTGACATCCATATGAGATGTTATTCTCCCTTAATCTCATAGAGTCGAGAAGAGTCACACAGTCATATTCAAAAGCCGTTGCATATCAGCCAAATTATTTTAACCATTACTTGTTTTCATACTTAGCCAGTATAATTAAATCCACAGAATTATTTACGTCTTCACAATTTAACTGTTGATTTAAAATTGAATTTTCAATCGATTTTCTCGCTTATATAGGTAGGTCTTATGAATTTCATGTCGAGGTATTCCAGGACCTCGTCAAATTGCAAATAAACAATTCAATAAAATACAAGTTTATGATTGTAATAGAAAAAGAAATATTTTATACTTTCCTATAATTTTTAAAATCGTAAAGCTTAATTTTTTGTTTTTTTTTTGTTTTTGTTTTTTATTCCCATTTCCATCTTATATACCTTTTACCCCTTTCCTATTAGACTCGTCCATTTAAAGCGTCAGTTGGACATGGTCGCCATATTGACCGGACGCTTTTTTGTCGTTCCCACAAAAGTTTTAATAATTTCGAATTCGGTGCGAGTACGTATGAATTTATATCGAAGGACATTTCTTTTAATACATACAAACCCTTATTTTCTTTTTATTTCTTATAAGCACACTCAGTACTTGGATTTTAGCCTTAAAACGGTAAGAAATGACAATGTTGACATCCATTTGGTTGTGTAATCTCAGGATATAAACAGCGGATTAGGCGTTTCATTCAGTGTTATCATTTTTAGCTCACCTGACCCAAAGGGTCAAGTGAGCTATTCTCATCACTTGGCGTCCGACGTCCGTCGTCGTCGTCCGTCGTCGTCCGTCGTCGTCGTCCGTCGTCCGTCGTCGTCCGTCGTCCGTCGTCCGTTAACTTTTACAAAAATCTTCTCTGAAACTACTGGGCCAAATTGAACCAAACTTGGCCACAAGCATCATTAGTGTATCTAGTTTAAAAAATGTGTCCGATGACCCCGTCTGCCAACCAACATGGCCGACATGGCTAAAAATAGAACATAGGGGTAAACTGCAGTTTTTGTCTTATATCTCAAAAACTAAAGCAATTAGAGCAAAACTGACACGGAGTAAAACTGTTCATCAGGTCAAGATCTACCTGCCATGAAATTTTCAGACGAATCGGTCAACCGTTTGTTGGGTTATTGCCCCTGAATTGTTAATTTTAAGGAAATTTTGCAGTTTTAGGTTATTATCTTGAATATTATTATAGATAAAGACAAATTATAAACAGCAAAAATGTTCAACAAAGTAAGATCTACAAATAAGTCAATATGACCAAAATCATTGATTGACCCCTTATAGGAGTTTTTGCCCTTTAAAGACGGCATCCAGCGTAAACTTTCCTTTAAAGATCTTTTCCTCTCAAACCACTGGGCCAATTGAGACCAAACTTTGTTGGAATGGTCCTTGGGTGGGCCCCTTTCCAAAATTATGTCTGGCATCCCCGACTTCCAACCGACATGGCTGCTGTTACAAAAAATAGAAAAAAAGGGGGGGGGGTGAATTTAAAAAATCTTCTTATATGAAACTACAAGGCCAATTGGAACCAAAGTTGACAGTAATTGTTCTTAGGAGGTTCTCTTTCAGAAATATGTCCAATGACCCGGACTGTTAACCAAGATGGCCGCCACAGCCAAACTTAGTTTAACATAAGGCCCTATGGGAAAATTCATTGAAAAATCTTCTTGTCTTAAACCACTTGACCAATTGGAACCAGACTTGACAGCAATGGTTCTTAGATGGTTCTCTTACAGAGGTGTGTCCAATGACCCGGACTGTCAACCAAGATGGCCGCCACAACTGGACTTAGTTTAACATAGGGCCCTATAGGAAAATTCATTGAAACATCTTCTTGTCAGAAACCAGTTGACATATTGGAGCAGGACTTGGCAGCATTGGTCCTTAGGAAGTCCTTTTTCAGAAATGTGTCTGATTTCGTGGACTGTGAACCAAGATGACCGCCACAGCAGAACTTAGTTTAACATAGGACCATATGGGAAATTCACTCAAAAATCTCCTCGTCTGAAACCATTAAGCCAATTAGAATTAGACTTGGTAGCAATGGTCCTTAGATGGTCCTCTTTCAGAATTTTGTGCGATGACCCAGACTGTCAACCAAGATGGCCGCCACACCCGAACTTAGTTTAACATAGGGCCCTATGGAAAAATTCATTGAGAAATCTTCTTGTCTGAAACCACTTGACATATTGGAGCCAGACTTGTAGCATTGGTCCTTAGGAGGTCCTCTTTCAGAAATGTGTCCAATCACCCAGATTGTCAACCAAGATGGCTGCCACACCAAACTTTGTTAAATATTGGACCCTATAGGAAAATTCATTTAAAAATCTTCTTGTCTGAAACCGCTTAGCCAGTTGGAACAAGACTTAGCAGAAATGGCCCTTAGATGGTTCTCTTTTAGAAATATATCCGTTGACCTGGACTGTCAACCAAGATGACTGCCACAGCTGAAATTAGTTTAACATAGAATCCTATAGAAAAAGCAGCCAATTGACTGCAACACTTAAATTTTTAGGTCTGCTCAAGGTGAAAAGTTAAAATCCAGGTGAGCGAAACAGGCTCTTGAGAGCCTCTAGTTTAAAGTATGATTTTAAAATATTTGCTTTATTTAATTTAATTAACACATTATGTTTTTCATAAACAAACATGTATATACTAATGTATGTTCTTTAAAGTAACGGGATAATACACAAAAACATGTATATCGATCGTTTTATAAACAGCACACTTACATGTCAGAATTAAATGCCACGTCAACAGTGAGATGGTAAAAGTGATATCTACACTATTTAAAGGGTTAATTATAAAATCAATAAAAATAATTGATAAATGACGGCTAATTAAAATTACATTAATTAAAAACATGTTACTACTTTCAATTATAACAATTTATTTTCCTAATTGACCTAATTATTTAAAAAGGTCATTAAGGGGTATCCTCCGAGTCACTGGGAGGATACCTTTTCCCCCATAGAAAATGCATTGCGACAGAGTCGCCAGGACCATCAGTTTCATAACTACTTTTGGCGTTAAAAAGATCTACATGTATTAAATATCTAGCAGGAACAAATAAATCAACGAGAGGCGCTTTCGATTCCATTGATACGTGTGTGTTGTTTGTCTTCAAACAGCTCACGAAATTAATCAAAACCTCTGATTATATTTTCGTTAAAAGCTTTCCATTGGTGTCATAGTGACGAGGAGTGGCCGAAGGAAAATAAGCCGACGGAAAAAAAGAATCGGAACAAGGTAGTGACCATGGATCCAACGAAGACTCCGAACAGCAATGCGTCTCCATCGGATGTCATTTTGAATAGAACATTTCAAGTACATCAATCGGAATACTCACAGACAGTAAACGAACTTGTCGAAGTCGGAGTGGAAGTAGACAAGGCACGCATGGCAGCATATAGAGACATGTTTGACTCATACAGAGACGAAATACGAAAGCATTACCTCGGACTGATGTCCTGGCATCACGACATGAATAAAGACCCCATTCATAGAAAGATTAAGAAAACGGCTAAACGCTCGAGAGAAGAGGAAGACTACGAATCAAAAGAATCATGGGAATATGCCGTAGAAAAACGAAAATATCTGCTTAACCGTTAAGATTTCCTCCCAACAACAGGTAAAGACGGATTATAAATTTACGGTAAACAATATTATTTCCTAATAAAATTTAGGGTAGAAAAGCTAGCAGATTGTGTGGCACCAACTAATGATGAGGTATCTGTTATTTCAGATGCCACAAATTTTATTCGTGACATGACAGTCGAAGAAAACGGAAAAATAGTATACGACTGTAACAATTTGTCATTAGCAAATCACGTCTTATGGTCTATCCACCGTTTTTTCAACTAAAGGTTACTGAGAGCTGACGTAGGGTGAATACCGCCCAAGTACAGATCTTTAGAGTTGAAGAAATGTTTTGTTCTGCGTGCGTGCTTTTCACGTGCCTTCAATAATTTGAAGTTACGGGCGATGTTCATACCATTATAATTTAATTTGATTTGAATACTGCATTTTGATTGGCTGAACAACATAGAGCAACATTGATTATTATACTCTATAACCTGGTTTGGTCTTGTGACATCACCAACCCGGGGGGGGGGGGCTATGTGGCCGAGTGGTCTAGGTAGTTCGTCGTAACTACTAATGATCACTAGCCTGTCAAACTGCGGTTGTGAGTTCGAATCTCACCTGTGGCGAGGTGTGTTCGACTCCCACCTTAATTGACAAGGATTGCCAATTTTCCTACCGAAGGTCGGTGGTTTTCTCCGGGTACTCCGGCTTCCCCCACCAATAAAAACTGGCCGCCGCGAAATAGCCAAATGTGCTGAAAACGGCGTTAAACCCAACTAAACAAACAAACAACCATCACTAACGGTTTAATTAGCCACTTGTAAATTCAAATAGTGTCATGTCATTATTGATGCTTGAATCGAGGATTCATTGTACTTCTGTTTTGAAATTAAATTATAAGGAATGTTCCCAATTTTTGAACAGGATATACTTCAATAACCTGGTTTGGGTCAGTTTACGGTATTCATAAAACGCTTCGCAGTTTATGATGCGTAAACTGACCCAAACCAGGTTATATGATAGACAAACAACGTTCTCTGCTATAAAGCTGTCCAGAATTTGAAGATAATATAAAAATATATGCCAGTATATATATATATATATATATACTTTCTTGTAGGATTTAAATATTACGGCCAATTTTACATGCTTGAATTTAAAAAAAATCGTTATTCATAAACATTATGCGCTTTTATAAAGATCGATTTACGGCAAACTTTTGCTGTGCCTGGTAACATTTTAACAAAATATTTAAATTTTTTATCGGTCTTGTTATTTGTCTTTTTGACGCATACCCCCAACTTTTTGCCACACTAAAGTTCAGCTAGAGTTGTTACATTGTTATGATGACGTCATAAACAGATAAGCCCAGTTAAGTTCACAAAGGTTTCCTGTCCTACGCAACTTTTTGCTATTCTATAATTGTGAATCTTGTGTGGACTAAGACAAATTTTCAGCCCTGGTTAAAACTCACTTTATTTGTAAAAACTAAGACCGGTGTCATATGGTATTTTGAACCCCCTGAAAAGTGAACCCGGGGTGAAACTATCATATGGAAAATTGACCCTGAGTTCATTATACCGCATGGTATTTTGACCCCGGGGTCATTTTTCCCATATGGTATTTTGAACCCCACCATGGAAAATTGAACGCCCCTGTTTTAGGTAAAAACTATTGTAGATTATCTAATGTACAATATGTTGGCTAGGATTTTTTTTTAAATTGGAGGTGTATAGTAAGGGGTTCAATATACCATGGCAGGGGGGTCAAAATACCATGGCTAAGTAAAATTTTCCAAACATTTTAATAAGCATGTTGAATACATACCAACTACTTATTGGAGTATCATTACTATGTTAAGGAGTTAGAATAGCTATAATTTTTGAAATTGGAGGTGTATAGTAGGGTGTTCAATATGCCATGGCAGGGATGTCAAAATACCACGGCTGAGTAAAATTTTCGAAACATCTTTATATGCATGTTAAATACATACCAACTACTTATTGGAGTATGTAAAGGAGTTAGAGTTGCTATAATTTTTGAAATTGGAGGTGTATAGTATGGGGTTCAATATACCATGTCAGCGGGGTCAAAATACCACCATTTTTACCACGTAAAAATTTTCAAACATCTTTATAAGCATTTTTAATACATATCAACTACGTATTGGAGTATTATAACTATGTAAAGGATTTAGAATAGCTATAATCTTTAAATTGGAGGTGTATAGGAGGGTTTCAATATACCATGGCAGGGTTGTCAAAATACCATGGCTAAGTAAAATTTTCCAATCATCTTTATAAGCATGTTGAATACATACCAACTACTTATTGGAGTATTATTACTATGTAAAGGAGTTAGAATAGCTATCTATAATACTAAATTTACGAATTAGCCGAATAGGCGGCAAAACGCGTGGTTCAAAATAAACGATGTATGGTTCAGATTATAAAGGTTATTATCGGATTTGACAATCTGCATTTATAAATTTTAAACTGCAGTTTTGTTTATGTGCAAATGGAATTTGCATGGACTTTTCCGGTATGAATTCTCCCAACATATCCCTTAGAAGGTTCTCGAATGCATCATTTTAACACATTGATTTAAATAAACAATTACGCACATATTTTAAATGTATTTTTGTTTGAAATTACGGAAGAAGAATAAAACAAATTAAAAACATTCTCCTTCGAGTGGGATGTTTCCGCTTCATGTATTCAGGATTGTTTTTTCTACCATAATGCAATTTCTCCTAACTATAAACATTATGAACTTTGAAGATTATGAAGAAGTAAGGCAAAGTTCAGAGGAATTCCTAACTTAGTTGGTTTTTGGATTGCTCGGATGTTTACTTTGCACAAAGTGATAAAACCAACCATTATCCATTTTTACATTATTTGTCGTGTGACCTGTCTAAATATATCTCTACCATACAATTCCCTCAAAGCCCTAGATAAAAATATTTTTAACAAATGGTCATCTTTATCATTAATGACGAAATTTATCTTGGACATCTTTATAAACGTGGACAGCACACGCAGCCATACACTAAAAATGGTTTTATCGTCTATTGGATTTATTTGTGAAATTAAGCCTCGCTTGCCCTGCCCATGATGACAATGAACAATTGGAACAATTATTTTCCAAAAATATGCTCTACTTAACTCACGGCATCTTTTGAAAAATTCATTCGTCACTAAGGAAATTTTTATTCATATTCTTTTTTATATTTATTCTGAATGAAAAAGGTAATGCATTATGAAATGTGTATTTAATGAAAGCTTTTCATCAAGTTCCAGTTCAGAATTTATTGTAACATAAACATATTGACAATTTATGTGGTTGTATTTTCGTCATAGATTTTGACTATGATGGAACCTTAAGGTCCATTTTGGTAATTCTACGTGGCATACAGTCTACTTCATCAGTGGATACATCTTCGGTAGTAACGAACAACCGTATGACAATTAGGTCACGTTGACCTACATTTCACGCTACATTGACTTTGGTTAAAGTTTGCATTAACATCCATTTCTGGAATACTACAGCATATATAGACATGAAACTATCAGTTGATACCACCTACTTGACAGGAAAGTTTATGGGAAGCCTGCCACAACATTCACATTGAGTTCCTGTTCCACGAATGCCATGGCCGCAAAAACTTTTTTGTAAAGTCAATATGGCCACCACAAAAAAAATGCTTATTTTCCCGCGATCGCGCGGGCTCATTGTCTAGTAATTTTGGAGGTGTATAGTAGGGGATGTGTCTATTGTAATTTTAAATGATGAATTGAATAATTGATGATCCTTAGTTAGTTTTTATGAGAAGCCCTGTTTTGAATACTTTCTCATTGGTAGACAAATCATCATCAAGCAATAAAAGTTTGACACCCTTTAACTTTATTAGATAACTCAGTCGCAGATACTTGCGAAACAGGAGATACAATACAAATAATCACAAAAATACATGGCTAGACAGGAATTAATCTACAATTGATCAAAAATTACAATTTATTAAATAACTGTTAATTTATAGGCTTATATCGATCAACAGAGAATACGAGGAGCTAAAAATAACAATTGATCCGCGTGGTCCGTGCAATCGAAATTTGTGTCATTGTCTTTCAAGTAAATATAAATGCAGTTTTTCTTATAAACAAGGCTAATCTATTCAAAACAGGGATATTATAGTTCGATAACAAGCCGTACATATTTATATTGGTTGGTGATTTTGTGAAATATGCTGGGATATATTTTGAATGTAGTGTTGCCAATGTTGAATTGTTACAAATAAATAGATAATGAAATTCATTACCGATTGATTGGTCACATAACGTGCAAAATCTCTCATCACGAGGAATCTTACGCCATCTACCAGTTTTAATGGGTAATTTCAAGTTACAGGTACATAGTTTGCATATACTAATTCGATTTGAAAATGACAGTTTTAACAGATATGTTCAAGGCCAAAATTAGATATTATACTGGAGTGTAATTGTCCTTGCGGCGAATTCACCATATCTGATAACCATTTCTGTTTGAACTGATCGTGTAACCGCTGTTGCACAATTTTTTTCAAATATACTGGATTAAGAAGATTCAGGTTATACCAGTATTTGCTTTATCCAGTATCGTCTAGTACAGATTTTATTGAATTAAGCCAATTAAATTGCATATTTTCATGTACAGACAATTTAAGCATCAACCTATAAAGCGTGTATGATAGTTTATCATCGCTATGTAATAGTCTACCCCAAAAAGCAATCATATTTGTTTTAATAAGGGTATCAATTGATCTCCTTCCTAACTCGCCGTATATCATATAAGACGGCGTACTAGTTTTTACATCTAATACTTTCCTGCTAAACTGCAGGTGTATTTTTCGAGTATACTGTTGTTTCCAAAACCCCAGATTACATCGAACAATTTGATTTGTAAATCCACAGGGACGGAAATATTTCGTATCTTTCTGTATAACCCATGTAAATCCTTTTGTGCCTATTCCACTAATTTTTTATACGACCGCAAAATTTTTGCGGTCGTATATTGGTATGACGTTGGCGTCGTCGTCGTCGTCGTCTGCGTCGTCGTCTGCGTCGTCAGCGTCGTCGTCCGAAAACATTTGGTTTTCGCACTATAACTTTAGTATAAGTTAATAGAAATCTATGAAATTTAAACACAAGGTTTATGACCACAAAAGGAAGGTTGGGATTGATTTTGGGAGTTTTGGTCCCAACAGTTTAAGAATCAGGGGCCAAAAAAGGGCCCAATAAGCATTTTTCTTGGTTTTCGCACAATAACTCTAGTATAAGTAAATAGAAATCTAAGAAATTTAAACACAAGGTTTATGACCACAAAAGGAAGGTTGGGATTGTTTTTGCGAGTTTTGGTCCCAACAGTTTAGGAATTAGGGGCTAAAAAGGGCCCAAATAAGCATTTTTCTTGGTTTTTGCACAATAACTTTAGTATAAGTAAATAGAAATCTATGAAATTTAAACACAAGGTTTATGACCACAAAAGGAAGGTTGGGATTGATTTTTGGAGTTTTGGTCCCAACAGTTTAGGAATTAGGGGCCAAAAGGGTCCAAAATTAAACTTTGTTTGATTTCATTGAAAATTTAACTATTGGGGTTCTTTGATATGCCGAATCTAACCGTGCATTTAGATTCTTAATTTTTGGTCCCGTTTTCAAATTGGTCTACATTAAGGTCCAAAGGGTCCAAAATTAAACTTAGTTTGATTTTAACAAAAATTGAATTCTTTGGGTTCTTTGATATGCTGAATCTAAACATGTACTTAGTTTTTTATTATGGGCCCAGTTTTCAAGTTGGTCCAAATCGGGGTCCAAAATCAAACTTTGTTTGATTTCATCGAAAATTGAACTATTGGGGTTCTTTGATATGCCGAATCTAACCGTGCATTTAGATTCTTAATTTTTGGTCCCGTTTTCAAATTGGTCTACATTAAGGTCCAAAGGGTCCAAAATTAAACTTAGTTTGATTTTAACAAAAAATTCTTGGGGTTCTTTGATATGCTGAATCTAAACATGTACTTAGTTTTTTTATTATGGGCCCAGTTTTCAAGTTGGTTCAAATCGGGGTCCAAAATTAAAGCTAAAAATGGGGTAAATTATTTTTTTTGGGGGGGGGGCAATTCTCCACAGCATATTGTATTACACAAAAGCAAAAAATTGAATATAAATTCAAATCATATGACCAATTCTAAGTTCTTTATTTCAGTTATTCTGTGTCAGAAACCTATTATGTGTCAAATATTTGAAGAAATTTTCAATTGCACAGTATTGCGCAATAGCAAGAAATTGATATGTGTGCCCTGTTATCAAAACTTTATTATTAACAAATTCCATTGGAAATTTGCCAATATAAAATGTGCTGATGAAGCTTTTTTGTTTATCTTATCTAAACTGCTTTTAAATTATGTATATTTAAAATTTGCCATCCATGACTATGATGTCATTTTCTATTTTAATATGTTATGGTGTATTTAAATGGGCTGTTATGGTTGCAAAGTATAAAGAAATGGGGGGGGGGGGGGGGTTGAAAACAAAATTTGGGGGGGGGGGGGGTAAATGAGAAATTGGGGAGGGGGTAATTTTTTCTCATTTCATATTTCATAAATTAAAAAGAAAATTTCAAATTTTTTTTAGCAAAAAAAAGGGGGGGGGGTTACAATAAATTTTATTGTTTTTTGGGGTTTTTTTGGGAGGGGGGGGTCAATGTGCAACTTCATAGTGTATTGCACAAAAGCTAAAAAAAGGGGTAAATTATTTTTTTTTGGGGGGGGGGGGGCAATTCTCCACAGCATATTGTATTGCACAAGAAGCAAAAAATTGAATATAAATTCAAATCATATGACCAATTTTAAGTTAAATTTTAAATTGGTTATTTCTGATTTATATATAAAAACAAATAATACTGATATGGTTTGAATAGGTAAATTAAAAATTTTTAAGTTCTTAGACAACATTCATTCTGTGTCAGAAACCTATGCTGTGTCAAATATTTATTCACAATCCAAATTCAGTATTGTATCAAGCTTGAATGTTGTGTTCATAATTGCCCCAACTATTCAGGGTTCGACATCTGCGGTCGTATCTAGCTGCGCCCAGCGGAGCATTTTATTTTCGTTTGTGAAAAGTTACCATTATAATTAAACACTATACCCAGGTAAGTATATGAATCTTGGATATCTAACACAGTGTCAAAGATTTTGAATTCCCTACACACTTTCACCTTCCTCTTAGAGAAAATAACAACCTTTGTTCTCTTTACATTGACCTCTAATTTCCAAAGCTTGCAGTAATTTTCAAATGAGTTTAAAGCTGATTGTAAACCGTCAGGTGTTTCAGAGAAGATAACAGTATCATCCGCATATAATAATATAAACAATTTTGTGAAGATGCCTAAATGTTCTAAAACAGAGTTGTCCACCATTTCCAAACTTTTGACATTTTCAGACATAAGATATTCCTCCGGGTCGTTCAAAAAAGAGCAAATAAGAAAGGTGGAAGATTTTCTCCCTGTCGAACGCCAACTTCACAGGGAAAGAACTCAGATTTTTCATTATTGCCTTGACTGACGCATGACTTAGTATCCTTATACAAGTTATAAATGACATTAAAAATTTTCCCAGAGATGTTGTTTTTGATCAGTTTTGCCACAGACCAAGTCGCCAAACCGTATCGAAGGTCTTTCGAAAATCTATAAAGGTACAATATAACGTTTTGCTAGATGATAGGTAAATGGAAATAAGAGAATAAAGCACAAAAATATTATTAAATGTGGAATATCCTTTTCTGAAACCAGCTTGTGATTTAGTAATCAGTTCTAACGTATCAGCATACTTATTCAATCTTTTGTTCAAAATAGATGTAAATAGTTTACCAAGATTTGAGACAATATAGTCCAGTCAATCTAGCATAAATTTGACCCTAACCTTAAAGTAATTGCAGAAGAAGATTTTTAAGTTTTAATCTTTAGCATTATACCCCAAATATACACAGAAAAAAGTCTCACAAAATCTAACTTGAGGAAGATAAAAAAATCACGATTTTAAAATTCCTACGGACATTTGCATTGAAAATGGGAGATAACTCTGCAAAAAAGGCAGAAATATCAATAAGAATTGATACAAAATTATAACTTTACCGCCTCTATTCAGCAGAATGTATTGATTCTTGATATTTTAGCTGTCTTTAGAGTATAACAAACAATTCTAAAGTTTTTTTTCATATCTTTTATCAAGCTACAACCTAGATTTCGTAATTCATTAGTTGACCATTTATTAAATTTTTCAACTTGTCAAGGTAAAGAATCTCAAATTTAATAAAAATAATGAAGCATATATTCTTCTTTTTGTGGTTTAAAGTTTCTTTAAACAAGGTAGATGCTGATCAAATATAATTTACAGATATAAACAATACCAATTTTTCACATTATTTTTTTCAAAATGGTCACAAAGCCACAAATTTGCAATTTCTTTAATGAAAAATGCGCAAAAAAAATAGAAATACCCATAACATTTCGGTTTTGTACATTTCATGAGCAGAAGATTATATAATATAGTCAAATACAAACTTATAACCCCATCAAAGTATCATACTTTACATGAATTTTAAGATAATCAACCAAAAACTGACAAAAAAGACTCATTTTTGCGGAGTTATCTCCCCTTTCCAATGTTAATTTCCATAGGAAATTAAAAATGCTGATTTTCAGTTTTCTTCAAGTTAGATTTTATGAGACTTTTTTCTGTGTATATTTGGGGCTTACTGCTATAGATTAGAACTAAAACATTTTCTGTTGCAATTAGTTTGAGGTTAAAACGTAGTCTGACTGGACTAATAGTAATTGCTCTATAATTATCTGGATTAGCCGGGCTACCTTTATTTTTAAAGATAGGTTTTATAACACCAATGGACCACGCCTTTGGAATTATACCCGTATCTAAAATCACATTAAATAATTTAACATATAAAGGCAACATATGTAAACAAGTACTCTTTAAATATTCATTTTAAATTTCATCAATGCCACAAGCCTAGTTATTTTTCAATTCTATAATGGCGATTCTGATTTCATCCGCCGTTATTTCACTATTTAGGATTTCATCAAATTCGCCATTAGATGAATCGTTAATAACTTTATCAATATTAATCTCTGGTTCCATGTTATTTTCATCACAGCTATTTAAATTTTTAAAGTATTCATATAAAGAATCAAGTGAAATTTTATCGCTTTAACTAGAATTAGAAATTTTGTTGAGAATACACCAAAACTTCTTTGGCTCAGTTTTCGATGTGTTTCTCAGCCCATTCTCAAATCTAATTTGAAAATCTTTAGAACTTATATTCATTTCATTTTTAGCTCACCTGATCTGAAAGGTCAAGTGAGCTTTTCTCATCACTTGGCGTCCGTCGTCCGTCGTCGTCGTCGTCGTCTGTTAACTTTTACAAAAATCTTCTCCTATGGAAATACTGGGCCAAATGTAACCAAACTTGGCCACCATCATCATTGGGGTATCTAGTTTAAAAAATATGTCCGACCACCCCGCCTGCCAATCAACATGGCCGCCATGGCTAAATATAGAAGATAGGGGGTAAATGCAGTTTTTGGCTTGTATCTCTGAAATTAAAGTATTTAGAGTAAATTTGACAGGGGAAAAAATGTTCATCAGGTTAAGATCTATCTGCCCTGAAAATTTCAGACAAATCAGACAACCCGTTGTTGGGTTGCTGTCCCTTTATTGGTAAATTTTAGTAAATTTTGCAGTTTTTGGTTATTATCTTGGTGTAAGGGAGGTATTTCAAACACATTTAAAGTAAAATGATGTGTATGATTCGATTACCTCCCTTACACTGCTTGTAAATTATGTATAAAGAAAAGTAGATTGTCTTGGGGTGATTTATAGCTGTAAATTTATTTTTAGAAGTTACTATTAATTAATATTAATTTTAGCCATATGTCATTTTCTATTTTAAGACTTTTACGATGTATTTAAATGGGTAATTATGTTTGCAAACTCCATGAGAAATTTGAATAAGGATTATGACCATATCTTGAGGGAAAGAATTTTTTTTTGGAAAAAGGGAAAGGAAGGGGGGGTGAAAAAAATTTAGGGGATGTAAATAAGAAATTGTGGGGGGGGGGCAATTTTTTCTCATCTCAGATTTCAGAAATAAAAAAGAAAATTTCTTCAAATATTTTTTTTGGCAAAAAAGGTAGGGGGGGAGGGGGTACAATAATTTTTTTGGGAGGGGGGTCAATACGCAACAGCATAGTGTATTGCACAAAAGCAAAAAAAGGGGTAAAATTTTATTATTGTTTTTTTTTTTTGGGGGGGGGGGGTCAATTTGCAACAAAATATTGTATTACACAAAAAGCAAAAAATTGAATATAAATTCAAATCGTATGACCAATTCTAAGTTCTTTGACTACAGTTATTCTGTGTCAGAATCCTATTATGTGTCAAATATTTAATTACAATCCAAAATTCAGACCTGTATCAAGCGCGAATATTGTGTGCGTTTTTGCCCCAACTGTTCAGGGTTGGACCTCTGTGGTCGTATCATCTGTGCGCAGCGAAGCAATTTATTAATGCTTTTCATTATGATTTTAACCTTATTTTACATGATATCTAGTTTTAAAAAAATGTCCGTTGACCCCGCTGCCAACCAACATGGCCGATATGGCTAAAAATAGAACATAGGGGGTAAACTGCAGTTTTTGTCTTATATCTCATAAACTAAAGCAATTAGAGCAAAACTGACATGGAGTAAAAATGTTCATCAGGTCAAGACCTACTTGTCATGAAATTTTCAGACGAATCGGTCAACCCTTTGTTGGGTTATTGCCCCTGAATTGTTGTTAATTTTAAGGAAATTTTGCAGTTTTGGGTTATTATCTTGAATATTATTATAGATAAACACAAATTGTAAACAGCAAAAATGTTCAACAAAGTAAGATCTACAAATAAGTCAACATGACCAAAATCATTGATTGACCCCTTATAGGAGTTTTTACCCTTTAAAGACGGCATCCAGCGTAAACTTTCCTTTAAAGATCTTTTCCTCTCAAACCACTGGGCCAATTGAGACCAAAGTTTGGTGGAATGGTTCTTGGGTGGCCCCCTTCCAAAATTATGTCTGGTATCCCGACTTCCAACCGAGATGGTTGCTGTTACTAAGAATAGAATATGAAACTACAAGTCCAGTTGGAACCAAAGTTGGCAGTAATAGTTCTTAGGAGGTTCTCTTTCAGAAATATGTCCAATGACCCGGACTGTTAACCAAGATGGCCGCCACAGTCGAACTTAGTTTAACATAGGACCCTATGGGAAAATTCATTGAAAAATCTTGTCTTAAACCACTTGACCAATTGGAACCAGACATGGCAGCAATGGTCCTTAGATGGCCCTTCTACCTAGGTGTGTCCGATGACCCGGACTGTCAACCAAGAGGGCCGCCACAGTCGAGCTTAGTTTAACATAGGGCCCTATAGGAAAATTCATTGAAAAATCTTCTTATCTGAAACCACTTGACATATTGGAGCAGGACTTGGCGGCATTGGTCCTTAGGAGGTGCTTTTTCAGAAATGTGTCTGATTTCGTGGACTGTGAACCAAGATGGCCGCCACAGCAGAACTTAGTTTAACATAGGACCCTATGGGAAATTCACTCAAAAATCTTCTCGTCTGAAACCACTTTGAAACCGAATTAGAATTAGACTTGGAAGCAATGGTCCTTAGATGGTCCTCTTTCAGAATTTTGTGCGATGACCCAGACTGTCAACCAAGATGGCCGCCACATCCGAACTTAGTTTAACATAGGGCCCTATGGAAAAATTCATTGAAAAATCTTCTTATCTAAAATCACTTGACATATTGCAGCCAGACTTGGCGGCATTGGTCCTTAGGAGGTCCTTTTTCAGAAATGTGTCTGATTTCATGGACTGTGAACCAAGATGGCCGCCACAGCAGAACTTAGTTTAACATAGGGCCCTGTAGGCAAATTCATTTAAAAATCTTCTTGTCTGAAACCGCTTAGCCAGTTGGAACAAGACTTAACAGAAATGGTCCTTAGATGGTTCTCTTTTAGAAATGTATCCGTTGACCTGGACTAAACCAAGATGACTGCCACAGCTGAAATTAGTTTAACATAGAATCCTATAGAAAAAACAGCCAAATTGACTGCAACACTTAAATTTTTAGGTCTGCTCAAGGTGAAAAGTTAATTCCAGGTGAGCGATAGAGGCTCTTGAGAGCCTCTAGTTTATAAAACTATATCCATTCCTGGCTTTATGAAATTTTTTCCTCTTAATATCGCACTGTTTATTGTACCATGGTTTATTATTTTTGTGACGTTTCTACTACACTTTCAAAGGAAGAAATAACCGACAATCATAGATCGGTCTTATCGTCATTTGGTAGTTCCATCAAAGATGATGATTGTGATCTTCCTACCTTGTACTGGATACACAAGTTACATAGGTGTCCATACAAACAACGCTGGATCTGCCAAGTGTTCGACCAAACCATTGTCTAAACTTCTAACTTCTATTTTAACAGCTGTCAAAACGGGCCTCCAAAGTTATTGTGAGACAAGCTTTTCAAGAAGTGGTATCAATCAAATGCGGATATTAAAGAACTCCAAAGACTTAAAGGATATTTTACGATCTCGGTTCATTTCAGTCTGTAACAGCATAAAAAACATTTGATTTCTCTACCCTCTATACCACTATTCCTCATTCACAACTGAAGGAGAAGTTGAAAGATCTAATCCATCGATGCTTTCAAAATAAAAATGGCAACAACAGATACACATACATTGTCATTGGTAGAGATAAATCATACTTTGTTAAAAACCACTCTAAATCTAACAAAAAATATACAGAGTAAGAAATTGTCCTGATGATTGAATTTTTGATCGACAACATATTTGTTCAATTTGGTGGACGTGTTTTCCAACAGACAATTGGCATTCCTATTTGTACTAATTGTGCGCCACTACTGGCCGACTTGTTCCTTTACTCATATGAGGCAAACTTCATTGACGGGCTTCTTAAGGAAAAACGAAGAAATCAGCCCGTACCTTCAATTTCTGCTTCCGCTACATAGATGATGTCTTATCACTCAACAATTCACGTTTTGGGAATTTCTTACATCTCATCTATCCCAATGAGCTCGAAATTAAGGATACCACTGACACTGCCAAGTCTGCATCTTATCTTGACCTTCACCTCGAAATTGACTTTCCAATCGCCAACTTCCCATTTTTGAGCGGCAATATTCCAGAAGCGCCGGCGTATGGAGTATATATTTCACAACTCATACGTTATTCCAGAGCTTGTGACATATACGTTGACTTCCTGGACAGAGCCCAGAAAATACCGCCAGCACCACTTCTGCCAATTCCGGCCTTTGAAGAACCTTATTGATTGCGTTGGACCTTTACCAAAGACCAAGACTGGAAATGCGTATTTATTGACGATCATGTGTACATCCAATCGCTTTCCTCAGGCTATTCCCTTCAGGAATATCAAGACACCAACTATTGTCAAAGCTCTTATCAAATTTTATACATTAGTAGGACTTCCTAAGTCTATACAGTCCGACCAGGGTTCAAATTTCATGTCAGGTTTATTTCAGCAGGTCGTTTACCAGTTAGGGATTGCTCAGTATAGATCATGTGCTTATCATCCAGAATCTCAAGGTGCCTTAGAACGTTTTCATCAAACATTGAAGAACATGATTAAAACTTTTTGTCTTCAATTTGACAGGGACTGGGATAATGGTGTTCACTTTCTACTTTTTGCGGTCCGAGAGGCTGTTCAAGAATCCCTTGGTTTTAGCCCCTTTGAGTTGGTGTTTGGTCATACTGTAAGGGGACCTTTGAAATTGGTTAAGGAAAAATGGCTTACTGAACACACTGACTTGGATCTTCTAGACTATGTATCTAGATTTAAAGAAAAATTGTATACTGCTTGTCAAATTGCTCAGAAAAACTTAAAAACTGTACAGACTAAGATGAAAATATGGTATGATAAAGATGCCAGGAACAGAGTTTTTGAGCCTGGTGTTAAGGTACTTGTACGTTTGCCAGTCCCTGGGCATCCTTTACAGGCTAAAATACTGTGGTCCTAATACAATCGAAAGTAAAATCAATGATTTGAATTATACTGTAAAAACTCCAGGTCGGCGTAATTAATATGTTAAAACCATATTTTGAGCGTACTAATGAAGGTGAGAGTAAACCAGTTGCCACTTTAGCCATGGTTAAATTGGAGAACGATCATGACAAACCAGATATAATTGAACCATCTTTTGATTCCAATACTATGGAACAAACTGTTAGATTAAAAAATTCAGTAATTTTGTCAAATTTAGACTCAAAACTTGCACATCTGACTTTCGATCGCAGAGAAAAATTGAAAACTTGGGTATTTTATTTTAAAATTCTTTTTCCAGATGTGCCAAACAAAACCACTGTTGTTTGTCATGATGTTGATGTAGGCGATGCTTCTCCAATTAAGCAACATCCTTACTGGCTCAGTCCACTTAAACTTGATTTTATGAGACAAGAAATTAAATATATGCTTTATCTAGATTTTATTAAAGCACTGTATACATATTTTATATTTGTGTATATATTGTTCATGCGAAGTTCTCGTTACCCTCCAACTTCTTTTAAGGGGGTGGGGGGGGGGGCTTATGATATTGTAATTATTAACTCTCCCAAACGAAGTTTGGAGACTTATTGTTTTTGTTGCGTTTCTTATTATTATTAAGGTCTTTCCCGTTTCTGACGGAAAGACCTTACTGTATTTCTTCTGTTTTTTTTTTTATTAAGGTCTTTCCTTTTTCAAAAGGGAAAGACCTTACTGTATTTCTTCTGTTTATTATTATTAAGGTCTTTCCTTTTTCAAAAGGGAAAGACCTTACTGTATTTCTTCTGTTTATTATTATTATTAGTATTCTTTTTCCGCCAAACTTTGACGAAGTTAGCAGCCTTAACCGTAAGACGTGTCGCTTTCATGTTCACACTTTGTATCGGTGTCATGAATACCTATCCGGAACTCACCCTGTGAGTCGAAAAAATTTGTCGGTTCGGAGTAATCCCTCCGAAACCCAAAAACCTTGTTATCGTTCCAACACCGTAACCGTAATAGGTAGAAAAAAAAACAAGGGTGAAATTTGTTCAGGACCAGACCCTGGTTCTTCGTTACATTTGGATCGAAAAGATTCAATGACTCATTGGTAGGGTTATGCCCCTATTAAAATTAACCGGTGTCGGTTGGCCACCAAAACTCAGAAACCGTAAGTCGTAGACACCTAGGATCTTCACCATTCATCATCAATTCATGTGACTTTGAAAAATACCTCAAGGTCAAATGTGTATGTTGACCTTGACCTTTGACCTAACACCTTGTTATGGGATAATCTCAGCAACCTTAATACTTTCAGAAGTGTTGAATAGTGGAAAATGTTTGGGTCATTAATGCGCAACTTTGTTACATTTTGACCGAAGAGATTTGACCTTTCTGTAAGGGGCATAACTCTTGTTTTAGGTTTCTGAAAAGGCAAAATCAGCTTTTACTATATGACAAAAGGTCCTAGACCCATGGCGTCTTCAGCAATGACATTGGGGACTAATGACCTTGACAAAGATCAAAAGGTCAAAGGTCAAGGTCATGTCCCAGATAGCGAATTATGTGTTTTTGACCTTATTTAAAGGATTTTCAGTGTGTTTTAAAGCTTCTTAAGGTTGACCTTGACCTTTGACCTTACAACTTTTTAGTCGATATCTCAAAAACGATTGTACTTACAGAAATAGTAAATAGTGAAAAACGTTGAGGTGGATGAGGCGCAACTTTTTACATTTTGACCGAAGAGATTTGACCTTCCTGTAAGGGGCATAATCTCTGTTTTAGGTTTCTGAAAAGACAATACCAGCTTTGACGCTTTTACTATATAACCAAAGGTCCTAGACCCATGGGATCTTCAGCAATGACATTGGGGACTAATGACCTTGACAAAGGTCACAAGGTCAAAGGTCAAGGTCATATCCCAGATAGCAAATTATGTGTTTTTGACCTTATTTAAAGGATTTTTAGTGTGTTTTTAAGCTTTTTAAGGTTGACTGTTGACCTTAAAACCTTTTACTAGATATCTCAAAAACGATTATACTTACAGAAATGGTAAATAGTGAAAAAATTTTGGGTCATAAAACTGCACTTTTTTTTATATTTTGACCAAAGAGATTTGACCTATCCGTAAGGGGCATAACCCCTGTTATCTGTTTCTGAAAAAACCTAAATTAGCTTTAACTCTTGAACTAAAAGTCATAGACCCATGGGGTCTTTTATAATGACATCGTGGACCAATGACCTTCACAAAGGTCACAAGGTCAAAAGTCAAGGTCATGTCCTAAATAGCGAATTTGTTGTTTTTTGTCATATTTTAACGGTTTTATGTGTGTTTGAGAGCTTTTCAATGCATTTTACGTCTATTGGGACATGTATTGTACATTACGAAAAGGAAAGACCTCTCAATTGTTCAACAACAATTGACATTTTAATTATTCTTTTTTTTCCCCGCCACTGGTCAAGATGATCTCTCGCGTACAGTTCGCGACATATCATTTTGATACTTTATACAATAAACCGGTTAGTGATAAGTTATTTTGAAATTAGGGCCATGACCGAAAACTTTTTTCATTACAGAGTTATCTCCACTTTTACAAAAAACCTTTTTATGGGTTAAACTCAAAAACCATAAGACTTACAAGAAATCTGAATGGTGGAAATTGTCTGGCTTAACCTCAGGATAATTCGTTACATTTAAGTCGAAGCGATCCAAGCTGTCGATATATGGGTTATATATCCCCTTACGTAAAAACACTTTCCGCCAAAAATTTTTTCTCCTTAACCGAAAGTCGTACAAGGGTGGGACCTTCACCGTTGGTCATGGGACCAAATACGGCATTGATCCAAGTCAAGGCCAAATGTCATTAATGACCTTGACCTTTGACCTTGTACTTTGTTATCACTCTAACTCGAAAACCGTAACAGATAGAAGCAGACAATAAACGGAGAAAATGTATGTCTTGATGAGTACTACATTTGTTACATAAGGTCTAAATACATTGGACCAACCTTTATGGGACTATGGCCCAAAAACTGTCAAAAATGGACCTTTTAAAGGTTTTTTGCATTTATCTCGAAATGTATGCTAGATAGAATGATACTTTCAATAGCAAAACAGATCAGTAATACAAAATACACAATTTGGGATAAAAGTTAAAGGTCAAGGTCATATATGACCACATAGCAACCCTTCTTATTTAATGAAAAAGTCCCTAGCAACCATAGTTATTTCAATAGGGAATAAAAAGGTCAACAATTTGTCACTAAGGTCAAGGACATATCTCAAGGTCACTTCAAAATACCATAGCAACCCATGTTATATGACGTAAAAGTCCTTAGCAACCATAGTTATTTCTAAAGAGAATAAAAAGAGCTTCAACAGGGTTAATCACATATATCAAGGTCATTTCAAAATACCATAGCAACCCGGTTTATATTATGAAAAAGTCCTTAGCAACCACAGTTATTTTAATAGAGAATCAAAAGACTTTGTTACTAAGGTCAAGGCCATATCTCAAGGTCATTTTAAGAACTATAGCAACATTTTACAAGATGAAAAAGTTCTTAGCAACCATAGTTATTTTAATAGAGAATCAAAAGAGATACCGGGAAAGACCTTTCTATTTGTTCTTGGAACAAACAGACCGTTAATTATTATTATTATTATTATTATTCTTTCTCGCGCCGCCAACTTTGTCCGGGGCACTTTTGTACTTTATACTTGACCGATTTCAACCAAATTTTGTACAATGATAGTACTCCATGAGATGTTGCTTCTAACCATTTTTCAGGTGTAGGGAGGCCCCAGGGGCAGTGCCACGCCCCTTCAAATACCTCAAAAATTGATATTTTTTTAATAGGTCAAAAATGGTTTACATTCCTACCCTATAACCATATATATTATTATTGCTAATGATAAGACGAAGGATTGGGTATCTAAGGGGGGTCCGAGGGTGTCATGCCCCGCCCCCCTCAAATGACAAAATACTTAATATCTTGAAAACCATTGAGATGCCCACCCTATAACCATATATATTATTACTCCTGATGATTAGACGAAGACATCGGTACTATAGGGGGGTCCGAGGGTGTCATGCCCCGCCCTCCTCAAATGACAAAATACTTAATATCTTGGAAAACCATTGAGATCCCCACCCTATAACCATATCTATTATTACTGCTTATGATAAGACGAAAGATTTGGTACCTAAGGGGGGTCTGAGGGGTCATGCCCCGCCCCCCTCAAATGACAAAATACTTTATATCTTGAAAACCATTGAGATCTCCACCCTATAACCATATATATTACTACTCCTGATGATTAGACGAAGACTTCGGTACTATAGGGGGTCTGAGGGGGGTCATGCCCTACCCCCTCAATGACAAAAGACTTAATATCTTGAAAACCATTGAGATCCCCACCCTATAACCATATATATTATTACTCCTTATGACAAGACGAAGCATTTGGTATCACATGGGGGTCTGAGGGGGTCATGCCCCGCCCCCTCAATTGTCAAAATACTTAATATCTTGAAAACCATTGAGATCCCCACCCTATAACCATATATATTATTACTCCTGATGATTAGACGAAGACTTCGGTACTATAGGGCCGTCTGAGGGGGGTCATGCCCCACCCCCTCAAATGACAAAAGACTTAATATCTTGAAAACCATTGAGATCCCCACCCTATAACCATATATATTATTACTCCTTATGACAAGGCGAAGCATTTGGTATCACATGGGGGTCTGAGGGGGTCATGCCCCGCTTCCCTCAATTGACAAAATACTTAGTATCTTGGAAAACCATTGAGATCCCCACCCTATAACCATGTATATTATTACTCCTTATGACAAGACGAAGCATTTGGTACCATTGGGGGGTCTGATGGGGTCATGTCCCACCCCCCTCAAACGACAAAACCCTTAATATCTTGAAAACCCTTGAGATCCCCACCCTATAACCATATATATTATTACTCTTTATGAAAAGACGAAACATTTTACTTCTAAAATTATCAAAAGTTATAACATACATTACACCACACAATATTAGAAAGACATTGCCTGTATCAAAAGACAAAATTTATATTGCATGAATGTGCAAAAATGACAACTGTGTGATTTATGTTTCAGTTTATCTTTTAATAATATGTTGGTGTTATGTTTGGGAGACTTATGAATTATTACTTGTTATATTTATTTATCTTGGCCTAATTTGTTTTGTGTGGCCTTATAACATGTATAATATGCTTACATCATACTTATAGTTGTTTACCAAATAATGTTATAACTGTGCAGTTTAGAAATCACTGGAACAATAATAGATACTGATGGAATGATTAGAACTTTCTATTTGACTTACATAATAATTCTGGAATTATCACAATACCAGCTTTGACGCTTTTACTATATAACCAAAGGTCCTAGACCCATGGGATCTTCAGCAATGACATTGGGGACTAATGACCTTGACAAAGGTCACAAGGTCAAAGGTCAAGGTCATATCCCAGATAATTCAAACTTCTACCGTGTTCTAGAGGTTTCGTTTTACAGTTTTTCTGCGAGGATCCTTTCTACAGTATTCTCTAGATTTCCGTCACGACTATATATACGGATACTAAAGTTAGACTTGCAGACCAGATCAGACATTAACATTCTTGTGTTCTCAGATGTTGGATTGACACACTTTTATTTACGTTACACACATCATACTAGATTGTGACTGATTGGACATAATATTCTGTTTGGATTCTCGCAACAGTGACGAGAAGAATTCCGGATAACAGAAAAGACAAAGGATCGGACATATATATTTTAAACAGTTAAGTTGACATTTCATTTTGTATAATATTTTTTTGTAAACTTCTATATAATAAATCTTGTTAAATTTTATTATTGATTTGTATCTTTTGTTACTTATAAGCATCTGCAGAAAAATCCATATTTCAAGTCCAATATTAGAATGTTGTTCACATCAGAAAAAAAAAGGAAAAATATTTAACATCATAAAACCCTTTGAAAAGTCCTACACAGTTGGCTGTACCATTTATTTTTGTTTTTTGGTGCAAAGGGGACTTCTTTTGGACTTGAATATGGGTTTAATTTGAACTTTAATGTGGTCAATTAGTTTTTCTCATCATTTTAGTCACTAAGTGCAACAACTCAAAAATATTCATTCTTGGGCCTACTTCAGGCATGCTTAGAGAGATAAAAAACAGAGATCTATATAAAAAAATGTACCCATCTAGTGAAAAGGGGTCAGGGAAGTCATACCCAGCTCGCTCTAATCTCTTCTGTACCGATGTCTCAACTTCATCGATGGAGAAGTTTCTTTTCAGCTTTTCTACAGCCTCTGCCAGGTTCGCTAGATCCGCTTGTTTATATCCATTTGAGATTTCTAAGGTAGAATTGCAACTTCGAGATGGTAATGCTTTTAATAGACATAATTACTCTTTCGATAAAATCCCATGATGTTTCCTGATTGTTGCAAAGCAAAACAAGGAAATATTTGTGACGTAGTTTGCCCGGTCTTTTTCATGTTAAGGTAGGAGCTACCTGATTGGGCTATATTTAAGATTTTTATAAAATTTGGCGTGCAACTAGAGTACGTTGAACTGCATCTGAATATAAAAAAAATAATGTAGGTCCCTTTAATACTTCCCAAAATATGGTGCTTCAAGTTTTGGCAAAGAGATGAGTAAATACATAGAATGCAGGCAGTTATCGCTCCGAAAAGTCAAATATTTAGATTGTAAATTATTATTCTCAAAGTACAGTCCCTAGAATTTTTTTTAAATGATATTAATTTATTGTGGGTCACCCGATTCGTTATTTTAGTATATTAGATTGATTACTGTATGATGAGTGAAAATAAGCGTCAAAAAGCCAAAATAAGCGTAACGTCGTTACGACGTCGCGATAAAAATGTATATTTTTAGTGTTTTTACAGACAGTACCTATAGTTTAATGATTTCCACAACAAAAACGAAGCTATGTTTATTTAGTATCATTGAAACGAAAAAGTTGAAAGCAATAACATATCGTTTTTATAGAAAATCCTATGGATTAGTTTTTGAGAAATGATTTAAAGTGATTTTTTTTCCAGCAGTTTTTATATGACATCTACAGTAAAAGTCCTTTATTTCAATGAATTTAAATCATCCTTATGAAAGAAATTTAAAAGCTAAATATAATTTTTTTTCGATATTAAGATGCAGTTTCGAATGTTCTACCATGTCTAGCTGCATGTAAAATTTCATGAAAATTCACAATTTAGCGGATTTGGGTACCCCTACCTTAACGCAAATTCTGGATTTTATGACGAAACGCCAAAGAATGTGCAACTGGTCTATTGAATGTTGGACAACAAGAAAAAATAATCGGAAACTGTGCTTTGGAAATGCTATTTACTTAAATTTTATCCCATTTTGAAGCCAGCGTGACGTTAAAACATTACCCAATTTCTCTATTCAAAATTTCATCCCATCAGTGACGACACGATGTTTTGTGCGAACTTCGCACACTCAATTTCTCGGACTTTTTGGTTTTCACCTACAAATTGAAAATATTAAAAACTGTATTCATTAGATTGCATTAAAATAGGAATAACCGTGTTTTATTTGATGCGGTTCGTGCGTAAAACTCGATTTTGCTATCGCATATACCCCTTTACCTGGCTCCGCAAAGCTTCGCCAGGTAAACTCCATTTGCGACAGTAAAATTAGGGGATAACTGTATTGTATTTTATCAGTTGCCGACGTAAACCGCTCGTAAACGGATATTTGCGATGGTAAAACCAGCGGTTTACGTCGGCAACTGATAAAATACAATACAGTTATCCCCATTCTAATGCAACCTCCGTTAAACGTTAAAAAATAGAATAAAAAGTAAACAGGAAACGTCAAATGCGTTTGCGCAACGTTGTCGTCAATGGTTCCGACGGTAAACCGTGGATTTTACGCTTGACGTTATCCAATCAAAAAGGACGTTATATGTTATGTTGCATTAGAATCCACTTTTTACGCAGGAACCACATCAAATGCAACACTGTTTTCCCTAAATCTAACTGGATCTCCAGCATATCTACATTATTTGAATGTACCTAATTTGCCTAAAGAAAAGTGTAATTCTTTCAGATATGCATAATTTTACCCGGAGCGAAAAAAACCAGAGTTGGTCTGCATTTTCTGAGATATGGGACTATCTACAACGGAAGGGGGAGTCTAGTCTAAATGATTTAAAAGCTTGATAACGTAAGAGGGGAATGGTGTTTTTGTTCATTTTGCTAACAAAAATTATGCCTTTAATTAATCTATAACAGTATGGTGTTCCATACCAAATATTGTTCTCCCTTTTTCTGCTCACCTGCCCTAAAGGGAAATGTGAGCTATTGTCATCACTTGGCGTCCGTCGTGCTCGTTAGCCTTCCTCTATAGATCTTTTCCACTGAAACCACAGGGCCAATTAAAACAAAACTTTGCAGCAATGGTCCTTAAGTGGTCCTCTTTCAGAATTATATCCAATTAATCCTCTCGCCATCCAAGTTGGTCGCCATAGCATACACAGGAAAACTTAGTTTAACATATGACCCTATGGGAAATTGACTTAAATTCTTTATACTTGAAACAACTTGGCGAATAGAATCCAAATGGTCCTTAGACAGCCCTTTATCAGAGTTTCATCCAATGACCCGGATTGCCACCCAAGATGGCTTAGTTTAATATAGGACCGTATGGGAAGTTCGCTAAAATTCTTGTCTGAAACTACTAATCTAATTGCAACCATAATTTGCAACGAGGAACCAAAGTTAGTCTTCTTTAAGAATTGTTTCCGATGACCCTGACCGCCAACCAAGATGGCCGAATTTAGTTTAACAATAGGTGACCCTATGGAAAAATTCCCTCAAAGATCTTGTCTGAAACGACTTTATAGCCAATTAGAACCAAAGGTAGCAGCAATGGTCCATATATGGTCCTCTTTCAGAAACGTATCCAATGACCCGGACCGCTACAGGCGAACTCCGTTTAACATAGGACCAAATGGGAAATTCTCTTAAGGTAGGAGGTTCATAATTCGGCTATTTTACAGATTTATATAAAATTATCCATGCAACTAAAGCATGTTTAACTGTATCTGAATATACAAAAATAATGTGTATCACTTTAATGTTTCCCGGAAAATGCTGTAATTTGGCAAGTAAAATGTGTAAATACATAGAATCCGTCGATATCGCTGCAAAAATTCAAATCCTTAGACTAAATTTTGATTTATCAAAATCCCGTCCCTAGATTTTTTTTTTAAATGGTATATTACTGCCACAAAACATTATTTATGATCTAATGATCTAACTATGAAAATAATTTTTCCGTATTTCCTTTCTATAGTAAATATTTAAATGAATTTTGTAAATCTTACTTGACAAAAAATGATTTATCGATTGTAGTCACCTCATTGAGAATGGAGCTCCGGGCTGTTTTAGAAAAGATGCTGTTGTATGGTGTCGCAGCTTTATTTATGGCAGTATCAATAATCAAACTGTTCCCAACACTCCATCCAGAAACATCAACTATAATGGTAATTTTCAGCTTTTTCTATCAAGTCTCTTTAGTTATATATTTGAATAAATATACAATGCATATTGTATAGTTGCTTTTGACATTTTAGTAACACCGTTACGTCATTTTAAAGACAATATAAAGATCATTGTAACTGTACATACACACGGTTCAACAGTTAGGGAATCAAATGTTTACCTTAGAAATGATTCCCAAACGAAAACCACAAGCGTTTTTGAGGTGTATTATGGGATATTTTCTTCTCGACTGAGAAGCAAATCTGAGGTACTGTCCGAAAAATAAAAAGCCGCATGTCGATCGGCAATTTGCAGAAAACATTTGATGATGAATAAATTCTCTGATCAATATTAAAGACAAGCGCCAAATCTGGTCAGTAGTTAGCATATCTATGGCAGCCATACATGTACTTAATTTTATTAGTACAAAACGTCATTCCGATATATACAGTGATAACTCATATTTTAACAATTTGTTTTAAAAGTAAGCAACAAAATGGATAACAAGAAAGGTAAACCAATCAACGTTACCCAACTGACAGAACCCCGAACAAAAACAAAGCATATTTCGCATGTGCGCAATGGTGTATATAGCTCATATTTGGGTTGCTTATCATTTTTACAAAAAGGAACTTAAATTTGATTCATTGATCAGTGTCAAACCAGTGTTGAAATGACGTCATTTTGTTTTGGATTGCTGAATATTTGATACATCCATATATATAACTGAAAGAAGTAGTGGCCACTTTCACATGTATTTCTTTCACCCATATCTGCTTCTTTCTCAAATTTTAAATAATTACAAATTTTATTGTAAATGTATCTGAAAAAAAGAACACAGAAATTTGATGCTTAATCATTTAAAAGGTCATGTTTTCTATCATTAAAGAGGCGGTTTTCGACATTTGTCAAGTATTTTGTTCCTTATTTCCGATATCGCCATGAAAGACACTATCGGGACCAAAACCCTTTAACGGTCATATGAAAGCGAATACATGTACTTGATTACAATCAAATATTTGGTCTTGGTTCTAACTGTACTTCAACTTGAACAGACTCCAAAAGGGCCAATTTGTGTCGAAATTGTCTCCAAAGTGATTTTCAGACACGCAAGTAGTATCTGGCACAGGCAAAGTCGCATTTATGGTGGTTGTGTGGTGGAGGTGCTATGGAGGTGCCGGAAGTAACGTCACCGGAACCGGAAATGACGTCACTGGAACCGGGAGTCACGTGACCGGAACCGGAAGTACGCGGAAGTGATTTGCGTGCATGCGCAACCGGAAGTAGTGGATTTTCGCGCCATTTGTTTACGGAAGTGACGTAAGTCACGTTCTAGGACCCGGATGTGTCGTCTGCGCATGTATTGGCGCAACCGATAAGGGTTAGAGGCAGCACTACGGTTAGGGTTAGAGTTAGGGTTTGGGTTAGGATTAGATTTAGGGTTGGGGTTAAGACTCGAGTTAGAGTTATGGTTAAGACTGAAATCCGTAAACGTTCGTTTCTGTCCGGAAAGACTGAAATTTTCGTTTCATTAGGGTGCTCTCCTTCAGGTCCGCGTTCATAGGGGCAGCCATCTTTGATGTCCATCGTAACATCGAGGTGATTTATTTATTTTTTTTTTTTTTTTTGAAATTTCAATATAATTTATTTAACAAAACTGTAATACATGTCCTATCCAAACTACAGTTTTCATTTGGATAGTTCCCTTTAAGTTAGTTATCCGAATGATAGGGAAGCATTCGGATAAAGTTTTTTTTATCTAATTTAAAGTTAGTTTCTTACAATGTTCCAATATAAATTACAATAATTGTAATAAAATTTCTATATAAATTTCAAAGTATTTTTCTTCTAGTCATTTCTAATATCTTAAAATTACTAGGAATAATACATGTATAAATATGTAAATTAGAAAAGTTACCAAATTTCGATTTCAAATTATCTTTAAAGATATAAACCAATTCAAGTTTCTTATAATCTTTGAAAAAAATGGCCAAAAATTTTCATAGGAATTTAATTTCCCTAAGATCATGTCGATCGTGCTTAATATGTTTCATAATACACGTGTTTCATATAGGTGTTTTATAGTGATAGGATTAAATATCGATTAACAAAATGGTGAGTAACTATAAGAAATTGTATATACTATACATTTTGAGACAGGATGATATATGGATAAATTTATACTTTAGACCTGTTGCACGTGGTTACAATAATTTTTTGAAACTTTGTAAGAACTGACCTAGATCTTTCTTTGAACTATTGTGTACTAAAGTATAGTAAAAAAATCGTTTTTAAATATTTTGTATATTTCGATTGACTTTGTTCTTTGTTCTGACAAATAAAAACATTTATAAATGGCGAAAGCTACAATGGTGACTACAATATTGAAGTCCCAGTATTTATTATCAAAAAGTTTGTAACCTAGAACAATATCTTTTAGAGTGATTTTGTTGTTAAAATGCTTGTAAGTTAATTTCTCTTGAATTTCTTTCCAAACTTCAGAAACCAATTTACACTCAATAAACAGATGTTGATAATTGTCATTAACATTACATAGAAAACATTTGGGGGTCAGACTAAGTTTAGCCTTAAATAAGTTTTCTTGGTTCATTAATATGTTGCTAATCAGTTTCCATTTGAAAATTTTTAGTTTATTAGATTCCAGATGTGTATGTACAAATTTAAACGTTTGTGTAATTTGAAAATGATCTACACCTAATTTTCTTTTCCATATATCAATTCACAAATTTGGAGTTATGTTTTCGCGAACAAAGTGAAGGTATATTGTTTTATTGGTTGCTGCTTCCACTTTACAAATTTTATTTATATTAAGTTTTGTATGTTTTGAATTTTCGTTTTTTAATTGATTTTTCCATTTTGACGGTAATGCTTTCTTGAGTATTGAAAATTCCGAAATCCAGTTTCCTTTTTTCAAAAGTTTATTTCGAATAAAATTAGATGAGATATTGCCATCGTCATCAAGAAGATCATTTATGTAAATCAAATCTGCATTTATCCAGTTTTTCATAAATAACGATTTATTTTGGAATTTAATATATTGATTTCCCCATATGACTTCTTTTCTTATATCTATAAAATTATTTGGTTCCTTTTGTTTATTTTTGAAGTTATGCCAACATATGATAACGTCTTGGTAAAAATCAGGGATATTTTGAAAATTTTGTAAACGTTTAAGATTTTTGGCCGGGTTGCACAGAGTGCAAATCCGGGTTATAGTATGGTGAATGTCGGGCGGGCGGCGGGCGGCGGCGGGCGAGCGGGGAAAATGGGTACCTATTTTGTAAAATCAACTCCTCCTACAGTCTTTCACCCACATCGTTGAAACTTCATAGATTGTTTCTATATATATTGAAGATGTGCACCTCACTTTATGGAATTATTTCAGGAATTATTTCCCATTTTTCCAAACTTTGGAACTTAGTCGTTTTTTATTGACATCTTCAATAGAGGGTACCTATTTTGTGAAATCAACTCCTCCTACAGTTTTTCACCCACATCCTTGAAACTTCATAGAATGTTTCTATATATATTGAAGATGTGCACCTCACTTTATGGAATTATTTCAGGAATTATTTCCCATTTTTCCAAACTTTGGAACTTAGTCGTTTTTTATTGACATCTTCAATAGAGGGTACCTATTTTGTGAAATCAACTCCTCCTACAGTTTTCACCCACATCCTTGAAACTTCATAGAATGTTTCTATATATATTGAAGATGTGCACCTCACTTTATGTAATTATTTCAGGAATTATTTCCCATTTTTCCAAACTTTGGAACTTAGTCGTTTTTTATTGACATCTTCAATAGAGGGTACCTATTTTGCGAAATCAACTCCTCCTACAGTTTTTCACCCGCATCATTGAAACTTCACAGAATCTTTTAATACATATTGAAGATGGGCACCTCATTTTATGGAATTATTTCCCATTTTTCCAAACAAGTGTTTATCAACATGTAATCAAATCAAATATTGCTTACTTCACCTATTTCTAATTAAATTGATGACTGCCTCTGTGCTCATACACCAACATACAATGTGTCTGATATTGTCTATATGAATATTCATGACTGCCAATGTGCAATATGATCTTGTAATCACCTTTGTCACCACTACAGCAAACACCCAGTTAAGCAACCCGGCCATTTTTGTCTTTGACCCATTTTTTTTGTTTGTATTCATCTTGAATATTAGTGAATTGTTGCCAAACTTATTTAAATAGTATTTCGGAATTGCTGACCAGCATCGAGGTAATTTATAATGAAACAGTAAGAATCCCATCTTCTCGGCACACCACCAGCAGCAGCAGGCCCAAAACCGAAATGAGCACGCGAGTAAGGTCATGATTAGCGATGAGCAGCAAAGAGCAAGAGAAAAACAGCGAGGAGCAAGAGAAGAGCAGCGACGAGGAACATCAACAAGCAGCAGGAGCGAAATGAGCTCGAGAGTAAGGTCATGATTAGCGATGAGCAGCAAAGAGCAAGAGAAAAACATCGAGGAGCAAGAGAAGAGCAGCGATGAAGAACATCAACAAGCAGCAGGAGCGAAATGAGCACGCGAGTAAGGTCATGATTAGCGATGAGCAGCAAAGAGCAAGAGAAAAACAGCGAGGAGCAAGAGAAGAGCAGCAATGACGAACAGCAACAAGCAGCAGGGCCGAAATGAGCACGCGAGTAAGGTCATGATTAGCGATGAGCAGCAAAGAGCAGCGAAGAGCGGTATGGAGCAGGAGAACAGAAACGAAGTGCATCATAGAGCAATGAAATGGACGCCGTTGCTAAGGCGGTTGCTAATGACATCCCTCCATTGATCTAATGGTGACAGCAGCACTTGGAGATAAGTGGACATAATCAAATCCTACCTCTGGTCCTCACCGAAAACATCACCCGCGGATGAAAAGAGCGGGATAAGGGGAGATAATCCAAAAGTGTACGTATATCTCGGACTTCGACATAACAGTGAGAGTGTCAGTCCCTAGAGACCGATGAAAGATCCCGAGACGACCGAAAAGCACGGGAAAAAGGGAATATAATTCAATCTTAATTCTGGTTAAGCATGGCACATCGGGGTCCGTGATTGACGTCACTTCCGTAAACAAATGTCGGGAAAATCCACTACTTCCGGTTGCGCATACGCGCAAATCACTTCCGGGTACTTCCGGTTCAGCCTACACATGCGCAGACCACACATCCGGGTCCTAGCACGTGACTTGCGTCACTTCCGTAAACAAATCATGGGAAAATCCATCACTTCAGGTTGCACATGCGCGCAAATTACTTCCGGTACTTCCGGTTCCGGTCACCTCCAGCACCTCCACCACACAACGACCACAAATCATAATTTGCCTGTGACCATATACTACTCACGCAGGATATTCTCAGTAACTAATCTAATAGAGAAAATCACACAAAAGACTACTGTTAATTTACAATAGATATCTTGCGGCTGATGTGGTGTAGTGGTGGTTCTTCGCTGACCAGGCGGTACCCCAGGATTTGTCCTCAGATCTGACCATACGTTTTCAGCTCACCTGACACAAAAGGTCATGTGAGCTTTTGCCACCACTTCTGTCGTCCGGCGTCGTCGTCTTCTTCTTGAGAACCACTGAACAGAATAAAACCAAAGTAGGCAGTAAGGTCCTTTCCAAGTGTTGTAGCTTTAGTTTTAATTCATCGAAAAACCTGGCCGCTAGGAAGTTTTCTAATTTCTGATTGGCTGAATTAAAAAAAAATTCTTCTGAAGAACTGCTTAGCTGATTGACACTAAACTTTATAGTTATGTTCCTATGAAGGTACAGACCAAGTGTTATAATTTTAGTGCCGATCCGTCATCCAACGTGGCTGTCAGCGATGGACTTAGTTTAACATAGGACCCTATGGGAAATACATACAAAAATCTTCCTCTGGAGAATAGCTGAATGGATTGAAACCAAACATTGCATAAATGTTCCTGATGATGTTCTGGCCAAGGGTTGTTAATTTGATGCCGATCCGTCATGCAAGATGACCGCCAGCGGGGAAATTAGTTTTAACATAGGATCCTATGGAAAATACGTACAAAAATCTTCTTCTAGGGAAGCTGCTGAATTGATCTAAACGAAACATGGCAGAATGATCCTTTTGAGGTGCTGAACACGTGTTGTTTCCTTGATGCCGATCTGTAATCCAAGATAGCCGCTAGTAGAGAACTTAGTTTAACATAGGAACCTATGGGAAATATATACAAAAATCTTCCTCTAGAGAACCACTAAATGGAATGAAATCAAACATAGCATGAATATTTCTTATGAGGTGCTTATCAAGTGTTGTTACTTTGGTGCCGATCCATAATCCAAGATGGCCGCCATCAGGGAACTTAATTTTACATAGGACCCTATGGAAAATACACACAAAAATCTTCTTCCAGAGAACTGCTGATTTAAACGAAACATGGCATGATTGTTCCTTATGAGGTGCTGACCAAGAGTTGTTACTTTGATGCCGATCCGTCCTCCAAGATTGGTTCCAGCCGGGGAGCTATTTTAACATAGGACCCTGTGGGAAATACGTACAAAAATCTTCTTCTAGAGAACCACTGAATGGATTGAAACCAAACAATAATTAGCATGAATGTTCTTTATGAGTTGCTGACCAAGTGTTGTTACTTTGGTGCCGATTCATAATCCAAAATGGTCGTCACCGTGGGACTTAGTTTAACATGGAACCCTATGGGAATAAATACAAAAATCTTCTAGAGAACCGTTTTAGATTGAAACACAATGACATGAATATTCCTTATAATGTTCTGACCAAGTGTTGTTACTTTGGTGCCGATCTGTCATTCATGATGGCTGTCACCGGAAGACTACAAAGGACCCTATCGGAATTACATACAAATGGCTTCTTCTTGAAAATTAATGAATGGAATTAAAGCAAACCATATGGGCAATACATACTCGCCTGTTTTCGCTGTTGTCTATGTTTTCAGTGTATTAGTTGAATGTACATTGTAATAGTTGAATGTACATAATTTTTCTCCACATGTTATTTATTGTCCCCCGCCGCAACGCGACGGAGGGACTACGTAATTGTCTGCGCCCGTCTGTCCATCCTTCCGTCACAGTTATTTATGGACGCAAATCCTCTGAGACCGCTGATCAGATTTCATTCAAATTTTGTAGGATTGCTAGTCACCACATGTACTTGATCCCGTCGCACCGTGGTTTTGATTCGACACATTTTCCGGGAGTTATGGGACTTAATGTTTTTGTGCATGTGACACTATAGGAACACCTTGTGGACGCAACTTCTCTGAGATCACTGACCGGATTTCATTCAAATTTTGTAGGATTGTTAGTCACCATATGTACTTGATCCTATGCTACCATTTCCATAATACACATTTTGTATATCTTGTGGGGCTTCTACTTTTCTCTGCGGCAGGGGACATATGGCTACGTATAGCAATCTTGTTGATCATGAAGAAGTTTCTATCAAAGTTTGGTAAATTCAGGATGGTTTAAGAAAGTAAGTAATGCTTTAAAAACTTTAACTGCAGACTGTATGTAATATTAACTGGGAGAAAAACTGAGTCCATTTATAAGTAAAATACGTAAAAATGGGAAAAACATTAGTACATAATTTTCCTCTGGATACTATCTTTTGATCATGAACAAGCTTCTGTCCAAATTTGATTAAAATCCAGGATGGTTTAAGAAAGTAATTAATGTTTTTAAAACTTTAACTACAGACTGTATATAATGTTAACTGGGAAAAAACTAAGTCTATGTATAAGTAAAATAGGGAATGGAAAAAAAGCGTTACGAAATTTTCCTTTGGATACTATCTTTTGATAATGAAGTTATTATGGTTAAAGAAAGTAATTAATGTTTAAAAAAAACTTTAACCACAGGGTGAATGTAAATGTTGACGCCGCCGATGCCAACGACGACGATATAATGTAGGATCGCTATGTCTCGCTTCCGCGACCAACGTCGCAGGCTCGACAAAAATCTTCTAGAGAATCTCTGAATGGATTAAAACGAAACATGGCATGAATGTTCCTTATTGGGTGCTGACCAAGTGTTATTACTTTGTTGCAGATCCATCATCCGAGATTGCTGCCAGCGGGGAACCTATGGGAAATACATGTACATACAAAAATCTTTCCTCTAGAGAACTGCTGAATGGATTGAAACAAAATATCGTATGAATGTTCCTTATAAGATTGGAGCCGATCCGTCATTCAACATGGCTGCAAGCGGAGGACTTAGTTTAACATAGAACCCTATGGGAAATACATACAAAAATCTTCTTCTAGAGAACCGCTGAATGGATTGAAACCAAATATGGTAGGAATTTCCTTATGAGGTGCTCACCAAGTGTTGTTACTTTGTTGCCGATCTGTCACCCAAGTTTGCCGGCAACGGGAACGTCGTTTAACATATGACCCTTATCGGAAATACATATAAAAATCTTCTTCTAGAGAACCGCTGAATGAATTGAAAACAAATGTTCCTTATGAGGTGCTGACCAAGAGTTGTTACTTGATGGCCGACCCGTCATACAAGTTTTCTGCCAGCGGTGGACTTAGTTTAACATAGAACCCAGTGGGAAATACGTACAAAAATGAAACAAAAAATTGCATGAATGTTCCTTATGAGATGCTGACAAACTGTTGTTACTTTGTAGCCACCTGGGACAAGACGCGCAATTATTTTCCTGTTACAAAAGTCATAAAATAATAGGCTGTCATTAAGTCTGTAACAGTCGGACCGCCAAGTGCCATTTTGTCCGTTACGCTAGTGCGTCTATTTACAGAGAAACAGGTAGAGATAATTTCAGAAGTTTTTACACTAGATGGCGCTTTTAGTCCCGCCTCGAATTCTGATTGACATGAAGTGTGTGAAATGTTTAAATATCGTTATGATAGTTTTTGACTTTCAAATAACATGGATGGAAATAAGTGTAAAAATTATTTCGTTAACACCCTTGTCTATTGAATTCACCTGACACTGAAAATTATGAACGTATGAGACATCAAAAGTGAGTATTTTTGCGCACTTCAAAATGGCCGACGACACACGTTGACACTTTTTAGCGGGTCTTTCATTTGCAAGTTAAAAAGGCTGTTCCGACACTCCGTTACATAGTTCTAACTCAATATCCAGGGGTATCAAAATATGCAAAGTGTGTTTTTTCTTGTTTTCACAAAATGACACGTTTGAAGTATTTTTTATGTTGGATATTCAATTTTCTGCATAAAATTATAAAGGAGTATCTATTTTCAAAGATCAGTCACCTGGAAAGCCCCCTTCCCATTTTCGTGGTTCAAGATTAAACACGTTTTTTTTTTAAATTTTACTCAGGTTCATCTAATAGGTTACATTATGGACAGAAAAAAATCCATGATGAGATGATTTTTTTTTAAATAAGATAAAAAATTAAAGAAAAAAAAAAACAGATTCACTGACAACATTTGAATAAATAGTATTGGAACACTTTTAGTCTTTACAATATTGTGAAATAAACATAAATACTCAACCTATGAGGTACAGTTTTATTTATTATCATTGGCAATTAACAGGAAAACTATAATAAACAAATTGTATATCAAAATATATATTTTAGGTTATTTGTTTTTGACAAAATAGTTATCTTGTAATATCTACAACTCAAGTTCAAATTTTATAACCACTTGTAAGTAAGGTTATTTAATTTATTTTCATTTATGATTTAATTTTTTTTACCTTCTGGTGTCATCTTGGACTATTTATTTAGAATAGTCTATGATTCAATCAAGGTATAGTTTTCAGTTTTATTATATTTTGGTTGTGTTCTCTTATTCAAAGAATATTCATTACATTCACCTGAATTCCATCATGTTATGTACATGTATACAGCATTAATAGACATATTAACTTAAATTCTGTTGAAAATTTCTAATTTTTGTGCTTTGCCTTTAATTTCAAAATCCAGGATATTGGGTGAGACTTCCATATTAAAGTTTTTCTTATACATTTGATTTTTGTTATTTCAGGATTTTTAATTCATGTTCATGTCCAGATTTTTACTTTTTTACTTGGAAAGTCAGCAAATTTCAATGATAAGCTTGAGAAATTGGTCTATAAAATCACATGTATATTTTTTTCCAATTTTGGCACTACAGGAGGGGGAATATGTCAAATACACAAAAAGCAATAATAATTATTCTTAATCAATACAATAAATATTAATTCATGAAAAACAAGATTGAGAAGGCATAAATTAATCTACAAATGTAAAATTTCCTTTTGTTGAAAAGAATATGCATATGATTCATGTGATTTGCTGGTAAAAATAAATCTGTCCATGTCAGATCCTTACAGTTTTTCACAACTGAGTAATGGATAAGGATAATTTTAATAAAATTTTCTTTTTTTTCCAATCCCTTTTTTAATTTGTTACTTTTTAACCAAAAACTTACAATTTAGATCCTGATAAAGACAAAAATCCATTATTTAATAGTTTCCACATTGCAAAATCACAAACAATTTAAGTAGAAATTGGAGCAAGTAATTTTTTTCAAAATTAACGTGAAAAAAATTCTTCAGACCTGTTTTAAAAAAAAAAAAACTATAAACTATACTCAAATAGACCTATAGCAGTACTTCAGCTACTCCCCAGGGTTTCATTTGTTAATTTCTATGGAAAATAATTTTAAATTCATTTGTGCACATTCTACCATTCAACAGAAAATTTATCAACCCCTCCACAAGAAAATGATGGAACTAAGTGGAAGCACCTGCCTGACCACCCTCCCCCTTTTTCCCTGTTACATTATTTATTCCTAAATATGCGTTGTTTAATGTTTATTGACACATATTTATTATATCATTTGACAAACAAGCGTAAAACTTATTTATATTTCCTTTTTTGATCGATCGTTACCTTCATATCTTCTTTGTTTACATTTTATTGACAATGTCAACGTTGATTATCCCTCTTTATCACGTAATTTTCACAGAAATAGCTCGCTCGAATTGCGTTTCACTCTTTTTTTTCGGAGAAATATTTGAACTGTTCGTCAGAAAAGTAACAGCACACCTTTTCCGATTTAAAAATCCCCGTCCCGAGATCTGACAATGAAGTAATTGTCCTTTTTCTGACCAACGGTGACGAAATCGTCGGCATCATTGCCAACTTTGATTGTAAAATTTTGAAGGAAAAGCACGCTAAAAATTTCTTTTTTATAGTAATATGAAAAAAAAATCTCAGAAACCGTTTAATTCCACCCCCCTAGACCCAACCCAAACCATACGTCAAGTATGGCCAAAAAAACCGGCAGGTGATTGACGTTACAAAAAATGACCCATTTTCAAATGAAACGTCACGTGACTCTGTAAATAAAAACGACGCCAGTATTGACTTGGCGGTCCGACTGTAAGTTTCGTTGAGACATGGGATGTGGCTCAAAATGACCGCCATACACTGGCACATATCCAGTTAAATTTCGGGGTTTGATGTCAGATTACTTTTTCCGCAATTTTACAAATCACGAGCCATGGTAAAAAATGTTTCTTCCGCAAAGCAAAATGTACCTCTTTCATGCTCTCCATGTAGAATAAAAATTTTCTTGGTTTTATTTATTTAATCCTTTCAAACTTTCTATGACAAATACCTTAGGGAAGGCAGTTTTAAAACAATACTACAAAATATAGTTATTCAGTTATCATGGTTGTTTTTGTTGCAGTAGGTCCATATATCATGGTGCAATAATATTTTTTATGAATTTTTTTTATCCCGCAGTTCATTGCATGTATTGAGCATTTTTCATCCAAGATGGCTGCTCGCGGGGGACTTAGTTCAAAATACATACAAAAATCTTCTAGACTTGTCTTGTTAAAGACAAAAACATTTGTTAAACACTGAGTTCGCCTCTTAACAAATACTTGTTTAGGCCTGAATTCAGCTCATAACAATAAATATTAAAGGCATATCTTTTCCAATCACAAGAATATTCTTCAAAATAGATTTATACTCTTAACAAACATTTGTTTAAAACTGCGTTCACCTCCTAACAAATATTAGTTAAGGCCTGAATTCAACTCGTAACAAATATATATTAAAGGCATACATATCCTTCCCGATAACGAGCACGTCTTTAAGATAGCTACGCTTAACAACATTTGTTATAAAATTTGTTATAAGCTGGGTTCACTTCCTAACAAATATTTGTTAGGTCCTGAAATCACCGCACAAGAAATATTTTTTAAAGATATATCCTGAGCTATTAAGTCATATGTCAAACACACAACCTCTCTCTTTTAATATGATTTCAGCTTTTTAGCTCACCTGGCCAAAGGCCATGTGAGCTTTTGTCATCACTTGGTGTACGTCGTCCGTCTGACCGTCCGTTAACTTTTCACATTTTAACATTCTCCTCTGACTCCACTGGGCCAAATGGAATTAAATTTGGCAGGAAGCATCTATGTAAGGTCCTTTATAAAGATTGCTTATTTCGTCACGATCGGACAACAAACAGGGCCGCCATGGGCAGTTGTTGTTTCTGATTGGCTGGGTTTTCAAAAATCTTCTTCTCTGAAACGGCTGGACCAAATGGAATAAAACTTGACAGGAAACATTTATTGGAGGTCCTTTATAAAGTTTCTTCATTTCGCCCCGATCGGAGTACAAATATGGCAGCCATGGGCAGTTCTTGTTTCTGATTGGCTGATATAAAAAAATCTTCTCGGAAGTCACTTGGCCAAATGGAACGAAACTTGACAGAAAGCATCTAATTGGGAGGTTCTGTACAAAGTTTTCTCATTTCGTTCTGATCAGGCAACAAACATTGGCGTCATGGGCAGTTCTTGTCTTTTATCGGTTGATAATTTTCTTCTTTGAAACCGCTTGGCCTAAGGGAACGAGACTTGACAGGAAGCATCTGTTTGAGGTTTTTTTTTACAAATTTTCCTCATTTTTTCCAGACCAGAAAACAAACATGGCTGACATGGACAATTCTTGTTTCTGATTGGTTGATATAAAAAAAAAATTCTCTTAAACTTCTTGGCCAAATAGAGCCAAACTTGACAGAAAGTGTCTATGACATATAACAAAAATCTGCAGAACCGCTGAATTGCTTGAAACCAAACATAGTCTGAATGTTCCTCTTAATGTGCTCACCAAGTGTTGTTACTCTGGTGCTCCCTAATTTAAAATGGCCTTCAGCACAGGACTTAGGTTAACATAAGACCCTATGGGAAATACATGCAAAAATCTTCTGGAGAACTGCCAAATTTTAGAATATGCTGACCCGTAAGAAGAAGGACCTTGATGAAGAAAAATTTGGTTCCCACAAGGCTTACCACACTTTATAATTATAGGGAGAAGTAAAAATGGCTTTCACGCCAGGTGAGGATACAGGTTCAGTCCTATGAGCCTCTAGTTTAGTAACAGAAACTTAGTAAATTGTTCTGCTATCAAATACCAAAAGCGGCTTTTGTTTTGTTCATATGATGAATAAAAATTAGCTTTAAAGGTCGTTAATTTAGAATGGTTATTATGGCTGTACGACACGTATGCACTCAAATTTGGTTCAAATGATAATTTACCTTAATGTTGTCAATGAGTCTTACTTTATTTGTAATCACATAATAAGCCTCCAGATATTTTTGTCCGAATTTCTGAATGTAATTAAGTTCAAAATTTCATTTGTTATTCCGCCTTTTGGCTGCATTTAAAATAATTACGGCGATAGCATAGGTTTTAGCTTACAATTTTTTTTATTATATAAACTTATTGAAAATGAAACATAGATTTTACTTACACTTTATCATTCGTTGAAATGTTATAATGTTTTTGTTTTTAGTATTTGAATGTATTTACACGTGTCCACGGGGCCAGTGCTTAGGAAAAATTATACATGTTTCAATTGTGTTTCTTCTCTCCACCCCCCACTTAAATTCCTACTTTTATTCGACAGTAAGCTCTTCCTGACCCTTTTAAAAATGTTCGATATAATCCACATGTCCTTACCTTTATTAGTCCCCTACCAGCAACGCTAAAGGCGACTATAGATTTGCACTCCCTCCACCCGTCAGCCATACTACAGTTTTCCGGACTTTTTTTTAAATAGTTTAACCAGATGCTCAGTGCTTAGGAAAAATTATACATGTTTCAATTGTGTTTCTTCTCTCCACCCCCCCCCCCCCCCCACTTTTATTCCTACTTTTATTCGTCAGTAATCTACATATCCTTACCTTTATTAGTCCCCTACCGGCAACGCCGAAGGGACTTTAGGTTTGCACTCCCTCGGTCCGTCAGCCATACTGCAGTTTTCTGGACTTTTTTTAAAATAATTTAACCAAATGCTCTTATTTTTGGTATTTCACTTTATAATGGTGAGTTACAGATTAAGTTTGAGTTTCATGCTGAGCTGATAATTATTGTGAAATTTACTGCCCTTGGAAATATGAATTATTCCCAAAATAATAGGTTAGCGGACCTTTTTTTTCGCAATCCCTTTTACCTTTTATCTTATTTTTGTAAAGTGAATTTATAATGATGAGTTACAGATCAAGTTAGAGTATCATGCTGATCGGATAATTATTGTGAGAGTTATTGCCCTTGGAAATGGGAATCATTGCCAAAATAATAGTTTTCAAGACTTCTTTCAGAAACCGTCTAACCAACTGATCTTATTTTTGGTATGTCACTTTATAATGATGAGTTACAGATTAAGTTTGAGTTTCATGCTGATCGAATAATTATTGTGAAGTTTACTGCCCTTGGAAATAGGAATTATTCCTAAAATGATAGTTTTCCGGACTTTTTTTCACAAACCCTTTTACCAACTGATCTTATTTTTGTAAAGTGAGTTTTATAATGACGAGTTACATATCAAGTTAGAGTTTCATGCTGATCAGATAATTATTCTGAGAGTTGTTACCCTCCCAATAGGAATTGTTGTCAAAATAATAGTTATCCGGACTTTTTTTCAGAAACCGTTTAACGAACTGATCTAATTTTTGGTCTATGAGCTCATAATGATGAGTTACAGATCAAGTTAGAGTTTCATGCTGATCGGATAATTATTGTGAGAGTTATTGTCCTTGGAAATAGGAATTATTGCGAAAATAATGGTTTTCCAGACTTTTTTCGCAAACCTTTTTACCAAAATGATCTTGTTTTTGGTATGTGAGCTTATAATGATGAGCTACAGATCAAGGTTGACTTTCAAAATTTAAAAATTGTTGTCAAATTATTAGTTTTCAATACTTTTTAGCTCACCTGTCCTAAAAGGACATGTGAGCTTTTGCCATCACCTGGCGTCGTCGTCCATCCGTCCGCCGTCCATCGTAAACTTTTTCAAATGTCTTCTCCTCTGAAACCACTGAACCAATTACAGCCATACTTAGTCTGAATGATCCTTAGGGTATCTAGAATAGCCACGGCTAACAATAGGACATCGGGGGTAAACTGCAGTTATTGGCTTATATCTCAAAAACTAAAGCATTAAGTGCAAATCTGACGGGATAAAAATGTTCATCAGGTCAAGATCTACCTGCTATGAAATTTTCAGACAAATCGGTCAACCCTTTGTTGGGTTATTATACCCCCGAAAACGAAGTTTAGGGGGGTATATAGGTTTCTGTCCGCCCGTCCGTCCGTCCGTCTGTCTGTCTGTCTGTCTGTCTGTCTGTCTATCTGTCTATCTGTCTGTCCGTCCGTCTGTCCGTGCGTCCGTCTGTCTGTCCGTCCGTCTGTCCGTGCGTCCGTCTGTCTGTCCGTCCGTCCGTCTGTCCGAACTACGTGTACATGCTTTGTGTTATCAATTCCCGTTACAGCTTAATTCTGACCTGTTTACCCTACGATTTTCAGACCCCCAAATTACGCCTTCCGCCCTCTTAAACGTTTTTCTACGTCAACTTAGTAAAACGGTAAAAAAAGAAAAACGCAAAATTCGCTCGGAACCTTTCGCGACATGTCGATATGCCCAGGCATAAAGTTAAAGGACGCTCGAATGGACGTTGACTTATCCTCACGGCGCTTTGACTGATGGTAGAACTTTCGTCTTTGCAAATGCCCATAAGATTTTGACTCGGCATCATTTAATGGCGGCATGATGAAGCCAGTAAAAAACATTCCAGCCAAACGTGAATACACTGATCTTTGGAAATTCCTTCAATCTTCATCAAAAGGCGAAACATTTATATTAAGTACTACGCATATGTGTCAGTCGGTGAAGTCTCACAAATATTTTCATGTGCTCACGGAGGTAAATTTTACTGGTGAAGTCTCAAAAGTATTTGGAAAAGTGCCGAAAATCGGAAGAGGACAAAACTAGGGCGGCTGATGATGTGCACAATCATAGCTCAAAATGAATTACCATTTAGTACAGCTCCGCTCCTTACAATTTGCATTAAGGAAATGTTTCCAGATTAATGACTTGCTGCAGGTATGTAGATCATTTTATCAACTATCAACATAAAAACACTTTCTTACAAAGACAAGTAAGATTTCATTCGGATAAATGAAATTTGTCCCAACTTGTCTTTCACTCTCTCTCTTAATTCCCTCTATTATGGTCTGGGTGATGGGAAGGGGGTAAAAAGCGTATTTTCTAGGGGCCACTATGCCCAAATTTTTTTTCAAGTTTGGGCTTAGTTTTTTTTCCAGCATTTTCTCTAGCAAATGTCTCCCCCCCCCCTTTAAGAACATTGACTTATCCTCACGGCACTTCGACTGATGGTAGAACTTTCGACTTTGCAAACGCCCATAGATTTTGACTCGGCATGTTTTACAGTCTAATCAAATCCTCTTACAGCTTTAAATCAGTTGTCTGAAACTTTGCAGGGTGTTTCATCTACTCCTCTTACAGCTTTCACTTTCTAAAGTGCAGAGGGCTCAACAGATGCATGATCGGGGGGTATCAATAGTCCGTTAAGGACAGATTATGTGGAAAGGTTTACAAAGCAGTTGGCGCGGGGGGGGGGGGGGGTATTTGTGGGCCACTAGACCACAGTAACTCTAGTTGTCCCTGAATTGTTATCTTGAATATTATTATAGATAAATACAAACTATAGACAGCAAAAATGTTCAGCAAAGTAAGATCTACAAATAAGTCAACAGGACCAAAATGGAGGGTCAAGGGTCAAGGTCATTGAAGAAGTCCAAAGCAACCGATGGAAAAGTCCCCAGCAACTATATATATATAGATTCAGGACCTTATAATATAGCTTTAAAAGTCACACTCAAGTGTCAAGGTCATTGAATAAAATCCATAGCAGCCGATGGAAAAGTCCCTAGCAACCAGATACATTTGGGTTCAGGACCCTACAATTTACCTGTTCAAGTCAAAATGGAAGGTCAAGAGTCAATGCCATTGACAATGTCCATAGCAACCGATGAATAAGTCTAGCAACCATATCTTTTTGGGTTTAGGATTCTATATTTAAGCTGTACAAGTCAATATTAAGGAGGAAAATTTTAACGGTATACATTAAATAGGAAACATAATCATTGATGCAAGATATGTGTACAAAATATAACGGGTGAGCGATTCAGACTCTTGGGAGCCTTTTGTTTGCAAAGTGTTTGACCAGTTGATCTTACTTTTGGTATTTAGCCTTATAATGACGAACTGCAGTTTCAGGCTGATCGGGTAATTATTGTATACTACTTGCAAATACAGTTTTAGGATTTTTAGGAATCACTCTGTCCATACGTCTGCGTCTGATTCACATAGTCACGGAGCATTTGGTGTGTTCTCTCACAGCTAAGGCTGGTAGGGGCCATTATATTGATCTGGGCAATACTCTCAGAATGCTTTTTTCCATCTTCTTCTTTTTAATTCCCTCCTATCTGGGAGCACTCGGATAATCCGATATGTGAGTGAATTAAAATCATCTTTTATTGTATATTCCAAAACATAAACCCATAACAAAAACCCATATAAACAAGCGTGTTTATACAAGTTTGACCGTTTATATAAATATACGACGTGAATTATTGTATTTTTCTATAAAAAAAAAATCATTTAATAAATTTTATTTTTTCCATGAAAGATGTTAACTAGTTGCTATTCTGAACTGTAATTTATAAATAATAGTACAATGTCTAGCGTAAGTTAATTAAGAAAAAAACACCATGTGATTCTAGCCAATGTTTAAAATATATTGCTTTTAACCAGCTCCGAAGTTTTAAATTTTGACCAATCATAACATGTAAATGCTCATGGCGGCCATTTTGTTTCACGGACCGGGATGAGTTATGCAAACTTGGTAAAGGACCATCCATAGATGCTCCATACCAAAAATCACTTCATTTGGCTTTACGGTTTCAGAGGAGAAGTTTTAAATTTCGACCAATCAGAACATGTAAATGCTCATGACGGCCATTTTGTTTCGTGGACCGGGATGATGTTTGCAACTTTTGTAAAGGACCTTCCATAGATGCTCCATACGAAAAATCAGTTAATTTGGCTTCACGGTTTCAGAGGAGAAGAAGTTTTTAATTTCGACCAATCAGAACATGTAAAAGATCATGGGGGCCATTCTGTTTCGCGGACCAGGATGATTTATGCAAACTTTGTAAAGGACCTTCCATAGATGCTCCATAACAAAAATAAGTTAATTTGGCTTTACGGTTTCAGAGGAGAAGTTTTAGATTTGGAACAATCAGAACATGAAAATGCTAATGTCGGCCATTTTGTTTCACCGACCGGGATGATTTATGCAAACTTTGTAAAGGACCTTCCTAGCTTCAGGCCAAGTTTCAGTTCAATAGGTCCAGGGGTTTCAGAAGAGAAGATGAAAATGTAAAAGTTTACAGACGGACGGACTACGGACGCCAAGTGTTGCTAAAAGCTCAAATGTCCTTTTAGGACAGATGAGCTAAAAAAGGGAAACTGAAGTGAAAATTGAATTCAAATTAAATTTGTTAAGATTCGGTTAAAATAGAACATTTTTTTCTGGATTTCTAAAATAGACGAAAATAAGAATAAAAACAATTCAAAACGAAACTTTTAATTTGTTTTGCACAGTCCCGTGCCTCGATCCACTAGCTATTTGTAGCCCAGACATTCATTTAGTTCAGATCAACAACAAAGTACTTGAAAAAAGGGATTTTTGTCCATGAATACTGCTTGAACTGCATTCATATTAAAAATATTTTGTAATTAAAAATAATCCATTTTTTTACACTTTTTACTGCAGTTTCTTGTGGCTTACGATCTATAAATAGAGATATAAATGTACATAAACACAGTTTTGTCTCAATTCATTGACGCGGACGTAATTGATCCACATCTTTGAAATGCCGATTCTTTAAATCCCAGCTGTATTTATCAACTAATTAGAATGGTTGACCTTTAGAATGTCGTTTTTTCAAGTTTTAAAAAAATGAATAAATTAAAATTGTGAAAAGTGATAGCTTTTCAAAAGCAGAGGTTCGGGCACATTTGGCCGATGGTAGAACATTCGTGTCTATTCGAACATCACCATTTTCTTCAATAGTAGTGTCAAAAGGCCGATTCTGCCGCACTTACATTTTCAAGGGGAAATCCTGCATAGACCCCCCAACCCCGACGGCCAAATGCAAACGGACGGCATTCCTATCGAGCATAGGGTAAATACAAGAATTATGTCTTTCGTAAAGAGCATAAGTCAGGTCGCTCCAGAGGATAGTGGGGATAAGGACACCTTAGAGAAAGGTATGTCAAAAAATAGAATAAACAAAAGGATGGAATCTAAAAGTGATAAGATGGATTTCCAGGATTTCGTTCTTGAGAATGAATATTCAGATTCAGAGAATGAAGAAGATTTGGAAGATAACACCCCAACCCTCCCAAATCAGCAGCAGTGCTGCAATGCCCCCAACGTGGTGCAGACGAATGAGTATACCTCGCTGTGCAAAAATTGTGGTGTAGAGAAAATGAAGCCGCATTTTGTGCCTGAGCATGAGCATCAACTAGGGGAGCAGAAACAGAATACCACCTGCGGCTTCCCACTCAAGAGGAAGAAGGGACACTTCTGCAATAGCAAGCCCGGAACGGATGGCCTCTGCTGGAGGCATAGTAGTCAACCAGATCAGTGGGAGGAGGAGGATAAGATCATCCCAGTCCATGGTAAGATGGTGGTAAAAGAGACCATGAAGACCCTCCGTCAAATAGCTAAGGATGAGGGTCTGAGGGGGGTCAGTAGGAAGAACAAGGAGGCCTTGGTGAAGCTCATCGAGGAGAAAACCACCCGTAAATTTACCCGCCAGGAAGTCTTCAGCAAGAAGCAGCTCAAAGCGCTAGCAAAGAATCGTGGCCTCACCAAATACTCCAAGCTCAAGAGAGACGATCTGCTCCAGCTGGTGGAAGAGGATATCAAAAGCGCCCCGGTCGAGGATGAGATTAAGGTCACCGATAGGCGGGAAGCTCTGAATGGCGTATTTGGCACGGTCGTCATCGAACCTGCGAAGCCGCATGACATGGTCACTTTTCTGAAGGTAAGTCGGAGCACCATCATCAGCACCATCTCCAATGCACTCATCCAAAAGAAAGGATTGAAGGTACACTTAGTGGTTTTTGCAGAGCTGGTGAAAATCAACCCCGCGACCGGAGATAATACCTACGTCACCCCCTACTTTCGATCACGTACGACAATGATCATGGAATCTGACGACCTCGATTTGGAGATTTCGTTCATGATGGAGAAGATCAAGGAAAGTATGGCAAGTTATGTGCGGGAAGGGAGCGGGTGGACTTTCAGCAGCGTCGATAAGCTAGAAATCCATCTCGACCAATTCAAGCCGCTCAAGGGGGTTCCTACATACCAACCCCATCAGCAATCGCGAAAAAGAAGGCGATCGTCAATGTGAAAAATGAGGATGATCGCTGCTTCCAGTGGGCGGTGCTGACAGCCCTACACTACGATGACGTTGACCAGAAGTCAGCATACCGAGCGTAGCTCAGTACAAGAGATGGGAGGATGAGTTAAAATTCGAAGGCATCGACCTCCCGGTCTCACTCAAGGCGATCGATAAATTCGAGAGGCAGAATGCCTCCATCAACGTGAACGTCTTCGGCTTCGACGGCGTGAAGAGGGGGGAGGATGAGGAAGAGGATCTTCAGGTATATCCCCTCAGGATATCTAAGAATACGGGCTCCACCCACGTAGATCTCCTTTTCCTAACCCGCGAAGGCAAGCAGCATTACTGCTGGATCGAGCCTCTCAAGGCTCCTAGGCTCCCAAATCTCATGGTCACGAGCTCTTCTTCTGCCGCAGGTGACTCAGCCACTTCTCCAGGCAGGATATCCTGGACGACCACATGGAATATTGCAGCCAGAAGGATGCGGTCAGGATCGAGATGCCGGAAGAAGGGTCCACCATAGCCTTCCATAATCACAAGAAGCTGATGAGAGTTCCATTCGTCATCTACGCAGACTTCGAGTGCTTCACGGAGAAGATCGATACCTGCCAGTCCGACCTGACCAAGTCCTACACGAAGAAGTATCAGCAGCACCGGCCGTCAGGTTTTTGCTATCGCGTAAAGTATGCTCACGGCGACTACAAGGAGTCAGTCGTCTACTGCGGGGAGGATGCGGCCAAGCAGTTCGTCCCATGCGTGGAGAAGGAAGTGCAGGCGATCAGCAAGCTATGCAAGGAGAAGAAGCCGATGGTGATAAGCGGTGAGGACAAGGAGAGCTTCAAAGCAAGTACGCACTGCCACATCTGCGGCGACGCATTGAATGGGGATAAGGTCCGGGACCACGACCACCTCACCGGTAAGTATCGGGGCGCGGCGCACAACCGGTGCAATTTAGATTTTCAGCTTCCGAAGCACGTGCCCATCGTGCTTCACAACCTGAGTGGGTATGATGCCCATCTCTTCGTGAAGGAATTCGCGGGAGGGAAGATCACCTGCATCCCGAATACAGACGAGAAATATATCAGCTTCTCGAAGCAGGTGGATGGGGGTCTGGAAATGAGATTCATAGACTCGTGCAGATTTATGCTGAGCTCCCTAGAAACCCTGGCGAAGAATCTCACGCCCGATAAATTCAAGGCGGTCCGGGAATGCTTCGGCGATAGGTGCGAGCTGATGATTAGGAAGGGGGTCTATCCCTACGATTACGCCGATGGGCCAGCCAAGCTGGAGGAAACCCAGCTCCCACCCAAGGAGGCCTTTTTCAGCACGCTCACCGGTGAGCACATCAGCGAGGTCGACTACGCGCACGCTCAGAGGGTCTGGAGGACTTTTGAGTGCAAAAGCCTGCGGGACTATCACAATCTCTACCTCGAATCCGACGTAGCCATACTGGAGGATATCTTCGAAGATTTCAGGGATATCTGCATGGGAAATTATGGGCTCGACCCCGCCCACTACTTCACATCGCCTACGACGCCGCCCTCAAAACCACCGGGGTCAGATTGGAGCTGCTCTACGATCCAGACATGCTGATGATGTTCGAGAGGGCAACCAGAGGGGGTGTCGCCATGATCTCCCACCGCCACGGTAAGGCTAACAATCCCTACATGACCGACTACGATAGCTCTCAACCAACCAAGTACCTCACATACCTCGATGCTAATAACCTCTACGGTTGGGCGATGGCACAGCCACTTCCCACGGGAGATTTTGAGTAGATGGAGCCGGAGGAGATCGAGAAGATCTTGGAATATCCCGACGACCACGAGTACGGTGCCATGGTTGAATGCGACCTGGAATATCCCCAAGAGCTTCACGACGCCCATAACGACTACCCTCTTGCGCCGGAGAATGTGGAGATTAACCGGGTGCGTAAGCTAGTGCCTCATCTAGGCAAACGCGTCAAATATACCCTTCACTACCGGAATCTCAAGCTCTACCTATCCATGGCTATGAAGCTCGTCAAAGTCCACCGTATCATAGGGTTCGAGCAATCCCCATGGCTTAAGCCATATATCGAGCTGAACACCAATCTTCGAGCCGCAGCCAAAACTGACTCTGAGAAGGAATTTTTCAAGCTGATGAATAATTCCGTCTTCGGCAAGACCATGGAGAATATCCGGAAGCGCGTCGACGTCAGACTAGTCACCACCGGGAAGCAGGCCCTGAAGCTCGTGGCCAAGCCCAACTTCGATCGTCGGGTCGTCTTCTCCGACAACCTGGCAGCCGTACATATGAAGAAGACAAAGCTGAAGTTTGATAAGCCCGTCTACCTGGGGGCGTGCATCTTGGACATTTCGAAGCTTCTGATTTACGACTTCCACTACGGATTTGTGAGGAAGACGTACGGCGACAAGGCCCGACTGCTCTTTACCGACACCGACAGTTTAGCCTACGAGATCCAGACCAATGATTTTTACCAAGACATCACTCCACACATCCAAGCGAAGTTTGACACCTCCAACTACCCCACCGATCATCCCTCCAACATCCCCACCGGCGTGAACAAGAAGGTTATCGGGATGTTTAAGGACGAATGCGGTGGTAAGGCTATGACTGAAGCTTTCCGGGCGAAGCTATACGCCTTCAAGATGGATGACGGTCAGGCCACCAAGAAGGCGAAGGGAGTCACCAAGATCAAGCGCAGCATCGCCTTCGAGGACTACAAGCGATGTCTCGACACCCAGCAGGAGATTCGCCGACCGATGAATATCATCCGGAGTCATCTCCATCAGATTTACACGGAGGAGATCAACAAGATCGCGCTCTCAGCCAAGGACGACAAGCGATACATCCTGCCGGATGGTATCAACACACTCGCCCACGGTCACTATCAAATCTCCCACGATTGAGGTCCCCTCTACATTTAGCAGGCTCTGACGGGTGCGGATGCCCGTCCCACATTTAGCAGACTCTGACTCATACCCAAATAAATGAGTAAAGTTCGCGTGCACCACCTAACGCTCCCCAACAAACCCCTCTCAAACGTAGAGCTGCGGCGAGCCGTGAGGAATCTACACATCCCGCACTTCAAGGGTGTCTTAATGAGAGACGACTTACCACCCAAGCCCAAATCCACGGAGTGCGGCATCCTGAATCACGACGATCTCGCCGGCCCCGGGACGCACTGGACCTGCTGGCATAAGCGCGGAGGACTCAAAGTCTAATTCGACCCTTATGGCCTACCTCCACCCGACGAGATAGTCAACTATCTGCGGCCGGAAATTCGATATAATACCGATGAGCTCCAGCGGCGCGGTGATGTGGTATGCGGACACTTTTGCCTGCACGTACTGAAGCTCCTATCGGAAGGTCGGACGCTCGAGGAGGTGATCTTCGGACTATAGATAAATGGATAAGTTTGGATCTCACTCGAGGAAGCGTATGCCCGTCTGGCGGATGCTCCAGGACCTCGATATGAACGATCATCGCATCACTAGCCTGGGATTACCCCAGGGCAGCTCGGACGCCGTGACGAAGCGCTGGGTCAACCAGGAATTGAAAGATGGTCAGAATGATATCGACGAGCTTGAGGCAGAGGTCGAAAAAGTCTGGAAAGCGTTCGAGGAAAAGGACAAACGCTTGGAGGACATCGAGAAAGATGTGGCAAAGTGCTTGCCTACGACCGGTGGTAAGATGACTGGCGAGATAGATACGCAGGACCATGCGATTCACAACCTTCATGAGGGGATCGACGCCAAGGATCCAATAACGAAAGGTTGGTATGCCAAGAACTGGCAGGATCTGGTCTTAGAAATGCAGAGGAATATAGACACTGTAGAATCTAAATATAAAACCCTCGAAAATCAGATGTTTGATAACCAGGAAAAGATTGAGGCTCTTGAGACGTATGTCAAGCTCAAGCATTCATCCGCTGAAAGGATCGGCCGACGTTCGGTTTCGGCGAGTGATATAATAAATTACGAAAGTACCATTGACTCAATCAAAAAATCGCAGGGTTGACCTACTCTCTCAACTTTTCAGGCCCCATCCTAGGGACCCGAAAAATTGGAGCTCGGAAGCATGCCTTTTTTGGATGCTCATAGAGGGCATCCAAAAAAGCCTCCCCTTACTCTACGTCCGATTGCCTGACCCATGAGTTGAACGATGCAGGGTAGCCCCGCCACTTGACGTAGATCTCCTCGACCCCATTCTTGGTCCGCCGGCGCAAGACTTTTTCGATGCGATAGATATCCTGGTCGGTGCGCTGGAGCTCGGGATCGTAAAAGGACCCCTGGATCTCCTCACCCTTGAAGTCTTTGAGACGATAGGTGGGTGGCTGCGTCGCGAGGGCCTGGGCGATGGTAAAGACCTCCTCGGTCCAGCGCGGGTATATCCCTTCTCGAAGATACCCTTCTTCTTGACGATCCGGACCTTATCGCCAACGTCGAATCGATGCGGCTGCATGGGAGGGAGGTCTCCGTAAAGGTTCCAGAAGACCTTGGACTCGTGCTCTTTCTGGCTGGCGGCGGTGGGGGTCATCTTGATGGATCGATGCTTGGTGGTATTATACTGGCGGACGAGATCGTCCAAGACGGGAAGGTAGGTGCGCGTGGAATTGGTCGAGAAGTATTTGAACATCTTCTCCTTCATGGTACGATTCCAGCGCTCCACCACGCTCGATTTCTCTTCGTTCTCGGTGGAGTAGAGCTCGACGTTGTGCTTCCGGAGCAGATCCTTCACCTCACGATTATAAAATTCGGTCCCCATATCGGTCCATAGCTTCTCGGGCGTGCGATCCTTGAAGACGGTCCGGAAGGCATCTCGCACCGTGACACCTTTCTTATCTTTGAGCGGCACCAACCAACCATACTTGGAGAAGACGTCGATGATGCTCAAGAGGTACTTGAAACCTCGGTTATCGCGGGAGAAGGCGCTCATATCTACGAGATCGGCAGCCCAGGTCTTATCAACCCCTCCTACCACCACGCGACGCTTCTGGAATTTGCGTCGGACTGGCTTATGCAGCTCTTCGGCTAGCTCATCCGACCAACGAATTTTTTTTTACCCCCAATCCAAATCGAGCCTTGGTGCCGATGATGGGCTTGACGATACTGCGGTCCATGCGCTCGCGGGCGGTGGGATTGGGAATGGCGTCCAGTGAGGCTAGCATGGTTTTATCGCAGATCGAATTGCGTGCGGTGGTATCCTTATGCTGAGCATAGCAAAGATCGTGGCGATACGCAGCTTGATCGACGCGATTGATGGGTTTCGACCAAGCCTTCGGGGTACCGTCGGCATTCAGTCGCTTGCTAAGTTTAGTCCCTGATCCGGTGAAATTATGCCCCGGCAGATGCATCTCTACCGGCAGCCGGTTGATCAGCTTATTCACCAGCCCCGCACCCTCGGTCCGCGAGAGGAACTGAGACTTCCTGGCCCCGCACACGGCGCATAGTCCACCCCTCCGCCGCCTCCCATTGCTGGTGGTAGTCTCATAGCGACTTTCCGTCTCCGTCTTCCTCTTGCACTTCAAGCAGTACATTCCTATTTATATAGATAAATGGACGTTGAAGACCTTACCTACGATGAGCCTACCGCGAGTCGTCGGCATAACCACTTTCTCCTCCCGCAGCGATCCATCTGAGGTCTGATCATCGGAAAGTCGGACTGCGGCAAGACGACGCTGCTGAATAACCTCCTCCTGCGCGATGGATGGCTCGACTACGATCGACTCTACGTCTTCGGAAAATCGCTCCACCAGCCCATCTACCAGCTACTGCGGCAGGCGCTGGGGAAAGGGTTTTCGAAAGACGATATCCGCGACCTTCTCTCCATCAAGAATCGCTATCCCCACTCTTTGGTCGACGTGGTGGAGGTGATGAAGCTACCATCCAAGTCAAGCAGTATCGAACCTTTCTTCGAGCAGGCGAGCGACGTGCCCGATCCTCGAGAGCTCGACCCCACCCACAAAAATCTCATGGTCTTTGACGACTTGAAGCTGAGCAAGCAGAGCAAGTGTGAAGACTACTACGTGCGCGGTCGTCATAATAACGTGGACTGCTTCTACCTCTGCCAAAATTATTTCAAGCTGCCGCGGCAATCGATCCGGGAGAATGTCAACTTCATCTGTCTCTTCGAGCAGGATGCCAAGAATCGCGATCATATCCGCCGGGATCATTGCAGCGATCTCACCCCAGCTCAATTCGATGCCCTATGCGAACGCTGCTGGTCCAAGCCTCACGGATTCATGACCATCGATCTCACGAGACCCAAGACGGCAGGAAAATATAGATGCAATCTAGACGAGTTCTATCGAGTCTAAGATAAAATGAAAATGAGATACGCATTTTTGATGAACCAGATCGAGCTGGATGAAGGTCGATCTGTAGATATCGCCAACGAAAAAGATTACCTCCTGCATTTGAACTCAAAGCCTCTCCGATGGCACCGATGGCAAGATAGGTGTGAGGGATGCTCTGCTGATCATTTTTTTGGCCGGTACGGTGAACATTGCGAGTGCAAATGGGAGATCAAAGAAATATCCGATATATGCCTCCCCTGCATCCCATCTGGGTGAATTCGGAAAGTGTGAGTGCACCTGCCGTCATAGCTTTGATCGTGATAGCTTCTGCAGTAAGTGCGGACTCCAGAACATTTGCCTCCTCATCAATAGAAGCGGAGGAGATTTCGACGCATTGAACGCCGGTCGCTATACCGGGTTGAAATCCTACGCCAAACCCACCCAACCGCGATGCCCGGTCAAGACGGTCCGTGGTCACCAGTGCACGTTCCACTGCCAGCCAGGTAGAGATAAATTCAAAAGGCACTCGAACTTATCGAGAAAGCGTGAAGGTGGATCCATTAATGAAGCGCAAGGATGCAGCAGGTGCTGCTGGTGCAATGCTGAGCTTATCCCTGGCATGGCAATGGAACGTAGGGTCAGGGATGTAGATGGATATATAGTTTTTAGTGAAAGCTTCTGTTCATCCTAGTGCTTCGCTCAAACGCCTTTCAACGCTTAGGGGCGTTCGCTCAAACGCGTAGGGGCGTTCGCTCAAACGCTTGAGGGCGTTCGCTCGAACGCTTGGGGCGTTCGCTCAAACGCTTTTCAACGCTTAGGGGCGTTCGAAAGCTTTCGATGCTATAAATAAAATGACCTTCATCAATATCACCGACCCCAAGCAGCGTGAGGCGCTAGCTAGGGAATTGCAGGATGCCAAGCGTAGCATTCAGGCTAGCAATATGCAGCACCGCCTCGACAAGATTGGACTCAGTCGAGACCTCTCCAGGATGTTCAAGCCCATGGTGGAAGCCCAAAAGGAAGCTGCCTCGAAGATTACTAGAACGATAGAAGAGCTTCATACTCCGGTGCCAGCCCTGCCTCCCCCTGCTGAATTTGCCGATCCACTGCCCATTGAAGCACCTCATGATACCCAACTAGGTCCGCGAGCGACTCAGTATCTACAGCTCAGTGTGACTCCTCGCGCCGACCATACCTTTGGATTGAGGGTGGAGGACGACGCCATCATGATTGGGAGTTTGCCCGTCACCTTCGATGGGGATGATATCTTCGTCGATGGCGTGCGCTATAAAGGTACCCCCGGCCTTTGGGAGCTCATGGTCAAGAAGCGCCCCGAATCGTTCGATCCTGAAGACCTGATGACCTATGGCGATATCCTTCGAGCTTCGAACGCCATGTACCAAGGAAATTCCGTCCTCTCGCGGACTCCAAAGTCCAACCGAAGCTATAAATGGAAAGAGATCGTCTCGAGCATCTACCAGCAAGATAAGTATGGTAGTAGACTCCAGACGGTTTTCCTGCCAAAAGACTTTGATTCGCTGATGGATCGTCTGGAGCTTTGCGTTGCCGCCTATAGGGCTGGAAATAATGGGGTGCGCAACGAAATCGTGGCCATCCTCGACGCCCTGAGAAAATTTGGTCACATCAACGGTGAGGAGTATAGGCGGCTGCATCGTAACCTCCTATAAATAAAATACGATGCCATTAGTAATGAAGCGTGGTTATCGCCGAAAACGTGGTCGGCGGGTGGGGGCTATTCGATAGGGTCACCAACTTAACCGGTCGCATATTCACCTCCTCTGCCGCGAAGACTTTGGGAAGCAAGACCATGAGCGCCGCTACCAATGCAGCCCTGAAGGGAGTGGAAAAGGGAGCCTCCAAAGCCGTGGACCACGTCTTGGATAAAGTGAGCCGGAAGTCCCAGAAGCCTCGCAAGAAGACTCCCCCAGCTCCACCCACCAAGTCAAAGAGGACTTCGCAGCAGCAGGTCCGTCTCAATAATCTTATCTCGGGCAGTGGCATCGCCACCATCCACGACTTCGTCCAGCGCTATAGATAAATATTCATGGCTGAAATGTTGGATATCAAGGAAGGTTTGGCTTTCGATGAAAGTCTCCAGGAATATCAGGTTCACGAATACGAACCTCAAGCCGGGGCCCAGTTGAATAATGCCGGCGCAAAGATACGCATCAATATCGAGACCCAGGATCTCTTCCTCCACCCCGCCGAAAGCTATCTCTTGATTGAAGGCCATCTTCAAAAGAATGATGGCTCCGCGTATGCCGACGCCAATCTGGTATCGCTCGTCCATAACGGTGCCATGTATCTCTTTCGTAGCATCAGCTACCGACTCTCCGGCCAGCAGATCGAGCACCTCAACGACCCCGGTATCGCCACCACCATGATAGGAATGCTGACGTACCCCGACGACTTCTCCAAATCGCAAGGCCTCAACCAGCTATGGTTCAAAGACTCCACGGCAGATGCTAAGGCAGATAACATTGGATTTGCAGCACGCCACGAGTATATCATCACCAAACCCGCCAATACGGGCACATTTTCCTTCGCCAATCCCCTGAAGCACGTCTTTGGCTTTGCTGAGGGCTACGATAAGATCGTCTACGGATTCAAGCACGAGCTCTCCCTGGTGCGCGATTCGGATGCAAATGCTATCCTCCGAGCCGCCGCCGTCAACGAGGTGGCCAGAGTGCGCTTGAGCAAGGTCTCCTGGTTCGTCCCCCACGTCATCCCCTCCGACGAAAAGAAGCTGCGGCTCTATAAGACCATCCAGAGCAAGACTAAGATCGATTGTGGATATCACATGAGGCAGTTCGACTCCATAGCCGTGCCCCAGACCTCACAATTTCACTGGCGTCTAGCCGCTAAAGCGTGCGAGAAAAACCGCGATGGATCATCGTCGCCTTTCAGACTGAAAAGGGCAACAATCAGGAGCGTAATGCCGCCGTCTTCGACCACTGCCAATTGCGAAATATCCACGTGACCCTCAATACGGAGCGCTATCCCGCCGTGGACTTCAATGCCAGCTTCACCCAATGCAGGGTCGCCAGGGTCTATAAGGAGGCCACGGAATTCCACAAGAAATTCTATAACCTGGGAAGTCTGCTGAGCAATGGCGGCATCAATCCCTCCGACTTCATCGATCTCTATCCCCTATTCGTCATCGACGTGAGCCATCAGTCCGAGCGGTTGAAAGAGTCGACGGTGGATATCCAGATCCGAGCCGATTTCGAGCGCAACGTCCCTGCCGATACCCAAGCCTTCGCCCTGGTTATCTCCGATCGAATCCTCCAATTCGAATCCGACGGCCAGAAGATGAACGTCGTCTTCTGAGGAGGGTTAGATAAATGGACGCTTCACTTTTGCGGAAAATCGCCTCCAATACTGAGCCCAAGCATGGGTTCTCCTTCATCGTCTCTGGGAACGATAGCCAGATCCTGACTCGCTTCAACCCACCCCTCCAACTGCGCGAGGAGAAATCTTACGAGATGGCCCTCGTGAATCTGGAGACCTACTACTCTTTCCCCAATATTCATGCAGGTAATAATTCCTTCCGCTACTCTCCCGATGATGGGGCTAGCTGGTTTCCCGTCGAGCTGAGCACCGCCTCCTACGGCATCGACGATATCAACGATGAGATCCAGCGGCAACTGCGGCTCCATAAGCACAAGACTAAGGTCCTTCTCGATGCCAATCGCGCGACGCTGAGAGCAACCCTCACCCTCGCCAGAAATTATCAAGTGGATTTCAACGTGTCTAATAGTATCAGTACGGTGCTTGGATTCGAGCGCCGGACGTATACCTACGACCGTAGCACTAACGGTTACGCGGAGGGTGAGAATATCGTCAATATCATCAGCATCAATAGCATCCTGGTGAATAGTGATATCATCCATCTATAGCTTCTTTCCCGCGGTCGATCCGGGGATGAAGATCATCCAAACCCCCAAGAATCTGGTCTACTTACCCGTGACTTTGAGGACCATCGACCGCATGCAGACGCATCTGACCGATCAAGACGGTCGCCCCATCGATCTGCCAGGAGAGAATCTCACCATCCGCTTTCATCTTCACGAAGTATAAATAAAGGATGTATGACGAATACGGTTTGAGTTTGACGAAAGGTCAAGCAGATAAGCTCCAGCTGGCGGTCAAAAAAGGTTGTCCGGTCACCATTCGTTTGTCCCACGCAAAGATAATAAGATGCTGCTCACCGTCCGGCAGGTGCAAAAGATCACCAAGCTCCTGCAGCAAGGCACCGGTGGTATGAATCTGGAGATGAGCGCCTCCCAATTGAAGGAGAATATGCAGAAGGTGGAGGCTTCCTACCCATGCTGGCCGGGCTGGCAATGAGAGCCCTTCCCATGGTGGCTAAGACCGTTCTGCCTGCCCTAGGCATTGGCGACTTGAGTGGTTTGGGAAGTGCGGCCGTATCCAAAGCCATCGGTTCGGGGTTGTACTTGAAACGCGGTGGGTGCGTTTGCACCGTGAAAACCAGCGGGTGTGGTCTCTACCTGAAACCTTCGGCCGCACGAATCGTCCAGGGTGATGGGCTCTACCTGAAGAGAGGTCAGCAATTCTACGATGGCTCTGGCCTGATCTTAGGACCCAATAGCCCATTCAAGAATATCCCCCTGCTCGGCATGCTCCTATAAATAAATGGATCAAGTATATGCCAGTCATATCGCATGCATGGAAGAGGAGCTCACCGCAGAAATCCGGAGATATGAGCATGCGTTGAAGATCTACAACCGATTGGATAAGGTCATCTTCATTGCCCTGGGTGGGTGCTGCGTAGGCAGTCTACTGCTGACCAGTGGTACCGTGGGATCTGCTCTGACCGGTGTGGGTGCCGTGGCATCCATTCCCCTAGGTTCCCTCGCCTGCGTATGTGCCACGGGGACAATGGTCCTATCCTTGATCTCACGCCGAGTCGCCAAGAAGAAAAAGAAGCATCGAGACACCGTGCGATTAGCCAAAACCTAGAAGTCCCAGCTGGCAGATGAAGACGGTGCTCCTGCAGTCTGCCTGAAGAACTACTACGATGAGAAGGATAAGCTTCGTCAACCTTCTACCCCAATTAGTGAAGAATTGAATGCGCATGCGCCGTAAGGAGGGTTCTTCCAATCGCGCCTCACGAGGCTATGCCTCGCTTCCCGCTCATTCCCGAACCATGCAGATCAAAGTGCTAAGTGACCAAAAAAAAATTTCCCAATCCGCTTTGGATTGAGAAATTTTTGCGTCCTTACCCTTAGCCCTCGGTTTTTTTACTTCCTCACCGGATCGTATGAGAGGTACTGCTGGTTAGATTTTTTGCTGAGCTTGAATCCCATGCTCCGAACGTAAGCGCCTTGCAAGGGACCCTTCTCTTTGTTGAGCGTGGGGCAGGCCCATACCCTGGTGGTTTCTCCGTGTCGATCCTTCAGGGTGAGGATTTTGCTTTTGCCGAATTTTCCATCCACTTCTACCACCTCCAAGATCTTATAGATCACCCCGCTGGGTAAATCCTTCCATTTGAGTGCTTCCTGATTCTGGTCCTGCACCTTCTCCTGGAAGGCGTCTTCGCTGATGAAGTCATCCCCACTATCCTCTGGAGCGACCTGACTTATGCTCTTTACGAAAGACATAATTCTTGTATTTACCCTATGCTCAATAGGAGTGCCGTCCGTTTGCATTTGGCCGTCGGGGTTGGGGGGTCTATGCAGGATTTCCCCTTGAAAATGTAAGTGCGGCAGAATCGGCCTTTTGACACTACTTTCAATGTTATCAACTCATATGGCTGCAAAGTTATCACATGCGGTCTGTTGTCATGGGAAAGCTTCTCTTTAGTTAAATAGGTCAAAAGCGAGCGTATACGACTAGGTCGAAAAATCATGCTTTTTGTTTTAATTCCTGGGGAAATTATTATAAATACCTCCACATCCGAGGTACCACATTCGCATGTTTCCGGAATCAGAATGAGTGCCAACTGGATATGCCTTTCGTTTACAATATTACAGATTTGCCAACAAAATCCCGGATGTGACCCAACTTCGCATTCGGAATCTTAATATTTACATCAACGGTTGCCAACAGTATCCCGGATGTCTGCCAACAGTGCCAACGACAAGAGCCAACATATGATTCAATAGATTCAGTAGATTCAATAGATTCGGTAGCAAGCGTTGCCAACGAGGGATATTGCCAACAAAATATTCGGAATATCGCTAGATCTTTCACGTTTAGGCTGAGTAGTGAAAAATAAATGAAAACTGTCAGCTAAGATGGCCACCACATCCTATCTTTGTTTAAGATTGTGGATATGGTAAAACCAGCGAAGATAACTGCTACACGTAAATTTTCAGTCCTGCTGAAGGTGGATAAGTTAAATCCAGGTGACCGATACAGGCTCTTGAGAGCCTATATTTTGTTTACAATGTTCCTTGATGAAACTTGTATATGATTCGTTGTTCAGTATCTCTTACCGTTTTAGAGATTAGGGGCAAAAAAAGGGACACACCTGAACTTTTCGAAACGTTTTTATTTCTTATCTGATTTTGATGATTTTTTAAAATGGTTTTTAATAAGAAATACCATAAAAGTTACTCAAGACATTTTTATTTTTATTTTGTCGTAGCAGAGATAATTCATCTTGGTCAGTGTTACCAGTAGTATGTCATTGATTTCTTCTATCTTTTACAGTTTTTGATATATAAGGGGTTAGAAGAGCCTAAAAGCAATGTGCCTTGATATGTATTTTTTTTTAAATTTTTCATCAATTTTAATGGGGACTTTTTTTTTATTCACCTTGGTGAATGCTTTTATTAGTATGCTAGCAATATTTTTCTATCTTTTATATTTTTCTGAAATACAAGGGGTCAAAGTTTGGAGGAATATAAAAAATATCATTTTTCGTCCAATTTCATCTTGATGAGTACTTTCAGTAGTATGTCAACACATTTTTACTATATTGAGATACGGGGGTTATAAAGCTGCTAAAAAAGCATGTTGCGGTCGTATCATTCTGCACTTAGCGAAGTCCTTTATTTTTTGTGGTCGTATTTTATTATACTAAATTGTAAAATAAAATTGATAGTACAGCGTTCCTGTTATTTTTGCTTAGTCAACCTCTACTGAAAAATTATTTACAATTTAGGATTTAAATTTAATATGTTTATGCAATCTTCCTCCTAATCCTTTTTTTCAGAAAGAAAAATTTCGTCTTTATAGTCCTACCTGTGTGACAACTCTGTTCGGTTATCAGCCAGATCCTATAACATACATGAGAACAGTAGGAATTCTAGAGCTCAGTGGTACCATTGGGCTTTTCGTGAGAGACGTTAGACAAGTTGGGAGCTGTATTCTTGCTGTAGTAATGGTTGGAGCAGTGATTACCCACATTTGTACCAATGACTATATTGGTGCCATATTCCCAGCATGCTTGTGGCTTAGTCTATGTTACATATATAGAATGACATGGAAAGAAATTACTGACGAAAAGTCAAAGAAAAGAGACTGAAAGTGTTTTTTTTTTCTTTTCAGCCAAAGAACAAATAATTGTACATATTTTTGATGGTTTAAATAGTGCAGATTTTATAAAGTAAAATTAACATTCCATACTTTGTTTCAACGCTAACCGTTTCCAGAACCTTATGAGGTTTAAATGTAAAGATTTAAATGATCTTAGGGAGCAACCATTTGATTTTTACGGAGTGTGGGGATTTGGGGAGGGGGGTTTTGAAATAAAAAGGCAGGACCATGAGTTTGCGAAAATAAAAAGACCGGATCACTTTAGATGTGAAAAAAATATGCAGAACCTGCGTCAATTAGGACATTTTTGGGTTTATATAAAAATAAAAATTTAGGCCGCAATAGCAGCCGCAAAAACCTCCAGGACCAAATTTTCGACGAAAGACTTTAACTGCAGACTGTATGTAATATTAACTCGGAGAAAAACTAGTCCATTTATAATAAAATACGGAAATGGGAAAAACATTATTACACAATTTTCCTCTGGATACTATCTTTTGATCATGAACAAGCTTCTATCCAAGTTTGATAAAAATCCAGGATGGTTTAAGAAAGTAATTAATGTTTTCAAAAATTTATCTGCAGACTGTATATAATGTTAACTGGGAAAAAACGAAGTACATGTATAAGTAAAATACGGAAAATGCAAAAAACATTATTACAAAATTTTCCTTTGGATACTATATTTTGATCATGAACAAGCTTCTATCGAAGTTTGGTAAAAATCAACGATGGTTTAAGAAAGTAATTAATGTTTAAAAAACTTTAACCACAGGGTGAATGTAAATGTTGACGCCGCCGACGACGACGACATAATGTAGGATCGCTATGTCTCGCTTCCCGACAAAGGTCGCAGGCTCGACAAAAATCTTCTAGAGAATCTGAATGGATTGAAACGAAACATGGCATGAATGTTCCTTATTGGATGCTGACCAAGTGTTGTTTGTTGCAGATCCATCATCCGAGATGGCTGCCAGCGGGGAACTTAGTTTAACATAGAACCCCATGGGAAATACAAAAATCTTTCCTCTAGAGAACCGCTGAATGGATTGAAACGAAACATGGCATGAATGTTCTTTATTGGGTGCTGACCAAGTGTTGCCGATCTGTGATCCAAGTTTGCTGGCAGCGGGAACGTAGTTTAACATATGACTCTTATCGAAAATACATACAAAAATCTTCTTTTAGAGAACCGCTGAATGGATTGAAACCAAACATGGCACAAATGTTCCTTATATTATCAGGTGCTGACCAAGAGTTGTTACTTTGTGGTCGACCCGTCATATAAGATTGCTGCCAGCGGGGGATTTAGTTTAACATAGAACCCAGTGTGAAATACGTAAAAAAATCTTTTGCTGAACCGCTGAATGGTTTGAATCCAAACATTGCATGAATGTTCCTCATGAGATGCTGACCAACTGTTGTTACTTTGTTGCCGATCTGGGACAAGACGCGCAATTATTTTTCTGTTACAAAAGTCATGAAATAATAGGCTGCCATTAAGTCTGTAAGTTTCGTTGAGACATGAGATGTGGCTCAAAATGACTGCCATACACTGACACATATCCAGTTAAAATTTCGGGGTTTGATGTCAAATAACTTTTTCCGCAAGTTTACAAATCACGAGCCATGGTAAAAAATTCTCCTTCCGCAAAGCAAAATGTACCTCTTTCATGCTCTCCATGTAGAATAAAATTTGTTTGGTTTTATTTATTTAATTCTTTCGAACTGTCTATGACAAATGCGTCAGGTAAAGGCAGCTTTAAAACAACACTATAAAATGTAGTTATTCAGTTATCATGGTTGGTTTTGTTACAGTAGGTCCATATATCTTGGTGCAATAATATTTTTTTGATGAATTTCTTTTTTATCCCTCAGTTCAAAGTTCATTGCAGGTCTTCAGCCATCTATCATCCAAGATGGCTGCCAGCGGGGGACTTAGTTCAAAATGGCACCCTATGGAAAATACATACACAAATCTCCTAGAGAACCGCTGAATGGATTAAAACCAAACATGGCTTGACTGTTCTTTATGAGATGCTGACCAAGAGTTGTTATTTTGATGCCGATCCGCCATCCAAGATGGCCGCTAGCGGAGGACTTAGTTCAAAATACATGCGAAATACATACAAAAATCTTCTTCTGGAGAAACACTGAATGGATTGACACCAAACATAGCACGAATGTTCCTAATATGACGTTCTGACATGGTGTTGTTACTTTGGTGCCAATCTGTAATCCATTATGACCCTCAGCGGAAGATTTAGTTTAACATAAGACCCTATGGGAATTACATACAAACAGCTTCTTCGTGAAAATTACTGAATGGATTGAAATCAAACATGGCATGAATGTTCATCTCAAAGTCCTTTAGCAATGAACTAATGGAAATATCAGGTGAGCGATACTGGCTCATGGGCGCCTCTGGTTTCAAACCACTTACTGTTCAGTGTCCAAAATAACAATCCAAAGATAGTAATATTAGATATAGTAAATTTATACTGTGCTGTATACGACGTATTTCAAGGAGTTACCTCTTATCAGCACCATTAAAACCGAAACATTTGGAAGATCAAAAACCAAACTTATTTTAAAACAAGAAGTACTCATAACCAAAAATACCGAAATAGGAAGCCAAATTTCAGCTAAGGAGATCTACCATGTGCAACACAAGGAATGAACCCTTAGTAATTCTATTATTTTTGAATTTTGCTTAATACTGGTAATTTCTATAACAAATCAATGAATAATCATGTCAGACAAGTCTTACGACTGGGTTGGCGAATACCCTCGGGGACCTAGGGTCCACCATGCAGAGGCATGGTCCCAGGAGTTTCAAAATAACAATCCAAAGACACTAATATTAGATATAGTAAATTGATACTATGCTGTAAGTCAGTTTATACTCATGTAATTCATATTTTCCCTTCTTTGAATATTGCATTCCATATTGCATTCCATAGCTGACAACTTTAAATAGTCGTTGCGGGATTTTATTTATTTCAGTCGTTCGATCTCTTGACTCCATCGGTTACACGCCCAAACTTCTACTTGCTCCCCTCTTATAAAAAAAAAACAAAACAAAACAAAATCATACTAGTTCCAAACGTTCCAGGATATACCTTGATGTGTTCAAAATCATTTCCTGCCAATCGGTAGAGCTTTAAAAAAAATAACAGCTTCCGATCTCATTTGAGCATTTCAATGTTGTTACCACAAAAATAGCAATATATATGGTTTATAACTCTATAGACTATAAGAAATAAGTATGATGTTCCATATGATCACTTCTATCAACCTATAAAGTGACTTCCCTACAACAATACAATGTATATGTTCCAGGTGGTGCATGAAATTTCAACAGTTGAGCAGTGTGTTCAATAGTAGTTGAAAATTATAGATTAAAATAAGATTTTGCAGTTTTTTATTTCTTCGTTGATATAAAGCACACATTGAAAAACATTCCTAACAAATATTTTCTAAAACAGTATTTTTCGCTGAAAAACATTTTTTGTGGAAATCGGCTCGTAACAAAATTAATTGACAATTTGCCTTCCACTTAAAAGTATTTTCCTCATATGAGCATCTGTTAAAAACAAAAAAAACATTTGTTAAACACTGAGTTCACCTGTTAACAAATACATGTTTAGGCCTGAACTCAGCTCATAACAATAAATATTAAAGGCATAAATATCCTTCCCGATAACAACATTTGTTATAAAATTTGTTATAAGCTGGGTTCACTTCCTAACAAATATTTGTTAGGTCCTGAAATCTCCGCACAAAAAAATATTTTTTAAAGATATATTCTGAAATATTAAGTCGTATGTCAAACACACAACCTCCCTCTTTTCATGATTTCAGTTTTTTAGCTCACCTGGCCAAAGGCCATTTGAGCTTTTGTCATCACTTGGTGTCCGTCGTTCGTCCGTCCGTTAACTTCACATTTTAATCTTCTCCTCTGACACCACTGGGCCAAGTGGAATTAAATTTGCAGGAAGCATCTGTGTAAGTTCCTTTATAAAGATTGCTTATTTCGTCCCGATCGGACAACAAACATAGCCGCCATGGGCAATTGTTGTTTTTGATTGGCTGAGTTTTCAAAAATCTTCTTCTCTGAAACTGCCTGGCAAAATGGAACGAAACTTGACAGAAAGCATCTAATTGGGAGATTCTATACAAGGTTTTCTCATTTTGTCCTGATCGGGCAACAAACATGGGCGTCATGGGCAGTTCTTGTCTTTCATCGGTTGATAATTTTCTTCTTTGAAACCGCTTGGCCAAAGGGAACGAGACTTGACAGGAAGCATCTGTTTGAGGTTTTTTTTACAAAGTTTCCTAATTTTGTCCAGATCAGAAAACAAACATGGCTGACATGGACAATTCTTGTTTCTGATAGGTTGATTTAAAAAAAAATTCTCTTAAACTGCTTGGCCAAATAGAGCCAAACTTGACAGAAAGTGTCTATAGCAAAAATCTGCAGAACCGCAGAATTGCTTGAAACCAAACATAGTCTGAATGTTCCTCTTAATGTGCTCACCAATGTTGTTACTCTGGTGCTCCCTAATTTAAAATGACTTTCAGCAGAGGACTTAGGTTAACATAAGACCCTATGGGAAATACATGCAAAATCTTCTGGAGAACTGCCAAATTTTAGAATATGCTGACCTTTAAGAAGAAGGACCTTGATGAAGAAAAATTTGGTTCCTACAAGGCTTACCACACTTCATAATGATAGGGAGAAGTGACTTCCCTCTTTGAGGTACATCAATAAAAATGACTTTCATGCCAGGTGAGCGATACAGGCTCAGCCCTATGAGCCTCTAGTAACAGAAACTTAGTAAATTGTTCTGCTATCAAATACCAAATGCGGAATTTTGTTTTGTTCATATGATGAATAAAAATTAGCTTTAAAGGTCATTAATTTAAAATGGCTATCATGGCAAAACTACACGTATGCACTCAAATTTGGTTCAAATGACAAATATCCTTAATGTTGTCAATAAGTAATGAGTCTTACTGTATTTGTAATCACATCATAAGCCTTCAGATATTTTTGTCCGAATTTCTGAATGCAATAATGTTCAAAATTTCATTTGATAGTCCGCCTTTTGGCTGCATTTCAAATAATTACGGCGATAGCATAGGCTTTAGCTGACAATTTTTTTATTATATAAATTTATTGAAAATGAAACATACATTTTACTTACACTTTATCATCCGTTGAAATTTTATAATGTTTTTGTTTTTAGTATTTGAATGCATTCACACGTGTCCACAGGGCCAGTGCTTAGGAAAAATTATACATGTTTCAATTGTGTTTCTTCTCTCCACCCCCCACTTAAATTCCTACTTTTAT